>JAVJIX010000103.1:0-1437500 GCA_036785185.1 Paratrypauchen microcephalus | reverse complement strand
ACGCACGTTGAACACACAAACTCTGCATATTTTCACATTCGAGTTCTTGTCTCAAATAGAAAATATGCTCTTCTACCTTGTGATGTCATGTGGTAATACCGGTTGTGTTTTTAAACTTCATACAACTTCTGAATTCCAGCGTCATTTGGATAATTTCAGCCCTGGAATTGTCCATCTCTACTGTAACCGACGGTAAAACTCTAGATGACGTCAGGGTCATTCCAGAATTGGAATTTACATCCCACCCATCAAATATTAAATAATCCACTTACAAAATACTAAAACATACAGTTCCTGAGTGAATTTACTTGTCCTGAGACCAAATCTAAAAAAACTAAGAGAAAAGAATGATTGAAAATAGTTTTTAAAATACCACCCCCCAAAATGCCATTTTCCTCTTGCCCCACCCCTCTAATGACCAAACTGAATCTCAAATAAACTTAGAATTACACTTAGACTTAGACAAACTTTATTGATCCACAAGGGAAATTGTTTTGGGTACAGTAGCTCACTCATCAAATATAATATATGATATATGATATATAACAGAGGGTAAAGGAAAAAAAAAAAAGTTTTCCAAAAGAATGGGAAGAGCAAAGGTTTGTCTTCTCTTCAATTTTTCATATTTTTATAACATCGTTAGCCTTGATTGAATGTCTCATTCTGCCTCATGCAACCCTGTTATGCAAATGATCAGAATAAGACTTTTTTCCCCCCTTTACTTAAAGGAAAAGTAACGGTTTTTTTTACCATTTGAGCCTTATTTCGGTAATAAAACAAGTTGTTTTACTCACCCATAGCACTTTGGTGTCATATGGAGCACTTCCAGAGATGTTTTAGATTTGCGGTTAGCCTAGCGCGACTTCTAGCCATAGCTCGGGGCATATAATATATTCCCCGAGCATGTAATATGCCCCGTGCGGTCTCCAAATAACACAAACTTTAGCACTTTTCAAATCATAGAAGCTCGATGTCTTAGTCTACGCCTTTGTTTGGTCAAAAGTGGCCTGTAATCCGAGATTTATCCATAGTTTACAGCTTTGCGTTTCATGTTTGGGTTCCGGGAGCTGAGAGCACAGTCCGCACATGCGCACTGGCGTCCTCATCTACTCAAAACTATGGCTAAATCTCGGATTACAGGCCACTTTTGACCAAACGAAATCGTAGACTAAGACATCGAGCTTCTATGATTTGAAAAGTGCTAAAGTTTGTGTTATTTGGAGACCGCAAACATGTGCCCCGAGAACTCACATTACAGAGATCGCAAATCTAAAACATCTCTGGAAGTGCTCCATATGACACCAAAGTGCTATGGGTGAGTAAAACAACTTGTTTTATTACCGAAATAAGGCTCAGATTGTAAAAAACATTACTTTTCCTTTAAATACGTTTTTCCTCTTGATTAGCAGTAATAGTTTAACAGCTTCTATTCCTGCGATAAAGTGAACATTAGTGCGGATTTGCAACCCTGTTACCTGCAACCCTGTTACTGTGATTAGAGTAAATAAATAAATAAACCAAATAAATCATGTAATAAAAATTGTACCACTGATCCGTAAGCTGAGCTAATCAAGCATTTGATAGTTTATTACCTATTATTGATGAATATGTAGCAGAAAATCAGAAAAGTGAAGGTTTATTTTTCAACAATTTTAAAGCCCAAATGTCCAATTATGGAATGACCCTCACACATGTTTAACACACACATCCTGCATATTTAGGCTGAGTTCTTCTCTCAAACAGAAAACACTCTTTTACACCTTGTGATGTCATGTGGTGATACAGGAAGTGCTGCACTGTTTTTAAACCCCACACACCTTCACTAGAATCATCTGAATGATTACCAGTCTCTGCCGAATTAAGGTAAAAGGAAGCTGTTAACTCGAAAACTACAACTACATGACATCACAAGGTGGAACTGAGCATTTTGAGCTTTGGAGATGCAGACAGACTGATAATCAATCAATCAATCAATCAATCAATCAATCAATGTGTAAATGAAACAAAACACAACTGACAAGGTAACATTATAACATGGCTTAAAGTGGTTGTTAGTTGTGTTTTCTGTTATTCATACATGTTTCAGTAATCTACATCTCCAAATCTTAAAATTCTCTGTTCCAACTTGTGATGTCATGAAGTGGTGGTTTAGTTCAAGTTCACAGCTCCTTTTAACTCTAATTCAGTAGAGATGGACAAATCCAACTGTGAAATGATCTAAATGATTCCAGTGGAGGTGTGTGGAGTTTAAAAACAGCCGTCACCACCTCATGACATCATCTGGTGGAACTTTTTCCAGCATTTCCAGCAAAGGACACAGCCTGAATACAGAACCAGACCTTCTCGAACATGCGCAAATGATCACGACGCGAAAATACAAAATAAAACACGATTGAAAACTTAATTTGGCCTTTAAAATTTGATTGTGGTCCTAAAAGTGAAAGCTGTCCACATGAAACGCCGCCTAAGTGGGTGTTAATAGCCGTTGATAGCACGCGGCGCAACGTAGCGTGCGGCGACATCGAGCCAACGCGCTGGTTTTACTTGGCGATTCCTGATTCTTTCTCTGCCTAATGCTGATGTTGCATGAAATAATTAAAATAAAACTGCTTATAGCCTATTTTGGTGCCCTTCAAAGACGAACGGCAAACCCCGCTCTACACTACAATGAGAAAATAATTCTGTTTGTGACTTTTTCCGGCTCGTTTTATGTGCAGTGTTTTATGATGTCAAACGCATGGGTGTGATGCTGAAAATGAGCGCTTTTTTTCCCCCTCCAGAATTCCCCTTGAACTTACGCTGGTCTTCTCATGTAAAGCCAGTCTCTTCTTGTTCGTTAAATATTCTAAAACGAGCCCAATGGAGTTATTATTGGGTTTTATAGCAGTTTTGAAACCAACGTTTTTTTTTTAAGTTTTGAAAATAGCTCTCGTGCCGCAGTCTTTCCAAAGCTAAATGAGTCTTATTTCGAGCAGTTACTTGTCGCTATGTAATATAACAAACACTGTCTTGGATACGCTTAGAAAACAAGTTGCTCGATATAGAAATGTGTCAACCTTCAGGTCGCGACTCCACGTGGGGTCTCCTAGAATTCAAATGGGGTCGCCTGAAATGTACGGAGCAGTGCAGTCGCAATAACGTGTCGTTGGCAAATGAGATGGAGCTCCGGAGCACGTCTCGTTCTTTCTGAAACAAATTACAGTGGTCCCTCGCTCTGTCGCGGTTCACTTTTCGCGGCATCGCTGTTTCGCAGATTTTTTATTTATTTATTGATTTTTATTTCAATTTTTTAAAATATATATAGTGTATCAACATTGTGTTGTGCGTCCTGATTGTCTTCTCCTCCGTGTCTCCTGTACAGTACAGAATGTGTTCCGGGGGGGCGGCTCCGGGAGTCCTGCTGGATGCACGAGGAGCGGAGACATGAGTCACTGACCAGTCCAGACCTGTACTAAGACATGAGGACCAGACTGGGACCAGACCGGGACCAGACCAGGACTAGACCAGGACTAAACCAGGACTAAACCAGGACTAAACCAGGTCTAAACTAACCTGGGAAATCCCAGGCTGCTTTCATTCGTTCCGATCTGAAAGACAGCCTGGCGACTATGGCAAGCGAGGTCTCCCGATTCTGGGAGCCAATCAGAGAGGGGTGGCAAGAAGGTGATGCGTACTACGTGACAAACGGAAGCTTGTAGTTTGTACTGACAACTGACATGATTGGCTATGAGCTAGGTATACGCCAAATGATAGACATTCGTAACGCCCAATAAACGGCCGTTGGTGATCGTAAACCACACCTCTGCTACGAGATATTTCGAAGGTGGCTTCCAGACCATATCTCACTTGTGATATGGTCAGGTGTAAACCAGGCAAAGTCTAAACCAGGTCTAAACCAGGTCTAAACCAGGTCTAAATTTGGACTAAACCAGGACTAGACCAGGTCTAAACCTGGACTAAACCAGGACTAGACCAGGTCTAAACCAGGATTAAACCACCGCATGCGGCTCTTTGCCTTGTTTCGTGACCACGGCACGTGTCCGCGCGCACCCCTTCCCACGCTTCAGTATTAGTACATTTTGTTGAAAATCTACGAATGTTTGAGTGTTTAAACAAGAGAAATGTGAGAAAATGTTAATTCCAGTCTGAGAAAAGTGTATAATGTGTGTGGTGAGGCGTTTAAGAAGAAGAAGAAGAAGAAGTGAACTTTATTGATCTCACACTGGAGAAATTCTTCTCTGCATTTTAACCCATCCTATATATATATATATATATATACACATATTAGGAGCAGTGGGCAGCACACACATTAGGGCGCCCGGGGACCATCTCCATGATCTTCTTGCTTCGGCTTGGTCAGGACCTAAGCTGGAGTACCTATGGTGCATGTTTTGGGTTTTGGGTTTACAGCATGGAGAATAATTGTAAAATATAAAGTTGTCCTACTTCGCGGATTTCACGTATTACGGGTTATTTCTGGAACCTAACCCCCGCGATAAACGAGGGACCACTGTACTCCGATGCACAGCCCCTCATGTGACCAAAGTGCCGCTACTTTGCTCTGCGTGTCAATCGCTTCAGTGTATCGAAGCGTTTCATTGGCTCAGCGAATGTTCAGGTCTGCGATTGGTTCAGAGCGCTTCCTTGGTTTGACAAGCGCTAAACTGCTACAGTATAAAAGATGCACCAATATTTCTTAAAAATGTTGGGTAGCGAGGAGTATTGTGTGACGTTAGTGGTGGTTTTGGTGACTTCTGGCAACTTTTGGCATTTGTTTCATTTTCGATGGCATCTACAAGTGGAAAAAAGTGATCCATTCCCATCTATCCATTTGGGAACTTCCCAAATCATGGGTTGTGTGTTGGTTTGCAATGATTAAATTTGTCCACTAGAGGTCAGTGTTTCTCCGAGGCCTCAGACACATCGAACCATTTGACACAATATTGCGACTGAGGCTGAAACTGAAATATGATTAAAAAAAATAAAAAATAAAAGTCTATGGGGTCGCCAGAAATGTGTGATGTCAAAATGGGGTCACAGGCCAAAAAAGGTTGGGAACCACTGAATTAATGCGTTTTTTAAAGGCGCACTGTGTAAATTTTCTGGTCCGTCAGATGCTTTTTTTTACGTTATTGCTTCACTGCAAATTCTCTGATCTTGCCAAGTTTTTTAAACTCCTATCAGGTCGCCCAGGCCTTTCAGTGTGTGTTCTGTGTGGAGTTTGCATGCATGGTCTGGGTTCGATCACCGGGTCACCCGGGCCTTTCTGTGTGGAGTTTGCATGTTCTCCCCGTGTCTGGATAGGTTTCCTCCAGGCACTCCGGTTTCCCCCATCAACCCAAAACATGCTCCAGGTAAAATCCTCCAGCTGAGGTCCTGACCAAGCCGAGCAATAAGATCATGGAAATGGGTCCCCGGGCGCCTGAAAGACGAGCTGCCCACTGCTCCTGAAGAATGGGTCAAATGCAGAGAAATAATTTTCCTGCGGGGATTAATAAATTCTGTCTTCTTCTTCTTCTTCTTCTTCTTCTTCTACTAGTTCAGAAACGGCTTAATTCTAGTGTAGAGGTAGTTTATTTTAAGATAACTTGTCAAGTAATATTATCTTGCTGCATGGACAGATCATTTCACTACTTTTAAGTCATTTTCTGATAGATTTAAGTGTTTATTTCTTTTTGCTGTGTTTGTCTGGAATGTTTCAGAGTATGGCTTTAAATCTTTGTAACATTATATCCTCCTGGGACCCAAAGAAAAAAAAAGTGTATTTCAATTATTTATTTATTTTTAATTTTGTATTTATTTATTATTATTAATATTTTTTTTGTGATTTTTTTTGTGATTTTCTATTTGGAGGTAAATGAACACCTTAGCATTTAATTGTTAATTGTTAATTGTTAATTTTATTTTTATTCATAATGTTGTAACATGTCCTCTGCAATGGACTGTAATAGTGTTAAATCCGTGTTTTATTTTATTTTATTTTATTTTTTACCAACATCCCTGACAAGCTTCTACAGTCGCCTCAAAAAGTTTTTAGACTCCCTTTTAATTTCTTATTTATTTACTTATTCATTCATTTTTTAATCATAGCCACAGCCACAAACTAGCCACAAACTAGAGTCTATCTCAACACACTTAAAAGATCGACTGGTTAACTCAATGTCCACTATAAAGGACACAAATTAATGGTCTGGGTTTCAGGAGGATATATAGACCAAACCAGACCAAGTTACAGGCCAGATCTGTGGACTGGCAACCCCACTGACAGCCAGAATGTTGTTTTTGTAGGTATTTTTGAGCTATAAGAAGAAGAAGAAGAAGAAGTGAACTTTATTGATCTCACACTGGAGAAATTCTTCTCTGCATTTTTAACCCATCCTATATATATATACATATATTAGGAATAATATAAATATAAATAATATAAATCCACCTGTAACTGAATAAATGTAAGGTAGAGCTGTTTAATGTCATACCGTGGAACATTCCAGGCAGAGCGATGACAAACAGTATCCATAGAAAAAAGTAGGTGATGGACCCCCAAACCAAAAAGTTACACAACTGCTTACTATTCTGCGGGACCGTGCGTGGGAGCTTGTACTTTTTCTAAATTAATTTCTGTTTGTCCAGCGTCTAATAAAAGGAACTAACAACCTCATGTGAAATATTAATGGAAATCTGTAACCCACGTACAGTATTTTCAGTGAAGGGCCTGGACCAGTTTCTACTCCAAACCCGCAAATTAAAAAAATAAACCAAACGATTCACAAAGAGTTAATAAGAGTTTTATATGAACTCCACCTGGACTTTTAATACAAGTCAATAGATCTCGTGTTTAGCGAGGTGTGCTTCAGCTTTGACATGGCGATCTGCTGTCTCTCAGATCATCCACAGTGACACCTGCCTTACCACTTCTTATATTTACTCCAGAAAATTCAGACTGACTTTCTTCTGTTTACAGCGTGTTCCCACTTGAAATCAGAGTAGATCAGACAGAAGTCAAAACAGAGCATCAGCTTCACAGAGTCCAGCTGTTTGTCTGCGCTCCAGAGGGTTCAGAAACAGATTCGGTTTGAACTGACATTTTCGGAGAAATAGGCCAGAAGTTAAACTAAAGGCAGTGATATCTTGAGCTCAAGGCGTTGGTCACAAGAACATATCAAAAGATAAAATAGTTTGGATAAAATACTCGATTTCTATGGCAACTGTCCAGTTTCCCCCATCAACCCAAAATGGAGTCCACCCTTCCTGACAGGTCAACCTAGTGGCACTGAAGGATGGGTCAAACGCACATTCACAAATGCACAAATTCATCTACGTTAATCAGGTCAATAAAGCCCTAAAAATAATGTCTGTGTGCGAATAGAGCATTTTCACGGACTCGAAAAATCGATGATCGAAAATGTTGGAGATATCGCTCACTCAAAGTAAACACGCTTATAAAGCAACTGTGCAGAAAAACTTAAAATTTCATGATAAACCTTCCATATCGGAATCCAAAACTTCTGATACAGTTGACCAGTTGTACAGAGATAAGTTGGACACCAAAGAAAAGGAGCGTTATATGAACAAACTCCATATGAGATGGATTCAAGTTTGTTCAGTGACAGTGGCGATTTGTCGATTCTGCTGCTGTAAGCGATCCTGAAATTGTCGACTACCTGGTCTTCTCCCCAAGCCCTGATACAGCACAAGACCTTCAGAGCTCTAAAGGTCTGGAGGCAACAACCAGTTTGTTTGTGGCTGGTACGAGAGCGCAAAGTGTGAAAAATTGGAGACAAACATATTGTGATGGCAAAAGTATATTGCTTTTTGTTAATCACGTTTTGCAAAGATTAAAATATGAACATCGTCTGTTCACCCTGGTCGGTCACTACTTTAGGTAAACGATAGAACTGCAGGTGTTTTTCTCTGTCCGATCTATTGTGACACCGAGGACCCGACAATAGTTGACCATTTTGCTTTTTTATTTTATTTTTTTTAACTTGGCAGCATAAGTGCAACGTTCGCTTTGTTTCGAATATCTCCAACATGGCCAACTTCCGGATTATGACGTCACGTGAAAACACACTATAACCGTCATCTATATATAAGGTCAGCAGATTGATTCCCGCTTGAACCACTGTTCTGCTGTTGTGCTCTTAAGCAAAACACCTCACCTAGTATGAATGTGGTAAGTGTGTGTGGTGGCAGATTGGCAGCCTCTTCAATCTGGTAATAGTGTCTTGCCATCACCCAATATGAATAATAGTAGTACTTATTCACTAAAAGCAATCAATATCATTTCAAATTGATACTTTGCAGTAACATTACGCTACTCTACATGCATGTCTATGGTGGAATGTTCAGCAGTTAGCATGGAGACGCAATGCAAATATTAGCAAACACTCTCAGAAAGGTTTTAAGACTGTCTGTTAACTCAAGAAAAATAAAAAATGACATTGAACAGCACATTTTCAGTAGCCTGTGATCAATACTAACAGAGCTTGAGACAGAGCAGTGCCTACAGTTAGGGTCAATCCCTTTTCTAATTTCTACCCCCACCCCCTGAAAGTCAACTCCTACGAATTGGGACACCCCTTCAACAATCATATACGTCATCAGTAGTTTCCATCAGCTTTTACATGAGCGAACGCGACAACCTTTTGCCAGAAATCCAACACGCCATCTACTTCTTTGGTCTCTGTAGTTGTGGTATCAGCCATCTTGTCGGTGACTCGCAAGGCATTCTGGGGGAAACTCATACCCCTCCATTTGGAGTGTGCCTCTGGAAAAACGTCATTGGGGGGGTATATCCTCCTGGGACCCAAAGAAGATAAATTTCTGGAGGTAAATGAACATCTTAGCATTTACATTTGGTTAATTTTATTTTTGTTCATAATGTTGTAACATGTCCTCTGTAATGTACTGTAATAATGTTAAATCCACGTGAAGTTAACAAAAACATTTTTTTTTCTTTTGATGACCAACATCTCTGACAAGCTTCTACAGTCACCTCAAAAAGTTTCTAGACTCCCTTTTAATTTCTTATTTATTTATTTATTTATTTATTTATTTATTTATTTATTTATTTATTTATTTATTTATTTATCATAGTGCAGCCATAAACTAGAGTCTATCTCAAAACACTTAAAAGACAGACTGGTTAACTCAAGGTCCACTATCAAGGACACAAATGAATGAGCCGGGTCTGAGGAGGATATAACCCTACCATTTCCCCTACCCCTCTGCCATAACAGGACCTGGGACACCCCTGGGTCATTCCAGAATTGGAGGGCAATTTGGCTTGAAAATTTGTGAAAAATAAACCTTCACTTTTCTGATTTTCTGATACATATTCATTAATCTTCTCCTTTCGGCTTGTCCCTTTTTCAGGGGTTGCCATTATACAATGTATACATGAATGTATACGTTATACATATTCATCAATAATAGGTAATAAACTATCAAATGCTTAATTAGCTCAGCTTACGGATCAATGGTACAATTTTTATTACATGATTTATTTGGTTTATTTATTTATTTACTCTAATCACAGTAACAGGGTTGCAGGTAACAGGGTTGCAAATCCGCACTAATGTTCGCTTTATCTCAGGAGTAGAAGCTGTTTAGCTGTTACTGCTAATCAAGAGGAAAAACTTATTTATGCAAATAAGTAAAGGGGGAAAAAATGGTCTTATTCTGATCATTTGCATAACAGGGTTGCATTAGGCAGAGTGAGACATTCAATCAAGGCTAACTATGTTATAAAAAATATGAAAAATAGAAGACAGACCTTTGCTCTACCCATTCTTTTAGAAAACTGTTTGATGATGTCAAGTCCAGGGGATCATGTGGTTCTGCTTTCTTCTTCTACCAGACTAAAAATGTTCTGGTAACAGGGTTGCGTGCATGTTGTGAGACACATGTTCCATTAATAATAATTATTATTTGAAATATTATGTCTATTAAAACAAATGTTCCCACAGTTACACGAGATGGCAATGAAACAAATAATACAAAAAAAAAAAAGAAAAGAAATTTAATTTTAACTGTTTCATTTGAGATTCAGTTTGGTCATTAGAGGGGTGAGACAAGAGGAAAATGGCATTTTGGGGGGTACTTCAGACTTATTTGGTATTTTAAAAACTATTTTCAAGCATTCTTTTCTCTTAGTTTTTATTTTATTTGGTCTCAGGACAAGTAAATTCACTCAGACACTGTATGTTTTAGTATTTTGTATGTGGATTATTTAATATTTGATGGGTGGGACGTAAAATATCCTCCAATTCTGGAATGACCCCCCTACCCCTACACGAAAACGAGCAAAATGTAGGGGTAGGGGAAAGTGGTATGGTCAAGGGGTGTTATTTATTTACTTTATTTAACCAGGGAAATCCCATTGTCAGGGGAGCCCTGGTCAAGAGGCAGCAAAAAAAGACAATTACAACACAATTAAAATGACATACAAATTAGTTAAAACAGGTACAATTTATGGAGGATGTCTCAAGTGCTCTCCCTCTGGATTTAAAGCCATTCAATGAGATAAGTTCCGTTAATTTCCAGTCCTTTTGCAGCTTGTTCCATGTCGAGGGGGCAGAGAAGACAAAAGCCCTTTTTCCCAACTCTGTGTGAACAAACGGAACAGAGAGCAACAACTGATCATTTGAACGCAAACCATAAGAATCAACACTTCTCTGTGTGATTAAGTTACACATGTAGGAGGGCAGTAGTCCGAGCATGGCCTTGTAGATAAAAGTGTACGAGTGAGTCAATCTCCTAGTGGATAAAGAAGGCCATCCCACTCGAGAATACAGTTCACAGTGGTGGGTCAAGGCCCTACAGTTAGTAACAAACCTCAAAGCAGCAGATACACAGAGTCAATCTTACTCAGGGCCCGTCCACACGACAACTTTTTTTGGTGGAAATGGAGAAGTTTGTATTCGTTTTGACCTTTCGTCCACACGGCGCCAGCGTTTTGGGGGGGTGAAAATGGTGTTTTTCGAAACCAGGTTCCAGACTGGAGAAATCTGAGAAGATCGGGGGTTGCGTTGTTGTGTGGACGAGCACAAGGCAGATTTTTGGAAAACGATGACGTCGCAATGCCGTCATCATCTGCTTTGGCAGGACTCCCAGTCGACGTTCTGCTGATACTGACGTGTTTTGTGATCCAACGTAACTCGTAGAAGTAACTCCACTTCGTCGTCGGTCCAAACGAGAGAGCCGGCTTTTGTACGCTTGTTCGCCATCATTATTATCTTCTTGTGTTTGTTTGTTTGCGGAAGAGAAAGGACTTTATGTGGATGCGCTCTCTGTAGCATTGCGTTTCCGGTGGCTCTGGCTTTTCTGTTTACAGCGCCACATATCAGTGTGGCATATGTGTCCCACCACGGAAGCTGAGGGCACATGTCGGCATTACAGATTCTCAGGAAATGCGTTTTTTGTGGGGTTTTTTTTTTCAAAATTTGTGATTTTCATTTTTTTGCATAATGTGCTAGTTGAGATCATGAAGAAGCCTCTCCATGTTTCAGATAACAGCATTAGTGACGTTAAAAACATACATTTTTAATTTCAAAAATGCTAGTTTTGGGCAAATGAAATGGGGCGTGTATAAATCAGCATAATTCCCCAAGCTCGCGCGCCCGCCAATCCTGTTGCGAGAAGGCAGAAGGGGGCTTCCCCTTACGCCGATCAGTTGTGAGGAGCTCGTGCATATGTAAACAGCACTGCCAGACAATAAAGACATGAAAATGGACTTTTAACTTCTACTTGGACACATGACACGTTCGGGAGACCTTCGGGACACGTCCGTTTCTCAGGAGCTCCTGTACAGAGTGCGATTTGGCTCCGAAACACACAATACATGTGGAAATACACCGAAAACACTGGGCTGAGTCATAATTATGATCATATTTCTGCTATGTTATACATCTTTTTCACTCAGTGCACCGTTTTCGTCTAGACGTGAATATTTACTGATCCGACACGTGTGTGGACCCGAATTTTTTCAACCCGCATTAAAAAAAAAATCCAGGAGCGTTGTCGTGTGGATGCAGCCTCGGACATTGAGCTGAAGCGTTCATATGTGTGATGGGATTCAACCTGAGCTTAAAGGAAAAGTAACGTTTTTTACAATCTGAGCCTTATTTTGGTAATAAAACAAGTTGTTTTACTCACCCATCGCACTTTGGTGTCATATGGAGCACTTCCGGAGATGTTTTAGATTAGCGATCTCCATAATGTGAGTTCTCTGGGCAAATGTTTGCGGTCTCCAAATAACACAAACTTTAACACTTTTCAAATCATAGAAGCTCGATGTCTTAGCCTACGATTTCATTTGAGTCAAAAGTGGCCTGTAATCCGAGATTTAGCCATAGTTTCGAGTAGATGAGGACGCTAGTGCGCATGTGCGGAGTGTGCTCTCAGCTCCCGGGACCCAAACATGAAACGCAAAGCTGTAAACTATGGATAAATCTCGGATTACAGGCCACTTTTGACTCAAATGAAATCGTAGACTAAGACATCGAGCTTCTATGATTTGAAAAGTGCTAAAGTTTGTGTTATTTGGAGCCCGCACGGGGCATATTACATGCTCGGGGAAGATATTATATGCCCCGAGCTATGGCTAGAAGTCGCGCTAGGCTAACACTAATCTAAAACATCTCTGGAAGTTCTCCATATGACACCAAAGTGCTAGGGGTGAGTAAAACAACTTGTTTTATTACCGAAATAAGGCTCAAATTGTAAAAAAACGTTACTTTTCCTTTAACAATAGACCGTTTCAAGCCATGCACAGAAGACGCTGGTTTTATTACACTGTTTTTCACACCACCAAAGAGTGGATTAGCAGACGTGTTCACACAGACAGAAGTGCTTGTGTGCTTCTGTTTGAATGCGAGTTCCGGTCGCTTGGTCAGCTCTTGTGTCTGTCTGTCTTATATTTACACGTATATATCGAGCCATAGCGTGGAGCATATCATTTGAGCTGCTGTAATTAATGCACTGCTGTACCACAAGACAATGTTGGCCTCGCCCGCTGTTTATGCCCGCTGTGTTGTCTTCTATCTGCCCTCTGTCATTTCCACTGCTATTCTCTGTCTCACGCGCTCGTTCTCATGACACAACTCTTTCCATCTTCAAATTTCAGCTTTTTTTTTGCGATTTGAGATGCACTGTGAAGAAACAAAATCTACTATTGGCTTGTTTGATGTTTTATTTTTAAAGAACACATGTTATGCATTCTTTTGTGTTCCCTTTTGGTCATCTTGGGATAAGTATTTCACATTTTCCGAGTCAAAATAATGTCTGATGCAATGAGGGATTTATTTGCTCACTGTTTTTAAAGCAGACCTATTCTGCTAAATCAGCTATTCATTCTCCTTCTCATTTACTCTCTTGAAGTTGTATTTGGATTGATTCGTGCGTGTTTCAATCTTCAATCACTTATTTTCCATTTTGCCGATCAACTCCCACGTTATAGAGCCACCGGCAAACACCATTTAAAAAAAATTCTTCTTTATACCTCCATACACACACTCACCCGTCCTAGCCTCACTCACACACAATCATCACTAATGAGTGCAAATGGTCATGGGCTCTTCTAGTGTGCACGGACACTGGGGGCGAGGTGGGGTTAGGTGTCTTGCCCAAGGACACAACGGCAGCACTCATCTGTGGGAGCTTGGGAGCTGGGATCGCACCAGCAACCCGCGGGTCAGTGTATCCGACCACGAACCTCTGGATCAGTGGACAAACACTTTACCAACTGAGCTACTTCTGCCCCCAGTAGCTCGGTTGGGAGAGCGTCAAAAAATAATCTGGCTAGCAATATTAAGATGATTTTTGTCAAGGCTTACACAAAACATGAATGGACTGCCTCCTTTTGTCTCATAAAGATGTTATTCCGTGGAATGGGATGCTGCTCAAAAGCAGATCTGACCTGTAAACGGCCTGGTGACACCGGTTTAGTGTATATAAATAGATTTTGTTATGCGGGCGAATTCAATGTAAAACTCTTTCTGAGGAAATTTGTGAAGTTGTGTGTCAGGAAATCTTGATTCTTGTTCTGAGAAATGAGGGCAAACAAAGGCGAGGAGGAAATGGGGTCAGAGGTCAGGAGATACAACTCAGATGGATCATGGGGTTGCTTCCTGGATGACATGTAACCCTGGTATCTCAGTGTCATGAAAACAATGCACGCCATGTTTAATATGATTCACTTCAGTAGGGTAGAAGTTTGTGAGTTTCATTCAAGACCTGGACTGGACTATTAACCAATATTTCGTAAAAAATAATAAAAACAAATGTTTATAATAGTGCTGTCAGGCGATTAAAAATTTAATATAATTAATTACAGGGTTTGTAATTAATCTAATTAATCACATTTTAAGCGTGAGAGAGAGAGAGAGAGAGAGAGAGATTGTGAGTGAGCGAGTGAACCCACTTTGCGATTGAGTTTGCCAGTGAGCGTGGTTTCCTGGATTGTTAGTTTGGTGGTTTGTTGGTTTGGTGGTTTGTTGGTTTGGTGGTTTGGTGGTTTGGTGGTTTGGTGGTTTGGTGGTTTGCTGGATTGTTAGTTTGGTGGTTTGTTGGTTTGGTGGTTTGTTGGTTTGCTGGATTGTTAGTTTGGTGGTTTGTTGGTTTGGTGGTTTGTTGGTTTGGTGGTTTGGTGGTTTGCTGGATTGTTAGTTTGGTGGTTTGTTGGTTTGGTGGTTTGGTGGTTTGTTAGTTTGTTGGTTTGTT
Source organism: Paratrypauchen microcephalus (assembly GCA_036785185.1). Taxonomy (NCBI): domain Eukaryota; kingdom Metazoa; phylum Chordata; class Actinopteri; order Gobiiformes; family Gobiidae; genus Paratrypauchen; species Paratrypauchen microcephalus. Next base: position 1,422,779 of record JAVJIX010000103.1, on the reverse strand, counting down.
GGTTTGTTGGTTTGTTGGTTTGTTGGTTTGTTGGTTTGCTGGTTTGTTAGTTTGGTGGTTTGTTGGTTTGGTGGTTTGGTGGTTTGATGGTTTGGTGGTTTGCTGGATTGTTAGTTTGGTGGTTTGTTGGTTTGTTGGTTTGTTGGTTTGGTGGTTTGTTAGTTTGTTAGTTTGTTGGTTTGTTGGTTTGTTGGTTTGGTGGTTTGGTGGTTTGTTGGTTTGGTGGTTTGGTGGTTTGGTGGTTTGCTGGATTGTTAGTTTGGTGGTTTGTTGGTTTGGTGGTTTGTTGGTTTGTTGGTTTGCTGGATTGTTAGTTTGCTGGTTTGTTAGTTTGGTGGTTTGTTGGTTTGGTGGTTTGGTGGTTTGCTGGATTGTTAGTTTGTTGGTTTGTTGGTTTGGTGGTTTGTTGGTTTGTTGGTTTGTTGGTTTGCTGGATTGTTAGTTTGGTGGTTTGTTGGTTTGTTGGTTTGGTGGTTTGTTGGTTTGTTGGTTTGTTGGTTTGTTGGTTTGTTGGTTTGGTGGTTTGTTGGTTTGTTGGTTTGTTGGTTTGCTGGTTTGTTAGTTTGGTGGTTTGTTGGTTTGGTGGTTTGTTGGTTTGATGGTTTGGTGGTTTGCTGGATTGTTAGTTTGGTGGTTTGTTGGTTTGTTGGTTTGTTGGTTTGGTGGTTTGTTAGTTTGTTAGTTTGTTGGTTTGTTGGTTTGTTGGTTTAGTGGTTTGGTGGTTTGTTGGTTTGTTGGTTTATTGGTTTGCTGGTTTGTTAGTTTGTTGGTTTGCTGGATTGTTAGTTTGGTGGTTTGTTGGTTTGGTGGTTTGTTGGTTTGGTGGTTTGTTGGTTTGGTGGTTTGGTGGTTTGCTGGATTGTTAGTTTGGTGGTTTGTTGGTTTGTTGGTTTGTTGGTTTGTTGGTTTGTTGGTTTGTTGGTTTGGTGGTTTGTTGGTTTGTTGGTTTGCTGGTTTGCTGGTTTGTTGGTTTGTTGGTTTGGTGGTTTGTTGGTTTGGTGGTTTGTTGGTTTGGTGGTTTGCTGGTTTGCTGGTTTGTTGGTTTGTTGGTTTGGTGGTTAGCTGGTTTGGTGGTTTGGTGGTTTGCTGGTTTGGTGGTTTGCTGGTTTGTTGGTTTGCTGGTTTGTTGGTTTTGTGGTTTGCTGGTTTGTTGGTTTGTTGGTTTGCTGGTTTGGTGGTGTGCTGGTTTGTTAGTTTGGTGGTTTGTTAGTTTGGTGGTTTGTTGGTTTGTTAGTTTGTTAGTTTGTTAGTTTGGTGGTTTGCTGGTTTGCTGGTTTGTTAGTTTGGTGGTTTGGTGGTTTGTTGGTTTGGTAGTTTGTTGGTTTGCTGGTTTGTTGGTTTGCTGGTTTGTTGGTTTTGTGGTTTGCTGGTTTGTTGGTTTGCTGGTTTGTTAGTTTGTTGGTTTGTTGGTTTGGTGGTTTGCTGGTTTGTTGGTTTGGTGGTTTGGTGGTTTGTTGGTTTGGTGGTTTGCTGGTGTGCTGCCTTGTTAGTTTGGTGGTTTGTTGCTTTGCTGGATTGCTGGTTTGTTAGTTTGGTGGTTTGTTGGTTTGTTGGTTTGTTAGTTTGGTGGTTTGGTGGTTTGTTGGTTTGGTGGTTTGTTGGTTTGGTGGTTTGGTGGTTTGTTGAAGTGCGCTCACGCTCGCTCTATCACCAGTAACAATGGAACTTGTCCGGATGCGTTTATTGTTCAAATGATCCGTCAGGCTGGAGCAGCTTCGGTGATCGGAATTTTTTTTTTTTTTTTTAACAAAAGCTCCAAATCACGGCGTTCTTGTTGATCATCCCGTTCAAAGGCCCTGGCAGCGATTTGTTTGTCGCACGCCAAATTTAAAATGCGCATTGAATTGCCACTCATAATTAATTGCGTACATTTTTATAACGCGTTAATTTGCAGTGTAATTAATTAATCTAATTAACACGTTAAACTGACAGCCCTAGTTTATATATATGTATGTTTCTTAAAGGGAAAGAATCCACATGTGGAACAATGAATGACAGTACAGCTTTCACACAGGCTCCGTGGTCCAGTGTCTTGCCCAAGGACACAATAGTCGGTTGGGATTGTCCCAACAACCTTGAAAGTTTTCATGTTTCTGCCCCTTTTCGCTCACAATCTTTCTCTACCTCTCTGTCCTCTTCCCCTCTTTTGCTATCTTCTCTATCCCTCTGTCTCATCCCTTCCCTTCGTTCCACCTTTTCGCTCATCCTCTCCCTCTCTCTCCTCAATCCCTCTTTCTCTCCCTCCCCCTTACTCCCTATATTCTCTACATTTCCTACACTTTCGCTCTGCTTTCTCCCTTTTCTGTATATCCTTCTCTCTCTTTCCCTTTCCCTCCCTTCCTTAACTCCTTCACCCCTTCCTCCCCCTCTTTCACTCTCCCACCCTTTCGCTCATCCTCTCCCTCTCTCTCCTCAATCCCTCTTTCTCTTCTGTCTCTCCTTCCCCCTTACTCCCTTTGTCCTCTACTTTTCCTACCCTTTTGCTCCGCTTTCTCCCCTCTCTATATATCCTTCTCCCTCTTTCCCTTTCTCTTCCTTAACTCCTTCACTTCTCCTCCCTTCATCCCCTTCTTTCACTCTCCCCTTCTCCCACCCTTTCTCACCTCCCTCCTTCCCTTCCTTCCCCCTCTACCTCTTTCCCCCCCTTACCCTCTTCACCTCCCTTCTTTCACTCTCTCCTTCCCTTCTTTCACTCCCTTTCCCCCTCCTCTCCTCCCCCTCCTCTCTTCCTCTCCTCCCTCCCTTTCTCTCTCTCTGTAAGTTGTTGTTAAGCGTTACCACTAATGATGGTGGTTAGGCCTGTGGTGAGCAGCCATACCACATGTTGGCCCTCAGATTCTGCCCTCCTCCTCTCCTCCTTTTCCTCCTCTCCTTCTCTTCTCCTTCTCAGCTCCTCCTCCTCTCCTTTTCCTCTGCTCCTCCTCTTCTCCTTTTCCTCCTCTTTTCCTCCTCTCCTTTTCCTCCTCTCCTCCTCTTCTCCTTTTCCTCCTATTTTCCTCTTCTCCTTTTCCTCCTCTCCTTCTCTTCTCCTTCTCTGCTCCTCCTCCTCTCCTTTTCTTCCTCTCCTTCTCTTCTCCTTTTCCTCCTCTTTTCCTCTTCTCCTTTTCCTCCTTTTCCTCCTCTCCTTTTCCTCCTCTCCTCCTCTTCTCCTTTTCCTCCTCTCCTCCTCCTCTCCTTTTCCTCCTCTCCTTCTCTTCTCCTTTTCCTTCTCTCCTCCTCTTCTCCTTTTCCTCCTCTCCTTCTCTTCTCCTTCTCCTCTCCTCCTCCTCTTCTTTTCTTCCTCTCCTTCTCTTCTCCTTCTCTGCTCCTCCTCCTATCCTTTTCCTCCTCTTCTCCTTTTCCTCCTCTCCTCCTCTTCTCCTTTTCCTCCTCTCCTTCTCTTCTTCTTCTCCTCCTCCTCTCCTTTTCCTCCTCTCCTCCTCTTCTCCTTTTCCTCCTCTCCTTCTCTTCTCCTTTTCTTCCTCTCCTCCTCTTCTCCTTTTCCTCCTCTCCTTTTCTTCTCCCCCTCCTCCTCTTCACCTTTTCATCTTCATCTCTTCTCCTTCTCCTTTTCTTTTCCTCTTCCACTTCTCCTCCTCCTCTTCTCCTACTCCCCTCATCCACTTTCCTTCTTCTCTTCTCCTCCCCCTCCTTTCCTCATGCTCTCCTTCTCTCATCATCTCCTCCTCCTTCTCCTCCTCTTCTTCCTCCTTTTCGCCACTCTTCCCCTTCTCTCCTCTCCTCTTCTACTTTTCTCCACTTCTCTTCCTCAGACGTGCTTCCCAGTCCCGGCGGAGGAAACACAAACCCAGCTCTCCGTCTGTCCGGAGGGAATATCGAGCCCCAGACTCTCTGCTCAAAAATACATCAACTATCATAAAGTCATATTCTGACAAGCCTCAAACAGACAGTTTATGTAGATGACATTTTTGTGTGAAGTGACCGTAAATCTCCAGACGTTATGGTGGAGGTTGATTTAGGATAACATCACAGAACAGAACAGAACAGAACAGGCTTGCACAATATCTCAAATCCCATCTGGACTTAATGACTTCAGACCAGTTGCTTTGACGTCTCATTCCATGAAAGTGAGACTTGTTCTGGCTCAGCTCAGACCCCTGGTGGCACCATCCCTGCATCCTCCACAGTTTGCCTCTCAGGCCCTTCCCCGGGCTCACTCTCACCCGAGCTCTGTGAGGATATTGTTCTTCGATTTCTCCAGTGCCTTTAACACAATCCAGCCCTTTCTGATGAGTGAGAAACTATTCAGGATGGATGTCAGCTCCTCTATTGTCTCCTGGATTGCTGCGACTGGGGACCACCCTGTCTGACCCTGTGGTCAGTAATGTAGGAGTCCCCCAGGGTACAGTCCTGCCTCCGTTCCTGTTCACTCTGTACACCTCGGATTTCCAGTACAGAGTTTCCTCCGCAGAGTGGCTGGGCGCTCCCTTAGAGAGAGTGAGGAGCTCAGTCGCATGGGAGGGACTTGAGTAGAGCGCAAGAGTCCAGCTTAGGGATGCAAATTATCGATTAATTCATTAATTGATAGTTGATTGACCTTAGCGATCAGTTAATGATTAACTGATAAGCGGCATTTTTTTTCAATAGGATCTTTAAGAATATAAGCTCTAGTATACATAACACTGAGTCATATGAGTCAAATATATCATAGTAATATTATATTGTATATTCCTCAATTAATTATTCCTTAGTAAAAAGCAGACAAATGTATTGATGCTGAATAACAAAATACAGTAATCCCTCGCTATATTGCGGTTCACGGATTTTTTTTTTTTTTTTAATTCAAATTTTTTTTTTAAATAGTGTAACATTTTGTTGTTTGTGGCTAGGGCTGAGACTACACATTCCGGGCGCCGCGGTTCAATCTCGTGCTCTGCAGCACACCGGGGCTGCTGAGCACGAGTGAGCGCCGTTGTGAGTGAGTGCAGTGCGCGGTTGCCTTGTTTCGTGACCATGCGGTTCGGGTGTCCGCGATTAGCGATTAATTACAATTAATGCATTTTGTTCGACCAACATCTTCATCAACAATTAATCGTAAGTCGATTAATTGTTGACATCCCTAGTCCAGCTGTCATCACCAACTAACTACGACTACAACAATAATGGACAACTACGTAATTCTGTTGCTATTAATTATACAAACCTACAAACAAGCAGCTCTTCGGCATTGTCTTCAGCAAAGGTTGCGTTTCCGAAGAATGGTTCGTATTTTTTTCTCTTCTAACTTTCATAGCCGTGCAAATGAATTTGCGGCAGAGGACCACAGCGCCAGAAGACACGATGTTTCCTCTGCCGACCACTGCTGTTTTGCCTTTACATCCGTCATAGGCTAAGTTGACAGCAACCAAAATTAGACGTAGCCCGCTTTGGTTATTTAAAGATGGCGGCCAAAATTTCTAAAATTCAAAGCTCGGAACATCAGTATAACCCCGCCCCTAGTGCTATACGTCACCGGTTCTTGTTTCTGGACCAGCTTTACATCGGTTCTGAGATGGAACCAGTTTTCCAGGGCCAGAGCCAGGCTTATGTGTGTGGAAAAACAAAGAACCAGTTCGAGATTTGGCACTGGCTCCGAACCAGCACTGGAACCGCCCTGGTGGAAAAGGGATATATGTCCCCTGGCTGGCCTAGGAACGCCTTGGGGTCCCCCCTTCCAGTGTAGCTGGAGGAAGTGTCTGGGATGAAGGAAGTCTGGGAGTCCCTGCTTAGACTGTTGCCCCTGTGACCTGGCCCTGGATAAGAGGAAGAAAATGGATGGACGGATTTAGAAACCAAAATTGACACAAACGTGAATCCTTCTCTCCATGCAGATATGAGAGAATGTTCCACTCTCCTGCATTAAATTAGTCAAACTGCTCAAACATGTGACCTGTAACTTAACCTGCTTGTCTCCATGGAGATTTATGCCACAAACTCACTATGGAGACAACAAAGACAGACCCTCCACTAGACAAAGTTACATAGTGCATCAAAGTGTGAATGAGTTTTCATTTGCACTGGAGTATAATGATTGGAGTAGTATCCAAATACGAATCGGAGGTGTGCGGAGTGTCTTGCCCAAGGACACAACAACAGTATGTGCACCATTCGGAGCCGTGATTGAGCAATCCGCTGAACCACTGTGACCCTTATAAAGTAAAAATGTATTCTAGTAACTCCACTTCCGACTGTACATCTTGTGCTGAAAATATTTTAAACTTCGGCTGACATTTTTACACGCCAATAAAGTCACGGAGCTGAAACAGATCTATGTTTAGCTGCATTTGTACAGAACAGCACTCAATATAGACGACTAGAGGATCTGTACATTTGAAAAAAAAAAAAAAAAAAAATACTTCTTTGCCTTTAGGACATATTTATAAAGATTTTATTTTATTTATTTATTCTTGTGCGCTTTTTAATGCCTCAATGCACGATATGAGAGATTTAACACTGCAAGACGTGTGATGGTATGACCCAAGTTTATCTGAGGGAAGAGGGGAAATTTACAATGATATTTATAATGTGGAGGTGTGAGACAGCTAATTATTTTTCCAAAGTATTTCTTAAGCAATAAAACCCCCAGTGAAAAAATGTGGAATAAAGCAACTGATCCATACAACCACACAACTGTACGCTCTTTCTTCTTATTACGTCTTGTATAAAGCTGAGAGGTTTATTTGCATATTTATATTTTTTACTTTATTTGTACATATCCATTGATATAATTCTGCCTTTATTTTGAATGTATTATTACCATACAGTATTTGCAAGGCAGATCTGTGGAGGGGAGAGCCAGCTCATTAGATTACCAAAGTATTTCTTAAGGAATAAAAACCCCAATGAATAAATGTGAATAAATAAAATTCAACCACACAACTGTACTCTATTTCCATCTTTGCACTGTTTTCTTATTACTTCTTAAAGCAATAAAGCTTTAATAAAACAATAATAATAATAATAATAATAATAATAATAATAATAATAATAATAATAATAATAATAATAATAATAATAATAATAATAAAGCTGAGAGATTTATTTGTATTACTATATTTTTTTTACTTTACATATACATTTCATATAATTCATATAATTACTTGTACATACACATTTATATAATTCTGCCTTATTTAACACCACTTTCTTGCTATTTTTGTTACTTATTTTGAATGCATTATTATTAGTAGTAGTAGTATTATTACTATTATTATTATTATTAGTAGTAGTATTATTAGTATTATTATATTTTTATTATATTTTTTACTTGTACATATACATTTATATAATTCTACCTTATTTAACACCACTTTCTTGCTATTTTTGCTACTTATTTTGAATGTATTATTATTATTATTATTAGTAGTAGTAGTAGTAGTAGTAGTAGTAGTAGTAGTATTTTTTTAACTTTACTTGTACATACATTTTATATAATTCTGACTTATTTAACACCTGTTTCTTGCTATTATTACTACTTATTTTGAATGCATTATTACCATTTTTGGCTTTTTGTTATATTATATTGTGATGTGTGAGCTAGTGCGTCCAAATTATTTCATCTTGTGGATCAATAAAGTTTGTCTAAGTCAATTTACAGTTTACAACATATTATAAGTCAGATCTTTGGAGAGGCGGCTTAGTTTTCCAAAGTATTTCTTAAGCAATAAAAACCCCCAGTGAATAAAAGTGCAATTGTGTCGTACTATTAAACTGCAGACGGCGGGCGGCTCACCAGAAAGTTGCGTAATGCGTCTTTAATCTTGTTTCAGGGTAAGACCAAATGCGCAAACCTTTCTGTAATCTTTCGCTGCAGCAGACAAAGGTTTTGAGGTCAGCAGTTCAGCTCCCAGGTCAAAAGGAAATGCCTCATTGTGTGGGGGGTCTGCATGTTCTTCCCATGTTTTCTGCGTCCGTTAAACCAGGCGTAAATCATCAGTAAATGGGTAAAGTGTCTTGCCCGAGGACACAACAGCAGAGCGTGTCGGCCCATGCGGGAGTCAGATCACAAACTTTTGAAGCGACGAATGTAAAGAAAAACAAATTTGAATCCCCCTCCTAGTTTGTCGGTGCGCGTTAGATGATGTCTGAAGAACCGAGCTGGTACTTTGTCGGTCAAGGTCGGTGACGTGTCTTGCTCAAGGACACAGCGACGGTACGCAATGGTGGAAGCAAAGTCTGAGTTTTATTATTGGAATCATTTGTGTAATTATTAGATTTGTAACGTAGGTTTAAAAATCAGGACTCAGAGTGCACGTTTTTGCGAGTAGAATGGAGTAAGGACCCTTTTTTCAGTTTTAGTATCAGTATACAGGGGGTCCTCGGGTTACGACGGTCTCGGTTTACGACGTTTCGTGGTTACGAACGCGCCCCCATTAAAAAAAAAAATATATATATATTACGCGTCATTCCGTCTTACGCGGTTTAGCGTGGTAAGAGATGTAAACAAACACAAATGGCGCACGGCGGAAGAATACGCTTTGTTGTGGTTGTAGGGAGAAGAAGACAGCCTCGTGTGCGTGCCCAATGTGGGCGGAAGTACCTGATGTGGGCTCTGATCTGCTCCTATGAAAGCGGCAGTGATAACCAAGCAGCGTAGTGGTCTAATTATTGAGATGGAAAGGTTATTGGTGCTTTGGTTGGAAGATCAAAGGCAAAATTCGACTTACGACGAAATTCGGGTTACGACGCGTCTTAAGAACGGATCAACGTCGTAACCCGAGGACCCCCTGTATTCATTACATTTTTTTTGTCATTGTGGCATCAAAATTGGCATCAAGTATCAAGCTTTTTCCTTAGTACTGCAGTTAAGTTTTAAATGTTAGCATCATGGCGATACTAATCTCTCAATAGAAGAAGTGAACTTTATTGATCTCACACTGGAGAAATTCTTCTCTGCATTTTAACCCATCCTATATATATACTCAACAAAAATATAAACGCAACACTTTTGTTTTTGCTCCCATTTTTCATGAGATGGACCCAAAGATCCAAAATTCACTCCAGATACACAACACTACCATTTCTCTCAAACATTGTTCACAAATCTGTCCAAATGTGTGACAGTGAGCACCTCTGCCCCGCCGAGACAATCCACCCCACCTCACAGGTGCGCCACATCAAGATGCCGATCCGACATCATGACCAGGGCACAGGTGCACCCCAGACTGCCCACAATAAAAGGCCATCCCGAAATGTGCTTTTTTTTCGCTTTATTGGGGGTCTGGGGACTCAGAACCAGTCAGTATCTGGTGTGACCACCATTTGCCTCATGCAGTGCAACACATCTTCTTCGCATAGAGTTTATCAGATTGTCACTTGTGGCCTGTGGAACGTTGGTCCACTCCTCTTCAATGGCTGTGCGAAGTTGCTGGATATTAGTGGGAGCTGGTACACGCTGTCGTATACGCCGGTCAAGCACATCCCAAACATGCTCAATGGGTGTCATGTCCGGTGAGTATGCTGGCCATGCAAGAACTGGGACATTTTCAGCTTCCAAGAATTGTGTACAGATCCTTGCAACATGGGGCCGTGCATTATCTTGCTGAAACATGAGGTGATGTTCATGGATGTATGGCACAACAATGGGCCTCAGGATCTCATCACGGTATCTCTGTGCATTCAAAATGCCATCAATAAAATGCACCTGTGTTCTTCGTCCATAACAGCCTTTGAAGAGGAGTGGACCAACATTCCACAGGCCACAATTGACAATCTGATAAACTCTATGCGAAGAAGATGTGTTGCACTGCATGAGGCAAATGGTGGTCACACCAGATACTGACTGAGTCCCCAGATACTGACAGATACTGACAGATACTGAGTCCCTAGACCCCCAATAAAGCAAAAAAATGCACATTTCGGGATGGCCTTTTATTGTGGGCAGTCTGGGGCGCACCTGTGCACTGGTCATGATGTCGGATCGGCATCTTGATGTGGCGCACCTGTGAGGTGGGGTGGATTGTCTCGGCGGGGCAGAGGTGCTCGCTGTCACACATTTGGACAGATTTGTGAACAATGTTTGAGAGAAATGGTAGTGTTGTGTATCTGGAGTGAATTTTGGTCCATCTCAGGAAAAATGGGAGCAAAAACAAAAGTGTTGCGTTTATATTTTTGTTGAGTGTATATTAGGAGCAGTAGGCGACACATCCCTGCGCCCGGGGACCATCTCCATGATCTTCTTGCTTCGGTTTGGTCAGGACCTAAGCTGGAGGATTTTACCTATGGTGCATGTTTTGGGTTGGTGTGGGAAACCGGAGTGCCCGGAGGAAACCCACCCAGACACGGGGAGAACATGCAAACTCCACACAGAAAGGCCCAGGCGACCCGGGAATCGAACCCAGACCATGCATGCAAACTCCACACAGAACACACACAGAAAGGCCTGGGCGACCCGGGGATCGAACCCGGAACCTTCTTGCTGTGATCAGTGTGGATCACTCTGTTTCCTTTTATTGTTTTGGAAATGGTGTATTTGCCAAAAACAATGTATTAACAATGTTTTTTACACTCTGAGTTTCCCTTCCATGTTAAGTCACTCCCTCTTTCAGAGCACTATCACAACACAACCAGGGTAGGCCACCAGCATGACTCACTTACGCCCAAAAGTGCTGCAAAAGTCCATCATTATTATTATTATTACTACAGTAGGAGCCACTGATTTTTCCCATTCCAGCCGCACGCCATGGCACTTCCGTGCCGTTTCCAGCTAACGCCATGCAGCCGCCAGCCAAGGCTGTTCCCCCCTCCCTCTCCTATTGTAATTCTAAACATGCCCATTCATTTGATTCCAGGGTATCACCATTCAATTTCAATAGGCTATCACAAGGAATTCAACTGCTACAGCTATAAAAACGTAGCCTACATTTTAACACAGGGGTGCTCAATACGTCCGCGATATCTAGTGTGATGAGTGCGATCATATTTCAATAAACTTTTACGGTAAAGGTTTTACCGGTGTACCGCGCTTCTGCAGCCTTTGCGCTCGTCTGGACCCTTGTGTCGCAGCGTCTCAGCGTGTATCACAGAGCAGGTTAAACTTTATAAAACATCCTACCTGTCCGTCTGCCTCAGGTCAGTGCGCCACTCCTCGCTTTTTCACGCTCTCGCTCCTCTCCGCTCATAGCGCACAGGCTCCTCCTCAATGCGCTCTGATTAGAAGAGCAAGATGAAATGCGAAGCAAAAACTAATCTAAATTTATGTTACAGTGTCCGCACAGAGCATGCCTACAGAGCAGGCCTACCGAGACATGTGGGTGAATTTTGCCTAATAAAAGTGCACAAATGCATCTGTTTGCCACGGCATTGCGATGTCTACTGAACTGCGGTCACGTCCCTGAGTCCATTCGCACACACATGAAACAGGCACCGAAGACAATCAACCGCTATCAACGCGTCTCTTAAGTAATCATTAAATGCAGTAATCTAAATGTTGCCTATCGATTGTTTCGGGTAGAATTTACAGGGGCTATCAGGAGGTTTCTCAATGGGCCAGGAGACAATCACAGCTCCTCCCTGTGGAAAAATGAGGCAGTGCAACTGGTTTTCACATGCCCCCTTGCTAAGGGGCGTCACCATTCAGGGCTGCGCTGACTACGTCATTGCGGGGGATTCATTATCTGCACGGACCAGTCACGGACGAGTCAAGGAGCAGTCAACGTCCAGTCACGGAAACATGGGAAAAAAAACAATGGCTACTACTGTAGTAATAGTAGCAGTAGTAGTAGTATTAGTATTATTTGTAATTAATTAATCTAATTAATCACATTTTAATCGAGAGAAAGAGAGATTCGTTTCCCAAATTCTGCAAGCATGATTTAGCAAGTGCACTCACGCTTGCACTATCACCGGTAACAATGGAACTTGTCCGGACGTGTTTAAAGTTCAAAGTTCAAAGTCAACTTTATTTTCAGAAACCATATGTACAGGTTGCACAAACAGGATTTGAAATTGCAGTGCCCCCTAGGTCCACAGTGAACATAAAACATCTGATAATAACAATAGACACAATGACTGAAACATCACATATACCCCTAGTAAAAGTACAAGACAAACACAATGAATTTATCGTTCAAATGATCCATCAGGCTGGAGCAGCTTCGGTGATCGGAAAATTATTTTTTACAAAAGCTACAAATCTTGTTGATCGTCCCGTCTTCGTTCTTTTTATAAATAAAGTTACCGTTCAAAGGCCCTGGCAGTGATTCCCTCGCCTCGAGTCCATGTCACTTTCCTCCAGGCTTTAGCCGTGTCTCAATTCTCAGTGTGCACACTTCGGAGTGTGGTTTTAAGGGCATGTACGTCACTTCCGGCGCAACGACTGCTGTCCCATTTCGTTTTTGTCCCATGCACAGTTAACATGCGGTCTGAAGACTGCAGTCGTTTCCATGGAAATCAGAGCGTGGACCAACTGCATGGAAAAGCACACTTCGCACAGTCATATATCCCAGCATGCATCGCGCGCTATTTCTTCTACGGGAGAAAATGGAGTCGGCGGCTGCATCTGGTAGTTGCGAGACCTGTCGCATTTCTACCACTCCCGCGCGGTCCGCGGACTGTACTCAGGACTGAGCATCCTGGATGCTGCCAAGTCGCCTACAGGTCCTTCAGTGGGACAAATTTTAAATGCGCATTGAATTGACACTCATAATCAATTGCGTTAATTTGCAGTGTAATACATTTACCTAATTAACGCATTAAACTGACAGCCCTAATTATTATACTAATTTTGTCATCTGTTGTGTTGTTTGTTGGTGGGGCAAAAAAGACATTAAAGAAAAGTGTGCAGCGTTCTCCTTGTCGCATTCTGCGTGTCGCTCTAATGCACCTTTACCTCGGCCATCACGTCAGTCTGAATACGGCAGAGTTTACAGAAGGCATCGTGTTCTCCTTTGGTGCTCTCGCTGGAAAAACGATGCTCTGAGCACCAAGCATGTTTGAAGGACGTCTTCCTTTTTATTTTTGCTTTTTTTCAGCAGCAGACAGTTTCACACATCGCTATCGCAGCATCGCAGGTGCAGTACGGTCGGGTATTTGTGGTGATGCAGCAGCAACGGTGGAGGTCGAGGGTCAGAAATGAGGACAAAATGTCAAAACTGAGGACGCATAACAGAGGTCCGGACAGAAGGCTCTAAAACCGGACTGTCGGGCCGAAATCCTGACGAATGGACACCCTGGTGCAATGCGTCTTGCTAATAAAACTCGGGCACGTCACATCAGGTTTGTGAAGTTGCTGTGTGCAGTTTTGTATCGTGTTTTTATGTATTTATGGAGAATAGCCTTGAACAGAATCTTATGCATGACATCTTAAACCACTTTGTGCAAGTTTTTGATGAGGAAACATTATAAGACGGTAGAAAGCTAAACAAAAAACGATTTTGCATAATACCTCCTATTTAAACAAACTCTCCTCATTTTGGCGAGAATTCAAAGCGTGGTTACGATTTGATTCATTTTACAATAGAAATTGTCACGTTCAGAAGTAATATTTACACAACGATTCACACTCCAACAGTTTATTTTCTCCTTTGTCTCTGTGTGCGAGTATGCGCTCGTCCTCAGAGCTCCGGGCTGTGCAAAAAGAAACTCTCCCAGAAACAACAGAAACAATGGGCCGGGGCCTCAGATTCACGTCTCAGACTGAGACGGACGACGAGGGAGGAAGAGGGCGGGGGTCCGGTCACACAACCGAGGAAGGTCACCGCACACACACACACAGACACACACACATGCACACGCGCACACACACACATATACAGGCACACACACATGCACACGCACACACACACACATACAGGCACACACACATGCACATGCGCACACACATACAGACACACATGCACACATGTACACACAAACATATACACACATGCATACATACATAGATGCACACATACACAAACATACACACACATATATATACACACATACACACATGCATACACACGCACACACATAAACACACACATATACACGCACACACACACACACTTAATATACACACACAGACACACATACATACAAACACACACACAGACACATACACACACATATACACACACATACATCCTCTGGCAGCACGGTGGCTGAGTGGCTAGCACTCATGCTTCACAGCAAGAAGGTTCGAGTCACCTGGTCCTTTCTGTGTGGAGTTTGCATGTTCTCCCCGTGTCTGGGTGGGTTTCCTCCGGGCACTCCGCTTTCCACCACCAACCCAAAACAGGCTCCATAGGTAAAATCCTCCAACTTGGGTCCTGACCAAGACTAAACAACAAAATCACGGGGATGGTCCCCGGGTCAAATGTAGAAACAACTTCTCCTGTGTGAGATCAATAAAAGTCAATCTTCTAATCCTTAATCACTGTAAGGTGCTTTGTGTTACATTTTTGTATGAAAAGCACTTTATAAATATTGTTTGACTGACTGATTGATACACACATGCATACACACGCACACACATATACACGCACAGATACACACACAGACACACGTAGATACACACACACATGCATACATACACAAACATACACAGACACACACACACACATACATATACACACACATACATACACACATGCATACACACGCACACACACACACATATACATACACGCATATACATGCATAGATACATGCACACATACATGCATACATACACACGCATACACACACACGCATACATACACACACGCACCATACACACACTTAATACACACACATAATATAGACACAGACAAACATACACACACACACATACACAAACACACACGTATACACACACATAATATACACACAGACAAACATACACACATACACAAACACACACACGTACACACGTATACACACGTATTAGTGAACTTCTCCTGTGTGAGATCAATAAAGTCTTATCTTCTTTTACACACACACACAGACACACACACACACAAATACTCACACATACTGTACATGCACACACACACACACACACACACACACTGTGATCTGTGTTCTAATGTTATTTCCTTATCACAAACAGACCTGGAGTTGTGTTTTGTTTCATTCACACATCTTTAACACACAAATCCTGCATGTGGCAATACAGGAAGTGCTCCACTGTGTTTTAAAATTCCATACACCTTTATTAGAATCATTTTGATCATTTCAGTTTTGGAATTGTGAATCTCTCCTGAACAAAAGGGAAAAGTAGCCTTGAAACCTTGAAAAACGCCACAACATGACATCAAACGGTGGAACATTTTGAGCTTTGGAGATGTGGACAGACTAAGAGTGAAACAACTTTCAGGAAGTGGCACGTCACCTCCATTATTCTTTGCAAATAAACAATTAAACCCATTCTCAGGAACATTCCCAATGTAGATATATATATACATTTTATGGCACACTGTGGAAAATTATAGGCAAAGGAACAACACGGAAACAAGACGGTCTCCTCCAGGTCAAATAAGAGTCAGGTGGTGGAGATGTAAGCTTTTATTTCAGTATATTTATGGATTGAAAAGTTACATGTTGGAGCTTTAAATGTGCACTGTGTAACTTTTTCAGTATTGGGTCTTGTTTCTCTTCTATTGCTCTACTTGGAATGTTCCACAGTATGACATTAAACAGCAATACTTTATATTTATTCAATTGCAGCCGTTTTATAGCTCAAAAACATGGCATTCTGATTATGAGCGGGGTCGCCTCTCCACAGATCTGACCTGTTACTGCGTCTGATTTGGTTTCCATGAAGATAGAAAGGTCTCAAACTATACGGAGAAACACTGCAGACAAAACAACAATGCATCCATGGAAAAAAAGCATGAAAAAATACTCTCCACCGGAAAAGTTACACAATGCATCTTTAAGCAACGTCACTACTCGCTGCTTTATAAAAACTACACTATTAACACATGTAATAAGGTGTGAAAAAGGACTCAATTCATGTTCAGTTAGCCTTTGCCAATTCATTAAGTAATCACTAACCCTGTCTCATTCTTCGCCCGTGGATTCTGCTGAAATATGACTTTTTTTTTTTCAGTCTGTGGAGTTTTTTTATTTCCTTTATTTTTTTTCCTCATAAGCAGCCGGTTTTGTTTTAATATAGAAAACCATGTGTATCCCTGATTGGCTAATCCATCTGTCAATCAATAGTGACCAGACTCACGTCGCTATAGAGAATTAAAGGAAAAGTAACGTTATTTTACAATCTGAGCCTTCTTTCGGTAATAAAACAAGTCGTTTGACTCACCCATATCACGTTCGTGTCATTTGGAGCTGTTTGAAGAAAGTTATGTTGTAGCGTATCCGTTAGCATGAGTTTTCGGGGCATTACTTTGCGGTCTCCAAATTAACACAAACTTTAGCACTTTTCAAATCATAGAAGCCCGATGTCTTAATATATGATTTCGCTTGAAGCAAAAGTGGCCTGTAATCCGAGATTTATCCATAGTTTTCAGCTTTGCGTTTCATGTTTGGGTCCCGGGAGCTGATGGCACAGTCCGCGCATGCGCACTGGCGTCCTCATCTACTCGAAACTATGGCTAAATCTCGGATTACAGGCCACTTTTGCTTCAAACAAAATCTTTCATTAAGACATCGGGCTTCTATGATTTGAAAAGTGCTAAAGTTTGTGTTATTTGGACACCACAAAGTAATGCCCCGAGCAAATGATACAGCACCATGTTAACGGATACGGGATCATTAGTAGAACAGAACGGCTCAACATAAGTTCTGCGATACTGCTCCAATTGACAGAAAAATGCTATGGGTGAGTAAAACTACTTGTTTTATTGCCGAAAGAAGGCTCAGATTGTAAAAAAAAAACGTTAATTTGCCTTTAAATTAAATTAAAGAAATTAAAGAAGTGTGTATTCTGGATCCCAGGTAATGACTGTTTCCCCATTAGGGTCGTCAAAAGTATTGAAAAGCAGATACAAATCGATACTAAAACAATTACCGAAAGTAGATACTCATTTGAGCAGGTATCAATACCCAGAAAGCACATAAAATTGGACCTTTTCTTTCACAGTTTTATGCTGAGTTTTATCACAACTAATATAAGACTACATAGTATAATAAGCAAATAGTATAATTTTGTATCAGACATTACAATATTGTCTGAAAAGAGCGTTTAGAGCAGCGGTGTCAAACTCATGTTGGTCCGGGGGCCGTATCCAACCTACTTTAATCCCAAAGGGGCCGGATCAGAAAACTCATGGCAAATATACCCCAAAAATAGCAATAAGTCCAAATATTTGTGCAGAGAAACACAAATCTATTACAGAAGTCTTTTTTATCTGATGAACTCTTTCTTTTACAAAATACAGTGGTACCTCACCTTACGAATGACCCAACAAACGAAAATTTCAAGTTACGAAACGCCTTCACGTCAAATTTTGGTCTCTAGATACGAATGAAATTTCAAGTTACGAAACGCGAAATCTCTAATCCAATCCAATCCAACTGTATTTATAAAGCACTTTAAAAACAACAAATCTCAAAAATTCAATTAATGCGCGCTCAGATGCACGCCCCGAAACGTAAATACACTTTATCAACACACACGGGGTTAGGTTCCAGAGGTGGCCCGCGGTGGGAGAGGTCCACGAGGTAGGACAACTTTATACTGTATTTTGCAATTGTTCTACATGTTTTAGGGCTGTAAATGCCTCACCACACATTCTACACTTTTCTCGTATTTCTCTCTCATTTAAACACTCAAACTTTCATGCGTGGGGGGGGGCACGGCTCAATATAGGAGACACAACACATCATCAGTATGGTAAAACTCACCTGTCTCACGACGGTCTAAACCCCGCTCACGTTCCCTATTAGTGAGTGAACAATCCAACGCTTGGTGAATCCTGCTTCACAATGATAGGAAGAGCCGACATCGAAGGATCAAAAAGCGACACGGCGCGGGATGGAGCCGCGGGATGGAGCCGCGGGCCCGCGCGGCTCACAGCTCACAGTGTCAGCCTCCCCGCTCTGGAAGTCACATAGAAGCAGAGCCCGCCCCGCCCCGCTCTTATTCCCGCTGAAAGAGCGTCTGTCTTTAGGTAAATCTTCCAGCTGAGGTCCTGACCAAAACTGAAGCAAGAAGATCATGGAGATGGTCCCCGGGCGCAGTAATGTGCTGCTCACTGCTCCTAATAACAGGATGGGTTAAATGCAGAACTAGAATTTCCCCATTGTGGGACTAATAAAGACGTAGCTTTCTTTCTTTCTTTCTTTCTTTCTCGGCCTCTTAGCTCTAGTGCGGGACGTGCAAGGAGACAGGAGCACCGCGCTCCTCCAACGGCACTGCCATGTCCCAGGATAATCCTGGTTTAGTCCAGGTCCAGTCCAGGTTTAGACCTGGTTTAGTTCTGGTCTAGACCTGGTTTATTCCAATCAGGACGCAGAACACAAATGTTACACTATAAAAAAAAGTTACACTATAAAAAAACAACAACCTTGGAACGGATCAGGCCTTTTCCATTGAAATAGCTACTCAACTTACGAATTTTTCACGTTACGAAACCACTTCTGGAACGAATTAATTTCGTAAGGTGAGGTACCACTGTATTATAATATTATGAACAACCTGAAACTTTAAGAAAAATGTAATTTCAACACAAGCACACAGGTTTCCCATTCACCTCCTGAACAAATAGGAATTAGTAAAATTTTCTTGGAAAATCCTGCACTCGGTGTCCACTTTTCTCATTTTTGACATTTTGCTGATGAGGGTGTCACGGTTAACAGTCAAAACGATCGTCCTTTAAGAGTGTTTGGAAAGAGGCGAGTCTTTATTTGTGCTGCTCTGGTGGGAGGGGCCACGTACAGAGGCGCTGGAGACGCTGCTATGCTAAACTGCACAGAAAAGAGGCAGAAAATTACCAATATTTTAATAGAAAATTTAAATGTAATTCAAATATTTTAATAGAAAATCAGCTGAGGGCCAGATTAAAGGTCTTGGAGGACCGGATCTGGCCCCCGGGCCGCATGTTTGACACCCCTGGTTTAAAGAGTTTTTTTTTTTTGTTTTTTTTAGCTAACATTTAATAATCCCTACAACTGTACAACAACTCACCCTTATGTAACAGATAATACCCCCTACAACTGTATATAGCTGTGATTGGATATTTTATTTCAGATTTTATTACTTATTTTTCTATTTTATTCCAATTTGTACATAAACATTTATTATTATTTTTTATTTTTATAATTATGTCTCATTTGACACTGGTCTTTTGCTATTCCATTTATTTCTTGTTACCCTCTGTTAGATATTATATTGATGAGCGAGCTACTGTACCCTAATCATTTCCCTTGTGGATCAATAGTTTTTCTAAGTGTATGTCTAAAAGGATGCTGATTGTGTTCTGAAGGGGGACTGACTTGGCACGGAGAGAAAACGGACGCTCAGACTTATAAAACATGTTAATATGTTGTTTTTGGTGTTATTTTATGTGTTAGGAGTTCATACCCCTTACAAGTAAAATACACCCTCTTTAAAATGATCATTTGGGTGTCAAAATCTGTGAATCAAATCAAAAGAATCGAGTTTAGACTCCCTTTTAATTTCTTATTTATTGATTTATTTTTTAATCATAGTGCAGCCACAAACTAGAGCAGAGCTGAGCATTGTCCAGCTCCCGCTTCACATTCGGCCCTTTGGTTGACTCTGACTGGCCCGTTTAAGCTAATTTGGAATTACAAAATAAACCTATTTTATCATTTTACCTCATGCACGAACTAAAGCTGCATTGCTTTTATTTTAGAGGTGTTTTTTTTTTTTAAATACAATTTTTGTACGGTAATCTCACTTTTTCGTTGCTTAGTCATAACATAAACTCTTACAAGTCTTACCAGTGTGTCAAAACAATGCTATTTACTGCTTTTTAATAAAGAAATTACGGAAGTCGACAGAGGCCATATTCATAAGAAATATTTTTTTGAGATAGATAAGATGATTAATTCGTGATCTCGAGAAAATGAAACAATTATTTCGAGATCTCGAGAAAACAACTGAAACGTCGACCGCCACGTTGTGACAGGCTAACTTTGGGGCTATTTCTCATTCTGAATAGATGCGTTTTTGATCATTAGAATGTCTGGAATAATAATCGATCAGCTGATGAGGCAAAATTTTGATCAGGGGTTGACACAGGGGAGATTGCATTATGTCTTTTAATTCGGGATAATTTCAAGATTAGTCCTCCGCAGAAGACTGGCCCGGCTTCGTCATTTCCTTGAGATCACGGAATAACTCTTTGTATTCTCGAGATCTCGAAATAACAGTTTTGTTTTCTCGAGATCACAAATTAATTGTGTCGTTTTCTCGAGATCTTGAGTAAATTTTCTCGTTATTAAGGTGGAAAATAATCATTACGAACATGGCCTCTGTCGGCTTCCGTAAGAAATACAATTCATATGATGCAGAATTAAATTAAACATTTTGGCCCTGCCCTCCACGATATTTTCTGTTTCTCATGTGGCCCCATGGAAAAAAAATAAAAATTACCCACCCTTGAACTAGAGTCTATCTCAAAACACTTAAAAGACAGACTGTTAACTCACCGTCCACTATAAAGGACACAGGTCTCAGGAGGTTACAGTCTCCATAAGTAAAACAAGTCCCATGATGTGAGTGCAGATTTTAGTCCCTACAATGAGGTAAAAACCCGCCCATTTAAAAAAAAACTCTCCAAAAGTCCCGTCCCTCCTCCCTCTCCGGCTCTCACAGTCTCGTAGTATCCCGCTGGCGTCTCATTGGTCAGCTCGTGCAGTGGTGTTGTCACGGTGCTGGTCAGGGCGGGGTATATAAAGAGGGAGCAGTGGGGCGGTTGGGTCTGGCCACAAGTTTGAAACATTTCAGAAGTGGAGCAGGACACAGAAAGAGAGCAGAGTAGAGAGGAGCCGTGCAGCAGACAGAAGCATTTGGGATAATTTTTCTTGTTTTTAACTTTTAAACTTTTCACATTTGTAAGTTGGGGTTTGGAATCTTGAACTTCTTTAACATTTTTGAATCTATTTATGCATTTTGTTTGGTTGGAGAACATAAAAAACATTAATTTTGAGAGCTAGAGCGAGTTTTCAACCATAAATATCTTTAAAAAAGTCTACCGCCAAAACTTGCAAAACTTTTTTTTTTTTGTCATTTTCACCTTTTTGGCTGGATGTTTTTTGGGGTTTGCTTTTTAAATTCAAGACTGACACAAACTGAAGCATTGAACTGCAAAAATCCTCACTTGGACTTGAAGATTGCTATCCGGAAGAACTTTCCTCCATTTTTACTTATTTTGATGACTTGCTTTGAAATCTACCCCTCAAAAAATCTCAGAAATTTTGGCGAATTTTCGCAAGTTAGAACTTTACGAAGAATCAAAACTCATCTTGGACTAAAACCAGTCGTCCAGTTGAGATGAATTTATCAGAATCTAGTTTTCTACACCCCAAAAGAGTGTCGATGGGAGGACCGTGGGCATCAGGGACCCCCAGCCCGGAGTCGGACGGGGAGATGGGCTTCGAGCACAGCCTGTCTGGGGACTGCAGCTCTCCGGACAGTGGGAGCGGGAGGACCGGAGCCAGGATCTCGGGGGGACCGGGGTCGGGGGAGCAGCAGAGCCGAGGAGGTGCCCAGGTCGAGGGGAAGGGCGTGGGGGGAGAGCAGAGGATCAGGAGGCCCATGAACGCTTTCATGGTTTGGGCCAAAGACGAGAGGAAGAGACTGGCTCTGCAGAATCCGGACCTCCACAACGCAGTG
Organism: Paratrypauchen microcephalus; assembly: GCA_036785185.1. Lineage (NCBI taxonomy): Eukaryota > Metazoa > Chordata > Actinopteri > Gobiiformes > Gobiidae > Paratrypauchen > Paratrypauchen microcephalus. The sequence continues at coordinate 1,401,076 of JAVJIX010000103.1, read as the reverse complement.
CTCAGTAAGATGCTTGGTAAGAGATATTTGAATTTGATTTGAATGTTTCTTTAAATTACGCAAATTTGATTCTTGTCAGCTTTAAGCCATGTTAGAATGTTGTTATTTCCTCAAAAAACATACCTGGAGTTGTGTTTTGTTTCATTCACACATGTTTTTATTAGTCTGTCTCCATCTCCAAAGCTCAAAATGCTCTGCTCCACCTTGTGATGTCACCAAACGATTCTATTGAACGTGAAGAACTTACTGAGGTGTTTTATGTTTAGGAGAAGAACTAAATATGCGGGGTTTGTGTGAATTATAGTAATATAAAAGCACGTTTTGTGGATGGATGTGTTTATCGCTTTGAAAAACTGAAAAAAAGAATGGGTCCTTACTTTGAGCGGGCTTGCATTTCCACAAACATTCCTCTTACTTGCCGTCTTCCTGATAGTTTCCATAGAAATGTTATTCCTAAGGCTATAATATTCCACATTATGGCTTAAAATGTACCTATTTCCATGGAGAATGAAGTTCAGAAGTTTGGTTTTAACTTCATATTTCCATGGAATCATGCAGTTGACTTCCCCTTACAGAAACGTTTTAATACCATCACTTAGAAAAGGAGTGATAAAAGAAGGAATAATATAGTTTCCGTACTTAAAAAATATTTGATTGCAATTCTTCTGACAAGGTCTGCGACTGCGATTGAACTCGTGAGTCAAATTTTAATAATAGGAGTGTTCAAAGTTCACATTCGAACTGACAAAAATACTGAATTGACAAACTTGTACAACAATGTTTGTGCAGATCTACACCACAGGGTTAGCAGTTTTTATGTAGAATAAAACAGGACATTTTGTTTGCGGGGTAAATTATGGTACTTCTAAAATTACAGCCTTTGCGATCATTCAAATTCAAAAACTTAAAAGTGGCCAAATAATTTTACACACCTTAAATCTGGAGTTCTCTAGAGTCTATTTTTAAGTCTATTTTTAAATTATTTTAAGCCATTATTTATTATCTTGTTTTATTGCATGCTACATTTTCCTGCTGTTCTTGATCTGTGCGTTGCAACACTGGAATTTCCCCACTGTGGGACTAATAAAGGCATATCTTATCTTATCTTATCTTATCTATATTTGCATCAGTTTATCTGTGTTTGCCACATAGTCATATGTATATTTTTTCCTTTTCTAGTTTGGCAAATACTGCAATTCACACCACAAGTACTCATAGTTTAAACCAGGATTAGTGAGATCTTTTAAAAGTTTAATAAACATCTAATTAAGTACACAGATATGATCCAGAAACAGAATGTATTTGGATATTCACTGTCACGTTCAAGTGAAAAGTTAAAGAACAAGCAGCATGTTTGTATCATATCTGTAAAAAAAAAGTGAGTATATTCGAAATAAACATTCAAACAAAGTAAATTTTTATTAGTCCTTGTGCTATAATAATAAAAAAATGAAGAATAATTAAGTAAATCTAGCACATTATTACAAATGGAAATAATAGGTTTTAGCATTTTGTTTAGGGCTGACTGCAGGTAGTACGCATACTGCAAATGTCGCATTTTTAACTTCGCTTTTTGACTTGATACTTTACAAATTTACGCATGTTTATAGCCATGCAGTACTTCTCCTGTATGTTTGAAGTAACAGCTGAACGTAGATGATATCCATATCCATATCAACAAACTCTGTAAGGAACTGTTTCTGGAACTATTTCTACAACTGATGAACCTGAAAAATATACATATTTTATAGTTCACTTTTTTTTTCAGATTTTGATTGACTTTGTGCCAGTTTTTCAGTCATGTGGCTCCATACAGTAATTACAGAAATATTAATCAACACCTATGCAATTTACAGATAAATTAACCATGTTCGCCTGGGCGACATACACATTTTCATGAGATTTTAGGTGAAAAATTAGATTTAGGATTCTCAATATTCACCTTTTATCATGGATTCTATCTGGACGACTGAGGGACTTTTCACGCGATTCTCAATATTGTTTTTTTTTACAAAAAGTAAAGTGACTGAAGCCCATGTGTTGGTGCTTTTCAGAATCTAGAATGTCATACTTCCAGATGGGAATAAAAGAGGACATTTTGTTTGTAGGGAAAATTTAGTACTTCTAAAATTGCAGCCTTTGCGACCATTAAAATTCAAACATTTTTAAAACGTCTACAGTGGCCAAATCATGTTACACACCTTATAACGAGAGTTTTAAGAAATGCTAATTATATGCTAAGAGTATCAGTTTGTCCGTGTTTGCCACAAAGTCATAATTCTTCCTCTTCTTGTTTGGCAAATACTACAATTCACACCTCTACTTCTAATGTATTGGCGCTTTTCAAGTTCTAGAATGTCATAATTCCAGATGGGAATAAGATCAAAATTGTACTTTGCCATGAAATATACTAAAGGTTAATTCCCAAATATGGAACCGGATCATTTCTATTACTGACCAGACCCAAAACCATCCTATATTTCAACAAAAATCTGCAATTTAGCTATATTCACTTTACCCGCTCAAACATATTGGCCTTTAGAATGCTGTGATGTCATTTAACCCATTCAAACATTCAAATGCGATGAACTCACCCGTATCTATTTCTTTGGCGTAGGTCAGTCGTGGAAAGCCCTGAGCGCCTGTGACAAACGCCCTTTCGTGGAGGAGGCCGAGCGCTTGAGGGTTCAACACCTCCAGGACCACCCCAACTACAAATACCGCCCTCGCCGCAAGAAGACCACCAAGAAACTGAAACGCGTAGAACCGGGGATCCTCCTCCACAGCTTAGCCCAGGGAGGAGCCAGCGGCCTGGGTATGGGAGACAACCTACCCGGGGCTCCATCGTACGGACATCCAAGCTCCCACTCCTCGCACCACCATCATCCTCATCATCTGCTGCCTTCGCTGGGCCACTTCCAGGACCTCCCCCCCGCTTCGCACCCGGAGCTGGAGAGCTACGGTTTGCCTACTCCGGAGATGTCGCCGCTGGATGTTTTGGATGATTCCGGAGCTGGCGAATCAGTGTTTTTTCCGCAACATATGCAAGAGGAAAATGCTATGGGGGGGAGTTGGAACGGCTATCACCAAATTCAACACTACAGCCATCACTACAGTCAAAATGCGCAAGCGATAAGCTTAAATAGTAACGCTAATTCTACTTTAAGCCCTCTAAGAAGTTCAAGAGTCGATATCGATTCGAATTCTAGATTGAACCAAATTCCTAGCCACCATATTGCGCTAAGAAATCCAGCCAAATGTTCGATTCCAGAGTCTACTTCCTGTTCGTCCAACCAGCCAATTAGCTACTATAGCCAGATGTACCCCGTTAGCACAACACCAAACGCTAACCAGTTTGCGTCGACAAGTTTAGGCCAGCTATCGCCACCTCCCGAAACGTCTTGCGTAAATTCTACCATTTCAACGTTTTTACACCCGATTCAGCACATAGACCAATCCAACACCACCGCTAACTTGTCCAACTTGGCCGCTAATGATTTTTGGTCGGAGGTTGATAGACACGAGTTCGATCAATACATGCGGAGAAACAGAGAGGAGGTTTATGCGTCTAAACTTGGTCGTAGTAGTATCGGGGGTAGTATGAACGGCGGTGTGATTAGTAGAGATGTCGGTAGCATTATGGGTAGCGGTAACGGTTGCGAAGACGCCAGCAGTCCACTCATTTCGGCCTTATCCGACGCTACGAGTGCAGTCTATTACAGCGCGTGTATTAGCGGGTGAAGAATTAGAAGATTGCTGCTGATTTTTGGATCTAAAATAGTAAAAAAAAATATAGCACAAACAAATTTTGTTTCATATTTTTTGCTTTTTTAAAGAATCATCAAATTCAACGCACAATCGATATTAAACTGGATTTTTTTTTTTAACTTCTGAGAATTTGTGTATAAAATTTGCCACCAAACATTCTTAACACCCGTAATTTCTTAAATATTTCCAATTAATTATTTCTTTTTGGTAACATCGTTTAAAGATGCACTATGTAACTTTTTTTTTCAACTTGAGCGAGGTGTTACACTTGCAAACTTAACCTAGTTTAGATTCATTTAATAGGTAACGTAAAACAAAACGTGCATTCAAATGGAGCTGACTTCCCTCTACGCAGATCTGACCTGTAACTCGGCCTGGTGGTGTCAGCTGTGCGTCTCCATGGATACGTTTTGATGCCATATTGTAGAAGAATCCCTCAGTCGTCCAGGTAGAATCCACGGCAAACGGAGAAATACAATTTGTCAACTGGACAAAGTTTATTCGGTCAAATAGGTTTCGCAGCTCATCCAAGCTACTTCTTTAATTCTGAACTTTGTCCAGTTGACAAATTGAATTTCTCTTTTTTGCCATATTGTAGAACTTTCCATGCAAAGTTGAAACATATCTACGTAATGCATCTTTAAAGGGTTTTATATTTTCTCTTCATTTAAAAATACCCATAGTTTTTGTCGGTATTTTGGTTCTACTATTGTCAGTCGGTCACATTTCGTAAATCTTGAATCACTGTATTTTTTGTTTTCAACTTTCTTCAAGCTCTTCTTATATTTTATTGTTTTAATTAAGCGTGCAAGACAAATAACTTAAGCATTTTTTTTTTTTTTTTACTACATATGCAATTTGTTTAACCAACTATGCAACTACTAATATCTGCGGTCCTTTTTACGTTGACTCCATGTCCAGTCCAAACCAATGTCGTTTTCATCTCAACTCGCTCACTTTATGATTTTTGGTTGCTTCTCATTTATTGTTATTATCAATAATGTTATTTGATTCTTAGAACTGGATATTTTGGCCCTGTTTGCTGGTTTTGACTTACCCCCAATGGACCTCTGCTATTGTCAAGATCAGCAAACTGCTTGATTTAATTTAATTGCTGTAGCAGGGCCGTGCGGTTTCCAAACGAGCCGGAGAATCTCAACTATTTTAGCATTTTAGCTAATGCCAACAAACTGGAAATCTTCACATCGTGCTGGATATTGACTGATTCCAGAAGATTGACTTTATGACTCTCTGGATTTTAAAGATACTGTGTAACTTTTCTGATGGCGGGTGTGCTAAATACTTCTCTCCGTAGAGGTGTTATTTCATTTCCTAGAATGTTACAGAGTATGGGATTAAATATACCTATCTCCATGGAGACGAGACGATGTCACAGAGTTAGAGGTTAGATCGGTGGAGAGAAGAACATGGAGTTTAATTGAATGCAGATTTGCTAATACTATACTGTGGAACATTTTAAAACCAACGATATGTCAGTTGGAAATGGCAAGAAAGTTACATAGTGCACATTTCATTTTTTAAATTTTTTGTCCAAAATCAACTCATGTTGAACTCTAAAGGCATTCAAAAGGACACACTTTCACAAATGCCTCAGAAAAGTTTCATAGTGTCCGTTTAATTTGACATTTTGTGGAATTTTATTGTCCAAAATGAACTCGCGTTGAACTCTTAAACCCCCGTTAGAAAGTTACGTAGTGTGAATTTGAAGGGTCTGGAACATATTTTTGAAATTCACAGCAACAACTGTTTCGGATAATATCAGACAGTTGGTTTCACATGATTCTTAGTGAAAAATGAGCCTGATTTGAGGAAAAACGTGACAGTATTGGTATCTTCAGTGTTAGCTATTACTTGAGAAAATGTTATGTAAGATAAATAGATGATATACAATATTACATTCTATTTTATTCTTATTTATTTTGTTTTTTTAAAAAAGGACCTTAACTGTCCTTCAGCTTTGCCACACATCTTCCTGGAGTCATTACATTCTAAAAACTTGGATGAATTTCATAAACACCTATCAGAAAAGTTTCAAAGTGGACTTTTAACTTTACATTTTTGTGAACTTTTCTATCCAAGACTCGTGTTGAACTCTTAAAGGTGCATTTTGTAGCATTTCTGGCGGAAGGTCTGTCAAATGCTTTTCTCCATGGAGATATTGTTGCTTTGTCTGGAATGTTCCACAGTATGGCATTCAGCTTGTCTTTCTTCATAGAGATCGAACCAGACCAGATTACAGGTCAGATCTGTGGAAAGTCACAGTCAGAATGCTTGTTTTTCTGGGTATTTCTGAGCTATAAAACCGCCTGAGTTTTAATAAATGTGGGGTAGAGCTGTTTTTTACAATCTTTATTTCTGTAATAAAACAAGTTGTTTTACTCACCCATAGCACTTTGGTGTCATATGGAGCACTTCCGGAGATGTTTCAGATTAGCGATCTCCGTAACGTGAGTTCTCGGGGCACATGTTTGTGGTCTCCAAATAACACAAACTTTAGCACTTTTCAAATCATCGAAGCTCGATGTCTTAGTCTACACTTTCGTTTGAGTCAAAAGTGGCCTGTAATCCGAGATTTATCCATAGTTTCGAGTAGATGAGGAGGCCAGTGCGCATGTGCGGAGTCACATCTTATTTCGCTCTCAGCTCTCGGGACCCAAACCTGAAACGCAAAGTTGTAAATTATGGATAAATCTCAGATTACAGGCCACTTTTGACTCAAAAGAAAGAGTAGACTAAGACATCGAGCTTCTATGATTTGAAAAGTGCTAAAGTTTGTGTTATTTGGAGACCGCAAACATATGCCCAGAGAACTCACGTTAATGCATATCGCTAATCTAAAACATCTCCGGAAATGCTCCAAATAACACCAAAGTGCTATGGGTGAGTAAAACAACTTTAAGGCTCAGATTGTAAAAAACGTTAATTCTCCTTTAATGTCATACTGTGGAACATTCCAGACATAGCAATGGCATATCCATAGAAACAAGCAAGTGGCGGACCTCCAATCAAAAAGTTACACAACCTTTAACTGTCATTCAGCTTTGCAATAAATCTTCCCGGAGCCGATTACAATACACTTTAGAAACATGGAAAAATTCCGTAAACTCATCAGAAAATTAACTCGGGTTGAATTGGATACATTTCATAAACGAAGTGTCCGAAGATCCGCTACGTTTTCATCCGGGTTTACTACAAGTCTTTCTGGAGCCTATTACTGGAATCGCTTGGCCCCAAATCCCATCGCTGACCACTGCTTCGTCCCACAGACTTTTGGGGAACTTTTTTTACAAGTCGATTCTGCATAGATTTGAGCTTGACGGATAGTTTTTTTTTCCCCTCTCCGCGCGAGGATAAAGTTACTGTTCTTTTTGGCGAACATACATGCTAGGAACTTTGACGTTTGAAGCTCATAAACATTGAATTTGTTTAAACCAAATGTCACTTTTGAAGGTTTAAAGACTGGTTTGGTCGGGAGGAGAATGACCACAAATCAGCGATAATGTCTCTCGTGTTGTAGCTTTTATCATGTTTTTTTGCCCTAATAGTGATTTACTGTATATATGAAGTTTTTTATGGGGTTGTGAAGGATAAATATACTGTATGAGACTATGAATTTTCGTTTTGCACTGGGTAAATATGTATACTATAGCAAACCACCAAATGGAAGTATTGTTTAAAAGATGTAAATAATGGTGTGAGTTTTTCGCATAAATAATTGTTTTGTTTTGCTTTTTGGGGAAAATTTGAACTGTTTGCTGGAATAAAGAGACTGATGTTTAAGAATATAATGGCTTTGAACTATTTTTGAACAATAAACTTATTAAGACTTATTACTTACTTATTTTATTTTAAACTTTATTTAACCAGGGAAATCCCATTGAGATTCAAAACCTCTTTTTCAAGACCAAGAGGCAACAAAAAAGACAATTACAACACAATTAAAATGACATAAAAACAGGTACAGTTTGTGGAGGATGTCTCAAGTGCTCTCAGTCTGGATTTAAAGACATTCAATGAGATAAATTCTGTTCATTTCCAGTCCTTTTGCAGCTTATTAAAACTTATTAAGAGTATTTTAAGTGTACAATTACATACGTTCAATTCACAATCAGGGTTTTAAACCATTTTAATATTGTCACATAGAGATATCAGTAGTTTCTAGGGTTGTCAAAATGACTGAAAATCAGATACTAATTAATACTAAAACTAGTATTTAAACTAGATAAGAATCGATACTAAAAAAAAGTCACATTCACAGGACAGAAATGAAGCTTTCCTCATTCGCTTTAGACTCGCTATAGACGAGTTCATCATGACAAAATTATTTGGTTAAATATTTAAAATAGAACTGGAGTCATGGGTTTCAGAGGATGTGTATGTGCGTGTATGTGTCATGTCATGTGGTAATACAGGAAGTGCTCCACTGTATTTTTAAACTCCAACTGATACTAAAAAAGTCACATTCACAGGACAGAAATGAAGCTTTCCTCATTCGCTTTAGAAGGATCTCGACTTGTATCAGAACAAGTATAAGAGCATGTAGACGAGTATACGCCCAGAACATCATGACAAAATTACTGCTAGTACACTTTTTTTTGGTTAAATATTTAAAACAGAACTGGAGTGATGGGTTTCAGAGGATGTGTAGAGGAAAATAAGGTATATACAGTATTGTATTGGAGAAAGAATAGGGCTAAACTGCTTTTAGTCTCCCAGCTTGTCCAGGAAAAATAAAAAATAAAAAATCACCAGAAGAATGCAAGATGTCCAAATAAACATCTCTACGGCTAATAATCCTGCACCATCACATTTGTTTAGTTTGGTTCTATTGTTAAAGGACCCATTTCTTTCAAAAACATACCTGAACTTGTTTTGTTTTATTTCATTCTCACGTTTAGCACACAAACGCTGCAGATTTAGGCTGAGTTCTTCTCTCAAACAGGACAAAAAAGCTCTGTTCCAGTAGAATAATTTGGATAATTTCAGACCTGACCAATGGTAGATGTTAACCTGAAAACTACCACTACATGACATCACAAGGTGGAACTTCACACAACTTCACACAACAACTTCCTGTTATCATGGATTCTACCTGGACGACTGAGGGACTTTTCACGCAAGGTGGAACAGAGCATTTTGAGCTTTGGCGATGTAGACAGACTAATAATAAAGTGTTACTCAAACATGTGTGAATGAAACAAAGCAATTCCAGATATGTTTTTGTTTTCTTTTTCTTTACTTTCTTTAAGACAAAACAAAACAAAAAAACAACAGAAGCAACATACAGTACTTGCATCTATAGAATTATAACTTAAATATGAATGAAAGGGAACAGAAAGAAGCATAAGTGTGAAGAATCCCTCAGTCGTCCAGGTAGAATCCATGGTAAAAGCAACTGGGATGAGCTGCGAAACGTTTTCGACCAAATAAACTTTGTCCAGTTGACAAATTGAATTTCTCCTTTTACCAAAGCAGCATAAGCTTATAACATCTGCCCCTTATCAACTCAAAATTATATTACAACACAACAAAATATTATATATTACAAAACAAACAAACAGAAAAAATAATAAAACATAGTCTTTTTACTGAGCAGTATTATATATTTTCATTAATGCTATTTTCACATTTTTCTTAAAAACTTGAATAGACTTTGAAGTTTTAATTTCACGCTCAAGACTGACTCCTTGGATTGAGACACATCTTTCCTTTGGTTTAGTTCTGAATACTGGTAACATAAGTTCCTCTTCATTTATAACTAGTTTCTCTCTTTTTGAATCTATTTTGCAAGTTGTTTGGTAATATTATTTGATGAGCTTTGTACATAATTTTGAGTAAGTTATATTCTACCAAGTTTTTAATGTTTTTAACTGTAAGAATATAGGGTTTGTGTGGGCTCTGTATCCACTTCCATTTACCACACGTTTCTGTAAAAGGAAGATTGGATCGATGAGAGTTTTACAGGCTCTTCCCCACACTTCAATACAATAAGTCAAATATGGAACAACCCGTGAGTTATACAAAAGAAACATGGCATTTTTGTGAAGACAGTCCTTCACTTTGTGTAATACAGCTATTGTTTGAGATACTTTTGATTTAAAGGAGAATTAACATTTTTTACAATCTGAGACTTATTTCGGTAATAAAACAAGTTGTTTTACTCACCCATAGCACTTTGGTGTCATATGGAGCATTTCCGGAGATGTTTTAGATTAGCGATATCCGTAATGTGAGTTCTCGGGGCACATGTTTGCTGTCTCCAAATAACACAAACTTTAGCACTTTTCAAATCATAGAAGCTCGATGTCTTAGTCTACACTTTCGTTTGAGTCAAAAGTGGCCTGTAATCCGAGATTTAGGCATAATTTCGAGTAGATGAGGAGGACAGTGCACATGCGCTCAGTCACAGCTTATTTCGCTCTCAGCTCTCGGGACGCAAACATGAAACGCAAAGCTGTAAGACGTTTGGACCATCGTGTTTGCAGTACCCACTTCAGTCAGGACGATTTTTAACCAGTAAAGGAAAAGAAAGAAGGCCAGCGGATTCAGCGCACGAGTCTGAGAAGTAATGCGAAACCGATGGCTGTTCTCTGCGCTGCTCCTAAAACTGTCTCTGCTTCATTTTTCCGTATCCATTCTGTCTCCTCATCCGTATACTCCTCTTCAGTCCTCAGTCCTCCATAAGTCCTCTTCAGCCTCAAAGTCCGAATCTTCTGCCATGTGTCACTCGCAACAGAAAAGTTCAGAGCGGTGTTTATCTGCGAAACAGCTGGGACTTCACGCATGCGCCCTGTCCTCTATGATGACGTCATCAAATGAAACTATAGCTGGATATCGGGTTTCAGGCCGCTTTGGACTCCACTTAAAGTCTACACTGACACAGCGAGCTTCTGTGGTTTAAAAAGTGCTAAAGTTTGTGTTATTTGGAGACCGCAAACATGTGCCCCGAGAACTCACGTTACGGATATCGCAAATCTAAAACATCTCCGGAAGTGCTCCAAATGACACCAAAGCGCTATGGGTGAGTAAAACAAGTTCAAAAGTTCAAAAGTTCAAGTTGTTTTATTACCGAAATAAGATCAGCTCAGATTGTAAAAAACTTTAATTTTCCTTTAACTTGTTCTATGTGCAATTTCCATGTTAAATGTTCATCAATTAACACCTAAAAACTTGATCTCACTTGTCCTTTCAATCTCCAGTCCTTGTATGACCAATCTTGCATCGATGTCTAAAAATCATCAACTTTGTCTTACTAATATTTCTAGATAGTTTGTTGGCTTTGAACCATATCAAAATTTTCTGAAACTCTCTCTCTACTATTTGTAAAACCTTATTTATATTTATATTTCCGGAGTAAAATAGAGTAGTTTTTGAGGCGCTAACAGTGTTATAACACGACTTAAAGCTCACAAGGGTCAATTTCACGCAGCGTAGGACCTTTAATGCCACGCTGCGTAACATTCTAGACAAAACATTACGATCTCCGTGGAAACAAACAGGTGGCAGGCTTTCCACTCTGCAATTTACATACAGTACAGCGCCTTTAAACTATATGGTGTCCTGAAGTAGCCAAGACAGTGAAACCCAAAGCCAGAGCTGTTGTCTTGAATTTGTTTGCGAAGGGAAAACAACATCTCTTTTTAGTATTTTTGCAAACACGAGTCGAAGCCGGGGTCTTTTTGATGCATTTTTGCTGCATCTGCTCCACATTAGTTTGACAGAGGAGACGTTCTGCTCCATGAAACCGTAGATCTGAGCCGACGACGACGTACAGTGGAACCAGTTGTACTCACCACACTGACTATTGTGGCTTCGACTGGTCAAAAAACACAGCAATATGACTTTTTTTTTTTTTATTCCGATTTTTTTTTTTTTTTTTTTTACGGAACATCTGAGTACCCTTTGATATCTGCGTTTGACAGTTTTCCTGGAGTTTTTCCGTTTTAATTTGCAGTGACACATCAAGAGCGTCAGATAGAGACAAGCCTATCTTTTGTTTTTTGTTTTTTTTGTGTTTTTTTTGTTTTGTTTTTTTTTCAGAGTGGTGCAATAAGCCTAAACTTTTGGTAATAATTATGGGAAAAAAAGAATAAAAGAAATGCACGGACTGAAATGAAGGTCTTTTAGGGCATCTGAGGACAAATAAAAACAGGGATTTTCCAGAAGCTGCTAATAGTTTTGAAAGTTGTACGACAGAGATCACTTTTACTGTTTGGATAAGAGAAGTGGATAATAGAAGTGGATAATAGAAGGGCTGAGAATCAAGAGTAAAGACAATTCTGTAGAAATGGTCATGACTGTTTGCTGAATGTCTCTCCCCTCTCTCTCCTATTTCACGCTTCATCTGTCCAGTCCATTAAACTTTCAGCCCATTAAAAAGGACTTTTTCTAAATCCAGTTTTGATCAAACACATTCACACACCTCTTACATCTTTTCCCTCCACAAAGGCCCTCTAACCTGGCTCACATTATACTGATATGTGTAGCTCGAATTGACTTTTACACATTTATCAGCCTGGAGCTCTTGGAAAGCGGTCTGGAAAAGGCAGAACGCCACGATGACTATTTGAATATGATCGCTCAAAGAGTCCCAACATCGGAACAAGCTGAAAAGTCACATTTTTGTCACATTTAGAGAAAAGCACAAACATCGTCTCTGTCCACAAATGCACAACGGTCTTACCTTCTACCAATGACGTGCAGTCAAAGAAGGCAGGTGAGACCGTGCTTCACCTGTCATCACAGACAAAAAAAAAAAAGTAAAATGAAAAAATAAATGCTTATATTTATAAATAAATGGTTATATTTATCCAATGATTTGAACTATAACGTTATTGTCTATTTAACTTTGCCATTTTAATTCTTTTCTTAATCAAAATCATTGAATTTTCACTTTTACCGTTCAAATACTGAGTAGAAACGTGCGGCTCTGCTCCAGCCGTTGGTGCTTCACATGGACTGACTGTGTTGTAGCTCAGCAGTGACAGATTCTGCACTAAAGCGGCGGTGAAAAGGCGCCGGGTTAAAGCGGCGGTGAAAAGTCGCCGGGTTAAAGCGGCGGTGAAAAGGCGCCGGGTTAAAGCGGCGGTGAAAAGTCGCCGGGTTAAAGCGGCGGTGAAAAGGCGCCGGGTTAAAGCGGCGGTGAAAAGGCGCCAGGTTAAAGTGGCGGTGAAAAGGCGCCGGGTTAAAGTGGCGGTGAAAAGGCGCCGGGTTAAAGCGGCGGTGAAAAGGCGCCAGGTTAAAGTGGCGGTGAAAAGGCGCCGGGTTAAAGTGGCGGTGAAAAGGCGCCGGGTTAAAGCGGCGGTGAAAAGGCGCCAGGTTAAAGTGGCGGTGAAAAGGCGCCGGGTTAAAGTGGCAGTGAAAAAGTCGCCGGGTTAAAGCGGCGGTGAAAAGGCGCCAGGTTAAAGTGGCGGTGAAAAGGCGCCGGGTTAAAGCGGCAGTGAAAAAGTCGCCGGGTGAGGCTCGTAGTTACCTGGCCTCATGGTGGAGGCACTCGTGAGCCCAGGGATTCTTCTGCAACTCCTGGAGCAGCAGATTAGAATAAGTGACACAAGATACAATTTAGAGTTAGCAAGTCAAGTTTAATAATCCGTTCAACTTCATTTTTTCTTCTTGTCTGGCCCGACTTTTTAAAGGGATAGTGCATTTTTTAAAAATGTTAATCTGTATGGGTTCCCCTCTAATAGTGTCGTGGATTAACATTGGTTTACCTCTCACTGCGTTGTCTGACCCGGGTTCTGCGCTGGTTTTGGAGCTCGAGAACGTAGGTCCGGTAAGTTCGCGGGGACAATTTAATAAAGCTTGTTTTTCTTCTCAAAACAACATTTGTCCAAAAAGTGATATATTTGCGTCCCAAACAGTTGTCTGGTAAAAATCCAGCAGCGTATTTCACATTCGCATATTTTCTCTAGATTCGTATCACTGCGCGCATATTAGCTGTATTAGCCTGTTAACTTTTAGCAGATGTTTACAGCGGATACAGTACGGCGACATCCGCCATAAGTGGATGTTTACAAGTGAACAGGCTAATAGAGCTAACCTGGACGCAGTGATACGGATCGAGAGAAAATTATGCAAATGCGAAATACGCTGAATTTTTTGTGATGCGAATATATGACTTTTTGGACAAATGTTGTTTTGAGAAGAAAAACAAGCTTTATTAAATGTCCCCGCGAACTTACCGGACCTACGTTCTTGAGCTCCAGAACTGGTGCAGAACCCGGGTCAGACAACGCGATGAGCGGTAAGCCAGTGTTAATGCATGACACTATTAGAGGGGAACCCATACAGATTAACAAAAAAAACAACAACGCACTATCCCTTTAAATGGAGGACGATTTCATATTAAAGATCCAACAATTTTCTAAACTGGACTTTCAGTTGAAGCAGGAGGTTATAATTAAAGGAAGACCAACGCCGGAGCTAAAGGGTTTGCTCCAGACTACGGGACGAAAGACTCGCTCTTTTCAAACAGCGTGGTAAGAAATCATCTTTTCTGCTTTTCCTTCTTTTCTCAACCTGCTGTGATGATGTCTGGACTCAGATGGATATTGTGACCTGAAAAATTTGCAAAAAAGCCTCATTAAACATGAGCGGTCCACCGCTCACATTCAGAGCCAGATCGCGCTAAAAACATTGTTATTTTAATTTATGACACTACTGGGCGCGCTCTGGAAAATGCACTGAACAATAATAATTAATTTTTAGTTTCACATCAAAAATATTACAAGCTCCAGTCACTTACAGGGAGAGAACCTGGCCCTGGTTTACATATTTGTAAATCTGATTGTGATGACTTCAGTGCCTCACCAGCCACGACCCTCACCGCACGTCACTGCCTTCTACACATTTTCACAAACAAATCAGTCTGTATTCCTGCTAACAGAGGCTGAGGTACAGAACGCCCATCGGCATCACGATGTATCCTTTGGTTTATTTGGACGCTTCACTTTTGACTTTCGCCCAAACCACGATACTGCTCTGTCCTCGGACTGAATTGAATATTTGCGAACTCATAAATATTGCGAGGGTTCATCTTGCTGACTCGGCTGTTTCCTCTGCTCAGGTTTCAAAAACATTTAGTCCAATTTGCCTGTACATCTGTCTGCGTCACCATGTTTGTTTTGGTTTGTTTGGGCACTTCATTTGGCTTCTGCCCACACCACAGCTGCCGTGGGACTGGACAGCTCATAAAGGGTCTAAGCTAAACGCAGACACGAGAGAGGTCAGGAGAATTCAGTTTGGTGTGTACGTTTTTGACTTTCTACTATAATCTTCCTCCATCTTTTCTGCTGACCAAGATGTCGAGATAGGTCTTGAGTGCTGCTCAACAGTTTACCTCAGTCGATCACTATTTTCTGATTTATGTTATAATGTTGTTTCCTCATCACAAACACACCTGGAGTTGTTTTTTGTTTCATTCACACGTTTTACACACAGATCCTGCATATATAGGCTAAGGCTACGTTTATATGATAACGGTCTGCACAGAAGACGCAAAAGTGGCGTCGCGTCTTCACTTTTTATTTCGCGTTTAGACGAGCGTTTTCGGGAGGAAATCTGCGTGCATACGGTGACGCAAAAGTATGTGGAATTGGATTGGGTATGCACGCCAGGCAGCTAGGTGGTGCTGTGATACGTTATCACTATGTCCGCGCACATGCGTAGAATCTTAAAAATCAAAACAAAACGCGAAAAGCAAAACAAAACATGGCTACTGGTAGCATGTTATGTGCTGTATGTGGCCATACCTGCCTGTCAAAGCCTGATCCCATCAGATCTCAGAAACTAAGCAAGGCAGGGCCTGGTTAGTACTTGGATGGGAGACCGCTGGGAATTCCAGGTGCCACAGTGGGGCGCCAGTTGCAAAAAACTGTCGCTGTGTCCTTAGGCAAGACACTTTACCCACATTTGCCTAGTATGAAAGTGGAGTGTGCATGAGTGTTGGAGGTGGTCGGAGGGGCCGATGGCGCAGATTGGCAGCCTCGCTTCCGTCAGCCTGCCCCAGGGCAGCTGTGGTCAGACGAAGAAGTTCAACTATTGCTTCAGACCACGTTAGAGTAGAAAGCAACGAAGGTGCAACAAGTTCCTGCCAAACAAAGTACACTGATATATGGACCGATGTGACATAAACGTGTACGCGACGTCGGCAGTTTTGCGTCTTGGGCAATGTAGACGAAAATGCTACGGCGGAGCGTATTCAAGTTTTCCACTTTGGAGGGCGGTTTCAGTTTTTTGCGTTTTTAAGCCCCAAAACCCCGTCACCGTCTAAACGAAAGGCACTTCCGATAAAATATTTGTCGTTTTTACCCGTAAGCTCGTGTAAACAGAGTTCTTTTCTAAAAAAAACAAAACAAAACACTCTCTTCCACCTTGTGATGACATGTGGTAATACAGAAAGTGCTCCACTGTGTTGTTAAACTCCACACGCCTTCACCAGAATCATTTAAATAATTTCAGTCCTGGAATTGCCTGTCTCTACTGAACTAAAGGTAAAAGGTAGTACTTCACTTGAAAACTACTGTTTCATGACATCACAAGGTGGAACAGAGCATTATGTGCTTTGGAGATGTAGACAGACGAATAATAAAGGGTTACTCAAACGTTTGGATTAAATAAAACACAATTTCAGGCCTGTTTTTGAGGAGGAAACAGCATTCTAACATGGTTTAAAGCTCATTTTCTGTCATCTTTTTTTTTTTTTTTAACATTTTTTACTTTCTGTTATACTCATCCTCCATCTTTACTCCTCATCAGGATCTTGAGATTCCCGAGTTCTGCTTATCCAGTCGATCATATGGTACTGGATAACTATGATATGTTAGGAATGACTACTTCACAGATACCTTTGTTTTCCATTCTACTTCTATTTGAAATTCCCACTCCTCACCTCACCTCACCTCTGTCTCTTCACCAAACCGTCCAACTAAACAACTAAACTAGACTAAACTAAACAACACTGTGAAAACTTCCACAAAATGCTTTCACCGGATTTCCACGTCTCAACTTCAACATCCCAAACTCGGACCGTAATATTGGTTTTCCTCTATGGGAATGTTCTGGGGATGGAGCCGTAGCCCAGTGGAATGTGAGGGAATTCTATGGAAGCCTCATGTACAGAACTGGAGAGAGAGAGAGAGAGCGAGGAGGGAAAGAAAGAGGAAAAGAGAGACGGAGAGAAGGGATGGGGAGAGACAGAAGGGAGTAAGAGAGAGCGTGAGAAAGACAAGGAGAGGGTATGGAGAGAAACAGAGAATGAAAGTACATGAGAGCAAGAGAAAGAAAGGAAGGAAGGAAGGAAGTGAGACAGAGAGACAAAGAGAGAGAAACGACAGGGAAATGGACAAGAGAAGGACATGAGAGAGAGACAAGGGGAAAAGGGGGAGAGAGAGAGAGTGAAAGATGGGGAGAGGGTATGGAGAGAAACAGAGAAAGAAAGGAAGTGAGACAGAAAGAGAGAGAGAGAGAGAGGGGACGTGAGAGAGGGTAAGAGGGGGAAAGAGGGGATGGGGAGAGAGAGAGGAAAAGGTGAGAGAGATGGGAGAAAGGAGTGAGAGAGAGAGATGGGGAGAGGGTATGGGGAGAAACAGAGAAAGAAAGTACATGAGAGCAAGAGAAAGAAAGGAAGGAAGTGAGACAGAGAGAGAGAAAGAGACAGAGAGAAGGACATGTGAGAGAGTAAGGGGGTAGAAAGGGGATGGGGAGAGAGAGAGAGAGAGAGAGAGAAATGACAAAGAAATGGACAGGAGAAGGACATGAGAGAGAGAGAGAGAGAGAGAGAGACAAAGAACGGAAGTGAGAGAGAGGGGATAGAGAGGGAGAGAGAGAGAGAGAGAGAGAGAGAAGGATGTGAGAGAGAGTAAGAGGGGAAGAAAGGGGATGGGGAGAGAGAGATAAAGAGAGATAGTAAGAAAGCAAGAGAGGGGATGGGGAGAGAAAGACAGAAGAAAAGGGTGAGAGAGAGGGGAGAAAGGGGTGGGGAGATAGAGAAAGGATGTCTGTGTGTGTGTGTGAGAGAGAGAGAGAGAGAGAGAGAAAGAGAAAGAAGGGAGAGAGAGAGAGAGACAGAGAAAGTGAGGGGAAAAGGGGAAGAGAGAGCGAGAAAGATGGGGAGAGGGTATGGAGAGAAACAGAGAAAGAAAGTACATGAGAGCAAGAGAAAGAAAGGAAGGAAGTTAGAGAGAGAGAGAGAGAGAGAGAGGAAAAGGTGAGAGAGAGGGAAGAAAGGAGAGGGGAGAGAGTGAGAGAGAGAGAGACAGAGAGAGAAACGACAAAGAAATGGGCAGGAGAAGGACATGAGAGAGACAAAGAACAGAAGTGAGAGAGAGGGGATAGAGAGAAAGAGGAAAGGATGTGAGAGAGTAAGAGGAGAAGAAAGGGGATGGGGAGAGAGATAAAGAGAGAGAGAGTAAGAAGGCAAGAGAGGGGATGGGGAGAGAAAGACAGAAGAAAAGGGTGAGAGAGAGGGGAGAAAGGGGTGGGGAGATAGAGAAAGAATGTCTGTGTGTGTGTGAGAGAGAGAGAGAGAGAAAGAAGAAGGAGAGAGAGAGAGAGAGAAGGGAGAGAGAGAGAAAGGACGTGTGTGTGAGAGAGAGAAAGGAGAGGAGGAAAAAAGATGGCGAAGAGGGGGAGAAAAAAGAGGAAATAACGGCACTGGGAATGTGAGGAAACCTGTGGAAGCCTGGGATCAGCGGGAAAGGGTGTGTGTGTGTGTGTGACCAGGAGCGGAAGAGTTGTGTATTTTTGTGGGAACACCTCACAGCGCCACACGGAGACGGAGTGGAAAAGAAAACATGAGGTTGGAATCCCCAATGTACACACTGGAAATGCACGGATCTGAGAGGGAGAGGGAGAGAGGGAGAAGGAGAGAAGGAGAGAGGGAGCATGTACAGTATGAGGCTGCTCGTGGTTTAAAATTCCTTCCATTAATTTGTCATTCTCAAATATTCACATTCTACAGAAGAGTGTTGACCTGACCGTGGCAGCAGGAGCCTATCAGACTACAGAGAGCAGATCAGGACAGCGGCGAGAACATGAGCGCACTTTTGGGGTAACACCTTTAATACCGTGAAGTGAAACTCGCTGCTTACGAATAAACAACAATTAATTCAAGCCATAAATGCCAACTACAAACAGTGAAGTCAGGTTGTGAACCAGGAATCTGCAAAAGGTTTAATGGATAATGGATCAGTTTTATATAGTGCTTTTATGGACGCTTTACAGTACATTATTCATCCCATACCCGGTGGTGGTAAACTAGCCACAGCTGTCCTGGGGCAGACTGCCAAACTGCACCGTCGGCCCCTCCGGACACCACCATCACTCATGCACACATGCACATTAGGGCTGTCAGTTAATTAACGCGTTAATTAGATTAATTAATTACACTGCAAATGAACGCAATTAATTATGAGTGGCAATTCAGTGCGCACGCATTTAAATATGGCGTGAGGCAAGTAAATCGCTGCCAGGGCCTTTGAACAGCAAGTTTATTTATAAAAAGTACAAAGACGGGACGATCAACAAGAACGCCGTGATTTGGAGCTTTTGTCAAAAAGAATTTTCCGATCACTGAAGCTGCTCCAGCCTGACGGATCATTTGATCGATAAACACGTCCGGACTAGTTCCATCTTTACCGGTGATAGAGCGAGTGTGAGCGCACTTCAACAAACCACCAAACCAACAAACCACCAAACCAACAAACCACCAAACCAACAAACCAACAAACCAGAAAATCAGCAAACCACCAAACCAACAAACCACCAAACCACCAAACCACCAAACCACCAAACGAACAAACCACCAAACCAACAAACCACCAAACCACCAAACCAACAAACCACCAAACCAACAAACCAACAAACCAACAAACCAACAAACCAACAAACCATGCTTGCAGAATTTGGGAAATGAATGAGCAAAGCGACCACTTGAAAACTGACAAACTCAATCGCAAAGTGGGTTCATTCGTTCCTTCGCTTGCTGGCTCACTCACTCTCAGTCTCTTTATCTCTCCCTCTTAAAATGTGATTAATTAGATTAATTAACTCCAAATCCTGTAATTAATTAGATTAATTTTTTTAATCGCCTGACAGCACTAATGCACACACCACTTTCATATGAGGCAATGTGGGTGAAGTGCCTTGCCTAAGGACACAACAGCAGCTTTTGTGATTGGCTCCCCACAGGTTTCAGAGGCGTGTGGTGAATCCACTGGACTGTGGCACCACAGGGCGGTGCTGTGGGAGCTCTTTCAGTCTGTCACTCTGGTATTAGTCTCACCTGTCCAGCCAGATCCACATGTTTTGACAAAACTTACCAAGATGGCGGAGTGGGCGCACACAGCGGCCGCTCTCAGTCCCAACGTTACAATGTTTTTATAATTAATTGCATTTATATAGCGCCTTTCATGACACCCAAAGCACTTTACATTGTTCATTCACTCCACACTTGGTGGTGGTAAGCTACTTTCTGTAGTCACAGCTGCCCTGGGGCAGACTGACGGAAGCGAGGCTCCCAATCTGCGCCATCGACCCCTCCGACACTCACGCACACTCCACTTTCATACTAGGCAATGTGGGTTAAGTGTCTTGCCTAACGACACAACGACTGGCGCCCCCCTGTGGCACCTGGTGTTTCCAGCGGTCTCCCATCCAAGTCCTGACCAGGCCCTGCCTCGCTGAGCTTCTGGGATCTGACGAGATCAGGCTTTGACAAGCAGGTATTTTTTGTGTATTTTTCTTTTTATTACGCTACACATTGTGTGTTTTACTTATTTGTATCATATACAAGTTTACTGTACTTTTGGTATATGTGATGTTATAGATTCAGAGATTCAAAGCTTTTATTGTCATATGCACAGTAAAGAAACACGTTTCCCTGTACAATGAAATTCTTACTTCGCTGCCCACTCTGGATGCCAAGAGCATGCAAAAAATTAAAATAGATAAATAAGATAAAGAGAAGTCATTGTGTTTATCCTCTTGTTTATCAGATGTTTTATGTTCACTGTGGGCCTAGGGGGCGCTGCAATTTCAAATCCTGTGTGTGCAACCTGTACATATGTTTTTTGACAGTAAAGCTGACTTTGAACTTTGAACTTTACAAAGGCGGATAAACAAATCAGAAAAAAGGAGAAAAAACAAAACAAAATAAAGGACTGCGAAACAATGCAGATTTTTGCAGAATCAACAACTGAAGCACCAAACTATTACTTATCTCAGGTAAAAGAAGTTATATACTTTTGTTCTGAATGATGAGATGTTTTTTGACAGGCACATGATACAAATTAGCAGCTGTGGGTGAACGGAGGATTTTCCACTTCCATCTGGATTCGACCAGAATGTAGAAGGACTGGCTGGTCAGGAAGGTATCAGTGCAGGCTGCTTCAAATAAAAGTTGTGAAAAGTTTTATCTCTACAAAGTGGCTTTAGACCAGGGGTGTCAAACATACGGCCCGGGGACCAGATCCAGCCCTCCAAGACCTTTAAACTGGCCCTCAGTTGATTTTCTATTAAAATATTTCTAAGCATATTTAAATTTTCTATTAAAATATTGGTAATTGGCTTAGCATAGCAATGTCTTCAGCGCCTCTGTGCGTGGCCCCTCCCAAAAGAGCAGCACAAATGAAGACTCGCCTCTTTCCAAACGCTCTTAAAGGACCATCGTTTTGACTGTTGACCGTGACGCCCTCATCAGCAAAATGTCAAAAATGAGAAAAGTGGACGCCGAGTGCAGGATTTTCCAAGAAAAATGGACTAATTCCTATTTGTTCACGGAGGTGAATGGGAAACCTGTACGCTCGGTGTGTTTGCAACAAGTGGCAGTGCTCAAGGAATATAATCTTAAATGCCACTACGAGACATGGCATTTTGAACAATACAATAACTTGAATGGAGAATTGAGAAGACAGAAGATAAACGAATTATTGCTGGGACTGAAGAAACAGTCAGTCTGGAATAGATTTGCATTTCTCTGGACAAATATTTGGACTTATTGCTATTTTTGGGGTGTATATTTGCCATGAGTTTTCTGATCCGGCCCCTTTGGGATCAAAGTAGGTTGGATACGGCCCCTGGACCATGAGTTTGACACTCCTGCTTTAGACAATAAAGGATGAATAACTGAGTAAGTGCATTGGATTACTTGAAATGCGCTATATAAATCATTATTATTATTATTATTATTATTATTATTATTATTATTATTATTATTATTATTATTATTATTATTATTATTATTATTATTATTAAATGCCATACTCTTGAATATTCCAGGCAAAGCAATAACATCTCCAGTATAATTCTTAATTCCACTATAGGACACCAATTATAAAGTCCTGTTCACGAAGACCAAGAGACAGTAGGGCTCTGGTCTGGTTGTTCATGTGTTTCTGGAGGAGATGGGGTTTTCTTGTTTTTTCATGCCCAGGCACGGTGCTTCTTTATGGGGTACATGTGGTCAGGATGTCCCCCTCTGTCCCTGATCAGAGCCATCAGGACAGTGAATCTAGGGACGTATGCTGGTTTGTTTTGTGTTGCTCAAGTGGTAAATATTACTACGATGCTGGTCGTGAGTTGTCTTAGTCTCTACATGTGTTCGTGATTAGACTGTGAATGTGTGCTTTGTATCAACATGTGTTTTTCTAATTGGCACCAAGCTTTGAATGTCAAAGACTGACACAAGTGAAGTTTAATTGTCGCTGTACGAAATATTATCCTTATTTGGTGGTTTACTCGGTATAGGATCCTTACTTCAGAGTCCTAGGTTCCATTCCCAGGTCTGTGTGGACTTTTTTTGTGGAGTGTGCATGTTCTTGTGTATTTGGTTTCCTCCATCAAACCAAAACATACACAATAGGTGAAATTCTCCAGCTGCAGTCGTCCTGATCAAGGCAAGATCAAGATCTGAAGATGGGCCTCTAAGCACGGCACTGCACCAGTCTTCTTGACATTGAAGTATGGAATGCAGAGACAGTTTTCGCTATAGTTATCAGTAAAGTCTTAATCGAACTTCTCTTCAGTATGTCAATGGGTAGTCCTTGTTTAGTTTAAAACGTGCACTGTGTAACTTTTCTGTCATTAATGCATCCCGTCAGATTTTTAAACACTCTGTTTATTGTGTTTTTGACATTTAATACAAAGTAACCATCCCCAAAATGACAGTCACTGCGTGCACATGGTAGGATCGATTGGATTTCTCCAAATCCGATCCCGTTACTCGGCGGGTGGTCTGTCCTTAGATCCCAGTGCACATGAAACTCATGTAATCGGATAATGGTCAGCGACCTGGCCGGCTCCGCTACGCTATGTGGCGCTGTGGTCCAACTACTTCCCGGTGATGGCTACTCAATAAAAACACAGCAAACTATGTGGCAGTATACAAAGATCAGACCCTCCAGGAGTTCGCGATGATGCGATTTGCAACTTCAACACAACTTCAGTCAATCCCCGTGAATTCAGGGCGGTGTTGCAATTTTGACCAATCACCGCAACTTTTCCTCAATTTTTTACCAATTTTGACCAATCATCGGCGACGTATTGAACTCACGTCGACCAACTTCCTTCTGCCTTACTTCCGTGTGACGAAACGAAACTGCGGCTGTGTCCCCAGTTCGGAGCGTGGTTTGAAGGGGGCTCAGACTGCCGTCAAGGAGGTGCACACTTGCTCAGCCCTGAGTGCACTCCGCGGACCGCATGGCCGTCTGCGAAATGCGACAGGTCTCGCAAACTACGGGAAGCAGGCGCCGACTCCATTTTCTCCCGTAGAAGAAGTAGCGCGCGGTGCATGCTGGGATATATGAGCGTGCGAAGCATGCATTTTCATGCGCTTGGTCCACGCCCCAATTTCCATGGAAACGACTGCGGTCTGTGAACGCGTGTTAACTGCGCATGGGACAAAAAAAGAAATGACGCACATGCCCTTCAAACCACGCTCTGAACTGTGAACTCGTGGACACGGCTTCTAATGGCAAAGAAACATGTCTGCGGCGCCATTTGCCCACAAAAATAACAGCAAAAGAACGGACGAAACAGTTCCCCTCCTAGTAGTAATTTATTTTCGATGTTGGTAAGGTTGTTTTAGGACCATATCTGTGATCTCTGTGTCTTTGTATTATTCTTTGTCAGTAATAACTCAGTATTCAAAATATTACTCAATTTTAATTACAAAAAGAGAAAATCACAACTATTTATCGCAACTTTCACTTCCTCCCGCAACAAAATCGCAACAAAAACCTTAAAAGCACCGCAACTTTCATCGCAACTTTTTGGAAAAGCTCACGCAAATTCAGGCATTTTAGCCCGCAACAATCACAAAAAATGCCAGCGAAATCCTGGGGGGTCTGAAAAATGGCGTTCGAGGAGTTTGACGGAGCAGCATTGGTGTACGTGTTGTGCATTCTTTCTTCGCAGCCATGATTTCGTCTGACTTTTCCGGCAACAATCGCTACTTATGACGGCGTCGGCGCCTCCTGTCACTTCCGGGTGAAATCCCTGGCGAAACTTCCCGCGCATGCGCAGTACGCCAGTCCGATCCGATATCGTGCGCAAGGTGATGTCAAGCAGAATACTATCGGCCTAAGCCAGGGGTTCCAATCGGATTCGGGAAACCAATCCCTATACGATCCTAAGCCTGTGCACATGAATTCGATACGATCCCAATCCGTTTGCAACCGGATTACACTCGTCCATGTGCACGCAGTGGGTGACACAGCATTTCAACCAAGATATACAAGCACATGCATTATAAGTGCCTATATAATGTCTTAGAGGACCCTTATCCATGAAATTATGTATTATGTTATGTATATACATATACAAACAAAACAAAAATAAAAACAACTGAACATTCACACAGGTGGATATTACAAAGACCATCCTATTACTCAGATTTAAATAAAAGTTTAAATACCTTCTTTAAATAAGCTAACAAAAGATGAGTATATCCTATTAGATTTATCTTCCTGACCCTGCAAAGAGTATCTCATTTTGCATCATAACATCTCTGAACAAGTTCATATGTGAGGGGGGGTTTCAATAAAATCAATCTTCGTGCAAGCAGGCAGGTAATTGTATACTTGACGCTCTGATTTTTTTTTTTTTTTGGGTCAGCTATCCCAAATACTGCTGTAAGAGGTGAAATTACAATTGTTTTTATTGCTCAATCATTCCTTTAAGAGGCATTTACTAGTATACTGTGAGCATTGTTGAACTAAGTATCCTCAAAGTCATGTATAAAGCAAAGTGCAGTGTATTACCTGTAAATATTCCAAAACTGTTTGAGATGAGGACAAGAACTACAATTTAAAAGGAACCGACATGTTTTAAAAAAAAACAGATTCAGAACCGAGGTTATTGATCGAAGCGTCGCTGTGAAATTGCATTTTTGCAATTTGTCTAATGGTGAACCCTCCACCAGGAAGTTTACATAGTGCGCTTTGAAGGTGTTAAGCCAAATATAAAGTAAAACCGCTTTTTATGTGTTGGGGGGGGGGGAAACAAATGACTTCAGTTTGCTAATTCCACGCACATTCTAGCCTCAATATAAGACTATTCAACAAACTCATGTGCATGTCTTTCAAGAACATGCATTTGATCAGGTTCGCTGGTTCTTAACGCCCCGATTCTTGTCTTAAAGTCAGTAATAGTCCATGTTTTTCTCATCTCCCTCAGTGTATGTGGTGGTCTAATAAAACGCCTTTCACCATCTGCTCAGGGCCGTTTTGGGGGAGTGATTTGTGTCCCTCTGTGGATGTTCCAGTATTTTGATCTGGTTTTCGGCATCTCCTTTGTTTGCCCAGAAATCGTACAGACGCTCAAAGCAAAAACACAAACCGCAGCCTAAATTACACACAGGCCCGGTCTAATGCTCCCAAGTTTGATGAGAATTCTGATCTGACGGAGAATCGAGACTCTGGGATGTTGGAAAGTGCGGGACTGCTCAAGAATGTGTCGCCATGTGATTTCGGTCAGTAACGGTTGGGGAAAAACATGCAAGAAAATAAATAGTCTTTTATATGTGTATTATTAGTGTTGATTTTTATGGTCTTAAAAGGGTGAAAAACAAAGCTAGTGACCATCGGTAGGAGCATTAAAGGTGCACTGCCCAACTTTTCTGATAGCTACCTGCTACCTGCTTGTCTCCATGGCGATGTTACTGTTTTGCCTGGAATGTTCCATGTTGTGACATTAAACATATCCAACGAGCATTTATTCACTACGGGTGTTTCTATTGCTCAAAAAAATCCTTCTATGAATGGAGGCGAATTGTAATTTAATTTAATCTAAACTGTGGAACATTCTTGACAAAGCAACAACATTTCCATGGAGACAAGAAGGCGGCAGACACTCCATTGAAATGTTACGCAGTGCAGCTTTAATCCAAGAAACACTGAAGAGATGCTTTTTACCACATTATAGCTGTTCTGTTTTGCAAATTGTGTATTTTGGTTTGGCCTGCTCGTACTTTAATTGAAAACCTGAAAATTGTTAGAAAAACTTGTAAAAGTTTCTGTGCGACTGTATGTGGGGTAAAAAATGTGGAATGCTCTGGGTTTACAGCAAAAGCTCTGCTAAAATATTCACAAATTTAAGTTCTTGTATAAAGACATGGTCTGGTCTGAACACAGAGAGAGACGAGTCTGAATGAATCGTCAAATAGCACTTTTCTGTATCAGTTCTGTGCTTTGGTATCTGCTGTTGTCGTACCATCGTTGGTATTATGTTTGTGTGTTATTGTAGTTGTGTTACTGTTGGTATTGTTTGTGTTTACCGTTGCTGGTATGTTTACTTGTTGTGGACTTAAATGTTCCTGATAGAAACACTTTATGTGTAATTTATTGTCTTTTTTTTATTTTATTTTATTATTTTTTTTGTACAAGAATGGGATTTGCCTTTGTTTTGTTTTTGTGCTTTTCAACTGAACTGACAAGGAAGCTAAATCAATAATTTAAGCTATGTTTTGGAAGACAGGGGTGGGATTCAATAAGTTTTCTTCTTCCCACTCCTTTTTGAGCAAAAAAAGTGAATGTATTTGACTGTATATTGTTTATATGTGTTTATTTCCTTGTGTTGACCTGCTCGAAATGAATGAATGAATGAATGAATGAATTAATTAATTAAATGAAATGAAAGGAAGTTGCCCCGAATGATCATGTGCGGTAATGCGCATAGAAAAAGCTCCACTAGCTCACATGTGTTACAAGTTCATAGAAGGCATTCCCTGTAAGTAAGCTATAAATAAATAATATCATTTTAAGGTGTTCGTAATACGATGTGTTTGTTCATTTAATTTGTATAAGACCAAACTATTTACAAGTTCATTTACATGCTAACACATTGAGTACTAGACTAGATTTAGGTTATTATTTTTATTTATATGTATATTATTATACATAAATAAATAAATAACACAAATTATTATTATTATTATTATTATTATTATTATTATTATTATTATTATTATTATTATTATTATTATTATTATTATTGTTATTGTTATTATTATTATTATTATTTTTATTATTATTATTATTATTATTATTATTATTATTGTTATTATTATTATTATTATACATACAACAAAGTATTAAATAATAATAAATAAATACATAATAAAATCATACAATTAATAATCATAAGAATAATAAGAATAATAAGAATTAGAATAATAAGAATAATAAGAATAACCCAGAAAAAGCTCCGCTAGCTCACATGTGTTACGACGTTGTAATAAGTTCATGGAAGGCATTCCCTGTAAGTAATATATCAATAATATCATTTTAAGGTGTTCGTATTAAGATGTGTTTGTTTATTTAATTTGTATAAGACAAATACATTTACAAGTTAATTTACATGCTAACACGTTACATGCTACATGTGGGTTAGCATTAGCATAATAAAACGTGGTTTGCTGTATTTCTTTGCATTTAAACTCGTGTATATTCGATTATGTTGTTACAGTTTCACACCTGCCGTATAAAGAACGGTCTAAACCCATCCTGGCGTCAGTGACTTATTGTGTGGATGTGTTTAACTCCTGGATAGTAGAAACGGTTCTACGAGGCCAGTACAATAGCTCTTGGGCTAATTTCCATGCGCAGTCCCTGAGACATACAAAACACAAAATACACAAACAGCATAAAACAATACAATCTAGATTTTTCCCGTTCGATTATAGTTAAAGTTCAGTTGAAACAGTTTGTCCAAAGTTATTCCTCACTTACCTTATGCAATTGGAGCATCCTAATTATTCAGTTTTATATTTATAAGTGCTTTCCACAACTTTCAGAAGCCAGTGCTAAGAGCGCACGTCTTCGTTTACAGAAGATAAAATGCTTTGTAATTACATGCAGACTAGGTTTGTGAAAAATATATATATTTTAAAATTATTTTTATTTTATTGGAATGCCCCTTGGGATGTGCCATCTCGTTTTCGAGGGGGTCCAAAAACATAAAATATTAGTAATATACAGTACAGTACAATACAATACAAATACAATACAGAATACAAAACGTACAGGTTTACTTTATAAAACACACACACACGCGTGCTACCTCATACACTCCTCCCAACAGTACCTGATTCATAAAATGAAATATAAAAAAATAAATACAGTATACACATATATACACATATACAATAGAACAAACTGGAAAAAAAAATTGAAAACATAAAGTTTTGAGATATGAAAACAAAGATGATTTAAATGAATTGAAAGATGTTAAAGTTCTTAAGGATGTGGGTAAATTATTCCAGTCTGGAGGGACTTTGTACTGAAATTATCTGCGTCCAACTTCTTTTGTAGATTCGGGAACAGAAAAAGTGAGACAGCGGAGCTTCTAAGTGAATATGACGATGTTACTGGGACTAAATATTGATGTTGATAATGGGGACAGTTTAAGTAAATACATTTAAAAGAAAATGTAGAATCCAGTAAAATTGACGCCTATTGCATGGTTATAGCCAGTTGAGTTTTCCAGATAAAATATAATGATGAGTTTGGTGTGGACATTTAAGAATAAATCTACAGACAGAGTTGAAGAGAACATTCAGTGGTTTGAAATGTACATCATGTGTGTTTTGATAAATGTATCAGCATAGTCAATGATGGGTAGAACTAACTGTTGAGTAATATTCTTTTCTTCTTGACTTCTTGTTAGCCAAACGGTAAAGAGGACTTAATGTAATATATGTACTTTTGATATTGTAATCAATATGAGGTTTGAAGTTAAGTTCTAATCTTTAATCGACTAGTATGAAAACTGGATATCAGTAATAAAAAAGTCACATTCACAGGACAGAAATGAAGCTTTCCTGAATAGTATAAGAGCAAACAGACGAGTATACGCCCAGGGAGCAGTATGGAACCTGCCGGGACCACTGAGGGATTACACAGATATATACGGAAGTTGACAGAGGCCATATTCATAAGCAATATTTTTTCTTCCTTGTTATCCTGAGATAACGAGGTAATTAATTTGAGATCTCGAGAAAACAAAACAATTATTCCGTGATCTCGAAAAAACAATTGCAACGTCTACCGCCACGTTGTGACAGGCTGACTTCGGGACTATTTCTCATTCTGAATAGACTCATTTTGGGTCATTAGAATGTCTGGAATAATAATCGATGAGCTGATAAGGCAATATATTGATCAGGGGTTGACACGGTAAGATTGCATTACGTCTTTTAATTTGGGATAATTTCAAGATTAGATCACATTCCTTAACATGTTAAGTTAAAAATCACCTGTATTGTCAATTTAATACAATACAAAATGGTATAGTATTTAGTCCTGGTTTAGTCCTGGTTTAGTGCTGTTTTAGTCCTGTTTTAGTCCCGGTTTAGTCCCGTTTTAGTCCAGTTTTAGTTCTAGGTGTTTAACCGGGGTTAAAAAGGACCGCGCATCTAGCCGCTAGCTAGCTAGCGTTTTAGTCCTGGTTTAGTCCTGGTTTAGTCCCAGTTTTAGTCCTGGCTTAGTCCTGGTTTAGTCCTGGTTTAGTCCCGGTTTTAGCCCTGGTTTAGTCCTGGTTTAGTCCTGGTTTAGTCCTGGTTTAGTCCAGCTTTAGTCCTGGTTTAGTCCTGCTTTAGTCCCAGTTTAGTCCCGGTTTTAGCCCTGGTTTAGCCCTGGTTTAGTCCTGGTTTAGTCCTGGTTTAGTCCCAGTTTAGTCCCGGTTTTAGCCCTGGTTTAGTCTTGGTTTAGTCTTGGTTTAGACCTGGTTTAGTCCTGTTTTAGTCCTGTTTTAGTCCCAGTTTAGTCCCGTTTTAGTCCAGTTTTAGTCCTAGGTGTTTAACCGTGTTTAAAAAGGACCGCGCAGCTAGCCGCTAGCTAGCTAGCGTTTAGTCCTAGTTTTAGTCCTGGCTTAGTCCTGGTTTAGTCCCGGTTTAGTCCCGGTTTTAGCCCTGGTTTAGTCCTGGTTTAGTCCTGATTTAGTCCAGCTTTAGTCCTGGTTTAGTTCCGGTTTTAATCCTGGCTTAGTCCTGGTTTAGTCCCGGTTTTAGCCCTGGTTTAGTCCTGGTTTAGTCCTGATTTAGTCCAGCTTTAGTCCTGGTTTAGTCCCGGTTTTAATCCTGGCTTAGTCCTGGTTTAGTCCCGGTTTAGTCCCGGTTTTAGTCCCGGTTTTAGCCCTGGCTTAGTCCCGGTTTAGTCCCGGTTTTAGCCCTGGTTTAGTCCCGGTTTTAGCTCTGGTTTAGCCCTGGTTTAGTCCAGCTTTAGTCCTGGTTTAGTCCTGCTTTATTCCTGCGCACATACTGAAAATGTCAGTATGTATAATAATGTATAATCAATATGATCGCCACTCGAAAGCTGAATTAGTATTTAAACATGTCCTAAAGTCTATAAAGTAAACGTGTCCTTACACTTACTTGCCTCGTTGTTTGCCTTGTCGGTGGATCACATATGCACGCTCTTTCGCCAGTAAAGTATCCGATTGCATTCTGTACGTAAGCTTCGGAATAACTCTTTGTTTTCTCGAGATCTCGAAATAACAGTTTTGCTTTCTCGAGATCACGAATTAACTGTGTCGTTTTCTCGAGATCGCGAGTTAATTTTCTCGTTATTAAGGTGGAAAATAATCATTACGAACATGGCCTCTGTCGGCTTCCGTAGTTATAAGAGCACTAAGGATTAAAAGAATTTAATGCTGAAAATCATATTCAAATGTCTTAAGAAAGTTTTTTTTTTTAATCATCATGGTATTAGAATCAGTATTGAGTATCGAGTCTATTCCTTAGTATCAATATTGAGTTTGAAATGTTAGAATCGTGACAACAGTGATGCAGAAAGCACACAGCAGTCTCATTTTGACAGTACAATATATCTGGTGTGGTTATAATATACCCCTTTTGATGTATTTCCTTTTTTTTTCACTTAGACAAAAATATTTATATATAACTTCAAATTATAAGTCAGATGGTATGTATTAAAACTGTCTCTTACTTGAACAGTGAGAGAAATTGCATTATAAACAAACTCAACTTTAGAATTTGCTATGGTTGAAAATGTTTCAATTAAATCAAGCTCAAGTGGTTTTTGGTATGAAACAAACCAAAAACAAATCTGTCTCACATCTTGGACAGAGCGTACATTCAGATGTTGTGTTTGACCCAGAGATAGAACCAGGAGATGAGAGGCACTGTGGTAAACCCTCCTGCCACAAGAAGGCCCCGGTCCAATCCTCTGGTGGGGCCTTTTTTGTGGACTTCTCCTAAAAATGCAGAAATCTTTATTGACGCCAAATGCTATTTATGGATTTTCATGCGTGGGAACATACAAAAATCATATTGTACCATGATATTTCAGAATAACATACATATTTTTACTGGAGCTAATGTTTCGCATATGGCTTCAGTTGTCCAAGAGTGAGCCGACCCTGAGTCCTCATACAGGAAGTGAGCGCTGACCTACTTCCTGCCAAGACAGGAAACAGGAAGCAGCAGTGACTCGGGCGAGAGTTTTAAGTGGAGAGTAGAAACAGAGAAATCCCCCGATGACATCATGTGACCCTTTATGAGTTCAATCAGGAGTTCAGGCAGCGGTCTATGTGTATAATGTACCAGGCCAGGATTTTTCTTTAATGCCATACTGTGCAACTTTCCAAGCAAATCAGTAACATTTCCATCTCTGGGTGTATGGTGCATATTTAAACTGACTTTGTATGTTGCAACTGAATAATTAGACACTGATTAAATGCTGTAGATGGAGCTGGACAATAGTTATTTTGTTAAAGAGGAGCTACTTGAAATGGTGTATGGTCATGGTCACGTTTTTATTTAACGCTTTTCCACCTTCAAGTCACTTTACAACAACAAATCACTCACCATTCATACACCAGTGTGTGCAGACACTGGGGGTAAGGTGACTTAAATGTCTTGCCCAATGACACAACAACAGTAATCATCTGTGGGAGCTGGAATTGCAACACCAACCTGCGGGTCAGTGGATCTAACTGCTCAACCAACGAGGACAAACACCCTACCAACTGAACTACTCCATCCATCCAGTTTCTTCCGCTTATCCGGGGCTGCATCATGGGGGCAATAGTCTAAGCAGGGACTCCCAGATTTCCTTCACCCCGGACACTTCCTCCAGCTCCTCCCTCCCCTGGAGGAGGCATTGCCAGGCCAGCTGGGAGACATAGTCCCTCCAGCGTGTCCTGGGTTTTCCCCAGGGACTCCTCCTGGTGGGACATGCCTGGAACACCTCCCGAGGGAGGAGTCCAGGAGGCATCCGGAACAGATGCCTGAGCCACCTCAGATCAGTGGAGGAGCAGCAGCTCTACTCCAAGCTCCTCCCGGGTGACTGAGCTCCTCACCCTATCTCTAAGGGAGCGCCCAGCCACTCTGCAGCAGGGATTTAGGCAGAAGCCGAAGGCAGGGGCCTCAACAACCTGATCTCCAGACATGGAGACTAGCTCTGGGGAACTGAACTACTGTCACCCCTATTTTATTTCTAAGGTATTAACTGCTCACACATAACATAATTGTTACCTTTTATTATTTTGCAAATGCAAAATTTAGGTGAAAACTACATATGAACATGGTTTATAAGTTTCTGGGTCACGAGTCAGAGCATTATGACGACACAATCAGCGTGTATCCCACAATGAATGAAACTACTGCACATCGCATCAGGTTTGTGAACCTGTAGTGTAATGCTTTGTACCATATTTATTTATGGAGAATTGTCATGTGGGAGCTTGGTGAGGCTTGTGGGTGGAGCGTTCTACAGAATCTTACAGCTAACCATAACGGAAGGTTCAAATAGAGCCCTGGAGGAGATCGCTCAAACATGCATGGATGACATCTAAAACTTCAGAAAGTTAAAACTTCAGAAAGTTAATTTTGTGTAATCCCCTGACGTTAAACAGCTTTAAAAATGTAAAAGCAGACCTATTATGCAAAAATAACTTTTCTAGAGATTTTAACCATATTTTAATTGTTTTCCCATCTCATTTACACGCTCAGAGTCGCATTTAGTAATTCATGCATGTTGACTTTGTCCTTCTGAGCAATACTGACTCAAAATCATTCCCATTAAATTAAATAATCGTCATACTAAAATGAATCAGGGGTCAGCGTAACGATTCCTGCCTCTGTCTTGGGAGGGGAAGTCAGATTGTCCTGCGGTTGTGATCTCTCTGCCAGGGCTCTATTTTTCATGACTAACAGGAAAAGCCCTCCTGCCCTTTGACCTCTGCAGCTCTGAGTTTATTTTTAATAGTAACCTGATTCACCAGCCTCAGATCTCGTAACTGCGTCAAATTTAGCTGATACAATTGTTTAAAAAGCTCTGTTCCAAAAATATCCTAAAAGATAATACATTTGAACTTGAGTTTCAAGGGTTTGGGTTTGTTTTTTTGATGACAACATTAAATAATTTGAAGATTTGTATCCTTACCTGGGATCCAGAATACACGCAAGAATTTAACAAAGAGCTCAGACGATTGTGTGATGACGATGACGTGATTGACAGGTGGATTAGCCAATCAGGGGTGCGCATGGTCCGTCCATATCAAAACAAATATGACTGCTCACAAGGAAAGTAAGGGAAAAATCACAATCAGAATTCTAACTTTGTATATAATAGTCGTGTCTCAATTCGCAGTGTGCACAGTTCGGAGTGTGGTTTTAAGGGTACTTCGGACTGTGCATACTCGCACAGTCCTGAGTGCACTCCGCGGACCGCATGGGCGTCGGCGAAATGGGACAGGTCCCGCAACTACCAGATGCAGCCGCCGACTCCATT
Organism: Paratrypauchen microcephalus; assembly: GCA_036785185.1. Classification (NCBI taxonomy): domain Eukaryota; kingdom Metazoa; phylum Chordata; class Actinopteri; order Gobiiformes; family Gobiidae; genus Paratrypauchen; species Paratrypauchen microcephalus. The sequence goes on along the minus strand of JAVJIX010000103.1, from coordinate 1,367,039 downwards.
TTCTCCCGTTGAAGAAGTAGCGCGCGGTGCATGCTGGGATATATGACTGTGCAAAGTGTGCATGGATCCACAGTTGGTTCACACCCCGATTTCCATGGAAACGACTGCGGTTTTCATGGTGCATTTTAAGTGTGCAGGGACAAAAACGAAATGGGACAGCAGTTGTCGTGCCGGAAGTGACCTATGCACTGTTAAAACTACACTCCGAACTGTGCACACTGCGAATTGAGACATGGCCAAAATGTGGCCAATGAGCTCCTTCGTGTCACATGCGTCACTGAAATAAATAATCTGATTGGACGGCAGTGTTTAGGCCTGGCTTGAGATGCGATGGAAGGGATGTTGACCACGCTGTTCCCTCTGTATAAAACATCAGTCAGGATTTACCAGGCAATGTCCAGCAAATAAAAATACAATGTTTTTGTGCATTATTTCCTCCTTTCTACTTGCAATTACATTAATTTCAAATTATTCCAAGAAGCTCTCAGTCCAAACGTTACACTGCCTCTTCAGTCTGCTGCCATCAGGAAGGAGACTGAGGAGCCTCAGGGCCAAGACCAGCAGACTGAAAGACAGCTTCATCCACCAAGCTGTCAGGATGCTGAACTCTCTCCCTGCCCTCCCTCCCCCAATGGCATTGCTGCTAAAATGACTCTTAAATGACACTGACACTGCTGCTTAAATGACAATGACACTGCTGCTTAAATGACTCTTAAATGACACTGACACTGCTGCTTAAAGGACAATGACACTGCTGCTTAAATGACGTAAAGGACAAAGACACTGCTGCTTAAATGGCACTTAAAGGACACTGACACTGCTGCTTAAATGATAATGCTGCTTAAATGACACTTAAAGGACAACGACACTGCTGCTTAGGTGACACTTAAATTACACTGACACTGCTGCTTAAATGACTCCATTACAGCTTTATTACGCTACACATTGTGTGTTTTACCTATTTCACTGTACTTTTGCTACGGGTATATGTGATGCTTTAGTCATGGTGTTTATTGTCTTGTTTATCAGATGTTTTATATTCACTGTGGGCCTAGGGGGCGCTGCAATTTCAAATTCTGTGTGTGCAACTTGTACATATCGTTTTTGACAATAAAGCTGACTTTGAACTTTGATAAATCAGATGTTAGGTCCAGCAACAAAAGAACCAAGATGTAAAATGGTAAAACTAAATTTGTAATTTATTCAAAAAGGTAAAACTACTAAAAAGAAAAAAATATTTACAATAATTAACAAAAAGAGGTTTTTAACAGATTAGTTAACTGTATAACTAAAGCTAACAGAACTAAAGTATATAAATTACAATAACAGAAAATCAAATCAGTCCCAAAACTAAGAAAGCACTACTAGTGTCTCAATCACCAAGTTAACAAAAGCTACACAAGAGAGCAACAGAATCGGCATGCAGATCACAGACAGAACAGCAGCGTGGAGTGGCAGGGGGCGGGTCTTTTTAAGGTGTGGCAGCTGCAGGTGAAGGCCCAGGATTGGCCAGACGGATGATACACCAATCAGCAGGAAGGGACCCAGTGAATCCTCCAGTCGCAGGAGAGGTCTGTCAGACTGATGCTTGCATGCACAAACGCAGGGATCAGCAGCAGGGACTTAAAGGTACACTGTGTAGGATGGTGGCGCATTGGTGGATGGTGGGAATAGCAATTCTGGTTCTAGCTACGGCAGACTTCGAGGGTCACCCGGGCGCGACGTAACGCGGACAGCTCGGCGTACCCGGAGGTGGGTTCACTGGCAGCTGTGCCCGAACCGCGCGCACACGTGAAGCGCACCCGTGAAGCGCACCCGTGAAGCGCACCCGTGAAGCGCACCCGTGAAGCGCACCCGTGAAGCGCACCCGGCGCTGTGCACGGGTGGGGAGAATCGCGGAGGGCGGAGGTCGGTCTGAACCCGGGGTGCGGGCCCCAGCCGCGGTAGGTACTATGTCCTTCTTCTCTTCCTCTTAGATGAAGGTGCTTGCTCTTCCGATGTATGTGTGGAATATATGTGATCCGGCAACACGCTTGTCGTTGTTTATCCAAACGCGTACTATCTCGTTGTGTGAAATCGACGGGCCAGTGCCGACAGCTATAAATAAAATGGCAAACGCGGAGCCCAAAATACAGTATGTCCTTCTGCGGCTCTCGTAATCAAAATGGCTGCCTCTACATGGGGAAGATCCCCCTTTTATGCGACTACTGTATATCTAAGTCCAACAGAATACTTTGATTTCATAATGGAAGTAAAAAGGCTTGGAAAACACTGTATTTTTGAATGGGTATCTTCAATTTCGGTAATTAACGGGTAAAAATCTTACACAGTGTACCTTTAAACAGATACGGCTACAGGATGGCTGTAACAAGAATAGCAAGTCAAGCCAATTTTGCATAATACAGGACCTTTAAAATCTGGTCATACTGTTTAGTTTGTCTCCACTTTTAGTCTGTGATCGAAGTCTATTTAACAGTCAGGTGCAGTAGGAGTCTAGAGTCTCCGAGCCCCTGGTTCCGTGGTCTTGGCTGCGCACCCTGTGTTTTTGGGTTCAGATTCAGGTCAGGGCTCACCACAGACTTCATAACTTCAGCAGTTCTAAACCATCCGTCTCACATAGAAAACAGAGACACGCTGAGTCAGCACAAATCTGCACTTAAGCTTATTTAGTTCTGGTGTTTCCACATTGAGGATACTTACAGGTTTATATGTCAGATGCCCTGCCAGATGCACCCACACTGTGACGTGACTGAGCTATGAGGAGATAAGAAGAACGTATTTCATTAGAGAATACTGAATACTATATTAAAATGTATTCTGTAACATGATTTAAACTAAGTGTTAATATTTACCTTTTGTGTTGAATTGCATAATATTATAAAAGATTTGACATAAGATTAAACTGAAACAGAACAGAAACGGAACTGAAGAAGCAGCTTGGATGAGCCGCGAAATGTATTCGACCAAATAAGCTTTTGTCCAGTTGACAAATTGAATTTCTTCTTTTGCCATAAGATTAAACGATTAAACCAAAAGATTGAAAGTTTCTTACATAGACATGGAAAAATAGAATGCCAATATGTATTTTGGGCATATACTAGTAATAAGCAGTAGTTTAGATTAGATTCAAGTTTATTGTCATTACACATGTATAAATACAGGTAACAAAATGAGGTTTAGCATCTAATCGGAAGTGCAAGGAGCAGCAAGTGCGACATATACAGTATACACAATATATACAGTACAATATACAGTATACACAATATATACAGTACAATATACAGTATACACAATATATACAGTACAATATACAGTATACACAATATTTACAGTATGGTTGTAGAATTATGTGCAGATAAATAGGGCAATATGAACATGTGGGAGTACTTTGTTGTTAGTCTATGTAGGGGGATATACACTGCCTGACAAAAGTATTAGGACGACTGTGTATTTCTGAACTTTCAAAATAATGATAACAAGGGGTAATGGTAATGACAACAAATCAATTTATTGATATATATTAAAGCAAATTTCATCATGTGTAAAGGCATATTATTGCAAAAATGTAACAATATCAAGTTAAATAGCTTTTTCATCAAAATAACCACCTTTAGCCTTAATCACAGCTTTACAAATTCTGTCTGTCCTTTCAGTCATGCATATGGGGGGATTCGAGAACTCTATGATATGAGTTTATTTTAAAATATTATTAATTGAGTGTTCAAACTATTATTTTCATAATGAAAGGATGCTATGAAAACATGAGTAATATTCGTCCACAAATGGATTTGTGCACAATGATCTGAAAATATGAGAACGTGTGATAATATAATTGAATAAATGCGATGAAATAGTATTAAGTACACCACATTTAAATAATGCCTGATACATTGAAAAGTTGGCTCAGTACCCCAGCATCACAAATTATGCCATCGTCCTAATACTTTTGTCAGGTAGTGTAAACATTACAATAACAGTACAGTAGATGGTAGTTGCCAACTTTATGCCTTTTTCTAATATGACAAGCAAATAAAAACATGCAAAAAAGCTATAGTTTATTGATCTGACATGCTGCAGTAGAGAGACATCTGACCTTAGCCTGGGAATTCCCAGGCCGCTTCCGTTCGTTTCGAACTGGAAGGCGGCCTGGAAACTCGTCCAAGCGAGAGTCCCAGATTTAGGGCCCCAATCAGAGAGCGGGGGAGGTGTGGCAAGACGGTGACGCGTACTACATGACAAACGGAAGCTTGTAGTTTGAACTGACAACTGACATGATTGGCTATGGACTTACGTATACGCTCAATGATAGACATTCATAACGCCCAATAAACGGCCGTTGGCAATCGCTAACCACACCTCCGCTACGGGATTTTTCGAAGCGAGTTCCCAGACCCATATCTCACTTGTGATATGGTCAGGTGTTAACCAGACTAATCTGACCTACCTTTTAGCTTATTTTAAAGTTTTCCTTCAGAAAGATCAATATGTTTACACTACAAGGGAGAAGAGGCGACCTCTGGGCATTTACAGTGTCCCCTGCTGTAGAGCCTCTCTGATATCATTAGTTTCTTAATGCTGAAAAGAGGCGAAGGCCACGGAATGGTTCTCTGAAGGTTTATAAAGAATACAGGGGGTCCTCGGGTTACGACGTTGATCCGTTCTTAAGACGCGTCGTAACCCGAATTTCGTCGTAAGTCGGATTTTGCCTTTGATCTTCCAACCAAAGCACCAATAACCTTTCCATCTCAATAATTAGACCACTACGCTGCTTGGTTATCACTGCCGCTTTCATAGGAGCAGATCAGAGCCCACATCAGGTACTTCCGCCCACATTGGGCACGCACATGAGGCCGTCTTCTTCTCCCTACAACCACAACAGAGCGTATTCTTCCGCCGCGCGCCACGCGCCGTTCGCGTTTGTTTACATCTCTTACCACGCCAAACCGCGTAAGACGGAAAGACGCGTAATATATATATATATATATATATTTTTAATGGGGGCGCGTTCGTAACCACGAAACGTCGTAAACCGAGACCGTCGTAACCCGAGGACCCCCTGTACAGAGCTCCACAGAAAGAGGTTGTCTCTGCTGCCCACATGCTACGGCAGAGAAAGAATCACAGGGGCTGATATATTTTATCCATACTGGTACATGAGGGTGTGTTCTAAGGTAACAGGACACGTGATACAAAAGGTACAAATTAGTGATGACTTAATGCGTGAACAAGCAATTCACTTCATGAGGGTTAAAACAAAAGAGGTCAGTGGTGGGTAGCAGTCAGGAGGTCCATCGCTCGGCGTGACCTGCAGCTTGTGCTCACACATAATGTGGTCCAGTTGGTGTTAATAAACCCACTTACTAAAAATAAAATAAAATGATACCATCTCTCTCATTGGGCACTGATGGAGCTGGTCATCGCGGCTGTGGCTGCTGAACTGTGATGAAAAACCTCCGATACGTCTGACTGGAGAGGTGACTCACAGGGTTTATCTTTAAACCCACTAGGGAGGCCAGATTTACTTTATGTGAGGAGACAGTTCAGCCTCATTTAATGCCACTCTCATAACAACAGTGATCCTTGTGCTCTACTTAATCCAGTCCAGTTCCCACTCTTTCACTGTAGATTTGAATACTTCAGTCGTGTTTGTACCAGTGTGTGACTCACTGAGTGGCCTTGTCTGTAAAATGTAACTTTTCATCTCCAATTCACTCGTCAAAACATGTGGAGTAACAGTAGCTCTGGATCGCTCATGAAATCCACCATCAGCAGTCACAGCGACGCAGTCAGATTATTTAAGACACAACAAAACATCAGCTTTTGTCTCACAGTGCAGGGAACACCGCTCGACAACTAAAGTAAGCCTGTGATGGTTGATTGATGATTTTATACTTCAGCTCTAGCTCAACCACTCAGCTTTTAACGCCCTTGATAAGTGCCGGAGAAAACAGACGTAAATCACATGCTGGGTATACTGTGATGTACCCTGTTATTTCTTAAGCCCTTGTTATGTTGCTGAAGATGCTTTTTGTAAAGTTTTTGACTGAGACTTTTGTAAACTTTTCTCCATAATGGGTTGTCAAACACCTCTGCATGTTGCTTGTATTCCCCGTGTATTACAGCCACTTGTCCGTCCATCTTCTTTAGTGTTTTGTGAGACGGCAAAACCAAAATGCTTCCACACATCCGACTTAAAAGCTGCAGGGTTTCCTCGGTATTCCTTGATCTTCACGACTATCTGCCATGTTCACTTGCTGTGTGGACAGTGTGCATTCTTATTGGCTCAACAGCGGTTCTGCACATTGACGAAGTGCAAAACATCATGGTCTGTGTAGTGAACAATGCTTTGTTCCACAGGAGTGGACTAAAACCGTCCTTTTTCGGACTGATATAAAATACAACAACACGATACACTCACACATATAATTTTGCATGATGATCAGTCATCTCATTTCCAATAATTTCCTTGTGAGCCAATATGGTGCTCTCACGTGACGTCATAATTCGAAAGTCGGCCATGTCGGAGATACTCGAAACAAAACAAACATTGCACTTATGCTGCCAAGTTTTTAAAAAAAAAGCAAAATGGTCAACTGTTGCCGGGTCCTCGGCGTCACGATAGATCGGACAGAGAAAAACACCTGCAGTTTTATCGTTTACCTAAAGTAGTGACCGACCAGGGTGAACAGACAGAGCGATTATCAAAGGAAAGGAGGCGACAGACGAGGCGACAGAGGCGGAAAGACGATGTTCATATTTTTAACTTTGCAAAACATGAATAATAAAAAGCAATATACTACTACTTAAACACGTTACACATGTAATACAAGTATGCCGACCTTTGCCATCACAATATGTTTGTCTCCAATTTTCTGCACAGCCACAAATAAACTGGTTGTTGGCTTCCAGACGCTTTGGCAGAAGCCTGATCCCCTCGGCCATCACATTTTTGAACACTCGGCACCGTTGAATGTGCTGTAATGTCTGTTGTAATGTGTATATGTTTTGTTGTGCTGTATTGTCGCTGTATATGTCAAACAAGCTCTGTGTGCGTGAAAATGAATTTCCCCTTGGGGACAATAAAGTCTAAAGTCAGACCTTTAGAGCTCTGAAGGTCTTGTGCTGTATCAGGGCTTGGGGAGAAGACCAGGTAGCCGACAATATCGGCATCGCTTACAGCAGCAGAATCGACAAATCACCACTGTCACCGAACAAACTTGAATCTGAAATGGATCTTCTTGCCCAATTAATTTGAGTTTGTTCATATAACGCTCCTTTTCTTTGGTATCCAACTTATCTCTGTACAACTGGTCAACTGTATCAGAAGTTTTGGATTCTGATGTGGAAGTTTTATCGCCAAATTTAGATTTTTTTTCCGCACGGTTGCTTTATAAGCGTGTTTACTTTGAGTGAGCAATGTCTCCAACATGGCCGCAAATCCGGGCCAAGGTCGAATTTTTCGAGTCCGTGAAAACACACTAATTGAGAGTTGTAACTTTTTTTGAGACGAAAATGGCTTTCATAGAAGTTAGTGCTGCTAATGAGTGCAAACATACAGTATAAGACTTTCCTCCATCTTTTTCTCCTCTGCCCACTGTAAAGACATCAAAACTGCCGTAATTTCTACAGTGTAAGCTGAAGGTGATCCAGTGTGCTTTGCTTCTTGTAAATATTTAACTCTGGAATAACAAAAGCAGATCCTGTTTTCCCTGATTCAGTATCTTTGGAACCGTCTGTATAAATAACAGTACAGTAACAGCACAAACTTAAATAAATTCTGAATTCTCTCATCTACAGCCTCCACTAATCCACGGTCCATATGGATAACTGAAGATATTGATACCTGATGTCATTAACATTCCCTGGGGGTATGATGCTAACTGTAGGCTCTGCTCTGTCTGAGGTTTAACTACACTTTAATCTGTGCTTTATTTTCACCAAGAAAACACCCACATTCCACAGAAATCACTGTTACCTTTTATTGTTTTGAAACTTCTGTATTTGTGGAGAATTGTGTCGGAGCGTGGGTGACGTAGGTTCAGGGCTGGACTGGGACAAAAAAATGTCCCTGGCATTTTTGGCTAAGACCGGCCCCTCATAATTAGTCCTGGTTTAGTCAATCAGTCAATCAATCAAACATTATTTATAAAGCGCTTTTCATACAAAAAATGTAACACAAAAGCGCTTTGTGTCCTGGTTCAGACCTGATTTAGTCCTGGTCTAGTCCTGGATTAGTCCTGGTTTAGTCCTGGTTTAGTCCTGGTTTAGTCCTGGTTCAGTCCTTATTTAGTCCTGGTTATGTCCTGGTTTAGTCCTGGTTTAGTCTTGGTTCAGTCCTGGTTTAGTCCTGGTTTAGTCCTGGTTCAGTCCTGATTTAGTCCTGGTTTAGTCCTGGTTCAGACCTGATGTAGTCCTGATTTAGTCCTGGTTTAGTCCTGGTTCAGTCCTGATTTAGTCCTGGCTTAGTTCTGGCTTAGTCCTGGTTCAGTCCTGATTTAGTCCTGGTTTAGTCCTGGTTCAGTCCTAAATTGTGGGTCTCTAAGTGAAAAAAAAAGAAAAAAAAGAAGGGCATCGGCCCCTAGGACTGTCGGCCCACCGGGAAAATGCCCGGTATGCCCGGTTACCAGTCCAGGCCTGCGTAGGTTTGTGGGTTGAGCGTTGCACAGAATTTTGCAGCTAACCGTAAGAAGGTTTCGAATAGAGCCCGGAAGAGATTGTTAAATTACTCAAACATGCGTGGATGATGGATGACATCTAAAACCTTTTCAGGCATGTTTTTGATGAGGGAACAACATTATAACATAGAAAGCTAAAGTAGTTACATCAGAACAGTTCAAATGCTAAAAAAAATATTACTATAAAGTTGTAAAATTTTTAAAAAAAGATAGAAAATTCACAAACAAAGGTGAACTTTAGCCGGTCGTTCTAACTACAAGATTAAAATTGAACAAGATCCACCTATGTATAGCCTATCTACCTACAAAACCAGAGGAATCAACTCACTTTCTTCACTTCACTTTCTTCTCCATTCCAGCAAAAAACATGGGAAAACTGAATTTAACTGGAGACAAATGTGTTCAATGAGAGACAGCAGTTCGACAGTGGGACCGTTTTGGTGATTTCTGCGGTCTTCCTAACCTATTTTTACCCCTCTGACAAAAGTACCCAGGCTATTCACAGACCCAAGGCTCCAGCGCTCCTGCTAGCCTTCCGATTATTTATCTTTCGGGGCTTTTCTGGTTTTCCTTAACCTACATCACATCTAAACACAGTTCCCTGCAGAATCCAGCCTATATTTCAGAAGTTTCGGAGTGATTTTTTGTTTTGTTTTTTGTTTTGTTTGTGTTGTCACTAAATGCAGCGCTAGTTGACGGCGGGTAAGTGTGTGGTGACCTTGCACGACGCCGTGAAGGCAGACGGCTCCGTGTGGGAAAGTTACAACTGGAAAAGAAGAAAAGAGGTTTAAACAAATGAAATGAGCTCTAGGATTACTTGGGTTACTGCTGTGGAGGTCTTGAAACTGTTTTTCCTGGTTGCCAGATTTGGTTACCATAGCTACATTTAGTGATATTTATAATTGTAGCCTACGTTTAAAGGTGCAGTAAAGGTTCTGCGCTGGTTAGTCGACCCCTGCTTCTGCCCACGGAGATGTAAATGAATGAGAACTTCGCACACCAATCTGGAGGAGAGGGAGCAGCCCAAGGACGTAGCGAAAAAAATCCCGCACACCGCCTTACTTGCAAGCTGTGAAATGTATTAGGACATACTGTAAATGTTTCGGCACTAGGCCTAGGAATACTTTGGAACATTCTCCATGGAGCTAAATAAGTGTAATGCCATACTGTGAAACATTATAGCCAAAGATCACATCAACAGGCCAAGTTACAGGTCAGATCTGTGAAAAGGCGTTCCCACTCACAGTAAGATTCTATTTTAGCACCACCACCTGTAATTGAATACATGTGAGGCTGATAGGTTTAATGCCACACTGTGAAACATTTCCATAAAGAATTCTTGCATTGTACGGTTTACTGTACTTACTTGCAAACAACAGTAGTGTTATTACTGAAATATTTGGCTAAACTAGTCTTAAAATGTATATTTATTTTATTTATTTATTTATTGACCTTTATTTAACCAGGAAATATCCCACTGAGTTTAAGAACCTCTGGCCAAGAGGCAGCAGCAAACACAAAACACAGTTACATATTTACACAGATAAGACATAAAAGTTTAAAAACATTATAAAAAACAAGTGCAGATTGTGGAATTGGTCTCAAAAGCTCTGTTTGGATTTAAAAGTGCTCAAGGAAATTAAATCAGTTTCCAGTCTTTCTGTAGCATATTCCATGCAGAACGTGCAGAGTAAACGAATGCCTTTTTATCCAGTTCTGTACGAGGATAAGGAACAGAAAGCAACAAATAGTTTTGTGAACGAAGAGAATACGATTCAGCATTTCTCAGAGCAATTAGGGTGCAAATGTACGAAGGCAGTAGACCCAATATTGCCTTATAAATGAAAGTGTACCAGTGACTAGTCCTCCGAGTGGCCAGAGCAGGCCATCCCACTCCAGAGTATAAGTCACAGTGGTGAGTGGACATCTTACAGTTTGTAATGAACGTCAAAGAAGCATAAACAGTATCAAACATTCGAAGACATTGAGCAGCAGCATTTATGTACAAAAAATCTCCATAATCCAACACAGATAAAAATGTTGCATTGACAAGACGCTTTTTTTTTTACATTAAAGGTCCAGTGTGTAGGATTCGTGGTGCATAGGTGGATGGTGGGTATTGCAATTCCTGTTGTCGAGGGTCACCCGGGCGCGCCGTAACGCGGATAGCTCGCGTACCCGCACACGAACCACGCGCCGCTACTGTATAAATAAAACGCGGTCCCATTCACTGTTTTTTTTTTTTCCTTTCCGCATGAGAGCATACATTCCCGATCGTGTACCATGACAATCTACACATCAAATGAAACCTTACAGTCTCCTCTTTTTGACTATGCATTTCATTTCCCGGCACAACAATCACTCCCCGAGCACATGGGGCTTTTATACAGAAAAGCACAAAACGAGGTTTGTTACTTGGCTTACCTTTGAAGGCTCTGGACAGGTCAAACTCTGTATTTCACCATAAACTTGGTCTCAATCTGTCCGTAAGGATCCAGCGAATAAAATCCAGTAAAACAATTTAGTCCAAAACACGTGTTAGATCCATTACGACGTGTGATCCGGCAACATGCTTGTCGTTGTTTATCCAAACGTGTACTATCTCGTGTGAAAACCACAAGCCTTGCCGAAGGCGAAGGCGGAGCCCAAATGTCCTTCTGATGCTCTCATAATCAAAATGGCTACCTCTATATGGGGAAGATCCCCCTTTTATGCAGGTATATCTAAGTCCAACAGAATACTTTGATTTCATGATGGAAGTGAAAACGCTTGGAAAACACTGTATTTTTGAATGGGTATCTTCAATTTCGGTAATTAACGGGTAAAAATCTTACACACTGTCCCTTTAAAAGAAAAACATTTATTATTTATTTATTTTGAAAATAAAATCCCAATTTTAGCCTCAGCTTCTTCACAAGATGTGGCTATTTCAAAATATTGTTCACACTGCCACTAGTTCTGCAGTAAAAGGGCGTTCACTCCGAGAGGCATGTGCTTTGGCCATATTCTGATTCACGTTAAACGGTGACTCTCGGAGCACTTCAAACAGGAGGTCTCAGAGCGGCTCTTCTCTCACTCTGGAGCAGCGTCGCTGAGGTGTGAACACAGCCGAACTTGGGCCAGCCTGCAAAGGTGCTTGGAGCTGAGTGAATAAAAAGCTCGGCTCATATATATTTGTATGAATGGGCTCTGCAGAGCTGCTGTTTTTCTGACGAGGCGATTTGGACCAAGTCCGTATCAGCAGCGTGTGCCCTCCTGCCTCTGTCTGTGCAGGTGGGACTGGGTCTGTCTCAGAGCTGGACTGGGACAAAAAAAACGGCCCTGGCATTTTTGGCTTAAACCGGCCCCTCATAATTAGCAAAGCACAACGGACTAATATGTATTAAAAATTTGTGTTCTCCGAAGCAAAGTATTTTACGTCTTGGCCGAGGGGAAACCAGGGCGCAACATTTAAAGGAAAAATCCCCCAAACCACCAGCAAACTCGCAGTAACTACACATTCACTGGTTTATTTAAAATGCATCTTGCACACAAAGTCAGGAGCACGTTGGCTGGCACCCCAGGACAAATTCATGTGAAAACGAAACATAAAAAAAAAAATACACGATTCACGTAGGTCACCTGTTTTGGCTTCGAAACAGCGAATTTTGCCGAAAGGTGAGCGATTTTCATGCCTGTCCATCACCTAAAAGTCCCGGTATTATCCTAACATTCCTACCTGCTGACCTGCTGTGCCTGTGCGACACTTCCCTGGTCACTTTGTCCCTCGGGTTCCCTCGGGTTCCCTCGGGTTCCCTCGGGTTCCCTCGGATTCCCTCGGGTTCCCTGTCCACAGTCTCTGGTTTCTCCTCTCCCTATCCACCTTCAGCCTGCAGAGAACGTGGAAGCTCCAGCCCCTCCAGAGAATATGTCTGTTATTTTTAGGGCTGTCAAACAATTCATTTTCTTGATCGCAACTAATCTCAGAAATTTCATAGTTAATCGCGATTAATCGCGATTTATTTTGCATGTTTAAAATTGATATCTTGCAGTAAGACCGTTTGAATCTAAAGTTAAACTCACAATGCAAAGTATTTCTCACCATTTTTTTTATTTCAAAAAAGTGCAGAGAAAGGAAAAAGTAACAATGAACCAGTAATAGTGCTTACTTTGAGAAATTGTAAATAAATGATTGAAGCCCGCTCGAGCTGCCTACGGATGCGTAGAAGGAACAAAATACTAGCAAACTCAAAAAGCGCGTTTAACGGACAATGAGTTTAATTAATACAACCAAATGAGCTGCATATGGATGGTAGAATTGCGGAAAATGCTGGCAAACTCTGATCGCGATTAAAAAAATTGTTCGCGATCATAACTCTAATCGCGATTAATCGCGATTAACGCGTTAATATTCCCAGCCCTAGTTATTTTAGAACATTTTGCAGCGTCTACAGTGAGATTTTTTAATCTTTAGCCCGAAACTTTTCTGAACCCCCTTTCTGCTGCTTCTCCATGTTTCCACGCTTGACACTGAACCTGGCGGGGAAAGGGGTGGGACCACTCTCGTAAGTTTCTATATCCTGATTGGTTTAGTCCACTGTCTATACTGAAGATGGACCAATGGGACGCCTCCTCTAAACTGTGGGCTGGTCTCGAAGTAAATAAATAAATAAATAAATAAATAAAAAAACCAACAGCATCGGCCCCTAGGACTGTCGGCCCACCAGAAAAATACCCGGTATGCCTGATTACCAGTCCAGGCCTGGTCTGTCTGCCGGTGAGTCTGGTGAGCCTTTGCGTGCATGGTCCTCACAGTGAATGGTCCTCACAGTGAATGGTCCTCACAGTGCACTCGGGTGCCCCAGGTGAAAGAAAACACCAGCGCGTACACATACGGCACCTGGGAAGTGAGCGCGTGCGTAAGTATTCACAAGACTGCTCGCTTCGGTGATCAGCCGGCGCCTCTCGTGTGACTCATGGTGTGTTTGGGGTGAATGAAGAAGAAGAAGACCGACCCAACGGTGAAGTAAACAGAACTGCATCTAGTGCGCACTGGCTCGCTCCACAGAATGCAGTAACACGTGTGATTGTTAGTCGGCTTCTAACATCGACACACAGTTTCTCAAGGAGTACTTTCACCAGTAAATTAGTAAAACATATTCAGGGAAAATATTACAGAAGGTTGTTTTTTTTTACTGTCAGTGTCAGTACTTCTTATTTGTACTAGAAGAAAAGCCTATAATTTCTTACTTATCTGATCATTGTTCAGTGGTTGCACAGTAGTCCTGTTCCAGATCTCAGGTTTAGGTCAGACTCGTCATTGGATCGTGAGAGAGCCCGGACTGAACCACATGTGGTCCTGCGGTCGGCCGTGTCCCGCGACAGAGGGGCACCACACTCCCACACACTGTATAAAGAGCTCTGACTGCACTGTAATAACTCTACGCTCTATTATAACATATTCTGGATTATTTCTGTGCACTGTGGTCATCTGATGTAGCTTTATTGTCCTGAATTATAATTAACTTTTTTTGTACATTCTTATCTGATCTGTTATAATGTTGTTTCCTCATCAAAAACATATCTGGAGTTGAGTCTAGTTTGGCCATCACGGAAATGCAAACAACAACAACTAGCATGCTAATCCTTATTATTATAAAACTTATTTGGGCTTCAAGAGCTGCTTATACAATATATCTGTACCGGGGCATGACACGTTCTGCTCAAATACGTGGGAATTCTGCATAAAAAGACAAAACATGGATGGTGGTTTTTCAGTCGGTCTTAATGCGTTCCTCCTGCACGTGGCTGATGCTGTTTGGTTTGGACAGTGAGTTGTTGGGAGTAAAATACGCACTAAACGTCGGAGCAGATGGAGTTTGGTGGAGGTTTGGTCTCGTTGGAAGCCCGGTGCACCTCAAGAGCAGAGCAGAAGGTCCAGGCTTTGATTGGTACTTTGTCTGGTCCAACTTCTCCACAGAACCACCAGAAGAAATCACCAGGGCCAGATTGTAGAGAGTCATGGAGTGCGTCCTGGTTTAGGCCCAGTTTAAAGTGGGACTAAACCATAGACTGTGAAAACACATGGACATAACCTGTTAGCCGCCGCATTCCAAACAGGAAGTGAGCATGGGTGCATTCCGGCTCCATCGGGTCAAAGTTGAAGTATCTCGGGGTCTTGTTCACGAGTGAGGGGAGGATGGAGCGTGAGATTGACAGGCGGATCGGTGCAGCGTCGGCAGTGATGCGGTCGCTGTACCAGAGGGAGCTGAGCGGAAAGGCAAAGCTCTCGATTTACCATCAATCTACGTTCCTCCCCTCACCTATGGTCATGAGCTCTGGGTAATGACCAAAAGGACAAGATCGCAGATACAAGTGGCCGAAATGAGTTTCCTTCGCAGAGTGGCTGGTTGCTCCCTTAGAGATAGGGTGAGGAGCTCAGTCACACAGGAGGAGCTCGGAGTAGAGCCGCTGCTCCTCCACGTCGAGAGGAGCAGCTGAAGTGGCTCGGGCATCTGTTCCGGATGCCTCCTGGACGCCTCCCTCGGGAGGTGTTCCGGGCATGGTCCACCGGGAGGAGGCCCCGGGGAAGACCCAGGACACGCTGGAGGGACTATAAAGCCCTATTCGGACGGGATTAGTTTTACAGGGGGATGTAGAGTAATGTCGGTTTATCACAGGACCTCTGTAATATAAATGACCCCATTCACACAGGACAAGAAATGTCCGTAATATTTATTTGACTTGGGAGGAGTTTGTTTACGCTCTGCCGTCACGTATTCGTCGCCGTGCACGTCACTTCCGTAGATAGAGAAGTCATGATTACCCTATGTGAAATATTAGCGAACTATGCAAATTATTGCCCATAATCAGGACTAATAGAGCATACATGACCTAAAACAAGCAGAAGTTTCATGCCTCTGACGACTGATTTAAACCTCTTGGGCTTTTTCATTGGTCGATGTGTGCGTTTGTTTGAGAGTACCGGTAGATCATTTTGTTTGCCGGCAAAACAAAGCGCTTCAAGCTCCTCCATGTTTGAAAATTGCGGTAAATTATTTTTTAAACGGATGTGACAAAATATTACATACATCTTTACCGAGGGTCGCATTCGCACAGGATTAATATTACCTAAGGTGATTCCTCCAGACCGTTTTACAGAAGGTGAAACTCGCTGTAAATTTCACAGACATACTCCGTTAAGTTTACGGACATGGCGCGTTCAGACAGGACTAAATTCCCTGGTAATTATTACTTCAACCCATGTCACCCCATAAAACTAATCCCGTCCGAATAGGGCTTTAGTCTCCTGGCTGGCCTGGGAATGCCTTGGGGTCCCCCCTGGAGAAGCTGGCGGAAGTGTCCAGGGTGAAGGAAGTCTGAGAGTCCCTGCTTAGACTGTTGCCCCCGTGACCCGGCCCCGGACAAGAGGAAGAAAGTGGATGGATGGATATTTTGTCTGTAAATCAATAATAACAGACAAATCAGACGGCCCCTTTCACAAAGGTCGCTCCTGCTCGTGTTAGCGACAGGTTTGATTGACAGGTGTCCATGGCGTCATACATGTAATTGAAATTAAGAACAGATCTGTGGGTGGAGATAGGGGGTAGGTGAAAACAGACATTTTCTGAGCATTCAAGCTTCAACTGCAGAATAATACAGGATTACTTGAAAGTGTATGAATCAAAATTCTACTTTGAATAAGATAATGATGACGGAACACAGTTAAATCATGAAACTAATTTATAATTGTCTAATGATTTGTTTTGTTTTTTAAATATTATTGTAAATTTATCTCATAAAGTAAATTGTACACATAAAAAAGCAGCAATTGAATCCAAATCTACAATAATGAGACATTGTTCTTGCTTTTCACAGCTGCTCAAATGGACTCTCATCTTTGTCAATTGTCTTTGTTGTGGTCCTCACAAGTGCCGTTAGTACAGGGACAATCCTGGGACAGACGCTTGGAGAGGCGTCCCAAACTGTCCCAGGACATTAGAGGACATTAAGACATGGACGGGGAGTGAGAGCATCATAAGGACACTAAAGCGGGAGGAAAACAGCCGTAAACAGAGAAAGCAGTACGTCCTGTTTTCACACGCAAACATCCTGCGAAAGGGAAGTCCCCGGTTCTTCCAGCAGGTGCAAATGCAACGTGGATAAAATGGGAAAATAATGGGACATACTGTCGGTCCGGTTCACATGACGTCAAAACATTGGAGAATTCCCGGCCCCGGAATTCTGATCCATGTTCTAATGTTTCCTCATCGCAAACAGGCCTGGAGTTGTGATTTGTTTCATTCATTTTTAACACACAAACCTGCAGATTTAGTTCTTCTCTCTCCTTCCTCTCTCTCTCTCTCTCTCTCTCTCTCTTTTCTTATCACGCTTTCTTCTCTTCTCTCACTTTACTTTCTCTCCTTACTCTCTCTCTCTCTCTCTGCTTGTATTCTCCTCTCTCTCTCTCTCTCTCTCTCTCTCTCTCTTTTCTTATCACACTTTCTTCTCTTCTCTCACTTTACTTTCTGTCCTTACTCTCTCTCTCTCTCTGCTTGTTTTCTCCTCTCTCTCTCTCTCTCTCTCTCTCTTTTCTTATCACACTTTCTTCTCTTCTCTCACTTTACTCTCTGTCCTTACTCTCTCTCTCTCTCTCTGCTTGTATTCTCCTCCCTCTCTCTCTTTTTTATTCTCATCACAATTTCTTCTCTCACTGTACCTTCTCTCCTTACTCTCTCTCTCTGCTTATTTTCTCCTCTCTCTCTCTCTTCTTATCACACTTTCCTTCTCTTCTCTCACTTTACTCTCTCTCTCTGCTTGTGTTCTTCTCTCTCTCTCTTTTGTCATCACACTTTCTTCGCTTCTCTCACTTTACCTTCTCTCCTTTCTCTCTCTGCTTGTATTCCCCCCTCTCTCTCTACCTCTCTCTCTCTCTTCTCATCACACTTTCTTTCTCTTCTCTCATTTTACTCTCTCTCTGCTTGTTTTCTTCTCTCTCTCTCTTTTGTCATCACACTTTCTTCTCTTCTCTCACTTTACTTTCTGTCCTTACTCTCTCTCTCTCTGCTTGTATTCTCCTCTCTCTCTCTCTCTTTTCTTATCACACTTTCTTCTCTTCTCTCACTTTACTCTCTCTCTCTCTGCTTGTTTTCTTCTCTCTCTCTCTTTTTTGTCATCACACTTTCTTCTCTTCTCTCACTTTACTTTCTGTCCTTACTCTCTCTCTCTCTCTGCTTGTATTCTCCTCTCTCTCTCTTTCTCTCTCTTTTCTTATCACACTTTCTTCTCTTCTGTCACTTTACGTTCTCTCCTTACTCTCTCTATGCTTGTTTTCTCCTCTCTTTCTTTTCTCATCACACTTTCTTCTCACACTTTACTCTTTCTCTCTGCTTTTTTTCTCCTCTCTCTCTCTTTTGTCATCACACTTTCTTCTCTTCTCTCACTTTACTTTGTCTCCTTACTCTCTCTGCTTGTATTCTCCTCTCTCTCTCTCCCTCTCTCTCCCTCTCTCTTTTCTCATCACACTTTCTTCTCTTCTCTCACTTTACTCTCTCTCTCTCTGCTTGTTTTCTTCTCTCTCTCTCTTTTGTCATCACACTTTCTTCTCTTCTCTCACTTTACTTTGTCTCCTTACTCTCTCTGCTTGTATTCTCCTCTCTCTCTCTCCCTCTCTCTCCCTCTCTCTTTTCTCATCACACTTTCTTCTCTTCTCTCACTTTACTCTCTCTCTCTCTGCTTGTTTTCTTCTTTCTCTCTCTTTTGTCATCACACTTTCTTCTCTTCTCTCACTTTACTTTCTCTCCTTACTCTCTCTGCTTGTATTCTCCTCTCTCTCTCTCCCTCTCTCTCCCTCTCTCTTTTCTCATCACACTTTCTTCTCTTCTCTCACTTTACTCTCTCTCTCTCTCTGCTTGTTTTCTTCTCTCTCTCTCTTTTGTCATCACACTTTCTTCTCTTCTCTCACTTTACTTTCTCTCCTTACTCTCTCTCTCTCTCTCTGCTTGTATTCTCCTCTCTCTCTCTCTCTCTCTCTCTCTTTTCTTATCACACTTTTTTCTCTTCTCTCACTTTACTCTCTCTCTGCTTGTTTTCTTCTCTCTCTCTCTTTTGTCATCACACTTTCTTCTCTTCTCTCACTTTACTTTCTCTCCTTACTCTCTCTCTCTGCTTGTATTCTCCTCTCTCTCTCTCTCTTCTCATCACACTTTCTTCTCTTCTCTCACTTTACTCTCTCTCTGCTTGTTTTCTTCTTTCTCTCTCTTTTGTCATTACATTTTCTTCTCTTCTCTCACTTTACCTTCTCTCCTTACTCTATCTCTGCTTGTTTTCTCCTCTCTCTACTCTCGCTCTCTTTTTGTCATCACCTATTCTTCTCTCTCCTCCCTCTCTCTCTTTTTTATTCTCATCACACTTTCTTCTCTTCTCACACTTTACTCTCTCTCTCTCTCTCTCTCTCTCTCTCTCTCTGCTTGATTTCTCCTCTCTCCTCACTCTCTCTCTCTCTTTGTCATCACCTGTTCTTCTCTCCTCCTTCTCCTTCTCTCACACATTACACTCTCTCCTTACACTCTCTCTCTCTTTTTCTCTCTCATCTATTTTTCCCTCTCCTCCCTCTCTTTTTTGCTCATCACCCTCTCTCTCCTCTTTCTTTCTTTCTCTCTCTCTCAGTTTATTCTGTTCTCTTCTTCCTTCTCTTCCCACTTTACGTTCTCTCCTTACTCTCCCTCTCTGCTTGTTCTCTCTTCTCTTTTTTGCTTTTTTTTGCTCCTCTCACCCCCTCTCTGCCTCTCTCCTTACTCTCTATGCTTGTTCTCTCCTCTCTCTCTCTTTTCTCATCACACTTTCTTCTCTTCGCCCCACTTCTCTCCCTACTCTCTTTTTCTTATCACCCCTTCTCACACTTTTCTCTCTCTCCTCCCTCTTTCTCATCACCAATTATTTATTTATTTATTTATTTATTTATTTATTTATTTATTTATTTATTTATTTATTTATTTATTTATTTATTATTATTATTATTATTATTTTTTTCTCCTGGCACAAAAAACAGCAACAACTTACAGGCAAGTAAAGAAAGGAACAAATCTTTTATTATTTTAAAATTTTATGGTAAATAGATAAAATAAATCTTTTTTAATTTTTTTTATTTTATGGCCAGACCAGCAGATGGCGCCAGTGCAGCACCTCGTCACCTCGACACTGATGCGGAGCAAAAATAGAATCTCCACTTTTCTTCACTTTTTGTCTTAAAACATAAAATTATTCTTTAACTGTTTGTTTGAGTGAATTCTGATGTTGTATTTCGTGTTAGAAAATACGCTGCGCTTTATTATTTTATGCTAATTTGAAGATGAAGTGAAAAGAAATATTCAAATAAAGAACTTTTTTTTTGGGTAAAGAAAATAAAAATGTATAAAAATGCGTCTTTTATTATAAACTCTTTTATTATAAGTGAGTTTTTGTGGTTTCTCGTTGGGTTTTCCAGTGTCTCCTCTGCAGCGTCAGCAGCGCCCACTCCGTCCTACATCTGAGACA
This sequence comes from Paratrypauchen microcephalus, assembly GCA_036785185.1. Lineage (NCBI taxonomy): Eukaryota > Metazoa > Chordata > Actinopteri > Gobiiformes > Gobiidae > Paratrypauchen > Paratrypauchen microcephalus. The sequence goes on along the minus strand of JAVJIX010000103.1, from coordinate 1,346,850 downwards.
TTACATCATCGCTATGGTGACGCCACCAACTCCTCCTCTCCTCTCCTCTTTCTCTCCTACATCATCTCCTACCTCCTCTCCTCTCTCCTCTTTCTCTCCTCTCCTCTCTCCTCTCCTCTTTCTCTCCTACATCCTCTCCTACCTCCTCTCCTCTCTCCTCTTTCTCTCCTCTCCTTCCTCCTCTCTCCTCTCCTCTTTCTCTCCTCTCCTCTTTCTCTCCTACATCATCTCCTACCTCCTCTCCTCTCTCCTCTTTCTCTCCTACATCCTCTCATACCTCCTCTCCTCTCTCCTCTTTCTCTCCTACCTCCTCTCCTACCTCCTCTCCTTTCTCTCCTATCTCCTCTCCTCTTTCTCTCCTACCTCCTCTCCTCACCTCCCTCCTCTCTTCTCTCCTCTTTCTCTCCTCTCCTACCTCCTCTCTTCCCTCCTCTCTCCTCTTTCTCTCCTCTCTCCTCTTCTCCCCTCCCCTCTCCTCTCTCCTCTTCTTCCCTCCTCTCCTCTCTTCTCTCCTCTTTCTCTCCTTTCCTCCCTCCTCTCTCCTCTCCTCCCTCCTCCTCTTTCCTCTCCTCTCCTCTCTCCTCTTCTTCCCTCCTCTCTTTTTCTCATCACACTTTTCTCTGTCTCCTTACTCGCTCTGCATGTTCTCTCCTCCCTCTCTTTGTCATCACCTGTTCTTCTCTCTCCTTTCTCCACCTCTCTCTACTCTCTTTTTCTAATCACCCTTTCTTACAATTTTCTCTTTCCTCACTCTCTCTCCTCCTTCTTTCTGTCCTTCTAATAGCCCTTTCTCACTCCTGTACCTCTCTCCATTTATTCTTTCCTCTCTTCTCTGTCTTTTCATCACACACTTCTTTCTCTCTCCCCATTCTCTCCTTCCCTCTCTAATCTCTCTTCATTATCACCCTTTTTCTCACACTTCTCTCCTTATTCTTCTCTCTTTCTTTTTCCCACTCTTCGCACACACCCTCTCTTTCTCCTCCCTTTCTTATGTATTTTTCTCATCACCTTCTCGCTCTCTTTTCACTCATCATCTGTTCAACCTGCCTTGCTTTCTCTCATCCGCCCCCTCTCCTTTTCATCTCTCACTCTATCCCTCTATCTCTTCCTTTCCTCCCCTCCTCTTGCTTTCACCTCTCTCCTTACCCTCCCTCTTTTCCCACTCTCTTCACCCTCTGTGCTCCTTCTATCTTCTCCTCCTCTTCTTCTCTTCTCTCTTCCCCTCCCATCTGTTTTTTCTCTCCTCCTCTCCTCCCTCCATCCTTTCTCTTCTCTCAATGTCAGTGCTTACTCTGCAGCTCCGACAGGCCCATGAACCAACACAAAACAACTCACTGTGCTTATGGAGCATTCTCCAGCACAGGGACACAAGAGGACACGAGGAGACACAGGGAGACAAGGAGGGGACATGAGGAGACACGAGGAGACAAGGAGGGGACATGAGGAGACACGAGGAGACACGAGGAGACAAGGAGGGGACACGAGGAGACACGAGGAGACACAAGGAGACACGAGGAGACATGAGGAGACACAAGGAGACAAGGAGGGGACACGAGGAGACACGAGGAGACACGAGGAGACATGAGGAGACACGAGGGGACAAGAGGAGACACGAGGAGACACGAGAAGACAAGGAGGGGACACGAGGAGACACGAGGAGACACAAGGGGACACGAAGAGACACGAGGAGACACGAGGAGACAAGGAGGGGACACGAGGAGACACGAGGAGACACAAGGGGACACGAAGAGATGAGGAGACACGAGGAGATGAGGAGACATGAGGACACGAGGAGACACGAGGAGACACGAGGGGACACGAGGGGACACGAGGAGGCAAGAGGAGACACGAGGAGATGAGGAGACAAGAGGAGACACGAGGACACGAGGAGACACGAGGGGACACGAGGAGACAAGAGGAGACACGAGGGGACACGAGGAGACACGAGGAGACAAGGAGGAGACACGAGGAGACACGAGGGGACACAAGGAGACAAGAGGAGACACGAGGGGACACGAGGAGGCAAGAGGAGACATGAGGACACGAGGAGACACGAGGGGACACGAGGAGACACGAGGAGATGAGGAGACAAGAGGAGACATGAGGACACGAGGAGACACGAGGAGACACGAGGGGACACAAGGAGACACGAGGAGACAAGGAGACAAGGAGGGGACACAAGGAGACACAAGGAGACACGAGGAGACACGAGGAGACAAGGAGACACGTGGAGACGAGGAGACACGAGGAGACAAGGAGACACGTGGAGACGAGGAGACACGAGGAGGCACGAGGAGGCACGAGGAGACCAGGAGACACGAGGGGACACAAGGGGACATGAGGAGGCACGAGGAGATGAGGAGACAAGGAGGGGACACGAGGAGACACGAGGAGATGAGGAGACGAGGAGGGGACACGAGGAGACACGAGGAGATGAGGAGATGAGGAGATGAGGAGGGGACACGAGGAGGCATGAGGAGAAACAAGGAGACACAAGGAGAAATGAGGAGACACGAGGGGACAAGAAGGGACACGAGGGGACACAAGGCGACACGAGGAGAGACGAGGAAATACGAGGAGATGAGGAGACGGGGAGGGGACACGAGGAGAAACGAGACATGAGGAGACACGAGGAGATGAGGAGACGAGGAGGGGACACGAGGAGACGAGGAGGAAACAAGAGGAGATACGAGGGGACACGAGGAGATACAAGGAGACACGAGGAGATACAATGAGACATGAGGAGATACGAGGAGTCAAGGAGACATGAGGAGAGACACAAGGAGAAACGAGGAGATCCGAGGAGACGCGAGGAGATACAAGGGGACATGAGGAGACAAGGAGACATGAGTAGACAAGGAGACACAAGGAGATACGAGGAGACACAAGGAGATACAAGGGGACACGAGGGGACACGAGGAGACACGAGGAGACAAGGAAACACGAGGAGACAAGGAGATACAAGGGGACATGAGGAGATATGAGGAGACACAAGGAGATAAGAGGAGACAAGAGGAGACACGAGGAGACACAAGGAGATACGAGGAGACACGAGGAGACACAAGGAGAGAAGAGGAGACACGAGGAGAAACAAGGAGACACAAGGAGACATGAGGAGATACGTGGAGACACGAGGGGATACGAGGAGACATGAGACACGAGGAGATATGAGGAGACACGAGACACGAGGAGATATGAGGAGACACGTGGAGATATGAGGGGACACGAGGAGAGAGGAGGAGATACGAGGAGACACGAGGAGACACAAGGAGATACAAGGAAACACACGAGGAAATACGAGGAGATACGAGGAGACATGATGAGACACAAGGAGATACAAGGAAACACACGAGGAGATACGAGGAGACAGGAGGAGACATGATGAGACACAAGGAGATACAAGGAAACACACGAGGAGATACGAGGAGACAGGAGGAGTTATGAGGAGACACGAGGAGACATGATGAGACACAAGGAGATACGAGGAAACACACGAGGAGATACAAGGAGACGCGAGGAGACATAAGGAGACACAAGAAGACATGACGAGACATGAGGAGACACAAGGAGACACGAGGAGACACAAGGAGACACAAGGAGACATGAGGAGACACTAGGAGACACAAGGAGACACGAGGAGATACAAGAAAGAGAGATGAGAGATCGAGGAGGGCAGAGACAAGAGAGAGAGGAGACAAGAGGAGAGAGAGACACACACACAAGAGGAAAGAAGAAAAGAGGAGGAGAGACGAGAGGAGAGACAGACGAAAGGAGACATAAGGAGACAAGAGAGTGAGATGAGAGGAGAAAAGAGGAGAGAAAAGGAGACAGGAGGAGAGGAGACAAGAGGAGAGGAGAGGAGACAGGAGGAGAGGAGACATGAAGAGAGGAGACAGGAGGAGAGAAGACAAAATATGTACCTTGTAATAATAAAAGATAAAAAAAGACAAGAGGAGAGGAGACAAAAAGAGAGGAGACAGGAGGAGAGGAGACAGGAGGAGATGAGACAAGAGAGGAGAAAGGAGGAGAGGAGACAGGAGGAGAGGAGAGGAGACAGGAGGAGAGGAGACAGGAGGAGAGGAGACAAGGAGAGGAGACAAGAGAGGAGACAAGAGGAGACAGGAGGAGAGGAGACAGGAGGAGAGGAGACAAGAGGAGAGGAGACAAGAGGAGAGGAGATGAGGAGAGGAGACAGGAGGAGAGGAGACAGGAGGAGAAGAGACAGGAGGAGAAGAGACGAGGAGACAGGAGGAGAGGAGACAGGAGGAGAGGAGACAGGAGGAGAGGAGACAAGAGGAGAGGAGACATCAGGAGAGGAGTCAGGAGGCGAGGAGACAGGAGGAGAGGAGACAAGAGGACAGGAGAGAGGAGGAGAGGAGACAAGAGGAGAGGAGACAGGAGGAGACGAGGAGAGGAGGCAAGAGGAGACAGGAGGAAAGGAGGAGAGGAGACAAGAGGACAGGAGACAGGAGGAGAGGAGACAGGAGGAGATGAGACAAGAGAGGAGAAAGGAGGAGAGGAGACAGGAGGAGAGGAGAGGAGACAGGAGGAGAGGAGACAGAAGGATAGGAGACAAGGAGAGGAGACAAGAGAGGAGACAAGAGGAGACAGGAGGAGAGGAGACAGGAGGAGAGGAGACAAGAGGAGAGGAGACAAGAGGAGAGGAGATGAGGAGAGGAGACAGGAGGAGAGGAGACAGGGGGAGAAGAGACAGGAGGAGAAGAGACGAGGAGACAGGAGGAGAGGAGACAGGAGGAGAGGAGACAGGAGGAGAGGAGACAAGAGGAGAGGAGACATCAGGAGAGGAGTCAGGAGGCGAGGAGACAGGAGGAGAGGAGACAAGAGGACAGGAGAGAGGAGGAGAGGAGACAAGAGGAGAGGAGACAGGAGGAGACGAGGAGAGGAGGCAAGAGGAGACAGGAGGAAAGGAGGAGAGGAGACAAGAGGACAGGAGACAGGAGGAGAGGAGACAAGAGGAGAGGAGACAGGAGGAGACGAGGGAGAGGAGGCAAGAGGAGACAGGAGGAGAGGAGAAAGGAGGAGAGGAGACAAGAGGAGAGGAGACAGGAGGAGAGGAGACAAGAGGAGCTGAGACAGGAGGAGAGGAGACAGGAGGAGAGGAGACGAGGAGATGAGGAGACGAGGAGATAGGAGGAGAGGACACAAGAGGAGAGGAGGAGACGAGACAAGACGAGAGGAGACAGGAGAGGAGACAAGAGGAGAGGAGACAGGAGGAGAGGAGACAAGAGGAGAGGAGGCAAGGAGACAGGAGGAGAGGAGACAAGAGGAGAGGAGACGAGGAGACAAGAGGAGAGGAGATAGGAGGCGAGGAGACAGGAAGAGAGGAGACAAGAGGAGAGGAGACGAGGTGAGGAGACAGGAGGAGAGGAGAGAAGAGGAGAGGGGACAGGAGGAGAGGAGACAGGAGGAGAGGAGACAGGAGGAGACAACAGGAAAGGAGACAGGAGGAAAGGAGACAGGAGGAGAGGAGACAGGAGGGGAGGAGAGGAGGAGACAGGAGGCGAGGAGACGAGGCGAGGAGACAGGAGGCGAGGAGACAGGAGCAGAATGGGGGATATTGATCGAGGACTGGGGATGGTGAATGCCCATTTCATTAGGGCCACTGCTGCTGCTTTATTGGTCTGAGGAGAACAGGAGAGGAACGGAGAGGAGGAGGCAGATGGGAGGGACGAAAGAGAAAAAGGACAAGAGGAGGAGAGAAAGAAAGCAGGGTTGGGAAGAGAAAGATGGGGAGAGACTGTAGAGAAGAGAAGAAAGGAGAGGATGAAGAGGCTAGGGGGAGAGAAAGAGGGGAAAGGGATAGAAAAAGAAGGAATAAAGAGGGGGAAAGAAGGGGATAAAAGAAGAGGTGGAAAAGGGAGGAGAGAGACAAAGGGAACAATAGAAAAAAGAAGAGGAGGGAAGGAGAGGAAGGAAGAAGAGAGGAGGAAGAGGGATGGGATGGTGGAGGTGAAGGGGCAGAAAAGAGTGGAGGAGAGAAAAGAAAAGAAAGAGGACAGGGGGAGGATAGAAGAAGGGAAGAGGAAAAGGGAGGAGGGGAGGAGAGAAAGGAAGAGGAAAAAAGGGACGAGAGAAGAAGGGAAGACAAAAAGGAAGAGGGCAGGAGAGAAGAAGGTAAGAGAGGAAAAAGGAGAAGGGGAGACAGGGAACAATAGAAGAAAGAAGAGGAGAGGAAAGAAGAGGAGAGGAAGGAAGAAGAGAGGAAGAAGAGGGATGGGATCAAAAGGAATGAAGAGGTGGAGGTAAAGGGGGAGAAAAGAGTAGAGGAGAGAATAGAAAAGGGAGGAGACGGAGGATAGACGAAGGGAAGAGGAAAAGGGAGGACGCGATGAGAGAAAAGGATGAGGAACGAGCCAAAGAGGGATGAGAGTGGATGAGGAGACAAAAAATAAGAAGAGAAGAAGGTAAGAGGGGGAAAAAAGAGAAGGCAGAGGAGAGAAGAAGGAAAGAGAGGAGAGGAGAGAAAAAGGAGGCGATGAACAGTAGAGAAGAGGAGAAAAAGGGAGAGAAGATTAGAAAAGATGGATGTAAAGAAGAGGAAACAATAGAGGAGAGTATTGTAATGAGGAGCGTCCTGTGACCTGCCGGAGCGAACACAAACTCACCGCTGATCTGTCCATTCTGTTTCAAAGTGAAAATACAAAGCAGCTGAAGGTCTGACAGTATTAAAGAGGACGTGTGGAATGGACTTTTATGAGATTTAAAACATTTCAACAGATTCATCCATTTTAGGGCTGCAACGAGTAACGAGTAACTCGCGCAACTCGAGTAACTCGAGTACAAAAAATAATGCCTCGAGGCTCCATTTGATTATCATCACGTGGCGATATATTTCAATTTATGCATCATCGCGGCATTGTCAGACTGCGCATTTGGGACAGACTGCATCACTGTTTCCATTAACATATAAACTATTTAAACATTTATAAAATCAGGGATGAAACAGTTCCGCCTTTTAGTAGATCTCCATTTATATATATATATATATATGTATATATGTATATATGTATATATATATATATATATATATATATATATATATATATATATATATATGTATATATATGTATATGTATATATATGTATGTGTGTGTATATATATATATATATATGTATATATGTATATATGTATATTTGTGTTTAGGGTCGCCAACCGTCCCTTGAAAAACGGAATCGTCCCGTATTCAGAAACAAAAGTACGTGTTTCGTATTAAACTTCTACCACAAAGCTTCTGACTGCAGCCCGCGTGGAGCCGCGGACACACACCGCGAGCGGGCGCAGGCTCTTTTGAGAGAGAGAGAATTAGATAGAACATGCATCATTTGTACTGTCCAGACATGTTCTGCCTTGTATTGCTTTATATTAATTTATACAGTTTTAAGTTAAGCAGGACAGATATTTATTTTATTCTGTTAGTCATATTATTTTGTATTACAAATAAATTGCTAATAATTATTTATTTTCCATGTGTTCTTATCACTCAAATATGCATCTAATTCAATTCAGGTTTGAGTCAAATAGATTTTAAAAAATCCCTTCAAGCAACAATGGAAATATACCAAAGCATTTACAGTTTAGGGCTGTCAGTCTTCAACTACAGTGTTCAACTACAGTGTTCAACTACAGTGTTCAACTACAGTGTTCAACTACAGTGTTCAACTACAGTGTCCAACTACAGTGTCCAACTACAGTGTTCAACTACAGTGTTCAACTACAGTGTCCAACTACAGTGTCCAACTACAGTGTTCAACTACAGTGTCCAACTACAGTGTCCAACTACAGTGTCCAACTACAGTGTTCAACTACAGTGTTCAACTACAGTGTCCAACTACAGTGTCCAACTACAGTGTTCAACTACAGTGTCCAACTACAGTGTCCAACTACAGTGTCCAACTACAGTGTTCAACTACAGTGTTCAACTACAGTGTTCAACTACAGTGTTCAACTACAGTGTTCAACTACAGTGTCCAACTACAGTGTACTACAGTGTCCAACTACAGTGTCCAACTACAGTGTCCAACTACAGTGTTCAACTACAGTGTCCAACTACAGTGTTCCACTACAGTGTCCAACTACAGTGTTCAACTACAGTGTTCAACTACAGTGTCCAACTACAGTGTCCAACTACAGTGTTCAACTACAGTGTTCAACTACAGTGTCCAACTACAGTGTCCAACTACAGTGTTCAACTACAGTGTTCAACTACAGTGTTCAACTACAGTGTCCAACTACAGTGTTCAACTACAGTGTTCAACTACAGTGTCCAACTACAGTGTTCAACTACAGTGTCCAACTACAGTGTCCAACTACAGTGTTCAACTACAGTGTCCAACTACAGTGTCCAACTACAGTGTCCAACTACAGTGTTCAACTACAGTGTCCAACTACAGTGTTCAACTACAGTGTCCAACTACAGTGTTCAACTATGTGACAGAGGGTGTCAGTGTACCAGGCATGTGTATGTCACCACTACCTGTTAATAAAATGTGTGTTTTTTGTGCTTTGATTTACAGTTTTACTTTATTGCAAATATATAGTATCTAGAATTCAAAATTAAAAAAAAAAAAAAGTATGATTCGTTAGAGTACTCGATTACTCGAAAAAATAATCGACAGAGTACTCGATTCCAAAACTACTCGATAGTTGCAGCTCTAAACCATTTCAACAGATTCATACACGTTTGAGGAATGTTTACGCTTTTCTGCATTTAAAAATGTCCATTTTACGCTATTTCCTCATCTACTTTATGTTCTAATGTTGTTTCCTCATCACAAACTACAGAAGCCGACAGAGGTAATTTTCCTAATGATTATTTTCCACTTTAAAGGGATAGTGTGTTTTTTTTATGTTAATCTGTATGGGTTCCCCTCTAATAGTGTCGTGCATTAACACTGACTTACCGCTGACAGCGTGATCTGAGCCCGGTTCTGCTCCGGTTCAGTAGCTCGTGAACGTAGTTCCGGTATAAGTTAGCCAGGACAGTTAATAAATGTTTTTCTTCTCAAAACAACATTTGTCTAAAAAGTGATATATTTGCGTCACAAACAGTTGTCCGCTAAAAATTAAGCAGCGTAATTTGCATTTGCATATTTTCTCTTGATTTGTATCACTGCGCCCAGACTAGCTCTATTAGCCTGTTCACTTTAAGAAGATGTTTACGGCAAATACGGTACGACGACATCCACCGTAAGCGGATGTTTACAAGTGTTTATGGTGTTCTTGGGTGACTTTATTCCACTCCTGGTGCAAGAACTGAAGTAGCTCAGCTTTGTGTTTGTGTTGGAATTCAACAGACGCTGGAATGGAATGGCTGTAATACATGTAGAGATGCTGATTTCACAAAAAAATGCAGTGGTCTCTTATTTTTTTCCAGCGCTGTATATGTCAGTGCTCTGTCTGGAATGTTCTATAGACATTAAACTCGGCACACCATCAACCTCAAAAGTAGATCTTGGTTAAAAAAAGGTTGAGCACCCTGCTCTAAACAATAATATATATATATTTTTGGGGAATTTGGGGGAAATGCTGTCAGTAGTTTATAGACTCAAACAAAAATGTTCCTTTTGCCCAAACACATACCTCTGGTCTCTCATTTTTTTCCAGAGCTGTATATACCTGTAGCCAAAGTACAAGACAATAAACACTTCCACTGATGCTTCCACTGATACAAAAGGGGAAAAAAACAAAACAAAATGTACAACACAGATTGCTACTTATATATAATCTCTTAAAGCAGAAACGTAATCCAAGTATTTTAAACTGGCGTGCCATAGATTTGTTTTCTGTAGTTGTGTAGTTGAATAGTCTTTGTAACATTATTGTAGTAATGAAAGTCAATATCCGTGACTATGTAGGACCTGGGTGGGTAGGAGGGGTGGTTTAAGTTTTATGGGGGGGGAAAAAGGGGAGGGGGAACAGTTAGTTGTTGCCATAAGCTTCCTGAAACACTTGACAAATCCATATCCATTGTTTTAAGCACGTTGAAGTTCGTTGCTTCATGTGTTTAAAACTGTAAAAATGTAAATAACAAAACTTCTTCCGCTACAAAAAAACTGCACCTTTTTCTTCACAGTGCTTGGACTTAATAACCTGACCTGATACAATAAATAAAATACATAATAATAATACATAAATGTAGCTGCAAGCAGCAATGTGGGGCCAAGCAGTGACCTGGGAAGGACGCGAACATCTGTGAAAAGTTTGAAAATAATCCTATGAAGGCTTCCCAAGATATGAGCTCACTTCAATTAAAAGCAGGGCGTTGCCTAGCAACGCAGAAATGTACCTGAAAATGTCTGCAACTTTGACCTGCTCGTGGCACTAGACTGTTGGGGCTGGGGGCCTATAAATTGCTGTGGGTAATGAGGAGACTGGCTGGAATGTGCATGCCAAATTTCACAACTTTTTGCCAGACGGTTCTAGGGGTTGCCATAGACTCCCAGAGGCCGAAGAATATTTTATAATAATAAGAAGAATCAGTAGAAACACTATGGGTGGCTCGCGCCTTTGGTGCTTGGCCCCCAAAAAAAGAAACTAGGACTAAACCAGGTCCAAACCATATGTAAACCAGGATGAAACCAGGACCAGGACTAACACAGGACTAACCCAGAACTAAACTAGGACTAAACCAGGTCTAAACCATATGTAAACCAGGATGAAACCAGGACCAGGACTAACCCAGAACTAAACTAGGACTAAACCAGGTCTAAACCAAATGTAAACCAGGACTAAACCAGGACCAGGACTAACACAGGACTAACCCAGAACTAAACTAGGACTAAACCAGGTCTAAACCATATGTAAACCAGCACGAAACCAAAACCATGACTAACAAAGGAATAACAAAGGACTTACCCAGAACTAAACTAGGACTAAACCAGGTCTAAACCATATGTAAACCAGGACTAAACAGAAAACTAACCCAGGACTAAACGAGGATTAAATCAGATCTAAATGAGGTCCAGATCAGGACAACACGACATCCAAAAAACAAAACAAAACAAAAAACCTAAAAGGTAAAATGTATCTTGAAACGTTAACTTGAAAACTACCACTAAATGACATCATAAGGTGGAACAGAGCATTTGGAGCTTTGGAGAGACTAATAATAAAGGGTTACTCAAACATAGACTCCTGGTTGTACATGTAGGGTGCAAAAACGTCACTTATTCATGACATTTTTCAACTGTTATAAGTCAATGAAAGATTTTCTATTATTGAGGGTTCTATATTACACAAAAACGACTCTCGTGAGCTTTAATCCACGTTAGAATGCTCTTAACCTCGTCCAAAACGTAATTGGAGTTATGGTGAGTGTTTTGTTTCATTCACACGTTTGTCTGTTTGTGATGAGGAAACAACATTATAACAGATCAAAACAGTAGAATATGGGCCCTTTAAGCCACTTGAGATCAATAACAAAATGTCAATGATCATTTAAAACTATTTACACAGAAAAGCAAAATATGTCTTTAGATTTTTATCTGGTTGAATTCGTAGAAAAAAAGGGGGAAAAAAGAAAATTCCATACTGGCACAAACAGGCGTCTCACATTCACCCACCCCACTCCCCACGTTCCCAGCCGTTTTCTGGCCCGCTGCTGGAATAATTAAGCTGAGAGCCCGGAGGTCCTCGTAAATACTCTGTGTGATTGTTGAGAATCACAAAACGCAGTGGCAGCAGCACAAACTCTGTGTCAGGACATTTCAAACTGACATTACATTGAAAAAAGCTCCAGCTGATGTGTCAAACTGTATTTATCTTAAAGGGATATGCCACCCCCAGGTCAAATTTGGGCATCTCCCCACAGTCCAGAGACTAAAATAAGTGGTGGAAAGCGTTTTCCTGCTCACCCAGCCATTGTCCGAGCCTGTCGCCACTGACCGCCGCGGTATCTGCAGCTCCTCCGCCTTAGACTGGAGTCTAACGTCGCCAGAGAAAGATTTCGGCCAAAAGGAATTAATTTGCTCGATGCGTTTCCCAATTACTTTGTGTGTAGTGCGCATTCATATCGAGTGCAAATAAATGTGCAAATCAACACGGAGAGCTTGAGTTGGTCATTTTGGGTGGGAACTATTTTTCAGTGCGGAAGAATACAGCCGAATCACGCACCACGTTGTGCAACAGGGGAACTCCCTTCCCGGTGCGTAACTGGGATTCCCCTGGCAGCGTGCTGCGTGATTCGGCTTTATTCTACACAGAAAGTAATTGGGAAACGCATCGAGCAAATTAATTCCTTTTGGCCGAAATCTTTCTCTGGCGACGTTAGACTCCAGTCTAAGGCGGAGGAGCACCAGATACCGCGGCGGTCAGTGGCGACAGACTCGGACAATGGCTGGGTGAGCAGGAAAACGCTTTCCACCACTTATTTTAGTCTCTGGACTGTGGGGAGATGCCCAAATTTGACCTGGGGGTGGCATATCCCTTTAATAACACATTCAGAAATAACAGCATTTTAATATCAAGATATTAAAGGGATAGTGCATTTGTTTATGTTAATCTGTATGGCTTCCCCTTCAACAGTGTCCTGAGATTAACACTGATTTACCCATGACAGCGTGATCTGGTCCCGGTTCTGCTCCGGTTCTGTAGCTCGTAAACGTAGTTCCGGTAAGTTAGCCAGGACATTTAATAAATGTTTTTCTTCTCAAAACAACATTTGTCCAAAAAGAAACGACTTTATTGATCTCACACTGGAGAAATTCTTCTCTGCATTTAACCCATCCTGTTATTACGAGCAGTGGGCAGCACATTATTGCGCCCGGGGACCATCTCCATTGTCTTGTTGCTTCGGTTTGGTCAGGACCTCAGCTGGAGGATTTTACCTATGGTGCATGTTTTTGGGTTGATGGGGGAAACCGGAGTGCCCGGAGGAAACCCACCCAGACACGGGGAGAACATGCAAACTCCACACAGAAAGGCCCAGGCGACCCGTGGATCGAACCCAGACCATGCATGCAAACTCCACACAGAACACACACAGAAAGGCAATATGTGACGCAAATATATCACTTTTTGGACAAATGTTGTTTTGAGAAGAAAAACAAGCTTTATTAAATGTCCTGGCTAACCTACTGGAACTACGTTCCCAAGCTCCAGAACCGAGCAGAACCGGGTTCAGATGACTCGGTGAGCGGTAAGCCAGTGTTAATGCATGACACTATTAGAGGGGAACCCATACAGATCAACATAAAAAAACCGCACTATCCAGACCCTCCAGGAATTCGCGATGTTGCGATTTGCAACTTCAACGCAACTTCAGCCAATCCCTGTGAATTCAGGGCGGTGTTGCAATTTTGACCAATCACTGCAACTTTCCCGCAATTTTTACCAATTTTGACCAATTGGCGGCACGGTAGCTGAGTGGTTAGCGCTCTTGCTTCACAGCAAGAAGGTTCCGGGTTCGATCCCCGGGTCGCCCAGACCTTTCTGTGTGTGTTCTGTGTGGCGTTTGCATGCATGGTCTGGGTTCGATCCCCGGGTCGCCCGAGCCTTTCTGTGTGGAGTTTGCATGTTCTCCCCGTGTCTGGGTGGGTTTCCTCCGGGCACTCCGGTTTCCCCCACCAACCCAAAACATGCACCATAGGTACCCCAGCTTAGGTCCTGACCAAGCCGAAGCAAGAAGATCATGGAGATGGTCCCCGGGCGCAGTAATGTGTGTGCTGCCCACTGCTCCTAATATATGTATATATATAGGATGGGTTAAAATGCAGAGAAGAATTTCTCCAGTGTGAGATCAATAAAGTTCACTTCTTCTTCTTCTTCAATCATCGGCGACGTATTGAACTCACGTCCACCAACTTCCTTCTGCCTTACTTCCTTACTGCGGCCGTGTCCCCAGTTCCGAGCGTGGTTTGAAGGGGGCTCAGACTGCAGTCAAGGCGGTGCACACTTGCTCAGCCCTGACTGCACTCCGCGGACCGCATGGCTGTCTGCGAAATGCGACAGGTCTCGCAACTACGGGAAGCAGCTGCCGACTCCATTTTCTCCCGTAGAAGAAGTAGCGCGCGGTGCATGCTGCGCGAAGAGTGCTTTTTCACGCGCTTGGTCCACGCCCCAATTTCCATGGAAATGACTGCGGTCTGCGAACGCGTGTTAACTGCGCATGGGACAAAAAAGAAATGACGCACATGCCCTTCAAACCACGCTCCGAACTGTGCACTCTGGGAATTGGGACACAGCTTCTAATGACAAAGAAACATGTCTGCGGCGCCATTTGCCCACAAAAATAACAGCAAAAGAACGGGCGAAACAGTTCCCCTCATAGTAGTAATTTATTTTCGATGTTGGTAAGGTTGTTTTAGTACCATATCTGTGATCTCTGTGTCCTTGTATTATTCTTTGTCAGTAATAACTCAGTATTCAAAATATTACTCAATTTTAATTACAAAAAGGGAAAATCACAACTATTTATCGCAACTTTCACTTCCTCCCGCAACAAAAACCTTAAAAGCGCCGCAACTTTCATCGCAACTTTTTGGAAAAGCTCGTGCAAATTCAGGCATTTTAGCCCGCAACAATCACAAAAAATGCCCGCGAAATCCTGGGGGGTCTGACAATCCCTTTAATATTTGGTATTTCGTTCCGTCGGTTGGCTGCTGTATTTGCACTTTAAACATTTGTTAATTAAAGTTACTAATTTTGTACATGTTTTGTTATGTTTTCAGTATCATTAGGCCTATGTAATGCTTGCTATTCTGTTTCTGAACGGTATAGGTGCAAGCTGCCATTTGGCGAGGCGACTCCACTGTAGTGCTACCAAGTGTTTTTTTTTTTTTTTTTAGCCTTAGCAACGGTAATACCGTATACCCCGGGAAAATGTGGACATGGTTTAACGGTATCAAAATTTGGATACCGCCCAACTCTACTGTCAACATATCGTGTGGCAAATGTATTACATCGTATTCACTCAGCGCTCCGTTTTCGTCTGAACATGAATATTTTCTGATATGACACCTGTGTGGACGCAAATTTTTTTCAGCCCGCATAAAAAAAACAAAAAACAGGAACGTTGTTGTGTGGACGCCTATAACTGTATCCTAACTGTAGCCTATAACTCTATCCTCAAACCTAAATCAAACAAAGAAAACAATAGGGCAGCAGGTCAGGTCCAGAGGTGTGAAAACACCATTATGGCCTTGAATGGTTCTGCTAACAAGACTAGGGATGCACGATACATCAATATTAACATCGGTATCGGCCCGATGTGTAAAATTGGGCCGATATTAACGACCGATATTTGTCAGTACTATAAATACCTTGCTTTGAAAAAAAAAACAAAAGTTCTATCACACTTCAGGCAGAGCACTGAGAGCTGTCCTTAATAAGGTCGAGCTGTACATGGATCTTGGTTATAAAACGTTGTGTTTATCTTGTATCTGTCCATGTTTAAGTTTACTGTAATTTGACAAAATGTGTTGCAGTTCCTTTTCTTGGCAATACACAAAATGGCCCCCAAACCTGAAGTATATGTGGTGATATGGGAGCCATGTGAAATGCCGATTAAGAGTGACATGGTCATCAGGCTGCGCCGCAAGATGGCCACACTGATCAGTCGCTCCGTGTCGACAAATAAACAATCTTGAGTGACATGGTGATTTATCATCCTTGTGTTTTTTTGTTTTTGTTTTTAATCTAAACTTCACTCTCACAGGGGTTTTGTGAATAAAATAAGTTAAGCTTTATGGAGTCAAAACACGTTTTGAAAATAAAAGAAGACATTCAAAAATTCATTTTGTATGATTTTCAGTCTGTATAAAATGTTATCTCAGAATAATAAAATATATATCAATATCGGTTAATATCGGTTATCGGCTATAACAGTAACATTATCGGAATGTATTAATATCGGTATCAGCTAACATTTTCACATCGGTGCATCCCTAAACAAGACCCACACTCCCACTGCAGATCGAATAGGCCCACCTAACCAACAGAAACTGTAAACAAGTAGGTGTGGTAGTTAATTTCATTGTAATTAGCGCCTCCTTCAGGCAGATATAGGCAGTGTCCACCAGCGTCTGACCAGAACTGAAGAAGCAGCTTGGATGAGCTGTGAAACGTATTCGACCAAATAAACTTTTGTCCAGTTGACAAATTGAATTTCTCCTTTTGCAATACAGGCAAACGTTAAGTCTTAGTTCAAGTTAACAGAAAGTGTCTGTCCTTCAACAGGCAATGCGTAAATATGACGAATCAACCTGATAAACAGCTAAGGATTATCTTTATTAGTCTTTATTATATGAACTAAAATATCTTCCAAACTGGGAATTCTAATAGGAAACACACTGGGTATAAACACAAAAATATTGCCTGGTTTACACCTGACCATATCACAAGTGATATATGGTCTGGGAGCCACCTTCGAAATATCTCGTAGCGGAGGTGTGGTTTATGATCGCCAACGGCCGTTTATTGGGAATGTCTATCATTTGGCGTATACGTAGCCCATAGCCAATCATGTCAGTTGTCAGTTCAAACTACCACCTTCCGTTTGTCACATACACCGTCTTGCCACCCCTCCCCGCTCTCTGATTGGCTCCCAGAATCAGGAGAGCTCGCTTGCCATAGTTACCAGCTGTCTTTCAGATCGGAACGAATGAAAGCAGCCTGGGATTTCCCAGGTTAAAGATCCCATGACATGGTACTTCTTGATGCTTTTATATGGCTCCTTAATGGTTCCCTAATACTGTAAATGAATCCTTCTTCAAAATCAACACTCAGTGCATGAGAAACAGAGATAAGCTGAGAAAGAGTAATTTTTCTCCCTCAGAACACTTTATAATGGGCGTTGTTGCTTGAATGCAAATGGGGAGGAAAAAGCTGGCCAATAATAGAAGGTGGGGGCGTGGCTAAAGCTCCGCTGTCTCTCTGAGCGCTCTCTGATCCATTTCCTTGTTTTTGCACGGGGGGAGAGAGTTGAAGTGTTCCATTGAAAAATAAACACATTTCCACATAAAATAAAATTAAACCACTGCTGTTCAAAGGTCCAGAGGCTCAGATAAAGGACTTCCGAGCCTAGAAACACTCGGACGTGCCTCCAGGCAAATAAAAAAACGCATTTCGCATTGCCTAGCGCATTCACAGTCCAAATTCTCTGGGCGGGATATACAGGGACGCTGAGCGGAGACAGAGGGAGGGGCTGGAGCTGCATTTGCCGATCTGACGTCAAAAAGGTGCCTTGTCCGAACTCGCCCGTTTCAACACTGGTTTTGTGTAACGCAGAAAAGGACCGCAAATGCTCAGTTTAGACATTTCGCAACTTTTAACCGGGGGGGGGGGGGGCCTAAACAGGGTAGGGGAGCTCACATTAACGGTCAGTGAAAATTTCATGCCATGGGACCTTTAACAAAAATAGGCCCAAATAGAGAATAAATCAGAAACAGAATGCATAACGGCAAACTCAGGATTATTTCAAATACAGGAGAGTGTTTCTCTGAATGGGTAGAGGGTTAGAGTTTATATAGACGACCCTGGAATGATTAGGGAAAGAGCAGGGAAGCAAAAGATGGACTGGATCCGGCTGGGAACAATAGGCAAAACTGACAAGATCTGAGGGGTGTAATGAAGAGATTTGAATTGGATACTCTATGGCTGATGGGCGATCACTCAGCCCATTGTGCCACTGTACCCTAGAGCTTCTTTTTTTCTGGAAGAATTTGAAGACTGGAAGACTTGTCGTTGTGCTAAAAGCTTCTTCCCACAAGCTTTTATAAGTTTGAACAATGCATTTTTACAAAACATGTCAACACAGTAAATACACCTCCTACTGCAGTGTTTTTAAAAACAAAGGTGCATTGTGTAACTTTTCTGCTGGAGGGTACGCCATCTGCCTTTCTCTATGTAGATGCTTTGTCTGAAATGTTTCACAGGACGACTTTAAATCTTTTTATCATCATGGAGATCAAATCTAAACAAGTTGCAGGTCAGATCTGTGGAGAGGCGACCCGCTCACAGTCAGAATACCTGCTTTTAAACCATAAAACCACCTGTGAGTGAATGTACATAAGGTAGGGCTGTTTAATGCCATATTTTGGAACATTCGAAGCAAAGCAATGACATATCCATAGAAACAAGAATGTGAAGGACCTCTAACCAAAAAGTTACGTAGTGCAAAAGACAAAAAATAATGTTTTTGGATTATTTGAACAATGCACTTTGAACTTTAATGTAAAACTTTGATATTTTAGCTTCTTATTTTTTGTATTTTGTTTATTTCACAGTGTCGTATGTCGTCTGTAATGATTCTCTATTGTTTTATGTAGTTTTTGGAGCGTGGTGGAGGGGTTTGAGTGCCCGAATGATCCCAGGAGCGATGTTGTCGGGGGCTTCATTTATTTATTTGTTTATTTATTTATCTGAAAAGGGACAACGCACATTAATCAACATCAAAACAATGTAAATGTGCCTGAGTTAGCTGATAAGAGCTAATTTGCATCCGTAGTCCCTTTGCCAGATGTCAAAAACGCATCCTAAAAGAAAATACACATTAAAAATTACACAAATGTACAATAACATTACAGAAATACAATAAAAGTTTGCGTTTCTAAAAGCCACTTTATAGCATTCTTTTTAAAAGCAGAGAATGAGGGAGATGTTCTGATGGCTTCAGGCACAGAGTTCCACTGATGGGACGCTCTGACGGAGAAAACAGACTGGCCAAATACAGTTTTTCGATGAGGAATAATGCAGTCTTCCCTCACTGCTCCTCTGGTCACTCTGCCCTCACTTGATCTAAAATTAACAAAGTCAATCAGCGAAGGGGGAGCTAAGCCATGTTTAATCTTGTACATTAGACAGATATTTTTTAATGTAATAAGATTGTCCCAGGTCATTCATTTGTATTTCTCCAAAATGTGACAATGGTGGTATCTGTAGTGTTTTTTGTCAAGTGTTTTTAAAGCTTGTTTATAGAGTGATTCAGTGGGTTTTATTGTTGTGGGTGATGTATTAGACCAGCTGATGATACAGTATGTTATATGTGAGAGGATAAGGGCAAAGAAGTAAAATTTTGCTGCCCCTGGTCACCCAAGGCAGCCAGGTCCTGGGGGACGGGTCAGACTAAGAGCGGTTCAGAAGCCCTTTATGATGAACATTAGATCAAGGCCAGTTACGTTGCCCGGATTGGCGTCACCGGGGCCCCACCCTGGAGCCAGGACCGGGGTGGGCGTCTGGTGGCCGGGGCTTCCCCCACGAGGCCCAGCTGGGCACAGCCCGAAGGAGTGACATGGGGCCGTCCACAGGGGCTGGTGCAGGGAGATCTGGGCAGCAGATCTATTTAGGCTGTTGCCCCGGCAACCCAAACCTGGATAAGCAGAAGAAAATAGATGGATGTTTTTGTTTTTTAACTATAAAGGGCGAATAACCTGAACATAATAATAATAATAATAATAATAATAATAATAATTGTATTTGTTTTAAGTATTACCTATACTTTTTCCACTCTTAACTATACTTTAGGTCACTATTTTGCATTGTTAATAACACTTTAGGCCACTACTTTAAACCCTTATTATAGTATATTATAGATATCGTACAGATTATTACTAAATGAGTAAATAAGCATCCATGTACTGAAATCTCTGTTGTGAAACCCAAAGCGTGCACGTCTCCATACAGTTTTAGACCTGGCAGCTAACAGTTCTCGAGGTGCAAAAATGGATTCTTAAAATAGTCTAATGAATGTGTCAGTAGAAATAGCGCTTCATTTTTCTGCCTGCTTTGTCTGAGAGCCATTAACATTTTAATGAGGCCGGAGCCATTTTTGGCCTTTTTGGACAGTGCGGTCGCAAGAATTAAGGATGACTGTGCAGGATTAATAAGAAGCCTGAGGGTTTTGGAGAATGAAATTGGGAGTTGTTCTAAAAATGGCAGTAATATTATGTTTTGGCAATTAGTGAGAGATACAGGATTACATACAGCTCCATACAATTCACCCTTATGTAACAGATAAAGATCCAGCTTTTTCAGTTCTAATATCGATACTCTTGAGTATTCGCCATATCCGATTTGAACCAATACTAGTGTAGGCAAGGAAAATGGCACTTATTTCCTTAAAATAGTTAACTTACCACATAAGAGATCCATTTGTGTTATGTAACTGTTATTTATCCTTCAAATAACTACTGAACAGCTTCGTATGAGCAACATTATGAGATGTTCTAGGACAAAATCAGCCTGTAAATAGTCAGATTAAAAGAGACGTTCTAGGACAAAATCAGCCTGTAAAAGAGACATTCTAGGACAAAATCAGTCTGTAAATAGTCAGATTAAAAGGGATGTTCTAGGACAAAATCAGCCTGTAAAAGAGACGTTCTAGGACAAAATCAGCCTGTAAATAGTCCGATTAAAAAAGATGTTCTAGGACAAAATCAGCCTGTAAATAGTCCGATTAAAAGAGATGTTCTAGGACAAAATCAGCCTGTAAATAGTCAGATTAAAAGGGATATTCTAGGACAAAATCAGCCTGTAAATAGTCTGATTAAAAGGAACGTTCTAGGACAAAATCAGCCTGTAAATAGTCAGATTAAAAGGGATGTTCTAGGACAAAATCAGCCTGTAAAAGAGACGTTCTAGGACAAAATCAGCCTGTAAATAGTCCGATTAAAAGAGATGTTCTAGGACAAAATCAGCCTGTAAATAGTCCGATTAAAAGGAACGTTCTAGGACAAAATCAGCCTGTAAATAGTCCGATTAAAAGAGATGTTCTAGGAAAAAATCAGCCTGTAAATAGTCCGATTAAAAGGAACGTTCTAGGACAAAATCAGCCTGTAAAAGAGATGTTCTAGGACAAAATCAGCCTGTAAATAGTCAGATTAAAAGGGATGTTCTAGGACAAAATCAGCCTGTAAAAGAGACGTTCTAGGACAAAATCAGCCTGTAAATAGTCAGATTAAAAGGGATGTTCTAGGACAAAATCAGCCTGTAAATAGTCAGATTAAAAGAGATGTTCTAGGACAAAATCAGCCTGTAAATAGTCAGATTAAAAGAGATGTTCTAGGACAAAATCAGCCTGTAAATAGTCAGATTAAAAGGGATGTTCTAGGACAAAATCAGCCTGTAAATAGTCAGATTAAAAGAGATGTTCTAGGACAAAATCAGCCTGTAAATAATCCGATTAAAAGAGACGTTCTAGGACAAAATCAGTCCACTTACTGTCCACTTACAAAAATAGTTGTAAAATTCATCATAGATTAATATTTTTCATACCCAAACACCTATTCTAAAATGTAACCCTTTAAAAAACATTTTGAAAACTTTCACATGGATTTCACATGGAATTTAAAAAATGATACTCAAATTGAGATATTTTCCAATAAACTAAAGCCAGGTTATAATGCGGTACATTTGCGCATTATAACCTGGTGGTACATTTGCGTAATGCGTACACTATATGTGCTAGGACGGCTCAACGGCATCTAAAATGTGAAGTTTGATGTATTTTTAGTTTTTGTGTATCAGATACAAATCAGTTCTGAAACCTCCTTCCCATTCATTATAATTGGGCCTTCTGAAAATGATTTTTTTTTTTTTTTTTACTAACCACGTTCCACTGCCCCTACCCCCACAGGATCAGCTCCTCAGTCACTTGAGCTCCCCCTTTCACCTTGAATCTTTCATTTGGGTTGCCAGTTCCAATGGTGAAAACCAGTTGTTTTAAACCTAAAATGCCCCTCTCTGATCTGAACAGTCAAGACCCTTCACGGTACTGCCCCCCGATGGCTGCCCACTGCTCCTGAAAAGGATGGGTCAAATGCGGAAGTCAAATTTCTCCCGTGTGTCACTGTGTGTGAGACCAAATAAAGGCTTAATCTCACTAGTTGAACAAAACAGATTTCCCCAACTCTACAGTCTACATGTCTTATACAGTGAAAGTGAAACTGAAGCTCCAGGATTCTGGGAAAGCTGTAGGCTACAATTGCCTGGTTTACACCAGACCATATCACAAGTGAGATATGGTCTGGGAGCCACCTACTGAATATCTCATAGCAGAGGTGTGGTTTACGATTGCCAACGGCCGTTTATTGGGCTTTACGAATGTCTGTCATTTAGCATATATGTAGCCCATAGCCATTCATGTGAGTTGTACTTGATGACGTAGTTAGAGCAACGACCGGGGAGAAGAGAAGGAAACGCCGCCATTTTCCCCAATCTCGGCGAAAATAGAAGGTAAAACAAAAATACGATTAAACAATGGCACCCAACGATTACTGCTATTTGTGTAAGATAAATATGAGAGAAGGTGGACCCGCTTCCGTTTGTCGCGTAGTATGCGTCACCGTCTTTCCACCCCTCCCCGCTCTCTGATTGCTCCCCCGCTCAGGAGCCCTCGCTTAGCCTCGTTGCCAGGCTGTCTTTCAGATCGGAACGATCGTGCAAAGCAGCCTGGGATTTCCCAGGTTAGGCTACAATATATCATTACAAAACGAGACAGATTTCCCCAAATTTACATGGCTTATAAAGTGAAAGCAAGAGTAGAAACTGAAGCTCCAGTATATTATGATGGCAGTACAACTTATCATTGATCCATTTTCAGTCAAATTGACTTGTAATGGCCCTTGTGATAACTTATCATGGTTTCGCATTTCATATCATTGGCTGTAATGTGTATTTAATACTTTTTTGTTTCGGGGGGACTTTTTTAAAAGAGTGTTGGAAAATGGAGTTTGGTTTCTTCAATTATACCAAAAAGATCATCCAATCATGATGCAGGACTTTGATTTTGGAAAAAAAAAAGTTCAAAAAGGTATAACCCTATTGCACACACAGGATTTGAAATTGCAGCGCCCCCTCGGCCCACAGTGAACATAAAACATGTGATAAACAAGACAATAAACACCATGACTAAAACATCACATATACCTGTAGCAAATATACGGTAAACTTGTGTATGATACAAACAGGTAAAACACACAATGTGTAGCGTAATAAAGCTCGAATGGAGTCATTTAAGCAGCAGTGTCAGAGTCATTTAAGAGTCATTTAAGCAGCAGTGTTAGTGTCACTGGGGGAGGGAGGGCAAATGCAATGCAAAATATCAATGTAAAATAAGGCGATAATTAACAAAACACATTACAGCCTGAACACTGCATTTATATTGTGTAGCTGAAGTGCTTCATAAACAACAGGAACATCCCGCCCAGGGAACTTGATAATTTATGCGGTGTCAGCTCCATGTAAATGAGGTATTTCCTCCTCTGTTCTTCTCTGTGAACTTTATCAATAACAGTATGCACGGGCTGTCTGTGCGCACGAGGGATACACTGTGTTTGGAATGAAAGTGTCTTCTTGATGTAGCTTTTTGAAATATGAACTTGGTCAGCATGATGAATTCTTCAAATCACAGAGCAGCACTGTGGTTTAAGCAGAGCTAAAGGTGAAGCGGACCAGAACAAACACCAACGGACGTATTTAAACCTGTTAAGTGGCGCATCTCATTTCTCTTCCCTCTCTTCCTTCTCCTTGATTCCTCTCCTCCATCCTCCATTGTTCAGCCATCAATCAAATGTGTCACATTAAGTGTTGCCCTAAAGAAAACCACAGAAGTAAGGCGTAAACCTGAGCGAGGCTTCAAGAGCAGACATCAGATAAAAGAATCAAACTTTACTGGTCTGAATGAGGAGTTTATATCCTCCGTGTCTCCTCTGACGGGACTTCCTCACCCATTTCCTGGAGAATCGAGGAGAGGAATCAAGAAGAAGGATGCGAGGAAAGAGAAATTCATCATTACTAAATGACTAGACTCGCCTCAGTAGTGATGGGATCTACCTCTGTGCTAGTCGAGACGGGACTTTCGGCTCTTTTGTGGGATCCAAATCTTCCAGAGCTGTTCATTTCAAAGAGTCGTTCAAAAGTCTGTCTCTTTTTATATTTATGTATATGACAGAAGCCAACGTGGGAACTAATTTTAACAACAAACTAATCGCAGAGAGAAATAACCAAGGCTAAGATCTGTTTAAAATGGTTCAAACTGAGCGTGGGAGTAGTTTAAACCCTTTGAAATGATGCAGTCTAAATAAAATGATGCACTACAATAATAATAATAATAATAATAATAATAGAAAACTCATTTATTTATTATATTGTATTATTCAATTTTTTATTTTTATTTAACACAAAGCTCTCACCCATGTTCCTTACTTTGCTTCTGTGGTAAAATGTAGCGTAAAATTGTATACAAATTAGAAAAAAAAAATCTGTTTAAAAAAAAAATTACATCTGGTTGCAACAGTTCAAGTTAAAGGTGCATGGCGCAACTTTCTCAGTATGGTACTAAACCTTTCTATCTTGACAGAGACCAAACCAGACCAAGTTACAGGGCAGATCTGTGGAGAGGCGACCCCGCTCACAGTCAGAATGCCTGTTTTTCTAGGTATTTTTGAGCTATAAAACCACCTCTAATTGGATAAATGTAAAGTAGAGCTGTTTAATGTCATACTGTGGAACATTCCAGGCAGAAAAATGACATATCCATAGAAACAAGCAGGTGACGGACCCCCAAACAAAAAGTGCACTCGGAGTAAGGTTGCATCCCATTACTACGTCTTACCCCTGCGTCTTACCCCTACCCCTTGGTTTTGCGCGTTCATGTGAGGGCAAGGGGTGTCCTGATTCTAATTTTGATCAAGGGCTCGGGCCACAACCTCGGGCTACATACCCCTTGAAACGAAGTAATCTCTCGACCAGACTTGAAACGAAGGTGTACGCCTACAAGCTCAGGCAGGTTTTGGGATCAGGATGGCAGCGTCACATCGACCAGCCAAGGAGTCTGATAAATGTATTTTCAGCAGTTGTAATTATCGATTAACAGTTTAGCATGGTTTACAATTATGACGCTTATGTTCTACGTTACTTTTAGTGAACTGTTGTTACGGTGTCTGTTTAGCCGACGTTATTGTTTTCATCGAACTTTCATGTATAAACAAGCTAGATTTTTGTCCAGCTGAGGTACCCGATAATCCTTGATGTGGCATGGGATGACGACGCAAACGGTAATCGAGTGGTGTCCCATTTCTTAGAGGAAGATTCGTACCCCTGGCCCTCTCAGTTCGGTATCGAGGGGCAAGACGAAGACGTAGATAAAGAGGTACGAGAAAGGGAAGGGATAAGACAGAGTAATGGGGCGTAGTGATTGTTGGCTTTGATTCGTTTGTCACTGTACAGAGTTAGCCCTGCCTGTACATTCTGCAGTGATGTGAGAGGGAGCTGTGCAAAGGGAAGTCCGGGTAATTACTCCTCTTAATATAAACGCTACAATGGGATTAGAATGATTGTCCCTGTGTCCCCAGTGGACCTGAGCTCACTGCACTGTCTTTGTGTGCCTGGCCTATAGCTTCATTAACATAGACACCCTGTATAATGAGCCCACAGCTATACTCTTCTGTACTGTCCTCAACGATGGTGACGAATGTCCTTTTTGAACACTGGAAAAAGACACCGAGACACGTTTCAGTGAGTCAAGGGAGAGGGGTTGGAGAAAAAACAGAATAAGTGGAGCAGTCAGGGAATGTTTGCCCCGCAGCCAGATTGTAAGAGGTTCAAATGATGTCCAAAGAATATATAGTTCCAGAAACTGAAGGCACATTATAATGAGGTACATTTTATATGTGCTCTAGACAGGTTCAACTTTGTTTTTGTGTAGGATCAGATTACCATCAGTTCTTATACTTCTCTCCCACTGATTATAACACGGCCTCTGAAAATGACCTTTATTTTGAAACCTTTTAATACCAATAAAAAATATATTTAAAAAATCTTTGTATGTTTGCTTATGCCGCTGCTTCTCCACGTCGAGAGGAGCAGCTGAGGTGACTCGGGCATCTGTTCCGGACGCCTCCTGGACGCCTCCCTCGGGAGCTGTTCCGGGCATGTCCCACCGGGAGGAGGCCCCGGGGAAGACCCAGGACATGCTGGAGGGACTATGTCTCCCGGCTGGCCTGGGAATGCCTTGGGGTCCCCCCGGAGGAGCTGGGATGAAGGAAGTCCGGGAGTCCCTGCTTAGACTGTTGTCCCCATGACCTGGCCCCAGATAAGTGGAAGAAAATGGATGGATGTATGGTTTGTTTATTTTGAAAACAAGTGAAAAAAAAACTAAACTAACTTAAAAAAAAATGTTTTAATAAAATACGAAAATACAGTAAAAGTGGTGCACATAAGATGTGTGAAGAATTCCTCAGTCGTCCAGGTAGAATCCATGGTAAAAGGAGAAAAGAGAAAAAGAGAAATTCTATTTTATCACGTTTATTATATTTATTTACGAAGACGTCTTGGTCGAAGACGTCTTCGACCAAATAAACTTTGTCCAGTTGACAAATTTAATTTCTCCTTTTACCATAAAAGTGGTGCAGTTTTCCCTTCCAGCACGACTGTAAGCAATTCAAATGATGCTGAAAGAAATCATCTTTGTAACTGATCTATGTGCTTAATTTGTGTGGCGCATGCATGGATCTATAATAAGAACTGGATAACACACGACCCCTTTGTCAGCTCCCGGGAGCTTCGGCCCAGAAAGAATTCTCCCATAGAGCAGAATGGATTTTTGTGAAATTAAACTGCCTGTGTTCGTCTGACAGGGCATCCATAGCTTTCATCAACTTTCTTCTGTATTCTTACAATTTGAACTTTAAAACATTTTTAAATCGTCAAAGCACCTAAAAGTCAACTTTGTAAGAGTTAGTCTAACCCCACTCTGAGCCCACACCAACTCCGCTCTAGCAGCTCTCGCTCTGATTCGTCAGAACTGCACATTTCTGATGTCACACGTTTTGCGGCATAAGGCCAGCATTCAGGAAGCAAAAATCGTTTTTTCGAGCACAGGCCATTGAAAACAATCCGACGCTCCACTGCACACGGCTCTGATGGGGTCGACAGAAACAACAGGGACAGAAACTTCACAAATACTGACACAGGTGAAGGGGACACACTGCAGGACAAATATATGTGAACATGAAATGGAAATTTGCACTGAAAACTATTGAATGGTTACATATTTATACAGTGGTCCCTCGCTATATCGCGGTTCACTTTTCGCTGCCTCGCTGTTTCGCTGATTTTTTTAATTCCAATTTTATTTAGTATATCAACGCTCATTGTGTTCTGCGTCCTGATTGGCTAAGGGACTGTAGACTTTTGCCGATTTGTCAGTCATTCTCCTCTGTGCCGTGTATCCTGTACAGTACAGAATGCGTTCAGTCAAATTATATAAATGTTCGATCACAGTGTGACTCTGGAGTGCTGTATGTTTGCAAGTTTTCTCCTCGACAAAACCCACAATGTCGACGAAACGTTCTCAAATATAATCGAAGGTGGCATGTCTGTTTATAAGAATCTTCTCGCCCCAAAAGAAAAAAGAGCGCACTCAGAAAAAGGCGCCTGCACCAACACGGAGCGGCGCCAGGACGAAGAGGCACGGTTAGAGGAGCTGTGAAACACACGTGTCACTATTAATACAATTTTTTGTTGAAAAACTTCGAAAGTTTGAGTGTTTAAATGAGAGAAAAATGTGAGAAAATGTTAATTCCAGTCTGAGAAAAGTGTAGAATGTGTGTGGTGAGGCGTTTACAGCCTTAAAACATGTAGAATAATTGTAAAATATAAAGCTGACTACTTCGCGGATTTCACTTATCGCGGGTTATTTTTAGAACGTAACCACCGCGATAAACGAGGGACCACTGTATAGCTCTTTTCCACTTTTCCACCAGTTTTACATCAAGGAACCATTCACCTATTCACACACTCGTTCATACATCGGTGTACGCAGACACTGAGACAACTGAGCTACTGTCGCCCCTTCTGTTATAATAGTAGTTGGGACCAGAGGTGGGTAGTACTCTTAGTTACTTTTTAAAGAAGGTGGAGTTAATATGATTAACTGAGATTCAGGAAAAGGACCGTGCCTCAACCGCCTTCTCCTCGTCACCATCGAAACACAGCTCACCGCAACCACACCTCTAATTTCCCAGAAGCCATCTGTAGCCGCTTATCCCATCATCCCAGTTCATCTCGGCTAACTCGACCCCTCTCTCCCACCCCCTATCTCATTTGTCTTTCAGCTATAAGACATCAACGAAGGGGAAGAAAATGGATGAATGGAATTCATCAGTCTTTCTATCTCCACGAACAACAAACCAGACCAAGTTATAGGTCAGATCTGTGGAGAGGCGACGCCACTCACAGTCAGAATGCCTGTTTTAATGGGTATTTTTGAGCTATAAAACCAACTGTAATTTAATACATGTAATTTAGAGATGTTTAATGTCATACCGCGGAATATTCCAGGCAGAGCAATGGCATATCCATAGAAACAAGCAGGTGACCGAACCTCAACCAAAAAGTTACACAGTGTGCCTTTAAAGAAGAGGCACATTAATTGTTATTTTACTTTGAATTTTTTAAACATTGCAAATTTGGTCTAAAACAACTTCTGGTTTAAACTGCTGCACTGATTCTCGCCTGATTCTTTAAGGTGCGTTGCCGTTAAAGACCTATTACGAAAAATCGACTTTTCTGAGCATGTTTCCCCTTCTCATTTACCCTCTCGAGG
Organism: Paratrypauchen microcephalus; assembly: GCA_036785185.1. Taxonomy (NCBI): domain Eukaryota; kingdom Metazoa; phylum Chordata; class Actinopteri; order Gobiiformes; family Gobiidae; genus Paratrypauchen; species Paratrypauchen microcephalus. Next base: position 1,318,288 of record JAVJIX010000103.1, on the reverse strand, counting down.
TTGTGTTTGGAGTGATTCTTGCATTTTTGAGCAATCTTTACTGGCTTATTTACAAGGCGTCATATTGCAGATCATCCCAGTTTATCTCGACTAACTCGACCCCTCCCTCCCACCCCCTATCTCGTTTATCTTTCAGCTATAAGACATCTACGAAGGGGGTCCCGTTCACGCTGGGCCAATTGATGATTGAGACGGAGCCCCCACCAGGAGTCTCAACCCAGCCATCACGACCTCATTCGTTCAGACATCCACCGCTATCCATTAATAAATACATTAATGACAAGTGACAAAAGCTTTATGTTGACAATATGAAACGATTTGAACATTTGTGTTTCTTGCAGCGCTCCTTCAGACATTGAGTTTGTCTCATTTTTGTGTCAGTCCTTTGAAAATATGAGAGTTTGTGCGTTGTTTAATGTTTGATCTTTTACTTTCAATTTCAATCAGATGCTATGTCCAAACATTTCCTCTTTAGGTGTTTACTTTCCCACAAAAAAGACGAGAGTGACTAACTGAAAAATACGAAATATAAAAAAAAAATATGGCGTCTAATACTCTGAGAAGTACAAAGTTGCTCGAGAAAAGTAAAGGTGCACTGTGTAACTTTCATTAAATGTATTTATTTCCACTGAGACAACACCGCAATGCCTCCAGGCCAAGTTACGAGTCAGATCTGTGGAGAGGTATGCTCACTCACTGTAGGAATGGACCTTTTTTATAGTATTTTTAAACACCATAATTGAATAAATGCAACAAAGATGAGTTTAATGCCATACTATGAAACCTTCCAGGCAAAACAATGATATATCCATGGAAAGAAGCTCGTACCAGAAAATTTACACAGTGCACCTTTACCTTGTAATGGCGCCGACCAATGCAATACCTGCTTTGTTTTGAGTGCACGGTCGGTTTATGAAAGCGCAGATTTGCAGCAGACGCGGTGTCCTGGATCTCCTCTCAGTCCTCGTGTGCCTTGTGTTCTTCGCTCCTCCTACGTCCCTCTGCTGAGACGTCCATATTTTTAAACATCTATAACACCAAAAAACACTTCCTCTTCCCATACTACCAACACAAGAGGAGATATGTGGCTTTTAGGACAGATATTAGAGATTTATTTATCGAAAGGTCTACAGATACGAGAAATGTATTTGTTAATTATATGTTTAAGAAAGGATCACTAAAAATCATTTGTATATTTTTTAAAAGGTGCTTTGTGTAACTTTTCTGATAAGATAAGACTTAAGATATTGATCTCACACAGGAGAAATGTACTTGTCACAGTAGCTCCTGGTAGGGACAGTTTGAACAAGAAGACAAGTGCATGTAGGCAAGAATGGCATAAAGATAGGTGGAGGGTCAAAATTTCACAGTGCGGCATTTAATCCTCCCGTGGACCCACCACCTGCAGGAGGATCCATAGGGGGCCGGTGCAGAGAGATCTGGGTGGAAGTCGAAGGCAGGGACCTCGATGACCGGATCTCTGGACATGGAGACTAGCTCTGGGGACATGGAATGTCACCTCGCTGGGGGAGGGAGGAGCCTGAGCTCGTGCCGGAGGTTGAGCGTTACCGACTAGATATAGTCGGCCTCACCTCCACGCACAGCTTAGGCTCTGGAACCCAACCCTTGAGAGGGGGCTGGACACTCCATTTCTCTGGCATTGCAACCCAGGACACGTTGGAAGGACTATGACGGTGTTCCAATTCAGAGAGTGCACGGTTCGGAGCGTGGTTTTAAGGGAGCTCAGACTGCAGTCAAGACCATGCATACTTGCTTAGCCCTGAGTGTAGTCTGCGGACCGCATGGCCGTCTGTGAAATGCAACAGGTCTCGCAACTACGGGAAGCAGCCGCCAACTCCATTTTCTCCCGTAGAAGAAGTAGCGTGCGGTGCATGCTGGGATATATGACTGCGCGAAGTGTGCTTTTTCACGCAGTTGGTCCACGCCCTGATTTCCATGGAAACGACTGCGGTCATCAGACCACGTTTTAACTGTGCATGGGACAAAAAAGAAATGGGACAGCAGTCGTCGTGCCGGATGTGACGTACATGCCCTTAAAACCACACTCCGAAGTGTGCACTCTGAGAAGTGAGACACGCACACGTTAGGCTCTGGAACCCAACTCTTTGAGAGGGGGCTGGACTCTCCATTTCTCTGGCATTGCAACCCAGAACACGCTGGAGGGACTATGTCTCCTGGCTGGCCTGGGAACACCTTGGGGTCCCCCCAGAGGAGCTGGAGGAAATGCGAAGGAAGTCTGGGAGTCCCTGCTTAGACTGTTGCTCCCGCGACCCGGCCCCGAATTAGGGGAAGAACACGGATGAATGGCATTAAGTCTTTCTATCTTCAGAACACCAAACCAGACCAAGTTATAGGTCAGATTTGTGGAGAGGCGACCCACTCACAATCAGAATGCCTGCTTTGTTATTTTTGAGTTATAAAACCACCTATAATTTAATACATGTAATTTAGAGACGTCATACCGTGGAATATTCCAGGCAGAGCAATGGCATATCCATAGAAACAAGCACGTGACGGAACCTCAACCAAAAAGTTACACAGTGCGCCTTTAAAGAAGACGCACATTAATTGTTATTTTACTTTGAATTTTTTACACATTCCAAAATTGGTCTAAAACAACTTCTGGTTCAAAATTGCTGCTCCGATTCTCGCCTGATTCTTTAAGGTGTGTTGCCGTTAAAGACCTATTACGAAAAATTGACTTTTCTGAGCTTGTTTTCCCTTCTCATTTACCCTCTCGAGGTTGTGTTTGGAGTGATTCTTGCATTTTTGAGCAATCTTTAATGGCTTATTTACAAGGCGTCATATTGCAGATCAATTCCTGTTTTCTCCCCCGCTGGCATATGGCCACTGCTCTGTAACCCACTTCGTTCTCTATTTTTATTTATTTTTTCTTAATCAGTGAAACATGTAGGATTCACCAGCGTTGTGTTGTCATTTTGGCTCACATGAAAATAAAAATAAAAATCTGATACTTGTTCTCTGGTACCACCTCACACCTTTTTGTTGTGATGACGTTTGCGTCAGCTCCCACTGGATACCACAGCTTTTTAGAAATCAGTGGAGTTTCTAAGCTGTTTTAGATGAATATTGTGATTTAGAATGTGTTATAACAATGACCCATGGCTGTCATAACTACAGAGCACAAGCGGTATGTCTCCTTTAACCTCATCAAGTTCCAAAACTGCCAGACCAGGTCCTCCTATGGACAGTTAAAATTTAATAACGGCTGAATCCTACGTGTATCTCCATTTGATATATGCACACACATAGAAAAAGCTTCACTCCCCAGAGCTCCAGCCTTTACTCACTCTACTGTTTCCTATTTTCCATACACACTGTTTTAAAGGGGCATTGTGTAAAGTCATAACCTCGTGTCGAGAGTGAAAACCTCTTTGCAGCAGTTGCCTTTAAAAACCTGTACTGGGCCCAAACTCAATTCAAGGTGCAGTGTACGGGTTTGAACATCAACAAAGAGTTCTGTTGCTATTCAAGCATCCACACAAAATACACCAGTACACAGTTCAAGGTCTCCTCTCTGTGCACGAAATAACTGTTTTTCAGTAAAGGTGGTGGTATTTTTTTAATCAGCCAGCAAAACTTAAGTTACAGTTTGTGGAATCTTTTTTAACAAACAAGGTTCAAACATTGTAGACTGTCCATTTTCTTCCTCTTATCTGGGGCCGGGTCGCGGGTGCAACAGTCTAAGCAGGGACTCCTAGACTTCCTTCACCCCGGACACTTCCTCCAGCTCCTCCGGGGGGACCCCAAGGCGTTCCCAGGCCAGCCAAGAGACATTAGCCGTTTCCCAATTCAGAGAGTGCACGGTTCGGAGCGTGGTCTCAGCCTGCAGTCGAGGCGGTGCATACTCGTTCAGCTCTGAGTGCAGTCCGGGGATCACATGGGCGTCTGCGGAATGGAACAGGTCCCGCCTCAGCTCAGTGAGCCGGGTGGTCTGCTCCTTGTTCCCTACAGACAAAAATATTATTCTATTACTACTAGTAATACTTTGAATTGGGAGATGGCTATACTGTAGAATATCCAGCATTACAACAGCAAAGGAAATATAGAAGTGTAAGGGGAAAAGCATGTGAACGGTAATACAGGTGCCGTGAACTATGCCGTTACGGCTACCGTCACACATGTTTAGCGTAGTTTATGAAGAGTTTCATGTAGCATAGTTGTAGGTGAGGTGAACCAGTACACACATTTTATAGTGAAGTCGCAACTGTCACATGGCGATGCTGCTGGCGAGTCCATCTTTGTAGTCATATATCCTGCCACGCTGTGCATGCTGGGGCTTTTAAGTGTATGAAGCGTGCATGTTTGCACGCTTGGTCCACGCCCCGATTTCCATGGAAACGACTGCGGTCTTCGGACCGCGTGTTAACTGCGCATGGGACAAAAACGAAATGGGACAGCAGTTGTTGCGCCGGATGTGATAATAATAATAATACTACATTTTATTTATTAGGCGCCTTTCTGGACACTCAAGGTCGCCTTACAACAAGTATAAGTTAAAATACTAACAGTTAAAGGTCCCATGGCATGAAATTTTCACTTTCTGAGGTTTTTGAACGTTAATGTGAGCTCCCCTACCCTGTTTAGGCCCCCCCCCCCATGGCTAAAAGTTGCGAAATGTCTAAACTGAGCATTTGCGGTCCTTTTCTGCGTTACACAAACCCAGTTTTGAAACGGGCGAGTTCAGACAAGGCACCTTATTGACGTCAGATCGGCAAATGCAGCTCCAGCCCCTCCCTCTGTCTCCGCTCAGCGTCCCTGTATATCCCGCCCAGAGAGTTTGGACTGTGAATGCGCTACAATGCGAAATGCGTTTTTTTATTTGCCTGGAGGCACGTCCGAGTGTTTCTAGGCTCGCAAGTCCCTTACCCGACCCTCTGGACCTCTGAAATACCAGTGGTTTAATTTTATTTTCTGTGTAAATATGCTTTTTTTCATTGCTAAGTCTCTCATCTGTCTCTCACGGAAGAGCAGACAGAGCGGAGCCGAGCTGCGCTGAGCCAAGCTGCGGAGGAAACCCGCCCCCCCGCTCCTCAGCCAATCTCTCTGTCCTTCTCATTTGCAGTGAAGCAGCAACACTCAGAATAAAGCATTTTAGACACATATCTAGCCTCATGAAGACTGTCAGAGTCATTTCTCATGCAGTGAGTGTTGATTTTGAAGAAGGATTCATTTACAGTATTAGGGAACCATTAAGGAGCCATATAAAAGCATCAAGAAGTACCATGTCATGGGACCTTTAAAAGCAAACAGTTAAACATAAAAAAAAAAAAAAAAAAAAATTAAACAGTAAAACATTTAAAAGGACAGTGCAGTTGTGGTTGGAGTGAAAAGGCCAGTCTGAACAGATGTGTTTTCAGTTTGGTTTTGAAGATGCACATCCCCTTCAAACCACGCTCCGAACCATGCACTCTCTCAATTGGGACAGCTATAGTTCCTCCAGCATGTCCTAGGTCTTCCCCGGGGCCTCCTCCTGTTGGGACATGCCCAGAACACCTCTCGAGGAAGGCGTCCAAGAGGCATCCGGAACAGATGCCCGAGCCACCTCCTCCACGTCGAGAGGAGCAGCGGCTCTACTCCAAGCTCCTCCCCTGTGACTGAGCTCCTCACCCCATCTCTAAGGGTGCGCCCAGCCAGTCTGCGGAGGAAACTCATTTCGGCCGCTTGTATCCGCGATCTCGTCCTTTCGGTCATTACCCAGAGCTCATGACCATAGATGAGGGGAGGAACGCTGACTGACGGTAAATTGAGAGCTTTGCATTTTGGCTCAACTCCCTCTTCACCACAACGGTCCGGTACAGCGACCGCATCACTGCCGACGCTACACTGATCCGCCTGTCAATCTCACGCTCCATCCTCCCCTCACTCCTGAACAAGACCCCGAGATACTTGGACTCCTCCACCTGAGGCAAGCCACCTTTTTCCGTTTGAGAACCATGGCCTCGGATTTGGAGGGGTTGATGTCATTGGGTTAATTTTTTTATGTGAGTGGACGTGCCTGTCCACAGATCTGACCTGTAATGTGACCTGGTTGCGTCAACTCCTTGTCTATACGAGTAATTTTTAAATATGTACTTCTTAGCGTAGTTTTTGGACTGTGTACTTTTACTCCTAATTGAGTAATAATTTTATTGAATTAATAGTACTTGAGTCAAAGTTTTGGTAACTCTTTCCACTGCGGGTAAGTCTACAAGTGACAAACGTTTTATTTTGATAAGAAATTACTTGAACTTCTGGGTTTCTTCCACTGCACCGTCCATACCAGATTTTGTGCATTATTTAACGTTTTGTCCTTCAAGTGACTTTAACTTCAAATTATAAATCAGATGTTTAATGCCATACTGGGGGACATTTTAGGCAAAACTATAGCATCTCCCTCATATTATTGTGTTATTTTCTGGCAACATCCTCACCCTGAAATGAGGAGGCTGTGTCTTAGTGCGATGCCTTGTTATCTTGGCTCTAATTAACTCCTATGGGTATTAAAGCATAATTCGGAACATTTACTGCCAAAAGTCCACATAAATCTTTGCAGATCTTTCAGATAAGCTACAGACAAAACCGGCTTTATGCATTTACATGGTTAAAATCCATCGGGGACATAATTCACCTGTTTTATTTTCACTTATTTCAGAGCATTTTAAAAGGTTTATAGAGGATTTTCCAAAGAACAAGAAATCCAGCGACTGTTTGTCCCTTTTCCCCGCCTCCTCCTCCTCCACAGCTCCCCAAGTAGAAAAGCCTCCTCCTTACGCTAGAAATAAATTTGTTTACAGCTGGTGCATGTTCAGAATCGCTGTTGCGGCTGTAACTATACTGTACATTTTCAAATGATAAGCAGAAGTTTCCTGTCCAGAAGTAATTTAGCGACCAACGCGTCAGTCTTTAGACCCTCTCCTTCAGTGCTGCTATCGCTGGAAGGAATCTCAGAGAATCACCCGTTTGGCTTCGCTCCTTTTCCCCTTTTCTTCTTTCAGCGACCTCAAAAACCGACTTTCTTGTGCGGCTAAATCATAGTGGATTCTTGTCCGCCATCGCAACAAACTTTGCGCAAACTGCGAGGAAGCTACAGTTCGAAAAAGTCACGAAGAACCACCGCGTCGGTTGAGTAAACAGCGTCTTGCGTCTGTGGAATGCGTGAGAGGCGAACATAAACCACGTAATCCTAGCGCTCTGGCAAGTCAGTTACACTAGAAACGCAGGGAGATTTTGCAATTTCAAATCCTCTGCGTGCAACCTGTACAGTTGGTCTTTCAGACATGATAAAAGGAGAAATTCAATTTGTCAACTGGACAAAGTTTGTTTGGTCGAAACATTTCGCCGCTCATCCGAGAGGCTTCTCAGTTCTGGTTCGAGTGCTGGTTAGACACTGCTTATATCTATTGTAGCTGCAGGGAGGAGCGCACTACACTGAAATTGTTCGGAAACTATCAAGTAATTAGTTTTTGAGATTCTTTTGTTTTTCGAATTTCTCTGGCGTCTAGTTTAGCATACCTATTCAACCCGAACGACCGTCTCCACACATGATATGACGTTATCACTTGAATATGACAAACATTCGATGCTAATTTATGGTCGTAAACTTCACACCAACATCACTAACTTGCCCTCCTTCCAGGGGTCTGTTTGTGTGTCTCTGCTCTGGGTTTACTCCACCTTGTGTCTCCTCCACTCTGCCCTCGCCTCAGTCGGGGCCTCTCTGCACAGGCCTTTAAGGAGTGAACGGAGGCTGTGTGACGTCACCCATAGCAACCAAATGAAGACAATCGAGACTGCAGTTATAGCAGCTAATCTGCAACCAGGGACCATATTACAGACTTACTCAGAGAGGGAAGAGGAACCAAAAGTTTTACTCAAGCAAGTACTGTTATGTTACTCGGTTTGGAGTGAAAGTAGGCTATGGTGTCTGAAAACAATACTAAAAAGTTGAAGTGTGACTGAGAAGCCTACATGACATTATTAAAAGGAACACAAAACAAAGTAATGTGTTCTGTGTTTTCGCAAATATAAAATGAATGGGTCCTTAAGTTGTTCACATCATCTTTCTGTGTGGAGTTTGCATGTTTTTCCTGTGTCTGGAAGAAGTGCTGTGAGAGCAGTGTGGGGTCTGCTCTGCTCCATGTGATCATTGTTCTAGTCTCGTGTGAGAAGTGATGTGTGTGTGATTGAAACCCTGTGTGCGTGTGTGTGCACAGTGACTTACACGCTCTTATTGAGGCATGGGCAGGTTTCTCCTCACCTCTCTCCTCTAAAGGGAGCCGTAGTGCCACAGCCCTGCAGTAAATCTGCTCCTCGTGTCGCCGCTGTGGGACAATGACACAAACATAATAAAGGTGAATACACCGGAGCCGCACGCAGACGCACGCTGACGTCCCGGTCTGCCCCGGCGTTAAGGGCTCGTGATGATGCCTCTTCGTTAATTGGCTGATGATGAGGCTAGTTATGATGTAATCTCTCTCGCGCGCACCCCACTCTCTCTCCTTTCTCTCCTCCCTCCTCTCCTCGTCTCTATCCTAACCAACATGGCCGCTAAGTCGGACGGAGCAGCGGTGTCTGTGGAGGATGACAACACGCCCAGGAGCGCGTCTGAAGCGGGGATCTCCGCAGCCCGCGCCCGCTGCACGGCCACGCCGGGCTCCAGGCCGTACACGGCGCTGGACTGCTGCTGGGTGCTGTGCGCGCTGCTCGTCTTCTTCTCCGACGGCGCCACAGACCTGTGGCTGGCCGCGGACTACTACCTGCGCGGGGACTACTGGTGGTTCGGCTTGACGCTGGTGTTCGTGGTGGTTCCGTCTGCGGTGGTGCAGGTGCTGAGTTTCCGCTGGTTCGTCTATGACTACACCGAGCTGAGCGGCACCGGGGATGGAAGCGGCGGTGCGGTGGCGACAGCGGCGACAGGAGACAACGCGCTCAGCAGCACCAAGGACAGCGAGCAGGCGGCAGCGCTCAGCGCGGGCACCGCGCAGCCTGCCCCGCGCCGCTGCTGCACCGTGTGCGTGTGGATCTTTCAGAGCACGCTGCACGCCCTGCAGCTCGGCCAGGTCTGGAGGTAGGACCGAGGGGGTGTGTGAAGCTCCTGTGTGTGTGTGAGTGTGTGTGCAGCCGCGTGCGCTGGGTGTGCGCGTGCACGTGCTATAATGTGGCTAATTAACGTAAGCGCACCTGTACTGACTGGCGTTAATGAGTGTAGGTGTGGGCACGCGGCCATGAATGACAGATGTGCGCACGTGGCAGTGAGGTCATTGTTTCTGCGCGTGCACGGTCTCATGTGTGACGTGCACATCTTTTATGAATATGGTGTGCACGAGCACAGCTGAAGCTTTGATCCGGTACAGTGACTTGTGTGTGCACACTGTTGTGTGTGCACACTGTTGTATGTGCACACTGTTGTGTGTGCACACTGTTGTATGTGCACACTGTTGTATGTGCACACTGTTGTATGTGCACACTGTTGTGTGCAGTGTGCCATGTGAGGAGAGGCTCCTCTGTACTGGACTCATGGGGAGCAGGTCTCTAACCTGCCGTACAGTCTTGTGTACAGTAGTGTTGTACAGTAGTCTTGTGTACAGTAGTGTTGTACAGTAGTCTTGTGTACGGTAGTCTGGTGTACAGTAGTGTGTACAGTAGTGTTGTACAGTAGTGTTGTGTACGGTAGTCTGGTGTACAGTAGTGTTGTGTACAGTAGTCTTGTGTGCGGTAGTGTGTGTTATTGCTGTCACTGACTGGCTCTCTACACTATAAACTGTACTGTAGTTTTGTATCAAACCCGGTCTCCTGTGATCACCGCTGCGTCTCCTCCACACTGGCCCAGGCTTCAGTCTTTATTCACAGCTCATGAAACGCCTGGATACTTGTGCTCGGGATGCTCAGGACGCTCTGGTGCACGGGTAACACACTGATGGAGCCCTTACTCATTTTCACGTAGCTAATCCACTCCCACTGTATGGTCTGAGGGCTATAAATATCCCTCAGTAGTAAATAAAAGCCCTCTTGTGTACAATGGGAGTCAGCACCGGGCTCCTGCTCATTTTTCACTCATTTGGACTAAAGCCGCACATTTCAGCACCTGCCAACCTCAGCAGATCTGTGCATTTGGACAGTTCACTCCAATATTATCAAACTAATGATCAGTGGCGGTTTCAAAATATAATTATCAAGTAACATTAAGCAGATATTTGAGCATTTTACATTCAATTACATGTATGCATTCCACTTTAAAGGTTCACTTTGAACTTTTCTGCTTGTCTCCATGGAGATGTTATCGCTTTGCCTGGAATGTTCCACACTATAGCATTTTGCTTATCTATACTGCATTTATTCAAGCAAACATGTGTTTCTACTGTAAGTTGCCTGGTGGCGTCTTGTCTCCATGGAGATGGATACGCCTAATGCCATTGCGTACTGAAGGACGACAATAACATCTCCACGGAATTTAGTAAAAGTTACATATTGCATTTTAATTGTATTTACATTAAGGCAAAAAATATATGTATAAAAGGCCACTGCCAAATGATCAGTTTTTCTGATTTTACTACTTATAGGTATGTGTTTGGGCAAAAAGAACATTTTTGTCTGAGTCTATAAACTACTGACAACATTTCCCCCAAATTCCAAATAAAAATATTATCGTTTTAGAGCATTTATTTGCAGAAAATGACAAATGGTCAAAATAACAAAAAAAGATACACCTCAAACAATGCAAAGAAACAAGATCAAATTCATTTTAAAACAACATAATACTAATGTTTACACTTAAGAAGAGTTCAGAAATCAATATTTGGTGCAATAACCCTTATTTTTAATCACAGCTTTCATGTGTCTTGGCATGCTCTCCACAAGTCTTTCACATTGTTCTTGGGTGACTTTATTCCACTCCTGGTGCAAGAACTGAAGTAGCTCAGCTTTGTGTTTGTGTTGGAATTTAACAGACGCTGGAATGGAATGGCTGTAATACATGTAGAGATGCTGATTTCAGAAAAAAAATGCAGTGGTCTCTTATTTTTTTCCAGAGCTGTATATTCTTATCTTTGTATCCTTTCTACAGCGATATCAGTTTGGTCACTCCTCCCTCTGTCATTTCTTGAGCCAGAACCAAACATGTTCGTCCAATCAGATTTGTTTATTTCAGTGACGCATGTGAAACAAAGGAGCTCATTGGTCAGCTATGATTTTGAGCCAAATAAACACCGCCGTGATATTTTCTTCCTTTATTTTTCCGACGGACAGATCAGAATTAGCCCTGATTGGCTAATTCACCTGTCAGTCCCACCCATCTGAACTTAATTTAGTTTATAGTAGACAAAATAAAACTAAATTTATCATTATTTATTACAAAGTTTTCTTCATATCTGTAATGCACTGTTTAAAAGCCAATGTAACACATAACACATTTAGATCAAGATGTTACTTTTTATTATTTTGAAAATGCTATATTCACCGAAAACAACTTATTAACATGTTTTATAAGTTTCTTTTTCACTTTTGAGTCTCCCTTTGCTCTCCATGTTAAGTCCCTCCCCCTTCAGAGCGCTATCACAACACAATCAGCGTCCATCCCGCTAATGAAACTACTAAATGTCGCATCAGGTTTCTCAGGTTGTCGCGTATTGTTTTGTGTCATGTTTTTGTATTTTTACGGAGAATTGTCGTGTGGGAGCGTGGGTGACGTAGGCTTGTGGGCGGAGCCTTGTACAGAATCTTCCAGCTAAAACTAAGGCCAGAGAGAGATCAGTAAATTACTCAAACATGCCTGGATGACGTCTAAAACTTCTTCAGGCACGTTTCTGACGAGGGAATAAAAACGTATCGGTTTTGCATAATACCCCGTCTTTAAATCTGAAGAGAAAGGAGCTGCAGAAGTTGACATCATACTAAGGAATATACTTGATACTCAAAACCGATTCTAATACCACAATGATAATAAAAAACACTCTTTAGTTCGACAAATAATAGTACTTTCTATTAAATTACCACGTGGTCTTATAGAGTATCTGTTTAATCCCTCAGTCGTCCAGGTAGGTTTTTTGTTTCTTGGGCGTATACTAGTCTATTTGGTCTTACACTTGAAATTACAGCTCAAGATCATTCTAAGGTTGCGTCCCATTCCTATGTCTAACCCCTTCGTCTTACCCCTACAGTAGGGGTTAGACGAAGGTTACCCCTTGGTTTTGCTCGTTCATGTGAGGTCAAGGGGTGTCCAGATTCTAATTTTGATCAAGGGCTCGGGCCACGACCGAGGGCTACATACCCCTTGAAACGAAGTAAGCTCTCGACCAGACTTGAAACGAAGGTGTACGCCTACAAGCTCAGGCAGGTTTTGGGATCAGGATGGCAGCGTCACATCGACCAGCCAAGGAGTCTCATAAATGTATTTTCAGCAGTTGTAATTATCGATTAACAGTTTAGCAGGTTTACAATTATGACGCTTATGTTCTGCGTTACTTTTAGTGAACTGTTGTTGCGGTTTTAATTGTAGTGATGTCTGTTTAGCCGACGTTATCGTTTTCATTGAACTTTCATGTATAAACAAGCTAGTTTTTTTGTCGAGCTGAGGTACCCGATAATCCTTAAAGATCCCATGACATGGTACTTCTTGATGCTTTTATATGGCTCCTTAATGGTTCCCTAATACTGTAAATGAATCCTTCTTCAAAATCAACACTCACTGCATGAGATATGACTCTGACAGTCTTCATGAGGCTAGATATGTGTCTAAAATGCTTTATTCTGAGTGTTGCTGCTTCAATGCAAATGAGAAGGACAGAGAGATTGGCTAAGGAGCGGGGGGGGGGGGGGGTTCCCCCGCTGGAAGCGCAGCTCTGCACCGCTGTCTGCTCGCTTCCGTGTTTAACACAGGAAGACAGATGGGAGACTTTGCAATGAAAAAAAGCATATTTACACAGAAAATAAAATTAAACCACTGGTATTTCAGAGGTCCAGAGGGTCGGGTAAGGCACTTGCGAGCCTAGAAACACTCGGACGTGCCTCCAGGCAAATAAAAAAATGCATTTCGCATTGCGTAGCGCATTCACAGTCCAAACTCTATGGGCGGGATATACAGGGACGCTGAGCGGAGACAGAGGGAGGGGCTGGAGCTGCATTTGCCGATCTGACGTCAAAAAGGTGCCTTGTCCGAACTCGCCCGTTTCAACACTGGTTTTGTGTAACGCCGAAAAGGACCGCAAATGCTCAGTTTAGACATTTCGCAACTTTTAGCCATGGGGGGGGGGGGTCTAAACAGGGTAGGGGAGCTCACATTAACGTTCAAAAACCTCAGAAAGTGAAAATTTCATGCCATGGGACCTTTAACATTTTTTTTACGTTTGTTTGTGTCAATTGTTGTCGCTTCTGTAGACTTAGCAGCTCAGGTAGAGGCGAGGGACGATGACGCAAACGGTAATCGAGTGGTGTCCCATTTCTTAGGGGAACATTCGTACCCCGAGCCCTCTGTTTGTTATCGAGGGGCAAGACAAAGATATAGATAAAGGAGAAGGGGTAAGACAGAGTAATGGGACACAGCCTAAAGCTATTCAAGAAAGGTTCATCGGTCCTGTGAATGTGACTTTTATTTCACTTAAGAAGGGTTTGAATAGAGCCTGGCAGAGATCGATAAATACATGCATGGATGACGTCAAAACCCTTTTCAGACATGTTTTGGTGACATTATAACATGGCAGAAAGCATGCATAATACCCTCTCATAATACCCTCTCTTTAAATCTGAAGAAAAAGGAGCTGTAGAAGTTGACATGAGGACTCTCCATTGTTGGGCCTACGTGGTTTCAGTCAGAACCAACATGGCGGCTCCTTGAAATAACCAAAATCTCACATTTGGTTGTCAGTGGGGGGGCGTATTGCAGCCAAAAGATCCTACCACGCTTTTAATTCAATCACACTCAGACATAATCACTTATTCTTGTACAAAGGCTTTCTGTATTCGACCAGTAATACATCAGACATTTAACTTTACAGTCACCTACACCTATAAAATGAAACTGCTTTATTGCGTTTTTAAACTCCATACACCGTTACTAAAATAATTTGATTAACTTCACCCCTGGAATTGCCTGTCTCTATTGAACAAAAGGTAAAAGGTAGCTGTTAACTTGAAAACTACAGCTCATAAGGTAGAAATGTGGCTGCTGTGCGTTGTCTGCATCTACATGACTAAATATTTTATCGTTTGTGACTCAGGAAGTGCACTGTTAGCATGGTAGTTGTTGTTAGCGTTGCTGTGACGGCTAAACTTCGCTCTTGTCATTGAAGGTCGTCACTTATTCTGCTACAAAGATGTTCAGTATTGACAATCACGCACAACTATAAAGTGAAACTGGCTGAGGAGGCTGGTTGTTCTGCTGCTGCGGTGTAGATAAAGTGGATTTAAAGGGCCAGTGCTTGATTTTTCTCCCATGAATTTGTCTTGCCCCTGTACAGAAAAAGTGTGTTTGTCATAAAGGTCAAATGTTTAGTTTTCCAGTGAAACTCATGGATGGTCTTGAGTAGGGGTGGGCGGTATAAACGGTATAAACGGTATGCGGTAAACGGTATAAATTTGGCCAACGGTAGAGATTTGGGTTATACCTTCCTATCGCGATAGTTCATTGCGACACCACAACAAGGAAGGAGGAAAAATCACTGCGAGCAGCGAGCACATGGAGGAGGAGGAGCTCGTGAAAAAGACCGGCTCAACTTCTGTAATCTGGTCATGGTTTGGATACAAGGCGTCGGATACTAAACAGGAAATTGGAAAACAATCTGCAGAATATGCTGGGCGACAGTGATCGCAAAACATGGCAACACAAGCAATCTGTTCTACCATCTAAAAGCTAAACACGTTATCGAGTACGAAGAAAGCCAACGAATGCGCAACGTTCCCTCTAAGCTGCGCGCCTGTGCAATTGTGCACTGCTCACACATTCTCAGCGCACAAGAAAACCTATGCAGCGCAGGGATGAAAGAGTTCCGCTTTTTTTTCAGCCGCGGGGTCATCTGAATACGGGGGAATCGTCCCGTATTCAGAAACAAAAGTATGTGTCTCGTATTAAACTTCTACCGGTGTAAGCCACGAGCACGCGCAAGCCGCGAGCACGCGCAGCTCTTTCGCAACAGCGCAACAGCGCAAACGTCGTATTTCCCTGACGACCATACAGGGGAGATGATTGCCCAGGGACTCAGGGAAGCGCTCGAGTCATGGGAACTTGACGAAGAGTTGCAGGTATGCATCAGCACTGACACCGGCGCCAATGTTAAAGCAGTTTCATTTTCGATTTACATTGCCTTGTTCAAATTTTATACTGCCTGAAAGTGAAGTTACTTGTTTTATGTTTTTTACAATTACAGTTTTGCACAATACATTTTCTTGTAGTAATATTCTTGACTTTTATGTTATTTAATAGTTTAAAAAACAGCTTCCTGCTTGAATGCTTTTTCCATGTGCTCTGGTAACCATTAAGAAGCTGTTAATACTGTTAACAGTTAATACTGTTACATACCAAAGTATACCGTGATATATACCGTCTACTGTCTATGGTTCAAATTATACCGTGATGTAAATTTTAGGCTATATCGCCCACCCCTAGTCTTGAGTCTCAGGCTCATTGGGTCAGTGAAATCATCTCACACACCTGTGCCCATGAGTTTGCCAGGTAAGTCCAATTAAAGGAAAAACTACTTAAGAAGGACGTTTCACATTATTACGCAGAGCACCATTTTCAAGCAATGTGGGAAAGAAAAAGGATCTCTCTAGTGCCGAAAAGCGTGAAATAGTTGACAAACCCAATCTGAAACGATGTCTTAAGAGAAATCAGTCTGTGATCACAAATTTTCTGCTTCTATATAAATGTCAGTGTTGTATGTAGGGCTGAACGATTTAAAGAAAAAAATCGAATTGCGATTTTTCTGGCAGATATTGCTATTTCAATTTCATCCACGATTTCTTTCAAATTAAGTTTCAGTGCACATGAACATTTGCAAACATCACAGAAACTTACATCATACCATTCAAACACTAAATTCCACTAAACTGTAATGCAAGAATGAAAACTAAAGGCAATAATTTATTTCAAATGTAGTCCTGTTTATTAAAAACAAACATGCTGTACACAGTCTACTACATTGAGTGCTTGAGCAACCGCAGTTATTACACCTGAAGAACTAAAAGAGCATCTATGTCTTAAGTAGAGCAAAAAAAGTATTTTAAAGTGGTATGAGGTCAATCTTTTATGGCTCAAGGGAGCTTGATTTTTGTATTTTATAACAAACATATAAAATACAACGCAACTTAAACTTAACTTAAATATAGCGATGCTAAATATAGCGATGCTAATTGTGGTAGCCTTTCTATAGCGTTTGTAATGTAAACTAGCCTTATGCTAACAGTTTGTCAGCTAACAACAGAGGGGAGTACCTCTTATTCATCGTGCGGAGGAGATTTTTAAACCACTCTTTGGTCACCGTGTTTACAGGCACCATTTCCTTGGCGATGTCGTGTGTTACAGCAGTCGTTATCTCCTGATACCGTTGGCTGCTTCTGTCATACGGAGTTACACTGGCAAAAGAAGTTGTAACTGTCTGTTTGGCCCGAGTATCACTTTTATTAGACATTTCTCCGGCCTTTCTCGTCATGCACTCGAGTGACGGATTACGGACATTGATTAAACGGGGGCTAACACCAGCTTCACCAGCTCGCGACTCCCCAGACCGCACGGGGCTACACGGCGTATTTGAGTTGAGGGCTCGCCGGAGTTTGGACTGCGAATGCGCTAGGCAATGCGAAATGCATTTTTTTATTTGCCTGGAGGCACGTCCGAGTGTTTCTAGGCTCGGAAGTCCTTTATCTGAGCCTCTGGACCTTTGAACAGCAGTGGTTTAATTTTATTTTATGTGGAAATGTGTTTATTTTTCAATGGAACGCTTCAAATATCTCCCCCGTGCAAAAACAAGGAAATGGATCAGCTGTGGGCTCTGAGCTCTGAGCGGAGAGTTTGGCCACGCCCCCACCCTCTACTATTGGCCATCTCTTTTCTCCTCATTTGCATTCAAGCAACAACGCGCAGAATAAAGTGTTTGAGAGAGACATTTATGACTCTTTCTCATCTTATCTCTGTTTCTCATGCACTGAGTGTTGATTTTGAAGAAGGATTCATTTACAGTATTAGGGAACCATTAAGGAGCCATATAAAAGCATCAAGAAGTACCATGTCATGGGATCTTTAACGATTTAAGCAACTTTAACGATCCCAAAATCGCGTTGTCTGAGATCGCGATTTTCGATCTAAAACGATAGATCGTTCAGCCCTAGTTGTATGTCATGAATGTGTCGTATTGTGCAGTTTCTATCATGTCTGTCCTATGAATTGTCATTGACAGTTTGTGACAGTCTATTGTGTGAAGTTGTTTCATGTTGTTTTTATCTCTCTGACCTGCTAGGAACTACAGATGTAAAGAACCTTTGGGCTAATTCTGGCGTATTTACACGTTTATGTTCATGAATATGCATTGTCCCTTTGAAATAAAAATAATTTTAAAAAAGGGTATAAAAACTTTAGATATTTCATAAAAACTTAAGCGTGATCATTGTACTATTAAGAGATTTGTAGCTGATTCAGACTCATGGATTCGTGCAGATAAAGGCACAATAAGGAAGGTTTCTGCCAGACAAATACATCAGATTTAGAGATCAGCTGCTAAAATGCCATTACAAAGCAGCAAACGGGTATTTGTAGCTGCTGGTGCCTCTGGAGTCCGGCGAACATCCTCCAGAGGCTTGCAGTTCTGCATAAACCTTTTATTCGGCCACCTTTAAACAAAGCTCACAAGCAGAAACGGCTCCAATGAAAGGCTATAACATTTTTGGATTTTTCATTATAATTTTAGTTTGAGTTAGTTTTGACTTATTTTCCTCTAATTTATTTAGTTTTTTATTAGTTTTTAGAGTGGCTCTGATAGTTTTAGTTTTTTCCCTAACTGCTCAGTTTTAGTTTTGATTAGTTTTAGTTTTTGGGTTATACTTTGGGTTATTTGTGAAGTGCAGGATTCAAAAAGAAAGTATTGTGTTATCAAACTTACAACAAACAAATACAATAACCAAACAAACATTTATTCAGGTTTACCCCCACAACAACCAAAGCAGTCCACAAGCTGCAGCCTTAAGTACAAAAACAAATAAAAATACACACCAAAACTTCCAAATTTAACAACTCCACAAAAGGCTTGTAAATAAACTGACAAAGACGAAAAGAAAGAGAAATTTATCTATAATTTCAGTTTTTCAGTTTTAGTTAGTTTTGTAAACACACAATACCGTTTCAGTTAGTTATCATTTTAATTTATTTCAGTTAATAAAAATATTTTTTCAATTTTAGTTTTCCTTTTTTCATTCGTTTGCGTTAACTATAATAACCTCCAATGCTCCAGTGGGCCCAGAAATGCATGAAGACTAATTCTCCATGTAAATAAGCAACCAGAAATGTTCCATAGCTTAACTTTAAATACTAACACGTATTTGAAGTACTGTTGTCAGGGTATTAACTTTTCAAACTCAATTTCTATACTAAGAAATAGACACGATATTGATTTAAAAAATATATATATAAAAAAAAATCTTTAGACAAAATAACACGATTTTCAGCATTAAATCTTTTACTTTTTTATATTCCCATGTGGTTTTATATTAATGTAATTCCTCAGAGTCCATGTAGGTTCCATATGTTCAGTTTTGTCCTGTGAATGCGACTTTTTTAGTTTCAATACCTGCAAAATGTTTTATCTAGTTTTGATACTAGTTTTAGTATCGAATAGTATTAGATTTTTTATGCTTTTGACAACCCTAATATTAGGTAGTTTTTACACGTGCCTTGTTTGGTTTGTTTAAAACTAACCATAGTTTGTTTCCTCCTTTGATTCGGACCTTTTGGGCTGGTGTGAATAAAAACCAAAAATCTTGATCCGGAGCAAACAAGCGAACTGAGACCGATCAAAAAGCTCGGTCTCGGCACGATTCCATTCGAACTCTGGTGCGGTTCGTTTGAGGTAAGAATGCAGACCGGACTCGATCCGACACAAGTTGGCTTTTTGTACTTAACGAGCTCCCGTCGTATGTCGAGCATTATGGGAAACCGAGGCTGACGAAACTAAACGAAACAAAAGTTACGAGGCTTACTTACGTTTTGCGTGAAGAGCAAGAGTCACAACTTGATGTGCGCACATGAGCGTTGTCCTCCGTAGCCGTCTTGTCCTGTGTCTTCGTCGTTTGGAAATTGATTGTAAAATAGTGTAAACCTCACGATGCTGCTCAAACATTTGTGCGAACTGTAAAAACTGAGCAAACCATATCGCTATGACAACATTGAAAACAGCACGTAACGCCATGATTCTCCTCCTTCACGTGTTTGGACACGGCGTTTTGACACGGCTCATTTCTGTCCAATGGCTGGATGACCTCAGCACACGTGGTTTTGTTTATAGACGTTGGTCCACTTAGAAAAAAACTGCAGTGTGAAAGCGAACCGCACCAAATACAAAAAAATAAAAAAAAATTGGTCCGGACCAAAGCAAGTGAACTATCGGACTTTCCTGGTGTGAAAAAGACCTAAAATGCAAATTTGAAACGTTACAGTTTTAGAGAGATGTTACATATTTGTAGTGTCTTTGTCTTCTTAGATCACAAAAAAAAGCTCCCGCTGTCTTTGTTTCATTGTTTTCATGGTGCAAACAAGCCCATTATAACCAAATAAAGACACAATGGCAAAAACATTTAAATTAACAGTAAAATTATAATTACTGTTGGAACAATGTTGTTTACGACTTGAGAATGTGTTGTTTTTCGACCCACCTTTGAAAATAATAAGGCTTTTTTGTCTAAATTTTGCATTTTATCACAAACATAGCAACAAGAATAGCTTTTTTTAAAGTTTGGTTGAAAATGTTACAGTGTAGTTAGGTTTTGATTTCTGTTTCAATAAACGCTAATGGTTCAGTGGGAGGTTGTGGGTTCAAACCTCACCCAACCTCACCCAACAGTGTCAACCCACAACATGCACGGTTTACAGTTTGTAGTAACATCACGCTGGCGGTGTTCTACGTGTATCTGTATTGGGAGAATGTTCAGCTGTTACCGCGGGGACACAACGCACAAACCCAAAGAACAAAACACCGTGTAGTGAAGACTGCAGTGAGCGCTACACTGGAGAAACAAAAGAGCCACTTCACAAGAGGATGTACCAACACAGACGGGAGAGCCAGAGTGGACCTCAGTCTGCCGTACATCTCCACCTAAAAGCCACGGGCCACTCCTTTGAGGACAGTGAGTTACAGATCTTGGCCAGAGAAAAGAACTGGTTTGAGAGGAGTTAAAGAGGCTATTTTTGTCAAGAAAGAGAATCCTTCCTTGAACAGAAATGGAGGTTTCAGACATCATTTGTCTCCATCTATAACCTAAATCAAAACAAACAAAGAAAACAATAGGGCAGCAGGTCAGGTCCAGAGGTGTGAAAACACCCATTATGGTACTGAATGGTTCTGCTGACAAGACCCCGCACTCCACTCCCACTGCAGATCTAATAGACCCACCTAACTAACAGAAACTGTAAACAAGTAGGTGTGGTAGTTTCATAGTAATTTCATTGTACTTAGCGCCCCCTTCAGGCAGATATAGGCAGTGTCCACCAGCGTCTGACCAGAACTGAAGAAGCAGCTTGGATGAACTGCGAAATGTATTCGACCAAATAAACTTTTGTCCAGCTGACAAATTGAATTTCTCCTGCACACATTAGAAAACACAGACAGTTTTAAGAGAGCTACAGTAAGAGTTCTGTTTTCCATATTTTTTTAACACAGTAAAAATCAAGTACCGCACTTTAACCGTTTTGTTTGTTGTATGCCGGGGCGGTGGCAGGCATTTCTGGTTGGAGGGGGTGCTAATGTTTTAAATGTGGGTGCTTACGGTAATTTAGAGTCTTTTAACAATGGACCCCCCCCCCCCTACCATGTCTGAGTCACTTTTAAATAAGTTTAAATGTAGGTAGCACCCTGGAGTGATTCATAAAAACTATTCTGGAGTTGCCATTTGAACATTTTTAGTTGATGTCCTTTGAAAAAAAGCTTTGGGGGGAGTTCTGGGGGGTGCATTGGCCATCCAAGAGGAGGCTAGTGCCCCTCAAGCCTTCCCTCACTGACGCCGCCCCTGGTTGTGCGATTAAATATTATTCATTTGCGTCTTAAAGGGAGTGTGTGGGCCCGGGCTCTTAAAGGGAGTGTGAAGGGTCAGAGCCTATGTTGCCCAGAATGCTTTGCAGTTTAGAGTGGAAGCCAGCTTGTCTTCTTTTGTGCGATTTCTCTGCAGTGTTCATATCACACTCTCCATCTACAGCACTGAACAGCAGCAAGGTCAGCTCTCTATGTGAACAGCTGAAAGGCATTCTGGGAGAGAAGTCATTAATACAAAGAGGAAGAAAGCGGTTTCAAGATTTTGGGATCATTTCGTAGTTCTGCAGTAACTTTGTCCCGGTTGTAATGAGGAAAAGTTGGGTGTTAAAAGTTTTTTAAAGGCGGACTGTAAGGAGGGCGTGACATGCTTGTCTCCATGGAGATGTTAAAGCGACCTGTTCTGCAAAATTGACTTTTCAGAGCTTTTAACCATGTTTTAGTTGGTTCCCCTTCTCATTTACCCGCTCGAAGTCATAGTATTTAGAATGATTTGTGCTTATTAGGGATGCACGATCCACATTTTTTCACTTCCGATCCGATCCCGATACCTGCATTTGGATATTGGCCGGTACGGATACTATTCCGATACCAAAACTGTTTGTTTTCAATATTATCATCATTATTGTTTAACTACAAATAAACTCATCTCTACAGACAAGTAGGCCTATGATATGAACAAATGTTTGCATGTGTGTCCCAAAAGGCAACTTGAGGTAAGTATAGGTCATAAAAGGACATCAGAAGAACAGGAAATTCTGTGATATTTGCTAATCCGGTTGACACTCGTTGTAGAGTTCGGGTAGCGCAGTCTCTGATAAATAGCTTCCACCTCTCGGTACAACGGCTTTGCAAACATTGCACGCTGCTGTCTTGCTTTGAGGTGTTTCTAGTAAAAAGTATTTCCACACAGCGGACATGTTGTGATGAAAAGTCGGTTAACTGCCTTGTGCTGCTCAGTGTTCGCCTGCTAGCTCGCGCTGCTACTTCGCCTGCTAGCTGGCTGCAAACTGTGGAATGGATTTCCAGAACGGAGGCGTGTCTCATCATTACTCTGTGTCTCATTGAGATACGCCTCCGTTCAGGAAATCCATTCCACATTTTGCAGCAGGAGCAGAGCAGCCGACAGGGAATCACTCGTGGAGTCATTTCAGCAGATAATGTGTATATACAGACATGGATCATGGATCGGAAAGTTTCGCAGGTTGGACTGGAACCCAATACCGATACTGGATCGGATCGGCCCCATCCCTAATGCTTGTCAGAGCAATGTGTGTAAAATCCCTCAGTCGTCTAGGTGGAATCCATGGCAAGTTAATTCAGTTCAGAACTGAAGAAGCAGCTTGGATGAGCTGCGAAATGTATTCGACCAAATAAACTTTTGTCCAGTTAACAAATTGATTTTTTCCTTTTGCCTTGTCTGAGCAATCTTTAACTTCTTATTTTCAAGACTCCATACCCCCGTTTTCACGATTATTAGCACAGGCCCACTGCTCTGCACTTACTTCATTCCCCAATTTAATTTTCTTAATCAGTGATACACGTAGGATTCTGCAGAGCCACATGGAACTCTTAGACTTAGAAAAACTTTATTGATCCACAAGTCTAAAACTCAGTGCACTTGTTTCTTTTTTTAAGTCGTTTAAGTCAATGTAGTGATTTAAAATGCCAAAATTATAACGTAATGATCCTCAAGTGTCTTAGATTATAATTATAGAGCACTAAAAATTAGGGATGCACCAATCCACATTTTTCCACTTCCGATCCGATCCTGATATCTGAATTTGGATATCAGCCGATACCGATACTATTCCGATACCAAAACTGTTTGCTTTCCATATTATCATCATTATTGTTTAACTGCAAATAACAGTACCCATAATGATAAAACACCTGCAATTCAATACAATAAAGAAAATACTTGAATAACCCCCCATATGGTATGACTTAATTAACTAAGAGACTTAAGAAAACAAAATAAACCCACAAATTAACATTAATGGTCCCCCTTTAATGTGCCCCCCTTTAGCGCTATCTTGCGCTATTTCTCGCAAGACCAGGAAGTTCCCCAGTTTGGCCCCTAAACCAGAGCGCAACGCGGAGACAGAGGAAGGTCGGGAGAGCATGTGGATCAGAGGGAGAGGAACAGAGTCCAGATAGCGGGAAAACAGTTTGTAAGCAGTCCTGCAGTAGCAGGGAACAGTTTGCACCCGAGCCGCAAACCAGGCGGAGCGCTCCAAGTGCTCTGCTCGAGAGGGAGAGCGGTGCCGGTCGGGGGGAGGGTGGGGGGCTCCGTAACTGTGGCTCATTGAGATCCGCCTCCGTTCAGGAAATCCATTCCACAGTAGGAGCAGAGCTCGTGACGTTATTTCAGCAGATAATGTGCATATACAGACATGGCTCATGGATCGGAAATTTTCGCAGGTTGGATCGGAATTTCCGATCCGTGAAATACGTTGATATCGGAACCCGATACCGATACTGGATCGGCCCCATCCCTACTAAAAATGTCTTCTTTAATGGATTGCTTGGAATATTCCACGATATAACACGATACACCTGCTTGTCTCAGTATAAGTTTATCTATCTCCTTAAAGACAAGCAGGTAACACCGAAGTTGCGGATCAGATCTTTTCGATAGGTTGAAAGAGGTACTTAAAGTTTGTAACAATAAGGAGACCATTTTAATGGGTGATTTTAATTTGAACTGGTTTGATAAGGCACGCTCTAACAAGTTAAGGGAATTGGCTAAACAATTTAATCTAACTCAAATAATGAAGAATCCAACTAGAATAACTAGCTCCACAAAAACATTGTTAGATCTGATATTTACTAACAAATTAAATCGTGTAAATAAAACTTATAATTTAATTACTGGTTTGTCGGATCATAACCTAACTCTGGTTTCAAGGAAGCTCAATAAATCTCGTTATAAAAATCAAAATAGAGAAAAGTCATATATATCAATTATCCCAAAGCGTGACATGGAGCTCTTGGATAATGAAATCAAAAACACCGTTCAAATTGATTTAGTGTATGGTCAGGACACTGTGCAGGCTTGCAGCACTCTTAAAAATGCTATTGTTCAAATTCTTTCTAAATTTACGAAAACACTGCCACGTAAATTTAAAAGTAAAAAAACCTTACCCTGGCTCTGTGAGCGGCTATGGCTTTTAATGAAGGAAAGAGATGCTGCCTTAAAAAAGTATCTTAAGTCAAGGCTGAGCACGGATCAGCTGATTTTTAAAAGTCTTAGAAATAAAGTTATAGGACAAGTGAGAAGGGCAAAAGCTGATTTTTTTTTTTTAGAGATAATAAAGGAGGCTAAAGGCAACAGTAAAATGATATGGAAGTGCATCGATAAACTCTCAGGGAAAGAACGGACTGGAAATGCACCTATTGAACTTGATATAAACTCATACAATGGCCAAGCACTCTTACCTAAAGGACAAGAAACTACAAAGGACAATCTCACTGTAGCAAACATGTTCAATGACTATTTTATCACTTCCATCTCAGATCTGTGTAATCCATCGAACACAGAGCAGACTGCTACATCATTTGTTGACTCTGTTGGGATTGTGGCATGTGGCCATAGAGGAGGACCACCTTCCACTCAGGTGGATGCTATGGATTTTTGTGATGTGAGTGAAGACAACGTCATTAACATAATTTCATCACTTTCAAACTCGAGAGCGAAAGACTCTTGGGGACTTGACACTCTTTTTCTAAAGAAGTACAAGAACATTTTGGCAGCACCAATTACGCACATAATTAATCAGTCGCTACATGAATGTGTGTTTCCAGATTCCTTTAAAACTGCAATTGTAACACCTATTTTTAAATCGGGTAATTGTTTGGACATCAAGAATTATAGACCTATTAGTGTGCTTCCTGTGGTCTCTAAAGTTATTGAAAAAATTGTTGCGGAACAACTTATTGACCACCTCGACTACAGAAATATGCTGCATCCAATGCAATTTGGCTTCCGGTCAAAACACTCCACAGACACAGCATGTTGCTATTTGCTTGAAGTAATCAAACACAGCTTAGACAAGGGTGGGGTGGTTGGGGCCGTCTTTTTGGATCTCCGGAAGGCATTTGATACTGTTAACCACTCAGTGTTGCTGACAAAAAATGCAAAATTTCAAACTCTCTGCAAACACTATCAGTTGGTTTCAATCATATTTGGCAGATCGCCACCAGTGTGTAAGAATAAATGATAAAACCTCTCCATTTACAACTTGCATAGCAGGCGTGCCCCAAGGGTCCATTCTGGGGCCGTTGCTCTTCAGCTTGTACATCAATGATCTACCTTCTATTTGTAACGATGTAAAAATCGTGATGTACGCTGATGACACAGTATTTTTTGCACACGGTTCTGACGCAAATTCTGTCGCAGCTAAGCTATCTGTGGCAATGGTAAAAGCAACAGAGTGGTTTAACAAATCTTTCCTTACCCTGAATACAGAGAAAACTATTACAATGTACTTCTCAAACAAACAAAGTCAAAGTGTATATCCTAACATCTATGTGAACAGTTGTATGATTAAAAATGTAGAGGAAGTTAAATATCTGGGAGTCATATTAGACCCTACCCTTAATTTTAAAAAACATATTAAAAAGGTCTGTAATGTCTTGAAATTCAACATCGCTAACTTCCAACACATTAGAAGTTCATTATCATTAGAAGCCTCAAAATCTTATTTTAATGCTATGATTTTATCTCACATTCTGTATTGTATTTCTTCATGGTCTCAAGCCAAAACAACAGTATTAAATCCTCTTAGATCATTGCATAATCAGGCACTGAAAATACTTGATAAAAAGCCTAGACGCTACCATCACTGCTACATATTGGACAAATTTAAAATATTAAGCTTTGACAACTTGATCAGGTACTCTAATATTCGCCTGGTACATAAAATCTTGCATGACGCTGCCCCACCCCCACTAAAGACCTATGTACAGCCTCGCTCTCAAATAACAAGCAGAGTGTTAAGGTCCGTGTCTAGGGGTGACTGCAATGTTCTTAAAAGAAAGTCCGCTTTCTCTCAATCTGTCTTCTCCTATAAAGCTATCAAGGAATGGAACGGGCTTCCAGAAAATTTGAAGAACATGGCAGATTATCTCAGCTTTTCACGGGCTGTTAAAAACTGGCTTCTTGACCATCAGTCCTGCTCACACTAAAAATACCAGACGGGTATTTGGCCATCAGATGTTACCCTCGTGGGTACCATCTGATGGCCACTAGAATACCAAGATCATTAGTGTCATATTACTGTTTTGTTTACATTTATAATACCAATAAGGTACGGAGCTATCGGATGCTACCCTTGTGGGTAGCATCTGATAGCGACAACACTGTATTTATTCTGATATTTATTGCATTTTATATGTCTTGCACTTTAATATCTTGTAGTTTGCACTAGGTATCGAAATCTACTCTGAAATTTATTGCACTTTAAATGTCTCGCATTTTAATAACTTGTAGTTTGTACTAGGTATCGAAAATTGCACTATGTATTGAAAATTTTGCACGCCTGTATATTTTTTGTATTGCACCTTTTATATGTAATTGTTTTTAATGTTTGTTAAGGACTACAGATGGAAATTAGCATTCTGCTAAATCTGGTGCAGCCATCTTTTTAATGTACCTGCACATTGTCCTTCAAATAAACAAGTAAATAAAATAAATCTGTGGAGAGGGGTATTACCGTGATGCTAAAAATTTTAGGAATATCAAACTCGATTTTGATTCTTAATACAGACGGTCCATGGGCGAATACTAGTCTTTGCGCTCTTATTCTTGTTCTGATACAGCTCAAGATCATTTTAAAGCTTCAGGAAAGGTTCATTTCTGTCCTGTGAATGTTTAGTATCGACACCTGATACCGATATCTGATTTTCGATATTTTTCTACATGCCTGGGTGCCATCTAAAACCTCTTCACGCATGTTTTTCAGCGTTATAACATGGTAGAAAGCTCCAAAAAGTTGATTTGCATAACACCTCCTGTTTAATTATTATTTTCGTTTTGATTTATTACTTTATAGTGCATGATAAATTTTACAGAACCATTAAAAAATGATTCCACGTTACAGCCACTGTGACTTTTTCCTTTGCCCAGTATAAATCTCCATCTCACGATCCCTTGACCGTGTCCGTCTGTGTCCAGATAACTCCCTAAAGTGGACGTCTCTCCATCGTCTTTACCCACGCACGGCTTTTTTTTTGGGCCGATTATGAACTGAAGCCGGAGTATCTCAGTCTTAAGCCCCTATTGATTTTATATTCAGTCAATGGACTACATTTAGCCTGATGCAGACCTGCTGTTACAGAGATCATCCTGCAGGGGGAGTGCTGTTTTACATTTACTGCACAATCTATGTTTTTAATCAATCAATACGGATTAAAACTATGAGTATTGGTAGAATAATAGTCTAATAATACAAACAAATTAAATGTAGCTATTGTGGTAAATTGTTGATATGCACTGTCCTAATTCAAATAAATAAATAAAATGAATACATTGGAGAAAACACTGTTCCACCTTGTGATGTCACGTGGTAATACAGGAAGGGCTCCACTGTGTTTTTAAACTCCATACACCTTCAATAGAACCATTTCAATTAGGGATGTCAACAATTAATCGATTAACGGTTAATTGTCGATTAAGACGTTGGTCGATCAAAATGCATTAATTGTAAGTAACCGCTAACCGCGGACACGCGCACCCGAAACAAGGCAACCGCGCTGCGCCAAGCTCGACTCACAGCCGACCGCAGGCGCCAACGGCACTGCTCAGCAGCCCCGGGTGTACGCGCGAGGCGAGATCGAACCCGGAAAGCGTGCCGCTGCTGCTGGTTTCGCCGCGGGCCGCGCCCCGAGCCCAGGCAGATCTCGGGGCGCGGGCCGTGGCGAAACCAGCAGCAGCGGCACGTGGTGGTTTAATCCTGGTCTAGTCCAGGTCTAGACCCGGTCCAGTCCCGGTCCAGTCCAGGTCCAGTCCAGGTCCAGACCTGGTTCAGACCTGGTCCAGTCCACGTTCAGTCCTGGTCTAGTCTCTTAGCCAATCAGGACAGAACACAATGTTACACTATAAAAAAATGTTACACTCTAAAAAAAAAATTGGATAGAGCGAGGGATTACTGTATTTTGTTATTCAGCATCAATACATTTGTCTGCTTTTTACTAAGGAATAATTAATTGAGGAATATACAATATAATAATACTATGATATATTTTTGACTCAGTGTTATGTATACTATAGCTTATATTCTTAAAGATCCTATTGAAACACTAAAATTCAGGTGAAAAACGCCGCTTATCAGTTAATCGTTAATCGATCGATAAGGTCAATCAACTATCAGTTAATGAATTAACCGATAATTTGCATCCCTAATTTCAATCTTTGCATCCCTGGAATTGCCAGTCTCAACTGAACTAAAGGTAAAAGGAGCTGAAAACTACCACTTCATGACATCACAAGGCGGAACAGAGCATTTTGAGCTTCTGGGATGTATAATAATAATAATAATAATAATAATAATAATAATAATAATAATAATAATAACAATAATAATAATAATAATAATAATAAAGGGTGACTCAAACATGTTTGAATGAAACAAAACACGACTCTAGTGTGTTTTTGAAGAGGGAACAACAATATAACATGGTTTAAGCTCACAAGTGGCACGGTGGCCGAGGGGCTAGCACTCACGCCTCACAGCAAGAAGGTTCCAGGTTCGATCCCCTTTCTGTGTGGAGTTTGCATGTTCTTCCCGTGTCTGGGTGGGTTTTCTTCGGGCACTCCGGTTTCCCCCATCAACACACACACAAAAATTAAAAAAATTAAAAAAATAATGCTCATAGATAAAATCCTCCAGCTTAGGTCCTGACCAAAGCCGAGGAATAAGATCATGGAGATGGGTCCCCGGGCGCCTGAAAGATGTGCTGCCCACTGCTCCTGAAGGATGGGTCAAATGCGGAGAAATAATTTTCCTACAGGGATGAATAAACGGATAATAATAACAATAATAATAATAATCATCATTTTAAAAAAGCATCTGTTTTGTAGGACCTTTAAATAACTTTAAATGTTCTCATAGTAAAACAAAAAATGTATTTCATAAAATGTTGTTCTTGTGAAAATGTACTTGACTATAATATTGGAAGTAATTATTGATCAATTGCAGTATCTTTCTTTGTATTAGTATCTGGATATTGTATCGTGACATGCCCAGTATGCCATCAGCTTGTCTACATAGAGGGGGCAGATAACATAAGATAACTCTTCTTTCTGCTCCCTTTCATTCAATATTTTGTATTGTTATCACAAATGTTGATGTCTTTTTATACTTTATGAATGAAATAAACAAATAAATAAATAAAAAAAGATATTGTGCTGACTAGAATGTTCCACAGTATGGCATTTTTCTTCCTAGTTGGTCATGATATGACATATGCAACCATAATAACCAAACCAAATGATTAGACTGTTAATTAAAAATACATGACAACATGTAAATGCCTTCCGTAAATGATGTCTGCACTCTGGGTGGAGCTGTCTGTTGATGACGTGGGTGGAGGTGTTTTGAGTTTTAGAACTCAGACCTATTTTTGTACATTTCTTTACACTTTTCCCCCCACAAACTGCCACTTAAAACTATGATAAACATTCACCACAGTCACTCTTACACCAAACAAAGTCAGAAAACATGAAAACCTCTCATATACACTTTAAAAGGCTGTCTACAGAACCTAAAACTAAGTAAAGTAGTAGCAATGTACAGTACTTAAAGGAGTATTAACGTTTTTTACAATCTGAGCCTTATTTCTGTAATAAAACAAGTTGTTTTACTCACCCATAGCACTTTGGTGTCATATGGAGCACTTCCAGAGATGTTTTTAGATTTGCGATCTCCGTAACGTGAGTTCTCGGGGCAAATGTTTGCGGTCTCCAAATAACACCAACTTTAGCACTTTTCAAATCATAGAAGCTCGATGTTTTAGTCTATGCTTTTGTTTGCGTCAAAAGTGGCCTGTAATCCGAGATTTAGCCATAGTTTCGAGTAGATGAGGACGCCAGTGCGCATGTGCGGAGTCACAGCTTATTTCGCTCTCAGCTCTCGGGACCCAAACATGAAACGCAAAGCTGTAAATTATGGATAAATCTCGGATTACAGGCCACTTTTGACTCAAACGAAAGTGTAGACTAAGACATTGAGCTTCTATGATTTGAAAAGTGCTAAAGTTTGTGTTATTTGGAGACCGCTCAGGGCATATAATATATGCCCCGAGAACTCGCGTTACGGATATCGCTAATCTAAAACATCTCCGGAAGTGCTCCATATGACACCAAAGTGCTATGGGTGAGTAAAACAACTTGTTTTATTACCGAAATAAGGCTCAGATTGTAAAAAACGTTAATTCTCCTTTAAGTGTATATTTTATGTATCTTTAGTTTACTTAAGTACATTGCTTTTTACTTTTACTACACTCGAGAGTAGGTATGTGTACTTTCTACTGTGCATCTTTGAACAAGACTGAAAAGTAGTTCAGAAGTACTTGTAGTATAGTAGTAGCAGCAGTAGTAGCAACACAGTCGAACAGTAAATGAAAACGGTCACTCAGCTCTGTCGACTGTGGGAGCAGAGGCTCATAATCAGCCGAGTGGCTAACTGGCACGTCTGCGCGCACTGGTCCATAAACGCTGACAGAGACGTGTGGACAGACCCATTCACAAATTAAATTCACTACAAGAAATATAGCTTTGGGCGCTGGGCTTTCAACACAGCAAAAACTAAAGATGCATTAGCTAAAGTCACTTGGAAAAATGTATCTTCTTTTCAGTGCCAGTTAAGATGCTAAATGTTGTTTTTTATTAGGATATTTATTAAGTTTATGCTCTTCTGGATTTATATTCTTGGAACAAACTCATTTTTAGTCCTAGTAGTAGTAGTGGTAGTAGTAGCAGTAGCAGCAGCAACATTATGAGTAGTTGTAGTAGTTGTAGTAATAGTAGTAGTGGCAGTAGTTGTGGTAGACTAAGTAGTAGAAGTTGTAGTAGTGGATCACCAAGATCATTTTTATTGTATTTTGTTTTTCCTCAGTTTAATCTGTGTAACATTTTAGCCTGTATGTTAAGTAGTAGTAGTAGTAGTAGTAGTAGTAGTAGTAGTAGTAGTAGTAGTAGTAGTAGTAGTAGCACCACCAGCAGCAGCATCAATAGTAGTAGTTGTAGAAGTAGTAGATCATCAGGATAATTTACTCAGAATATATTTAGTTTCTCTTTAATCTGTCTGTCAGCAAGTAGTAGCAGTATTAATTGTAGTCACGGCTCTCAAGTTTTGAGCGGGGTCGTGCGTGAGACAGCGTAATTTCCGAGGAGCGGGGGGGGCGAGTGAACAATTTTTCCCGAGGAGCGGGGGGGGGGGTTGAATTGCATGAGAAATGCCGTGTGAGCGTGTGAACGCGTCGAATTGTCTCTCTCAATGCGTGAGACTTGAGAGCCCTGCTGTAAATGTTTGTCTAAAGAGCAAACTTAAACTACAAAGCAACTAATGAGAGTTATATAAATGAAGTTATTACCTGATGGTTCTCAGGTTGTTTTATCATCACCGCAGTGTGCGCTTACCAGCTGAAACTACACTCTACAGTCTGCCCAACAACAGAACAATCTATTTTCTGATTGGCTGATTTTTTTCCGGGGAGCGGGACGGGGAGGAGGGGGAGAGTTTTTTTTCGCTGAAAACGTGCGGTGCCTGCATAAACTGAGCCACACAGACCGATTTTCTGGGCACAAAAAAAAAATAAAAAAATTCAGCGTGAGAAATGCCATGTGTGGCGTGTGAGCGTGTGAACACGTCGAATTGCGTGTGTCACACTCTCAATGCGTGAGACTTGAGAGCCCTGATTGTAGTAGTAGTTGTAGTAGTAGCAGTAGTAGTAGTAGCAGCATCAATAGTAGTAGTAGATCAAGATCATTTTTACTCACAATGTATTTTGTTTTAGCCTGTAAATTAAGCTTGTAGTAGTACTAGTAGTAGTAGTAAAAATAGTCATAGTAGAAGTAGTCTTAGTAGTCATAGTTGGAACTTTCATAGTATGAAAGTGGCGTGTGCATGAGTGTTGGAGGTGCTCGGAGGGGCCGATGGCGCAGATTGACAGCCTCACTTCCGTCAGTCTGCCCCAGGGCAGATGTGGCTACAGAAAGTAGCTTACCACCACCAAGTGTGGAGTGAATGAACAATGAACTGTAAAGCGCTTTGAGTGTCATGAAAGGCGCTATATAAATCCAATGAATTATTATTATTATTATTATTATAGTTGTAGTAGTAGTAGCAGTAGTAGCTTTAATAGTAGTTGTAGAAATAATGGATCATCAAGGTAATTTTATTCAGATGTATTTTGTTTTTCTCAGTTTAATCTGTGTAACATTTTAGCCTGTACGTTAAGCAAGTAGTAGTAGTAGTAGTAGTAGTAGTAGTAGTATTAATAGTAGTAGTTGTAGAAGTAGTAGCTCATCAAGATCAAAATTTTTACTCAGAATATATTTAGTTTCTCTTAATTTAATCAGTAAGCAAGTAGTAGCAGAAATAGTAGTAGCAGCATCAGTAGTAGTAGTAGATCAAGATAATTTTTACTCAGAATGTATTTTGTTTTAGCCTGTAAATTAAGCTCGTAGTAGTACTAGTAGTAGTAGTAAAAATAGTCATAGTAGAAGTAGTCTTAGTAGTCATAGTTGTAGTAGCAGTAGTAGCTTTAATAGTAGTAGTTCTAGAAGTAATGGATCATCAAGGTCATTTTACTCAGGTGCATTTTGTTTTTCTTAATATAATCTGCCTAACATTTTAGCCTGCACATTAAGCATACAGTGGGCCTGCCTCTCCACAGAGCTGACCCGTAACACGTCTTGTATTGTCAGTGTGTTTGAGAGAAGAACTCAGTCTAAATACGCAGGACTTGTGTGTGAAACATGTGAATGAAACAAAACACAACTCCAGGTCTGTTTGCGAGGAGGAAACAACATTAGGACAGATCAGAAAATAGTGTAATATTTAAAAAAAACATGTGAGGTTTTTGTGTTTTGGGCGTGCTTTTGTGCTTACTTTTGTCCGACAGCTACGATCCTGCAGCGTCTGAAAAGTAGAGGCAGCCCCAGCACTCAGAGGCATCACTGCTAGTTTAATATTTCCATTCCCAACACAGTGGGAACATCAGAAATACACTGACATACTCTAGATATACTGTATCATTGTATTACTTTCTTTATAACTTCTCAAAGATTTTACTTTCCTAGAAACAATTCAATTTAGTTTTAGTAAGTGTTGTGACATGAATATTCTCGATTATAGATTAAAGGTCCTGTATTACGCGAAATTGACACTTGTGAGCTTGAAACCGTGTTAAAAGGTTCTCAAAAACAGACCTGGACTTGTGTTTTGCTTCATTCACACGTTTGAGTAACACTTTATTATTAGTCTATCTACATCTCCAAAGCTCAGAATGCTCTGTTCCACCTTGTGATGTCATGACTGAAATTGTTAAAGGGATAGTGCGTTTTTTTTTTATGTTAATCTGTATGGGTTTCCTTCTAAAATTTACGTGCGGTAACACTGGCTTACCTCAGACAGTTTGCGCTCAGCCCGGTTCTGCTCGCGTTCTGGAGCTCAGGTAATTAGGTCCGGTGAGTTCGCGGGGACTCGTAATAAAGCTTGTTTTTCTTCTCAAAACAAAACATTTGTCCGAAAGGTGATATATTTCCGTCCCAAACAGTTGTCCATGAAAAATCCAGCAGCGTAGTTAGCTTTCGCATATCTCGTCTCGATTCGTATCACTGCGCTCACATTAGCTGCCTGTTGCCTGTTCACTCGTAAACTTCCCCTTACGGTGGACCGCATCCGTCGTTCACTTCTGCTAAAGGTTAACATGCTAATAATAAGTAATAGGCGCAATTCTAATTTTGATCAAGGGCTCGGGCCATGACCGAGGGCTACATCCCCCTTGAAACGAAGTAAGCTCTCGACCAGACTTGAAACGAAGGGGTACGCCTACAAGCTCAGGCAGGTTTTGGGATCAGGATGGCAGCGTCACATCGACCAGCTAAGGAGTCTCATAAATGTATTTTCAGCAGTTGTAATTATCGATTATCAGTTTAGCATGGTTTACAATCATGACGCTTATGTTCTGCGTTACTTTTAGTGAACTGTTGTTGCGGTTTTAATTGTAGTGATGTCTGTTTAGCCGACGTTATCGTTTTCATCGAACTTTCATGTATAAACAAGCTAGTTTTTTTGTTGAGCTGAGGTACCAGATCCTTGACATTTGTTTACGTTTGTTTGCTTCAATTGTTGTCGCCTCTGTAGACGTAGCAGCCTGGTAGAAGTGAGGGGATGGTGACGCAAACGGTAATCGAGTGGTGTCCCATTTCTTAGGAGAACATTCGTACCCTGAGCCCTCTCAGCTCGGTATCGAGGGGCAAGACCAAGACATAGATAAAGGGGTAGGGGAAGGGGTAAAACAGGGTAATAGGACGCACCCTAAGGGCCCGTCCACACGACAACGTTTTTTGGTGGAAACGGAGAAGTTTGTATTCATTTTGGCCTTTCGTCCACACGGCGCCAGCATTTTGGGGGGAAACAGGTTCCAGAGTGGAGAAATTTCGAGGACGCCGGGGTCGCGTTGTCGTGTGGACGAGCAAAGCGATGACGTCGCGATGCTTATTTGCGGAAGAGAAAGGACTTTATGCGCATTCCTGTTTACAGCACCACATATCGGTGTGGCATATGTATTACATCGTTTTCACTCAGCGCTCCGTTTTCGTCTGGACGTGAATATTTACTGATCCAACATGTGTGTGGACGTGAATTTTTTTCAACCCGCGTTTGTCGTGTGGACGTAGCGCAAGTCTCTCGGCTGGCCTGGGAACACCTTGGGGTCTTCACGGAGGAGCTGGAGGAAGTGTCCGGAGTGAGGGAAGTCTGGGAGTCCCTTCTGTTGCCCCCGCGACCTGGCCCCGGATAAGCGGAAGAAAATAGATGGATGAAAAATGCTAAATGTTTTAAAAATGCTAAAATTTATGTTGTTTTCTACGTTTTCTACGTTTTTTTGTTTTTTTTTTAAGCTCTGAGCCTCCCCTACCCCTTCAATATATCCATACTGGGGCAAAACACATTTTGCTCAAATACATGCCTCCTCGCCATCCTTCTCTGCACTATAGTTTAGTTTTTTAGTTTATTTATCAGGGACAATGCACATAAAAACTTTGAGCTACACAAAGAGGTCATATGTTAGTGCCAGGTTATTCATTTCCAGCTTCACTCCCCGGACAGGTTGGTGTCATAAATGGCGTACATGCAATAAAATAAAATAAAATGTAAACTAGTCCCATTCAGTCGCATTCATCACATCCATAGATACTCTATACTGTCCCTCCTCTGTACATAGTTTTTGAGCAGTTCATCACTTGTAGCACTGAAACGAACATGGGCCAGTTTCATGTCAACGTTCTGTCTTTTTAATAGTAATTAAATATTGTGCGAGCAGCGGAGTAGAAGTCAATCGCTGACTCATGATTGGCCGTGTGTGGTGCTTATGGAGATGGATTGGCCATAAAAACTGAAGAGCTCAGCTGACGGAGAATTAGGAACGAGGAAGAGGAGCCAGTGTTGAAATGTAGCGGCCGATGCAGAAGTTACGGAGGCAAACCACAAGCTCAGATGGTTTTAGGCGAATTAGAACAACAGAGGTCCAAGTTTGAGATCAGCAAAAAGAGAAGTGTTGGAAACTGTTGCTGTTTAGTCTAAAAAGAAAAAAAAAAAGAATTGCTTCAGGGTTTAAACTTATAAAAACTGAAAATACTCTATTCTTCTACTTCTTTTTTGCGGTATTAACTGTGTTGGTCCACTGATCCGAACGTTGGAAGACATAAACGTCATTGGTTGTGCGGTCAGACCCACAAGTTGGCAGCGCGAATCCAGCTCCTACAGATGAACGCTGTTGTGTCCTTGGGCAAAACAGTCTAGGCATACATTGGTGAATGGGTGAGTGGTTTCCAAGGTTATAATGGATTTGGGATTTTTCATTATAGTTTAGTTTGTTAGTTTTGACTTTTTTCCTCTAATTCGGTTGGTTTTAATTAGTTTTTAGAGCAGCGCTGATAGTTTTAGTTAGTTTTCGTTATTTGTAACAGCTCAGTTTTAGTTTAGTTTTTATTATTTTTAGTTTTTGGGTTATACTTTAGGTTATTTGTCAAGTCCAGGATTAAAAAAGAAAGTATTGTGTTATCAAACTTACAACAAACAAATACAATTTTAAAACATTTATTCAGGTTTACCCTCACAACAACCAAAGCAGTCCACAAGCTGCAGCCTGAAGTGCAAAAACAAATAAAAATACACACCAAAACGTCCACATTTACCAACTCCAAAAAAGGCTTGTAAAATAAAATGACAAAGACGAAAACAAAGACCGATTCATCTACAATTTCAGTTAGTTTTGTAAACACACAATACAGTTTCAGTTTGTATTGTTTTTTGTCATTTTCATTTATTTTTTATTGTTTTTTGTCGTTTTTATTTATTTCAGTAAATATTTTTTCAATTTTAGTTTTCGTTTTTTTGTTCGTTTTCATTAACTATAATAACCTTGGTGGTTTCTTGACGTAAAGTGCGTTTTGTGCCTTGAAGGTGGAAAAGAGCTTTATAAAAATGTGAGCATTTACCGTTTCCGCTGACAATATTCTCCATATTGGCAGAAAACGACGTATTAACATGTTTTTGAGCTCTGATGATTGCGTTCCGCTAATGAACCTACAGCACATCGCATCAGATCTGTGAAGTTGTAATATCGTGCTTTTGTATATTCATGAGAAATGGCTGTGTGGGAGCATACGTGAAGTAAAATTGTGGGCTAAGCTTTAAACAGAATCTTAGAAGAGAGATGGCACCAAAAAGTCAATTTTGCCAAATTTTTGTCTCTATGGAAATATGTTGGTTCAAATGAAAAAAAAAACAAACAAAAAAAACTCTTGCGAGTCTGATCTACAGCAATCCGTTGGAAATACCGACAGTGCAGACTCTTTGGCTACGTTCAGACTGCGGGGCTTAATGCTCAATTCGGATTTTTTTGTGAAATCTGATTTTTTTTTTGCGAGGTCGTTCACATTTCCAATTAAATGCCACTTGTATGTGATCTCCAGTGTGAACTTTAAAGGGATATGCCACCCCCAGGTCAAACTTGGGCATCTCCCCACAGTCCAGAGACTAAAACAAGTGATGAAAAGCGTTTTCCTGGTCACCCAGCCATTGTCCGAGTCTGTCAGCACTGACCGCCGCGTGCAGCTGGAGCTCCTCCGCGTTAGACTGGAGTCTAACGTCGCCAGAGAAAGATTTCGGCCAAAAGGAATTAATTTGCTTGATGCTTTTCCCAATTACTTTCTGTGTAGTGCGCATTCATATCGAGTGCAAATAAATGTGCAAATCAACACGGAGAGCTTGACTTGGTCATTTTGGGGTGGGAACTATTTTACAGTGCGGAAAAAAACAGCCGAAGCACACAGGGGAATCCCTGTTACGCACCACGTTGGGAGTTCCCTTGTTACGCAGCGTGGTGTGTGCTTCGGCTCTGTTTTTCCGCACTGAAAAATAGTTCCCACCCAAAATGACCAAGGCAAGCTCTCCGTGTTGATTTGCACATTTATTTTTTAATTGGGAAAAGCATCGAGCAAATTAATTCCTTTTGGCCGAAATCTTTCTCTGGCGACGTTAGCCTCCAGTCTAACGTGGAGTAGCTCCAGCTGCACGCGGCGGTCAGTGCTGACAGACTCGGACAATGGCTGGGTGACCAGGAAAACGCTTTCCATCACTTATTTTAGTCTCTGGACTGTGGGGAGATGCCCAAGTTTGACCTGAGGGTGGCATATCCCTTTAAATGCCCCAAAATGCGCCTTGGAGGACATGACGAGGTGTTTACGGAAGTCGCCTAAACATGGATGCGAGCATTGAGCACCTGGAGATTTTAAAGTTGCTGTGATACCGGAGCCAGAACATGTACAACTTATTTGTTTTAAGGACGAGATTGAGAAGGACAAGGATTTTGGTCATGGCATTTTGTGGGGCAGTGGCAGCAACGTCTGTAGAAAGGAATGTGTGGGTGCTGAGAGTGGTGGGATTGTCATGTGCTTTGCCGTTTCACTGACACGGAGTTAATACACGATTTTCATATGATGAGAAGAACATTTGTGTACATTTGTGAGACCCTACTTGTACCGCTCTCGCTTGTTGATGACGTGTAGGTCGGATGAACGCAACCTGGCCGTTCAGACTGAAGTCGCACGTCAAAAGATTGGATATGTATCAGTTTTAGAACCACATATCCAAGTAGCCTGGGTCGCATTTGAAAAAATCGGATCTGCGTCGGTTCAGACTGTCATTAAAAGATCAGATACAGGTCGCATAGGGGTGAAAAAATCGGATTTGGATCACTTCAGACTGCAGTGTGAACGGAGCCTTTGTTGTGATGACGTTTACGGCGACGTCGGCTCCAAACTCAATTTTCTAAGGCGAAAGTCAGCAGACCGGTGTCATCGCTTATAACGATATAGCAGAAACAAGCACAATATGCCTTCTTTATAGGTGCACTGTGTAACTTGTCTGGTGGAGGGTCCCTCACCTGCTTGTTTCCATGGAAATGTGCCTAGAATGTTCCACAGTATGGCCATAAACTTAAGAATCTCCATGGAGACCGGCAAGAATGGATGTTTTAAAAGATATTTTTGAGCGATAAATAACGCCTGTAGTTCAAAAAATGTAAGGCAGATTAGTTTAATACCATACTGTGGACAATTTAAACCAAAGCATTAACATCTCCATGGAGACAAACAGATAATGGACCCTGAAAAGTTATACAGTGCACCTTTAAATGCACTGTCGCATTTTAAATAAATAAATAAATACGCACCCTCTTAATCGTGATGATGCGTTATCTCAGCCATAGAGTAACTTTTCCTCTTTTTCTCAGAACAAATGTTAGACTAATGCATGATCCGTTCCACCTCCAGTTCCACACTCTCCGAAAACATCTTGTGCAGAGTTTGTGAACAGCGGTAATGAGTCCGGACCAAATGAACCGCTCAGACACACTTTAAATGGAAGTTAAACCAGTCAGGCATTACCCACTGTCTAATGCTATAATGTGCTCCTGTGGTTTAATGCAAGGGTTTCTTAATATAGTAAGGAAAGCTTAAAGGCCCACTGCAACTTTTCGGTTGGGGGTCCGTCACCTGCTTGTTTCTCTGCATGGAATGTTTCACAGTATGACATTAAACAGCTCTACCTTGCATATATCCAATTATAGGTAGATTTACTGCTGAAAACTACCTAGAAAACCAGGCATTCTGACTGAGTGAGGCGGTCTCTCCACAGATTTGACCTGCAACTTGGTCTGGTGTGGTCTCCATGAAGACAAACCGGTTTAATACATATTGTGAAACATTCCAGGCAAAGCAAAACCAATTCCATGGAGAAAAGCATTTGACGGACCGTCCGCCAGTGTGAATCGTACCAAAGGTGGTGAGTAATGAGGTACATTTATTCAGTGAATTAGACGTTTATTTATTTATTTATTTTTGTCACCAGTAGAGGGCACCTCTCCCCTCACCCAGCCTTTGGTCAGCTCACCTGTGCTCTCTGTGGTCTACTTCTGTCAGACCAAATCAGACCAGAGTAATGTAGAAAACATCGAGTGAAAATACAACTGGGGTGGTTCATGTTTCCTCGTCGCAAACATACCTGGAGTTTTGTTTTGTTTTATTCACACATGTT
This sequence comes from Paratrypauchen microcephalus, assembly GCA_036785185.1. Lineage (NCBI taxonomy): Eukaryota > Metazoa > Chordata > Actinopteri > Gobiiformes > Gobiidae > Paratrypauchen > Paratrypauchen microcephalus. The sequence goes on along the minus strand of JAVJIX010000103.1, from coordinate 1,278,216 downwards.
TAACAGACAACTCCTGCATATTTAGGCTTCTCTCGAACAGAAAACACCCTGTTCCACCTTGTGATGCCATGTGGTAATACAAGAAGTGCTCAACTGTATTTTTAAACCCCACACACCTTCACTAGAAGTGATTTCAGCCCTGAATTGCCAAACTATACTGAACTAAAGGCAAAAGGCATTAAATTGAAAACTATCATGACATCACAAGGTGGAAGAGAGCATTTTGAGTATTGGAGATGTAGAAATCAATTAATAAGGATTACTCAAACATGTGTGAATGAAACAAAACAACTCCAGGAATGTGTTTAAGGAGGTAACAATATTATGCTATGACTGAAGTGTGTGTAGAATCCCTCTGTCGTCCAGGTAGAATCCATGGCAAAAGGAGAAATTCAATTTGTCAGCTGGACAAAAGTTTATTTGGTCGAATACCTTTCAGGCAGATATAGGCAGCGTCCACCAGCGTCTGTGTAGAAGCAGCCTGGATGAGCTGCGAAATGTATTCCACCAAATGGTAAATGGTCACATCTTTATAGAGCGCTTTTCGACCTTCAAGGCACCCAGAGCGCTTTACAACAAGGAACCACTCACCCATTCACACACCAGTGTATGCAGACACTGGGGTGTTTGCATACACGAGGTGTGTTAAGTGGGTTAAGTGTCTTGCCCAAGGACACAACAGCAGCATTCATCTGTGGCAGCTGGAATCATACCACCTGAGGGTCAGTGGATCTGAACCGCCAATATCTGGATCAATGGACAACTGAGCTACTGCCGCCCCATGTAAACTTTTGTCCAGTTGACAAATTGAATTTCTCCTTTTGCTATGACTGAAAGCTCACAAGAGTTAGTTTTGTGTAATGTAGGATCTTTACGCAACTTTTTGCAGAAATTGTAAATACAACAGTACGGGTGACAGTGGCTCAGAAATCGTTCACTAACCCAAAGGTCTGAGGATCGATTCTCAAAGTTCTGTCATTGTTATGGTTTGTTTATTGTAACATCACATAAAGAATAACTTGTCATACATTTTTTCAGGGTTACATTTATTCATTTAAGTAAACTTGTGAGGGAAATCACCTCTTTCCTACACACATCTATAGACATTAAGAACCAGGCAGACAGTCAAAGTTATATTTTAGTTGCAAGGGGAGAAGTGACCCAGCGTAAGCGCTCCAAGCCTCCGCTCACAATTCTCCGCTGGAGCACTTCAGCTCCTGCCTTTTATTATAAAGCATGAATGGGAGGTTACTAACCTGGGAAATCCCAGGCTGCTTTCATTCGTTCCGATCTGAAAGACAGCCTGGCAACAAGGCCAAGCGAGCTCTCCTGATTTTGGGAACCAATCAGAGAGCAGGGAGGGGTGGAAAGACTACGCAACAAATGGAAACTTGTAGTTTGAACTGACAACTGACATGATTGGCTATGGGCTACGTATACGCCAAAAGATAGACATTCGTAATGCCCAATAAACGGCCATTGGCGATCGTAAACCACATCTTCGCTACGAGATATTTAGTAGGTGGCTCCCAGACCATATATCACTTGTGATATGGTCTGGTGTAAACCAGGCAAGGAGGTTACAGAGGTGGGGCAAAAAATCTTAAAAGTTCACACATAGCAGTTAAAAGAAACAACATGATAAGACAAATCTCTTGCACTTGTATTTCTGTTTCTGTACTAATGATAAAGAAAGTGCTTAACACACAGACATGAGTCATTGATAACCTCATATTTGATAACGCCATAGTTCTTCCAACAAAACTACAGCAGAAGCTTCAAATTGTTATCTCTAAATGTAAGATTTTTTTCTTATTCACGTACAGTGTCTCGCCTGAAGTGTCTTGCATGAGGACACTGAATCAGTACATTTTCTCGACATGTGCCACCCAACGGCGGAAGCCAAAGTAACAAAACGTAACTAAACCGTGCAAGACCTGGATGACAGCGATGGGCCTAGGAAATCTCAATGACTGACAGCTCCCCGAAGGATTGGAGTGAATTATTTACCCCCGCACCAACGACCACCCTCCCCTCCACCTCCTCCTCATTCTCCTCAGCGGTGAGTGGATACAAGCGCGCCTCATCAAAACCTCCCTCCAGGCTCACTTTTATTCATAATCAATAGCTCTATTGAATTTTACATAAACCTGTAGGCACTTACAGGCGGCCGAGTTTGAATTCTTAAGGAGACGGGAGCGGTGAGCCTTCAGTGAGCAAAAGAAGGGAGAGGGAGAGGGGGTTGACGTTGAACAGAGAGAGTGACAGAGAAAGAGGGAAAAAGAGGAGAGAAGCTAATCAAGGACATGGAGCTATGGATTCTGCTACGAAGACAGGGATTCACTATGGAAATATACAGAGTGGACTAGGGCTGAATGGTGTTGGAAAATTGTGATTTTTTTCCTGTTAATATTACAGTTCGATTAGCACAGAAGAGATTGTTAGAAAAGATGAGCTACTAAACTAATACTAGAACGTCCCATATGGAAAAGAGAAGAAGAAGAAGAAGTGACTTTATTGATCTCACACAGGAGAAATTCTTCTCTGCATTTAACCCATCCTGTTATTAGGAGCAGTGGGCAGCACATTACTGCGCCCGGGGACCATCTCCATGACCTTCTTGCTTCGGTTTGGTCAGGACCTAAGCTGGAGCCTGTTTTGGGTTGATGGGGGAAACCGGAGTGCCTGGAGGAAACCCACCCAGACACGGGGAGAACATGCAAACTCCACACAGAAAGGCTCGGGTGACCCAAATCTTACGGCATACCAACGTGCCACAAGGGGATCGAACCTTCTTGCTGTGAAGCGTGAGTGCTAGCCACTCAGCCACCAAGATAGATAGATAGGTTTTACAAAATTTAAATATGCTTTATCAGAATCTCAAATGCAGCTTACATGACAGTTAAATCAGATGTAAAACCCTTAGTAAATGCAAATAATATGAAAATTACATGAATTTTTAACTACGTTTATATGATGACGGTCTGAACAGAAGACGCAAAAGTGGTGTCACGTCTTCACTTTTTATTCCGCGTTTAGACGAGCATTTTCGGGAGGAAATCTGCGTGCATACGGTGACACTGAAGTGTGTGGAATTCAATTAGGCATGCTAGGTGGTGCTGTGATACATTATCACTATGTCCACACGCATGCGTAGAATCTTCCTTAATTTATTTACTTACATTTAATTTATGTAACTTTTTAAATTAATTTATTTAACTTAATTTACTTTACAAATATAAATATCCAGAATTGGTGACGTAAACGCGTACGTGACATCAGCAGATTTGACCAGAGTTTTTGTCTTGGGCAGTGTAGACGAAAACGCTACGTCGGAGCGGATGTTTTCCACTTTTGAGGGCAGTTTCAGGTTTTTGCATTTTTAAGCCCCCAAAACGTCATCACCGTCTAAACCAAAGGCACTTCTGATAAAATATTTTGTCATTTTTACCCATAAGCATTCTCGTTTAAACAGGCCCTTATAAGGACTGTAGATAACACTAAATATTCATACAATATTCTTCGATGTCAGAGTTTGCCAAGCATTTATTTACACTGAAATGTTATATGAAACACCAACAAATAAGGTATTATAAAACATGATAATCTTACAGTAGTTACATGAAAGCACATGAGCTGACATGACCAAGAACAGTTTTGTGGACTGTTGTTTTTTCTCATAGCCTAAACTTTTAAATCAATTTGGTGAAGATCACATTCCTTGGACCACTGGAAAATGAGGGTGGAATTAGGTGATGAGTTCCCATTAATATCCAGTAATTTGATGTGTATAGTAAGTGTCTGGTTAACAAAGGGTTAAACTCATTTCACAGTTTATAATTTTGTGCCTGTAGGCCAATATGTTTTTGGACACTTGAGATGATGAACCAGCAAGAGCAAAGGACGGTTTAAGCATTTATAAAGAGTGTAATTATAGCAAACCAACATGCAAAAAGAGTCAATCTGCACTTTCATACATCAACACAGGTATATTTTTACATATTTTTATTATTATACAAATAATATTCCTTCCTAAATTAAATAACACTTTTATATATAAAGACCACTGCATTTTTTGTGAAATCAGCATCTCTACATGTATTACAGCCATTCCATTCCAGCGTCTGTTGAATTCCAACACAAACACAAAGCTGAGCTACTTCAGTTCTTGCACCAGGAGTGGAATAAAGTCACCCAAGAACAATGTGAAAGACTTGTGGAGAGCATGCCAAGACGCATGAAAGATGTGATTAAAAATAAGGGTTATTGCACCAAATATTGATTTCTGAACTCTTCTTAAGTGTAAACATTAGTATTATGTTGTTTTAAAATGAATTTGATCTTGTTTCTTTGCATTGTTTGAGGTCTGAAAACATGTACACTGCATGACAAAATTATTAGGACGATAGTCCTAGTCTAGTCCTGGTTTAGACCTGAGTTACACCTACACTGCGATGAGTCCCCATTTTTGCAATAATATGCCTTTACACATGATGCGTGAAAAGTCCCTCAGTCGTCCTTTACACATGATGAAATTTGCTTTAATATATCAATAAAATGATTTGTTGTCATTACCAATATGTCTTTTTTTATCATTATTTATGAAAGTTCAGAAATACACAGTCGTCCTAATACTTTTGTCAGGCAGTGTATCTTTTTTGTTCTTTTGACCATTTGTCATTTTCTGCAAATAAATGCTCTAAACCAGGGGTCATCAACCTTTTCAAAGCCGAGGGCTACCTTAAGGCCATCAAATAATACGAGGGCTACCAGCTCAGTTAAGATAATTCAAAAGTCTAAATAATGCACTTTTATGCTGTATTATTATTTATTTGATCACAATGTATGCATACATGCATTAGTTATGTGTAAATGACCACATTTGTGTTTCACTGTCAAAGCGACATTTATTTTGTGCAAATGAACATGTCACAATTAGATTAGCAAAAATATACTAGTAATGTGGTAATGTAGTAATAAATTTAACATTATTTCAACTCCCTTTTTTGTTTTAAACAAATCAAACTCTTATAATTTCAACATTGAAGCAGGCTGAATGATTTCAAATAATAATAATAAACACCATTAGCTGAGCCGTACTGCTGTTGTCCACGGACTCGTCGCTCTGGATGCTGAACCACCTGTATTCACGTCCTTGTCCAGCTGCTGATTCAAGTTTTCGGAAATAGCAGACACCCGTCTTGTCACTGTACTCGCACCAAGTTGTACATCGGCCAGAGTTGAGATGACGTCTGATCCATTTTTCTCGTCTTTAAAAATAGTCTCAGCAATTATCATCATCGCTCCTTTTACAGTTTCTCCATCTGAAAATGTCTTTTTGTTTGTTATCAAATAATTTGTTGCCTTGGTTGCCTCGGTTGCCTTTTTAGCCTTTTTCAGTGGTCTAGTGAAGAAAGACTGCTGCTTGGCTAAAGCAGCCTTTAACTCTCGTGCTTTCTCAGCTCGAAGTGCACTCTTAAGGGGAAAGTTTGTGTTGAAGCTGCCGTGATTCGTAGCGACTTTCCACATTGTGCCGTTTCAAAATCACCACTGTAGCTCCACAAATGAGACATACACACTTCTCTCTTTTCCATGTAAAAAAGAACTCTTCTTCCCAGTCGGTGTTAAAAACATATGATTTCTTTCTCTTCTCCGCCATGCTGTCTCGTCTTTTTTTTTTTTTTTTTTTTGATGAGCAGCTGCATCAAACAGGTTAATTGTCATGCGCAGATAACGCAGAGAACTTTGAACTCGGACAACATATTTTAAATTTTAAAATCTGTAAGTGTTTTTATTATTAGCCTACTTTAAAATATGTGCATATAAAGGCGCAGCATTTTTGTAAAACATTATTATTTATATAAGTACGAGGGCGACCTGTTCTATTTTTAGAACCTGCTCTGCGGGCGACTGAACTGGGGCTCACGGGCGACCGGGTGCCCGCGGGCATAGGGTTGGTGACCCCTGCTCTAAACGATAATATTTTTATTTGGAATTTGGGGGGAATGTTGTCAGTAGTTTATAGACTCAAACAAAAATGTTCCTTTTGCCCAAACACATACCTATAAGTAGTAAAATCAGATAATTTTGCAGTGGTCTCTTTATTTTTTTTCCAGAGCTGTACATTGTATAATGCACACACATACCTTAGTATAATAGTGAGCACTCGGTTAAAAAAAAGCATATAAGAAAGTTAAAAAGTTTACATGTATCATACAAAGACAATATAAGTTATTGTGCACTTTACTTATGTCATGTGTGACATTCATTTGGATCATATTTGATTCTATGAGGAAAAAGCAAAAGTGGCCACTTTCAAGAGTAACTCATAGTATTAGCCATGTAAGTCTTTTATGATGTACAATATTGATGCCAATAATACATTTTAGCTTTTTCTATTTCTTTTCTGGATGGGGTGTTTGTAGCATTTTTTGACATTGAAATTTGAAGAGGAAATATTGCTTAATCATATTTTATGACATTGACGTTTTTTGAGCTTTTAACATTGTTCTCTTGTCAAAAACAGTTGTATTTTTCTTTATTCATTAATCCTGTTTACAAGGACATCTCCGTTTGAGCCTAAAATACATAAAACAATACAAAAAAATCACTCCATTTCAATTTCCCCCAGATTGTTACATCACAGACAGAAATCGTAGTGAAGATCTGTGCTGTCACATCATGTTCTTACGTTAGCGTGCGGGCTATGTTACTAAACCAGCTAGATTTTGTTTGTTTTTAATGATATTTCCAACTGCTGTCTAACATAAATGGCATCCTAACTCCTTATACTTACAGCAGAATAACCCCTGTACCCTATTTTCAGTTTCAACATTTTTCATCACTCAAAAACCCATGGAAAAATGTGATGTAACCATGTAAAGGGTCCCAAAAGCAATCCATGAGACTGGACTTGTTAACATTAGGACTCCCGCCGTTTTGACACCACTAGAATTCCCAAAAGACTGCCCATTTTCTGCCCAGCGGAGCTCTGGGGGGAGTAACAGCCCTGCCACAGACTGTTGGTTAACCAGCAACAGAATATTTGTCGTATTAAAAGTGACACTGAAATGAGTTAATCAAAGTTCACTACTGCGGGGGTTGAAGGTAGAATTACTCATATCTTACTTCAAAGTTTTATAATTTCGTCAAAATCCTATCATAAAAACAAAGTACATACAGTCACAGGAAAAATCACGTTAAGACAAAAAGTAATTACATTTCAAAATTTACGAGTTCTAGTGTTACAGCAGAACTATTATGCAAAATCGACTTTTTACGGGTTTTAACCATGTAAAAGTTGTTTTTCCTCATCCTTTACTTACCCGAAGTTGCATTTGGGGTGATTCGTACATGTTTGAGAAATCTTAAATTGTTTATTTTCAAGACGCCATACGGTATTCACCTCCACTGTTCTGTACTTCTTTTTTTTTATATATATATTTTATTTCGAGCTTGCCATACATTTGTAAACATAAAAAGGTACAGAAGTATGCATCCTGCACAGTCAATTCAATTGATTCAGACAATGAATCAATAATAATAATAATAATAATAAATGCTCGAAATGGAGTGGGTAGAAGATAAACTTGTTTTTTAACCCACCCCATTCTTCCTTCCTTCATTCTTCCTTCATTCTTCAATTTTATTTTCTTAATCTGCGATTCACATAGGATTTGGCAGCGACGCTTACTCCTTTTGGTACAAATGGAAAAAAAAAAAGAAAAAAATCCACTACTCGCTACTGCAGATATCCATCGGAGGTGCAAGACTTCGACTTCAACCCCCATTGGGCACCGTGGTTTTCTAATATGGAAATCAGCTGACTGTTTTTCTTTTATTAAGTCATTTTAGATGAATATTGCGATTTTAAAATGTCCAAATTATAACATAATGATCCACGGGTGTCACAAATTACAAATATATAGCAGACACAAGCACAAAATGTCTTTGCGCGGGGCCAGTTCCAGCAGCTTGGTGTGACTGGATGGCTGTACTTGTGATAAATGCAGTACTCTGGTGTAGTATTTAGGCCACAGCATGGACTCAGGCCTGCGCGTCTTATCTCAGCACAGTTAGCTTCAGCGGCGTGTGTTATTAGCGTGTAGCCTCCAGATACGCTAGCTCAAAGTCTTATTTTGTTCTACAGATTCGTATAGTAGGCCACCTCAGTATGGTTTCACTGTGCTGGCAAAGAAGGGCGTAAGTGGTGCACGTTTAGATTACTGTAATGCACTTTTTCCCGGCATTAGCCATCATGCACTTTCTCGCTTACAGTTAGTACAAAACTCTGCTGCGCGACTTTTAACTGGAAGCAAAAAATGTGAGCACATTACTCCGATTTTAGCGTCATTGCACTGGCTCCCAGTTTGTTTTAGAGTTGATTTTAAGATTTTATTGTTTGTTTTTAAAGCTTTAAATGGACTGGCCCCACAGTATGTCTCAGACCTCATCCAAATCTACACCCCCACGCGCAAGCTGAGGTCTGAGGGCCAACTCCAGCTCGTGGTGCCTAAGTCCAGACTTAAAACCAGGGGGGATCGGGCTTTCTCTGTAGCCGGCCCAAAGCTGTGGAACAATCTGCCCCTTCATGTCCGAACTGCCCCGACTATCGAGTGTTTTAGGTCTCGTCTTAAAACCAACTTTTATTCTCTGGCTTTTAACACTGCGTGCGTTTGTGTGGTCCTCTGTGTCTCTTATTGATTTTATTTTATTTTACTTTATTTATTTATCTATTTATTTATTTTATTTCATTTATTTATTATTTTTATTTTTTTTATATATTTTTTTAAGCTTACTTTGTCATTTTATGGTGCTGTTTTAATTTGATTTTACTTATACACACATACTATGTATTCTTTATGTTTTTATCTCTGTGCAGCACTTTGGAAACGGCTACGTTTGTAAAATGTGCTATATAAATAAAGTGGATTTGGATTTGGACTATGTAACGTTTTGGTTTGGGAGTCCATCAGCTGCTTGTTTCTATGGATATGTCACTGCTTTGCCTGTAATGTTGCGCGGTATGACATTAAACAGCCCTACCTGACATTTATTCAATCACACGTGGTTTTACTGCTCAACTACAGTATAACTTGGTCTAGTTTGGTCTCCATGGTGAGTGAAAGGTTTAATACCATACTATGAAACTTTCCAGACAAAGCAATGGAGGACACGACGACGTCACACGCAGCGACTGTGCTCAGTGTTTACGGAAGTCGCCTAAACATGGATGTTAGCATTGAGTACCTGGAGATTTTAAAGTTGCTGTGATACCAGAGCCAGAACATGTGCAACTTATTTGTTTTAAGGACAAGATTGTGAAGGACAAAGTTTTTGGTCACGGCGTTTTGTGGGACAGTGGCAGCAACGTCTCTAGAAAGGAACGTGTGGGTGCGGAGTCGCAGCCAAAAGTGGTGGGATTGCCATGTGCTTCGCCGCTTCACTGACACGGAGTTCATACACTATTTTTAAATGATGAGAAGAACGTTTGTGTACATTTGTGAGCGCCTACTTGTACCGCTCTCGCTTGTTGATGACGTGTAGGTCGGATGAATGCGACCTATGAATGAATGTCAAAAGATCGGATATGTATCGGTTTTAGGACCACATATCCAAGTGGCCTGGGTCGCATTTGAAAAAAATCGGATCTGTGTCGTTCAGACTGTCATAAGAAGTTCAGATACAGGTTGCATAGAGGCAAAAAAAAATCAGATTTGGGTCACTTCAGGCTGCAGTCTGAACGTAGCCTGTGTTCCCCTTCTCATCTGTCCACTTAAAGTCATATTTAGTTTGATTCGTGCATTTTTTGCATATTCTTGTGATAAAGTGGGACACTCTGGGTCTCCGGTCAGAGAGAGGCTGGTACCACAATGAACTTTATTGTCGATATTGTAGTTACAGGGTCATATAGAACTGGCACTGGCAAGGTTATGGGCGTGTGCCGGGATTATGGATGGGTGTGGTTGTTATACATGAACGCACACAGGGAAAACAACCAGTGCCGTCGAGAAAAACAAAGAACGGGAATTGACATCATTACTGACGTCAACCACAGACTTAACAAAATAATGACTTTCTGGCAATTCTTTGTGTTTGTGGCACAAGAAGCTTCCAGGTTCAGTTCCCAGACTGCTTGGGGCCTGTCTGTGTGGAGTTTATTACAATGTTTTTTTTCCTTTCAACCATTTCAAGATAGCCTATTCTGTTATTTCAAGTGAATATATGAAGGGTCCACCACCTCCTCTCCTCTGAAATGCTTTGTTTGAAATGTTTCCCAGTATGCCGTCATACTTATCAAAGGAGAGGCAAGCCCATTCACAGCAAGAAGATATTTTTGTTGCAATAAAAGTACCCTTAATTCATACTTTGTCGTGACATCATACTGGGGGTGTTCTACATACATCTCCATTGGGGGAATGCTCAGCAGTTATCATGGTGACACAACATTAGCAAATACAGAAAAAAGTTTCATGACGCTCACAAAAAAGTACAAAATTGATTTTTCAGGAACCTGTGAGCAATACAAGCATGGTGTTTGATTTTCAACGAAAGGTGAGAGGGACTAACCGAAAAACTAGCTTGTGACTGTAATATTATTGGTGAGAGCCTTGTTTAGCAGCATAAATTGGTTCACCTGTTGTAGTTCCAAGTAAAGCAGCTCTTTCTGGACAGGTTGTGTTAAAATAAAGCTCAAATGAAGTCCAACTTGAGTAACAGAGCTTCTGACAGAATGACGCTTTCATTTAGCTTCACCCCCTGGAAATGTTGATGACATCAGCAGCAAAGTTTCAATAGTTTAGTACAATAGTGTTGAACATTTCAGACAAAGCAATCATCTCCATAGACACGTGGAGCCTCTACCCAAAACAAAAGGACATTTAAAGTTTATTTTCAGTATCTCAGTGTTTTTTTCTTTGGGTTCAAAATTTTGTGGAATTGAAAGTATTCAATTGAATGAAGTATTTTAGGTAAGTAAAAGGATAGATTTTTGTCTGAAACATTTATTTTATTTTGCCGTCTAAACCAGGGGTGTCGAACTTATTTTGGTCCGGGGGCCGTATCCAACCTACTTTAATCCCAAAGGGCCCGGATCAGAAAACTCATGGCATATATACCCCAAAAATATCAACAAGTCAAAATATTTGTGCAGAGAAACGCAAACTTATTACAGAAATCTTTTTTTATATGATGAACTCTTTCTTTTACAAAATATTATAATATTATGAAGAACCTGAAACATTCAGAAAAATACTATTTCAACACAATGTTTTAACATTAACTTGTTTGCATTTCACATAATTTAGTCACGCTTTCTTTTTGCTTCTAAAACTTGGCGTGTGCTGATGAGGGTGTCACAGTCAACAGTCAAAACGATGGTCCTTTAAGAGCGTTTGGAAAGAGGCGAGTCTTCATTTGTGCTGCTCTGGTGGGAGGGGCCACGCACAGAGGCACTGGAGACGCTGCTATACTAAATTGTGCAGAAAATTACCAATATTTTAATAGAAAATTTAAATATAATTAAAGATCCCATGACATGGTACTTCTTGATGCTTTTATATGGCTCCTTAATGGTTCCCTAATACTGTAAATGAATCCTTCTTCAAAATCAACACTCAGCTGAGAAAGAGTAATTTTTGTCACTCTGAACACTATAATGGGTGTTGTTGCTTGAATGCAAATGAGGAGAAAAAGCTGGCCAATAGTAGAGGGTGGGGGCGTGGCCAAACGCTCCGCTCTCTGCTCTGAGCGCTCTCTGATCCATTTTCTTGTTTTTGCACGGGGGGAGAGATTTGAAGTGTTCCATTGAAAAATAAACACATTTACACATAAAATAAAATTAAACCACTGCTGTTCAAAGGTCCAGAGGCTCAGATAAAGGACTTCCGAGCCTAGAAACACTCGGATGTGCCTCCAGGCAAATAAAAAAACGCATTTCGCATTGCCTAGCGCATTCACAGTCCAAACTCTCTGGGCGTGATTTACAGAGACGCTGAGTTCAGACAGACGGGGGTGGAACTGCATTTGCATTTCTTTTTTCGATCTGACGTCAATAAGGTGCCTTGTTCAAACTCGTCCGTTTGAGCTCTGATTTTTTGTAACGCAGAAAAGGATCGCAAATGCTCAGTTTAGACATTTCGCAACTTTTAACCATGGGGGGCCTAAACAGGGTAGGGGAGCTCACATTAACGTTCAAAAACCTCAGAAAGTGAAAATTTCATGCCATGGGACCTTTAAATATTTTAATAGAAAATCAGCCAAGGGCCAGATTAAAGGGCTTAGAGGGCCGGATGTGGCCCCCCGCATGTTTGTCACCCCTGTTCTAAACCCATATTTGTTTATCTGTTGTATTTTTGCCTGGTCAGTCTCTCTGGATATGCTTCTGTGAGTAGAATGTTTGCTGAGGAGAGCCCCTTCGCACTGAGGACATCATATCCCCCCAGAATCAGAGTGTGCCGCTCAAGCCACAGTATGAGCCTTTTTTAAGTTCTAAATTTAGTGACAGCATTTCTCTCTCTGTGGGTGGCTTATTTTCTGCTTGAAATAGGTTGCGTTAATGTTCTAAAATTTGATAATGGCGTGATTTTAGATGGAGGGCATCTATAACTCTATGGGAGATTTACTGTTTTTGAAAGAAATATCCAAACATAAAGCACTTGCTGAAAGTGTTTTGGAAAAGGAGGAACATTCAGATGAATATTTGAAGCTGACTGGGCGAAGCGACAGTGGAAGAAATCCAACTTTTTGCCGAAGGTGTACTGTGTAACTTTTCGGTTGGGCGTCTGTCACCTGCTTGTTTCTATGCTTATGGTGTTGCTCTTCCTGGAATGTTCCACAGTGTGACTTTAAACAGCTTTACCTTACATGTATTCAATTCCAGGTGGTTTTAATGCTCAAAAATACCTATAAAAACAGGTATTCTGACTGTGATCGGACTTGTCTCTCCACAAATCTGACCTGTAACTTGGCCTGGTTTGGTCTGAAGATAGAAAAGCTTAAAGCCATATTGTGAAACATTCCACACAAAGAAATAACGGACTCTCCACTAGAAAAGTTACACAATGCACCTTTTAAGTGTATCAAGATGTATGTTCATATTTTAACTCCAAAAGGTTTGTCCATTGGTAGCTTATTTCATTTCTCAAGTGAAATTTACTCAAATCATCATAAAACTGTATTAATTCAAGTCTTATCTTTTAGTTTGTGCTGTGTAGTTTCGAAAATCAGACTTCAGACATCTCGATTCTCCTGCCTCGCCTTCGGCCGGAGACCTTGCGCGCGAGAGAGAGAGAAAGAAAGAAAAAGAGAGATGAGAGAGAGAGAGGGGGATGATGGACTGACAAAAAGACAACAGAATGTCAGATTTGAAGCTCCACTCTCTCTGTCAGGGTTTTCAATGGACTTTGACTGACAACAGGCTGCAGCAGCGATTCTGAGTCGGAACAACTCGGAATACAAAAGACGACAGCGCCTCTATTCACACGCAGGATGTGTCAGAGCTGAGAGTAATTGGCACAAGACAGCTGAATGCACAAATTATTTAATCAATGCGTGGAAAGAAGGCGATCATTCCTACTATTCCAAAAAATATTTAGTATTAAAGGTACTATATTACACAAAATGGATTATTGTGAGCTTTAACGGTCCCATGGCATGAAATTTTCACTTTCTGAGGTTTTTGAACGTTAATGTGAGCTCCCCTACCCTGTTTAGGCCCCCCCCCATGGCTAAAAGTTGCGAAATATGTAAACTGAGCATTTGCGATCCTTTTCCGCATTTGAAAAAAAGACAGCCCAAACAGGCGATTCTGAACAAGGGAACTTTCTGACGTCACACTCGGGGAAAGGTTTCCACCCCCCGTGTGGATGTCTACCCACCGTCTCTGGAAATCACGCCCAGAGAGTTTGGACCGCGTACAAGCTATGCAATGCGAGATGCGGTTTTTTATTTGCCTGGAGGCACGTGAGTGTTTCCAGGCTCGGATGTTCTTTATCCGAGCCTCCGAACCTCTGAAACAGCAGTGGTTTAATTGTATTTTCTGTGGAAATGTGTTGTTTTAATGGAAAGCGTCTCATATCTTCCTCCGCGCTTAAACATGGAAGTGGGTGACATCGCACAGCGCACCGCTAATCCAGGAAACAGCAGCGTATTTGGCCACACCCCCACCCACTGCATTGGCCTGTCTTTGTCCTCCTCATTTGCATTCAAGCAACAACGTCCAGAATAAAGTGTTTCAGAGACATATTTATGACTCTGACTGTGTTCATGGGGCTATCTCATGCACTGAGGCTTGATTTTGAAGAAGGATTCATTTACAGTATTGGGGAACCATTAAAGCGCCATATAAAAGCATCAAGAAGTACCATGTCATGGGATCTTTAAAAGTGCACGGTGTGTGGCAGAAGACCTTCAGAGGAAATACTTTGAGTTAGAGCTGGGTGGTATGACCAAAAATTGATATCACGGTATTTTTCTAAATTATATCGGTGTCACAGTATTTTTTTTTCATGTACTAAGTGGTACATGTCTTTGGCGAAGTGGACAGTAACAGCGTTGGAAATATCGTTCCACCGTTTGCTTTTCTTGTCGTAGGCAGTCCCCTTTAGCAAACCCGTCTTTAGTGACGTCTGAGTGGCGTTTTGTGTTGCGGCGCCAACTTGAACGTTCTCTGCAGATGTGGAAGAGGATGCAGATCTTAGTTTTGTGCGTTCTTCATATTCCAGGACATCTGCGGCTACAACTTTAGCCCGACGACATTTACAGAATACGGTTGTTTGATCAGCGCCAGATTTTTTAAAGACGAAGTTCTTCCGCACAACTGACACGGCTCCTCTTTTCGGTACAAGTTCCTCTGTGTCTGTAACATTTTCTCCGTCCATGTTGTTCACCGCTCAACACACACTGAGCTTCCACCACTCTCACACCACTGCAAAACAGTCCCCCTCTCAAACAATGTCCTGTGGCTCCACGTTCCGCCGCTCTGTGCTCCCCACGTTTTGTACGTACACACTCACCGGTATTGGAGTATATGAAAAATCCATATCATAAAAAAAAAAAACACACCGGTAATCGGTATGAAGCGGTATACCACCCAGCCCTACTTTGAGTTGTGTTTTGTTTCATCCTTAGTCTGTCTACATCCCCAAAGCTCAAAATGCTCTGTTCCACCTTGTGATGTCATCCAGAGGTAGTTTTCACATTAACAGCTCCTTTTAAGGGGCAATTCCAAACATGAAATTATCCAAATGATTCTAGTGAAGGTATAGTTTTAAAAAAAAGTGGAGCACATCCTGTATTATCGCATGACATCACAAGGTGGAACGGTGTGTTTTCAATTTTGAGAGAAGAACTTAGCCTAAATTTGCAGCGTCTGTGTATTAAACATGTGTGAATGAAATGAAACACAATTTCGGGTATGTTTTTTTTAATGAGGAAACAACATTAGGTGTACGAACAAGAACAAAACTAGCGTAATATTGGCTCTTAAAGCGGTCGTGTGAGTAATCGACATTTATTTGAACTGTGACAGGTTAATTAAAAGTATGTGTATGAAAATGTGCTGTTTAATTCATTTTGTATTTTTTTTGCTGAGTTTTTAGACAATCTTAAATCTTTTTGGACACCGCTTGCTAATGTGTGCATTGTATCACCGTGGCAACTACTACAACTATAATGCTAAGTATCCGACCATCCGTCTATCTCCTCTTCTACTTTGACTAACTTGACCACAGTACCACAATCTTCACCGTTCTATTTCTCATGACAGTGAATAATGTTGTGTTGTACTCACTTCCTCGAAAAGGTTTACTATTGTTCTCCGTATAAAGTGTTTTCCACTTCATATGCGAGCGCTACCAATTCTTGGTAGCAACTAGTGCCGTGATTGGTCAATTCTTGGTAGCAACTCGGACAGACATTGGTCAGATCGTGGTAGCGCGAGCTCGAGTCGCGGCCGGCCGTGGGAAATTTCCCATAAGGCATTGCTTTACTTCAGTTGTCGCAAACAAATACAAAATACAGGTATATTTGTTTTATTTCAAACTGCATATTTTTAACATCGTAGGCAAAATAAAATAATCACACTCTGTACAAACGCACCTTAAAGACTCTGGACTGTAAACCCCATTCATACCACTACTGTCCAATACGACAAAAACATAACCTACTCAGCTGGGAAAACATGATTAAATATGCTCATCTATGTCTGTTGTACAAAGTCATCCATGGTTTGTCTTCTCCTCCACTCAAACAGTTTATTAACACTCGGACCTCTGAACACAGCAGAACCAGAGGAGCAGCGAGAGGGGACTGTATCATCCCTCTCCGGAAAAGTCTGTTCGGTCAAACTACCTTTTCTGTTAGAGCTGCTCAGTACTGGAATGCCACTCCCACAACCATCAGAAACCTCAACACATACACTTCTTTTAAAGTACAGTTAAAACAATGGCTCATAGACAATCAGAGCTGTCAACATTAAGACATCCACCTCTCGCTGCCCCCTGCTGGACACTGGCCTTTTTTTTTTTATTATTATTAAGTGATTAAGTGATTGAGTGAGAGTGAATATTTGTAATTGACTGGTTATTGATTGCGGGTGAATGTTTGAGATTGAGTTGTCTTAAGTAATGCACGTTTTAGAATGATGAATTTTAACTGAAGTAATGTACTTTTTAGAATGATGAATTTTAACTTTGTAATGTGATTTTTTGTTATGTAGAAATGACACCTAACATCTGTCAAGGGACTACGGATGAAAATTAGCCGTTTGGCTAACTCTGGCATATTTACATGCAAATGTTGATTAATATGCACTGTCCCTGAAATAAACAAATAAATAAATAAATAATGTAATACCTTAAACACGGTCACCGTCACTGTAATATCTATGTAGTTGTAAGGGGTATAAATACCGAACAGGTCCTTTCAATTATAGAAATAGGGCGGAATTTTTAAAGGTCCCATGGCATGAAATTTTCACTTTCTGAGGTTTTGGTCATGGCTAAAAGTTGCAAAATGTGTAAACTGAGCATTTGCGGTCCTTTTCTGCGTTAGAAAAAAATACAGCTCAAACGGGCGATTCTGAACAAGGAAACTTTCTGACGTCACACCGAAAAATGCAGTTCCACCCCCCGTCTGGATGCCTACCCACCGTCTCTGTAAATCACGCCCAGAGAGTTTGGACCACGAATGAGCTACGCAATGCGAAATGCATTGTTTTATTTGCCTGGAGGCACGTGCGAGTGTTTCTAGGCTCGGAAGTCCTTTATCTGAGCCTCTGGACCTCTGAAACAGCAGTGGTTTAATTTTATTTTTTGTGAAATTGTGTTTTTTTTCCATTGAAATGCCTCTCTTTTCTTCCTCTGCGCTTAAAACGCGGAAGTGGGAGACAGCGCACAGTGCACCGCTAAAACAAGGAACCAGCGACGCATTTGCCCCCCGCTCCTCTAAGCTATCTCTGTCCTTCTCATTTGCATTCAAGCAATAAGGCCCAGAATGAGTTGTTCAGAGAGAGATTTTCTGACTCTGACTGTGTACATGTGTCTTTCTCATGCACTGGGTCTTGATTTTGGAGCAGGATTCATTTACAGTATTAGGGAACCATTAAGGCACCATATAAAAGCATCAAGAAGCACCATGTCATGGGATCTTTAAGACGGTAGAGGCACGTAACGACCGAATACCTAGTGGGTGGGCTGAGGCAATGCGGTTTCGGGCCCGTGGTGGGCATCGTCGGGGCTGTGGCCCTTCTGGCATGTGCCCAAATGCCAGACCGCCCAGTCCGTCACTGCTTGTGTTGATCCTGCATATGACAAAAAAAAACAATCTTGAATCTTGGTAGTCTATTAAATGTTGTAGTAAACTTTGACTTAACATATTATCCTGTGTATTATTAAATTGTTGAATGATTCTGACCTGCCTGGACATTAACACCACACCACAGTGAGTCAGTGATGGGGGAGGGCTTAGCTTAATGTCATGCACATGAGGCAAGTTGTGAGAAAAGTTTGGGGGCTGATTTCACCCCTTAGCAAAATCTGCTGTGCATGCTTTCAAATAGCCACAACTTCTTCAAATATTGTCAGATTTTCATGTATAAGGCATCGTTGGAAAGCTTAGAATCTACACTTTCAGAATGCCTCCAGGACGACTTGTGTCCTGAATTGCCGCGGTTGGACACATATTATGTTGAAATACCAATGCGAGTCTGTAGAAACATGACTAAACAAAAGACTTTTCCCTTTTTAAGCCTTTTATAACAACTATTTCTACAATCTGGCTCGCATCAGATCAGCTAATCCCAAAACACCTTGAATTTGCCGGTGACCTTTCCCCAGATTAAGTGCGTTTTGAAGCTATTTGTTGCAAGTCCAGACATAGTCCTTGGAGTCCACTATAGTTCCAGCTCCCCATATCCTCTCATATATCTGCTCTTTGTTGAGATTTGGTGCCCTTTCTCCTTGTATTGTGCTCCTTCTCTTCGCCATTTTTCTCGCGTATACCTACTGGAAGCTGAGGTTTTCTCTCCTGTTATATCATGGTTTTCTCTGTTGACATCAATATTGTAAAGTGGTTTCTTCCAGCGTGGTTTGGGCTGCTCGTTTTTGCTGGTTTGTCTTGTCATATTGTCTTCCAACAAAGTGTGTGCATCAGAACTGTCTGAATGGTTGGCCTATTTTATCCATCGAGGAATTTGTCCATTGTCCATCCTGGAAATGGATGAAATGGAAGACCGCAATATGTCTGAAATGTGAAACTGCACTGGTGTAAATATGTGTTCAAAGACTAAGCTTTTAAAGGGCCCATGTTACATTACTTTCTGATCAATGTTCTAATATCGTTTCCTCATCAAAAACACACCTGGAGTTAGAGCTGGGCGGTATGACCAAAAATTTATATCAGTATTTTTTCAAAATTATACCGGTATCACGGTATTTGACAGTGTATATATATATTTTTTTTTCCATGTATGACTAGGTGTTAACCCCATTTCCTAAGAATTTAGAGAATAATTACTGCAGTAAATTCGACTTGGTAAAACATATCTGGGTCCAGCGCTTTAATCATCTCCTTGAAGCTCCTTTCTCAACAGGACTAAGTGGTACCATGTCTTTGGCGAAGTGGACAGTAACAGCGTTGGTAATATCGTTCCACCGTTTGCTCCTTAGCAAACGCGCCTTTGAGTGATGTCTGAGTCACTACTACTTAAGCCCGACAACATTTATAGAATGTTTGTTTGATCAGCGTCAGATTTTTTAAAGCCGAAGTACTTCCACACAACTGACACGGCTCCTCTTTTCAGTATAAGTTCCTCTTTTTCTAACAACGTCCATGCTGTTCACTGCTCAACACACACTGTAGCCATGTCCCAGCTCGAGGGTTATTGATCCGCGTGCATAATTTGCTTGGTGCGTGTTGTTAGCATTAGCATTAGCCGCATGTCTTGGCTCCGTGCGCTGGACCTGTCCCATTTCGGCAACAGCCTTGTGGAGGGTAGTTCGAGGGCTCGAGAGCCCTTGAATTGGGACACGGCTTACGCTTCCACCGCTCTCATGCCACTGCAAAACAGTCCCCCAGCGCAACGCTCCGTTCTGCTCTGTGTTCCCGGCGTTTTGTAAGCACACACTCGCCGGTATTGAGGTAAATGAAAAATTCATATCATTAAAAAAAAACAAAACACCAGTATTTGGTATGCACCGGTATACCGCCCAGCCCTACCTGGAGTTGTGTTTTGTTTCAATTTGTTTATTTGTTGGGGTCCAGGTTTCTCACGAACCCTGCACATCTAGAATGAATTCTTCTCTCAAACAAAAAACACCTTGCTCCACTGTGTTTTTAAACTCCGTACACCCTTATCAGAATAATTTGGATGATTTCAGCCCTGGAATTGCCAATCTCTACTGAACTAAATGTAAACGGAAGCAGTTAACCTGAAAACTACCACTGCATGACATCACATCAAGGTGGAACAGAACGTTTTGAGCTTTGTAAATGTAGACAAACAATAAAGGGTTACTCAAACATCGTGAATGAAACAAAACACAACTCCAGGAGGAAACATTATAACATGGCTTAAAGCTCACAAGAAACCATTTTGTGTAATATAAGTTATAAACAGTAGCAGTACTTAGCTGTTTCTAATAATTAGATGACTAGATGACTTTTGCATACTACTATTATGTCCTTGAGCAAGACACTTTATCAGTATTGCCCGTATAAGTCTTACAGCAGTTGTGCCTTCAGCCTGCGTGCATTTTCGAGAAACAATCCAGCTCAAACCGCATTTCCCACCCACCCCGGTCTCCATTGCTATTGTTTGGAGTATTGGGTCAGTCTGTTACTTTGACTGGAAAAGAAGCTAATTATGTTAATGCCGCGGTGAGCACTGTCTCCGCGGTGATCCGTGGAGTCCGTCAGGGTTCAGGTGGGGTTAATGTGAAGGCACTGGCCCGAAACGCTGCACAGGTCTTTTAAAGCAATCCCATAATCCCTCCAATCCAATTACAACTACACAAACATGCGCTGCATCAACCTCGGCTTTATTCACTGTGCAAAACATAAGATCATACACGCTCTGCTGTACCAACTAGTAAAAAGTGTAGAACTGGAGTGCGCACTATCTAACTATTGATTTTTTTTTAGACAAAATTAGTATTAAATGAAAGCAAAAGCTGACCTCTGGTGGAACATAAAGTGAAAGTATAAAACACAGTAATGAACGGTGCATTGTGTAACTTTTCGGGTACTTTTCTCCAAGGAGATGTTATTGCTTTGTCAGGAATGTTGCACAGTATGGTATTAAACCTTTCTGTTTCCATGGAGCCCAAACCAGAGCAAGTTACAGGTCAGATCTGTGGAGAGGCAACCCCGCTCACAGTCATAATGCAGTTTTTTCTAGATATATTTGAGCTACAGCATAAAACCACCTGCAATTGAATAAATGTAGAGTTGTTTAATGCCATACTGTGGAACATTCCAGGCTGAGCAATGACATCTCCATAGAAAGAAGCAGTTAACGGATCTCCAACCAAAAAGGTATAGTGCACCTTTAAGTATACCTTTCTGAATATCTCAATTTTACTTAAAAGTACACTATGTAAATTCTAAGTTGGAGGGTTCGCTACTTGCTTGTCTCCATGGAGAGGTAATATTAGGGCTGGGCGGTATACCGGTTCATACCGAATACCGTTTTTTTTTTTTTTTTTTTTAATTGATATGGATTTTTCATATATCCCAATACCAGTGAGTGTGTGCGTACAAAACGTCGGGAACACAGAGCGGTGGAACGTGGCGCCGCGGGACATTGTTTGAGAGGGGGACTGTTTTGCAGTGGCGTGAGAGCGGTGGAAGCTCAGTGTGTGTTGAGCGGTGAACAACATGGACGCAGAAAATGTTACAGACACAGAGGAACTTATACTGAAAAGACGAGCCGTGTCAGTTGTGTGGAAGTACTTCGGCTTTAAAAAATCTGGCGCTGATCAAACAACCGTATTCTGGAAATGTTTGTTGGCAAAAGTTGTAGCCGCAGGAGGCGGCACGAGCGATCTGCTTCACCACCTCCGTCACAAACATGTCCTGGAATATGAAGAATGCACGAAACTAAGATCCGCATCCTCTTCCACGTCTGCAGAGGACGTTCAAGTTGGCACCGTGACACAAAACGCCACTCAGACGTCACTCAAAGACGCATTTGCTAAGGGGACTGCCTACGACAAGAAAAGCAAACGTTGGAACGATATTACCAACGCTGTTACTGTCCACTTCGCCAAAGACATGGTACCACTTAGTACATGAAAAAAAATACCATCAAATGCCGTGACACCGATATAATTTAGAAAAATACCGTGATATCAATTTTTGGTCATACCGCCAAGCTCTAGGTAATTTCTTTGTATAGAATTTTCCACAGTATGGCAATAAACATATCTGCCTTGCATTTATTCAATTACAGGTGTTTTATAGCACAAATACCTTGAAAAACATGAATGCCTACTCTGTGCAGGCTTGCTTCTCCTTAGAGCTGACCATTAGCTTCTCCACATCTCTATTGTGATAACCAAACTTATTTCCATTGTGTGGAATAATCAGTGCAAAGCAGTAACATCTCCGTGGAGACAAGCAGGTGGCACCAGAAAGGTTACATACAGCAGGTATCGGCACTTTTTATTCCACTACGTTTTTGAACAAGACTGAAAAGTGAAAGTATGTTGGCGAAGATAAAGCCATCACTTTGAAGACCATCTTGAGATTTTGAGCCGTGCTTTTGTCATGACAAGATTGGATTCCTGCAGAGCTCCCTATGTTGGTATAAGCCGGGCTTCCACATTTCCACAATTCTATCTGCCCTTCACTGGCTCCCTGTTCGTTTCAGAGTGGATTTTAACATACTTTTATTTGTCTTTAAATGCCTTATGGTGCCATCCTCTCTGATGCCCTCCCTCAGATCTGCAGGCAGACTCTGCTTATGGTCCAGGAGGAAGCTTAGAGGAGACGGAGCATTTTCTATTGTTGGGTCTAAATTACGGAATGAGTTGCCTATCCACATTAGACAAGCTGACACTGTTATTGCTTTTAAACACATTTGTTTTCATTGACCTTTAACTAGTTCTGAGATGTTCAATAATTGTATGTAAATATATACAGGCTATTTCACCCATACAGCCATGTAATACCCATACAGATCTGGAAAAAAATAAGAGACCACTGCATTTTTTTCTGAAATCAGCATCTCTACATGTATTACAGCCATTCCATTCCAGCGTCTGTTGAATTCCAACACAAACACAAAGCTGAGCTACTTCAGTTCTTGCACCAGGAGTGGAATAAAGTCACCCAAGAACAATGTGAAAGACTTGTGGAGAGCATGCCAAGACGCATGAAAGCTGTGATTAAAAATAAGTGTTATTGCACCAGATATTGATTTCTGAACTCTTCTTAAGTGTAAACATTAGTATTATGTTGTTTTAAAATGAATTTGATCTTGTTTCTTTGCATTGTTTGAGGTCTTAAAACATTATTTATAAAGCGCTTTTCATACAAAAAATGTAACACAAAGTGCCTTACAGTGATTAAGGATTAGAAGATTGCCTTTTTATTGACTTTGATTGATAGATAGTAGTGTTGTGTTTTAGTTGTTTTTCCTTGAGTGATGCAGAAAAGAGGGAACCACTGTCTGTGTTCATGTATGTTGTCAGTAGTTTATAGACTCAAACAAAAATGTGCCTTTTGCCCAAACACATACCTATAAGTAGTAAAAATCAGAAAAACTGATAATTTCGCAGTGGTCTCTTTTTTCCAGATCTGTATGTTTTATCCCTGTGTATAGCACTTTGGTCAGCTTTGTTGTTTTTAATAGTGTTTTATAAATAAACTGGATTTGGATTTGAATGTATTTCACCACCAGGCCTAAAGTTGCCATGAAATTGGTTCATACAAAATTCCAGTAAGCACAAGGTGACCACCTACTGGCAAACTGAGGAGAGAAGACGTTTGTAACAAGCTAAAAACGCCTATCAAAGTTGCAAAAATGTGTAGTTCTGGCAATTTGAATATGTTGGAGGATTACAGACTTTAAAAAATGTCAGATTACAAAATGCTGATGTATACCCTCCGTAAGCATTTTTCACACTGGAGAGGGAGTAAATTGGCTTTGCGAGTGCAGGATGTCTCCCGCTTTTATACAGAGGGATATCAGTTTGGTCCCCACGCCCTGTAGCACACCCAGAGCCAAAGCCAAACATGATCGTCCAATCAGATGTGTTTATTTTTCAGTGACGGAACTTCTACCCTGAAGCCGGTAGGATTAGCCCTGACAGCAGGGCTGGACTGGGACAAAAAAACGGCCCTGGCATTTTTGGCTCAGAACGGCCCCTCATAATTAGCGGAGCACAACAGCCTAATTTATGATTGTGTTCCCGAAAGTAATGTATTTTACTATTGTCATGTCTTGGCTGAGGGGAAACACCTTCTTCACTACAGGGTTTGTAGCATCTTGCTTTGGGAGGTGATTTAAAAATTCTTGCATTCTAACAGGCTCTGGACTCAACAGCTTGGCTTGACTAGACAGGAAGAGGGACAGATTATTACAGTTTATTAAGTGATAAATAGAAAACCTAAATTAAAAATAAAAATATTGGGAAGTACCTGGAAAAACTGTGGAACTATCTAAACCATCAAAACATTTAGTATCTTTAGGTAACATTTTTATTTTTGATAATGATCAGATAAATCTCATACTAAGGCAGCATGTGACAAGGCAAGATGGCTGAGCGGAAGTAATGATGCTCTCACTTAAGGTCGCTTAAGGCTACATCCACACGGCAACGAAACGCAGGATATTTTTCTTACTGGGTAAAAAAAAATACCACGTCCACACTGGGAACGGATCAGTAAAATATCACATACACATGGCAATGGCACTGCAGGACACTAAAGGATATGAAAATGGACTTTTAACTTCTACTTGGACACATGACACGTTCGTGAGACCTTCGGGACAGGTTCCGGACACCAGGCCCGGCGCCAGACATAAAATATTAAGGGGGCGATGAGTTTATCACAGGGGGCGGGGTCGCGTCCCACACACACACACATATCCCACTCCTTGCGTGTGTAATGGGTCAGGCGCGCTCCTCGAGAGCTTGTGTATTTAGACTACACCTTTGTATGAGACTAACTGAGTAAGAGTAAAAAGTGATGAGAGTTTTGTTTATTATTATTATTATTTGAACGTAGACCCTCGGTCAAGTGATCTCCTGCACACCACAAAACCAAGCCAACAACTGATCTGAGCAACGCTAAGAGACAATACATTAACGCCACATAGCCCTCCACCACAAGCGCAAACACAGCGCAATTGGGCAATGCGCAACACAGCGCAACTCTCACATCTGAGGGGGCAGGACTGATTACGTGAGGGGGCGTCGCCACCAAACGCCCCCTCGTGGCGCCGGCTGTGCCGGACACGTCCCTTTCTCCGGAGCTCGTGTACAGAGTGCGATTTAGCTCCGAAACACACAATGCGAATTATCAGAAAACACTGCAGTCAGTGAGTCATAATTATAATCATCCAAAAGTTCTCTCTCCATTATGCGTAAACCATTTATAAACCAGATCTAAATCGAATCTAAACCAGGTAATAACTAACTGAGGTCTGGGTGGGTGTCAGTCTGTTATCTCCACGGCCTTACGCACAGTTTGCCCACACACGTCGTTACGCACAGACCCGGCACGGCACGGCACACTCACGTTTTGAACATCTTCTCCATGTCTTTGACCGGTTTTCGGGAGAACTCCTTGAATTCGGTGTAGGGGTAGAACACTTTACTCATGTGCACTTCTCCGCGGCCCTCGTTCAGCTCCCCGCGCCGCTGCAGCTTCGCCCCCAGCTCCAAGCCCGCGCTCTCGGTGCTGGGTTTGTGGGACGCCAGGTCCACGGCCACCGGCTCCGCGGCCCCGTCCCCGATGAACAGGCGCCGGTTCAGTTTGGAGGAGAGCTCGTCTGTGGCCATGGTCCGGACGGTTTGGGGGGAGCGCGGAGATGGAGCAGGCGGGTTTAAAAGAATCTGGCGAATGTTGTGCTGTAAGCTGCAGTACTTTTTTTTTTTCAATAACGCAAGTAAACTTAACAGTGACTGCTGCGGCTCCTCTCCCTGTCCCTCTTCAGCCTGGGCTGCAGAGGACATGGAGGCTCCAGCCCTTCCAGAGTGAGGCTTTTTAATGTTTTCGCCCGCTAATTCTCTGCACCTCCTTTCTTGCGCTTTTCCGATTATGAAACTGGCGCGGATCAGCGCAGAGAAAGGGGTGGGACCGCTCTCGTAAGCTTCTATATCCTGATTGGTTTAGTCCACTGTCTATATTGACGATGGACCAATGGGCCGCCTCCTTTAAATTGTGGGCCGGTGACCGGGCTCTAGGTTAAAAAAAAAAAAAAAAAAAAAAAACAGCATCGGCCCCGGCCCCCGAGGACTGTCGGCCCACCGGGAAAATGCCCGGTATGCCCGATGGCCAGTCCAGGCCTGCCTGACAGTAATGCACCTTACCAAAAGCACTAACTTAGAAGCACTTTAGAAAATTGGGGTGGGTGGGGGTTGTTTTAAAGACGGCTCTGCTGATAGCCTGGACCTGAAGACAGTGTTTTGTTTGAGTATTTTTTTTAATTCTGAAATGACTCACCTCAGAAAGACAGAGTTTAATGCGTCGCTCATTGATTCTGCATTAATCTGTGATGTTTTTCAGTCCCCTGTGATAATTTTTCCTTTCTTTTTTTCCTGATAAGCATCCATAGTATATTATTATAAAGAATTTTTGCTTTCGTGGTATAAAAGGTGAGTAATAGCACACTGGGTGATTTAAAAAATACAAACAAAAAAAAAGACCTTGGTTAAAAATGATATTACGTATAATATGTAGATATTTGTAAAGATGTGATCAATGTCCATAAGCAACCACAAAAAAGTTGAACCTATGTAACGAATAGGGGTGGCTTCTTTCCACTCCTTTTCGAGAAATTTGCTTTTCTGTTTACAAAGTAACGTATTTTTTGGACTGTAAGTCGCTCCAAAAAATGCGTAATGAAGAAGAAAAAAAACATATATAAATTGCACCAGACTATAAGTCGCATTTTGGGGGGAAATTTATTTTATAAAATCAGAGACCAGGAACCAGAATTTCATCTTGAAAGGCATGTATTTCAATTTGAAAGGCAATAGTAATAATAAACAGAATAGAGAACAACAGCCTGTTAACGTAACATTATACACTCAACAAAAATATAAACGCAACACTTTTGTTTTTGCTCCCATTTTTCATAAGATGGAATCTAAAATTAATTCCAGATACACAATATGACCATTTCTCTCAAACATTGTTCACAAATCTGTCTAAATGTGTGATAGTGAGCACTTCTGCTTTGCTGAGATAATCCATCCCACCTCACAGGTGTGCCACATCAAGACGCTGATCTGACATCATGATTAGTGCACAGGTGTACCTTATACTGCCCACAATAAAATGCCACTCTGAAATGTGCAGTTTTGTCTCACAGCAAAATGCCACAGATGTCACAAGTATTGAGGGAGCGTGCAATTGGCATGCTGACAGCAGGAATGTCAACCAGATCTGTTGCTCGTGCATTGAATGTTCATTTCTCCACCATAAGCCGTCTCCAAAGGTCATGGTCATGGTCACATCTTTATATAGCGCTTTTCCACCTTCAAGGCACCCAAAGCGCTTTACAACAAGGAACCATTCACCCACACGCATTCACACACCAGTGTACGCAGACACTGGGGGCAAGGAGGGTTAAGTGTCTTGCCCAAGGACACAACGGCAGCATTCATCTGTGGGAGCTGGAATCGTACCAACCAACCTGTGGGTCAGTGGATCTGACCGCTCAACCACTGATGTTTCTTATGTCAAGAGCGGGATTTGAACCGCTAACCTTTGGATCAGTGGACAAACACCAACTGAGCTACTGCCGCCCTGACAGGTGTCTCAGAAAATATGGTAGTACATCCAACCGGCCTCACAACCGCAGACCACGTGTAACCACACCAGCCCAGGACCTCCACATCCAGCAGGTTCACCTCCAAGATCGTCTGAGACCAGCCACTCGGACAGCTGCTGAAACAATTGGTTTGCCTAACCAAACAATTTCTGCACAAACTGTCAGAAGCCGTCTCAGGGAAGCTCAACTGCATGCTCGTTGTCCTCATCGGGGTCTTAACCTGACTCCAGATCGTCGCCGTAACAGACTTGAGTGGGCAAATGCTCACATTCGATGGCGTCTGGCACGTTGGAGAGGTGTTCTCTTCACGGATGAATCTCGGTTTACATTGTTCAGGGCAGATGGCAGACAGCGTGTGTGGCGTCGTGTGGGTGAGCGCTTTGCTGATGTCAATGTTGTGGATCGAGTGGCCCATGGTGGTGGTGGGGTTATGGTATGGGCAGGCATCTGTTATGGACGAAGAACACAGGTGCATTTTATTGATGGCATTTTGAATGCACAGAGATACCGTGATGAGATCCTGAGGCCCATTGTTGTGCCATACATCCATGAACATCACCTCATGTTTCAGCAAGATAATGCATGGCCCCATGTTGCAAGGATCTGTACACAATTCTTGGAAGCTGAAAATGTCCCAGTTCTTGCATGGCCAGCATACTCACCGGACATGTCACCCATTGGGCATGTTTGGGATGTGCTTGACCGGCGTATACGACAGCGTGTACCAGCTCCCACTAATATCCAGCAACTTCGCACAGCCATTGAAGAGGAGTGGACCAACATTCCACAGGCCACAATTGACAATCTGATAAACTCTATGCGAAGAAGATGTGTTGCACTGCATGAGGCAAATGGTGGTCACACCAGATACTGACTGGTTCTGAGTCCCCAGACCCCCAATAAAGCAAAAAAAAAAAAAAAAAAATGCACATTTCAGGGTGGCCTTTTATTGTGGGCAGTCTAAGGCACACCTGTGCACTGGTCATGATGTCAGATCAGCATCTTGATGTGGCACACCTGTTAGGTGGGATGGGATGGATTATCTCAGCAAAGCAGAAGTGCTCACTATCACACATTTAGACAGATTTGTGAACAATGTTTGAGAGAAATGGTAATATTGTGTATCTGGAATGAATTTTAGATCTTTAAGTCCATCTCATGAAAAATGGGAGCAAAAACAAAAGTGTTGCGTTTATATTTTTGTTGAGTGTGTGTATATATATATATATATATACTGTGTGTGTGTGTATATATATATATATATATATATATATATATATATATATATAATATCTGTTACATTAACAGATAACTATAAAATAAATAACATACTGTAACAAGTTTACCAAACTCTCCATCTCACCCCAAATCACTAAATCCACTTAATTCATTCTCGGTGTCAACTCTGCGAACTCCGGAGGTAAACGTTTTCAGTGGTACAGAAGTAATAGTAGTAGCAGATACTGGCACACAAGCCTACAGCGCCCTCTCGTGGCTGTCATGAGAGGGTGCAATTTTAATATATAGAGGTAGCGGTAGTTTTCAAGTCAAGCCACGAGAGGGCGCTCAAGGCTTGTGAAACGTCGCTCCAGAGTAAGTCGCAGGTAACCTGGGAAATCCCAGGCTGCTTTTGTTCGTTCCGATCTGAAAGACACCCTGGCAAATGTGCAAATGTGGCAAGCGAGCTCTCCCGATTCTGGAAGCCAGTCAGACAGCGGGGAGGGGTGGCAAGACAGTGACGCGTACTATGTGACAAACGGAAGCTTGTAGTTTGAACTGACAACTGACATGATTGGCTATGGGCTACGTATACGCCAAATGATAGACATTCGTAACTCCCAATAAACGGCCGTTGGCGATCGTAAACCACATCTCCGCTACGAGATATTTCGAAGGTGGCTTCCAGACCATATATCACTTGTGATATGGTCAGGTGTAAACCAGGCAAAGTCGCAGGACCACCCAAACCATGAAAAATACAGTATATATAATATGTATATTATTATTGTTTCTGTCTTGGCACAAACTCGAAATAAATATGAATCAATCAATCACATTTGTTTTAATACGAACAATGTCAATGTCAAATGTATTTATAAAACCACAGGTGACCAAAGTGCTATACAGGTAAATACAGTAGTAAATAGTAAAAAAAATACACTGTAAATATAGTACAATATTAAAGTTAAAAGATGACCTGGTTTATTTTTGAATTAAAAAGCAAAGTCTGTTTTATACGCATACATATTGCTGATTGGATAGTCTACCTGTCAATCACGCCCATCTGAACTCTGGGAGATTCGAACAGCGACCAGGCTCATATCGTGGTGAAGTATTGGAGAAGTGTGTACTGGATCCCTGGAGAGGGACCAAATGGGCACTAAAGAACTGCAAGGCATCATTCTGGAAATAGAAAAGGTTACAACCGAATATAAAAGACAGGTTGGGTAAAGAAGTTAAGCTGGAGGTGAGAGGTTTAAAGGCCCAGGAGGACGGACCCGGGCAGATAAACGGACAATTGAAGCAGAAACAATAAAATGGCCCAATTTCCCATAATCCCTTGCAGTTGTCAGTAAGTGCCCACAGAGTGATTGGAGCCACAGGCCGCCATGTTCTCATTTCTCCTGCTTTCGGCTCACAGTGGAGATAAGGCTGGAGAGTGTGCGTGTGCGTGTGTGTGTGTGCGCGTGTGTGTGTGTGTGAGAGAGAGAGAGAAAGAGCCTGAAGCCAAAATTCAGAGCGAAAACAGTCCAAGAGTCAAGGGCAAAGGTGGTAGTCGTCAAAACCACGCTGGGATGCTACTGAGCGTTGCTGTCATGTTGAGTGGTTTGTTTTTGCTATTTATAGTACTAGACAGACATGAAAATATCTGTAATGGAGCTATCTTAGAGTCATTGACCAAAAACAGGTTAAACGGGTTATGAAGCCATAGTATGTAATAGGGCTGGGCGGTATACCGGTTCATACCGAATACCGGTGTTTTTTATTTTATGATATGCATTTTTCATATACAGTGATCCCTCGTTTATCGGGGGGGTTAGGTTCCAGAAATAACCCGTAATAAGTGAAATCTGCGAAGTAGGACAACTTTATATTTTACAATTATTATACATGTTTTAAGGCTGTAAACGCCTCAACACACACATTACATACTTTTCTCAGACTGGTATTAATATTTTCTCACATTTCTCTCTTGTTTAAACACTCAAACTTTTGTAGATTTTCAACAAAATGTATTAATAGTGAAGCATGGGGGGGGTATGCGCTCGGACACGTGCACCCGTAGTCACGTGGTCGCCGCACGCCCCCCCCCCCCAACCCACACGCACACTCCGACCACCCACCCCAACCTACTGTACCTAAGGATTCTACAAAACTTTCTTTCTGCTCTTCAGGGGCCCTCTGACTGCCGTACCCCATAGCCCAGGGGCCCTCTGACTGCCATCCCCCGTAGCCCAGTGGCCCTCTGAGTGCCATCCCCCATGGCCCAGGGGTCCTCTGATTGCCGTACTCCATAGCCCAGGGGCCCTCTGATTGCCGTACTCCATAGCCCAGGGGCCCTCTGACTGCCGTATTCCATAGCCCAGGGGCCCTCTGATTGCCGTACTCCATAGCCCAGGGGCCCTCTGACTGCCGTATTCCATAGCCCAGGGGCCCTCTGATTGCTGCCCCCCCCCTCTCGGTTCTCTTCAGATAACAGCCCTATAACAGCGTGAGTAGTCATAAGATCCTAGAGAATAGAGGCCCTTTGACATCGCAATTGGCATCGGCATTCGCTACAGTCACTTTGTGTTCCAACACCCTCCCACCCTGAAGAACTGACCAATAATGAATAAAAGTAAGGTTTGTTAATTATGCTGCACTGTTATAGAAGTAAGTTCACAGTGGGTCATTGTGGATTTAATTTCCGAGGCCGTTTCAGCAAAGTGGAAAAAATAATAAGTAAAGAAGTAATAGCAGATGGTATTAGCAGTGAAGCACTTTTTGTAATCCTATAGACCAAAGAGGAGATTTGGTTATAGGTGCTTATAAGTGACTCATTTTCACCACTTAACACAAGACGATCATTTTCACACATAGGACCCTTCTCAGTTCTATTTATGCGTTACTGAAGTGTGAGCAGCTTCAGTGTCCCATATAGAACTATACAGCCCTTTAAAACAGAAAATCATCTTTGAAATTTGCAGACAATACTTTTGAACCCTAAATCCAATATTATTTCTAGCTTTGTGGGGCTATGTGCAAGATTCTACCACAGTTACAGTTTTGGGTGGTTAGAGCACTAGTCCATCATCCCAAAGGTCAGAAGATCAATACCCACTTGCACAAAGTTCTGTCACTGTGTCCTCAGGCAAGACACTTCACCCATCTTGGCTAGAATGAGCTTTGGGTTGCAATATTTCTCATGTAACTTACAATATAATACAACTTACATTTTGTACAAACATAGAGCGGTTAAAAGGGTAGTTACATTGCTGTTACATTAATTTATTTATTGTTATACTTGTCACCAAAATCAGTTGAAACATTGGCGCACAAATGGAGTACTTACACCTTGGACCCCTAGTGGTTGGTGAGGCTTTTGCAGTAGTAGTAGTAGTAGTAGTAGTAGTAGTAGTAGTAGTAGTAGTGATACATTTATGATGGAGGCATAAAGATTTGAATCGATCATTACTTCGTACTTTAGGTTAAAAAGTCTTCAGTCTTTTAAAATCGCTGTACTTAAAAGTGAAAAAACAACAACTTCTAGCATCGTAATTATTCACCACGATGAATTTACGATGCTTTTCACAACTTTCGAGACCAGAGAGTAGGATTGTTGTCGCAACTAGAATGCTAACAGTGCATCGTTGTTGCTTCCTAAAACCAAACTTTACTTTATGCAATGAAAAAGATCAGTTAAAGGTTCTTTAAAAGGTACAATATGCAACTTTCTCTTGGTGGCACGTCACCTGCATGATTCCATGGAAATATACTTGAGAACACAGCGGAGGCAGGTTTAATACCATACTTTGGAACATTATGGCCAAAGGAATAGGATTACCATGGGAACAAGCGTAGAAACCCCTCCTCCTAGTCAAATAAGAGTCAGCACTGCAGCACTGGGTCTCCCCAGGGAACTGTCCTCTCACCCTTCCTCTTCACCATTTACACCTCGGACTTTACATATAACACAGACAGCTGCCATCTCCAGAAGTTCTCTGGCGACTCGGCCATTGTGGGCTGTGTGTCTGAGGGGAACGAGCTGGAGTACCGCTCAGTCATCAGAGACTTTGTGGACTGGTGTGGGCGCAACCACCTGAGCCTGAACACCAGTAAAACAAAGGAGCTGGTGATCGACTTTAGGAGGAGACCACTACCTCACTCACTGGTGAACATCCAGGGGCAGGACATAGAGACTGTCGACAGTTTCAAGTACCTGGGTGTTCACCTCAACAATTAACTGGACTGGTCCCACAACACCGACGCCCTGTACAAGAAGGGCCAAAGTCGCCTCCACCTCCTGAGGAGACTGAGGTCCTTTGGAGGGTGCAGGCCCCTGTTCAAGACTTTATGACTCTGTGGTGGCCTCTGCTCTCCTCTACGCTGTCGTCTGCTGGGCCCCGAGCAGCACAGAGCGGGACAGGAAGAGACTCAACTGGTCAGGAGGGCCAGCTCTGTCCTGGGCTGTCCTCTGGACTCTGTAGAGGAGGTGGCTGAGAAGAGGGTGCTGGCCAAATTCACGCCCATCATGGACGACACCTCTCACCCTCTGCACCGGACTGTAGAGGAGCTGAGCAGCTCCTTCAGCAGCCAACTGAGGCACCCCCAGTGCAAGGAGCAGCGCTACCGCAGATCCTTCATCCCCACCGCCATCAGACTGTACAACTCCACTGTATAGTCCAAATGTGCAATATTGTTTTTCAATATTCTCCTAGTTACTGTTTCTTATTATTATTACTTGTATAACTCCACTGTATGGTCCCTATCGTGTAATATCATTTTTCCAACGTGCAATATAGTTTTTTTTCCAATACTCTCCTTGTCACTGTTTTATTATTATTATTACTTATTCGATTATTACTTATTTTATTATTATTATTACTTATCTTTATGCCATTCTTGCCTACATGCACTTTTCTTTCTTGTTCAAACTGTCCCTACCTGGAGCTACTGTGACAAGTAAATTTCTCCTGCGTGAGATCAATAAAGTCTTATCTTATCTTGTGGAGATGCAAGCCCGCTCATAGTAAAGAGTTTTTCAGTGCAATTTGGGGGGGGTTGGGCTAAAAAGTTAAATACTGTCTTTAATTGGTGCAAATTTGAAACATCTAGGGATAAGATATTATCAACGAGTTATTAGACCAACTGGACTTACTTTATACATTGCAAAACAATATGACCTATAGAGATAAAAAAAAACAAAAAAACTTATAAATTCCAAAATAACAAAAATGTATATATATTTCAGCAATCCAATCAGAAATACCTCATTTTCTGTTCTAAACTGCCAGTGTATTCCCATGTTTAACTTTAACACAATTACCGGGCCACAACTTTGCAAACTGCATACAATGATGGATGTATTCTGCAACGACGGCCCCTAAAGATACAATTAGGCTTGATGAGAGACGTAAATTGAAAGATAATGATTCAAAAAGAAAATAAAGGTTGACATCAAACTTCTCTTCATATACAAATGAAGTTTATGCTGTTGATGGATTGGTTGAATAAAAGAAAGTATTGATTAGAGGCACAGTATGACTGTTGTGTAAGATTGCAGTGTATATAGAGAGAGACTTGGTTGATCAGAGGACACAGGAGTTTTTAAGTTAGTTTTAATTTACTTCAAACATGCTAAAACCCCTCCCGTGCCCCAAAATAAAGTAACAACAGAAAGGTGGACCTGGTGAGCCGGGATCAACCCCGTACAGGGCCGTAGAAGCCGGTGCTGACATCACTAACCTAAAGAAAAAAGTCTCCAACCAACCTTACCAAACCGAAAGGCGAAAACAGGCCAGCCGGTCCCTCCAGGTCAAACGCAAAAGGCTAAGTGCAGCTAAAGGGCATGGTGCGGCCTACACCAGGCATCAGCCAAGGCAGGCTCGTCACGCCTAGGTGCTCAGCAAGAGCGTAAGAGTGAGCGAGAGCGCGCCATTGATAGGCGGCATATTTATACCATGGCCAACCACACCACAAAACATACACAGATATAAAAATACACGCAATAGGATGCACAAAGGGACGCCAGCACCTATCAAGCATTATTTGTTCACTCCACACTTGGTGGTGGTGAATTGCTATTGTCACAGTGGATTATTGGCAAGCACTCTCACTTCACACCAAGAAGGTCTCAAGTCAGATTCCCAGGTCATCCAGGGCGTTCTGGAGTTTGCATGTTCTCTTTTTTCTGGAGACTCTAGTTTCCCCATCAACCCAAAACGTGAACAATAGGTCAAATCCTATCGCTGAGGTAGTCCTGACCAAGACTAGTTCAAGACCTGGGGACGGGGTAAACAACAGGTCAAAACCAGGACAAATTTCCTCACGGGGACAGTAAAGTGTACTGTAACCTTAGCCACAGCTGCCCTGGTGTAGACTGACAGAAGCAAGGCTGCCAATCTGCAACCACCAATCACTTACACCAATGGTTCCCAACCTTTTTTGGCCTGTGACCCCATTTTGACATCACACATTTCTGGCGACCCCATAGATTTATTTTTATTTTTATTTTTTTGTCATGTTTCAGTCTCAGCATCAGTCGCAATATTGTATCAAATGGTTCGACGTGTCTGAGGCCTCGGAGAAACACTGACCTCTAGTGGACAAATTTAACCATTGCAAACCAACACACAACCCATGATTTGGGAAGTTCCCAAAGGGATAGATGGGAATGGATCGCTCTTTTCCACTTGTAGATGCCATCGAAAATGAAACAAATGCCAAAAGTCGCCAGAAGTCACCAAAATCACCACTAACGTCACACAAGACTCCTCACTACCAAACATTTTTAAGAAATATTGGTGCATCTTTTATCCTGTAGCAGTTTAGCGCTTGTCAAACCAAGGAAGCGCTGAACCAATCGCAGAGCGGAACATTCGCTGAGCCAATGAAATACTTCGATACACTGAAGCGATTGACACGCAGAGCTGAACACTTCGGTCACATGAGCGGCTGCTGCGAGACAGTTTCAGAAAGAACAAGACGTGCTCCGCAGTCTCATTTGGCCATCACTAGTTATTGTGACTGCACTGCTCCGTACATTTCAGGCGACCCCGTTTGAATTCTAGGCCACCCCACGTGGGGTCGCGACCTGAAGGTTGAAAAACACTGACTTACATCATATTTATTTATAAGCAAGGTGGGTGTCTTGCCAAAGGAAACAGCAATAATATGCACTGCTCCGAGCTCATACTGGGCTTTCTAGAATACAGTGGTACCTCACCTTACGAAAGACCCAACAAACGAAAATTCCAAGTTACGAAATGCCTTCACGTTAAATTGTGGTCTCTAGATACGAAAGTTACGAAACGCGAAATCTCAAAAATTCAAATAATGCGCGCTCAGCCACACACATTATACGCTTTTCTCAGACTGGATTCAAACGTTTCTCACATTTGTCTCTCGTTTAAACACTCAAACGTTCATAGATTTTCACCAAAATGTATTAATAGTGAAGCGTGGGGGGAAGGGGGAGGGCGGAGAAGTGTGCGCGCGGACATGTGTGTGAGATAGCGCAGCATGACCCGGCGCGGGGCTGCGAGCACGAGACCCGTGCTCAAACCGTGCCTCCTCTAAACCAGGTATAAACCAGGATTAAACCACTGCGGCTCTTGCATGCGTTCGTTCATGAGCTCGGACTGCGTGCGGGGAGGCACCTCCCCTCCCCTCCTCGCTGCTCGCCTCAGCCGTGACTTGTGAGGTACACCGGCAGAGCTAGCACAAAACCAGGAAATAGACCTGCACGCGGCGCTTTAATCCACCTGGTCTAGTCCTGGTTTAGTCCAGGTTTAGTCCTGGTCCAGTCCAGGTTTAGACCTTGGTCTAGACCTGGTTTATTCCACGTTTAGTCCTGGCTCTACAGTCTCATAGCTAATCAGGACGCAGAACAGTCTTACACTATAAAAAAAGTTACACTATAAAAAAAAACTTGGAACGAGGCCTTGGAACGAATTAGGCTTTTTCCATTGAAATAGCTACTCAACTTACGAAAAATTCACGTTACGAAACCACTTCTGAAACGAATTAATTTCGTAAGGTGAGGTACCACTGTACTTAAAGGAGAATTAACATTTTTTACAATCTGAGCCTTATTTCGGTAATAAAACAAGATGTTTTACTCACCCATAGCACTTTGGTGTCATATGGAGCACTTCCAGAGATGTTTTAGATTTGCGATCTCTGTAACGTGAGTTCTCGGGGCACATGTTTGCGGTCTCCAAATAACACAAACTTTAGCACTTTTCAAATCATAGAAGCTCAATGTCTTAGTCTACGCTTTCGTTTGAGTCAAAAGTGGCCTGTAATCCGAGATTTAGCCATAGTTTCGAGTAGATGAGGAGGACGGTGCGCATGTGCGGAGTCACAGCTTATTTCGCTCTCAGCTCCCGGGACCCAAACATGAAACGCAAAGCTGTAAATTATGGATAAATCTTGGATTACAGGCCACTTTTGACTCAAACGAAAGTGTAGACTAAGACATTGAGCTTCTATGATTTGAAAAGTGCTAAAATAAATATTAATAAATATTGTAATAAAATAAATATTGTTTGTTATTTATTGTTTGTTTTTTATAAGTATTGTTTGTTTGTTTGAAAAATTTGTGTTATTTGGAGACCGTATATTCCCCGAGAACTCACATTACGGAGATCGCTAATCTAAAACATCTCTGGAAGTGCTCCATATGACAATGGGTGAGTAAAACAACTTGTTTTATTACCGAAATAAGGCTCAGATTGTTAAAAAAAAACAAAAACAAAAAAAAACGTTAATTCTCCTTTAAAGCTCTTGGGCACACTTTTATTGAGGCATTAGTCATGTCAACATTGAGTGTCTTCAAGGGATGGGAGAAACTCTCGTGAGTCGAAATTGCCACAAAATTGTACACAAATGAGAAAAATCATCTAGTGTTTACATGGATTGGACGAAAAAGGGTTACAAGGTGGTTAGTTGCATCTTCCAGTACTAGAATGGAAACAAAAAAATGAAATCAAATAAATTGTGAGGAAACTGAATTGTGAAATGTATATGTTAGGAATTATCTTAAAATCTCGTTTTCTCGTTCTTGTGGACGCAATCTCATATCTTGTATTGTTTTGTGGAAACTGGGTCTTGTCCAATCCGTAGTTTTTTTCATGAAATAGTATGTAGGCCACCTGGAGAGTACAGGGTTTTGTTTCATCCAGGCATAAACGGAGCACCTGCTTATAAAGCTAATAGTTGTAGTAATCTAGAAATTGCTCCTCTATATTTTTTAAAGTCCATGCAAAGTCCATTGAACCTGTACAAAAGTTACAGGTTGAATGACTTGACAGGTTGATGAAATACTTTGCAGTTTTTTCTCCATTCCCATAAAGATGTAAAACAAGACGTACGCTGTCCACGAAAATTAAACTCCTGAATCTTTAACTAAACACGAGTTGTTAATTAACGCTCTTTTGCCCTACAGCGTTAATCAGATTAAGCCTGCGTTTTCCTGTTGAGAGGACGCTGTTCAAACCGGCGGCCTGTCAATCACACTGTCAGCCGTCACAAAGCGCCTCAAACCCGACAATGTGCAGACAGCGCTCAACAAACAGGACACCACCACAGTGCAAATGTGTACGTACTTGGAACATATTGTTGTTGTAGTAGTAGGGCTAACAGTAGTAGTCGTTGCTGGAGTCATAGCAGCAGTAGTTGTAGTAGGAGTAGTAACATTATAGGCATAGTAGTAGTAGTAATTGTTGTTGGCATAGCACTAGCAGTAATAGTATTAGTTGTAGTTGCAGGAGCAGTGGTAGTGGGCCCTGTAGTAGTAGTAGTATGCCTCGCAGCATTAGTGGCAGTATATTAGTAGTACTAGTAGGCCAAGTAGCAAAAGTAGGCTGTAGTAGTAGTAGTAATAGTGGGCCCAGCAGTTGCAGTAGTAGTAGTAGCAGCAGTAATAGTTGTAGGCATGGCAGTGGCAGTATTAGTAACAGCAGTAGTAGGCCTAGTAGCATTAGTAGTAGTAGTGGCAGTATAAATTTGTTGTACTAGTAGGGAAAGCAGCAAAAGTAGGCTGTAACAGTAGTAATAGTGGTAGTAATAGTAATAGTTGTAGGCATAGCAGTGGCAGTATTAGTATCAGCAGTAGTAGGCTCATTAGTAGTAGTAGTAGTAGTAGTAGCAGTAGTAGCAGTAGTAGTAGTAGTAGTAGTAGTAGCATTAGTAT
The DNA here is from genome assembly GCA_036785185.1 of Paratrypauchen microcephalus. Lineage (NCBI taxonomy): Eukaryota > Metazoa > Chordata > Actinopteri > Gobiiformes > Gobiidae > Paratrypauchen > Paratrypauchen microcephalus. The sequence continues at coordinate 1,239,316 of JAVJIX010000103.1, read as the reverse complement.
TAGTAGTAGTGGCAGTATAAATATTAGTAGTACTAGTAGGCAAAGCAGCAAAAATAGGCTTTAGTAGTTGTAGTGGGCCCAGCAGTTGTAGTAGTAGTAGCAGTAGTAATAGTTGTAGGCATAGCAGTGGCAGTATTAGTATCAGCAGTAGTAGGCTCATTAGTAGTAGTAGTAGTAGTAGTAGTAGTAGTAGTAGTAGTAGTAGTAGTAGTAGTAGTAGTAGCAGTAGTAGCAGTAGTAGTAGTAGTAGTAGCATTAGTATTAGTAGTAGTAGTGGCAGTATAAATATTAGTAGTACTAGTAGGCAAAGCAGCAAAAATAGGCTTTAGTAGTTGTAGTGGGCCCAGCAGTTGTAGTAGTAGTAGCAGAAGTAATAGTTGTAGGCATAGCAGTGGCAGTATTAGTATCAGCAGTAGTAGGCCTAGTAGCATTAGTATTAGTAGCAGTAGTGGCAGTAGCATTAGTAGTATTAGAAGTAGGCAAAAAGCAGCAAAGGTAGGCTCAGTAGTAATAATAGTGGGCCCTGCAGTTGTAGTAGTAACTGCTGTAGGCCTAGCAGGAGTAGTAGTAGTAGTAGTAGTAGTAACAGCAGGAGCAGAAACCGTAAGCATAAAAGTGGTAATAGTGGGCCTAGTAGTCGCAGTGGTTATTATCGTAGGCATAGCAGTAGTACGAGTATAGCGATTTGTAGTATGCCCAGTAGAAGTAAAAGTAGTCCCAGCAGTACATCAGTAGTTGTAGTAGTCAGTGGGACAAAAGCACATTACCCTATCTTCTGTCATTATTGTTATTCTAGTCGTAGTAGTAGTAGCCACAGTAATACATGTTGTAATAGTGCACAAGGTTGAAAATTAAATACAAAGATGTACTTTCTACTGCACTTAAGCCTTGTTCTTTTGTTTTCATATATTTTTTCACCTGTCAAATTGCCACAAAAATCAAACTAATCAAAACATTGGTGGTGGTGGTGAAGAAAAGGAGATGGATAGGCTGAGGAGGTTAAAGGTTCTGCTCCTGCCTGGCACAGATATGTGGAAGAAACAGAAAGAAGTAGCAAGACACTGCATTTACATGAACATTTTGAGAGATGTTTGGTTAGGAAGCAGGCTGTGATTGGCTGATGAAAAGTAAAAAAAACAAAAAAAAACAACTACTCTTGCTGTTTTATCTACACCTCATCTTCATTTGCGATCAGAATTTGCAAGCTGTTTTCCAAAATGGCCACCTGTCCGTCAAGCTGTCAGCTGTCACAAAACGACTCAAACTCTTGAACAAACGCGATGCCCGCGCTACACAAATATACACAACGCCGGGTGGGAGTGAACGGAGGGAGAGGTGGGGAAGAGAAAGAGGGAAAGAAAGAGGGAGGAGGCGCTGTCAGAAAGATAGATGGACGGGACAATGCAAATCAATGAGCTGTATCGGCCGCGGCTACACGTCCTGAGCATATTCGCCGCGTTACTATCGGAAACCAGCTGGGCGGGACTCGTATTTTAGCCTTTGCTCTTTTTAATTACCTTTGTCTGCCCAGTGCTATAGAGTACGGAAGTGCTACTAGTGTATTAGTAAGTGGCCTAGTAGTAGTTGTAGTAGTTGTAATACTACTTGCAGTAGTCAGTTAGTTAATAGTAGTAGGACTAGCAGTAGTAATAACAGGGCTAGCAGTAGTAGTAGTAGTAGTAGTAGTAGTAGTAGTAGTAGTAGTAGTAGTAGTAGTAGTAGTAGTAGTAGTAGTAGTAGTAGTAGTAGTAGTAGTAATAGTAGTTGTTGTTATTGGGCCAGCAGTAGTAGTAATTGGCCTAGCAGTAGTTGTAGTAGTAGTAGTAGTACTGCTAGCAGTAGTCAGTCACTTAATAGTAGTAGACCTATAGCAGTAGTAGTAACAGGGCTAGCAGTAGTTGTAATAGGCCCAGCTCTAGTAGTAGGTCTAATCATAGTAGTAGTAGTAGGTCTAGCATTACTAGTATGCCTAGCAGTAGTAGTAATAGACCTAGCACAAGTTGTAGTATTAGCAGTAGTAGTAGTAGTTGTTGAGCCAACAGTAGTAGTAATTGGCCTAGCAGTAGTTGTAGTAGGCGTAGTAGTAGTAATACAGTTAGCAGTACTTGTAGTAGGTGTAGTACTTGTAGTAGTACTGCTAGCAGTAGTCAGTCAGTTAATGGTAGTAGGGCTAGCAGTACTAATATGCCTAGCAGTAGTAGTAATAGGGCTAGCAGTAGTTGTAGTAGTACACCTAGCAGTAGTATTAACAGGTTTAGCAGTAGTAGTAATAGACCCAGCACAAGTTGTAGTATTAACAGTAGTAGTAGTTGTTGGGCCAGTAGTTGTAGTAATTGGCCTAGCAGTAGTTATAGTAGGTGTAGTAGTACTAACACAGCTAGCAGTAGTTCTAGTAGTTGTAGTAGTACTGCTAGTAGTAGTCAGTCACTTAATAGTAGTAGACCTATAGCAGTAGTAGTAACAGGGCTAGCAGTAGTTGTAATAGACCCATCACAATAGTAGGCCTAGCAGTACCAGTAGTTGGCGTTGCAGTAGTAGTAATAGGCCGAGCTGTAGTAGTAGGCCCAGCAGTAGTTGTAGTACTAGTAGGCACAGTAGTAGAAGTTGTAGTTATCCTAGTAGCAGTAGGATCACTAGTAGGGCGAGCAGTAATCTGTCAAAAATATAATATTTAGAAAGCAGGTGGGTGGGACTCTTCTTTTAGCCCTTGCTCTTTTTAATTACCTTAGTCTGACCGGCATAAGCTTCGGCGGGCACTTTGCCAACGCCGCGATGCTCACAGACCATCAGTGTGTCTACAGCTGATACACCAGGGATTTGTGTGTAGTATAAAGCAGGGAATCCATATCCATGAGAACTAAAACAGCACAAGTTGCTAAGGAGGAAACCAGGTCACAGGTCTATACCAGGAAAGGGTCTGACTTAACTTGGACTACAGCAAGATTAAAGGTCGTGTATTATGCAAAATTGACTCTTGTGAGCTTTAAGTCATGTTAGAATGTTGTTACCTCCTTAAAAACATGCATGGAGCGGTGTTTTGTTTCATTCACACATGTTTGAGTAACACTTTATTATTAGTCTATCTACAAAGCTCAAAATGCTCTGTTCCACCTTGTGATGTCATGTAGTGATTGTTTAAGTTCCCAGCTGCCTTTTACCTTTAGTTCAGTGGAGATTGGCTTGGTTTGAGAGTAGAACTACTGCAAAGAGCCGCTGTCGTGTCTGGGATCAAGTCCGTGTCTGGGATCAAGTCCATGTCTGGGATCAAGTCCGTGTCTGGGATCAAGTCCGTGTCTGGGATCAAGTCCGTGTCTGGGATCATGCCAGTAGCAGTGTCTCAATTCCCAGAGTGCACGGTTCGGAGCGTGGTTTTAAAGGCATGTACGTCACATCCGGCGTGACGACTGCTGTCCCACTTCTTTTTTGTCCTATGCACAAGTTAACAGGTGAGCTGAAGACTGCAGTCGTTTCCATGGAAATCGGGTCGTGGACCAAGGGTGTGAAAAAGCACGCTTGGCACACTCATATATCCCAGCATGCACCGCGTGCTACTTCTTCGCCAATGCCCATGCGGTGCGCGGACTACACTCAGGGCTGAGCAAGTATACACAGCCTTGACTGCTAGTGTCTCGTATGATTTCAGCAGATTTCAGGCTCCGGGGGCGGCGCTAGGTGTATTGACAAGGTATGAGTGGATGTCCAGCTACTGTTTGAGACGTTTCTTCTCGTTGTTTACGCACTCGCCTGCATTTAACACGTGTGGGTTATTAAGACGTATCCTATTCACTGATGTTCATTTAGCATTTAGAACAAACTGGAAAAATAAAAAAGACAAACTAAAAACATAAACAAGGATTTTGAGATATGAAAACAAAGATGATTTAAATGAATTGAAAGATGTTAAAGTCCTTAAGGATGTGGGGAATTTATTCCAATCTGAAGAGTTTGTACTGAAATTATCTGTGTCCAACTTCTTTGTAGATTTGGAGAAGAGAAAAAGTGAGACAATGGAGCTTCTAAGTGAATATGACGATGTTACTGGGACTAAATAGAAGTAGATAATATGTTAACAGCGGCGCTTTCTGCTCCCGCTGCACACGTATCCGCTGTGTTGATCAACAAATAATCCATCTATTGGGTAGTGGTAGCCTTTTTTTTTTTTTTTTTTTTTGTGTAATATACAACTAAACAGACATTTTCTTTTTACACATTATTTACCTATACCTTTGATCGACATACTGTTTTACAATTTTTCTTTCACATCATTTCAAACCAGATTTTTTGGGACCTCTTTTACCCCAGTCGAAAACCATCCCTTTGGCATGCTAAGCCTCGCTATTTAATAAGTGTTTCGCTGTATATCATCTGGAGAAAAGGTATTCACTCACTCATTAGCCTGCACTTCTTCTCCAAACATAAGAAACTGGCTGTTAGCGACGCGTAGCTCGTTAGCATCATTCAGTCTTGCTCTGGGCCCGTGAATGGGGACCGGCAGCTGGCGTGGTGATAACAGCTCCAGGATTCATTTACTTTTCGCATTAGCGTGCTGCTGGAAAAACAAAAAACATGATCCAGAGATGCAGTTTGTGCACACGTGTGAAAAAAAAGAGCAACGCTTGAACCTCGAGTCAAAAGGTGAAGAAATACAAGCGAAAAGTAGGTTCAGGTGCTAGATGTTGACGCAGAGTTAGAATTAATAAAAGCTGTGGATGTGACACTTGTTTACTGAAGTGGGTAGAGTATACACATGTTTAGTCAAGAATAGCGTTACTTAAATATTATTACTCAACTAGAAGTACAAAATAGTTGATAAAAAGAAAGTAGGAGTTAAAAAGATAATTGGGAAAACTACTACTCAAGAAAAGGTAACTTTAAAAATCGGTACTTACAAATGTATGTAATTGGAAGGACAAAAAACATCAAATAATGTACAAAATCTGTTATTTTCAAAGAACAGACCAAAATATCTGAAGGAGTGGTGCAAGAAACACAAATGTTCAAGTCATTTCATATTGTCAACCTAAAGCTTTTGTCTCTTGTAGGATTACTTACAGCGGGGAGAGAAAGTAAGTACTGTTACTTCAATAAAAAAATATTGTTTAAGTAGGAGAAAAATTATGCAGCGAGAAAAGTAGTTACTCAAAAAAAATTTACTTTGCGGAAGTCAACAGAGGCCATATTCATAAGCAATATTTTTTCTTCCTTGTTATCCAGAGATAACAAGATAATTCATTCTAGATCTCGAGAAAACAACACAATTAATTTGTGATCTCGAGAAAACAAAAACAATTGTTCTGTGATCTCGAGAAAACAACTGAAACGTCTACCGCCACGTTGTGACAGGCTGACTTCGGGGCTATTTCTCATTCTGAATAGACGCGTTTTTGGTCATTAGAATGTCTGGCATAATAATCGATCAGCTGATAAGGCAATATTTTGATCAGGGGTTGACACGGGGAGATTGCATTACGTCTTTTAATTCGGGATAATTTCAAGATTAGTTCACGGCACCTCCACAGAAGACTGGCCCGGCTTCGTCTTTACCGACGGAGATACAGTGTTTTCTCGAGATCTCAAAATAAGGGTTTTGTTTTCTCGAGATCACAAATTAATTGTGTCGTTTTCTCAAGATCTCGAGTTAATTTTCTCGTTATTAAAGGGATATGCCACCCCCAGGTCAAATTTGGGCATCTCCCCACAGTCCAGAGACTAAAATAAGTGGTGGAAAGCGTTTTCCTGCTCACCCAGCCATTGTCCGAGTCTGTCGCCACTGACCGCCGCGGTATCTGGTGCTCCTCCGCCTTAGACTGGAGTCTAACGTCGCCAGAGAAAGATTTCGGCCAAAAGGAATTAATTTGCTCGATGCGTTTCCCAATTACTTTGTGTGTAGTGCGCATTCATATCGAGTGCAAATAAATGTGCAAATCAACACGGAGAGCTTGACTTGGTCATTTTGGGTGGGAACTATTTTCCAGTGCGGTAGAATACAGCCGTATCACGCAGCACGCTGCGAGGGGAATCCCAGTTACGCACCGGGAAGGGAGTTCCCCTGTTGCACAACGTGGTGCGTGATACGACTGTATTCTTCCGCACTGGAAAATAGTTCCCACCCAAAATGACCAAGGCAAGCTCTCCGTGTTGATTTGCACATTTATTTGCACTCGATATGAATGCGCACTACACACAAAGTAATTGGGAAACGCATCGAGCAAATTAATTCCTTTTGGCCGAAATCTTTCTCTGGCGACGTTAGACTCCAGTCTAAGGCGGAGGAGCACCAGATACCGCGGCGGTCAGTGGCGACAGACTCGGACAATGGCTGGGTGAGCAGGAAAACGCTTTCCACCACTTATTTTAGTCTCTGGACTGTGGGGAGATGCCCAAATTTGACCTGGGGGTGGCATATCCCTTTAACGTGGAAAATAATCATTACGAACATGGCCTCTGTTGGCTTCCGCAGTACTTTCCACCTCTGAGTACAGAAAAATGCTTTTGGCCCATAGAGAATCATTTTACCACTATGGAGTGAATAATGTGGTGTAAAAGAACTTTGGGTATTCTTTGTTCCACAGCTTTATGTTCCCACTAGGGATGTAATCGACTAAAGAAATTCTTGGTCAGCTAAAGACACGAGCAGCCGAGCAATTAGTCAGTTAGTTAAAAAGGAGGCGTGGCAAAAACTCTCAAAACTCTTGTAAATCTCTGTGTATGACCCAAGCTGCACAGGAGTTCATGCAAAACAACTATTTATGCAGAAATAGTGCTAGGAAACAATGATTTGTGTAAAGACAGATGAAAACTGTGAATCATTAGTTTAACCTGCCTTTCGACCTAAAAATACAAGCGAACTCACTCACCAACTTCTCCTTTCTGCCATATAAATCCTGAAAATGAGAATAGAATAGAAAAGACATTCTTGACAGATTAATCAACTAAAGAACTAAAGGAGTGCAGCTCACATTTTCTCAAATATACTTCAAACTCCATAACCCCCACAATCACCCAGGATCTAGCCTTAAAGATGGGGTACCTGACCTTTTTGTAATGTTTGAGTTTGCCCTTAAAGAGTATAATTATATAATTACAACCCAGCTCTGCTAGAGAAAGGGAAGTAACAAAAACAAGGTGGAAATATTCTATAAATAAAGTGATGTAATTAACAGGAATGTACAAGGTAAATTTAACAAAAGCAGGATCTAAAATACTTACAAGGTTTTAAACAAAAGATTAACAAAGGGCAAGGTTAACTAAAAGTAATTATACAATAAAGGACTTAACAAACACGTTACAAACACTTAAACACAAAGTCACTTCTGACAACTAGTGTCTCAAAAACACTGAGTCGCCACAGTGACAGAAAAACTAGAGGCACATTAAACTAACACATTAAAGGGATAGTGTTTATTTTATTTTTTTTATGTTAATCTGTATGGGTTTCCTTCTAAAAGTTACGTGTGTTGACACCGGCTTACCTCTGACAGTCTCAGCTGATCCCGGTTCGACTCGCTTTCTGGAGCCCACGTAAGTAGGTCCGGTAACTTCCCTGGAACATGAAATAAAGCTTGTTTTTCTTCTCAAAACAAAACATTTGTTAGAAAGGTGATATATTTGCGTCCGAAACAGTTGTCCACGAAACATCCAGCAGCGTATTTCGCATTCTTGTATTGTCTCTCTCCACTCGTATCACTACGCCCATGTTAACTCTATCAGCCTGTTCACCTTCAGCGGATGTCTACGCCGAAGTTTACAAGTGAACAGGCTGATAGAGTTAACATGGGCGTAGTGATACGAGTGGAGAGAGACAATACGCGAATGGGAAATACGCTGCTGGATGTTTCGTGGACAACTGTTTCAAATGCAAATATATCACCTTTCTAACAAATGTTTTATTTTGAGAAGAAAAACAAGCTTTATTTCATGTTCCAGAGAAGTTACCGGACCTACTTAAGTGGACTCCAGAAAGCGAGCTGAACCGGGATCAGCTGAGACTGTCAGAGGTAAGCCAGTGTCAACACGCGTAACTTTTAGAAGGAAACCCATACAGATAAACATTAAAAAAAAAAAAAAACACTATCCCTTTAAATCTGAAACTAATGCCTCTTTTACCGAGTCAAGTACGGAGACAGAGCCAGCAGCCTCGCACATCGGCAGAGGATCTTCTTAAATAGGAGGAGGCAGCTACAGGTGAGGGAGGATTAGCCAAGTGCACAAGTTCCCCACCAATCAGGGACCAGAACTCTCACAGCAGACATCAGGAGGGCCATCCAAAAGAAATTAAACACGCACAAAACAAGTCAGAACTGGAAGCCTGGGGCCGTAACAGTATATTGTAAAATCAACACACTCTCTCAAGGTGCCTCTTGGCCAGGTCTCCCTCGAAAAGAGATTTGATCTGAAGTGACATTTGATAAAATAAAGATAAAACAAAGTGACAAAATAAGACTGCTGCTGTCTGTAGCTTTGTTTTTGCCCACGTTTGGGTCCACCTTAGTTTCACTTTGCCGTCTAAAAAAAGACCCAATTAAAATTCAAACTGAGCTAACCAACGTGAAGACATGGGACCCAACCCTAACGGTACCGTTACTTAAAAAAAAGAGTAAAAATATGGTGCATTAAAACATTAGCAGCTGGCCGCCGTATCCACTGGGTCTTGTGAACTCACGGTTTTGTAAGTAATGTGTTAAAATCACGCTTCGTTTATTGTTTATGCACTATATACAACCTGTTTGAAATCACGCTCACAGAATATAGTGCAGATGGACATTTTTAGGAGAGTTTAGGATCGTTTAGCATTTGTGTGTGCGTGTGTGTGTGTGTGTGTGTGTGTGGTCTAGCTATAAAACTGTAACTATAAAAAACTGCTGATAAAGTGTCTGCTCCATACGCACAGAACACCATGAACTTTTTTTCTCATCAATCCCTGTTTTCATTTGGCGTTATTTGCATAAGGGGGGGGTCTCCGTTGTGCAGGTAGAGATGAGAGATTTAGACAAACTAAATCCCATCTGAACAAACACAAATGTTCAAATCATTTCATATTGTCCACATAAAGCTTTTGTCTGAAAAGTACAATTTCTTCAAAAAGAAGAACTAAATGTAACTGAATGCACAGAGTAGATCTTCCCACAGAAGCAAAAGCAACAGCCTCTTCAACCTCCCCATCTCCACTTCACCACTAGCCTTTACGGCAGATATTTCACTCATTTGTTGATAAATTTGGGACTTTGAACAATAAATCCCAGATCTTTTCTCCAGACCGCCTCCGCTCGTTCTGGCTGAACATCGTACGAGTTTGACTCCAAATGTAATTGTCACTCCTCCCACAGACACATTTATTTAGTGTGTCTTGTGACTGTGCTGCACTTGGGCAAAATCCTGGACTCTGTTTACTACAGCATGTGGTCCGGTATAGTATTTTTGGTAACACTTTAGTTCAGGGACCACATTTTAATTGCTAAATGAGTGATTGCCATATTGTTTAATATGTTTGTGTAACCTCCATGTCTATGGATGTTATTGGTTTGCCTGGAATGTCCTGTATGCATCTTGAATATATTTAATTACATGTGTTATTAAGTTTCATCAGTCTGCACTCCCTCATCTGGATTTAGTGTTAGCACGCCATCTACTTGTAACAATGGGCGTCACCATTTTTATTTATTTATTTATTTATTTGACAATGCAATCGGACATAGTTACAGAACAGAGCTTGCAGCTGATGTGATGCATATAGAGTTTAGCAAATGCTAATTTTCAACCCCCGTCCCTGGTTGAGCTTTTCTACACCAACATAAAATCTAAAGTACATATACATATACATATACATATACATACATATATATATATATATATATATATATATATATATATATAAAACAATTTCATCTATATAAATACAGCAGTGCAAAGACATGTAACACTCATTCACTCACTCGGCTCATTCATTCACTCATTCTAACACTATTTACACATGGGTACAGCTTTGGTTGAAACTGTTGCTTATCAACACCTACAACTGCCAACACTAAAAGATAAGCCTGCTGTGATCAGGCATGAAAACGGGTCAGGGGTGAAAAAGGTGAGAAGGGGGCGCTAACCCTAACTCTAACACCCCCACCCCCACCTTGAGTTATTCACAGATTAGTAGTAGTTTCTAAGCTTCCCAACAATGGAAATCTGAGAACATCTGAAGAATTCAATAATACACAGGATAATATGTTATCACACACACACACACACACACACACACCTTAGTCCTGGTTTAGACCTGGTTTAGACCTGGTTTAGACCTGGTTTAGTCTTGGTTTAGTCCTGGTTTAGTCCCGGTTTAGTCCTGTACACACACGCTGACACATGGCCCCTGCTGTCAGCTAATATGTCCCTTTGATGCAGAAATAATACGATAATATGGCTCACCCCATAAGAACGCGGTCACTCCATTGTAACAACAATAGTTCTTGTATCCACCTGTATGCGCTCATATCCTGGCTATACCTGCTTGTCAAAGCCTGATCTCTTCAGATCTCAGAAGCTAAGCAAGGCAGGGCCTGGTTAGTACTTGGATGGGAGACACTGGGAATTCCAGGTGCCACAGTGGGGCGCCAGTCGCAAAAACTGTTATTGTGTCCTTAGGCAAGACACTTCACCCATATTGCCTAGTATGAAAGTGGAGTGTGTGTGTGAGTGTTGGTGGTGGTCGGAGGAGCCGATGGCCCAGATTGGCAGCCTCGCTTCCGTCAGCCTGCCCCAGGGCAGCTGTGGCTACAGAAAGTACCTTACCACCACCAAGTGTGGAGTGAATGAACAATGAACTGTAAAGCGCTTTGGGTGTCATGAAAGGCGCTATATAAATGCTATGAATTATTATTATTATTATTATTATTATTATTATTATTATTATTATTATTATTATTATTATTATTATTATTATTATTATTATTATTATTATTATTTCCACTGACTTTAATTATCCGGAGCTCCGGAGAAACAGACATATCCCGAACGTATCCCGTGTCCCGAGGCGAGAGTTCCTTCTTACGTAGCAATAACGTAGCAAGTTAAGGATTTCTCTTGAAATGCCGCGGAAATATTCACGAGGCTCGCTCACAGCTGATCGGCGACCAGGCGCAAACACAACAGTGCTTATCGTCATGCTTGTGTGATGTTTTGATATGTTGTGATGTCGTATTCTTTCTTAATTGTATAGTAAGTTTCTGTATATGTATATTGTATATGTATTGTGTGCTCCTTGCCTTTTTACATCATGGCCAGGGGACTACAGATGAAAACTCGCCTTCTGGCTAATTCTGGCTTTTTTAACCGTGTGTAATCTTGTGTTTTATGAAATTGCACTGTCCCCTTTTAAACCTAAACCTTGAGCATCATAGTCACTTGCTAATGTAAACACGTTGTTGAAATTTGACGGCAGAAATTCTCAAAACAAATGTATGGACTTATGGACGGCAAAGGAAACGAAGCCTCTGTATTTCTACCTGTGGCGTCACAATCCAGGTAAAATTTGAACTGAGTGATTCCTGAGTGCCCGAAGAAAGACAAAATAATTTTCAGTACTTCTGAAACGTGTGAAGCAAATAAGTGTTTCTGGTGAGGGAACAATGTTAAAGCATGGTTAAAAGCTCAAAACGGTCAACTATGCATGATACCTTTTGCATTCAAGGACAAAAGTTTGGAATGAGTATTAAACAAGATTTTGGACGAATATATTCCAACATTATAGTGAAAAGTTAGCTTACAGACACCAACTTTTTCTTGCTTTCCCTGTGCTACTTTAGGTTCAAACTAGGAGACTGCTCACGCCTTGTGCTGGATGTGTATCGGCACTTCAGTCAGTCTGTGTTGGATTAGCCATTTTGGGTCAGTATCCATGGAGACAGTTGAAGGGGAAACTGAGATGGGGTGAAGCTTAGAAACCAAAGTGTAACGAATGAACATCGCGGCACCTCTGCTTCTTAGAAATGTCAGACCTCGAGAAAAGAGGAGACAGACAGCGAGCGAGAGAGCACCCAAGGGCCCGGCTACACTCACTCAGCTAAAAGTAATATCTTGTGACCAACTCCAGTAAAGAGGTTCACTGATCTACTGAAGACAAGTGTTTGAAACGGGTCTGTATTCTAGTTGTTTTAGCAAAAATAGACTAAAGTAAAAGCTTATTTTTTTGTTTTAGCAAAAATAGACTAAAGTAAAAGCTTATTTTTTTCAATTTCAGACGTGTTTATAGCATTGAAAAAACATTAAAACATGCGCCCTGACTCTTGCATCTCCACAAACCTGACTCATATTTGGCCTGGAGACACACTTTGCCGTCACAAATAATTTAATTTCCATTACACTTTAAAGTTGCATTATGTCTTTTTTTCATTTTTACTTTTTGTGGGGAAGGGTCTGATGATTTGCTCGTCTCCATGGAGATGTCATTGCAGGTGACCCCATCTGGCCAGTTTACAAGTCAGATTTGTGGAGAGATGACCCCAGTCACAGTCACAATGCATTCTTCAGCTAAACAATCATAGACTTAGTGGCATGCTGTTGCATATTCCAGGCAAAGACTTAAGCAAATGGTGTACCCTTTAAAAAACACAGATTATGCAAAAATTGGCCTTCGTTGAGCTTTGAACCATGTTGAAATATCGTTCTCTCATTAAAAACATACGTGGAAATTAGGGCTGTGCAATTAATCAAATTTTGATCACAATTTCGATTTTGGTGTCAAACGATCTCAAAATTCATATAATCGAGTCCAAACGATTATTTTTTTTCATTTCTCTGTTGAGAGGGACGCACGCGGAATACATTCCCTTCCACGCGGGCTAATGTGCAGCGCAGACTTACTGGCGCCTGCGGCCGCCTGCGAGTCGGGCTCACACTAGTTGCTACCAGGAATTGACCAATGAGAGCACTAATTGCTACCAAGAACGCACACGCTCGCATATGAAGCCAAGAACACGGAAACTACAGAAGACAATAGTAAACGAAGTTAGTATAACGCAACATGTAATCACTTTTAAATCAATTGTTCACCCTCCGTGGTATTTACTATGAATACAACGTACAAAGACACACTTTACATGGGACTTTGTAGAGATACGCGATTAGTATTTTCAATAGAGGCGACGTGAATTACAGTTCATCTGAAAAACAGTTCATCTGGGAGCTCTTTCGGATTTGCTGGAGAGTATCTCATCTTTGCTTTTGGTAAGGCATGTCATGAAATGTTTGTTTGTCATATCACTATTCTATTTTAGCGCTATTATATTATATTATATTATATTATATTATATTATATTAATTATATTATGTTATATTATATTATACTGAGGAGAAATCTGTGTGAGGAAAGTGAGGAATAGCTGTGTGTGATAACTTTTTGTTTGTGTGTGTGTGTCTGTGTGGATATCATAGCACCAGGCTATTTTATGTTTATATTTGTTAGGTTGTATTTTATTAAGTTTAGGGCAATCTGTAGAATAAGAGAGAAGAAGAATAAATGTTTAAGGGGAGAGTAGCCCCTGTGTGTGTGTGTGTGTGTGTGTGTGTGTGTGCGCGTGTGTGTGTGTGCGCATGTGTGTGTGTCTGTATGTAGGTAGGGGATTTTGAAATAAATCTTTTGAATAATCGTGATTTCAATATTGACTGAGATAATCGTGATTATGATTTTTTCCATAATCGAGCAGCCCTAGTGGAAATGTATTCATGTCATTCACGATGGTTTCAGTAATCCTATATAAACAGTCCTTTGCCTCGGAGCCTACAGCCAACACTGCATATAAAATTGCCCGGTATTGTCATGTCATAGACAAAGACCCTGGCCAGTTTTTAAGTCTATAAATCCTCACCAGACTTCTCCCAGGGATTTCTGCCCCTGTACAGCATTTATTACTGCTTTGTGCTTACATCAACATGTCCAGGCTTGTTTCTCCTTTCCTACCCAGTCCTGATGCTTAAAACACACTGCAGCAATTTACTGAAAAACATATTGCAAAATGAGTTTACCCATAACCTGTACTAAGCAAACAATCTACATCACTCCACCAAATAATCCAAACATGGACGCCTTAACCCTAGAACACTTTCGCTATAAAAAGTAACACCATCACTTCTACCGGGTAATTTTTGCCCGATATAATATACCCAACAAAAAGTACTTGTCATGAAAAATAGATCAAAATATGACAACACATGATAAATTAGAGTGGTTTTCAACTGTGGTATGCGTAACAAAATGGAAAAACAAAAAAAAAACATAGGAAGACCCTAAAAACATAGTCCAAAATTACTGAAAAATTAGGAATTTGAGAACAAAAAAATCCTAAAAAAAGATACTAGAAACTTGTTTGGTCCACCCATTCTGGGACATGTGAGACTTCCCTGGTGAAGCACAGACTCCTCGACACACGAACAGTTGCAGGAAAGAGGAACAAAAAATTGTATTTTTTCAGTGGGTAAAAATGACCAGTTGACTAAAATATTGTTTTCACCATAAGAATTCCCTTTGAAATCACCACTTTGTGATATTTATTCATAACCACTGCACTAAATAAGGATAGATACACATTCCAGGACCACTCTTACTTACCTATTCCTTACATCCTCTTACATTAAATTCATTACATTCTTACATTCCTCTTTCACTATTGTCGGGTGACAATCAGCCGAAAGCCTGTAGAAAAAAGTGGGCTTTGGGGTAGGGAAACACCTACACCTTCAAAGATGTCAAAAACAATGGTGAAGCTCCCCAGGGACCCATGACACTCAGTGAAAATCAGAAAATCACTTTTGCTCGGGTGAAAATCACCCGGCGATGGTGCTCTAGGGTTAAATACCGGTTCTACTCCCGGAGTTCAGCCAATGAAGGAATTGCAATATATTATAATAATCTCGTTTTAATTTAATTTAGTTTTTCACTGTGGTAATTCCCTTTGTTGCCAGTAGCTGTCAAGCTTCAGATCAGAGTATATTGAGCTCTATATTTTGAATTGAGCTTTATTTTACATTCCAAATCATGAAATTCTGAAGCAAAGGTACTCAAGATGTTTAAAAGCCAATAACAATAGAAACAAATAATGAATTTATGTTTTTAAAGAGCCTATATTATTTTCAGATTCATGTTACGTTTCCTCATCAGAAACGGACTGTACCTGGAGTTGTGTTTTGTTTCCTATTCATGACATCACAAGGTGCAAGAGAGCATTTTGACCTTTGGAGTTGTAGACAAATGTGTGAATGAAACAAAACACAAGTCCAGCTACGTTTTTAATGAGATTACAACATTCTAACATCGCTTAAAACTCACAAGTCAATGCTGCATAAAATAGAGCCTTTAATGTCAATCATAGATATAACATCTCCATGGAGACGAGCAGGTGGTGTACCCTTTACCAGAAACGTTACATAGTGCACCAGGGAAAGGCTGAAAATAGTCCTTCTAATTCCACATCCAAATCTTTCTCTTTTTTTATTTTTTTATTTTTTTTTCAGCACGAGTCTTCCAGATCTCAGTTGAGTGGTTATGTAGGACAGCAGCTCGGGGATAGACAACTGATTCTGTTTGAGTGGCAGATGGTATAAATAGATGCAGCCTGCTCCGGCGTGTTTGTTTGCGTGCTTTGGGAGCAGGTGACGCAGGGCTCACTCATTAACGCATGTAGATTTTCGGACGCATCTTGTCGATCAACCTGTCACAAGGCCTTAGCGTGGCAGTCGCGATTCTAACATCGTGCTGAATTTGTGTAAGGAGGTTTGTAGACGGATGGATGGATGGATAGACAGAGTGGTTATGGCAGGTTAGTGCGCAGTAGCTAAAATGGTTTGAAAGCTTGTTTGGGCTGAAGACAGGCGCGTACCTTTGTTCCCGTGACTCTTATGTTCCCACAGCACTGTTTTTGCATATTTCAAAGATATTTTTTCAAAAGTAAATCCATTATCCTGAATCTCACACTGAATCTCAAAACCAGGCCCCAACCTTAAAGGGATAGTGCGTTTTTTTGTTTTTTTTTGTTTTTATGTTAATCTGTATGGGTTTCCTTCTAAATGTTACGTGTGTTGACACCGGCTTACCTCTGACAGTCTCAGATGATCCCGGTTCGGCTCGCTTTCTGGAGCCCACGTAGGTAAGTCTGGTAACTTCCCTGGAACATGAACTAAAGCTTGTTTTTCTTCTCAAAACAAAACATTTGTCCGAAAGGTGATATATTTGCGTCCCAAACAGTTGTCAACGAAACATCCAGCAGCGTACTTGGCGATCGGGTATTGTGTCTCCCGATTCGTATCACTGCGCGCATATTAGCTGTATTAGCCTGTTCACTTGTAAACTTCCCCTTACGGCGGACCGCATCTGCCGTACACTTCCGCTAAAGGTTAACAGGCTAATACAGCTAATATGCGCGCAGTGATACGAATCGACAGACATGATACGCGATTGCTAAGTATGCTGCTGGATGTTTCGTGGACAAATGTTTTGTTTTGAGAAGAAAAACAAGCTTTATTTCATGTTCCAGGGAAGTTACCGGACCTACTTACGTGGGCTCCAGAACGTGAGCTGAACCGGGATCAGCTGAGACTGTCAGGTAAGCCGGTGTCAACACACGTAACTTTTAGAAGGAAACCCATACAGATTAACATTAAAAAAAAACAACAATAAAAAAACGCACTATCCCTTTAACCATTACCCCTTCAATTCAACAAATGTGGGAACATGAAGCAGTGGGACATAGAGCTGTATCCCCCTGAAGACAAATGCACACTGTTGTTGTGTTTTTGGGAAAGACACTTCCCTCATCTGGAACAGTGCTATAAGAGTAATATCATGGCCACAATGCACATTTATTTTTATCTTTATTTTTCAATGCACATTCTATTGCACATTTTAATGCACACTGCACATTTTTGGACATTTGTAAATGCTGTACTTTTTGGACTACAGTATAAGTCGCTACTTTTTTCTCACACTTAGGACCAGGGCTCTCAAGGCTCACGCATTGAGAGTGTGACACACGCAATTCGACGTATTCACACGCGCACACGCCACACATGGCATTTCTCACGCTGATTTGTGTTTTTTTTTTTTTTTTTTTGTGCCCAGAAAATCGGTCTGTGTGGCTTAGTTTATGCAGGCTCCGCGCCGCCCCCTCGCGGAGGGACGGCGCGGGCACGTCCTGAGCCTCAGTCCCGGTGCCACGTCTCCTCTGAGACGCACCGACTCCGGTCCCCGTGTCTCCGTCTGTGCGTAACGTGTCCTCCCCGACGGCTTACGCGCGGAATACGCACGGCCCAGAGCCGAACTGCCCGCGGTGAGCTGCGGTGAGACGCGGTGAGACGCGGGCCCGGTGCATTAACCAGACTCTTACATGAATCCGTTAAAAATATCCCGCTCCCCCCTGCCCCGGTCCTCGGAAATTTCAGTCACACGCACGACCCCGCTCAAAACTTGAGAGCCCTGCTTAGGACCCTGCGGCTTATAGTCAGGTGCGGCTTATGTATGTATGTGGATTCATTCTTTATCAAGACAGCGAATGTAGCGCGTAACCCGAGCTCCACTTCTGGCAGGTGAAAATACCTACGGTAAATAAGTGAGAAGAGTTCATGAATTAATGAAGCCTTCTTTTAGCCACTTAAAATCTCCTACACAGGTATCAACAGTTCTGTGAGATTGAGTTCAGGGGGTTTACCCTTAAAGTTAAATTTGAAACTTTATTTTAAGGCTTCTAGAGGCTACAGGCTGGCCATTTTACAGTTGTTTTACTGCATTGTTACTGTTTGAAAAAAGCATGTACCGGTATTTACGTCAATTAAAATAAAAAAATCCTTTTGTGTACCATCTTTCTATGTAAATATCTGTAGTTACAATGTGGACACCTGCGGCTTATAGTCAGGTGCGATTTATATATGTACCAATCTTAATTTTAAAAAAAAATTGGTTATAGTCAGGTGCGCTCTATAGTCCGAAAAGTACGGTAGGTATTTTATTCTTTGCCCTGCTCCTAGATTTTTGTCCTTAGATAGTTTTTGTATTGTCTTCATATTGTATTTTGTACACTGTCTTTTTTGCACTACTTGGCCAGAGAGAAACGGAATTTCGATTCACTGTATGTCAAACACATATGGTAGAATTGACAATAAAGTTGACTTTGAGTTTTGACCTGTATGAACGTTGCACTCATACGAATCTCTCTTCGTGGAAGCATTCTTAAGCCAATAACAGTCTCCCAATAACAAAGTCTCTTGTTTGAGAAAAAAAGCTGTACGGTGGTTCTGGAGTTTTTACATTGTTCATCAAAATGTACATAGTTTTTCTTTTCAGTTTTGAGCCGGCCAGACAATTTTCCACACATTTTTACAAGTGATTAATCAAATATAAAAGGCAATAAACTCTGCTGCCTCACCTTCCTGCAGTGTTCATATATCCCAAACTTATTAACGACTTGACAAACTGCCGTAGTGAGATAAGTCATAATTCAGCTCAAGACTGTTCTTGAGGAACAGCCAGTGCAGGGACGTGGGGGTCTCTGGAGCGGAGTTTTGAAACACTGCATTGTTCATCTAATCCATACTTGTTGCCCGTTGTCTGTCAACTCTGCAAATGGTGTGGCCAAATTAAAAAAGTGAAGAGCTCAAATTTTCTTTTCTTCCTTTTTTGGGGCTAGTCCTGGGCTAGTAAGAGGCCAGTTACATCTACAATCTTACAGTAATAAAATATAATAAAATACAAAGGTACAGGTAGGATTAAATAAGGTGTAAGTAGAGTATTTCACAGATTGCACATAGTATAGTATAGTATAAGTATTGCACATGGGTTATGAAGCACGTTATTGCACATGTTATTGCTCTTAAGTCCTAAAATTGAATACCGCAGTTTCTGAAAAGTATTTATTCATATACATTACACGATCTGCAGATGAATAATAGTGGTTTTGTGTTACTATGCCTGACTGAACGCTCGAGAGGGACCAGGTGAGCTGTACTGGGCATGCTCAGACGGACCCTCAGTCTCTATGGAATCCCGGGGTTGTCTTGGCAGCAGTTGAAGCAAAGAGCAATGTTAAAAATATCTTCATGTCCTACCTTTGTGTTCTGTGTTGTGTTTTTATTGTACAATTTTTACATAATATGCAGATTTTCATTTGAGAGCTAATAGTTTAAAGCAGACATTTGCTTTTTTCCCTGGTATTTAGTTATTAAAAGGTCCTGTATTACACAAAATTGATTCTTGTGAACTTGTTACCTCATCAAGAACATACCTGGAGTTGTGTTTTGTTTCATTCACACATTTGAGTAATCATTTATTATTAGTCTTTCTACGTCTCCAAAGCTCAAAATGCTCAGTTCCACCTTGTGATGTCATGTAGTGGTACTACTTTTTATCTTTAGTTCAGTAGAGACTGGCAATTCCAGGGCTGAAATCATCTAGTGAAATTATCAAATGATTCTAGTGAAGGTGTATGAAGTTTACAAACACAGTGGAGCACTTCCTGTATTACCACATGACATCACAAGGTGGAACAGAGTTTTCCGTTTGTGCAGGGTTTGTGTGTTCCAGGTGTTTGTGATGATGAAACATTATAGCATAGATTAGAAAACAGAGTAATATAGACCTTTTAAACTATAATGTCTGTAAATAATAATTATATTTTTGTGTATTGTAAAGTGTGATATTGCTCTAGAACTAGTTAGCAATAGAAACTGGTCCTCTGACTGTGGAATTTCACAGCAAAAACATGCGAGTTCTCTGCAGGGATGTGGGCGGAGATACGGGGAAAGGTGAAAAATAAACAAAATAAAGGTGTTGTCATTTATTTTTATTAGATTAATCATAACTATTATGCAAATTTGGCTCTTGCCTGCTCCCTGAGTCCAAACAGGAAGTAAAAGGGCCTACAGTATATTACGCCATTTTCTGATCTTTGTTATAATGATATGTTGTTTCCTCATCAAAAACACACCCGAGTTGTGATTCGTTTCATTCACACATGTTTAGTGCACAAATCCTGCATATTTAGGCTGTGATTTTTCTCTTGGAAAACACTCTGTTCCAACTTGTGATTTTATGTGGTAAAGGCCTACAGGAAGTGCTCCACTGTGTTTTTAAACTCCACACACCTTCATGAGAATCATTTCGATGATTTCCCCATGCCCATACCGGCTTGTCAAAGCCTCATCCCATCAGATCCTGGGTAGTACTTGGATGGGAGACCACTGGGAATTCCAGGTGCCACAGGGGGGTGCCAGGCACAAAAACTGTCATTGTGTCCTTAGGCAAGACACTTCACCCACATTGCCTAGTATGAAAGTGGTGTGTGAGTGAGTGTTGGTAGCGGTCGGAGGAGTTGATTGGCAGCCTCGCTTCCGTTAGTCTGTGGCTGCAATAGTAGTTTACCATCATCAACTGAGGAGTGAATGAACCTTGAATTGTAAAGCACTTAGGGTGTCTTGAAAGGCACTATATAAATGCAATGATTACCGTATTTTCTGCACTATAAGGCGCACCTAAAAGCCTTCAATTTTCTCAAAAGCCGACAGTGCGCCTTATATATCGATCAATATTGGTTAATCATGGCTACCGTAGTCAGGGGGCTGTAGCTTCTATTCTATGCACATTATAATGCGGTGCACCCTATATATGAAAATAGTTTTAAAATAGGCCATTCATTGAAGGTACGCCTTATAATCCGATGCGCCTTATAGTGCGGAAAATACGGTAATTTCCAGTCGCTACTGAACTAAAGGTAAGAGATAATTGCCAACTTGAAAACCACCGCTTCATGACATCACTTCTGAGCTTGGAGATGTAGACGGACTAATGATGTGGGATTTCTCAAACGTGTGAATAAAACAAAACACAACTCCAGGTATGTTTTTGATGAGACAACATTATAACAGGCCTTAAAGCTCACAAGAATCAATTCTGTGTAATATAGGACCTTTTAAATTATAAACTTCACCAAAGCCCTTGCCTATCTTTTTATGTTATCTATACTTTAATGAAATGCATAGTCTAACCTGTCATACTGTACGCACTATAACCGGTTTGCGAGATCCAGTGAGCGAGCGCAGATATTTAATGGGTCGACCCCGTTCGGTGGGGGGCCCGCTCCGAACCACGGCCCCCGCGGAGATGAAATGATCTGTGGGTAATGACCTTCAAAACACACCGCCAACGGAACCGGAGAACCAGGCGTAGCAACGAGGAAGAGCTGTGTAATTAAAGTCTGATTAAAAAAAAAAAGAGAGATGGAGAGAGAAATCAGGGAAATGGAAAATCGGAAGGAGGTTTTGAAAATGCAGAAAAAGAAGTCATGGAAAAGTATGTAACTAATTAAAAGGTGCAGGATGTAACACTTACATATGGCATTTATGTTTTATTAGGATTGGTGCATCGATATTGAAGTATATCAAGGAAGCCAAGTTATGTTTTGGAAGACGGGTGGGATTCAATACGTTTTCTTCTTCCCACTCCTTTTCAAGCAAAAAACAAATGTATTTGACTGTATATTGGTTACTTGTATTTATTTCTTTGTGTTGACCTGCTCGAAATGAATAAATTAAATTAAATGAAATATCGATACGTATATCAATACCTTGGGTGTCAATACTGTTATGCAATGATCAATACTAACTTTAAAGGTCTTAACTTTAACTCTTGTGAGCTTTAAGCCATGTTATAATGTTGTTACCTCCTGACCTTACCATGTTTGAGTAATCCTTTATTATTAGCCTGTCTACATGCTGTTCCAACTTGTGATGTCATTTAGTGGAAGTTTTCAAGTTACATTTTACATTTTGTTCACTATAAATTGGCAGTTCCAGGGCTGAACTGATCCAAATGATTCTAGCGAAGGTGTGTGGAGTTTAAAAACAGTTGAGAACTTCCTGTATTACCATATGACATCACAAGGTGGAACCGAGTGTTTTCTGTTTGAGAGGAAAAGTCTGCCTAAATATGCAGGTTTTGTGTGTAAAACGTGTGCATGTTTCGCTCTCCTCTTGTTCTCCATCTACTCACCGTCTCCTCTCCATCTCTGTCTTCTAATCCATTTCTCTCTCCTCTCCATCTCTTTCTCCTCTCCTTCTTCCCCTTGTCCTCTCTTCTCACCTATCTCTCCTATCCTTCTCCATCTCTCCTTCTGTTTTCTAATCCATCTCTTTCTCCTCTCCATCTCTCTCCTCTCCTTCTCCGTCTTCTCATCCATTTCTCATTTCTCTCTCCTCTCCTCCATCTCTTTCTCCTCTCTCTCTCCTTATCCATCTCTTTCTCCTCTCCATCTCTCTCTCCTCTAATCCATTTCTCTCTCTCCTCTTTTTCTCCTCTCCATCTCTCTCCTCTCCCCCTTTCTCCATCTTTCTCCTCTCCTTCTTCCCCTTGTCCTCTCTTCTCATCTATCTCTCCTCTCCTTCTCAATCTCTCTCTTCTCTCCTGGCTTGTGATCCATTTCTCTCTCTTCTCCTTCTCCATCTCTTTCTCCTCTCCATCTTTCTTTCCTCTCCTTCTCCCCCTTATCCTCTCTTCCCGCCTATCTCGCCTCTCCTTCTCCATCTGTCTTCTAATCCATTTCTCTCTCTCCTCTCCTTCTCCATATCTTTCTCCTCTCCATCTCTTTCTCCACCTCTTTCTCCTCTCCTTCTCCATCTGTCTTCTAATCCATTTCTCTCTCTTCTTCTCCATCTCTCTCTCTCCTCTATTTCTCCCTTGTCCTCTCTTTTCCCCTATCTCCCCTCGTGCTCTTACCTTCCCTCTTTTCTCTTTGGCCTGACCAACATTTTCTCTCCCTGTCCCTCTCTTTACCCCTTCCTTCCTTCTCTCCCTCTCTCTCTCTCACTCTTTCTCCACCCCCTCCTCCCCCCTCTCTATCGCGTCCCATAAACAGTGATTGATCCCCCGCTCCTCTCCGCACACCTCCGTCCATTACCTCTCCTTTCTCCCTTCATTACCCACTCTCTTGCCCATAAATCGTGGCACCTTTATCACGGAGCGGTGGATTTCACTCCTCCGTCTGTCCTGCTCCCTCCATCCCGCTCCCTCCATCCTTTGTCCTGCTCTTTTATTAGGCAGCCATTAACTTTTAATATGGAGTAAAATTAGACGTCAAGTGATAGTAAAAGTATGATCCAAGTTATGAGTCTGCAATTCTATCCTTATTAACATCATGTAATAAAATACACCGGCCTACAGGGCATGGGGTATTACTTGCTGAAGTTAAAATAATATAATAATTATTTCCATGGAAAGGAGCAGGAAAAGGCCCTCCTCCAGGCAAAATAAAACTGAAGTTTGTAGAGATGCAAAGAGTACATTTGAAGTTAACAGCTCCTTTTATCTTCAGTTTGGTAGAGATTGGCAATTCCAGGGCTGAAATTATCCAAATGATTCTAGTGAATGAAGGTGTATGGAGTTTAAAAACACAGTGGAGCCCTTCCTGTATTAGAACAGAGTGCTTTCTCTTTGAGACAAGAACGTGGTTGGGTTTATGTGTTAAACATGTGTGAATAAAACAAAACAGAACTCCTGGTATCTTTTTGATGAGAAAACATTATAACCTAGATCAGAAAAGAGGGTAATATGGGCCCCTTAATGAAATAAGAATGTGGTTTTATTTTAGTCTATTGTTGGGCTAAACAATTTGTTGCCCTCTCTGGGTGGGTGGAGAGTCCTTTCCTCAAGTGGAGGAGTTCAAGTATCTCTGGGTCTTGTTCACGAGTGAGGGGAGGATGGAGCGTGAGATTGACAGGCGGATCGGTGCAGCGTCGGCAGTGATGCGGTCGTTGTACCGGACCGTTGTGGTGAAGAGGCAGCTGAGCCACAAGGCGAAGCTCTCGATTTACCGTCAATCTACGTTCCTCCCCTCACCTATGGTCATGAGCTCTGGGTAATGACCGAAAAGGACGAGTTTCCTCCACAGAGTGGCTGGGCGCTCCCTTAGAGATAGTTTGAGGAGCTCAGTCACACGGGAGGAGCTCGGAGTAGAGCCGCTGCTTCTCCACGTTGAGAGGAGCTAGCTGAGGTGGCTCGGGCATCTGTTCTGGATGCCTCCTGGACGCCTCCGTCGGGAAGTGTTCCGGGCATGTCCCACCGGGAGGAGGCCCCGGGGAAGACCCAGGACACGCTGGAGGGACTATGTCTCTTGGCTGGCCTGGGAACGTCTTAGGGTCCCCCCGGAGGAGCTGGAGGAAGTGTCCAGGGTGAAGGAAGTCTGGGAGATCCTGCTTAGACTGTTGTCCCCGTGACCCGGCCCCGGATAAGTGGGAGAAAATGGGTGGATGGATGGATGTTGGGCTAAAAAGTTTCAAATTGTGGCATTAGAGAACAAAATATGCAAATTAAAACAAGTTTGGCAATGAGTTATGGACTTAAAGATCCCATGACATGGTACTTCTTGATGCTTTTATATGGCTCCTTAATGGTTCCCTAATACTGTAAATGAATCCATCAAAATCAACAATCAATCACTGCATGAGAAATAGAGATAAGATGAGAGAGTAATTTTTCTCTCTCTGAACACTCCATAATGGGCCTTGTTGCTTGAATGCAAATGAGGAGAAAAGGGCTGGCCTATAGTAGAGGGTGGGGGCGTGGCCAAACTCTCCGCTCTCGGCTCTGAGCCCTCAGCTGATCCATTTCCTTGTTTTTGCACGGGGGGAGAGATTTGAAGCGTTCCATTGAAAAATAAACACATTTCCACAGAAAATAAAATTAAACCACTGCTGTTCAAAGGTCCAGAGGCTCAGATAAAGGACTTCCGAGCCTAGAAACACTCGGACGTGCCTCCAGGCAAATAAAAAAACGCATTTCGCATTGCCTAGCGCATTCGCAGTCCAAACTCTCTGGGTGTGATTTACAGAGACGCTGAGTACAGACAGACGGGGGTGGAACTGCATTTGCATTTCTTTTTTCGATCTGACGTCAATAAGGTGCCTTGTTCAAAATCGCCCGTTTGAGCTCCGATTTTTTGTAACGCAGAAAAGGATTGCAAATGCTCAGTTTAGACATTTCGCAACTTTTAACCATGGGGGGAGGGGGGCCTAAACAGGGTAGGGGAGCTCACATTAACGTTCAAAAACCTCAGAAAGTGAAAATTTCATGCCATGGGACCTTTAAAAACTACACAGGGTTTCTACCTGTGACGCAACAATCCTGGATTCAAAAGGAGTGTTTTGTGATGGTTCAGGAGGGCAGATTTGCAGCACAATTAAAGAATGTGAAGAGTGAATGAAGCAAAATACAACTCCAGAGTGTGGAGGAGGTAGAGAGCTGCAAAATAAATATAAAAAATAAAACAAACCAAGCAGTAATTAGGAAAAAACAAACAAAAAAAAATCATGAAAATCTGTCATATGTACTTTCCTTCTTCCTTTCGTGGTGTTCTCCTTGGTGTCTCCTCCGCTCTGATTGGCTGCCACACTTGGACTTGTGTGAATGAGGATGTCGCAGAATCTGGATCAGCCCGGAGCTCATCACTTCAGATAACATCGGCCGTGTCCCATTGCCAATTAACACCAGGCGTGCTCCGTTCCTCCTATCTCCTCCTCCTATCGGATCCTGCGATCTGCTCACCAACGTACAGGCAGGGGGAGTGGGACAAGGGACTTTCAGGAATTTGGATGCACGTGAAGTGTTTTTGGATGGCCGGACAGCTCTGTACTTTTTATACAGAGGGTTATCACCGTTCCAGTTGAAAGCGTGCTCGTTCTCAGATCCAAAAGTTGCCGGTTTGAATCCTGCTCTTGATGTACTTTTTTTTTTTAATAGGGCTGTCACGCGTTAATTAGAACATTAATTAATCACACTGCAAATTAACGCTTTTAAAAAATTAATGCAATGAATTATGAGCGACAATTCAATGCGCGCGCATTTTAAATTTGTCCCACGGAAGGACCTGTAGGCGACTTGGCAGTGGCGTCACTTCCACCAGCGTCGCTAATCAGACAAATAAAGCCTGGAGGAAACTGACATGGACTCGACTCAGGGGGCGAGGCGAGCGAATCGCTGCCAGGGCCTTTGAACGGCAACTTTATTTATAAAAAGAACGAAGATGGGATGATCAACAAGAACGCCATGATTTGGAGGTTTTGTAAAAAAAAGAATTTTCCGATCACCGAAGCAGCTCCAGCCTGACGGATCATTTGAGCGATAAACACGTCCGGAAAAGTTCCATTGTTACCGGTGATAGAGCGAGCGTGAGCGCACTTCAACAAACCAACAAACCACCAAACCACGCTCACAGAATTTGGGAAACGAATAAGCAAAGCAACCACAGAAAAACTGACAAACTCAATCGCAAAGTGAGTTGCCCCTCTCTCTCTTTCTCCCTCACGAGATTAAAATGTGATTAATTACATTAATTGATTACAAATCAATTAGATTCATTTTTTAATCGTCTGACAGCACTAGCTTTTTTTTTTTTACAACAGTAGAAGAAATGTCATACAAATAGACTGTATACAGTGAACCCTCGCTCTATCGCGGTTCACTGTTCGCGCCCTCGCTGTTTCGCAGATTTTTTTTTTTTTTTTAATAGTGTAACATTGTGTTCTGCGTCCTGATTGGCTAAGAGACTAGACCAGGACTAAACGTGGACTAAACCAGGTCTAGACCAAAACTAAACCAGGTCTAGACCAGGTTTAAACCAGGTTTAAATCTAATAAACCAGGTTTAAACCTGGACTGGCCCTGGACTAAACTAGGACTGGACCAGGATTAAAATCACTCTGTGCGGCTCTTGCGTTCGTTTGTGCGTGTTCGGTTTGTGGCTCGGGCTGAGAGGACGCGGTCCAGGCGCCGCGGTTCTATCTCGTGCTCGCAGCCCCGGTGTACGCGCGACACGTGCTGCTCTGTCACGGATTTGTCCACAATGAACCCCTCATCGTGGACAAATCCGTGACAGAGCAGTACGTGTCGCGCACTTTTCCAAGGGGTTGGTGTGCGTCGCATCCGGCGGGGCTCCCGGAGCCGTGTCTCCCCCCACGCGTCATTATTAATACATTTTGTTGAAAATCTATGAAAGTTTGAGTGTTTAAACGAGAGACAAATGTGAGAAAATGATAATTCCAGTCTGAGAAAAGTGTATAATGTGTGTGATGAGGCGTTTACAGCCTTAAAACATGTAGAATAATTGTAAAATATAAAATTATCCTACTTCGCGGATTTCTCTTATTGCGGGTTATTTCTGGAACCTAACCCCCGCGATAAACGAGGGATTACTGTATATAAATGGGCATAGCTAACGCACTAGCCGGTGTGTTCCAAGTAGGAAGTTCGCATGCAGGCTCTTCCGGCTCCTTCAACTCCGGCTCCCATTGACTTAGATTGGAATATTACCACCCCTCTCTAACTGCTGCTGTGAGGCTCATCATTTTGGTCGTAAAATGTTCATATTAACCCACTGTACATGATCCTGGTGTTTTTATTTCGCTTTTTGTCTTTTAAAAAAGTCATATTCCTAATATTGAGCCTGACTCCAAATTCACTCTTATAACCGCTAGCCTCTTGAGCTTCATTTGACTGGAGCTGAACGCCATCGGTGACGTCACACTCACTTAGTGCACTTCCTCACAGTCCCTTCCTACAGTCACTCAAAGAAATACAAAGAAAATGCATTAAAATAAGTAAATAGAAATAAAATACAAACAAAAATCGCTAATATTCCGAATCATGAAAACATGGATCACAAATTGTCTATCTTCTGAATGGTCAAAAGTTAAAGGAAAGTGAAACACACATATAGACAAAACAAACTGAATTCTGTCATTGTTGAAAACTAAACCTCATATCCACATTCTTATTTGAGTCACTTAATGCAAAAAATAAATAAATAAAATAACAACTTATAGGCACTTTTTGGCAGCAAATTTAGGTCACAAGATCTCCAAATCACTGTTTGTGAATCTAGGTTGAAGTCTCTCTCTGCAGTTTTTGTTTTTAATCTTCCTCTCCTCCTCCTCCTCCTCCTGTCACTCTCCTAATCTGCCTCTCACTTGGAGTTTGTGAGCCGAGCAGAAAGTAGGTCGATGTTCTCCGCTCCAAAAGTATTGACTTTGTTCATGTGCTCCCAGCAACCCATTGGATCCTATACGGTCTCCTCTGGTCTCCTCTGGTCTCATCTTGTCTCCTCTGGTGTCCTCAGGTCTCATCTTGCCTCCTCTGGTATCCTCTTGTCTCCTCTTGTCTCCTCTTGTCTCCTCTGGGCTTTGGTTTTTAGACAGAACATCTCAATGGTGCAGCTGAACGATTTCGGAAAAACATCTAATTCCGACTGTGATAAGATTCTGTTCAAAGTTCATATTTCAAAAGCATCCATGACAATTGACAAAAACTGGGTACAGGGCCTTTAAACAGCATATCGCACTATTTTTGATCTATGTTAAAGGTGAACTGTGTAACATTTCTGGTGAAGGGTCCGTCAAATGCCTTTCTTCATGGAGACGTTAATGCTTTGTCTGGAATGTTTCACAGTGTGGCCAAACCTTTCTATCTTTATGAAAACCAAACCAGGCCAAGTTACAGGTCAAATCTGTGATGAGGCGAGCCTGTTCACAGTCAGAATGTCTGTTTTCTAGGGATTTTGGGGCTATAAAATCACCTGTATTTTAATAAATGTAAAGTAGACCTGTTTAATGTCATACAGTGGAACATTCCAGGCAGAGCAATGACCTACAGGGATGAAAGTGACCAGTAATGAAAAAAGCTGAAAGTCACTGAAAAGCTAAATGCTCTGAGATGCAATCTGGGGTCATTCCAGCCAATTTCATGTACCTTGCACAATTTCATGTACATTCTGAAATTTTTTTGTCATTACCTTACTCTTACTCTTACATATTTACCAAACGCATGTCTTGACAAACAGATGCATATGCGCACTTTTATTAGGCAAAATTCAACCACATGTCACGGTAGGCCTGCTCTGTGCGGACACTGTAACATAAATTTAGATTAGTTTTTGCTTTGCGTTTCATCCTTGCTCTTCTAATCAGAGGCATTGACGAGGAGCTTGTGTGCGCTATACGGGGGGAGGAGCGAGAGCGTGAAAATGGGAGGCGCGCTGACGTTAGGCGGACGGACAGGTAGGATGTTTTATAAAGTTTAACCTGCTCTGTGATACACGCTGGTATGCAAAGGTACACGTTGCAGCGGACGAGCTTCGTGCGCTGGTGGCGCTCGTGGTGTCGTATCGTGCAATGTCCGCAGCTCCACACGAGCGCACAGGCTCCAGTGAGAAGCCCCGCACGGTCCCGCACACCAGTTAAAGTTTATTGCTAACGGCAGCGGCCGTAATGAAATATGATCAGAATCAGAAAGGTTTTATTGCCATATGTTTGAACATGTTCACATTAGGAAATTGCTTCGGTACTTGGAGCGGAATAAAATAGAATAAAATAAAGTAGAAAACTTAAATTAACAAATTTACAAGAATATAACAGTGCAGGTGCAGGTAATGATCAGGTGCAAAAAATCCAGCACAGGGTCATGTGACACAGAGCGGGGGGGGTGCGGTCAGGGGCGTTCTTTGACGGGGGCCACCTGGGCAATTGCCCAGGGCGGCATCGCGGGAGGGGCGCCGCGGTGGTGCAAAGGGAAAAAAAATAAAAAAATTTTAAAAACGGTGCGGCGCGCGGCCGCGCGGAGGCGGGGGCGCGCGGAGGCGCGGAGCAAAGATCCGCGCGGATCCTTGTGCAGGGGCCGGGGTGGGGGGCTGGTGCTGTGCTGGCTCGTGGTTACATGAAGACAGAGTAGCGCACGGTGTACAGTATATGACAAAACAGTCGCAGTGATGGACTGAAAAAGATTGAAGCCATCAGGTGCTCAATTTCGAAAGAAATGGAAAGAAGAGGAGAAGTGAGCAAAAGAAAAAGGTATGCTATCGACTAGTCTTCAAGTTTGACTTAATGATGATGATGATGTATCAGTTAAACTCCCCCGATGTGATTGTTGATGCATGTTTGTCCTTCCCCCAAGCTCATATGAAGACATTGTGGACGAATTTGCATCCAGGAAGGCCAGGAAATCCAACTTTTAGACTGTTTTCATATTACTTCTTTTGCCCTTGTTATTTATGACAAATTATAGTGGTTTGCCTTTTTTTGCCACTTCCTCACTTATTACTTCCTGTTACTTATGATACACAATAGTGATCATTATTTGTTTTTATGTGTACAGTAATGTGTATAGAATGTACCTTGGTCTTCATTTATTTATGATACAGGATTGCACTGTTTGCACCATTTTTGCCAATTTAATGTGTAGTAATTAAAAAAAATTACTACACATTAACATTAACACAAGAGTGGCTTTCGCCCAGGGCGCAAATCACTCTAGGAACGCCACTGGGTGCGGTCATGTGACTGACACAGAGCGGGGGGGTGCGGTCATGTGACTGACACAGAGCGGGGGGTGGGAACAGTCCTGGTGTTATTATTATTCAAGAGTCCAACAGCAGAGGGGAAGAAGCTGTTTTTATGGCGAGAGGTTCTGGTCCGAATGGGCCGTAGCCTCCTGCCTGAGGATCGCAATCATCTCAAGACCAAGACCGGTGTCGAGTTCTACGACACTACGATCTACCCACACTCCCTTGGCAATCAACTGGTAGATCGCGATTGACGTGTTGGGCCCCCCTGGTTTAGACACTATTTTTGATTCAGCTGACAAAAAAGCGGAAATCTGCCAAAAAGCAGAAATTTTTCATCCCTGGACATATCCATAGAAACAAGCAGGTGACGGACCCCAGCCAAAAAGTTACACACTATAAATGATGGTTTCATCATCACAAACATTCCTGGAGTTGTGTTTTATTTCATTTACACATGTTTAACACACAAACTCTGCATATTTAGGTTGAGTATGTCTCTAAAACTAAATACCCTGTGATGTCATTAAGTGTTAATACAGGAAGTGCTCCACTGTGTTTTTAAACTTCACACTTTTCTAGAATCATTTGGATTATTTCAGCCCTGGATTTGCCTAAATTAGTTATGGCTATTGTTTTTGCATCATTTAAACAGCTTCACTCCTCAGTGCGCCGCCAGATATGAGAGAATTGATATTGATCACAACTGTACAACAGGTAAAATATTCAATAGAAGAAACAATTTAAGGTTGTTTTTGTGCATTTGAAGAGTAAAGCTGTTCAACTGAGGCAAACAAAAAATCTTAAAACTACCACTACATTGCATCACAAGGTGGAACTGGGCATTTTGAGTTTTGGAAAAGTACGGACTTATAATAAAGTGTGAATGAAACAAAACACAACTCCAGGTATGTTTTGATGAGGTAACAGCATTATAACATAACTAAAACAGGAGTTCATTTTACATCATATCAGACCTAAGTAAAATTAATTTCTTTAAAAAATATCTATTGACTGCATTGTTTCTCTGAAGATGAAGATGAGGTGGGTTATGTGTCTTGCCCAAGGACACAGGACAGTATTTTTCTATGAGAGCTGGGATCAAACCATCAAACATTCCAACTAGGGGTGGGTATTGGCAAAGAAGTCATGATTCAATTCGAATCATGATTCATATGCCACGATGCGATACTATCACGATGCATCACGATACTTGAATTATTGCGATGCATTGAATTATATATTCGACATACTTCAGTGAAAATGTGCCCAAAAAAAAGAGGATAACTTAAATATCAGTGGCTGTGTATCTGGGTAGTGTCTTCAATTGATACATAACTCTGAGCAACTCAATTCATAACTGAATTTATTGAATAACAAAAACAAATAAACCAAACCAATAACAAAAAAAAGTGCATAGGATTTTTTTTCTAAAACCAAAAATGATGTTCAAACATTTGCCAGTTTGGAGGTAGCTCCCATCATAACAAACAATACCCTTTCACAAAGAAAAAAGTGCATAGGATTTATTTTAAAAAATTAAGTAATAATTTATTAATTTATTTATTAATAATTAATTATTAATTAATAATAATCGATTTTTGGCATCAAGAATCGATGCAGTATATTGTGAAAGTTGGTATCGCGATGCATTGTCATGACGATTATTTTGCACACCCCTAATTCCAACTATATGTATGTCAAGAGTGGGCTTCAAACCACAGACCTTCGGATTAGAGGACGAACACTCCAACTAAGCTACTGCCGCCCCACTATTCTAATGTAGAGCTGGGCGGTATGACCAAAAATTGATATCACGGTATTTTTCAAAATTATATCAGTGTCACGGTATTTGACGGTATTTTTTTTTTCATGTACTAAGTAGTACCATGTCTTTGGCGAAGTGGATAGTAACAGCCTTGGTAAAATCATTCCACCGTTTGCTTTTCTTGTCGTAGGCAGTCCCCTTTAGCGAACGCGTCTTTGAGTGACATCTGAGTAGCGTTTTGCGTCGCGGCGCCGACTTGAACATTCCCTGCAGACGTGGAAGAGGATGCAGATCTTAGTTTTGTGCGTTCTTCATATTCCAGGACGTGTTTGTGACGGAGGCGGTGAAGCAGATCGCTCGTGTCGCCTCCTGCGGCTACAACTTTAGCCCGACGACATTTACAGAATACGGTTGTTTGATCGGCGTCAGATTTTTTAAAGCCAAAGTGCTTCCACACAACTGACACGGCTCCTCTTTTCGGTATAAGTTCCTCTGTGTCTGTAACATTTTCTCCGTCCATGTTGTTCACCGCTCAACACACACTGAGCTTCCACCACTCTCACGCCACTGCAAAACAGTCCGCCTCTCAAACAATGTACTGCGGCGCCACGTTCCACCGCTCTGTGTTCCCGACGTTTTGTACGCACACTCAACGGTATTGGGATATATGAAAAATCCATATCATTAAAAAAAACACCGGTATTCGGTATGAAGCGGTATACCACTCAGCCCTTTTCTATTGTATGTTCTTGTATTTCAAGGATCTGGCTTCCATTTAAACGCCCACTCCTCGTAATTACAGTCATTACAACAATTGTTTTTGCAGGCAGTCTATTCCTCATCATTACGTCTCATTTGAGTTTAAATTGATCTGCAGAGGCCGATAGAGGGCTGTCGTAAACACAGACCAGGAAGCAGCAGTTACATTCATGTTAATTATCTGTTTAAAAAAAAAAAGTGTGAGATGAAATAATGGATGCAGTTTGTACCATGAAATGGATTAAATGCTCAGAATTCATTGTTAATTTATGTTGGTTATGTTGCATGGTCTGGGTTCGATCCCCGGGTCGCCTGGGCCTTTCTGTGTGGAGTTTGCATGTTCTCCCCGTGTCTGGGTGGGTTTCCTCCGGGCACTCCGGTTTCCCCCACCAACCCAAAACATGCACCATAGGTAAATTCTCCAGCTTTTTTTCAGCTAATTCAGCTTCTCCAGCTAATTTCCCCACTGTGGGACTAATAAAGGCATAGCTTTCTTTCTTTCTTTCTTATCTCTGAAGCCGAGCAGGTTTGGATCTGGTGGTTCTAGTGCAGGGGTCGCAACCTTTACCACTCAAAGAGTCGTTTGGACCCGTTCCGCACAGTAAAGAAAACACTGGGAGCCACAAAACCCTTTTGAAATTTAAAATGAAACAACACTGCATATAACAGGTTTTTTGCCTTTGTGCCATAGAATTACATTTTGAAAATGAATGAACTAAAATAAAATACATTCTATAATAATTCATAGCATTTATTTAGCGCCTTTTCAAGATTCAAGATTGTTTATTTGTCATATGCAGAATCAACACAAGGTCAACAATGCAATGAAATGTTTAGGATCAGAAGAACCGTTGACTCGCCAAGATAGTCAAGAAGTACTAGTAACATGCAATAATAGTACATGGTAAAAAAAAGTGTTGCAAAGTGCAGGGGAAGAAGTAAACAATATAATAAACAATATAATAAACAATATAATAAAATATGTAATAAAATGTAATAAAATAAAAAAAACAAGGTACAGTGTACAAGGTGCAGGTAGGATTAAATCAAGATCAAATCAGGTGTAAGTATTTCACAGATTGCACATAATATGGTGTGGTGTAGGTGTTGCATGTGGATTTCGTATTGCACATAGTATGATATAAATATTGCACATAGGTTATTGCACTGATTATTGCACATCTAACAGTAATTTACAGTGAGGTAGTGACAAACATGATATATTCATATAGAGCAGCAGCAGTAAACATAATTATGCATAATGAAAGGTAGTTTAGTGCAGTATTATTGAGAGTTCAGTATTATTTAGAGTATTACCCAGAGTTCAGTAGTCTGACAGCTTGGGGGTAATAGCTGTCTTTGAGTCTTTTTGTGAGTGCTGGCAGGCTCCTGTATCGTCTACCAGAGGGTAGCAGACGGAAGAGTCCTTGTGCCGGATGAGTATGGTTCTTAGTGATGCTGCGTGCCTTACGCAGACCCCTGCTGTGGTAAATGTCCTGGATGGAGGGGAGACTGCTGCCAGTGATGTCCTCTGCCGCTCGCACCACCATCTGTAGTGCTTTGCCGCTCTGAGCGGTGCAGTTCCCATACCACACTGTGATGCAGCCCGTCAGCAGGCTCTCGATGGTGCACCTGTAGAAGTTTGTGAGGATGCTGGTGTTCATACCAAACTTCCTCAACTTCCTCAGGAAGTAGAGTCTTTGTCGGGCTTTCTTAACCACAGTGTCTGTATGTAGTGTCCAGGACAGATCCTCAGTGATGTGTACCCCAAGGAACTTAAAACTGCTGACCTGCTCCACCTCAGCGTTGTTGATGGAGATGGGGGGATGCTGGTCTACACGCTGTCTCCTGAAGTCCACGATCATTTCCTTAGTTTTGCTGACATTCAGAGAGAGGTTATTTTCCTGACACCAGCTGGTCAGTGATTTCACCTCGTCTCTGTAGGCACTCTCATCGTTGTTGGTGATGAGGCCTAGGATGGTGGTGTCGTCAGCAAACTTGAGGATGGTGTTGGACCTGTGCCTGGCGGTACAGTCATAGGTGAACAGGGAGTACAGGAGAGGGCTGAGAACACAGCCCTGGGGTGCCCCAGTGCTGAGGACACATGTGGAGGAGACGTGGCTGCCGATCCTCACCGCCTGTGGCCTGTTGGTGAGGAAGTCCCATATCCAGCAGCAGATGGACGTCCCCAGGCCCAGGGCACTGAGCTTAGAGACCAGTTTGGAGGGGATTATGGTGTTGAATGCCGAGCTGTAGTCGATGAAGAGCATTCTCACGTATGCGTTTCCTCTCTCCAGGTGACTGAGAGAGGTGTGGACTGCTAGAGCAATAGCGTCGTCTGTAGACCTCTTTGCTCTATATGCAAACTGCAGGGGGTCCAGGGTGTCGGGGAGGGAGTCACAGATGTGTCTCTTAATGATTCGTTCAAAGCACTTCATGATGACAGATGTGAGTGCTATGGGCCGATAGTCATTAGGACAGGATGCTGTGGGGGTCTTTGGGATGGGGACTACAGTGGAGGTCTTGAAGATGGTGGGCACGATAGACTGGCTCAGAGACAGGTTGAAGATGTTGGTGAACACCCCGGCAAGTTGGTCAGCACAAGCCCTCAGCACCCGTCCGGGGATGCCGTCGGGTCCTGGTGCTTTGCGGGGATTCACTCTCTTGAACGCCCGTCTCATTGTAGCAGTGTCTATACAAAGTACAGCGTCTTCACTGTCCACATGGGGTCTGGTGACAGGCGTGGTGTTAACTGCATCAAACCGGGCGTAGAAGGTATTGAGTTCGTCCGGAAATGATGCGCTGGACAGTTCCACGGGCCCGCTCCTCCCCTTGTAGTCAGTGATGCAGCGTAGCCCATGCCACACCTGTCTCGGGTCATTGCTCTGCTGGGCAGACTCCACTCTCTCCCTGTAGTCCCTCTGGGAAGTCCTGATGGTCTTTCATGACACCCAAAGCGCTTTACAGTTCATTGTTCATTCACTCCACACTTGGTGGTGGTAAGCTACTTTTTGTAGCCACAGCTGCCCTGGGGCAGACTGACGGAAGCGAGGTATTTTTAATTAAATACAGTAATCCCTCGCTATATCGTGGTTCACTTTTCGTGGCCTCGCTGTTTCGTGGATTTTTTTATTCCAATTTTTTTTTATAGTGTATCAACGCGCATTTCTGCGTCCTGAAAAGGGACTGTAGACCTTTGCCGATTCGTCAGTCATTCTCCTCTGTCTCTCCTGTGAGTATGTGACTCTGAAGTGCTGTATGTTTGCAAGTTTTCTCCCCGACAAAACCCGCCACAGTGAAGCGGTGCCAGGACGAAGAGGCTCGGTCATAAGAACTGTGAAATACACGCGAAATACACTTTGGTTTCGTTCTATAATACTGTGCTTTTTTGTTGAAAATCTAAGAAAGTTTGAGTGTTTAAACAAGAGAGAAATGTGAGAAAATGTTAATTCCAGTCTGAGAAAAGTGTAGAATGTGTGTGGTGAGGCGTTTACATGAAGAATAATTGTAAAATATAAAGCTGACGACTTTGCGGATTTTGCTTATTGTGGGTTATTTATCGAGGGACCGCTGTACTGAGCCACATCAGAGGGATCCAAGAGCCGCATGTGGCTCCGGAGCAGCGGGTTGCCGACCCCTGGTCTAGTGCATACTGCTGTTGTGTCCTGAGAATTTTACAACTTTCAGAGGCCACTGCAGACTAGCATGCTAACCACACACTTCCTGATTGACAATACACAGATAGAGGCAGACAAAAAGCAGCCAACGTATTTTGACGTCAAGAGCTGCTTATACTAGTACAAAACAACTGTACTGGGGTAAATCAAAATTCGCTTAAATAGCTTTACCTGACCAGCCAGAACCGCACGCTTTGACAAAACTTTACGAAGACGAGCAGATCTGGAGATGTGTCCTGTCTCCCTGATTTCAAAGGGTCTAATTTGACAGGCGGATTAACCAATCTGAGATACACATGGTCCGTTTGCGTCAAAAACAAACAGCTTACAGGAGAGAAAAATGAACAAACTGAGAAACAGCATGGATTTTCTCAGATTCAACAAAATGAAGAACCAAACTATGACTTATCTGAGGTATAATAAGTAGGGCTGTCAAACGATTAATTTTCTTGATCGCAACTAATCTCAGAAATTTCATAGTTAATCGCGATTAATCGTGATTTATTTTGCATGTTTAAAATTGATATCTTGCAGTAAGACCGTTCGAATCTAAAGTTAAACTCACAATGCAAAGTATTTCTCACCATTTTTTTATTTCAAAAAAGTGCAGAGAAAGGAAAAAGTAACAATGAACCAGTAATAGTGCTTACTTTGAGAAATTGTAAATAAATGATTGAAGCCCGCTCGAGCTGCCTACGGATGCGTAGACGGAACAAAATACTAGCAAACTCAAAATAGCGCGTTTAACCAACAATGAGTTTAATTAATACAACCAAATGAGCTGCATATGGATGGTAGAATTGCGGAAAATGCTGGCAAACTCTGATCGCGATTAAAAAAATTGTTCGCGATTAAAACTCTATCGCGATTAATCGCGATTAACGCGTTAATATTCCCAGCCCTAATAATAAGTTATATATTTTTGTTCTGAATGTGACGAGAATATTGAAGAGATGTCATTTGAGAGGAACGTGATACAAATTAGCAGCTGTGTTGGATTGTCTGAAGTTTGGACGGAGGTTTTTCACTCTCTATTGTCCGTTTCCAGACAGAATGGAGAAGGGACTGGCTGGTCAGGCAACAAATACATGAGAAAAATCAGCCACAGGCTTTTGAAAGAATAAGGTACGAAACTGCATCTTGAAAAGTGCTATACAACACTAAAACATGATTTTCATTTTGTTCAGCAGAGAAGTTACATTGTTTTGCAGATTCTAGTAGCTATCTTTTCTCTATTCTGCTGTTTTCGCGCCTGCAGTCCTCAATCTATCAAATCCATACAGTCTGTGCTCCAGCCCGAACCTTTTCCATCACTGCTCCTCTCTGCTTCCTCATCCATCGCTCTTCCACAACCTGTCTCTGCCAAAAAAGTGCATAAAATCACTATCTACAGAGAGGCAATGGACTGCAATGACCCCACAGAGAAGTAGTGGAGTAGTGGTGCTGCACTAGGAAGGAGTTGGGATATGGTAAAATTAATTAAAATGCTTGAAGCCAGTGTTATCTTGTGGCATGTTCGATGGTAAAAAAAAATAAAATTAAATAAAAAAATAAGTAGAGCTATTAAAAGGAACCGTGGGATTGTGATTTTAAATTTCATGCATTTGTGTTCCCGGATACAAGGTAGACATGCTGGAATCAAATACTGTTAACAGTAACAGTGCCTAAACAGCCAGTCCCTTCTACATTCTGTTCAACTCCAGAAACATTTGGTATCGGACCACAGAGTGTGATAAATCTCTAAAAACAACTAATTTGAAGCATACCAAAACATAAAACATCACTGGGACAATCTGCATTTTCTGTTAAAACTATCTCAGAATGGAACAAACTTTCCACTGAGCTAAAACTGTGCAAAGTAGGGATGCACCGATGTGAAAATTTTAGCCGATACCAATATCTGATATTAATGTTGCTTGTATCGGCCGATGCCGATATTAGCCAATACCGATATTTTTTTAATTCTGAGATAACATTTTATACAGACTGAAAATCAT
The DNA here is from genome assembly GCA_036785185.1 of Paratrypauchen microcephalus. Lineage (NCBI taxonomy): Eukaryota > Metazoa > Chordata > Actinopteri > Gobiiformes > Gobiidae > Paratrypauchen > Paratrypauchen microcephalus. Next base: position 1,200,769 of record JAVJIX010000103.1, on the reverse strand, counting down.
GCAAAATTAATTTTTGAATGTCTTCTTTTATTATTATTATTATTTTTGTTATTATTGTTTTCAATTTCAAATTTTTTTATAGTGTAACATTTTTTTATAGTGTAGTGTAGTGTCGCCAGGGATTTCACCCGGAAGTGGCAGGAGGCGCCGACGCCGTCATAAGTAGCGATTGTTGCCGGAAAAGTCAGACGAAACCATGACTGCGAAGAAAGAACGCACAACACGTACACCAATGCTGCTCCGTCAAACTCCTCGAGCGCCATCTTTGTATACCGCCACATCGTTTGTTGTGTTTTTATTGAGTAGCCATCACCCGGAAGAAGTTGGACTACAGCGCCACATAGCGTAGCGGAGCTGGCCAGATCGCTGACCATTATCCGATTACATGAGTTTCATGTGCACTTGGATCTAAGGACAGATCACCCGCCGAGTAACGGGATCAGATTTGGAGAAATCCGATCCGATCCTACCATGTGCACGCAGTGATTGAGTGAACTCTGGAGGTTCTTGGAGGAGCTTTCACATGAAACTTAAAAAAAACAGAGTGTAGGATGCTTACAGTTCCCTTAATGTTGATCTAAAAGGCCTTAATAAAAGAAACACATCCATTTACTTCCTGTTCAAAACTGCAAAACTTTTTATCTGCTGTAGACGGATTACAGATAGAAAACCACATGGTAAAGGAAATACTATTATTTAATGTGGAAAATCACATTCTATGGTCTAAAGAAAGACATCGTAGAGTATCGAATCTATTCCTTATTATCGAATTTGACTTTGAAACTTTAATATCGTGACAAAACTAGATGGTAAATATTGCAATCTCTACATAAACGCCTCCTTGAGTCAATTTCTCATTATGGAATAAGGTTTACAGTGCTTTTGCTCGGTGTGGGCCCTACTTTTGTGTGTTTGAAGCTTTAATACAAGAAACACAACCATTTTCTTCCTATTTAAAACTGCCAAACTGTTTCTGTTGTAAACGGACAGATTACACAGATTACATGGTAAAGGAAATAATATTATTTAATGTGGAAAATCGCATTCTATTCTCTAAAGAAAGAGTGTTTTTTGTGTATTATCATTGTGGAGTATCGGGTCTATTTCTTATTATCGAAATGGAGTTTGAAACTAATATCGTGACAAAATTAGATGGTAAATATTGCAATCTCTACATGAACGCCTCCTTGAGTTGATTTCTCATATGGAATAAGCTTTACAGTACTTTTGCATTTGTGTGTTTGAAGTGTTTTTTTTTTTTTTCCATGCACATCCACATGTTGGTGCAGATAGTCGTCACATACAGTATGCTGACGTCTGTGCTACGCTGCCACTTATTTTTACGCCTCGCTTTCAAATGTGCTACAGCTGCAAAAGTGCCGGAGACATGAACTGGCTTGCTGCGAGCTGCCTGTCCACTGTACTATTACCGCTATGTACTTTATACTGTACACCTCCTGACAAGCGTTTAAAAGTCACACCCTGTTTACCATAAAAGGAAATATCCTCTCATGTAAGATCTAGATCACCAAACAGAAGAATGTGGGTGACTACTGGTCTTTCAAATTGTCATTTAGACGTATAGCTCTGGAAAAAAATTAGACCACTGCAAAATTGTTTATTATTACAGCTTTTCTGATTTTACTTTGTTTGAGTTGTTGTTTTTTGTTTGAGTCTATAAACTTACTGACAGCATTTCCCCCAAATTCCAAATAAAATATTATCGTTTAGAGCATTTATTTGCAGAAAATGACAAATGGTCAAAATGACAAAAAAGATACATGTTTTCAGAGCTCAAACAATGCAAAGAAACAAGATCAAATTCATTTTAAAACAACATAATACTAATGTTTACACTTAAGAAGAGTTCAGAAATCAATATTTGGTGCAATAACCCTTATTTTTAATCACAGCTTTCATGCGTCTTGGCATGCTCTCCACAAGTCTTTCACATTGTTCTTGGGTGACTTTATTCCACTCCTGGTGCAAGAACTGAAGTAGCTCAGCTTTGTGTTTGTGTTGGAATTCAACAGACGCTGGAATGGAATGGCTGTAATACATGTAGAGATGCTGATTTCAGGAAAAATGCAGTGGTTTCTTATTTTTTTTCCAGAGCTGTAGATGCTTGTTTAGTGTTTGTTTAGACATTTTCCTGGTCTAGTCCGGGTTTAGTCTTGGTGTTTGACTGGTTAAAGGTGTACTATGCAATTTTTCAAGTGAAGGATCCAGCTCGTCTCCATGGAGATGTTTTGTGTTGCCTGTAATGTTTCACAGGATAGCCATACCTGCTTGTCAAAGCCTGATCTCGTCAGATCTCAGAAGCTCAGCAAGGCAGGGCCTGGTTAGTACTTGGATGGGAGACCGCTGGGAATTCCAGGTGCCACAGGGGGGCGCTAGTCACAAAAAATGTTGTGTCCTTAGGCAAGACACTTTACCCACATTGCCTAGTATGAAAGTGGAGTGTGCGTGAGTGCTGGAGGTGGTCGGAGGGGCCGATGGTGCAGATTGGCAGTGTCGCTTCCATCAGTCTGCCCCAGAGCAGCTGTGGCTACAAAAAGTAGCTTACCACCACCAAGTGTGGAGTGAATGAACAATGAACTGTAAAGCGCTTTGGGTGTCATGAAAGGCACTATATAAATGCTATGAATTATTAAAATGTATTTTATCAATTACAGGTATTAGTATTGCTAAAAAATATTTAGACAGTGTTTTCTTGGTTGGGACACTTTTAGTTCAGGTTTTGCACTGGACCATGATGTACAAGATATTGCTATATTGTAAATATAATTAATATGTTCCAAATTACATGAGACTTATAACTTAATCAACTGTTAAGTAAAAGGATATCACACAAATTGTGGCAGTTTCTTTTAATGCCGACAATGATCGATTTGTTTTTTACAAGTATTACTTATTAGATTAAATTATAAACCCAACAAGCCTCCATGCACAACAGCGCACTGGTTAGCTGCCAAAGCTAAAGCTAACTTTTAAGAGGTAAATTATGAAACGACATGTAAAAACCAGCAAACAGAGCTATGATGTCACCATGGCTCAGTTCGGTTGTGCCGGTGTCAGCGTCTAGTGTCAGTGTGTCTTCACATGTTGTCTGTGCCCACCCACAACCTATTGTCCACTGCGTGATCTTTAAGTATTTTTGCCCGATACTCCAAAAAACCCCATAAAGATATAATTGGAAAGGAAGGACGCTAACATTTGCATTGTAGTATATATAGTACTCTGTTTTCTTGTCTTTTGGAGATATTTTTTCTCTTTTTTATGATTTCACAGAAAGGCCCATGTTAACCCCTTGTGTCGGTGTGTTCCAGATACATCCACACCCTGTACCTGGGCGCTCAGAGCAGGTGGCACAGCAGAGGTGGTCGGCCCAGGAGACACTTCCACTGGAGGCTGATGTTTGAGAGCGCCGACATCACCATGCTCCGCCTCCTGGAAGCCTTCCTCAAGTCCGCCCCACAGCTGGTCCTCCAGCTCAGCATCATGATCCACGGCAACAACGTCCTGCCACTGCAAGGTCCCACAGACACACACTTTACAGACAGACAGACACATACTTACATCAAGAAGTACAAAAACACACACATACAAATAATGTTTCTCTGGGCTGGCAGAGATGTGCTTTGATGAGGCTTTTATAAAATGTCAAATTTCCTCATTTTACTGCACAAGAAAAAGGCTTTTTTTAGTTCTGCAGAATTTCCAAGGGTTTTTTTTTTTCAGAATGTTAGTCTTGGTCATTCCATTTGTTAATTAAAAAGATTATTTATTTATTTAATTATTTGTTTATATTAATTACGACAATACATATTAATCAACATGTCAACAAACAGCATCAATGTAAATATTAGCATTAGCAATATTAGCACAAGAGCTAATAATATCAGACAGGTTTCTAACATAAATTTGTAAAAAATTTACTTCAACACAAAGGAACAGAGAGACACCTGCTTATGAGCAAATTCTTCAAAGAACAGACAAAATGGTAAAAATCCTATGAAACATTTAATACGAGTCAGTGCTCTCATGTGTATTTAAAATCCATGTTCCTTCACTAGATGCGTAATAAATCCTATACACTGCATTTGATGCTAATGCTGCTGAGTTGACGTCAAGCTCGCCTGAGAACCTTTTCGTCCCACTTCTGTGTTTTTCCTACAGCTATTCCAAAGAATGAGGAATAATCAAGAAGCTTTGTTCTTCATTAACCACATTTATGTGAAGCCAAAATCTGGTTCAAAGTAATTACTGAGTGTATCGACCTGTGAAGAATTTGCCTAACCTACTTTCAGCATTTAAAGGAGAATTAACGTTTTTTTTTTACAATCTGAGCCTTATTTCGGTAATAAAACAAGTTGTTTTACTCACTCATAGCACTTTGGTGTCATATGGAGCATTTCTGGAGATGTTTTAGATTAGCGATCTCCGTAACGTGAGTGGTTGGGGCACGACGCTGCAGTCACCAAAATAACACAAACTTTAGCACTTTTCAAATCATAGAAACTCGATGTCTTAGTCTACACTTCCGTTTGAGTCAAAAGTGGCCTCTAATCCAAGATTTATCCATAGATTTGAGTAGATGAGGACGCCAGTGCTCATTTCGCTTATTTCGCTGTAAATTATGGATAAATCTCGGATTACAGGCCACTTTTGACTCAAACGAAAGTGTAGACTAAGACATTGAGCTTCTATGATTTGAAAAGTGCTAAAGTTTGTGTTATTTTGGCGACTGCAGCGTCGTGCCCCGACCACTCACGTTACAGAGATCGCTAATCTAAAACATCTTTGGAAATGCTCCATATGACACCAAAGTGCTATGAGTGAGTAAAACAACTTGTTTTATTACCGAAATAAGGCTCAGATTGTAAAAAACAATAATTCTCCTTTAAAAGGTATAATGTGTAACTTTCTGGAGGTGGCACCTGCATGACTCCATGAAGATACAAAGCTAAAACCATACTGGGAATATTCTCCATAGAGATAGATGCATTTTCTGCCATACAGTGTAGGGAGGGGTTATAGCCAAAGGAACATTTCCATGGAGGCCCTCCTTCAGCCTAAATAAGACTCAGGTTTGTGGAGGCGCAAGCTCGCTCACAGCAAAGACAAGTTAAAGTTTTAGTGCTTTAAATCACCATGGAGCTTTCTGCTCTGTGCAGACCAATCAGCCGTTTAGCAGGCAGATTGACATGAGCAGGAAGCTGAGTGTGGCCCTCTTAGTGCTGCGTGGGCGGGACCGGGACCTTGTCCAACAAGGTTCTTTTGGTCTCATTTATTTCATTAGTTTCTTTTTTCAGACCAAGATTTAGTTTATTTTTTTCCCTGACAGTTTCAGCATCTCATTAGCGGTCTTCCTCAGACGTGTCTGGTCAACAGTAGAAAGAAAGCACCAAAACCTGTTCAAATGAGCAGAGCAGACACATCACAGCAACATCACATGAAGAAAACAAACTAAACCTTGGTCTGAAAAAAGAATCTAATAAAATAAGGGACCTGTACCTGCCTGTATGTCTGATTTCTTGCCTGACCATCCAGACCTTTCTACAGTCTGTTTGAATCCAGAAGGTAATGGGATCAGACCATAGAGCGTGAAAAACCTCAGTCCAAATTTTAGATGCTCCAACCACAGCCGATAATTTACAGTACAAGTCCAAATTCTTGTAACATTCCGAACAAAATGTATCCAATCCAACTCCAACTTTATTTGTATAGCACATTTGCACATTTACAAAGTGCTGCACATAAAAATCAATAGAACTTAATAATAACATTACTAAAATAGCAATAAATAAAGTGATAATAATAAAATAACTAAAAAAAAAAACAATTATTAAAAAACATTACTATGAAATGTATAACTAAAATGTATAACTTCTATTACCTGAAATAAGCTTTGATTGTTTATTCTGTAAAAATCCACACATTTCTCAGTCCTTTATGTAGGTTTTTCTTCTTTTTAATGTGTAAGAAGCCATGTTTGTTTTATACACAAACAGAGCATGCCTCTCTCTGATTTGTTAATCAGCCTGTAAATCACATCCTCTAAAATCATGGAGACAGGAATACGGCTCCAGATCGTCTTTGTAAAGTCTTGTCAAAGCTGGACCGGTAATCTGATTTCACCTGTGTCCTTCTCACTGTTGTCTTTCCCTGTGCTGCTGTAGGTCTGTCTTCCTCGGCCTCCCTGGTCTCTCTGGCCTGGATGATCGCGTCCTATCAGAAGGTTCTCAGGGACTCAAGGGACGATAAGCTCCCCATGTCGTACAAGGCGGTGATCGCGCAGATGCTGTGGCACTTCTTCACCATCGGCGCTCGGACCGTGGCCTTTGCGCTCTTCGCCTCCGTCTTCCAGCTCTACTTTGGAATCTTCATCGTCAGTCACTGGTTAGAAGCTCACTACGAAAAAGCATTACTCCAATACATGACATACTTTCAGGAATCGCTATAGTTTAAAGTGGGACTAAACACCTACACTTTGCCCAAAACCACATTTCAAATAGAGCTGCTGAAATGGGCAGTACCTGGAGGACTAACGGGGACAGTGGGGCGGGGTCTGGAGGTATGAGGAACAGTCACTGCGTGCACATGGACGAGTGTAATCCGATTGCAAACGGATTGGGATCGTATCGAATTCATGTGCACGGGCTCAGGATCGTATAGGGATTGGTTTCCCGAATTGGAACCCCTGGCTTAGGCCGATAGTAATCCGTTTGGTGCCGCCTTGTGCACGATATCGGATCGGATTGGCGTACTGCGCATGGGAATTTTCGCCAGGGATTTCACCCGAAGTGAGGCCGACACCTAGCCTGGGAATTCCCAGGCCGCTTCCGTTCGTTTCGAACTGGAAGGCGGCCTGGAAACTCGTCCAAGCGAGAGTCCCAGATTTAGGGCCCCAATCAGAGAGCGGGGGAGGTGTGGCAAGACGGTGACGCGTACTACATGACAAACGGAAGCTTGTAGTTTGAACTGACAACTGACATGATTGGCTATGGACTTACGTATACGCTCAATGATAGACATTCATAACGCCCAATAAACGGCCGTTGGCAATCGCTAACCACACCTCCGCTACGGGATTTTTCGAAGCGAGTTTCCAGACCCATATCTCACTTGTGATATGGTCAGGTGTTAACCAGACTAGCCGACACCTTCATAAGTAGCGATTGTTGCCGGAAAAGTCAAACGAAATCATGGCTGCGAAGAAAGAATGCCCAACACGTACACCAATGTTGCTCCGTCAAACTCCTCAACCGCCATCTTTGTATACCGCCACATAGTTTGTTGTGTTTTTATTGAGTAGCCATCACCCGGAAGTAGTTGGACTACAGCGTCACATAGCGTAGCGGAGCCGGCCAGGTCGCTGACTATTATCCGATTACACGCGCTTCATGTGCACTTGGATTATAGGACAGACCACCCGCCGAGTAACGGGATCGGATTTGGAGAAATCCAATCCGATCCTACCATGTGCACGCAGTGAGTGTGATTGGTCTAACGAGTATCCCTGCAGCCAGGTGTTTGGAATCAGAAACATAATACTCCCTATTTAATATGTAGTTTATCGAATATAGCATTTTGAAAACAATAAAAGGTAATATGGTGATCTAAATGTGGTATGTGTTAGCAATTAAAAGCTCATAAAAGTGTAATACCCCCTCTTTAAAGGGCCTGTATTACGCCATTTTCTGATCTCTGTTCTAATGTTGTTTACTCATGACAAACATACCCGAAGTTGTGTTTTGTTTCATTCACACGTTTAATCTCTCAAACAGAAAGCGCTCTGTTCCAGGTTGTAATGTCATACCATAATACAGGAAGTGCCCCAGTGTGTTTTTAAACGCCTTGACTAAAATAATTTGGATGATTTCAGCCCTGGAATTGTCGATCTCTACTGAACTAAAGGTAAAAGGTTCATTGTTCACTTGAAATGTACCACTTTACGACATGGAACAGAGCAGTTTGAGCTTTGGAGATGTAGACAGACTAATAATAAAGGGCCACTTAAATGTGTGAATGAAACAAAACTCAACTCCAGGTCTGTTTTTAATGAGGTAACAGTGTTTTAAAATGGTTTTAAGCTTACTAGAGTAAATTTTGCGCAATATAGGATGTTTAATCTCTTCTCAAGCCATATGAATAAACGCATAATTTCCCTTTTTCATTCTCCAGCTCCTGTTCTGCAACTGGCAATGATTTTAATCGTCAATTTGTTTATTAAAAAGTTCTTAGTTGTATGAACTTAGTTGTATGTATAACCACACAATACACAGAGTGAGGGATGTCTATTGCGTCGGGTTAAAACATTAGTTATGGGCTACAACTGCATCTTTCTGTCCAATCAAATTACTATTTACTAGAATAAATAATATGCATATAAGTTAATAGCCTATTAAAAGGGGCATTATGTAACTCCATAAAGATCTTATTTTGTCAGGAATGTCTATTGACTGCATTGCTCTCATTATACAGTACTTTTCAAAGCACTTTACATCAAGGAACTGCTCACCCATTCACCCACACACTCATACGTCAATCTGTGCAGACACTGAAGACGAGGTGGGTTAAGTGTCTTGCCGAATTACACAATTACACAGTATTCATCCGTGGGAGCTGGGATCAAACCACCAACGTTCCACAGAAGAGATAAAACTAAGCAATCTCCATGGTTAGAAACTGAATAAATGAAAATAGATAAGTTTGTACCATACTGTGGAAGATTCCTAACGAGCCTTTCACCAGATTGATACAGTATATGTAACCCTCTGAATTGAGTTCCATACAATCTGGAACGGCTCTCACTGAAAGCAATCGGATCCAATGATCAGAACGTTCAAACAAATACTTCAGTTACTGTGTGTACATGATAGTTACTTGGTGGGTGGTCTGTCCTATAATCCAAGTGCACATGAAACTCGTGTAATCCGGCTCCGCTACGCTATGTGGCGCTGTAGTCCAAGTACTTCCGGGTGATGGCTACTCAATAAAAACACAACAAACTACGTGGCGGTATACAAAGATCGCGTTCAAGGAGTTTGACGGAGCAGCAATGGTGTACGTGTTGTGCATTCTTTCTTCGCAGCCATGATTTCATCTGACTTTTTCAGCATCAATCGCTACTTATGACGGCGTCGGTGCCTCCTGCCACTTCCGGGTGAAATCCCTGGCGAAAATTCCTGCGCATGCGCAGTACCCCAATCCGATCCGATATCGTGCACAAGGTGGCACCAAGGGGATTACTATCGGCCTAAGCCAGGGGTTCCAATCGGATTCAGGAAACCAATCCCTATACGATCCTTAGCCTGTGCATGAATTCGATACAATCCCAATCCGCTTGCAATCGGATTACACTCGTCCATGTGCACGCAGTGACTGATTGGTTGAAGTGTCACAGCAGCAGAACAAGACTAAAAATCAAACTTTAGTTCAATCCAGTTGAGAGAAAAGCACTGACGCAGAGGCGGACTTACCATTAGGCAAACATAGGCATTCGCCTAGGGGCCCCACCAAACCTGCCCGTTGACTGTCACCCCTGACACGGTACACGCACAAAAAAATTGAAATCTTAATTCAAACACACACGCACACCCTTATTTTGTGTGCGCATGTGTGTTTGAAGAATGACTTTTGAGGGCCCCATGTCTAAATGGCTCGATCCGCCCCTGCACTGACGTCGCACTAAATCGTCTGTATTTCTGCTAAAATGAAGTACATCTGGAAGCGTTGCCGTTTCATTTGATTCGTTCGACTCTGACTTCTACCCAAAGCAGAAGCAAGCAAGCAAAGCCCTGTGATTGCCCAGTCTTCTGCTTAAACTATCACCTGCAAAGAAGTCTTCACCTGGAGCCGAACTTTCAAAAATCGCAATAATTATTCTTGCTGGCAAAGTTTGAACATTCCTGGAGAAGCAGTAATATTTTCATGAGCAAGTGACAAACTCTCCACAAGAAAAAATACATAGTTCGCTAACTAAAACATGTTTTTTTAAAAATTATTATTATATTGAAAGAAAGAAATGTATGAGTCATTAGTATTATCAAGCTTCTGTTCCTTGCATAAAGACTATTTTCCAGTCCAGCAAGCATATCCACGCATCTGACAATTTAATAGTCGTGTAAGCACAAGTTTATTTAACCTTTGCAAATGAAATAAACAAATCCACCGTGTAAAGCTCTCCTTTATTACCGCCTGCTGAATAATAATGTTTGCAAACACTGGTAATATTCCAACGGTCTGCTATTTTTAGGTCTCAGCAGAGAGGAGGTGCGAGAGGAGCTGTGAGGCCATGCTCCGCTGCTTCTGACTCCAACCTGCAGCCAAACTCGCCAATCAAAGGGCTTAACTGTGACTACGAAGCAGAAAAATTACACAAAAATGGAATATGACTAATTAAAGGTGCACTGTACAACTTTTCTCGTGAAGGGTCCATCCATCACCTGCTTGTCTCATGAAAACGTGTAGCTTTGGATGGAACGTTCAAGAGGATGGTATAAACTTAATGGCCTTGCTATTTTTAACTATAGGCATTTTTATTGGCGTTGACTGCTTGTTTCCATGGAGATTGCCAAGTTTCATGTGATTGTGTGAAACATTTCAGGTGAAACATCAAAGTCTACGTGGAGAAAAGGTTTTGAATCCTACACCCTTTAAAATGTTCTAATTACTTTTCATTCATTTTAATGTTTTTATACCCATATGTCTAGAGGAGCAATCAAATTCAAGATTGTATTTCAAAATACCTCAAATGCAGACTAGAAAGAGCTAATATTTGCCTCAGATTGAAATTACAGCCCCACTGTGCAACATTTCTGGTGGCACGTTCTACAGTAAAGTAATTTTGAGCAATAAAACCAAAAACAAACTAAAAACTTGAATAGAAGGCAATCAAGTATTTTTAAATACAGGTTCTGAGCTTTCACATGAGGCAGCATAAGGCACAGGGAACCCATTTCAGTGGTAGAACCTTTTTATTAAAGTAAAAACATACAGTTCCTTTAATTCCAATGAATTATTTATGTCTAGGTTTACTCTTTCATAAGTACTGAGGACCCAGCACCTCACCCAAGATCTGCAGTCAGATCTTTAGACCCTGGGCTGTGGTTTCCCCTGAGACGTTGAACAATAGATCAAATGCAGTGCTCCATATTTACCAATACTGTATGTGTCTTACAGGTGTGTCATGACCTTCTGGATCATCCAAGGCGAGACTGACTTCTGTATGTCCAAATGGGAGGAGATCATCTACAACATGGTGGTGGGCATCATCTACATCTTCTGCTGGTTCAATGTCAAAGAGGGCCCCAGCCGTTTCCGCATGACCGTCTACTACACCGTCACCCTGGCTGAAAACGTGGCCCTCACTGCAGCCTGGTACACCTACCGCGGGCCGCACACTTCCGACTCCTCCGCCCTGGTGGTGGTCTGCCTCGTGGCTTGCAGTTTCGCCCTCGGCACCTTCTTCATGCTGGTGTACTACTGCTGGCTCCACCCGGACGGCCCCGTGATCGGCTCACAGTGGGGTGGTTGTGTGGACGAGGGTGTGGTGGGCGCCGGAGGGGTGGCCGGGGTCATTGACGCCTGCCTGACCCCATCGCAGGGCTCCCAAACGGACATGGTCATCACCAGTCCACCCAGGACTCTACCAAGGACTAAGGGGGACACCGGGGACCCCACGCCGGGCGACAGGGAGCGGGACAGTTGCTTGCCCGTGTTCCAGGTGCGCCCCTCCCCCGCCTCGTCCCCGGCCATGCTTCATCGGACCTCCTCGTCGTCGCGGCACGAGGGTCCAGTGATCCGTATCGACCTGCCTAGGAAAAGGTACCCGGCCTGGGATGCACATTTCATCGACAGACGCCTCCGGAAGACCATTCTGGTGCTGGAGACCACGTCCGCGGTGAGCCCGAGGATACAGTATCGGAGCAGCTTGATGGGAAGCAAAGAGGTTTTAGAGTATGAAACCACTGTCTAAGTTCAAAAAGTGGGTATTCAAATTGAAATCTCCAAATCTCAATGCCCTGCAGTATTTCCAGGGACTCTTCACTTGAAGAGGAAAGGACAGGATGGATATTGGGTGACATTTTTCCAGGAATGAGGTTGTTTGATTGTAAAATGTGAAGTGCAATCGTAGGGCAAGGTCCTTGTGTCTTACTAGGAAGGAAATGAATGGACATGAAGTGTAAAGTGAAAAATGTGCTAGAAGGAGCTTTCATCTATGAACATGTGATTCTAAGGTGCCGTAGCCAGAAATGTGAATGAACTTAGGAGCTGCAATGCCTGTTTGAGGAGAATTATAAACCCGGTGCATGACTTCAAGCCACGTATCCTTGCGAACAAACAGAAGATTTCTAAGGTAAATTGTGGTGGCAAGTACAAGGATATTGTTTGAATCTGAATTTGAAGACCCATGAAGGAAGGAAAGCTTTTTTTTTTTTTTTTTTTCAGTTTTTCCTTGGGTTGTAGGTGGTTGGTGTACCCCGGCTAAGGCAACTAGTCACAGGGCTGACAGTTAAAGTCTGCTGACTATAACACTGAATACAAAATGTCATTTCCACAAACACTCCTACTGCATCATTTTTGTGCCAGAAGAGAGAAAGAACTCAAAATCAGTATCATATACCATAATTATTTTACTATGTTATGTCCATAGCCATATAGTGGAGGAGTTTGCTCACAAAAATAAGCGACAAAAAGATTAACTGTAGTGTTCATGTGTTGCACAATACACATTGCTAGGACATTTTAGTTTTGTTTTTCAACCGAATTTCATGCAGTGTCATGAAATGCTCCAGATGCTAGCGTGTTAGCAGCCTCTCAATTGCAAAACACCATGAAGAATGCATGCGCCATAAGCTACAAAAATGGATGGTTAATAACAGGATCCTTGTTTTGTTTTCAAAAAGGTGAGAGTACTTCTGTTTACATATTAAACATAGCACACCGCGGTTGAAGGTGCAGAATAGAGTTCGTAGGGTTTTAGAGTCCAAAAATGTATTGATGTAAAAGCTAGCTATACCCTGGCTTTCAGCAGGTCTGAGCTTCACCCTCCCTCATCCTACCCAAGATGTAGGGAAACCTGAAAAACATTTGCAACAACAACAACCTTCATGAAGCTGGTAACGCCTTGACCTCAGGTTAATTTCTAACATGACAATTACAAATCTACAAATGTTATGTGTTATATACAAACAAGTCTATGGCAAATTATACTGTTGTGGACTACACTACTACTGTATATTGTGATTTCCGTCTCCACCTCTGAAACGTAAGATTAATTTTAGTGAATCTGTAAGAAATACGTTTTACAACATAAGCCGTGGGATGTAAAAATTCCAAATGCTGGCAACGAATGGCTCCCTCTGCTGGACATTTTGGATAGGGCATTCTTGCTGGTTGAGATGAATACTCTTGTTGCAAAGATGCCAAATGTGACGATGTAAATTTGGGGTCGACTGCAGTTCTTGTACAGCATTACGAAAGAGCACAACTAATGCTCCAAAGAAATCCCAGATGTTTTGAGTAGCATCAAGTAGTGCCAAGCAAAAAAACTATCATGTAAATCAAGCACTTAAGTGTCCGCTCTCTTTCAAATCCACAGTCGGGTCAGATGGAGTCTCGCATTTAACTCCAGGCTGAAGAGGCTGATAACGCTGGATACAATGCTTGTCCTGATGACGCTCAAAGGACAATGTCTCAACATTAGATGGACTGCTGTATGGCATGGCAGTGGTGCTCTAAATATCCATATCCAAATCAATCACCATAATGTCGGATTGATTACAGGTCAATGTACAGAAAATGCATTATGTCAAATCGTCCAATCAAAGGGCACAGAGTCGCTCTCTGATTGGATAATTAAAGGGACAGTTTTGGCGTTTTAAAGAATGGGGTTCTATGAAACATTTGTGGATAGTAAGATCATAGTGTGAGCAGGAAACGCGAAAGAAATTCAAAAGTTTGATTCAGATTAAAGAAAAATTCAGTTTTTTTTACAATCTGGACCTTATTTCGGTGATAAAACAACATCATTTACTCACCCATTGTACTTTGGTGTCATTTGGAGTGAGTGAGTTGTCGGGGCATACGGTTGCGGTCACCAAATAACACAAACTTTTAGCATTTTTCAAATGACAAAAGTTCAATATGTTAGTCTACACTTGAGTCAAAAGTGGCCTGTAATCCGATATCTAGCCATGGTTCTGATTGGATGACATCATCGAGGACAGTGCGCATATTTTATCACCGAAATAAGGTCCAGATTGTAAAAACGTTAATTTTCCTTTAAAGCTCAACCATGCAGCTTTTTAACCCAACAAGTAAACGTGTTTTATTTATTATGGCTGTCTTTATAGCATTACTGTATGGTTTTAACTTTCTATATCCAGAAAATTACACTGTGCTTCTTAAAGGTGCACATTCCTCACAATTCCTCATGTGGGGCATTAATTTTCTGCATTTGACCCATCCTTCAAAGTGCTGGGCGTATCGTGTCAGGTGTAGTCGGCCAGTGCATTGCAGGGACCCATGTCCAGATCTTGAGCTTGGCATGGTCAGGAGCACTTTGAAACTGTATATGGGAAACAGTGGTATGTGAATAAAAAGATATAGCCTAATACAAGTTGCTAGTGCTGCTGTATGATTAAAAAAACTAACTTGGGTCAAACAGAAAACAAAGGTTTACTCTGTGTTTAATAGTGCTAGAGCAAACCATTTACGTTATAGGTTACAATAGCTAGTCTGGCTGCACATTTTTGCCTGTGTGGGTCGGTTTTATCAAGGTGATCCATCAGCCACGGTCTCTCTTTGCCAACCATGTGACAAAAACTTCACCCCTATGATTAACTTATACTAATGAAGACATGTGTCATTACAAAAAACAAGCGTGGAAGATGCTTCAGGCATAGTTTTGATGAGGGGGACAATGTTATAACATGAAAGAAAGTGCATTTTGCCTAGTATCCCCTCTTTAAATTGTTGAACATCTTTGCAGGCTCCAAGTCTGTGAAAGGCCAAAGAAAAACCTTGAGATAGATTCAAAATGGTGCTGATTGCCATGGGTGATGCGTGAACCAATACACTAATCATGCAACTTCTGTAATAATAATAATAATAATAATACATAGTACTTGTATAGCGCTTTTCATGACACTCAAAGACACTACACATAGATCCAAACACAAACGAACACAACGAAACGAACTTCTGACCAAGATCTTGGAGAATGGAGCAGGCTTACCAGGCTTCAGTGACAAAAACCTCAGATCAGGCCACACTGGAATGGAGAGAGGAACCATCTGTCGTCATGCCAGCCATAAATGCCATAGAACCACACAATGAAAAATCCCAAACTGTCCCTTTACGCAGTCTTTTGATGTAGAGGTAAAAATAGTGGTGCGCTGATTATATATCGACTTGAATCAAAACATGTTAGTGAGTTCAAAACTCAACTCATCTTTTATTAAATGCAAGTATTTCTGTTTCTGATTTATTTTTGTATTTGTTTTATATCTATTTACACTATTGTTTACACACTCGGTGGCCATGTCTTTGGTATGACTCTTATATTAAGATGTAAAAATAAAAAACAGATTTTTTTTACTCATTCTATATATATCTATATATATATAAATATATGTGTACATACCAGAGTGGCACTATATAGAAAGTGTATGTATGAGTATGTGTGCCTTGGTTTGTATGTATGTTCTTGTAAGTGCAGTCTTTTTGATAATGCTGCTTAAACCGTCTGAGTGAAACAGACAGAAAATAAACCGTGGTGAAAATATCTATGACAATGTAAAAAAAGAAAAAAAAAGTCTCAAAAAGCTGTACTGTAGTTGGGAACAAAACGTAGTAAACATGGCTCCAATGCCACCAAAAGAAGTGTGTGTCTTCATTGTGTCCAAAACACAAAATGTTTATGCAGTGACGCTATGTGTTTGTGTATGGCGGAAAGTTCATCTGTTACCATGATGACACAATGCAAACATTAGCAAATACAGCCAAAAAATAAACACATTTTCAGGAGCCTTTGGTCAATATGAGCGTTCTGTTTAGGTGTTTGAGTTTTAACAAAAAGGTGAGAGTGACTAACTGCAAAACTGTTGGCTAATGCTCACGAGGTTGTGACTGTAATGCTAAAAGTATTCGCTCACCTGCCTTGATTTGCATATGAACTTAAGTGACATCCCATTTTTAATCCATAGAGTTTAATATGACGTCAGTCCACCCTTTGCAGCTATAACAGCTTCAACTCTTCCGGTTAGGAAGGCTTAGGAGTGTAAATATGTGAATTTTTGACCTCTCATTTGTGAGATCACGCACACTGGTGTTGGATGAGAAGGTCTGGCTCTCAGTCTCCTCTCTAATGCATCCCAAGAGCGCTCTGTCGGGTTGAGGTCAGGACTCTGTGCAGGCCAGTCAAGTTCATCCACACCAAACTCTCATCCATGTCTTTATGGACTTTGCTTTGTGCACTGGTGCACAGTCATATCAGAAGAGGAAAGGGTCATCTCCAAACTGTTCCCACAAAGTTGGGAGCATGGAATTGTCCAAAATCTCTTGGTATGCTGAAGCATTCAGACTTTCTTGGAACTAAGGGGCCAACATAATCCCCCCTCCAGCAAACTTTACACTTGGCACAAAGCAGTCAGACAAGTACCATTCCCATTGCAACTGCCAAACCCAGACTCCTCCATCAGATTGGCAGGTGGAGAAGCGCCACGTCACTTCAGAGAACACGCCTCCACTGCTCTAGAGTCCACTGACAGCACTTTACACCACTGGACAGATGCTTTGTATTGCACTTGGCTTGGATGCAGCTGCTCGGCCATTGAAACCCATTCCATAAAGCTCTCTACTGGGGATGTCAACAATTAATCGACTTACGATTAATTGTCGAAGATGTTGGTCGAACAAAATGCATTAATTGCAATTAATCACTAATCACGGACACGCGCACCCGCGTGGTCACGAAACAAGGGAACCATGCACCGCGCTGCCCCAAGGTCGACTCACAGCCGGCCGCAGGCGCCAAATGATTGACACCATTTTGGGCAATTTTAGAGCATTTTTAAGCTTGGTGGGGGGCTGGCTGACCCCAATTTGACCTATAAAAAAAACTAAAGCAGCACAAACAAAGCACAAACGATTGACACCATTTTGGGCCATTTTAGAGCATTTTTAAGCTTCGTGGGGGGCTGGCTGACCCCAAATTGACTTATAAAAGAATTGTTAATATCTCAAAAACTAAAGCAGCACAAACAAAACTTTTTGCAGCACAAAACAGCACAAACGATTGTAGGTATGCGTTTGATGGGGGGCCAACTTCACGCAGGTCAACGGCACTGCTCAGCAGCCCGCGCGTACACCGGGGCTGCTGAGCACGAGATCGAACCGCGGCACCCGGAATGCGTAGTCTCAGCCCTAGCCACAAACCAGCCGCACGAAACCAGCAGCGGCATGTGGTGGTTTAATCCTGGTTTAGTCCAGGTCTAGACCTGGTTTAGTCCAGGCCCAGTCCAGGTTTAGACTTGGTTTAGTTCTGGTCTAGACCTGGTTTAGTCCACGTTTAGTCCTGGTCTAGTCTCTTAGCCAATCAGGATGCAGAACACAATGTTACACTATAAAAAAATGTTACATTAAAAAAAAAAAAAAAAAAAGGAAAAAATAAATAAATCTGCGAACCGCGATAGAGCGAGGGATTACTGTATTTTGTTATTCAGCATCAATACATTTGTCTGCTTTTTACTAAGGAATAATTAATTGAGGAATATACAATATAATAATACTATGATATATTTATGACTCAGTGTTATGTTACTATAGCTTATATTCTTAAAGATCCTATTGAAACACTAAAATTCAGGAGAAAAACGCTGCTTATCAATTAATTGTAAGTCGATCGATAAAGTCAATCAACTATAGATTAATGAATTAATCAATAATTTGCATCCCTACTCTACGCACTGTTCTTGAGCTAATCTGAAGGCCACATGAAGTTTGGAGGTCTGCCGTGATTGACTCTGCAGAAAGTTGGCGACCTCTGCTCACTACGTGCCTCAACCTCCGCTGACCCCACCCCATCAGTTTATGTGGCCGAGTTGCTGTCATTCCCAATCGCTTCCACTTTGTTATAATATCTGACAGTTGGCTGAGGAATATTTAGGAGTGAGGAAATTTCACGACTGGACTTGTTACACAGGTGCAATCACAGTACCATGCTGGAATTCACTGAGTTCCTGAGAGCGACCCATTCTTTCACAAATGTTTGTAGTAACAGTCTGCAGGCCTTGGTGCTTGATTTGATACACCTGTGGCCATGGAAGTGATTTTGATTATTTGGATGGGTGAGTGAATACTTTTGGCAGTATAGTGTATTTGAGGGACTTGTTTAACAGTACAAATTTGCTCACCCTGTTTACACATACCCAGGTATTTTTAAAAACGGAGACATTTCCCTTCATTTGTGCCTTTCGTTTACACACAAACAGAGATTTTTCCTCTGAAAACGATTCTTTCTAAAAACTCTGACAAAAGTAGAGATTTTTGGAAAACTCCGGATTCGCGTTTGTGTGTAAACTGAGGAAAACTGAGTTTTAGGCAGCTGACGCACCAAAAGTCGATTCTGATTGGCTTGCAGAGCGTTCTCCTTCATTTTCAGAGGCAAATTCCCCGTTTGTGTGTAAACAAAAGGCACAAACGAAGGGAAATGTCTCTGTTTTTGAAAATACCAGTGTACGTGTAAACTGAGCTTATTTTGGAAAACGGAGGGAGAGAAATATTTGTTTCTCAAAATACCCGGCTATGTGTAAACGGGGCCTAAGTCAGTTGTTTCTGGTCCTATTGTGTTTAATTTAAGCTTTATTTTAAGTTTAACATAGGCCAGATATCAGGAGGGGGGAACAGGTTTCACATCTGACATCTATTGGTGAAAAAAAAACAAAAAAAAAACATAGTGGCTATAAAGGTGCACTGCGTAACTTTTTAGTGGAGTGTCTGCCGCCTGCTTGTCTTCATTGAAATGTTATTGCTTTGTATATAATGTCCCACAGTATGGCATTAAACAAATCCGTTTCCATGGAGACAAGCCCACAATGCCTCCAGGCTAAGTTACAGGCCAGATCTCTGGAGAGGCGAGCTCACACACTGTAGTAATTCATCTTTTTTATTGCATATAATTGAAGCATAGATGAGTTTAATGCCATACTGTGAAACCTTTCAGGCAAAGCAATGATATAATTGGAAAGTACTTTATGGCGGAACCCCTACCAGAAAAGTTACACAGTGCACCTTTAACTAAAATGAAAATCACAAAAAGGGAAGTGCATTGCCTGTGAGCAAAGACATCCAGATAACATTGTATTAGGGTGACAAAAAAAAAAAATCCATGACTGTTCTTGGCTCCGTTACCATAGAAACCACGCAGCGCTGAATTCGATGGCTCTACCTCACCTTTCTCTGCTCTCTGTACATGGGCTGCCTCCTAGTGGCTAGAAACACTTATTACAACACATTTTAAAGTATTTATTGTTTTGTTTATGTCATTAAAGGTGCACTATGTCACTTTTGTACCTGCCCTTCTCTGTGGATAACTCATCTTGCAATTATTACATTTTTGGTGCTTTACCGACTGTCTGGTGTTTTAACTTTTCTCCACAGATCTGACCTGTGACCTGGCCTGGTGGCCTGGCCGTGTCTCCACGGAGATAGATATCTTTAGTGCAACACAGTACATTCCAAGCAATGCAATAACCATGGAAACAGGCAGAAAAAGAAAAAAATAAATAAATAAAAAGTAGAACTGGTATAAAGTCAAATCTGAAGACATGTTGTGGTTGCGTCTGCTGTATAGTTATAATCTACAGCTCTGGAAAAAAATAAGCCCACTGCATTTTTTTTCTGAAATCAGCATCTCTACTTACCTGGCCAGCCAAATGATATCTCTCTGTATTTCCTATACACCGCGATACCATTTGGACACTCTCCATCCACTCTCGCTCCTCCGGTTCCAAACCGACTCCGCGATTCTGATTCGTTCAAAGATGGTGACGTCAGTGCCCCCGCCTTTGCCCGCAAAGTCACTCTTAGGCAGCGGAAGTTCCGCCTCAGTTTTGAATCAAGATGGCGCAATCTCTGATTGGTTCACTTAGCTGTCTGTCTACGCGCAACCGCAGCGCATTCTGTGGATCAAGCGTTACCAGACTCACTCGCTGGTACAGCGATGAGTCATGGATTCTTCCAGGCAACATCTCTACATGTATTACAGCCATTCCATTCCAGCGTCTGTTCAATTCCAACACAAACACAAAGCTGAGCTACTTCAGTTCTTGCACCAGGAGTGGAATAAAGTCACCCAAGAACAATGTGAAAGACTTGTGGAGAGCATGCCAAGACGCATGAAAGCTGTGATTAAAAATGAGGGTTCTTGCACCAAATATTGATTTCTGAACTCTTCTTAAAGGGATAGTTTGGGTTTTTTGATGTGAATCTGTATGGCGTCCCCTTCAACAGTGACCCGAGTTCTGCCCCGGTTCTGGCGTTGATGAAAGTAGGTCCAGCAAGTTAACAGGGACAGTTAATAAAGCTTGTTTTTCTTCTCAAAACAATATTTGTCCAAAAAGTGATATATCTGCATCAGAAAACAGTTGCACACGAAAAAGTCAGAAGTCTAAATCGCTTGGTGCCATTTTTTCTCGAGTCGTATCACTGCGCGCCTGTTATTATTATTAACCTGTTCACTTGTAAGTGGCGATGTTTACAAGTGAACAAGCTAATAATAATAGGCGCGCTTCTGACTTTTTCATGTGCAACTGTTTTGTGTCGCAAATATATCACTTTTTGGACAAATATAGAAAAACAAGCTTTATTAACTGCTAACTTACCGGACCTACTCTCGTCAGCGCCAGAACCGGGGCAGAACTCGGCTCACAGGACACTGTCAGGGGTAAGTCAGTGTTAATGCACGACACTGCTGAAGGGGACGCCATACAGATTCACATCAAAAAACCTGAATTATCCCTTTAAGTGTAAACATTAGTATAATGTTGTTTTAAAATGAATTTGATGTTGTTTCTTTGCATAGTTTGAGGTCTGAAAACATGTATCTTTTTTGTTATTTGTCATTTTCTGCAAATAAATGCTCTTAACGATAACATTTTTATTTGGAATTTGGGGGAAATGTTGTCAGTAGTTTATAGACTCAAACAAAAAAATTTTCCTTTTGCCCAAACACATACCTATAAGTAGTAAAATCAGAAACATTGATCATTTTGCAGTGGTCTCTTATTTTTTTCCAGAGTTGTATGACACATTGTTGTCATTTGCACATTTTAAATAATAATATGGATCTAAAAAAAATTAATGAAAGAAACCTGTTTGTTGACTTCCACGTTTGAAAATTGCAGTGCCCAATGAGAGCTGACGTCGACGTAAACATTATGACAACAAAGAGCTGTGAAGTTATCGGCACCTCTGATGGATAGCTGCAGATCATCCAAGCGAGTAGCAGATTTTATTTTTTTTCATTCGTGCAAAAATGGTTGCACAGTGTTTTAGAATCCTATGCTTTTAACCAACCAAAATTAGAAGACGAATGAGTATAGATCATGGGGCATGAAACAACTGTAGCATGGGTAAAAGCTCTAAAAAGTTGATTGTGCATAATACATCCTCTTTAAACCCATTAATATTTGAAATCAAGTCATTTCACCCTTTTAACTTTTTTTTTAATAATGTAAAAACTGGAATAAACAAATCTGGATAAATATGATAAGCCTAAATATAACGTTTGTGTATACGACTGCGCCTTATCACACGCAGTGAGCGTTATCAGCCATGGCGGGGTTTCCTCTCGGACAGGGAATGGACTTCCTTGACTTCCTGTGCGCCTGAGTTTGGCCCTAGAGGCTTCCATAGAGAACAATCAGTGTAATGAGAGTGGCAGGGACGAAGCGGGGCAGAAATGAGGCTAAAATAAGTCAAAACAATGGAAAAAATCTACAGAGAGACTGAAGACAATGTGGAAATTATGTGAGGAGGAGAAGGACGAACCGGCAATGGACTACGAGCCAAAGAAATCCAAAAAGGTACAGCAGTATTTATTAGTAGTAATAATAGTAGTAGTACTCGTAGGGGTAGTGCTAGTAAAGTATTAGAGGTTGCTGGTTCATACTGACTTTGAACCAGACACTTCACATAACCAGTAAACCTTAAGAAGCAGTAGTATTAGTAGTAATAGTAGTAGTAGTAGTACTCTGAAAAGTGTCTTCAAAGAGTTACTCAAGTAAATATAAGTGAATACTGCACAGTTACAATAGTAATAGTAAAAGTAGTATTAGAGGTTGGCGGTTCATTGTGTTGTTGTGACAATAATATGGAATATGAAAATCATTCAACTCAGCAATGGTTCAGTGTTGCGAAATAAATAAATACATATACACATTTTGGCTACAACTAGTTTCATGTTTCACTCGGGTTCTAAACATTTGTAGTTTTTAGTTCTAGTAAAGTCAAAGATAGTCAATACCAGCAGTAGTCATTAGAGTGATAACTTTTTGACAACCTCTATACCCTGTATCATATTTTGATGAACTTTTGCGAGTAATGAAAGGAACTGACCTTCATTTGGTCATATATTTTTTTTTAATTCCCCCCGGACTCAAAATGAAGTTTTTGTAAAGTCTACCAACAACCAGAATAATACAGTTAGAAGGTTAATATCTGTTCAATTATAAAATAACCAAACGCAATTTTCTCTTTCATTTTTGATTTTTAATTTTGTGTGAGACCAAATAAAGGCTTAATTTTAATCTTAATCTATCACTAGTTGAACAAAACAGACTTCCCCAACTCTACAAGTCTACATGGCTTATACAGTGAAGCTGAAACTCCAGGATTCTGGGAAAGCTGTAGGCTACAATATATCACTACTAAACAAGACAGATTTCCCCAAATTTACATGGCTTATAAAGTGAAAGCAAGAGTAGAAACTGAAGCTCCAGTATATTATGATGGCAGTACAACTTATCATTGATCCATTTTCAGTCAAATTGACTTGTCATGGCCCTTGTGATAACTTAGCACAGTTTCGCATTTCATATCATTGGCTGTAATGTGTATTTAATACTTTTTTGTCTCGGAGGGACTTTTTAAAAAGAGTGTTGGAAAATGGAGTTTGGTTTCTTCAATTATACCAAAAAGTTCATCCAATCATGATGCAGGACTTTGATTTTGGAAAAAAAGTTCAAAAAGTTATAACCCTAGTAGTCATACTTGGAATGATGCAACGCTGAAGGGAAAAACAAACATTTCTGAGATTTTTAAACATGCTGGGGGAAAAAAAAGAAGAACATTGTGGGTTGCGATGAACAAAATGTGTAATGTTCCAAGTTTCATACTACATACCCCCCAAAAGCATATTCAAGGTCTTCCTTCAAGGGCCCGTATCATGCTATTTTCTGATTGGTTATAATGTTGTTTCCTCATCACAAACACACCTGGAGTTGTGTTTTGTTTCATTCGCACTAGGGATGCAAATTATCGATTAATTCATTAATCTATAGTTGATTGACCTTATCGATCGACTTACGATTAATTGATAAGCGGCGTTTTTCACCTGAATTTTAGTGTTTCAATAGGGTCTTTAAGAATATAAGCTATAGTATACATATCACTGAGTCATAAATATATCATAGTATTATTATATTGTATATTCCTCAATTAATTATTCCTTAGTAAAAAGCAGATAAATGAATTGATGCTGAATAACAAAATACAGTAATCCCTCGCTCTATCGCGGTTTGCGGATTTATTTATTTTTTTTCCTATTTTTTTTTTATAGTGTAACATTTTTTTTTATAGTGTAACATTGTGTTCTGCGTCCTGATTGGCTAAGAGACTAGACCAGGACTAAACGTGGACTAAACCAGGTCTAGACCAGAACTAAACCAGGTCTAAACCAGGATTAAACCACCACGTGCCGCTGCTGGTTTCGTGCGGCTGGTTTGTGGCTAAGGCTGAGACTACGCATTCTGGGCGCCGCGGTTCGATCTCGGGCTCAGCAGCCCCCGAGGCCCGCGCGTACACCGGGGCTGCTGAGTCGAGCTTGGCGCAGCGCGGTTGCCTTGTTTCGTGACCACGCGGGTGCGCGTGTCAGCGATTAGCAATTAATTGCAATTAATGCATTTTGTTCGACCAATGTCTTGATCGACAATTAATCGTAAGTCGATTAATTGTTGACATCCCTAATTCGCACATTTAACACACAAACTTGCAAATTTAGGCTGTGTAAATACGCTCTACCTCGTGATGTCATGTGGTAACACAGGAAGTGCTCCACTGTTTTTAAAGACAAATACTACACAAAATGGACTTTTATGAGCTTTTAACCATGTTATAATTTTTTCCCTTGACACAAACCTGGAGCTGTGCTTTGCTTTCTCCACGCTTGTTTGATGTATCCTTGTTTAGTGGGTATTCAACAGTTTAAGGACTGTATAGATGTTTGCATGCATATTGATATCCGATTAGTACTGTACTTTTTGTACTATAGAGCGCACCTGATTATAAGCCGCACCAACCAAATTTTAAAAAAAAATTAAGATTTGTATATATATAAGCCGCACCTGACTATAAGCCGCAGGTGTCCACATTGTTACTGGAGATATTTACACAGAAAGATGGTACACAAAAGGTTTTTTTTCATTTTAATTAATGTAAATACCGGTACATTCTAACAGCATCTACGGCAGAAACATGGCAGAAACGCGCAGTAAAACAACTGTAAAATGGCCAGCCTGTAGCCTCATGCCAGCACAGAACCGCACAGAATAAAATACCAAAACAGCGGCTACACACACAAAGCACATCAGGTAACAGCGGCAGACGTCAGCCCCATGCATTAATATCATGGAAATCAATGCTCAACCCATCCATAATTAAAAACAAAAAGTGTCTTACTCTCATGTGAAGTGCGATCCGCAACCCGCGAGTCCGCAACCCGATCGATAACTGTGTCCAGGTTCCACACATTTTTCGCCCCCCGACAGCAGTGCTCTATTCAATTTTACTCGATTCATTTGACTAAACTATCATGCTAAGTATCTGACCATCCGTCTATCTCCTCTTCTACTTTGACTAACTTGACCACACTACCACAATCTTCATCATTCTATTAACTTTCATGAGAAACGCAACTAGTGCCGTGACTGGTCAATTCTCCGGCCGTGGGAATTTCCCATAAGGCAGTTTACTTAAGTTGTCGCAAACAAATATAAAATACAGATATATTTGTTTTATTTCAAACTGGCAAATTTTTTACATCGTAGGAAGAAATATCCCGGCAAAATAAAATTATTTAATGCCTTAAACACAACACGGTGCCACCGTCACTGTAATATATATGTAGTTGTAAGTGGTATAAATACCGAACGGGTCCTTTCACTTATAGCAATAGGGTGGAAAAAACGGTGATACGTGCAGTGGAGCTAGGTTTACGCGCTACATTCGCTGTCTTGATAAAGAATTAATCCATACATAAGCCGCACCTGAGAGTCCGAAGTGTGAGAAAAAAGTAGCGGCATGTGTGCATGGTGGTGGCGGCATGGTGGCAAGAAGGTTTCGGGTATGATCCCAAGGCCCGGGCCTTTCTGTGTGTGTTCTGTGTGGAGTTTGCATGTTCTGGGTGGATTTCCTCCGGGCAATCCGGTTTCCCCCATCAACCCAAAACATGCACCATAGGTAAAAATCCTCCAGCTAACCAAGCCTAAGCAACAAGATCATGGAGATGGTCCCTGGGTGCAGCAAAGTGCTGCCCACTGCTCCTAATAATACTATGCTGCTGCTGTTCCTGTTGCTGCTGCTGTTGTTGTTGTTTTTTTTTGTTTGTGTTACAATTTTGTATGAAAAGCGCCTTATAAATATTGTTTGATTGATTGATTGATAATAGTAAGGATGGGTTAAATGCAGACAACAATTTCTCCTCTGTGAGATCAATAAAATCTATTCTTCTATATGCTCTTGGAGCATTCAAAAGCTATTCCCTCCTCTGCCACAAGATGACATCTTAACCCAGCTCCCAATATTGGAGCTCAACTGAAGGGGGAAAAAAAGGGTGTCTATTGTCTGCAGTGCTGGAAGTACTTCATTTTGATACTTAAGTAAAACAGGACCAAAAAAAAAACTCAAGTAAAAGTATCACATGAAAAAATCTACTTAAGTAAAATAAGTATCTGTATAAAATGTACTTAGTGTAAAAAGTAAAAAGTATTTCATGTAGATTTTAAGATCAATAAAGCTTCTAATGTAGTGATATTGATAAAGATTTGTGCTGAATTTTGCTCATTAGAAACAACAATAGTTTTTTGTAGCTGTTTTTATTAGTATATTTTTGCTCAAACTTTGAACACGTTAAAGGTCCCATGGCATGAAATTTTCACTTTCTGAGGATTTTGAACGTTAATGTGAGCTCCCCTACCCTGTTTAGGGACCCCCCCCATGGCTAAAAGTTGCGAAATGTGTAAACTGAGCATTTGCGATCCTTTTCCGCATTTGAAAAAAAGACAGCCCAAACGGGCGATTCTGAACAAGGGAAGTTTCTGATGTCACATTCAAGAAAAAATGCAAATGCAGTTCCACCCCGCCTCTGGATGTCTACCCACGTCTCTGTAATTCATGGCCAGAGAGTTTGGACCGCAAACAAGCAACGCAATGCGAGATGCATTTTTTAAATTTACCTGGAGGCACGTGAGAGTGTTTCCAGGCTCGGATGTCCTTTATCCGAGCCTCCGAACCTCTGAAACAGCAGTAGTTTAACTTTATTTTCTGTGGAAATGTGTTTATTTTTCAATGGAAATCGTCTCATATCTTCCTTCACTCATGTGGGGCCGGCGCGCATCGCGCCGCTGAAGAGGTGGGAGCAGAGAGTTTGGCCCCCTCCTCCCGCTGCTCTGGCCTGTCTCTGTCCTCATTTGCGTTCAAGCAACAACGCCCAGAATAAAGTGTTTGAAAGGGATGTTTTTGGCTCTGGCTGTGTTCACGAGGCTCTCTCATGCACTGAGTCTTGATTTTGAAGAGGGATTCGTTTGCAGTGTTGGGGAGCCATTAAGGCGCCATATAAAAGCATCAAGAAGTACCATGTCATGGGATCTTTAAAAATAACTCCCCAGCCTTTTCAGCAGGTCTCAGCCAATATCTAAACTATATCTGAACAATATCTGAACTAAATGTAGCATGTACAATGCTGCAATATAAATCAGGAACAGATAGGAGTAGTAGTAATAATATAAGTGGTAGTGGTGGTTAGTTCAGAAGATCATGGTTCGGCTTGAAGGGAAATGGGGTATTTAATGAGACAAACACACAGGGCTGTAGTGCTTAGTTGTGGTATTATTTAGAGTGGGCAGACAGACAGTATTTACAATATTTACAATGGTGCACATTGAACGAGCTCAACGCGTTATAGTTCGTAATCCGAGCACACGAGCCGCAACAAAGTTCATATGTTCCACAGGGATCACACAAAAGGCATTAAAAGAGTTCAGAGATTTGTTCAGAGATATGGCTAGGTGGTAATGCCACAACAAAGTTTATTAAAGGCCCAAGTGCCCACAGCAGGGAGCAGTGGGTGTGTGTGAGAGTGTGTGTGAGGTTGAGCGGCTGCGCCTCCTACCGCACCGGCAGATACTTGCACTCTGACTTCTGTTCAGGCTCTAGGCTTTAGCTCGCCATCCAGTGTCTGGAGTGTCTGGAGTTCCTGGAGTTCCCAGAACATGGCCTGTGCAAAACAGGACCAGCATTAAGTAATACAATAATTCATTATCTCAGCTAAGTCATTATAAATACAATTTTGTCAATATAATAACAGCTTGTCATAATAGTCATAATAATAATCCATGTACATGTATAAATATTTGTCATAAAGAGCACTCAATATCTCACATTGATAATAAGCAACAATTAATATTAGATCAGCTTTAACAGTGTCAGCAGACCATTTTATCATAATCCTAATTTGTTGTCTATATAAGTTCAGGAAAATGTCAAAGTGCATTGGTTAAAATACATATAGCACCTTTAACAACAATCACATATGAAAGGGACGAGTGCAGCTGCACCAGCACCAGCTGAAAAGTCCGTGTACCCGAACCCTAACAACCCGAACCCGAACCCAATGCACTGAATGGGAGCGCTAGCATTAGCATATTAGCTCCGACATTAGCATATTAGTTCCAAACAAAGTTAGCACTCACCAGTTCCGCTTCATTAAACACACACGGGCTCGTGACAGCGCTTCATCACGAAGGCAAGAGGCATCTACAAAGGGTGGCAGCATAACAGTTACTTCAGAGTACTTTTAAAGTCAAACAGAAACTTTTAAGAGCGATAATCGCCCACCTGTAGCAGCTCAGTTCTACCTGGGAGCGACACACACACACACACACACACACACAACTGAATAACAGTGCGCGGCCACGGTTAAAAGAGCTGACTCACCAAGTCTCGTGAGATATGCACAAAGTCTCGCAAAGTCTCGTGGGTGAAAATGTAGAGACGGGCCTGTCAGTACCCAGTGTGGGCGAAAGTACCTGATGTGGGCTCTGTATTCGCGCATGTGCAATTTGTGTATTGTTGTACGGGTTTCACGACAGTGCCCGAATCGTCCCTTACAGTTGGTTTACGTTTTGAAGGTAGGAGTGACATTTCCGAGGAGCGGGGGGGGTTTCACTGAAAACGCACAGTGCCTGCATTAACTTACCGATTTTCTGGGCACAGAAGCACTGTGACAGTGGCTACAGTTTTGAATTGCTTTAAAAAAATTCAGCGTGAGAAATACCATGTGTGAGCGTGTAAGCGTGTGAACACGTCAAATTGCGTGTGTCACACTCTCAAAGCGTGAGACTTGAGAGCCCTGTTTACGCCTAACCCTAACCCCCTAACCTAACCCTAACCCTGTCAAAATATGTCTCTGTTCGTATTGTTTTACGGGTTTCACGACAGTGCCCGAATCGGCCAGGAAAACCCTCCTTCTTCCTGATACGTCATGTCCTGTTTCCTGATACTTCATTATACGTCATTGTGCGCATGTGCAGTACACACAGAGCCCACATCAGGTACTTCCGCCTACATTGGGTAGGCACAGGGCCAAGGGCAGAAAATACCTGGGTTACATAAAGGTAAAATGTCTGACTTGAGTTTTGGAGATGTAGACAGACTAATAATGAAGGGTTACTCACAATTTTGGCGTAATTTAGGACATTTCACTCTCTTTTCATTAAAGTAATAAAGCTACCACCTCCACACATTTGCTCCTGTGTAGGGTTTTGTGTCACCCATCAAACGCCTGGTCTGGTCAAAGTCTGGGCGCAGGGGAGTGGACCGGAGCAGCGCTTACAGACGCCCTCTGCACACTGTCCCCCTGTACGCCCCAGATTACCTCATCCACCCGGAGAGGCTCATCTTTGACTACGTGGAGAAGGAAGTCAAGGTACGTCCAACCAGCACAGAAAGTATGGAGTTCAACAGTGACCGCTCACCCCCTGGTTTTCAACAGTAAATTTCCATCCATCCATCCATTTTCTTCCGCTTATCTGGGGCTAGGTCGCGGGGGCAACAGTCTAAGCAGAGACCCCCAGACTTCCTTCAGCCCAAACACTTCCTCCAGCTCCTCCGGGGGGACCCCAAGGTGTTCCCAGGCCAGCCGGGACACATAGTCCCTCCAACGTGTCCTGGGTCTTCCCCAGGGCCTCCTCCCGGTGGGACATGTCCGGAACACCTCCTGAGGGAGGCGTCCAGGAGGCATCCGGAACAGATGCCCGAGCCACCTCAGCTGGCTCCTCTCGACGTGGAGAAGCTACTCTGAGCCCCTCACATGTGACTGAGCTGTTCACCCTATCTCTAAGGGAGCGCCCAGCCACTCTGCGGAAGAAACTCATTTCGGTCACTTGTATCCGCGATCTTGTGGTCTTTTGGTCAATACAAAGTTCAAAGTGTACTTTTGTTGTCAATTAACTATGTAACAGACATTACACAGAGGACTGAAATTGTGCTTTATCAGACACCAAATGTGCAATTTAACTAAACACACACACACGCACACGCACACACACGAACACGCACACACACACACACACACGAACACGCACACACACACACACACACACACGAACACGCACACACACACAGCTACACTCATGACATAAAGTGTACACAGGCATCAACAAGAAATAGACATAAAACATTCAGGCGAGCATATACAACAAGAAGGAACATTTGAGGTAGAATGAAATGTGCAACATGTAAGGTGCAAAAGTGAAGGTGTAACCAAAGCTCGTGACCATAGGTGAGGGCAGGAACGTAGATTGACGGTAAATCGATAGCTTCGCCTTTCGGCTCAGCTCCCTCTTCACCACAACGGTCCAGTACAGCGACCGCATCACTGCCGACGCTGCACCGATCCGCTTGTCAATCTCACGCTCCATCCTCCCCTCACTCGAGAACAAGACCCCGAGATACTTGACATTACAGAACCTATTTTTCTTAATAAAACTTTTTTTTTTTTAATATTAACTAGTTTCTTGGTCATCTCACCTGGGTCTCTGTGTCCTTAAACCCATCAAGTCGAGACGAGCTGCTGCAACTTTTGGACACCGCCAGGGTGAGTAAAGTCATTATTTTCATGTTTCCCTTATCTGCGCTTTTTTGTTCTTAGGTCGTTTTCACACCAGGAAAGTCCGATAGTTCACTTGCTTTGGTCCAGACCAAATTTTTTTAATTTTTTTAATTTTTTTAAAATTTTGGTGCGGTTCGCTTTTACACTGCACTTTTTTTTGTAAGTGAACCGACATCTGTAAACAAAACCACTTGTGCTGAGGTCGTTCAGCCATTGGACAGAAATGAGCCGTGTCAAAACACCGTGTCCAAACACGGAAGGAGGAGAATCATGGCATTACGTGCTGTTTTTGAATGTCGTCATAGTGATATGGTTTGCACAGTTTTTACAGTTCGCACAAATGTTTGAGCAGCATCGTGAGGTTTACTTGCCTGGAAGAATCCATGACTCATCGCTGTACCAGCGAGTGAGTCTGGTAACGCTTGATCCACAGAATGCGCTGCGGTTGCGCGTAGACAGACAGCTAAGTGAACCAATCAGAGATTGCGCCATCTTGATTCAAAACTGAGGCGGAACTTCCGCTGCCTAAGAGTGACTTTGCGGGCAAAGGCGGGTGCACTGACGTCACCATCTTTGAACGAATCAGAATCGCGGAGTCGGTTTGGAACCGGAGGAGCGAGAGTGGATGGAGAGTGTCCAAATGGTATCGCGGTGTATAGGAAATACAGAGAGATATCATTTGGCTGGCCAGGTAAGAGGTTTACACTATTTTACAATCAATTTCCAAATGACAAAGACACAGGGCAAGACGGCTACGGAGGACAGCGCTCATGTGTGCACATCTTGTTGTGACTCTTGCTCTTCACGCAAAAGTAAGTAAGTAAGCCTCATTTTGTTTAGTTTCGTTTCTTAAGATGCGTGAAGAGTCCCTCAGTCGTCCAGGTAGAATCCATGATAAAAGAAGAAATTCAATTTGTCAACTGGACAAAGTTTGTTTGGTCGAAAACGTTTCGCCGCTCATCCGAGAGGCTTCGTCAGTTCTGGTTAGAGTGCTGGTAAGACACTTGCTTATATCTCGCTGCAGGGAGGAGCTAACTAGCTAACTACTTTCCAAAACTATCTCGCCTATTGGTTTCTGTCTTTTGTTTCTCTGGCGTCTAGATTAGCATCCCTATTCATCCCTACATGACTGTTTTTCACACCTCTGGCCCTGACCTGGCTAGCTCTATTGTTTCTTTTGTTTGTTTGATCTAGGTTTAAGAATGGAATTATAGATGAGAGACAAATTATGTCTGATTCCACCATTTCTGTTTAAAGAAGGATTTTCTTTTTTTGACAAAAATAGCCTCTTTAACTCCCCTCTCAAACCAATTCTTTTCCCTGGCCAAGATCTGAACCTCACTGTCCTCAAATGAATGGCCCGTGGCTTCTAGGTGAAGATGTACGGCAGATGATGGTCCACTCTGGCACGCCCGTCTGTGTTGGTACATCCTCTTGTGAAGTGGCTGTTTTGTTTCTCCAATGTAGCGCTCACTGCAGTCTTCACTACACTGAATGGAGTAGACCACAATGGTCTACTCCAATAGGCGGGATAGTTTCGGAAAGTAGTTAGCTAGTTAGCTCCTCCCTGCAGCGAGATATAAGCAAGTGTCTTACCAGCATGCTAACCAGAACTGACGAAGCCTCTCGGATGAGCGGCGAAACATTTTCAACCAAACAAACTTTGTCCAGTTGATAAATTGAATTTCTTCTTTTATCTTAGTTTCGTTTCGTT
Organism: Paratrypauchen microcephalus; assembly: GCA_036785185.1. Lineage (NCBI taxonomy): Eukaryota > Metazoa > Chordata > Actinopteri > Gobiiformes > Gobiidae > Paratrypauchen > Paratrypauchen microcephalus. Next base: position 1,168,376 of record JAVJIX010000103.1, on the reverse strand, counting down.
TAGTTTCATTTCGTCAGCCTCGGTTTCCCATAATACTCAACATACGACAGGAGCTTGTTAAGTACAAAAAGCCAACTTGTCGGATCGAGTCCGGTCTGCATTCTCACCTTAAACGAACCGCACCAGAGTTCGAATGGTACCGTGGCGAGACCGAGCTTTTTAGGTGGTCTCGGTTCGCTCGTTTGCTCCGGATCGAGATATTTGGTTTTTATTTACACCAGCCCAAAAGGTCCGAATCAAAGGAACAAACGAACTCCGGTTCGTTTTAAAGGTGCATTTTAAACGAACCAAACAAGGCAGGTGTGAAAACGACCTTACATTTTTATTTATCAACTAATTATAATGTACTCCTACTACTACTTGAGAATTTCACTATGAAGTAACTTGACATAATGACATGTACTACCCACTATAGGGCACATAATTATAAGGCACAGAGAGAAGCAGAGTTAATTTATTTATTCCACATACATATGAAAGGAAACCAAGCTCGCATGCTAGTCTAGTGTGCCTTGTGATGTTTAGCAGCTGAAGGTTCTGCCTCTGAAGACCAGTGTGGAGCAGGACTGCATCCTGAGTCTGTCCGCCCGGTGTCTGTTGCTCACCTGGAGAGACAACGAGAAGCTCCTGATGCGCATCCCCACCCACCAGATTGCTGCTGCCTCCTACCTGCGGGATGACGCGCTGCATCTGCTTGTCCTTAAGACAGGTGAGACTCTAAAACAGAGCAGATGGAGCTTCAGTTAGTGCTGAAATCTCTCGCCTTACATATCAGAGCGGCTACGTGCCTGGTTTTAACTTAAGGTTTCCATTTTAAGATGTGTGAAGAATCCCTCAGTTGTCCAGGTACAATCCATGGTAAAAGGAGAAATAAAATTTGTCAACTGGACAAAGTTTATTTAGTCAAAGACGTTTCGCAGCTCATCCAAACTGCCAACTCATCCCAGATCTTGCAATATCCTTTTTCCATGCTCTCCTAGTTACGTTTTTTTATTATTACTTATTTTCATCAGCCTGTATAACTCCACTATATAGTCCAAACGTGCAATACAGTATCTTCTTTTTTTCCATTTGTATTATTATTATTATTATTATTATTATTATTATTATTATTATTATTATTACTTATATTTATTATTACTTATTTTATTCCATTCTTGCCTGCACTTTTTCTTTCTTGTTCAAACTGTCCCTGCCTGGAGCTACTGTGGCAAGTAAATTTCTCCTGTGTGAGATCAGTAAAGTCTTATTTTGTCTTATCTTATCTTATCTTAGCCAGGGAAAAGAACTGGTTTGAGAGGGGAGTTAAAGAGGCAATTTTTGTCAAAAAAAGAGAATCCTTCCTTGAACAGGAATGGAGGGATCAGACACTATTTGTCTCCCATCTATAATTCCATTCTCATACCTAAATCAAAACAAACAAAGAAAACAATAGGGGAGCCAGATCAGGTCCAGAGGTGTGAAAACACCCATTATGGTACTGAATGGGTATGCTCAACAAGAGCCCAAACAGAAACTGAAAACAAATTGGTGTGATCGTTTCAAAGTAATTTCATTGTAGTTAGATATAAGAAGAAGAAGAAGTGACTTTATTGATCTCACACTGGAGAAATTCTTCTCTGCATTTTAACCCATCCTATATATATATATACATATATTAGGAGCAGTGGGCAGCACACACATTAGGGCGCCCGGGGACCATCTCCATGATCTTCTTGCTTCGGTTTGGTCAGGACCTAAGCTGGAGGTACCTATGGTGCATGTTTTGGGTTGATGGGGGAAACCGGAGTGCCCGGAGAAAACCCATCCAGACACGGGGAGAAACATGCAAACTCCACACAGAAAGGCCCAGGCATCGAACCCAGACCATGTATGCAAACTCCACACAGAACAGCCTGGGCGACCCGGGGATCGAACCCGGAACCTTCTTGCTGTGAAGCAAGAGCGCTAACCACTCAGCTACCGTGCCGCCATAAGCAGTGTGCATCGGCACTCTAACCAGAACTGACGAAGCAGTTTGGATGAGTTGCGAAATGTCTTCGACCAAATAAACTTTGCCCAGTTGACAAATTGAATTACTCCTTTTACCACTTTAGGTTTCCATTTGCTGCTGAAAATACACTTTTTACATTGGCTTTTAATTCAAGCTGATTTTCTATAGTTCTATCATTGTTGTGTTCTTAAAGTTAGATGTTTGAGTAATCCCTCAGTTGTCCAGGTAGGAATCATAACAAAGGAAAAATTCAAATTTGTCAACTGGACAAAAGTTTCTTGATCAAATACATTTCGCAGCTCATCCAAGCTGCTTCGTCACTCCTGGTCAGACACTGGTGGACACTGCCTTATTTCTGCCTGCAGGAGGAGCTAATTACACTGGAAGTACTCTGAAAATAACACACCTACTTCTTTACAGTGTTTGTTAGCTAGGCCTATTAAACTGCACTACTGTAAGTGGACACTAAGCCTGGGTCATATTAGCAGAATCATTTAGGCCCCTGACTGGTGCTTTCACGCCTCCGAGTATACAGGTTATCACTATTGTTTTTCCCGTCTATTTCAAAAATACTTTAAGACAGAAACTGGTCCACCCAAAGGACAAAACTCCGAGCCACAAACAAAGCAATGTGGTCTACTCCATTCAGTGTAGTGAAGACTGCAGTGAGCGCTACACTGGAGAAACAAAACAGCCACTTAACAAGAGGATGTACCAACACAGACGGGAGAGCCAGAGTGGACCTTCATCTGCCCTACATCTCCACCTAGAAGCCACGGAGCACTCCTTTGAGGACAGTGAGGTACAGATCTTAGCCAGAGAAAAGAACTGGTCTGAGAGGGGAGTTAAAGAGGCTATTTTTGTCAAGAAAGAGAGTCCTTCCTTGAACAGAAATGGAGTTCTCAGACATCATTTGTCTCCCATCTATAACTCTATCCTCAAACGCGTGAAAAGTCCCTCAGTCGTCCAGGTAGAATCCATGATAACAGGAGAAGTTCAATTTGTCAACTGGACCAAGTTTGTTTGGTTGAAAACGTTTCGCCGCTCATCCGAGAGGCTTCGTCAGCTCTAATAAGAATACTGGTAAGACACTTGCTTATATCTTGCTGTAGGGAGGAGCTACCTAGCTAACTACTTTCCGGAACTATCTCATTGGTTTCGGTCTTTTGTTTCTCTGGCGTCTAGCTTAACGATCCCTATTCATCCCTACACGCCTGCTTTTTCACACCTCTGGCCCTGACCTGGCTAGCCCCATTGTTTCCCTGTTTGTTTGATCTAGGCTTAATAATGGAATTGTAGATGGGATGCAAATTATATCTTACGCCACCATTTCTGTTCAGAGAAGGATTCTCTTTTTTGACAAAAATAGCCTCTTTAACTCCCCTCTCAAACCAATTCTTTTCCCTGGCTAAGATCTGAACCTCACTGTCCTCAAAAGAATGTCCCGTGGCTTCTAGGTGAAGATATACGGCAGAAGACGGTCCACTCTGGCACGCCCGTCTGTGTTGGTACATCCTCTTGTGAAGTGGCTGCTTGGTTTCTCCAATATAGCGCTCACTGCAGTCTTCACTACACTGAATGGAGTAGACCACATTGCTTTGTTTGTGGCTCGGTGTTTTGTCCTTTGGGTGGACGAGTTTTTGTCTTAAAGTGTTTGTGGGTTTGAAATAAACTGGGATTTCATATTGTCTGAAAATCCTCTTCCTCTTCTATCCTCAAACCTAAATCAAAACAAACAAAGAAAACAATAGGGCAGCAGGTCAAGTCCAGAGGTGTGAAAACACCCATTATGGCCCTGAATGGTTCTGCTAACAGCACCCCACACTCCACTCCCACTGCATAATTAATAGGCCCACCTAACTAACAGAAACTGTAAACAGGTAGGTGTGGTAGTCTCAGAGTAAGCTCATTGTAGTTAGCGCCCCCTTCAGGCAGATATAGGCAGTGTCCACCAGCGTCTGACCAGAAATGAAGAAGTAGCTTGGATGAGCTGTGAAACGTATTTGACCAAATAAAATTTGTCCAGTTGACAAATTGAATTTCTCCTTTTACCATCTACATCTTAAAGCTAATAACCACTTTGAGAGAGGAGTTAAAGAAGCTATTGTTGTTCGGAAAGACAATCCTTCTTTGAACAGAAATGGAGGGCTCAGACATCAACTCTATCCTTAGAGCTAAGTTAAAACAAAGAAAACAATATTGATAGCCTGTGTTAAAGGAACTGTATCTAGCCTGCACAGTTTTTAATTTGCAATATTTGAAAGGACACTGCAAATTTTAATGAATAATGAATATGCAAAACTGGACAATTGTGCAAAATATGAAGTGGAGAAAATATAGATCATGTTCTCTAGCAGATGCTGTTTTTGCCCTACTGATCGCAAAACCAAGGGGTAGGGGTAAGACGAAGGGGTAAGACAGAGAAATGGGACGCAACCTTATTCTTATGTCCGGACATGTTCCTCATGACTTTTTTACTTTAATTGTTTTGCACATGGTAATTCTCTCTCCTGCCCTACGATCAGTAGGGCAAAAACTGAAAATGCAGTACATTTGACACAGGGAACGCTGCTACTTTTTGTGCCCCAATGGAGCATTATAAATAATAAACATTGCTTTGGCATTGCTCTTTCACAAAGTTAAAATATTGACAATGCGACTGATGTGGTTTTGAAAGCAGCGGCAGTCATAAAAACACACTTTACTTTACTTACACTTACTTATAGGTTATAAGTATGCGGTTTTTACACCAAGAAAAAAAAAAAGTTCAATATTGCAAAATGTTGTGTTGAGAAGAAAACAACAGCAATGTGATTGAGGGCTTACTAACACTAAAATTAACATGGGAACATCTACAGCACTTTCTGCATCACATCTTTTGGGAAAGAGTCAAGAAAATTAGATAAACGTTACGTTACTTTCATATTGTTACTGTGTTTAAAGAACAAATATTACGCATTGTTTGTCCTGTTAGCCTATTGTCCTTTAAACCTGCTCTTGAGAACATTTGCTTTGGAATTTTATGATTAAGAAAACCAACAAACAAATAAAAACAAAACAAAAAAACAGACATTCATGGCGTCAGAGCTCCCCATACTCTGATCTGGTGCAGCTCACCATCTGCTGGCAGGAGAGAGAATTACCATGTGCAAAACAATTAAAGTAAAAAAGCCATGAGGAACATGTCCGGACATAAGAATAAGGTTGCGTCCCATTTCTCTGTCTTACCCCTTCATTTTACCCCTACCCCTTGGTTTTGCTCGTTCATGTGAGGTCAAGGGGTGTCCTGATTCTAATTTTGATCAAGGGCTAGGGCCACGACCAAGGGCTACATACCCCTTGAAACGAAGTAAGCTCTCGACCAGACTTGAAACGAAGGGGTACACCTACAAGCTCAGGCAAGTTTTGGGATCAGGGTGGCAGCGTCACATCGACCAGCCAAGGAGTCTCATAAATGTATTTTCAGCAGCTGTAATTATCGATTAACAGTTTAGCAGGTTTACAATTATAACGCTTATGTTCTGCGTTACTTTTAGTGAACTGTTGTTGCGGTTTTAATTGTAGTGATGTCTGTTTAGCCGACGATATCGTTTTCATTGAACTTTCTTGTATAAACAAGCTAGTTTTTTTGTCGAGCTGAGGTACCCGATGATCCTTGACATTTGTTTACGTTTGTTTGCGTCAACTGTTGTCCCCTCTGTAGACATAGCAGCTCAAGCTAGAGCTAGAGGCAAGGGATGATGATGCAAACGGTAATCGAGTGGTATCCCATTTCTTAGGGGAACATTCGTACCCTGAGCCCTCTCAGCTCGTTATTGAGGGGCAAGACAAAGATGTAGATAAAGGGGTAGGGGAAGGGGTAAGACAGAGTAATGGGACACAGTCTGACTGTGATTTATAAACATCATAGGCCTCTATCAGTACCATCGCAATCCCAGGAATTTTGTTTTGTTCAGAGGCAAAGGACCTTTTACAGAAGATTAAAGGTGCATTGTGCGACTTTTCTGGTGGAGGTTCCATCAAATATTTTTCTCCATGAAAATGTTATTACTATGTCTGGAATGGTTCACAGTATATTTAGACTTAGACTTAGACAAACTTTATTGATCCACAAGGGAAATTGTTTGGGTGCAGTAGCTCACTCAACAAAAATAGTAGGCCTATATAACAGAGGACAAAACAACAAAAAATAGATGGAATATCAAAAAAAAGAGCAATGACCAGTGTCAAATGAGACATAAAAATAAAAAAATAATAATAAATGTATATGTGCAAATCAGAATAAAATAGAAAAATAAGTAATACAATATAAAATACAATATCAATAAGATATCAACTCACAGCTATATACAGTTGTAGTGAGTATTATCTGTTACATAAGTTACATAAGCAAAAGTTGTTGTACAGTTGTAGGGAGTATTATAGTATAAATGTAGTTCCTGTATCTCTCGCTGTTTGAGCGGAGCTGTAGGAGCCTGTTGGAGAATGAGCTCCTCTGTCCCTCTATGGTCTGGTGCAGTGGGTGAGCAGGAATGTCCATGATGGAGAGCAGTTTGTCCTCCTGTCCCTCACTGTGACAAATGTCTCCAGCCTTTAAACCTTTCTATCTTCATAGAGACCAAACCAGACCAAGTTACAGGTCAAATCTGTGGAGGAGCAGCCCCACTCACAGTCAGAATGTCTGTTTTTCGAGGTGTTTTTAATCTTTAAGTCCACCTGTAATTGGATAACTGTAAGGTAGAGCTGTTTAATGTCATACTGTGGAACATTCTAAGCAAAGCAATGAATGACATCCATAGAAACAAGCAGGTGATGGACAACTCCAGGTATGTTTTTGATGAGGGAACAATATCCTGACATCGTTAAAAATTCAAAGTCAATTTTGCATAATATATACTCAACAAAAATATAAACGCAGCACTTGTTTTTGCTCCCATTTTTCCTGAGATGGACCCAAAGATCCAAAATTCACTCCAGATACACAACACTACCATTTCTCTCAAACATTGTTCACAAATCTGTCCAAATGTGTGACAGCGAGCACCTCTGCCCCGCCGAGACAATCCACCCCACCTCACAGGTGCGCCAAATCAAGATGCCGATCCGACATCATGACCAGTGCACAGGTGTGGCCCAGACTGCCCACAATAAAAGGCCACCACGAAATGTGCATTTTTTTTTTGCTTTATTGGGGGTCTGGGGACTCAGAACCAGTCGGTATCTGGTGTGACCACCATTTGCCTCATGCAGTGCAACACATCTTCTTCGCATAGAGTTTATCAGATTGTGAATTGTGGCCTGTGGAATGTTGGTCCACTCCTCTTCAATGGCTGTGCGAAGTTGCTGGATATTAGTGGGAGCTGGTACACGCTGTCGTATACGCCGGTCAAAGAACATCCCAAACATGCTCAATGGGTGACATGTCCGGTGAGTATGCTGGCCATGCAAGAACTGGGACATTCTCAGCTTCCAAGAATTGTGTACAGATCCTTGCAACATGGGGCCATGCATTATCTTGCTGAAACATGAGGTGATGTTCATGGATGTATGGCACAACAATGGGCCTCAGGATCTCATCACGGTATCTCTGTGCATTCAAAATGCCATCAATAAAATGCACCTGTGTTCTTCGTCCATAACAGCCTTTGAAGAGGAGTGGACCAACATTCCACAGGCCACAATTGACAATCTGATAAACTCTATGCGAAGAAGATGTGTTGCACTGCATGAGGCAAAAAGATACTGACTGGCTCTGAGTCCCCAGACCCCCAATAAAGCAAAAAAAAAAAAAAATGCACATTTCGGGGTGGCCTTTTATTGTGGGCAGTCTGGGGCGCACCTGTGCACTGGTCATGATGTCGGATCGGCATCTTGATGTGGCGCACCTGTGAGGTGGGGTGGATTGTCTCGGCGGGGCAGAGGTGCTCGCTGTCACACATTTGGACAGATTTGTGAACAATGTTTGAGAGAAATGGTAGTGTTGTGTATCTGGAGTGAATTTTGGATCTTTGGGTCCATCTCAGGAAAAATGGGAGCAAAAACAAAAGTGTTGCGTTTATATTTTTGTTGAGTGTATGTTAAAATCCACTGTTGAGTTGTGTTGTTTCTCAGGAATTACCTTCTCTTCACCGTTTTTCCCACAGGTTTGAATGTGGACACCGTAGTTGCCGGTGATGACAGTGGAGCCAACAGCCGACGCCAGAGTGCAAGCAGCAACAACGACCCCCGTCCTGAAGGGGGCACCATGGAGCGGCGCCACACCATCTGCGGGGTGGACTGGAGGCCCTCCCTGTCCCGGAGCAGCCACGACAAGAACCAAGCCCAGAACATGGACCGAGGAGGGGAGCGGGTCGGGGGAGGGGGCAGCCTGGAGAGGAAGAGGGTCGGGGGCAGTTGGGAGCGGAGGCAACCCACCCGAAAACCCGGGGGGAGCTGGGAGAACCGCCGAGCCCGTCCCATGAGCGGGAGCTGGGAGAGGAGACTGGGAGCGGGGAGCTGGGAGCGGAGAGGGGCCGCGGAGAGGGGCGGACCGGGCTCAGGGGCAACGGGGGGCAGCTGGGAGAGACGCCAGGCCTGCACCGGGAGCTGGGAACGGGGCAAGAGCTACGGAAGCTGGGAAAGGAGGAACCACAACCCCCTGGAGCCCACGCCCTGCCCCGACGCATACTGCAACCTGGTCATACTGGCTGTGGAAAACAGGGTGGGTGTGCTAGAGAATATTAATAATTTGTTTTTCTGAAAGTTGTCTCATAGAATTTGTGGAGAATAATTTAAACAATATCCTATTTATGTTTAGGATAATACGGTAATAACAAAGTGTGATTTCCTTATGCCAATATATAGTGTGTTTTCACGCGACATCATAATCCGGAAGTCGGCCATGTTGGAGATACTCGAAACAAAACAAACATTGCACTTATGCCGCCAAGTAAAAAACAAAAGACAAAATCTAAAATCTAAAGCAGTGTAAAGAATAAATAAATAAATACCTATTTACAGATGTCCAAAATGTGCAGTGGAAGATGCAGCAATGAAAATGTACAGTTTAAAAATGTGCAATAGGATGTGCATTGAAAATACAGATAAAATAAAAATAAATGTGCAACAGTAGTCGTTAGCAGCAGTATTTAGTAAGTGTCTAGAGTGATATGTTTCTTATGGAAGGGGGGGGGGGGGGGGTGGGCCCGGAGACTCCAGGAGGGAGTCCAGGAGGGAGGGGAGAGAGCCACCATGGCGGCAGTAGCTCAGTTGGTAGAGCTCTTGACATAAGAAACATCAGTGGTTGAGCTGTCAGATCCACTGACCCACAGGTTGGTTGGTACGATTCCAGCTCCCACAGATGAAAGCTGCCGTTGTGTCCTTGGGCAAGACACTTAACCCTCCTCGCCCCCAGTGTCTGCGTACACTGGTGTGTGAATGCGTGTGTGAATGGGTGATTGGTTCCTTGTTGTAAAGCGCTTTGGGTGCCTTGAAGGTGGAAAAGCGCTATATAAAGATGTGATGTCCCAGCTGCATTCTCTATGCACTGTTCAGTGCAGCTCCCGTACCACACAGTGATGCAGCTCGTCAGAACGCTCTCAATGGTGCCTCAATGGTGCCTCAATGGTGGGTAGGTGGTCATGATGGCATGATGGGTGTTCCAGCTCTCCTCAGTTTGCGGAGGAAATAGAGGCGCTTCTAAGCCCTCTTTGCCAGTGATGCAGTGTTCGCTGTCCATGAGAGGTCCTCACTGATGTGTACCCCCAGGAATTTGGTGCTGCTCACCCTCTCTACAGCAGCACGGTTGCTGGACAGTGGGGGCCTCTCTATAACAATCTCCTTGGTCTTTTCAACATTCAGAAGGAGATTGTTATTGCTGCACCACTTGGTCAGAAGGCTCACCTCACTCCTGTAGTTTGTCTCATCATTATTAGAGATTAAACCCACCACAGTCGTATCGTCCGCAAACTTCATAATGTGATTGGTGCTGAAGGCTGGTGCGCAGTCGTGGGTCAGCAGAGTGAAGAGCATCACACTGAGCACACAGCCCTGGGGGGCTCCTGTGCTCAGTCTAATGCAGCTTGAGGTGTTCCTGCCGACCCGCACTGCCTGTGGCCTCTCACTGAGGAAGTCCAGCAGCCAATTACACAGTGAGGTCTGAAGCCCCAGGTGGTCCAGTTTGGTAATGAGCTGCTGTGGGATTATGGTGTTGAATGCTGAACTGAAATCTATGAACAGAATTCTCACATATGAGTTTTTATTGTCCAGGTGGGTGAGAGCTGGGTGGAGATCAGAGCAGATTGCATCCTCAGTAGAGCAGTTGGCCCGGTATGCAAACTAGAATGGGTCCAGGGTGGGAGGCAGGATGGATTTAATGTGTGCCATGACTAGCCGTTCAAAGCACTTCATTATGATGGGGGTCAGTGCAACAGAGTGATAGTCATTAAAAGTGGCTGGAGTGGGCTTCTTTGGCACAGGAAAGATGGTAGTGATATTGAAGCAGGAGGGAACGAAACCCTGGCTCAGAGAAGCATTAAAGATGTCGGTGAAGACATCCTTGAGCTCCTCTGCACAGTCCTTCAACACACGACCAGGGATGTTTTTCGGGCCTGCAGCCTTGCAGGTGTTGATCCTGGAGAGTGTTCTCTTCACGCTGGCTGCAGACACACACAGGGGCTGATCTTGGGGAGGTGGTCGAGTTTTCTGTGGCCGGGTGTTGTTTTGTGCCTCAAACTGCGCAAAGAAGCTGTTGAGGTCGTTGAGCAGGGTGATGTTGCTGTCACAGGTCTGTGACGAGGATTTGTAGTCCGTGATGTTCTGGATGCCCTGCCACAGACTTCGTGTGTCCCTGCTGTCTTTAAAATGTCTGGTTGTTTTCTGTGTGTATTTGTGTTTAGCTTTCCTGATGCCACGGGACAGGTTGGTTCTTGCTGCCTTCAGATGTGTGACATCCCCAGCTCTGAAGGCAGCGTTCCTGACTCTCAACAGTCTGTGAACCTCCCCTGGTAGTTGACAATATCGGGATCACTTACAGCAGCAGAATCGACAAAGCGCCACTGTCACTGAACAAACTTGAATCCATCGCATATGGATCTTCTTGCCCAATTAATTTGAGTTTGTTCATATAACGCTCCTTTTCTTTGGCGTCCAACTTATCTCTGTACAACTGGTCAACTGTATCAGAAGTTTTGGATTCCGATGTGGAAGGTTTATCATGAAATTTTGATTTTTTTCTCTGCACGGTGGCTTTACAAGCGTGGTTACTTTGAGTGAGCAATATCTCCAACATGGCCGCACATCCGGGTCATGGTCGGATTTTTCAAGTCTGTGAAAACACACTATAGGCCAGGTCCAGGTTAGGGGCCACCATAGTAAATGAGGTGTGGTCTTTTATTTGCAAACGTGTGTAGCTTTTATTAACAATTACACTACCAGTGAAAAGTCTGGAAGCAGACTTCATTTCATTTTTTTTTTCTTGTTTGAGATGCAAGATATGTGGAATTACTGTGAAATATTCAAATTCAGTAAAGTATCCACCCTTTGCTTTGTTGACAAAGCTGCAAACCTCTCAATGAGCTTCACAAAGTCTCCTGAAATAGTTTTCACTTCACAGGCACAGTCAGGATTCATTAGTGGAATGCCAAGGGTTTGCAAAGTAGTGATCAAAGCAAAGGGTTTATAAAACACACACACAAAAAACAAGTTATGAATTGTTTTCAGTTTTGTTTACATTGCATCTGTGTTCATTCATAGCAATACCTTCCATGAGAATTTGTAGTACTGGCTGTGTAGTTAAAAACTTTTACTACTAAGGATAAATTGATTTTAATTGATTTTATTGTATTGCTCTGTGAAGCGTCTTTGAGTGTCATGAAAAGCGCTATATAAATAAAATTTATTATTATTATTAAATTCTTAGAGGTCCCCGAACATCTCTTAGCAACCGTTTCTTCGACTTCCTGTTGTGCTGGGTTCACCTGTCGCCCCCTGGAGGCTGAGGTGATGCTGCAGGACACAGCAGAGGGACATGTTTGTCTCCTCCTCTCCTCAAACTGCCCTGACACAGGATCTGCTGACCCTCCCTGACCAGTCCTCCTGTTGACCTGCACTGAGACCTTTGACTGAGACACAAAGGGACTTAGATGTGCAGTAAATGTTCCTGCAACAAAACTAGATTAATAAAGTATCTCTCATATGCATGCAGACTGGGCCTGGGCCAAATCCTGACCAGTTATTCTGGATAAAGAAGAGAAAGAACAGATAAAGAGTGTACTATTATACATGTACACATAACAATGGCACAATTTAACTTAACCTCTTCCTTCTGACTGACTTACTGATTGTGTGTTCTTTGGATACAGGACGCTGCAGAAGAATACTGCGCCCTCATTTGTCAAATGTTCCAGATCATTTATGGACATCGGACCATTGAGTGTGTTGACCGAGCAGGCTTCCACCACACCCTGCCAGACCGCTACTGGCTGCAGAGGAGTCAGTATGCTTTGATTTGATTTTCAAACCAGGAAACATTCAGGTATTTCCTGGGTGTGCTTTGGAAAAAAGTCACATTTCGGTTAGGGTCCTATATAACGCAAAATAGATTCTTGTGAGATTTAAGATAAGAGATAAGATAAGACTTTATTGATCTCACATAGGAGAAATTCACTTGCCACATTAGCTCCAGGCAGTTTAGTGCAAAGTAAGTTAGAACAAAAAAGTGCATGCAGACAAGATAAGTAATAATAATAAAGTAACTAAATAAGAGAATATAGAAAAAAAATTGCACGTTTAGACTATATGGTGGAGTTATACAGTCTGATAGTGGTGGGGATGAAGGATCTGCGGTAAGGATCTGCTCCTTCTTGCACTGGGGGTGCCTCAGTCGGCTACTGAAGGAGCTGCTCAGCTCCTCTACAGTCCGGTGCAGAGGGTGAGAGGTGTCATCCATGATGGACGTGAATTTGTCCAGCACCATCCTCTCAGCCACCTCCTCTACAGAGTCCAGAGGACAGCCCAGGACAGAGCTGGCCCTCCTGACCAGCTTATTAAGTCTCTTCCTGTCCCATTCTGTACTTATCAGGGCCCCTCAGACGACCACATAGAGGAGAGCAGAGGCCACCACAGTCATAAAAAGTCTTGAGCAGAGGCCTGCACACTTCAAAGGACCTCAGTCTCCTCAGGAGGTGGAGGCGACTTTGGCCCTTCTTGTACAGGGTGTCGGTGTTGTGGGACCAGTGCAGTTTATTGTTGAGGTGAACACCCAGGTACTTGAAACTGTCCACAGTCTCTATGTCCTGCCCCTGGATGTTCACCGGTGAGTGAGGTAGTGGTCTCCTCCTGAAGTCAATCACCATCTCCTTTGTCTTACTGGTGTTGAGGCTCAAGTGGTTGCGCCCACACCAGTCCACAAAGTCACTGATGACCGAGCGGTACTCCACCTCTTTCCCCTCAGCCCACAATGGCCAAGTCATCAGAGAACTTCTGGAGATGGCAGCTGTCCGTGTTGTAGATTAAGTCCGAGGTGTAGATGGTGAAGAGGAAGGGTGAAAGGACAGTTCCCTGGGGAGCCCCGGTACTGCAGACTACCACCTCTGACTCACAGCTGTGCCGCCGCACATACTCGCATACTTAAACCATGTTATAATGCTGTTACAGCATCAAAAACTCACCTTGTATTTTGTTTCATTCACACATGTTTGAGTAACCCTTTATCATTAGTCTGTCTACATCTCCAAAGCTCAAAATGCTCTGTTCCGCCCTGTGATGTCATGAAGTGGTAGTTTTCAATTTAAAAGAGACGGACAATTTCAGGGTTGAAATCATCCAAACAGTGTGGAGTTTAAAAACACAGGGGAGCACTTCCTGCATTACCACATGACATGACAACGTGGAACAGAGTGTTTTCTGTGTGAAAGAAGAACTCAGCCTAAATAATATACCCGATTTGTGTGTTAAACATGTGTGAATGAAACAAAACAACTCCAGTATGTTTATGAGGAGGAAACATTATAACATAGATCAGAAAATTGAGTAATAGGCGCCCTTTAAGTTGATTCAAACATATATTTAAAATGCTAATTTATTATTTTGGAGTGTCCAAAGCAATTTCTGATCCAGCAACACTACGTTTATCGACTAGAAAAGAAGATACAATGATATAACTGTAATTACTGTATGCGCAAACTGAGAAAATGTAAATTATATCCAGAGGTGGGTAGTACTCAGTCACATTTACATGAGCAACTTTTTAAAGAAATTGTACATTTCAGAGTAATTTTCTAGTGTTGTACTTTTACTCCTACTTGTGTACAGTCATGTGCGGTGAGGGTCGTGGCTGGTGAGGCAATGACTTAATCACAATCAGATTTACAAATATGTAAACCAGGGCCAGTTTTTTTCTCTGTACGTGACTGGTAGCTCATAATATTTTTGATGTGAAGCTAAAAATTAATTATTATTGTTCAGTGCATTTTCTAGAGCGCACCGAATAGTGTCATAAATTAAAATAGCCACGTTTTTAGCACGATCTGGCTCTGAATGTGAGCGGTGGACCGCTCATGTTTAACGAGGCTTCTTTGCAAATTTTTCAGCTCACAATATCCATCTGAGTCCAGACATCATCACAGCAGGTTGAGAAAAGAAGGAAAAGCAGAAAAGATGATTTCTTACCACGCTGTTTGAAAAGAGCGAGGTTTTTGTCCTGTAGTCTGGAACAAACCCTTTAGCTCCAGCGTTGGTCTTCCTTTAATTATAACCTCCTGCTTCAGCTGAAAGTCCAATTTAGAAAACTGCTTGAGCTTTAATATGAAATCTTCTTCCATTTAAAAAGTCAGGCCAGAAGAAGAAAAAAGTGATGATTAAACTTGATTTGCTAACTCTAAATTGTATCTTGTGTCACTTATTCTAATCTGCTGCTCCAGGAGTTGCAGAAGAATCCCTGGGCTCACGAGTGCCTCTACCATGAGGCCAGGTAACTATGAGCCTCACCCGGCGACTTTTCACCTTATTCACTTTGAATAAAAAGATAATTAAAATGGCGAAGTTAAATAGAAAATAACTTTATAGTTATATAATCATTGGATAAATATAACCTTTTTTTTTTTCATTTTACTTTTTTTTCTCTGTGATGACAGGTGAGGCACGGACGGCCTCCCCTGACTGCACATCACTGCTGGTGTGATATTTTAATTGAAGTAACAGTACTCTTACTTGAGTAAAGGTTTTGGCTCCTCTTCCCACTGTGAGTGACTCTACTCTTTTGTCTAAAGTGACAAAAGCTTTATGTGGACGATATGAAATGATTTGAACACATCCTTCTTGCACCGCTCTTTCAGAAATTATGTAGTAGTGATGTACTCTATCCTTTCAAAATACCAGATTTTCTGCTTTAATTAATGTTTTGTCCTTCAAATTATATTAACTTTAAATCAGATGTTACACCCCGACATTTTCTCTGGTAGTCGTTTTCCCAAATACTTTTTTAATCTTACTTGAATAATTCCCTGGACCACTGCTTTGTATTTCTATTTAATATTATGTTAATAATATAGTAATGTTACTCTTACTTGTGTAAAACTTTTGGCTACTCTACCTAGAGCTGGGCGGTATGACCAAAGATTGATATCACGGTATTTTTCTAAATTATATCAGTGTTATGGTATTTGATGGTATTTTTTTTCATGTACTAAGTGGTACCATGTCTTTGGCGAAGTGGATAGTAACAACATTGTACCTAAACATGCGCCATAGGTAAAATCCTCCAGCTTAGGGCCTGACCAAGCCTAAATAACAAAACAAAATCATGGCGATGGTCCCCGGGTCAAATATAGAAACAACTTCTCCTGTGCGAGATCAATAAAGGTCAATCTTCTAATCCTTGACCACTGTAAGGCACTTTGTGTTACAATTTTGTATGAAAAGCGCCTTATAAATATTGTTTGATTGATTGATTGATTGAACATTGGTAATATCGTTCCACCGTTCGCTTCCACCCTTTAGCAAACGCGTCTTCGAGTGACGTCTGAGTGGCGTTTTGTGTTGCGGCGCCAACTTCAACGTTCCCTGCGGACGTGGAAGAGGATGCAGATCTTAGTTTCGTGCGTTCTTCATATTCCAGGACATGTTTGTGACGGAGGTGGTGAAGCAGCTCGTGTCCTGCGGCTACAACTTTAGCCCGACGACATTTACAGAATACGGTTGTTTGATCGGCATCAGATTTTTTAAAGCCAAAGTACAAAGCCTTTCCTACAACTGACACGGCTCCTCTTTTCGGTATAAGTTCCTCTGTGTCTGTAACATTTTCTCCGTCCATGTTGTTCACTGCTCAACACACACTGAGCTTCCACCGCTTTCACCTCCCCCTCTCAAACAATGTCCTGCAGCGCCATGTTCCGCCGCTCTGTGTTCCCGATGTTTTGTACGCACACACTCACCGGTACTGGGATATATGAAAAATCCATATCATTAAAATAAAACGGTATTTGGTATGAACCGGTATACCGCCCAGCCCTACTCTACCCACCTCTGATTATATGACATACAAACTTTCATTTTCCCCTGCCATAATATTCAGCAATAATCAGTACAGGAGTTGACAGGGTGGGTATAATGAGAAATATCCTGAAATAATCAATAATGTCAAAGTAAATGTGTGTGTTGTGTGTCACAGGTGACAGCTGCCTCACTGATGTGTCGTACAGTTATGACCCGGAGTTCAGCTGCTGCAGCTCCTTGTGAGTACGACCTAAACCCTACCATACTTAGACTTAGACTAACACAAACTTTATTGATCCACAAGGGAAATTATTTTTACAGTAGCTCAATCATCAAATATATTATATAACAGAGGATAACAAAAAATAGATGGAATAGCAAAAAAAAAAAAAGGAGCAAGAGACCAGTGTCAGATGAGACATAATTATATCCTCCTGAGACCCGGCCCATTCATTTGTGTCCTTTATAGTGGACATGGAGTTTTAACCAGTCTGTCTTTTAAGTGTTTTGAGACTCTAGTTTGTGGCGGCACTATGAAAAAAAAAAAAAAATATATATATATATATATATATATATATATATATATATATATATATATATATATATATATATATATATATATATAAATTAAAAAATATATAAAATTAAATAAATAAATAAAACATAAAATAAATAAATAAATATGTAAATAAATACTCATATAAATAAATAACAAATAAATAATACATAATATATATTTTAAAAAAAGAACTTTTTGAGGCAACTGTAGAAGCTTGTCAGAGGTGTTGGTCATCAACAAAAATTTTTTGTTTTTGTTAGGTTGTTAACTTCACGTGGATTCAACACCAAAATGTCCCCGAAGTCCATTACAGAGGACATGTTACAACGTTATGAATAAAAATAAAATTAACAAAATGTAAATGCTAAGGCGTTAATTTACCTCCAAATAGAAAATTGAAATAATAATAATAGTAATTTAGATACACTTTTTTCTTCAAGTACCAGGAGGATATATTAAAAAAAAAAAACACACAAAAAAGTGTTTATGTACAAATCAGAATAAAATAGAAATAGAAAAATAAGTAATAAAATATCCAATCACAGCTATACACAGTTGTAGGGAGTATTATCTGTTAATAAGGGTGAGTTTTTGTACAGTTGTACAGGGAGTACAGTGACAGTATTTTTACTTTCACTGCATTCTTGCGTTTATATTGGATTTTCGCTGAAATCAACACGTGGAGTAAACAAAACTCAGAAAGGTGCATTGTGTAACTTTTCTGGAGAAGGGTTCATCAAATGCTTTTTTTCCTGGAGATGTTATTGTTTAGTCTGGAATGTTTCACAGTATGGTATTAAACCTTTCTGTCTTCATGGAGACCAAACAAGACCAAGTTACACTTGTGTTTTCAGAAAAGTTACACACTGCAGCTTTAGCTCATGAGTGACGTTTCTGCAGTGTAATCGTGTTCACTTGTGTTTTTCAGCGACGGGTCCCAGGAGGCCTTTGAGCTGTACTATGGTGAAACGTACAGCGAGAGCTCGTCCCAGCGCAGTGTGGCGTCTGCCGGTGACGGAGACAACAGCGCCACTCTGCTGCTCATGCACGACTACATGACCACTGTGAGGCTCCATGAAGCACTGCTTTTTTCTTTCTCCCTTTGTCACATGCAGTTTATCTTATTTTATTTTGTTTGTAGAATCTCTCATTCATCCAGGTAGAATCCATGGCAAAAGAAGAAAATCAATTTGTCAACTGGACAAAAGTTTATTTGGTCAAATACGTTTCGTAGCTCATCCAAGCTGCTTCTTCAGTTCTGGTCAGACTAGGGTGACCATTCGTCCGGATTTCGTCCGGACAGTCCGGTTTTAGAGCTGTCTGTCCAGCCGTCTGTCACGTGTCCTCCTTTTTTACATTTTGTCCTCCTTTCGGACCCTCGTCGCCCACCGTTGCATAAATCGTCATAAATCCCCACCCATTATTTACACTTGCTAGTAGCAAGTATTCTTATTATTTTTTAACATATCCTAGATGAGATCTATGGTTATGCGGTGGCACAGAGTGAAACTTCACACAGAAACATCAACGCGTGCGGCATGACACACTATTGGTTAAATACACGGAAGCAGCTCAAAGCGCGAGTACAGAGAGGAAATAAGCGCTATAATGAGCGCTATAATGAGCGCTATAATGTTTGGCGAATATGTCTGGGTCTGGAAATACTATAACGTTCAGGGATGAAAGACTTCCGCCTTTTAGCGGATCTCCGCTTTTTTTTCAGCTGCGTGGTTTTTTTTTTTTCTGTGGGTGTATACATACGTATAGTTGTGTTTAGTGTCACCAACCGTCCCTTGAAAATCGGAATCGTCCCGTATTCAGAAACAAAAGTACGCGTGTTGTATTAAAACCGTGCGAGCCACGGGCTCTATTTGAATTGTGGTTGTGGGCGGAGTTTAGTCCCACTTTAAAGATGCACTATGTAACTTTTCACTTGGGGGTCCATCATTTTCGTGTTTCCATGGATATGCCATTACTCTGCTCGATCCAATATCCAATCCACAATATGAAATTAAACAAATTGACCTTAAATTAATTAAATTACAGGTGGTTTTATAGCTCAAAAATACCTAGAAAAACAGGCATTGTGACTGTGAGTGGTGTTGCCACTCCACAGATCTGAACAGTAACATGGCCTGGTTTGGTCTCCATGAAGAGAAGACAGAATGGTTTAATGCCATACTGTGAAACATGTCAGACAAGCAATAACATCTTCATGGACAAAAGCAGGTGACTGGCGCTCCACCGAAAAAGTTAAACAATTCACCTAAAAAAATCTCAAAATCTAGATTTATATACTGAATACAGTCTGTTGGAACTCAGTAACTATCATTTGACTGTGTATACAAATGTCCCCGTGCCCTGCTTATCATGGGCTTACTTTGACTTTTTTTTACTTAAATGTGATTTGTGTGTGCAGCTGCGTAACAGACTGAGCCCGGCGGAGCTGCAGCAGTTTGCCGTGCTGCTCCGAGAGTACAGACTGGGATCAGACATCCAGCACTTCTGCTCCCAGCTCCTGCACCTGTACGGGGACAGCCGAAAGTTCCTCCTGCTCGGTACCACACCATCAACACCTGCATGCTCACATGCACTACAACAGGGCACAAAGACACAAATACACTACCAGGCAAAAGTTTAGACACATTTTTGAATTTATTTAGACCATTTTTTAGCTAAACGTGTGTGTTTCATTTTATTTAACGTGTCATGTCTGTATTGTCCTTATTGTGTGTTGTGTGTTCGCCAAATGTTCAGCACTTTGCCCATGACAAATTTCCCTCTGGGAGAGTTAAGTATATTTTAAGATGGTACGCTCAGCTGCAGCCCAAAAAGAAGTAAATAAATTGATTAAGCAGGAAAGAGAAAAGTACAAAGTCACCTTAGAGGGTGCTTTTAGGTCCCATGACAATAGGAAGATGTGGGAGTCAATGAAAAAAATGACCCACATGGTACCGGGCAAGACTCAGATGGTGACTGTGAATGATGAGGAATGTGCCAATGACCTCAATGACTTTTTTTTAAAGATTTAATGACCAAAATGACTGTGACACTGTTTTAACATTTGATTGTGATGATTTTAAATACTGTGATGGTTTAATATTGATTTGAAACGCATTCAGTCAACTTTTAGCAAAATGTGTCTGAAAAAATCTGCTGGTCCAGATGGGTTGTCTGTTTTTTTAATCAGGAGCTGTGCGCAGGAATTGTCTGAGGCCTAGTATCCAATCTTCCAATCTTCTGTTGAAAATTGTACTGTTCCTGATCTCTGGAAGAAGTCAATTATTGTACCAATTCCAAAGACATCTTACCAGGGCACAAACAAGGACTACAGACCTGTAGCCCTAACAAGTGTCGTGATGAAGTGCTTTGAAAAAATAATGGTAAACAGACTAAAATTGGAAGTTTCTTCTCATCTTGACCCATTGCAGTTTGCGTACAGACAGGGTCTTAGCACAGCAGATGCAGTCATCAGCCTGTCGCACCTGATCTGTAAACATCTGGAATCTCCTGGGACTTAAATGCAAGGGGGTTATTTGCAGATTTTAGCTCTGCATTTGATACTGTACGCCCCAATCTTCTTGTAAAAAAATTATTGGACTTGAATGCAAGCCCTGCACTAGTGAAATGGTTTTATTCTCTCTTAACACATCGATCACAACAAGTGAGGGTAAACAGTAAGCTATCCAAAGCCAAAAATTGTAGTACAGGCGTGCCACAGGGTGCAGCAAGTTCACCTATTCTGTTCACACTGTACACAAATGATTGTCGGAACAGCCAGGAAACAAAATCATAAAACTTTCTGATGACACAATAATTGTGAGTTTTCTTAACAAGGGCAACTGTATCTCCACCAACCAGCAAGAGATAAGCTTTTTCCTGTCTTGGTGCAGTGAGTATTACTTATCTCTTAATGTGAACAAAACTAAAGAGATGGTGTTTGGTCCTCGTGCTCTGCAGACAAATAGAGCTGTTTGCATCTTTTAAATATTTGGGTGTGTACATCGACAGTCTGTTTAAATGGAATGTGCATGTTGATTTTCTTTGTTCCAAGAGGCTCCACTTTTTAAGGAGACTGAGGCTGTTTGGTGTGAGCACAAAAATCATGACTTGTTTTATAATGCTGTTTTGGAGAGTCTCATACGCTACAGTATGGTCACCTGCTTTGGTTCCTTAACTGTCCAATGTAAAACCAAGGCCATGAAGGTGATTGGCAGGAAAGAGTTTCCTTCTCTGCGGGACATTTTTCAAGACTCTGTGCTCGCTCAGGCCAGACGGATTGTCGGGAACCGCTCTCACCTGTTGCATGAGGAATATGAAATGCTCCCATCAGGCGGACGCTATCGAGCACATAACTTTAAGAGTAACAGATATAAACTCTCATTTGTGCCCACTTCTGTTGCACTCTTGAATAAATTTGCACAAAAATGTCACTTTATATTGAATGGTGCAATAACTATTGTGCAATAACAGTTTGTGTAATAGGGCTTGTGCAATAATTATCTGTGCAATAATTATTTGTGCAATAATTATTTGTGCAATAGAGCTGGTGCAATAAATAGAACACTGTAAGGTTGTGCAGTGCAGAAATCGACAATGGGCGTCAACAATGGACAAATGTATCTGGCAATGAGCTGTGACTGTTTTCTGTTAGTCTGTTTGTACTGTATGTGTGTGTGTGTAACTGTGTTTTTAAGCTGCGGATAGTGAGCCCAAGACAAATTTCCCCTTGGGGACAATAAAGTTTATCTTATCTTATCTTATCTTATCTTATTTGTCTCTGCCCTAAAAAAAATTAACATTTTGTAAAATTAATACAGCATTGACCCTTTAAATGCCAGCTTGAAAACTCTGATTTCATATGTAGTGTAAAAATTATTGAGATATCTTTCAGAAAATTGATGCCATGGTATACTTTCATATGTGCTCCAGGAAGGTTCAATTTTATCTCAAATTTGAAGTTCGTAGCCTTTTTAGTTTATGTATAGGATCAGACAACAAAAAACCTCATCTTTAGAACCTAAGAACATATATGTGCACTTTTTTGGAACTAAAAACAAGAAATATGTCTGATCACATAACGGTGTCATTAGCATTAAATAAACCAAAATGGCCAAAAATGTCCACAGGGAACCCAGAAGGTTAAGGTTCACTCAATGTAATGTCCCCAAAAGAATGGAAACCCAACATTTGTGAAACATGTCATCTTCTTCCGCTTTTTCCATTCTCTGGGTCGCAGGGGCAGCAGTCCAAGCAGTGTTCCACTGCCCAGAACACAATGCACCAGCCCTCATGAATCCTCCCACGGGTGGTGGGTCCACAGGAGGACGGCTCACGTCACAACGGGCCTTGATTTATCTTCTGCCATGGGGGCTACCAGTGTCCGCAGACACTGGGGGCGAGGTGGGGTTAAGTGTCTTGCCCAAGGACACAACGGCAGCGCTCATCTGTGGGAGCTGGGATCACACGAGGTCCATCCGTCTGGGATGGACCATGTGAAACATGTTTCCCATATTTTTGTTTATGTTTGTTTTCTTTAAGGAATGCGGTCGTTCATCCCTGACCAAGATGTGGGGGTCTTTGAAAGTTTCCTGGAGAGCATCGGCATTAGAGAGGGCGGGATTCTAACCGACAGCTTTGGACGCATCAAACGCAGCATGAGCAGCACATCAGCCTCTGCCATGAGAGGGTATGAACGATACCACTCAAAGACACACCATCAGCCAACGGACAAAATTACTTCTGCAACAGTCTGAGGGGGGGTAGAGTAACCAAAAACTGTACTCAAGTAAGAGTCGCGTTCCTTCAAAATAATATTACTCAAATAGAAGTATGAAGGTGTCCAAGAAATTACTCAAGTAAGAGTAAGTAAGTAAAGATACAATTTAAAGTTAGAACAAAAATGAAATAACAAAATGTGTGATTTTTTCCCCAAAGGACAGACACAGAAATGAGAAAAACTAAAATCAAATCTGAATGAGCGGTGCAAGAATCACAAATGTTCAAATCATTTTATTATCCTAAAGCTTTTGTCACTCGTAGACTTACTCACAGTGGGAAGAGTAGCACAAACTTTACTCAAGAAAGAACACTGTTGTTTCAATTATTACACAAGTAGGAGTAAAAGTATGCTGCTAGAAAAGTACTCTGAAAAAAACAACTGCTTTAAAAAGTTGCTCAAGTAAATGTAACTTCTGGTCCCTCACAAAGTACTTGTTCTCACTCAGACTCACCAAGTTGCACAAATAACATGCATAAAATATGTCATGTAAAATGTACATTATGGTTGCAGATCACTTAATTAAAACCAATCCTAACATGCAATAACTATGAAAAAAATCATACACACTTTTGTAAACAATAGACTAGACTACTGCAAATCGCTATATTCAAGCCTCCCACAATCCTCCCTCAATAAGTGACAGTTAGTCCAAAATACTGCTGCCAGACTCACCGGCTCCAAAAAGAGAAACCATATTACACCTATCCTAGCCCAACTCCACTGGTGACCTTTTAAATACAGAATTGATTTTAAAATTTCACTCAACTCACTCGCTCCACAGTACATCACTGATCTTTTAACCCCACCCACTCCTCCTCGGTATCTCAGGTCAAACTCTCTCATCCTACTGTCCGTCCCACCATCTCGCCTCAAAACCAAGGGAGGCCGAGCTTTCTCTGTTGTGGCCCCGAAGCTTTGGAATGTTCCCCCCTCTTCATCTGAGATCATGCTCCTTCTCCCTCACTCTAAAACTCTCCTAAAAATTCAACAGCCCATGAGCTCTACTCTGAAGCTCAACTTTAGACTTTTATCTTTGTGTATTAAGCCACGCTTTTATGTAATATTTAATATATTTTACATTTATTTTATTGTTTCACTATGATGTGTTTAATTCTGTAAAGCACTTGTGCTATATAAATCACCCTGCTCAAAATGATCAGGTATCATAAATTCTCTAAATTAAAGCTACCATCTGTAATTAGATTGGCCGACCCACTCCTGTTGTATTTCTACAAAATGTTACTTTGGCCATTTTATGAAGCACCTGCACACTGTGACCTGCCACAGGGCTGGACTGGGACAAAAAAAAACACCCAGGCATTTGTGGCTTAGAACCGTTTGTGTTCCCAGAAGCAAAGTATTTTACTATTGTTACATCTTGGCCGAGGGGAAACCAGGGCACAACATTTAAAGGAAAAATCCCAGCTCCCAAAAACCACCAGCAAACTCACAGTAACTGCACATTCAATGGTTTATTTAAAATGCATCTTGCACACAAGGTCAGGACCACGCTGACTTGCACCCCCGGCCAAATACCTGTGGAAACGAAGCATAAAGAAACAAAACAAAAAAAAAAAAAAACTTTTCTCATCGAATCTATGCGATTCACGTAGGTCACCTGTTTTGGCTTCAAAACAGCGACTTTCGCCAAAAGGTGAGTGCCAGTACAGTGGTACCTCACCTTACGAAAGACCCTACAAACGAAAAATCCAAGTTACGAAACGCCTTCACGTTAAATTTTGGTCTCTAAATACGAAAGAAAATTCAAGTTACGAAACGCGAAATCTCAAAAATTCTAATAATGCACGCTCAGATGTGCGCTCAGCCACACACATTATACAATTTTCTCAGACTGGATTTAAACTTTTCTCACATTTGTCTCTCGTTTAAACACTCAAACTTTCATAGATTTTCAATGAAATGTATTAATAGTGAAGCGTGGGGGGAAGGGGGAGGGCGGAGAAGTGTGGGCGCGGACACGTGTGTGATAGCGCAGCATGACCCGGCGCGGGGCTGCGAGCACGAGACCCGTGCTCAAACCGTGCCTCCTCTAGACCAGGTCTAAACCAGGATTAAACCACCGCGGCTCTTGCATGCGTTCGTTCATGCACTCGGACTGCGTGCGGTCCTGAGGGGAGGCACATCCCCTCCCCTCCTCGCTGCTCGCCTCAGCCGTGACTCGTGAGGTACACCGGTGCTGCTGCTAATAGCAGAGCTAGCACGAAACCAGGAAATAGACCCGCACTTTAATCCTGGTTTAGACCTGGTCTAGTCCTGGTTTAGTCCAGGCCTAGACCTGGTCCAGTCCTGGTTTAGTCCTCCCGAGGGGAGGGGATGTGCCTCCCATTGGGACCGCACGCAGTCCGAGCGCATGAACGAACGCATGCAAGAGCCGTAGTGGTTTAATCCTGGTTTAGACCTGGTCTAGAGGAGGCACGGTTTGAGCACGGGTCTCGTGCTCGCAGCCCCGCCCCGGGTCATGCTGCGCTATCACACATGCAGACATCCCAAGTTCCAAAAACTAATTTCAGGGAGATGTCGTCCACGCACACACACACACACACACACACACACACACACACGCAGGTTCCACGAGCGCAAATTCTCTCTCTCTCTCTCTCTCTCTCTCTCTCTCGTTCCGTTTGAAGTAGTCTGTGATGATACAAGAGTTATTATCTTGCGTGCACGCTCTGCACAGTCCAAAACAAAAACAAAAACAAAAAAACACATTGTCTAAAATCCGGGATATTTTATCGGACACGCGGGCATCAGGGAGCCACTATAATTTTCCGGGAGACTCCCGGAACTTCCGGGAGACTTGAGATGTCTGCACATGTGTCCACGCGCACACTTCTCCGCCCTCGCCCTTCCCCTTCCCCTGCACGCAGCGCTTTAATCCTGGTTTAGACATGGTCCAGTCCTGGTTTAGTCCTCATCTAGACCTGGTTCAGTCCTGGTTTAGTCCAGGTTTAGTCCTGGTCCAGTCCAGGTTTAGACCTTGTTTAGACATGGTCTAGACCTGGTTTATTTCACGTTTAGTCCTGGGTCTACAGTTTCTTAGCCAATCAGGACGCAGAACACAATGTTACACTATAAAAAAAAAGTTACAATATAAAAAAAACCCTTGGAACGAATCAGGCTTTTTACATTCAAATAGCTACTCAACTTACGAAACATTCACGTTACGAAACCACTTCTGGAACGAATTAATTTCGTAAGGTGAGGTTCCACTGTATTATCCTAACATTACTACTTGCTGACCTGCTGTGCCTGTGCTACACTTCCCTGGTCACTCTGTCCCTCGGGTTCCCTCGGGTTCCCTCGGGTTCCCTGTCCACAGTCTCTGGCTGTTCCACTCCCTGTTCACCTTCAACCTGGGTTGCATTAAATCAAATAAAAATGTATATGAAAATATTTAGATTTATTTTTTACAAAAAGTTGTTGTGATATTTGGTACATACTGTATTTAGGCACATTAGGTGTCAAGGGCCAATCAAATCCACTTCTTAAATGATAATGTTTGTGTTATTTCAGGTACGATCACTGCACTTCTGGTTCTGGCTCTCAGGAGTTTAACCGACGCATGAGCGACATAACCCACGACATCCAAGCACTGGGCTTTCAGGACACTCACGGCGACATCGAGGAGGAGGACTACTATCTGTGACCTTTGAACTCTTAAACGTACACACAAGGAAATACACTGGGAAAAAGTCTATGGGTAAAACTGATGTGTGTGTTACAGTGGTGAAGTGGCACGCTCCCGAGCAAAACCACATGTACTATGGGTTATTTTAATTATTAATGAAGCGTTTCTGTTTCAACAACAAAATGTTTTATTTATTTTAAATGCAAAGGACTTTAACAATACAAATAATCATTCCAGCATGATTAAACAAATAAACATACAACTTATTTCAATAAATGATTATGGTTTCTTTGTGATATGGTTTATTTCAAATCATTTCCCTTGTGCACCAATAAAGTTTGTCTAAGTCTAAGTGATGAATTTTCCATTTCCAAGTTACTCTAATACAGTTATAGTAAAGTTTATACTGTCAAATTTTCAGATTTCAAGATTTCAAGTATTTATTGTCATTGCACAAGAAAGAACAATGAAAGTGTGTTTGGAGCAACCACATACGTAGTTGTAAAGTGCGAAATAGTAAAGTGCAAACCCAGTGAAATAAATACCCCTAAATAACCCCTAAATAACCCCAGTGTAAAACATTTGTAAACATTTGACATCAGTACAGCAGTATTGGCAGCAGCATCGGGGCATGTAATTAATATTATAATTAAAGTGCATTAGAGAGCAGGGCCATTCAGATACATGAGAATAATGACATTATGCAGCAATGCAAAAACCAGTTCAGAACTACTGACTGGCGAGTGTGGTTATTGTTCATGGGAGGGGGGTAGAAATGGGTGGGGGGCAGTGTTCAGTAGCCTCACAGCTTGTGGGTACAGGCTGTTGGCCAGTCTTTATGTTCTGGCCTTTATGGCCCTGTACCTTCTCCCTGAGGGCAGCAGTTGAAAGAGGTGATGAGCAGGGCGGTGCTGGTCCCGCAGGATGTTGCGCACTCTACTCAAACAGCGAGTGTCCCTTGTTGAGTCTTAATTGTGTAACTTTTCTGCTGGAGGGTCCATGAAACTCTTTTCTCCATGGAGATGTTATTGGTTTGCCTGGAATCTTTTGCACTATGGCATTAAACCAAACCAGACCAAGTTAAAGGTCAGATCTGTGGAGAGGCGACCCCGCCCGCAGTCAGAATCCCTGTTTTTCTTGGTATTTTTGAGCTCTAAAACCACCTGTAATTGAATAAATGTAAAGTAGATCTGTTTAATGTCACACTGTGGAACATTCCAGGCAGAGCGATGACATCTCCATAGAAACAAACAAGTGACGGACCCCTAACCAAAATGTTACATAGTGCACCTTTAAAATATTTTATTAAGGGTAGTTTTGTAATTAATCACTACTAATTATACTATTAAACATACTAATTAGTTTAAAAAAAAGAGATTTAGTAAAATGTGCAGTAAAATGTGCATTGAACAACTAAACATGTTTAAGATTTCTACTGCGTGTGCCTCGTAAAAGAAGAAAAGCACTACTTTATACTTGATTTAAATCAGGATGGCAAATACTGTGTTGCAATGGATCTTTGTTTATTTATTTCATTGTGACAGAGCATGTCAATGAACAAATATCACAAAACATGAGTGTAATCACACCTGATCGCTGTCCCAAAGCACTCGATTCTTACATGGGGAACAGCAGGCGACCACTGAACGAGCAGTGGTGATTTGCATTATCAAAGATTCTTGCAAGAGGCATTAGACGCAAAGACACAACATCCCCAGCCTCTAGGAGCAGAGTGACTCCATTGGCTGCAGTACCGGTACCCTTCCTCTGACGTTCATAAGCAGTAAAAATTTGTTCTTCATTCTTCACCAAGACAGCACCTATAGGATGTGAAGGATCCATTGTCCCATAGACGTAGAACTCAAAGTGGTAGACCCCTCTGACCGGTGCAGTGAAAAACCCTGTAGGATATGTACAAAATGTTAATGTTGGTAACACTCACATATATCACTGTAACATGTGTGAGTTCATTCACCTGTGTGTGGGCTGTAGGCGCTTCCAATGTTTGAGACGACGTGTTTGAAGACCAAATTGGTGTCAATGTTAAAGGGGCCGATGGTTGTGTCGCCTGAAGCCACTAAAGCGGCGGAGAAAGCCACTCGTCCCACTAGAAAACAGAGACACTGAATTGAGGGCACAATATAATAATAATAATAATAATAATAATAATAATAATAATAATAATAATAATAATAATAATAATAATAATAACAATAATAATTTAGTTAATTGCTTCACACATAAACTATTTTCATTTCCATTTTCTGTGTTTATTATTTAAATGATTGGACTCAAACTGGCGCTGCTCCTCTGGTCTGTGTTGCTCCAGCTCTTTGGGTTTTACGCGCACGGCGCACAGAGGCACAGAGGAGGAGCGCTTCTC
The DNA here is from genome assembly GCA_036785185.1 of Paratrypauchen microcephalus. Lineage (NCBI taxonomy): Eukaryota > Metazoa > Chordata > Actinopteri > Gobiiformes > Gobiidae > Paratrypauchen > Paratrypauchen microcephalus. The sequence continues at coordinate 1,139,538 of JAVJIX010000103.1, read as the reverse complement.
TCTCCTTCTGTCTGACTTTAAACTAAGTTATGGATGAAGAAGCACCAAATATCTCTTTGTGGATCTTTTTCAAACAGTTTTAAGTGTGGAAAACACGACATGCTCCGCGCGGTCCGCGGATGAATGAGACGCGCGTAGATTTGATGTACGCGGACTGAACGTGCCCTGCGCAGTTTGGCCGCGCTGTCGGCGTGAGGCGAGCCTCACCTCCTGTCTCTTTGCATCATATCGGGAAACACTGGGGCATTTTCCCCAGTGACACTAAGCAGATATTTTATCCCCAAAATGACCGGTGAGGCTCTGCCTCCGCTGGCCGCACGTCGCTCATTATATTTGTATATTCCACTTTAAATAACGATCCACTTCACGTATGGACACTATACCTTGACAGGTGGTCGTCTCCTGCTCTTTCAGTTTGGCTGCAGGTTCTAAAAAGAAAACAAATTCAGGGTAAGTTAGGTTTAAGGTCACTAAAGTCACTGTTTGGAGGAGTTGAGCCTGACCTTGGTTTCGTGTCTGCAGAAGCTCAATCTTCACCTTGTGTTCAGCCAGAGTAGCGCTCATGTCTCGGAGCGCAGTGCGGATGTCCGACAGACACCACTGGTTCTGGGTCTGTGTTAAGACCTCATGAGCCGAGGACACAGCGCAGAACAGCAACAGAAACACCAGAGTCTTCTCCATCATTGGACTGAACAGAGTCCTCTGAGCTGAGGACTTACTTTTATTCAAGTCATGACGTCAGCAGAACGTCAGCATCCTCATCCATCAGGCTTCTTGACATCTGAGTTTTGGTAAGTCCAGGGACACACTGCACGCATATTTCTCCCTACACAAGTGTAAAAACTGCACTTTTGGGTGTGTATTTTTTAGAATACATTATAGTGAATGAGGACAGCCAAATGCGTATGCAGCATTTTTGTATTTATTTATTTGGCCTGGAGCAATGCAGAAACAATCCAGAAACATATTGTTTGAGTTTCTGATGTCTTAGCTGTGCAGATGAGTTTTTTTTTAAAATATCCTCTACATCTATATCTGCGGAGCCCGTAAAGGCTCACAGAAAATCCTTTTTGGGGGGTGTCAATAAAGCGTGCGCTCACTTTGCAAAGCGTGTCCTCGTTTTGTGAAATCGCATCCTCATTTTATTAAGTCGCGCGTCCATGTAAATAGAGCGTGCGCTCGTTTACCTAAATCATGGAGTCGTCTTACTAAAATTGTGTGCTCGCTAAAATTGAGTCATGCCCACGTTATATACCTCATGAGCACAATTTACTAAAGCGTGGCGGAAACGTTTTAAAACCTGCACTCAATTTACAGATTTGCATAATGACTGAATAAAAACGAGCACACATTTTATACATCTCGTGTACACATTTTGAGCAAATTTAAACAAGAGCAGGTTTTAGATAGACGAGGGCACGACTTCATACAGCGAGCGCACAATTTAGGTAAATGAGCGCACGTTATATTTAAACGAGCGCGTGATTTCGTAAACTGAGAGCACGCTCTGCTTACACGAACACGCGACTTAATAAAAAGAGGGTACGCTTTGCAAAGTGAACGCACGCTTTCTTGCCACCCCTCAAAAAAGATTTTCCCCTGAGCCCTCCTGGGCTCTGTAGAAAAGACTTTAGTTTGGCTTAGAAAACTTTATCCCGAGGGGCAATTCCTTTTGCGGTCCCCACACACACAGCAGTTCACACTGTCAAGAGCTCATACAGTATGGACATCGGAGCAGAGCAGAAGTGCAAAAAAGGCATAAAGCGCCAGAGTGGCATGTGCACCGGCCAGATACAAAACAGAACAGGAACATGGCAGCTGGTGGTATAATTTGCCTAGGCCAAAATTAGATTTAGATTTTAGACTTTATTGATCTCAAACACAGGAGAAATTCACTTCTGCATTTCCTTTCTGGATGCAGTGGGCAGTGGGATTTGAACCCAAGTCCCCCGGGTGAAAGTCAAGTGACTTACCAGTTGAGCTCTCTCGCTCTCTCTCTCTCTCTCTCTCTCTCTCTCTCTCTATATATATATATATATATATATATATATATATATATATATCCCTCCGGTTGTGTTCGCCTCCAGCCCCCTACTTTAGTGTTCCCGGTCAAAATTGACCGGTCTGTTTTAACTGCTCTTAAATTAGCATAAAAACAGTTTTTTTCAACACCATTTTTTAAATTAAACATTCTTTATGATCAAAGGAGAAGTTCAATTTGTCAACTGGACAAAGTTTGTTTGGTTGAAAACGTTTCGCCGCTCATCCGAGAGGCTTCGTCAGCTCTGGTTATTGTACTGGTTAGACCCTGCTTATATCTAGCTGCCGGGAGGCGTGTCTTTACAATGACAAAGATCTGAAAACGATCCCCCCTAATCTGTCCCTTTGTTTTTCAAATTACTCTGACGGCTGGTTTCGACCCCCTATTCAACGTCTAACGACCCTCTCCACCCCTCTGCCCTGGCTCTGTTTGACAGGTCTAAGAATCGCATTATAACTGGGAGACAAGTTATGTCTAACTCCCCCATTTCTGTTTAATGACGGATTCTCTTTTTTGACAAAAATAGCCTCTTTAACTCCCCTCTCAAACCAGTTCTTTTCCCTGGCTAAGATCTGAACCTCACTGTCCTCAAACATTCTTTAGTTGAGAACAATGTTTCAAAGTAGTGTCTAACAACAATTTATAGAAGTAAACATTAAATAACATCAGTTAAAATACAATTGGGCACTGAAAATGAACTACAAAATGAACATATAATGCAAAAAATAAATGGAAAACCAAACACCAAACTCAACAGGGTGTGTGTGTGTGTGTGTGTGTGTGTGTGTGTGTGTGTGTGTGTGTGTGTGTGTGTGTGTGTGTGTCATGCACATGAGTGGCATGTGACACTCAGGTCAGAGTGGGCCTTGCAAACATAAGCATGACATTAGCAGCATGTCAGGCTCGTTTTGATGTCTCTAGGGGCATAGAGGCCACAACGCTTCCTTTTCTGCCCATGTCCTTGTTGGAGGAGAGCAGCCAGGGCAGCGGCTGGGGCTGGAGCTTGCATGCTCCTAACCAGACTGGCGGAGGCTGGTGTGCGGGGAATGTGCTGGCGTCGCTGTATAAGAGGAGTCACCAAAGCGAGGAAAAGTCTCCTCTTGAAACTTTTCCCCTGATTCCAGGTTGGGTCGATTGCTGTCCACACCACATACGTGTTGAAAGCTGACACATCCAGGATGTTGTGGAACAGTGCCACAGCCAGAGAGCCGTCATCCGCTTACAGGTGTATGTACCAGTAAGCTGCAATAAAGGAACAATAAATAATAAGAGATTAGGAACAATATTCAATCTGTCGTACACAAAATGCTATGATTCACCTAGATAAAAATAAAATAAAATGCATGATGAGACTTTACATTACCTTATCAAGGCAGTCTTGTTCTTGTTGTAGTCCTGGATCATCAGGGGCTTCCTGTCCTCTGTGGTGCTGACAGTGGTGTCTTTGTGTACTGTGCTCATCAGGATGACATTTCTGTTCTTCTTGGGAACGTATGACACAAGAGTGTGAGTGTCAGTGAATGCAAATTGTGATGAGAGTGCCTGTCTTCCTCTGGTCGATACCAGCGCAGGGGGAAGTTCGGGCTTGTTCTTCCTCACTGTCCCTACCATGGTGAGCTTTCTTTTTAGTAGCTCCTGACCAAGAGCATGTGATGTGAAGAAGTTGTCACGTGTGATATTATGTCCTTGGAGACCGGTTGTCATGTCCAGCACAACACGCATACCCTGTGTGTGTGTGTGTGTGTGTGTGTGTGTGTGTGTATGGGGATGTTTTCTGTATGTTGAATGAATTTACTCTGGATACCCATTAATTTCCTATGGTGGTCACTTTTGACCGGGAACACCACGGGTGTAACAAGGTTGATTAAAACACTCAAAATTAAATGAAATAGGTGATCATCACTTTTATATGTTCAAGTACACAGTGTGGAGGATATCATAAGATCTTGAGGTAATCAGATGAAAAACATAATATTTATGAGTATTATAAGTTGTAAAACGTCAGAACAAATATTCTATGTGTTTTAGAAAATGTTGTCAAACAATATGGCAACATGGGATATATATACAGTACTTACAAATAAAAAGTGCCGAGTCAAAATGATCTTTTCCTGCTCTTGGATCTCAGACTTGGCAATGGCTGTTTTGCAAATAACCAAATCAGTTTATGGAAACAGGTCGACATGATGTGGAACTGATTTAGTTATTTCAATAAAAGGTGAACCAGAAAACCCCAGTACAGTGCCCCGAGGTAATAAACATTTTCAGATTATATACTGTTTATAATAGTAGAAGTAGTAAGTAGTGGTGGTACTGTATATTTTCTTGTTTGAGAGAGGTCTGATGTCCCCAAAAACCTCTCTCTCGTAAGTGAAGTCCCCTTCAAATGTGACCCATTACACCAATGACGTTTAAAGAAAACATGGATACGGTTATCATGGCAATTGCAGCAGTCCTCTTGTGACTGTGAAAAACTAAATTCTATGCAAGTGTGTGGAGTGAAAACAGTACATCTGTGTGCGTTGTGTTGTAGACTCGGCATCAGTGCTGCTTGTTGTTTAATTCCCTTTTACCATAGTCCCACCAAGTCCCTATGACACATGTGATGTAAAAATAACAGAGAAGAGTAGTCCTGGAGCTGTGTCAGTCTGGAGCTAATTGAATTGAATTATGAACATTAATATTCACTCTGTTAATACTTCACTAGTATACATTTAATGCACTTGTAGTATTTTGTTCGTCTGTGTACCATATGGACACAACCAAAGGTAATTTAATAATTTTACACATATTAAAATAAGATTCTTAGTAACAAAAATGAGCATTTCAAAGAAAATTGTAACGAGCAGGGGAAGGGACACAAGGGAGAGAGGGAGGTGAAAGAGAGGGAGAAGAGAGGGTAGAGGATGAAGAGAGGGAAAGACATCAGGAATCCGTAGTTGTGAAAGAGACAGAGACTTAAGTGTTCTGAGACGTCCAAACACAACAGAAGAATTTGGATTTGTCTCAAACTCGTCCAAAAGTTTATTGGAATGAGACAGATTATTACACAAAGATCTGAAAAAACATGATGATGACTACAAAACAACTGATAACAGCTGCACTCAAAGAACTGTACCCAAAATGTGAATCTGTCACCATCTTCCATGGACACACTGAGAAATTCCTGAAGAGACCCAGGTGGACTCTGTCTCACTACATATATATCAGTTTTGTTTAGTCAAAAAGAACATTTCAGATATCGGCAACGAAATTCTTCCTAGGGCAAATGAAGTCATTTTTGCCATTCATTTGTATGGGGTTCATCATTACGGATATTTACAATTCACTTCCAGATATCCACTACGTGGATCACGGATATCCGCAACTGAATTATAGATATCTGCAATTCCAGTTTGAGATACTTACGGTTTGATTTTGCTCTGGAACAAAATGAGCCACTGCAAAATGATCAGTTTTTCTGATTTTACTACTTATAGGCAGTACTCGAGTTGAGGGGGGATGGGGGGGGGGGGTGAAATTCGCCATCTTTAAGTCAAAATAGCCAGTGCCAAGAGCCAATCATAGGCCAAACTGCGCTCCAGCTTCCAATCATGTTGCAGCATAATTACGCACCGATCGCGTTCCCGCCAATCATGACGATTACCGCTGTTGTGTTTGCGCCTGTTCGCCGATCAGCTGTGAGCGTAAATATCACGCGGCTCGCGTGATATTTACGCGGCATTTCCAAGAGAATAAGAATCCTTAACTTGCTATGTTAATGCTACGTAAGAAGGAGCTCTCGCCTCAGGACACAGAATAAGTTCGGGATATGTCCTTTTCTCCGGAGCTCCGGATTATTAAAGACCGTGACACGTGCACATGGATACACAAACTATCGGGAGTTACACGTTCTTATGGGTGAGTCATATTATCAGATTATTTCTGCATCTATTTCGGCACTAAACCAGGACTAAACCAAGACTAAACCAGGTCTAAACCAGGACTAAACCAGGTCTAAACCAGGACTAAGCCAAGACTAAACCAGGACTAAACCGGGTCCAAACCAGGACTAAACCAGAACTAAACCAGGACTAAACCAGGTCTAAACCAGGTCTAAACCAGGACTAAACCAGGACTAAGCCAGGACTAAAACAGGTCTAAACCGGAAAATATGTCACATAAATGAACAATTTCACCATCCCCCCGGTTTCATTTTACAACTCGACTACTTGTTTACAACCAACTTGAGTAAAGCTAAATTCCGCTGCTGCTGCGAAGCTAGTCCCTCAGATATGGAATGATTCATGCTATTCGCAGTCAGTTTTATTTCAAAAATTACTCAATCAACATATATTTACATTGACAGTCTGCCGTTATAATTGACTTGCAGCTGGAAGGACTGCATGAAATTAGCTAAAAAGTGTCTCCACATCTCTGCAGCACTCTGGCTAACTCGGAAATGAGCCCCCATGTCAAAAATCTTGGAATATCCCTTTAATCCCCACTCCCTCCAGAACCCCACTGAACATGCTCTCCCTCCTCCCGGGGGGGTCGGAGAGCATGTCAGGGTTGAAACGCAGAGGCATCTGCCCCAGTTGCCACAGGGAACGCGGTGCCGCCACAGTGCACGGCCTCAGCGCAGCCCAGGCCTCAAACACCTCCCTCTCGAAAGGGAGAAAGCGCTCAAGGGTGACCTGCCGGGGGAGCATGCACAGGTTAAATAAACCGTGCTCACCCAGCCGATCTGCCTGAACTGCGAAGAAGTCCTTCCACGCGGCCGCGAAGTCGGTGTCAAGGAACTTCTTAATTACTTTGAGACGCAACGCGCGCTTCTTAACAACCAAATCAAGGAGTTTAAGTCCCCCTTGGTTGTGCCCGGCTATCATAACATTGTGTGCAATCAGCCCACGTTCTCTTTTCCAAATAAACCTATTTATCGCAATGCTAATTCTGTGTGCCTCTGCGTCCGGCAAGTCGTACACGGTGAGGGCATGTACGAGCTTGGACAGGCAAAAGGCATTGACGACCAAAACCTTGCCCTTGATTTTTAAATCGCGAATCCGCCATAAATTCATGCACGCGTTAACACTATTGTACAAACCTGTCCACAAATTGTCTCTACAGGCCGCCTCATCCCTCCCCAGTGGGACACCGAGGACCCTGTAAAGGTCTGCTGCATTCCTGAGGTCCCAGGTGTTCTGGGTGGTTCCGCAGAAAGCCACGGAGGACTTCTCGAGATTGACTTTGGCGCCTGAAACCAGACAGTAGACATTGAGCACGTGGGGAGCCGCGTTGTGTCGTCCGCGAATTGAAAGATCTTGTATTCCCTGCCCGCGGGGCTCGTGAGTCCGCGCACGGCCCTGTCCTTCTTCAGCACAGCAGCGAGAGGTTCAGCCACTATGCTGTAGAGCAACGCGCTTAATGAGCACCCCTGTCTGACCGACCTCCGCAAAGGGAAGGGGTCAGAGAGGAGGCCGTTACATTTCACGCGGCTGACTGCGTTCGAATATAATAAGCGGATCCAATCGATGAACCTATCCTTGAAGCCAAACCTCCCCAGAACGCGATAGAGGAAGGTGTGGTCCACTCTATCGAACGCCTTATTGAAATCAACAGAGACGTGGACGCCACCCGTGGCGTGCATCTCCCTCAACAGGTACTTTAAAGAAAGAATTGTGTCCGAGATGTCACGCCCAGGGATGCCGTACGCCTGCGTGTCCGCGACTATCGTGCCTATGACGCGCTTCAACCTACCCGTCAGAATGCGGGACAGGATTTTGTAGTCAGTGTTGAGGAGACTTATAGGCCTGTAGTTGGCCAGGCTCTCTCGGGAACCCTTTTTGAAGACCAGGGTCACGATACCAAGAGTGAAGGAGTGCGAGCACCTCCCCTCCTTCTCGATGTCATGAAACAGCGTGTGGAGAATGGGCGCCAGGCGGTGGGCAAACGCCCGGTAGAACTCAGCGGTCAGACCGTCCTCCCCGGGACTCTTACATTTATTGAGCCCCTTGATGGCCGCAAAAACCTCATTTAGCGAGACGGGCTCATCACACAAGCCTGTGTCACTAGTGCTAAGCCTCGCATCCAGCGCATCCAGTACCTGACTGCAACTCACCTCACTAATCCCCTCACTGTCAAATAAACCCGAATAAAACTTGCCCGCAACCTCCAAAATCCGACCGGTGTCATTCACCAGCCTACCTGCCTCATCCACCAGGCCGTCTATATACAACTTGCTTTGCCTGGCCTTCTCCAGACCATAGAAATAAGCGGTCGAGCGCTCCCCCTCCACCGCGTACTGAGCCTTGGCCCGGAGGATGGCACCCTTGGCTTGATATTCTTGCAAAACGCGGAGCTCAGCCTGTAGCTCCAGATACTCTGGGTCCACGGGGCCCAGCACTTGGAGGCGGCCACGCACCGCGCGTTCCCGCGCAGCCTGCTCCCACCTCCTCTGCTTGCTGTGACCGATGGCCAGTCTCACCTACGGTGCTTGGCCCCTAATAATAATAATAATAATACATTTTTATTTATGAAGCACTTTTAAAAACAACGTTTAGAAAGTGCTGTAGAAGCAGCAAAGAACAATAAAAATAGCATCCAGAAAGCATACAAAATCAGAAGCAATTCAATTAATTATTATAAATAAGTTAAGGGCTCATACGGGGTTAAACCTTCTGAAATGTAACCCCGGAGCAAGATCTAAACGAGTTTTAAGTGATCAGTAAAATCTTAAAATGAATTCTAAAACACACAGGCAGCCAGTGAAGGGAAGCTAAAACGAAAACATTGCTGGTATAATGTATGATCACTCTAATTTATGCATTTCACCATAGCTATTCTAAACATCTGAACCATGCCTTTATGTGCATGCACAAAGTAGTATGGGACTTGATAGACTGCAGGCTTTAACAAATGACTGTCCAGTGTAACGTTTAATTAAAAACGTTTAATTTAATGGGGGAAACCTGGAGGAAGACTCAGGGAGAACATGCAAACTCCACACAGAACACCCACAGAAAGGCCCAGGCGACCCGAGGATTGAACTCGAACCTTTTTGCTGTGAAGCATGAGTGCTAGCCACTCAGCCACAGTGCCGCCAAGTGTAAAGTGTAAATTAGATAGTGGCCTGGAAAGGAATGATCTGTCAACTTAAATTTTGATGCACAACGCTAAAATTATGACACACATTGTTAGTTCATAAGGAAATGAATTGTATTATACTTTTTATTTAATAAGGTTAAGGCTGGATATAGCTTTTGATAACACACAATTAACCCTTGGACTGTTACAAAAACTGTTAAAACTACATCTTTTAAATTATTATTATTTTGTTGCTAAAGAATTAAAAAAAAATTAATCTTGTGTTTTTCACTTTTTATTAAGGAAAGTAAATGCATATTGTAATATCTATTTTTAATATACATAAATACATAAATATACATTAAAAATGTTGAATGGTTGCTTAACTTTTAAGTGTGTAACCCTAAATACTGTAACTTAAATGTGTTAGGTTATGTTAACAAATAACTTTACATTCCTTAAAGGTGCATTCTGTAATCAAACCAAACCAGACCAAGTAACAAATCAGTGGAGGGACAAGCCCGCTCACAGTCAGTAATGAATTTTTGAGTTATAAAACCACCTGTAATTGAATAAATGTATGGTAGATCTGTTTAATGTCATACTGTGGAACATTCCAGGCAGAGCGATGACATATCCATAGAAACAAAATGTTACATAGTGCACCTTTAAAATATTTTATAAAGGGTTGTTGTGTTTTTTTTTTTTTATTAATCACTACAAATGATTTCACATACAAAAAATCTGTTTTTTTCTGTTTTAAATTTAATTTTTACTCTATAACATAACAAATAATTAGGACAATTTAAGTAGGCCTATTTTATTCTCGTAATAATTTTATTCAGTTGAGGCTCAAGTCAATAAAAAATATGTTTCATCACTTTTACCAACAACTAAACATGTTTAAGATTTGTGCCTCGTAAAAGAAGAAAAGCACTACTTTATACTTGATTTAAATCAGGATGGCAAATACTGTGTTGCAATGGATCTTTATTTATTTGATTGTGACAGAGCATGTCAATGAACAAATATGACAAAACATGAGTGTAATCACACCTGATCGCTGTCCCAAAGCACTCGATTCTCACATGGGGAACAGCAGGCGACCATTGAACGAGCAGTAGTGATTTTCATTGTCAAAGATTCTTGTATTCTTCCATAGACGCAAAGACACAACATCCCCAGCCTCTAGGAGCAGAGTGACTCCATTGGCTGCAGCAGCGCTACCATCAAGACCACTCGTCAGAAGTTCATAAGCGACACAAATATGTTCTCCATTCTTTAGCAACACAGCACCTACAGGAACTGAAGGGATCTGCGGCCCACTGACGTAGAACTCAAAGTGGTAGGCCCCTCTGACCGGTGCAGTGAAAAACCCTGTAGGATATGTACAAAATGTTAATGTTGGTAACACTCACATATATCACTGTAACATGTGTGAGTTCATTCACCTGTGTGTGGGCTGTAGGCGTTTCCAATGTTTGAGACGACGTGTTTGAAGACCAGATTGGTGTGAGTGTCAAAGGGGCCGATGGTTGTGTCGCGTGAAGCCACTAAAGAGGTGGAGAAAGCCACTCGTCCCACTAGAAAACAGAGACACTGAATTGAGGGCACAATGTATAATAATAATAATAATAATAATAATAATAATAATAATAATAATAATAATAATAATAATAATAATAATAATAATAATAATAATAATTTAGTTAACTGCTTCACACATAAACAATTTTCATTTCCATTTTCTGTGTTTATTATTTAAATGATTGGACTCAAACTGGCGCTGCTCCTCTGGTCTGTGTTGCTCCAGCTCTTTGGGTTTTACGCGCACGGCGCACAGAGGCACAGAGGAGGAGCGCTTCTCTCTCCTTCTGTCTGACTTTAAACTAAGTTATGGATGAAGAAGCACCAAATATCTCTTTGTGGATCTTTTTCAAACAGTTTTAAGTGTGGAAAACACGACATGCTCCGCGCGGTCCGCGGGTGAATGAGACGCGCGTAGATTTGATGTACGCGGACTGAACGTGCCCTGCGCAGTTTGGCCGCGCTGTCGGCGTGAGGCGAGCCTCACCTTCTGTCTCTTTGCATCATATCGAGAAACACTGGGGCATTTTCCCCAGTGACACTAAGCAGATATTTTATCCCCAAAATGACCGGTGAGGCTCTGCCTCCGCTGGCCGCACGTCGCTCATTATATTTGTATATTCCACTTTAAATAACGATCCACTTCACGTATGGACACTATACCTTGTAGTTGAGAGGTGTTCTCCTCCAGCTTTTTGGATTTGGCTGCAGGTTCTAAAAAGAAAACAAATTCAGGGTAAATTAAGTTTAAGGTCTAAAGTCACTGTTTGGAGGAGTTGAGCCTGACCTTGGTTTCGTGTCTGCAGAAGCTCAATCTTCACCTTGTGTTCAGCCAGAGTAGCGCTCATGTCTCGGAGTTTAGTGTGGATGTCCGACAGACACGACTGGGGCTGGGTCTGTGTTAAGACCTCATGAGCCGAGGACACAGCGCAGAACAGCAAGAGAAACACCAGAGTCTTCTCCATCATTGGACTGAACAGAGTCCTCTGAGCTGAGGACTTACTTTTATTCAAGTCATGACGTCAGCAGAACGTCAGCATCCTCATCCATCAGGCTTCTTGACATCAGAGTTTTGGTAAGTCCAGGGACACACTGCACGCATATTTCTCCCTACACAAGTGTAAAAACTGCACTTTTGGGTGTGTATTTTCTAGAATGCATTAATAGTGAATGAGGACAGCCAAATGCGTATGCAGCATTTTTTAGACTTAGACTTAGACTTAGACAAACTTTATTGATCCACAAGGGAAATTGCTTTGGGTACGGTAGCTCACTCATCAGATATAATATACAATATAAAAACAGAGGGTGAAAGAACAAGAAGAAAAATAGCTATGTGGGGCTGATATGCTAATTGGAGAGGGTCCAGGGATGATGCCACCAGGGGTCTGAACTGAGCCAGAACTGAGCCAGAACAAGTCTCTCAAACACTTTTGATGGGTGCTGGTAAAAACCCAACATATTCTGTACACAGGAAAGGAAGACAAGAGATTAGATCTTTTTCACTTGCAAGTGGAGAACAGTCAGAGAAATACGACCAGGTTACAACATTGCTCTCGGCCCATATTTGCTCTGAGCGTCCTGGTTCTCTGTGCCCCCAGCTTGCTATTTATTCAGTTTTTCACATCCCTAGATTACACGTGGTCTGTCCTGCCCATAAGGGGTGGGGGAACATGTTGCAGGACAGCCAACAAAACATAATCATTAAAACCAAAACATAATCATAACACCCAACACACTTATAAGATAATTCCCAGATATGACATCTTTCACAGGGACAATGTCCCTGAAACTTAGATACTGGAGGAGCCAAGCTGTCTGCTTACGTCTCCCCTCGGATATCTGGCCTTTCTGCAACTCAAAACATATGATCACAAGTCACGCACACATTTGAAACTTCATTTCTAAAGATTAAAGAATCACAAAAGTTAATAATATATAGTTATTCCATCATTTCCCTCCTATTTATTAATTTTTGTTATATCCCGTGTAACCTCTTCTTTGCAGATTTTCAGTTACCTGTTCATTGTTATTGTACACACAATTCTCAATTTCTTGGAATAAGTCAGTCAATTCATTTTGTAAATCTGTTTCTTCGTCAATGGGTGTCAATAGAGTGCCATTATAACCTGCCAGCAAATGCATCATCACTTCCTTGTCTTGTGGTAAGGGTGAGATGGCAGTTGTAATTAATCTATTAATTAATGCTCTTAGACATGGAATACAACAACACCCACATAAGGTCAAAATTGCTGCAAATACTGCTACTGACATTAGGACTGATGTTACCAGGGCTTTGTATTTTCCAAATACATCCAGCCAGCCATCCCACATGGAAGTATCTACCCCCGATTGGTCCTTCATTCGCTTGTTCATAGCTCTTAGGCCATCCAAAGCCTTAGTGAGTTTACCTTCGGGAGCGGTGTTATTCGGGACAAACGCACAACACACATCCCCAAAGATTGCACACACTCCTCCTTTCTCGGTTAGTAACATGTCGAGCACTATGCGATTCTGGAAGGCCATGAGTGAGGTAGCTTTAAGTTGGTCATGTACAGCAGATAGTGCAGTTTCGGTGTAGTTGCCAAGTTTCTGGACGTTATAGTGAATGTAGTTGATTCTGTCTACATTTTTGTTAGGCGTAATTGGAAAGAATGCAACAACTACTGGTATGTTTTCAAATCCTGCTGCTATTTGATTTGCTAATTTATATTTGTCAGGCACGCCCCTAGGGACACCCACAGCGTCAATATAGGTTGGGTCATCCTCTCCTAACCACGGGGTGTGGCTAGTTCGCTTCCTTCTATTTAAATGTCCTGGACGCACAAGTTGGTAATGTGCACTTATCTCTTCTGCAGTCATTGGTTGGACTGTCACTGGCATAATCAGTGTAACTAAAGCACAACGAGCTGAAGTATTGGACAGTATTTTGTCATAGATCTTGTCTTCACCGCACCACCACCACACGTCTGATCTGGATATCACTTTCATGTTGTCACCTCCACTAATGTTAGTTTCACAAAATTCCTGCTGGATTCTCCCTAAGATGTATTTTGTTCCATTGAAATTTACACACGTGAAATTTTGAAGTGCTACTTTAGCATCAAATATTGGTTTAATCTTTACAGGTTGGGTGACTGGAAAAGTGTTATCTAAGTCAGAACAGTTTGGTGGATTGGTGTGAGTCATTATAGGTATTGTACATGTCTTGTTAATGGGTGCAGGGACTACTTTCAAAACTGGTCTAGGTCCCAAACATACTAAACAGTCTGATGGTGTTGAATTAGCTGCTTGTTCCATCATTAACAACCAGTTGTTGCTGAGTCCTGATATTCCTGTAGCTATTAGAAACCAATCATCTGTTTTTTGCTCGTTGTTGTTGTTATTTATTCTAATCTTTGTACTAGTGAAAGTTTATGGTCCTATCACTAGACTTTCCTTCTGCTGAGGCAGTTCTATCGAGTCAGCCTGTGTTATGTTAGAACATATAAAAACTTTGTGCATGGGTTTACTCCTGATTTATGAATACATAACAATAAGGTATAACATGGTACTTCAAAACCATAACCTCCTGATTCTATTCCTGCTTCTAATGGTTCTGCTGTTGTGTTAAAGAACATTACTAAAGTTAATTTGCCATTCAATTTAATCACTTCCATCTTAAGTCTTCTAGCCCATTTTTTTATCTGATACCATACTAGTAGGAATGTCATTACAAGGAATGTCAACAATATCCAACACATTATAGCTGTCTTTAGCCATTTTGGTATTCTATTCCTGTGATTTATCTGCATCTTTGTAGTTTATAACCTTTTTGCAATGACTTTGATGAATCCAAGTTGCTCTCTCAGCTATTTTTAGTGCTGTTGGGGTTGTTAACAATACTTGATAAGGACCTTCCCACTTAGGTGAATACCAGTGTTTTTTCTTAATGCTTTTCACCAAGATCCAGTCCCCTGGTTCCACTAACTCTTCTTCCTGTTGAGAACAGGGTTGGTCTAATTCAGTATGTTTGTTATTTTGCTTTTCAAACATTTTTCTCATGTGTGAAGCTAAGTCCATATCTTCCCCATCTTCCCATATTTGTTTAAATTGTGGTATTTTATATGGTCTACCAAACAATATCTCAAATGGAGTTAGCCCTTGTATAGCTGTAGTATTTAATTCTAACTTGACTAAATCTAAACATTTAGTCCATGGTCTTTTAGTTTCTTCCATACATTTTTTAAGTCTGGTTTTTATAGTACCATTTCTTCTCTCTATTAGTCCCGCTGACTGTGGGTGATATGAACACAAGTTTTTTAGTTTTATATCAAATTTCTTTCCTATCAATTCTATGGTTTCATTAACAAAATGTTTAGCATTATCCGATCGGATCACTTCCACTAATCCATATCTAGGTATAATTTCTTTGCATAACGCTTTCGCTACTGTTAATGCATCTGGATGTCTAGTTGGAAATATCTCTGTCCATTTTGAAAACACATCTATGATTACTAAACAATATTTCATACCTTCACTTTGATTTAATTGAATAAAATCCATCTGTATTTCTTGAAATGGGTATTGTGGTTCTGGAAATTTACCTCTAGTTGGTCTAAGATTTCCTTGTGGATTATGTTTTGCACATATTAGGCATCTTCTACAAAAAATTTTTGAGTAGTTATTAAATCCATAGGTTGTATACTGCGTATTTATCATAGATACCATCCCTCCTGTTGAGACATGTGATTTACCATGGCTCAATATTGCTGCGTATCTATATAAATTCTGTGGTAGTATTGGTTTATTTTCTGGTCACATATACTGTATATGTCGTTTTTGTATATGTCGTTTTTTATTTGTGCTCCTTTTCTTTTCCATAAGTTTATTTCAGTTTTAGGGCTTTGTTCTTGCATGTCTTGTGGTATTTTTTTGTTTAGTTGGGTCCCTTCCATTAAAGAATATGTATTTATTTTGTATTCTGCTGCGTCTTTAGCTGTTTTATCTGCCATTGCATTTCCTCTTGTTACTTCATCTGTTCCTGATTTGTGTGCTGCACATTTACAAATAGCTATTTTATTTGGTAATTGTACTGCTTTTATTAATTCTGTTAATAATTCAGCATGAGTTACTGGTTTTCCTGTAGAAGTCTTCATTCCTCTATTTTTCCAATATTGTGCAAATACGTGAGTTTCGCATATGCATATTGACTATCTGTATATATTGTTACGTTCTTGCCTTTAAATAATTTGCATGCTTCTGTTAGTGCTACTAATTCTGCTGCCTGTGCTGAATAATTTGGAGGTAATTTATTTGCTTTTAAAACTTTATCTACTGTTGTTACCGCATACCCTGTCTGTGTTTTTCCATAATTGTCTTTTTTAGATGATCCGTCTACAAATACCATTTCTGCTCCTTCAATTGGAGTATCTAATAAATCTTCTCTACATTTTGTTGATTGTTCTACTAATTCTTTACAATTATGTGGGATTCCGTCATCCTCAGTCGGCATTAAAGTGGCTGGATTTAAAACTGTACATCTTTCTATGGTTAAATGTGGTTGTGAATATAAATTTGTCATACATGAAAGATGTCTTGCTGGTGATAAAAATGAGTGATTGCTCTGTAATAGTAATACTGCTACAGCGTGTGGTACTTTGAGTGTTAATGGGTGAAATAACACTACTGTTGCTGAAGCTTCTACTGCTACAGGTGCTGCTACCACGGCTCTCAGACAGTGGGGCATCGCTTGCGCTACACTGTCAAGTTTAGTTGAATAGTAGGCTATAGGTCTTAGTTTGGTTCCATGCAGTTGTGTGATTACTGACGTCATTAATATGCCTTTACAATCTACCATTTGCACAAAGGGTTTTGAATAATCCGGTAAGGCTAGACTTACACTTAAAACTAAAGTTTGTTTTAGATCACAGAATGCCTTTTCTGCCTCCTGCATCTATTTTAATTTATCTTTCATTGCTATTGGAGTCTCATATATTATCATATTGGAGTCTCATATTATTATCATTTATTATCATTATTACTATTTTCCATTATTATTACTACGTATTACTATTTGTATTATTTATTACTTACTTTATCCCCTCCCTGCCTGCATGCACTTTTTCCCTCTTGTCCAAATGTCCTGGAGCTACTGTGGCGAGTAAATTTCTCCTGTGTGAGATCAATATAGGCTTATCTTATCTTATATTAGTTGACTTAATGGATGTGTTAATTCTGCATAACATGGAATCCATTGTCTGCAGTAATTCGTTAATCCTAAAAAGACATCATTTGTTTTTTGGTTTCTGGTTTTGGTGCATTCAGGATAGCTGTTTTTCTGTCGTTAGTAATTGTTCTGCCTCCATTACTGAGAGAATATCCTAAATATTTGACTTCTTGTTTACAAAATTGTACTTTATTTTTACTTGTTTTATGTCCGTTTTCTGCGAGATATTTTAATAACGCTATTGTATCTTTTTGGCATGTTTCCTTATCTGGCGATGAATTCTAAACATCATCCACGTAAAGTAAGATTTGACTTCCTCCTGGAGGTGTAAATTTAGACAAATTCGAACTCATAGCCTGTGAGTAAATTGTGGGAGATTCGCAATAACCCTGTGGTAACCGGGTATAACTGTAACGTTTATTATTATAGGTGAATGCAAACCAAAATTGACTGTCTTTGTGTACTGGGATTGAGAAAAATGCATTTGAAATGTCTATGACTGTAAAATACTGTGAATTTGGTTGTAATGAATTTAGAAGTGTATGTGGATCAGGAACACATGGAGCTCTCTGAATCACTGCTTGGTTTACTGCTTGTAGATCTTGTATCATTCTCCATCCTATAGATGGCGCTGCTTTTGTACTGGAAATGACATGTATTGGCCAAAATAATGCTTGTCTAGTCCACTTGTGACATCCTGTCTCAGCTGTTGGTCCTGTAGTTATCCAGTCTGTACATTTGAGTCTTTTGAGATACACTCTAGTTTGTGGCTGCACTATGATAAATAAACTAGGACTAAACCAGAACTGAACCAGGTCTAAACTAGGACTAAAAGAGATCTAAATCAGGTCCAAACCAGATCAATGCAAAAAAAAAACTAAAAAATAAAAAAAACTCTTTTTCTTCGGGTCCCAGGAGGATATTTGATATAATATGATAATATGAAAAGCAGAATTAGACGTATAATAGATTTGCCAGGCGGAGGCGGAGTGCAAACACGCGCCCTGGACACGGCCAAAAGGTGAGCCCGGTGCGGCCAAAAGGTGAGCTGTTGTACAGTTGTAGGGAGTATGTATGAAGGTAGTCCTGTATGTGGAGTTTGCGTGTTCTGCTTGTGTCTGGGTGGTCTTATTCCATATGGTGAACAACTCCAGAAGCATTATCATTTGAGAATCTGAATCTGATGTTTCTAGGGGCCTAAATTCCTCAGCTCAAGTAACTATTGTAAATATTTTTTACTCTAATAGTCTGCATAATAATCTGCATAGATCTTCTCTCTTAACTGTATTATATCTACAGTGTTTAGCTTCCCTTTAAAATTATATTTTGTTGTCCATAATTTCAGGTATTTTATTTTGTCTTTATTTTGTGGCGCAACAATTTTATAATCCTTACTCTGAAGTTTTGTCTGTTTGTTTCCCATTTTTTTTGGTCAATTTGGTCCAACCATTTGTCCAAAGGGGAGCCTACAGGTTGGGATGTGTTTTTGTTCAGACAGTAATAATCAGTATTGTAGTATTTTTCACTTCAACCTGTCACTGTGCAATGAGCAGGTGGAAAAATCTTGCCTTTGCATCTACAATACGTTACTGTATTATTCTGAACAGTTTATATGAATTACAGTGTTAACGGCCTGTAATTCCAGTCATACACACTTTCACACAGAACTTTTATTCCTTTGAGTACGATTTTCACGGTCTTTTATTATCTAGCCAGTAACTAACCTGTTACCCGATAAAGGGAAACCGCTTCCTTCAGTAATTTACTAACTGTATGTGACTAACCTGTCACCCGTTAGAAGGATACTACTCCACCCAGTGTTTTACTACCTGCCAGTGACTCTCCCGCCACCCGATAGAGGGACACTAGTCCATGTTTTACCTAATAGAGCCTAGGATTTTTAGGGTTTTCTACGCGCTATGACCCTCAGTCACACACGTTTTAAACTTAGACGTACTCACTCAGTTCTTTTAGTCTGGTTGTCTTCCTCCTTCGGTATCCCGTCAACCCTCAGACTCCAAGCGATGGTTGAGAGTCGGCCGGTAAAGGTTTCAGATGCAGTGGCCACTGTCTTTCCCGAATCTCAGACACCTCCTGGAGTCTTTAGGTGTCTTGGGATCCGGCTTACGAAGGACCATTTGATGGGTGCTGGTAAAAACCCAACATATTCTGTACACAGGAAAGGAAGACAAGAGATTAGATCTTTTTCACTTGCAAGTGGAGAACAGTCAGAGAAATACGACCAGGTTACAACATTGCTCTCGGCCCATATTTGCTCTGAGCGTCCTGGTTCTCTGTGCCCCCAGCTTGCTATTTATTCAGTTTTTCACATCCCTAGATTACACGTGGTCTGTCCTGCCCATAAGGGGTGGGGGAACATGTTGCAGGACAGCCAACAAAACATAATCATTAAAACCAAAACATAATCATAACACCCAACACACTTATAAGATAATTCCCAGATATGACATCTTTCACAGGGACAATGTCCCTGAAACTTAGATACTGGAGGAGCCAAGCTGTCTGCTTACGTCTCCCCTCGGATATCTGGCCTTTCTGCAACTCAAAACATATGATCACAAGTCACGCACACATTTGAAACTTCATTTCTAAAGATTAAAGAATCACAAAAGTTAATAATATATAGTTATTCCATCAACTTTCATGACATGAGATGTCAGCGCAACTGGTCTGAAGTCATTGAGTCCAGATGGGACAGGCTTCTTGGGCACTGGCACAATGCAGGAGGTTTTCCAAAGCACCGGTACCCTTTCAAGCTTCAGACTCAGTGTGAAGAGAAAGTGCAGGAACCCAGTGAGCTGTGCTGCACAAGTTCTTAGCACACGGGGGTTGATTTGGTGAGGTCCTGGAGACTTGTTCTGGCGCACTTTCTCCAGCTGCCTTCTCACCTGCCCAGGTGACAAGGAGATAGAGCTGGGTTTCTCCATGGAGGTGGGGGCAGGCGTGGGAGCAGAGGTGATGGGCTGTTGAGTGGTCTGTATAGAGGTGTGGATTAGGCTTCTGGGAGGTGTAGAGTTCGAGGTACCAATTGAGGAAAAGCGATTAAAATGTAAATTAAGTAAGTTTGACCTGTCTGGGCTATTGTCTTGCTGTTTGGGTCTGGAGAGACCAGAAATAGCTTTCATCTCCCTCCAGACCTCTCTAGTGTTATTTTGTTTGAGTTTAGCCTCCAGCTCCCTCCCATAAGCCTCCTGACCCCGCCTCAGTTGGACTTTTAGCTGTTGCTGCACCCTCCTCAACTCATCCTTATCACCAGAGTTGAAGGCCCGCTTCTTCTTATTGAGTAGAGCCTTCAGCTTGCTGGTGATCCAGGGCTTGTTGGGGGGGTAACAGCGAACAGTGCGTGTGGGGACGGCCGTATCCTCGCAGAAGTCAATGTAATCTGTGATTTTATTTATTTATTTGGCCTGGAGCAATGCAGAAACAGTCCAGAAACATATTATTTGAGTTCCTGATGTCTTAGCTGTGCAGATGAGTTTTTTTGTATATCCTCTACATCTATATCTGCGGAGCCCGTAAAGGCTCACAGAAAATCCTTTTTGGGGGGTGTCAATAAAGCGTGCGCTCACTTTGCAAAGTGTGTCCTCGTTTTGTGAAATCGAGTCCTCATTTTATTAAGTCGCGCGTCCATGTAAATAGAGCGTGCGCTCGTTTACCTAAATCGTGGAGTCGTATTACTAAAATTGTGTGCTCGCTAAAATGCCCACGTTATATACCTCATGAGCACAATTTACTAAAGCGTGGCGGAAACGTTTTAAAACCTGCACTCAATTTACAGATTTGCATAATGACTGAATAAAAACGAGCACACATTTTATGCATCTCGTGTACACATTTTGAGCATATTTAAACAAGAGCAGGTTTTAGATAGACGAGGGCACGACTTCATACAGCGAGCGCACGATTTAGTAAACCAGGGTGCACAATTTAGGTAAATGAGCGCACGTTATATTTAAACGTGCGCGCGATTTCATAAACTGAGAGCACGCTCTGCTTACATGAACACGCGACTTAATAAAAAGAGGGTACGCTTTGCAAAGTGAACGCACGTTTTCTTGCCACCCCTCAAAAAAGATTTTCCCTGAGCCCTCCTGGGCTCTGTAGAAAAGACTTTAGTTTGGTTTAGAAAACTTTATCCCGAGGGGCAATTCCTTTTGCGGTCCCCACACACACAGCAGTTCACACTGTCAAGAGCTCATACAGTATGGACATTGGAGCAGAGCAGAAGTGCAAAAAAGGCATAAAGTGCCAGAGTGGCATGTGCACCGGCCAGATACAAAACAGAACAGGAACATGGCAGCTGGTGGTATAATTTGCCTAGGCCAAAATTTGATTTAGATTTTAGACTTTATTGATCTCAGACACAGGAGAAATTCACTTCTGCATTTCCTTACCAGTTGAGCTAATCTGGCCTGGCTTTTGGGGGTGAAACACACAGAAGAAGGGTAAGTACCAACACTCTGTGTTCTCGCCGAGAGGGGGTGCTTCCTCTGCGTGCCCGTTTTTAAAGAGTCCATCCATAAAGGCAAGAAACTGTTCTTTCATTTCAGGGTTTTTGTTCAGCATGCGTTGCAAGGAGTGGAAGCGAGAGAGGGCCTGAGCACGGTTATTTGGGAGGTGTGGCCTGGGTGACCGAAATGGCAGTGGAGCAGTCCAGCTGTTTTGCTTGTCCTGAACGAACTGTTCATGCATTGTTTTCAGAAATGTCTCATCCTCAAAGGACAATGCAGGTTTGTTGTCGTTTTCTGTTCTACTGAACACGTTGAGGCCGAGCTCGTCTTTAGCATGAACGCTGACTGCTGGAAGGCGAGGGAGACCATGTCTCTGCTCCCCGCCATAACTTGCCCTCTCTTTCACGTGGATGTGACTTTGGCATGGTGTCAGGAAAGACGGACGCCCATTCTGCAGGATATTAGTTTTGTAGACAGCTACAGTGGGCTTGTGTGCTGTCGAAGCAAACTTCCCCAACTATGATCCACCCGAGGTCTAAGCGCTGTGCAAAGGGTGCACTGTTGGGCCCATTAATCTGCTCCCTCACCTTATGCACGCGGATGATGTCCCTACCCATCAATATTAGGATCTGTGCTTCAGGATCGAGTTCTGGGATTTGGGAGGCCACAGGTCTTAAATGGGCATGCGAAAGAGCGACGTCTGGTGAAGGGATTTCTGCCCTATTGCTTGTCATTTCATTGCATTCAATGAGTGGGGGCAAATCTAAGCACACATTGGCATTCATGGCTTCTATCTGAAACCCTACTGCCTTCCTGCCAAGCATCTCCGAGGTGCCCGCACAGGTCTTCATGAGGTAGGGTGAAGGGCTGCCGTGGACGCCGAAGAGCTGGAAAAACTCCGACCGGGCCAGCGAGCGGTTGCTCTGGTTGTCCAGGATGGCATACATTTTGACGGCTTGTTCTCTTTTGCCTTGCGGGTAAACCTGGACCAAGCATATCTTCGCGCATGAACGCACAGGGAGACCATCTCCGCAGATTTTGGTGCACTTCGACTCGATCTCTGGAGGAGCACCATTCTGCTGTCCTGTGTGTGGCTGTGTGACAGAGGATGCGGTTTGAGAGAGGGGGGTGTCAGGATGCAGAGCTGTACAATGTTCATCACTCTCACAATCACTGCACTTGAGCTTTGCAGGGCATTCTTTAGCTAGGTGAGAAGGTGAGCAGCATTTGTAGCATCTTTTGTGTTCTTTCAGTAACCTTTTGCGTTCTGCGAGTGGCTTCATTTTAAAGCCTCTACATTTTTCTAGGGGGTGCGGCTTGTTATGAAGTGGACAGAACTTAGCTGGATTATTGGCTTTTCCTGCTCCCTGAGGCAGATTGGAGTCTGTCGTAGCCACCACGTCAGTTTTGTGGACAGATATGGCAGTGCTCAAACCCTCAGGTTTTGCTGTGACCCTCTCACTGCGCTGTTGACTACAGTTCATGATAAAGCTAGGGTCATTTCTGGTCTTCGCTTGACAGCGAACAAAGTCTACAAAGAAGGCAAATGGGGGAAAACAAACCCTGTGTTGCTCCTTGTATCTTGAGCCTGACGACAACCATTTTTCTTGAAGATTCGGTGGCAGCTTCTCAACGATGGGATTAACGCCCCGCGGCGTGTCGAGGTAGTTGAGGCCGGGCAAATATCCATCTGCTTTGGCTGAAAGTACCTCCATGAGCAGGTCACCTAACTCCCTCAGCTTAACATTCTCCTTTGAAGTTAGACGAGGAAAGCTGTCTAAGAGTTTGAACAGTGAACTCTCTATCACTTCCGGTGTGGCATAACATTCTTGGAGTCTTGACCAAGACAATTTAAGTGCAGTCTGGGTATCTGTGATGTACACGGCTTGCATTCTCTTGATGTGTTCGGAGGACTCCTTCCCTAGCCATTTGATAAGTAGGTCTAGCTCTTCACTAGCTGTTAACCCCAGGCCATGGATAGCATTAAAGAATGAGGACTGCCATAAAGCTTTCAGGCCTGTCATCAAATTTTTTGAGCCCTGTAGTAACTAGCTCCCTGCGGGCTAGATACCTGGCAAAGTCTATCATGTCAGCACCCTGAGTGATGTGAGGTTTGTGGGTGTCATTAGTCGGATAGTCGAGGTGGCTTGGACGATGGCGTGAGGGGTAGCCTTGCTGCTGATGACCTTCAAATGGAGAGTGAGGGTAGGAGCTGGGGAGTTGTGGAGGCTGGTCTGCGGGTAAGTACACGCTCCCTTGTGAATACACTGTTTGAGCGTCATTGGGATCTATGGGGCTTGAAATAGAACCCGGCTGTGTCATTGGTGGTGACTCTTTCATTTGACGGGGTTGTGGTGCGCTTTGAGGGGGAGCCTGGGAGCTGGAGCTGACCTGAGCGGCCTGTTGTTCGACATAAGCCTCCGTCCACCTTTGTTTCTCCTGTGGTGTGACGCTGCTTCGGAGACTGACTCCTTTCCTGCCGCTGCTGCCTCTAAGACTTCAGCCTCAGCATTGGCAGCAGCTGCTGCCCTCTCAAGTTCAAGTGCATGTAAGCTTGCTTCTAGTGTCGCTTTTTCCAAATCCAATCTAGCCCTCTGCTTCATCAATTCCATCTCTTTTTGTGCGAATGTAGCTCGCGCATGTGCAGCTTCAGCAGTTGCCCTGGCTCTGGCAGCGGCATCAGCTACTGAACACCGTGAGGACGAGGACCGCTTGGAACTGGCCACTGAAGGAGCTCCGTTTTGTCCGTTTGCTGCACGGGTCTCCATGACTACAATGCGTGAATCCTCCTGACGGTCTGACTTTTCACTGTACTGCTCTCTCTAAGTGTTATGCTCCCTGAGCGTGAATGTAGATTAAACAGTCGGCCAAACTCCTTTTCAAGAGCCAGGAAAATGAGCGTGCTTGCTCCTTTTATTAACTTCTTCATCAAAATGACAACATGAATCGGAGTGAAACTACAAAAGAAAGAAAATAACATTGCTGTTACTTACTGTACTGTAGGATAGCTAACAGAATTAACAACAGATGCTGACATCTAACGTAATGACAACGCACGTTAGCTTAACATAACATTACACGGAGGTTGCAGAGAAATATCCGACTATTAAATGAATTAACCTTACTCAATCTTTACTAAACTTACATAAAAGAAATACCAGACAAATTAAACCAACTATAATGCTTACAGTCATTGCTTTCTGGCGGGTTCATGAAACATTGCATATCACATTAGAGACCACACTTTCTTGTTTGCGGCATTATGGAACTGATTTCCTGTATTGAATAAAGAAAACTTCCTCTGCCTGAGTCCACTTTCTGTGTCACGGTGTATCAAAGTAAGAGTAAGTAGTACAAAACTTAGATTAAACACCACTTTACCTTTTAGAGCCTTATAAATTTCTTCTAATATAAACATATTTTCATACTTATTAAAGTCAAAATGCAAACTTATTATGCTGAGCAGAACAGGCTGTTTTGCAAATAACCAAATCAGTTTATGGAAACAGGTCGACGTGATGTGGAACTGATTTAGTTATTTCAATAAAAGGTGAACCAGAAAACCCCAGTACAGTGCCCCGAGGTAATAAACATTTTCAGATTATATACTGTTTATAATAGTAGAAGTAGTAAGTAGTGGCGCTACTGTATATTTTCCTGTTTGAGAGAGGTCTGATGTCCCCAAAAACCTCTCTCTCGTAAGTGAAGTCCCCTTCAAATGTGACCCATTACACCAATGACGTTTAAAGAAAACATGGATACGGTTATCATGGCAATGGCAGCAGTCCTCTTGTGACTGTGAAAAACTAAATTCTATGCAAGTGTGTGGAGTGAAAACAGTACAGCTGTGTGCGTTGTGTTGTAGACTCGGCATCAGTGCTGCTTGTTGTTTAATTCCGTTTTACCATAGTCCCACCAAGTCCCTATGACACATGTGATGTAAAAATAACAGAGAAGAGTAGTCCTGGAGCTGTGTCAGTCTGGAGCTAATTGAATTGAATTATGAACATTAATATTCACTCTGTTAATACTTTAATTTAATAATAAAGAGGTAATTTAATAATTTTACACATTAAAATAAGATTCTTAGTAACAAAAATGAGCATTTCAAAGAAAATTGTAACGAGCAGGGGAAGGGACACAAGGGAGAGAGGGAGGTGAAAGAGAGGGAGAAGAGAGGGTAGAGGATGAAGAGAGGGAAAGACATCAGGAATCCGTAGTTGTGAAAGAGACAGAGACTTAAGTGTTCTGAGACGTCCAAACACAACAGAAGAATTTGGATTAGTCTCAAACTCGTCCAAAAGTTTATTGGAATGAGACAGATTATTACACAAAGATCTGAAAAAACATGATGATGACTACAAAACAACTGATAACAGCTGCACTCAAAGAACTGTATCAAAAATGTGAATCTGTCACCATCTTCCATGGACAAACTGAGAAATTCCTGAAGAGACCCAGGTGGACTCTGTCTCACTACATATATATCAGTTTTGTTTAGTCAAAAAGAACATTTCAGATATCGGCAACGAAATTCTTCCTAGGGCAAATGAAGTCATTTTTGCCATTCATTTGTATGGGGTTCATCATTACGGATATTTACAGTTCACTTCCAGATATCCACTACGTGGATCACGGATATCCACAACTGAATTATAGATATCTGCAATTCCAGTTTGAGATATTTACGGTTTGATTTTGCTCTGGAACAAAATGAGCCACTGCAAAATGATCAGTTTTTCTGATTTTACTACTTATAGGTATGTGTTTGGGCAAAAGGAACATTTTTGTTGAGTCTATAAACTACTGAAAACACTACCCCCAAATTCCAAATATAATATTATCGTTTAGAGCATTTATTTGCAGAAAATGATAAATGGTCAAAATAACAAAAAGATACATTTATTTATTTATTTACCTTTATTTAACCAGGAAAAAAGTCCCATTGAGATTCAAAGAACTCTTTTTCAAGGAGTCCTGGCCAAGAGGCCCACAGAATACAACTCACAAGACGACAATTAAAGCAAAAGTAACGTTTTTTTTACAATCTGAGCCTTCTTTCGGCAATAAAACAAGTAGTTTTTCTCACCCATAGCAGTTTACTGTCAATTGGAGCAGTATCGCAGAACTTATGTTGAGCCGTTCTGTTCTACTAATGATCCCATATCCGTTAGCGTGAGTGCTCGGGGCACTGATTTGCGGTGTCCAAATAACACAAACTTTAGCACTTTTCAAATCACAGAAGATCACTGTGTCAGGGTAGACCTTTAGTAGATTCCAAAACGGCCTGAAACCCGATATCGCAACAGAAAAGTAA
This sequence comes from Paratrypauchen microcephalus, assembly GCA_036785185.1. Lineage (NCBI taxonomy): Eukaryota > Metazoa > Chordata > Actinopteri > Gobiiformes > Gobiidae > Paratrypauchen > Paratrypauchen microcephalus. The sequence goes on along the minus strand of JAVJIX010000103.1, from coordinate 1,112,851 downwards.
AGTTCAGAGCGGTGTTAGCTTCTTTCGGACTAGCGGTGTTTACAAAACAGCTGAGTTCACGCATGCGCACTGTCCTCTCTGATGACGTCATCAAATGAAACTATAGCTGGATATCGGGTTTCAGGCCGTTTTGGAATCCACTTAAAGTCTTCCCTGACACAGCGATCTTCTGTGATTTGAAAAGTGCTAAAGTTTGTGTTGCGTGAAAAGTCCCTCAGTCGTCCAGGTAGAATCCATGATCAAAGGAGAAGTTCAATTTGTCAACTGGACAAAGTTTGTTTGGTTGAAAACGTTTCGCCGCTCATCCGAGAGGCTTCGTCAGCTCTGGTTATTGTACTGGTTAGACCCTGCTTATATCTAGCTGCCGGGAGGCGGCAAATTCATGGCTGTGCGATGGGCTCACCGGTCTCCCCTATCATGGCTAATTTATACATGGAACAATTTGAACAGAGTGCCTTAGCTTCATATCCAGGCACTCCTCCCACACACTGGTTTCGTTATGTTGATGATAATTTTACAAAAATCAAAATTCAAGATTTGGAACCTTTCACTGCACATATCAATTCTGTAGATCCGAACATCAAATTCACCCGTGAAGATGCCAAGGATAACACATTGGCATTCTTAGATTGTGCAGTAACGATAGGAGGAGACCGGGGACTCCAAGTAGAAGTCTTCAGGAAGCCCACACACACACAGACCAATACCTGCTTTTTGATTCACACCACCCACTGCAGCACAAACTGGGTGTTATTCGGACATTACAACACAGGGCCCAAGTGGTTCCCACAAGCACAGAGGGCAAGGAGAAAGAAGAGCAACATGTGCAGGAAGCCCTCTCTGTTTGTGGATATCCCAAATGGGCTGTCAACAAAACCAAGAGAGACAAGGACAATAAACAAGACAACAGAGAATCCGAACCCAGGAGGAAAGGGGTAGCGATTCCGTACCTGGCCGGCGTTTCGGAAAAACTACAGAGGATTTTCAGACAATATGAAATTCCAGTTTATTTCAAACCCACAAACACTTTAAGACAAAAACTGGTCCACCCAAAGGACAGAACACCGAGCCACAAACAAAGCAATGTGGTCTACTCCATTCAGTGTAGTGAAGACTGCAGTGAGCGCTACATTGGGGAAACAAAACAGCCACTTCACAAGAGGATGTACCAACACAGACGGGCGTGCCAGAGTGGACCGGCTTCTGCGGTACATCTTCACCTAGAAGCCACGGGCCATTCTTTTGAGGACAGTGAGGTTCAGATCTTAGCCAGGGAAAAGAACTGGTTTGAGAGGGGAGTTAAAGAGGCTATTTTTGTCAAAAAAGAGAATCCGTCATTAAACAGAAATGGGGGAGTGAGATATAACCTGTCTCCCATTTATAATGGGATTCTTAGACCAGTCAAACAGAGCCAGGGCAGAGGGGTGGAGAGGGTCGTTAGACGTTGAATAGGGGGTCGAAACAGCCGTCAGAGTAATTTGAAAAACAAAGAGACAGATTAGGGGGATCGTTTGCAGAGCTTTTGTCATTGTCAGACGCGCCTCCCGGCAGCTAGATATAAGCAGGGTCTAACCAGTACAATAACCAGAGCTGACGAAGCCTCTCGGATGAGCGGCGAAACGTTTTCAACCAAACAAACTTTGTCCAGTTGACAAATTGAACTTCTCCTTTGATTAAAGTTTGTGTTATTTGGAGACCGCAAATCAGTGCCCCGAGCACCATGTTAACGGATACGGGTGCTCCGTCAGTCTGCCCCAGGGCAGCTGTGGCTACAGAAAGTAGCTTACCACCACTAAGTGTGGAGTGAATGGACAATGAACTGTAAAGCCCTTTGGGTGTCATGAAAGGCGCTATATAAATGCAATTAATTATTATTATTATTATTATTATCATTAGTAGAACAGAACGGCTCAACATAAGTTCTGCGATACTGCTCCAATTGACACCAAACTGCTATGGGTGAGTAAAACTACTTGTTTTATTGCCGAAAGAAGGCTCAGATTGTAAAAAAAACATTAATTTTCCTTTAAATATAAGGTCAACACAGATAAAATGTTAAAAACAATTAGAAACACAATATGACTCACCAGACAACAAATAAATATAAAATCAACACAAATAAAATGATGAAAAACAGTTTAAAAACATTGGCATATCATCGATTGCGTTTCCAGGTCCTTTAAAAGAAGCCATAGGTACGAGTGTTTGAAGTTTTAAAACTCTCTGCAAAGAATTCCAAAAAGATACATGTTTTCAGACCTCAAACAATGCAAAGAAACAAGATCAAATTCATTTTAAAACAACATAATACTAATGTTTACACTTAAGAAGAGTTCAGAAATCAATATTTGGTGCAATAACCCTTATTTTTAATCACAGCTTTCATGTGTCTTGGCATGCTCTCCACAAGTCTTTCACATTGTTCTTGGGTGACTTTATTCCACTCCTGGTGCAAGAACTGAAGTAACTCAGCTTTGTGTTTGTGTTGGAATTCGCTGGAATGGAATGGCTGTAATACATGTAGAGATGCTGATTTCAGAAAAAAATGCAGTGGTCTCTTATTTTTTTCCAGAGCTGTGTCTTAGCCCAACTCCACTGGTGACCTTTTAAATACAGAACTGATTTTAAAATTTCACTCAACTCACTCGCTCCACAGTACATCACTGATCTTTTAACTCCACCCACTTCTCCTCGATATCTCAGGTCAAACTCTCTCATCCTACTGTCCGTCCCACCATCCCGCCTCAAAACCAAGGGAGACCGAGCACCTGAAGCACCTGTACACTGTGACCTGCTGTCATCAGGGCTGGACTCGGACAAAAAAACATTTGTGGCTTAGATCGGCCCCTCCTAATTAGCGGAGAACAATAGACTAAGTTATGTTTGTGTTCCCCGAAGCAAAGTATTTTGCCATTGTTACGTGTTGGCCGAGGGGAAACCAGGCAGCAACATTTAAAGGAAAAATCCCAGCTCACAAAATCCACACCTGTGATGCCTTCCTGAGGGCAGCAAGTCAAAGAACTGAGAGCCAGTGGAAGCTGTCCTTGATGATGTTGTTGGCTCTGCTGAGGCAGCGGGAGGTGTAGCTGTCCATCAGGGAGGGGAGAGGGCAGCCTATGATCTTCTGCGCCGTCTTAACTACCCTCTGAAGCCTCTCCCTGTCCGCCTTGGTGCAGCTCCCATACCACACGGTGATGCAGTAAGTCAGTAGGCTCTCAATGGACGCATGGTAGAAGGTCAGTAGCAGGCTGGGGTCTAGTTCATACTTCCTGAGCACCCTCAGGAAGTGTAGACCGTGCTGGGCCTTCGTAGTGATTACTGTGATGTTCTCAGTCCAGGAGATGTCATCGGAGATAAGAACACCAAGGAACCGGAAAGTGCTGCCCCTCTCCACACACTCACCATTGATGTAGAGGGGGGCTAGGTCTGTGCGGTGCCTCCTGAAGTCGACGGTGATCTCTTTAGTTTTCTTGGCATTCAGAGCCAGATTGTTCTCTGTACACCAGGCGGCCAACTTCAGTACCTCCTCTCTGTAGGCTGACTTATCACCCTTTGAGATGAGCCCAACCACTGTTGTGTCATCAGCAAACTTCACTATGAGGTTGCTGTCGCTGGTTGGACTGCAGTCGTGGGTGTAAATGTAGTGGGAAAAAAAAAAAAAAAAAACTTTTCTCATCAAATCTACATGATTCACGTCGGTTTTGGCTTCAAAACGGCAAATTTTGCTGAAAGGTGAGCGATTTTCATGCCTGTCCATCACTTAACAGTCCCGGTATTATCTGAACATTACTACCTGCTGACCTGCTGTGTCTGTGTGACACGTCCCTGGTCACTCTGTCCTCCAGGTTCCCTCGGGTTCCCTCAGATTCCCTCGGGTTCCCTCAGGTTCCCTCAGATTCCCTCAGGTTCCCTCGGGTTCCCTCAGGTTCCCTCAGGTCCCCTCGGGTTCCTTGTCCACAGTCTCTGGCTGTTCCACTCCCTGTCCACCTTCAACCTGGGCTGCATTAAATTAAATAAAAATGTCTATGAAAATATTTAGATTTATTTTTTATAAAAAGTTCATCAAACACATCAACCTATGTCTTACTGTTCCATTATATTAAATGCGATGCAATGGAATCTGAGATAACGAGATTTTTTTTTTTTTTTTTTTTATTTGTGATTTTTGTTTTTTTGCAGAATGTGCTAGTTGAGATCATGAAGAACCCACTCCCTGTTTCAGATAACAGCATTGGCTGCTTAAAAAGCATACATTTTGTCTGTGAAATTGGCTTTTCGGAAAGAATCGAGGTGTGTCTAAATTACCATCCTACCGCTGCGGACCAATCACGTGACATTTGCGCTCTTTTGTTTACTTTTTCTGCCTATCAGCTGTGCGCAGCTCCTGAATATGTAGCTGCATTTCATAGGCTGCATTTGCATCCATAACTTAAAAATCCTAATCCATGGCCAATGAGGCAAACAACAGGCAAGTAAGTGTAAGGACACGTTTACTTGAAAGACTTTAGGACATGTTTAAATACTAATTCAGCTTTCTTGTGGCGATCATACTGCGCTGTGCTCTGTGCGGGACCGCGCTGTGCAGCTGCTCACTACAGGACTAAACCAGGGCTAAAACCCTGACTAAACCAGGACTAAAACCGGGACTAAACGCTAGTGCAGTGTTTTTAAGAACACGTTTACTTTATAGACTTTAGGACATGTTTAAATACTAATTCAGCTTTCGTGTGGCGATCATGTTGTTGTTGTCGTGGATCTCCATTCACAATGCGGCTAAGCTAATGCTAACGCTAGCATTGAAACAATGTGGTCAGCGCGACCAAGAACAGTCTCTTTAGGTTAATTTCTACTCTATTTTTGTTTATATAAAAGCCGAACGTTTTGCCATAGGCTATAGCGGTAGAGTAATACTTTATTTTGATTCAGTTTGACCCATTTCTGCACTTTTGTAACTTTTTTTTTGACTTGGCGCTTATTTAGCCATGAGGTTTTGAATGGAAGTTCTTATGTGATGCGCACATCACATAGGGGGGGGGAGTTACAATTTTTTCTGGGGAGTGGAGGGGTGCGAGTTGGGTTGCCAACTGGCCCGATTGCCTTCACCCTTCATGGTGTAGTGAATCTTTTTAGCCCTTTTTTATATGTGTGAAGTGATTTTTTAACTATTTGACTCAAACCTGAATTTAATTAGATGCATATTTGAGTGATATGAACACAGGGAAAATAAATTATTATCAGCATTTTTTAATACAAAATAACAAAATGAACAGAATAAAAGAAATATCTGTCCTGCTTAACTTAAAACAGAATAAATGAATATAAACAGGGATGAAAGTGACCAGTAATGGAAAAAGCTGAAAGTCACCGAGAAGCTAGGGGGGTCCGGGGGCATGCTCCCCCGGAAAATTTTTGAACTGTAGATGCTCTGAGATCTAGGGTCATTTCAGCCACTTTGCACTAACTTCTTACAAAATGTGACTTGCACTGGATGGAATCAGCTCGGGATGTGTAGTCTGGACAGTAGCTGCTGACAGCCAGACTCAAGCACATTTCTAAATGATCATCAGTCATGGTGGAACAGTACTTAATGATCTTCATGTGGGAAAAGGCTGACTCACATAAATAAGTTTTCATAAATCTATCTCCATTTTATCTGATAAATGTTAATTAATAAGCTAAGCAAACTGTACTGCACTTAAAACTCTGTGCCCCGTTTTTGGACCCTCATCCACAGTTTGAGAAACCCCCTTTTTTTAACCTGTTTTTTCAACTTCCTACCTGGAGTCACATTCTCTTACTGGTTTTGCAGTGGTATTTACCAGCCTCTGCACATTTACCAAATGCACTGTCACTCTTCCCCGCGTATAGCGTACACAGGCTCCTCCTGTGTGAAAAGGAGGACGTGAAGCGAAGGTACACGCTGTAGCGAACACGCTGTAGCGAACACGCTGTAGCGAACACGCTGTAGCGAACACGCTGTAGCGAACACGCTGTAGCGAACACGCTGTAGCGAACACGCTGTAGCGAACACGCTGTAGCGAACACGCTGTAGCGAACACGCTGTAGCGAACACGCTGTAGCGAACACGCTGTAGCGAACACGCTGTAGCGAACATGATGCGTGCGCGCCGCGGCTCCAGTCGAGCGCGCAGGCTGCAGTGCGAAGCTCCGCGCGGTCCCGCACACCGGTAAAAGTTTATTGCTAACAGCAGCGGCTGTAATGAAATATGATTTCACTCACCTCGAGACCAAGACCGGTGTCGTAGTATTTGACACCAGTCGACTGGTAGATTGACGTATTGGGCACTCCTGTTTTAGACATTATTTTTGATTCACACGGTAATACGGAACAAAGTGCGTCCCTTTTCAGCTCAATACGGGACGCGGAATTTTGTTTCTGAATACGGGACGATTCCGTTTTTCATGGGACGGTTGGCAACCTAGTGAGTAAGTGAGGTTTTTTTTACGCTGAAAACGGCGCGGTGCATAACTAACTCTTCTGAGCCACACAGACCGATTTTCTGGGCACAGAAGCGCTGTGCGCTGCGCTTGAATTGCGTAACTAAATTTCAGCGTGAGAAATACCATGTGTGGCGTGTGAGCATGTGAACACGTTGAATTGCGTGTGTCACACTCTGAAGGCGTGAGACTTGAGACTTAGACTGTTGCCCCCGCGACCCGGATAAGCGGAAGAAAATGGATGGATGGATATGATGTGCCCATCACATAAGAACTGAATGAATTAGGCTGCAATGCCAATACTAATTGATTTATTTAATAGAACTTTGAAAGTGCACTTTACTTTATTTTTGGAATTAAAGCTAGCTTATTGAAATTATTGAATTGTTATTAAAGTCAATTTTGATGTGACCAAAAAGATTATTTATATGTATACTGCTAAGATATATGGCATGTATTTATTTATTGTTATTTATTTATTTAAAGCATACTATATTATACTATGCTATATTATGTGCAATACGAAATTCATTTGAGCAGTATTACCTCCTGTGAAATACTCCTTACTCCTAATTGTAAAATCCTCAAGTTTAGAAAGTTGTGATATTTGGTACATACTGTATTTAGGCACATTAGGTGTCAAGGGCCAATCAAATCTACTTGTGTCCTTATTAAATGATAATGTTTGCGCCGCGAATGGCAGCCCTGGTGCTCGGAGTGTCTGTCCGCTCTAGGTATCAAAGCAAGTTCCTAATGTTGTGAACCTGTTCACTCATATGGCAATAAAACCTTCCTGATTCCTGATTTCAGGTACGATCACTGCACTTCTGGTTCTGGCTCTCAGGAGTTTAACCGAAGCATGAGCGACATAACCCACGACATCCAAGCACTGGGCTTTCAGGACACTCACGGCGACATTGAGGAGGAGGACTACTATCTGTGACCTTTGAACTCTTAAACGTACACACAAGGAAATACACTGGGAAAAAGTCTATGGGTAAAACTGATGTGTGTGTTACAGTGGTGAAGTGGCACGCTCCTGAGCAAAACCACTTAGTGTACTATGGGTTATTTTAATTATTAATGAAGCGTTTCTGTTTCAACAACAAAATGTTTTATTTTAAATGCAAAGGACTTTAACCAATACAGATAATCCTTCCGGAGTGATTAAACAAACAAACATACAACTTATTTCAATAAATGATTATGGTTTATTTGTGGTGAATTTTCCATTTCCAAGTTACTCTAATACAGTTATAGTAAAGTTTATATTCACACAGTTTACTCTGTCCCTTGTTGATGCCTCCACTTGTGTTTTGGTCACATTTATCAGTGTTCTAAAGGTTCATTGTGTAACTTTTCTGCTGGAGGGTCCGTCAAATGCTTTTCTCCATGATTGGGATTGGTGAGGCTTGATACAGGAGGATGAGGAGGAGCCTGATCCAGAGCACCTGTGGCTCTTCTGTTGAAAGTCAGTGGAGAAGACAATCATCCAGTCAATAGTGGGAATGAAATCTCCATCGTATGGGAGGGACAAGAGGCCATCACATTAGGAAACTTCACAAAATAATAATAATAATAATAATAATAATAATAATAATAATAATAATAATAATAATAATAATAATAATACATTTTTATTTATGAAGCACTTTTAAAAACAAAGTGCTTCATACAAAGTGCTGTAGAAGCAGCAAAGAACAATAAAAATAGCATCCAGAAAGCATACAAAATCAGAGGCAATTCAATTAATTATTATAAATAAGTTAAGGGCTCATACGGGGTTAAACCTTCTGAAATGTAACCCTGGAGCAAGATCTAAACGAGTTTTAAAAGTGATCAGTAAAATCTTAAAATGAATTCTAAAACACACAGGCAGCCAGTGAAGGGAAGCTAAAACGAAAACATTGCTGGTATAATGTATGATCACTCTAATTTATGCATTTCAACATAGCTATTCTAAACATCTGAACCATGCCTTTATGTGCATGCACAAAGTAGTATGGGACTTGATAGACTGCAGGCTTTAACAAATGACTGTGCAGTGTAACATTTAATTTAATTTATTGACTTTATTGATCTCACACAGGAGAAATTTTCCTCTGCATTTGACCCATCCTTATTATTAGGAGCAGTGGGCAGCACATGACTGCGCCCGGGGACCATCTCCATGATCTTGGTGCTTAGGCTTGGTCAGGACCTAAGCTGGAGGATTTTTACCTATAGAGCATGTTTTGAGTTGATGGGGGAAACCTGGAGGAAACCGAGTGAGTGAGTGAGTTTTTTTTTACGCTGAAAACGGCGCGGTGCATAACTAACTCTTCTGAGCCACACAGACTGATTTTCTGGGCACAGAAGCGCTGTGCGCTGCGCTTGAATTGCGTAACTAAATTTCAGCGTGAGAAATGCCATGTGTGGCGTGTGAGCATGTGAACACGTTGAATTGCGTGTGCCACACTCTCAAAGCGTGAGACTTGAGAGCCCTGCGGTAAATGTGCAGAGGCTGGTAAATACCACTACAAAACCAGTAAGAGAATGTGACTCCAGTTAGAAAAAACAGGTTTAAAAAAAAAAAAAACATCAAAGAAGAGGTCCTTAAACTGTGGGTGAGGGTCCAAAACGGGGCACAGAGTGTTTAAGTGCAGTGCAGTTTGCTTGGCTTATTTTAAGATTAAAATTAACATAAATGGAGATAGTATGTATGTATGAAAACTTATTTATATGAGTCAGGCTTTTCCCACATGAAGATCATTAAGCCCAAGTACTGTTCCACCATAACTGATGATGCCCCCGGACCCCCCTAGCTTTTCAGTGACTTTCAGCTTTTTTTCATTACTGGTCACTTTCATCCCTGTTTATATTGATCTGTCAACTTAAATTTTGATGCACAACGCTAAAATTATGACACACATTGTTAGTTCATAAGCAAATGAATTGTATTCTACTTTTTATTTAATAAGGTTAAGGCTGGATATAGCTTTTGGATATAGCGGTGGCGTGAAGCAAAAAAAAAAAAAAAAAAAAAAAGCCGGTGCGGTGCACGGGCGCGCGGAGGCGCGGATCCTTGCGCGGGGGGTGGGGGGCTGGTGCTGGCTCGTGGTTACGTGAAGACAGAGTAGCACCCCCACCGCACGCTCCCACCGCCCGCGCCTGTACAATCCCCTGTGTTGCTATGTTATTTTCATATACTTCAATTAAGGGGTCGAAATTGTCTACATTTCATTCCGTTTCATTCCGTGTTGTTGTGTATGATCCGAAAGAATTCTAATATTGTGGTTGTAGTGGCCGTGGTGGTCATTTGGTCAAGTGAAATGGTTCAGGTATGGAGGTTTAAGTCTTTTTGTTAATTATGTTACTCTATGGTAACTCAATGTGTACTTTTAGAGTACTGACTGATTCTGCAATATTGTGACCACCAGGGGGTGCTGGAGTGCACTTTTGCTTTCTTAAATAGCTGTAGGCCTACATGGCTATAATGTGAAATAATTGCACCTTTGGTCTTTTTTATTTTTTTATTGCAGAACTCATTAAAACTGTACATTTGTTTTTGAAAGTATAGTTGTTGTGAATTGAGTTTGTATGGACTACGGTCAACTGTGTTTTTGGGTGGTGGGGCGGATGTTAGGGTTTGGTCGGGGGCTTTAAGAGGCAAGAGTGGCTTTACTACTAATGATTTCACATACAAAAAAATCATTTTTTTTCCTGTTTTAAATTTTATTTTTACTCTATAACATAACAAATAATTAGGACAATTTAAGTAGGCCTATTTTATTCTCGTAATAATTTTATTCAATTGAGGCTCAAGTCAGTAAAAAATATGTTTCATCACTTTTACCAACAACTAAACATGTTTAAGATTTCTACTGCGTGTGCCTCGTAAAAGAAGAAAAGCACTACTTTATACTTGATTTAAATCAGGATGGCAAATACTGTGTTGCAATGGATCTTTCTTTATTTCATTGTGACAGAGCATGTCAATGAACAAATATCACAAAACATGAGTGTAATCACACCTGATCGCTGTCCCAAAGCACTCGATTCTCACATGGGGAACAGCAGGCGACCACTGAACGTGCAGTGGTGATTTGTATTATCATAGATTCTTGCAAGAGGCATTAGACGCAAAGACACAACATCCCCAGCCTCTAGGAGCAGAGTGACTCCATTGGCTGCAGTACCGTGACCATTCTTCTCACGTTCCTGAGCAGTAAAAATTTGTTCTTCATTCTTCACCAACACAGCACCTATAGGATGTGAAGGATCCATTAACCCAGAGATGTAGAACTCAAAGTGGTAGACCCCTCTGACCGGTGCAGTAAAAAACCCTGTAGGATATGTACAAAATGTTAATGTTGGTAACACTCACATATATCACTGTAACATGTGTGAGTTCATTCACCTGTGTTTGGGTTGTAGCTGCTTCCAATGTTTGAGAAGACGTGTTTGAAGACCAAATTGGTGTGAGTGTCAAAGGGGCCGAGGTTTGACTCGCCTGAAGCCACTAAAGCGGCGGAGAAAGCCACTCGTCCCACTATAGAAAACAGAGACACTGAATTGGGGGCACAATGTATAATAATAATAATAATAATAATAATAATAATAATAATAATAATAATAATAATAATAATAATAATAATAATAATAATAATTTAGTTAATTGCTTCACACATAAACTATTTTCATTTCCATTTTCCGTGTTTATTATTTAAATGATTGGACTCAAACTGGCGCTGCTCCTCTGTATGAGGGGCCGTTCAAGACATTATTCATTCTGGTCCTCTCACATACATATATTCTCACCCTGAGAATATATGTATGTGCGAGGAGAATGTATGTATGTGAGAGTGAGAATATATGTATGTGCAAGTGAGAATGTATGTATGTGAGAGGAGAATGTATGTATGTGAGAGGAGAATGTATGTATGTGAGAGGAGAATGTATGTATGTGAGAGGAGAATGTATGTATGTGAGAGGAGAATGTATGTATGTGAGAGTGAGAATACATGTATGTGAGAGGACCAGAATGAATAATGTCTTGAACGGCCCCTCATACCTCTGGTCTGTGTTGCTCCAGCTCTTTGGGTTTTACGCGCACGGCGCACAGAGGCACAGAGGAGGAGCGCTTCTCTCTCCTTCTGTCTGACTTTAAACTAAGTTATGGATGAAGAAGCACCAAATATCTCTTTGTGGATCTTTTTCAAACAGTTTTAAGTGTGGAAAACACGGCATGCTCCGCGCGGTCCGCGGGTGAATGAGACGCGCGTAGATTTGATGTACGCGGACTGAACGTGCCCTGCGCAGTTTGGCCGCGCTGTCGGCGTGAGGCGAGCCTCACCTCCTGTCTCTTTGCATCATATCGGGAAACACTGGGGCATTTTCCCCAGTGACACTAAGCAGATATTTTATCCCCAAAATGACCGGTGAGGCTCTGCCTCCGCTGGCCGCACGTCGCTCATTATATTTGTATATTCCACTTTAAATAACGATCCACTTCACGTATGGACACTATACCTTGACAGGTGGTCGTCTCCTGCTCTTTCAGTTTGGCTGCAGGTTCTAAAAAGAAAACAAATTCAGGGTAAGTTAGGTTTAAGGTCACTAAAGTCACTGTTTGGAGGAGTTGAGCCTGACCTTGGTTTCGTGTCTGCAGAAGCTCAATCTTCACCTTGTGTTCAGCCAGAGTAGCGCTCATGTCTCGGAGCCCAGTGTGGATGTCCGACATACACGACTGGGGCTGGGTCTGTGTTAAGACCTCATGAGCCGAGGACACAGCGCAGAACAGCAACAGAAACACCAGAGTCTTCTCCATCATTGGACTGAACAGAGTCCTCTGAGCTGAGGACTTACTTTTATTCAAGTCATGACGTCAGCAGAACGTCAGCATCCTCATCCATCAGGCTTCTTGACATCTGAGTTTTGGTAAGTCTAGGGACACACTGCACGCATATTTCTCCCTACACAAGTGTCCAAAAATGAGAACTTCGCACTTCAATCTCTTCAGACGGGTGCGTTGGAGGTGAGGGAGCAGACCCAGAACACACAAGGAGAAAACAATCCCGCACTCCGTCTTACTTGCAAAATGAGAAGTTTATTAAGACATGCAACGTTTTGGCCCTAGGCCTTCATCAGGCAAAATGGAGTAAGAGCTAAAGGTGGCCATCTTAAATAGGGTTTGGCAAGCACCCTAGGGTGACAGGTCGTGAATGAACAGTGCACCCAAAACAACATAATTCAAAATCCAAAGGCAATCAATCAAAATAGTGGCTGTGGCAGCTGTGCTCAGTGTAACAACACAACCAAAACTGACCACTTTGTACACCCCCACACTGGGAAGAAATATCCAATCAAAAGTGTCATCACATGTGCATCCACACATGTTGTCTACATGCTCAGATGCCCCTGTGGCCTGGCTTATATTGGCAAGACCACAAGGAAACTCAAACAAAGAATTAGTGAGCATAAGAGCTCCATCAGAAGGAATGACAGAGACTATCCTGTAGCGGTACATTTTAATGATCATAGACATGACATTTGTTCACTCCGGTACTGTGGCATTGAGCTTGTCCCCCCTCCGCTCAGAGGAGGGGACCACGACCGCCTTCTCAAACAAAGGGAGGCATATTGGATCCATACCCTCCAAACTTTAGCTCCAAAAGGTCTCAATGATTACTTTAATTTGAGCATTTTTTTGTAAATATTGTATTGTAAATAATCATTATGTTCTTGCTTCTGTTGGGTTGTATGTGGGCTGTATTATAAGATTCACTGTGTATATGTAGATATGTATACAGCACGCCAGTCTCATTCTATAGTTGGGTGCAGATCTACTATATCTATATATATTCAAATATTCTCCAGCTTTATTTTTCAGTTATTGTTTCATGACTATTATTATTATTATTATTATTATTATTATTATTATTATTATTATTATTAGTTACATTACACTATTTTGATTGATTGCCTTTGGATTTTGAATTATGTTGTTTTGGGTGCACTGTTCATTCACGACCTGTCACCCTAGGGTGCTTGCCACACCATATTTAAGATGGCCACCTTTAGCTCTTACTCCATTTTGCCTGATGAAGGCCTAGGGCCAAAACGTTGCATGTCTTAATAAACTTCTCATTTTGCAAGTAAGACGGAGTGCGGGATTGTTTTCTCCCTACACAAGTGTAAAAACTGCACTTTTGGGTGTGTATTTTTTAGAATACATTATAGTGAATGAGGACAGCCAAATGCGTATGCAGCATTTTGTATTTATTTATTTGGCCTGGAGCAATGCAGAAACAATCCAGAAACATATTGTTTGAGTTCCTGATGTCTTAGCTGTGCAGATGAGTTTTTTTTTTTTGTATATCCTCTACATCTATATCTGCGGAGCCCGTAAAGGCTCACAGAAAATCCTTTTTGGGGGGTGTCAATAAAGCGTGCGCTCACTTTGCAAAGCGTGTCCTCGTTTTGTGAAATCGCGTCCTCATTTTATTAAGTCGCGCGTCCATGTAAATAGAGCGTGCGCTCGTTTACCTAAATCGCGGAGTCGTCTTACTAAAATTGTGTGCTCGCTAAAATTGAGTCATGCCCACCCACGTTATATACCTCATGAGCACAATTTACTAAAGCGTGGCGGAAACGTTTTAAAACCTGCACTCAATTTACAGATTTGCATAATGACTGAATAAAAACGAGCACACATTTTATACATCTCGTGTACACATTTTGAGCAAATTTAAACAAGAGCAGGTTTTAGATAGACGAGGGCACGACTTCATACAGCGAGCGCACGATTTAGTAAACCAGGGTGCACAATTTAGGTACAGTAAATGAGCGCACGTTATATTTAAACGAGCGCGCGATTTCGTAAACTGAGAGCACGCTCTGCTTACATGAACACGCAAATAAAAGGAGGGTACGCTTTGCAAAGTGAACGCACGCTTTCTTGCCACCCCTCAAAAAAGATTTTCCCCTGAGCCCTCCTGGACTCCGTAGAAAAGACTTTAGTTTGGTTTAGAAAACTTTATTTCGAGGGGCAATTCCTTTTGCGGTCCCCACACACACAGCAGTTCACACCGTCAAGAGCTCATACAGTATGGACATCGGAGCAGAGCAGAAGTGCAAAAAAGGCATAAAGTGCCAGAGTGGCATGTGCACCGGCCAGATACAAAACAGAACAGGAACATGGCAGCTGGTGGTATAATTTGCCTAGGCCAAAATTAGATTTAGATTTTAGACTTTATTCATCTCAAACATAGGAGAAATTCACTTCTGCATTTCCTTTCTGGATGCAGTGAGATTTGAACCCAAGTGCCCCGGGTGAAAGTCAAGTGACTTACCAGTTGAGCTCTCTCTCTCTCTCTCTCTCTCTCTCTCTCTCTCTCTCTCTCTCTCTCTCTCTCTCTCTCTCTCTCTCTCTCTCTCTCTCTCTCTCTCTCTATATATATATATATATATATATATATATATATATATAAACATGACAGCGTTCCAATATGCTCATGAACATATTTCCTTCGGAACAAATATTCTATGTGTTTTAGAAAATGTTGTCAAACAATATGGCAACATGGGATATATATACAGTATATATATATACAGTATATATATATACAGTATATATATATATATATATATATATATATATATATATATATATATATATATATATATATATATATATATATATATATAAATAAAGTACTTACAAATAAAAAGCGCCGAGTCAAAATGATCTTTTCCTGCTCTTAGATCTCAGACTTGGCAATGGCTGTTTTGCAAATAACCAAATCAGTTTATGGAAACAGGTCGACATGATGTGGAACTGATTTAGTTATTTCAATAAAAGGTGAACCAGAAAACCCCAGTACAGTGCCCCGAGGTAATAAACATTTTCAGATTATATACTGTTTATAATAGTAGAAGTAGTAAGTAGTGGTGGTACTGTATATTTTCTTGTTTGAGAGAGGTCTGATGTCCCCAAAAACCTCTCTCTCGTAAGTGAAGTCCCCTTCAAATGTGACCCATTACACCAATGACGTTTAAAGAAAACATGGATACGGTTATCATGGCAATTGCAGCAGTCCTCTTGTGACTGTGAAAAACTAAATTCTATGCAAGTGTGTGGAGTGAAAACAGTACAACTGTGTGCGTTGTGTTGTAGACTCGGCATCAGTGCTGCTTGTTGTTTAATTCCCTTTTACCATAGTCCCACCAAGTCCCTATGACACATGTGATGTAAAAATAACAGAGAAGAGTAGTCCTGGAGCTCTGTCAGTCTGGAGCTAATTGAATTGAATTATGAACATTAATATTCACTCTGTTAATACTTCACTAGTATACATTTAATGCACTTGTAGTATTTTGTTCGTCTGTGTACCATATGGACACAGAGGTAATTTAATAATTTTACACATAAATAAGATTCTTAGTAACAAAAATGAGCATTTCAAAGAAAATTGTAACGAGCAGGGGAAGGGACACAAGGGAGAGAGGGAGGTGAAAGAGAGAGAGAAGAGAGGGTAGAGGATGAAGAGAGGGAAAGACATCAGGAATCCGTAGTTGTGAAAGAGACAGAGACTTAAGTGTTCTGAGATGTCCAAACACAACAGAAGAATTTGGATTCGTCTCAAACTCGTCCAAAAGTTTATTGGAATGAGACAGATTATTACACAAAGATCTGAAAAAACATGATGATGACTACAAAACAACTGATAACAGCTGCACTCAAAGAACTGCACCCAAAATGTGAATCTGTCACCATCTTCCATGGACAAACTGAGAAATTCCTGAAGAGACCCAGGTGGACTCTGTCTCACTACATATATATCAGTTTTGTTTAGTCAAAAAGAACATTTCAGATATCCGCAACGAAATTCTTCCTAGGGCAAATGAAGTCATTTTTGCCATTCATTTGTATGGGGTTCATCATTACGGATATTTACAATTCACTTCCAGATATCCACTACGTGGATCACGGATATCCGCAACTGAATTATAGATATCTGCAATTCCAGTTTGAGATATTTACGGTTTGATTTTGCTCTGGAACAAAATGAGCCACTGCAAAATTATCAGTTTTTCTGATTTTACTACTTATAGGTATGTGTTTGGGCAAAAGGAACATTTTTGTTGAGTCTGTAAACTACTGAAAACACTACCCCCAAATTCCAAATATAATATTATCGTTTAGAGCATTTATTTGCAGAAAATGATAAATAGTCAAAATAACAAAAAGATACATGTTTTTAGACCTCAAACAATGCAAAGAAACAAGATCAAATTCATTTTAAAACAACATAATACTAATGTTTACACTTAAGAAGAGTTCAGAAATCAATATTTGGTGCAATAACCCTTATTTTTAATCACAGCTTTCATGCGTCTTGGCATGCTCTCCACAAGTCTTTCACATTGTTCTTGGGTGACTTTATTCCACTCCTGGTGTAAGAACTGAAGTAGCTCAGCTTTGTGTTTGTGTTGGAATTCAACAGACGCTGGAATGGAATGGCTGTAATACATGTAGAGATGCTGATTTCAGAAAAAAATGCAGTGGTCTCTTATTTTTTTCCAGAGCTGTGTCTTAGCCCAACTCCACTGGGGACCTTTTAAATACAGAACATCCATCCATCCATCCATTTTCTTCCACTTATCCGGGGCTGGGTCTCGGGGGCAACAGTCTAAGCAGGGACTCCCAGACTTCCTTCACCCCGGACACTTCCTCCAGCTCCTCCGAGGGGACCCCAAGGCGTTCCCAGGCCAGCCGGGAGACATAGTCCCTCCAGCGGGTCCTGGGTCTTCCCCGGGGCCTCCTTCCAGTGGGACATGCCCGGAAATACAGAACTGATTTTAAAATTTCACTCAACTCACTCGCTCCACAGTACATCACTGATCTTTTAACTCCACCCACT
The DNA here is from genome assembly GCA_036785185.1 of Paratrypauchen microcephalus. NCBI lineage: Eukaryota > Metazoa > Chordata > Actinopteri > Gobiiformes > Gobiidae > Paratrypauchen > Paratrypauchen microcephalus. The sequence goes on along the minus strand of JAVJIX010000103.1, from coordinate 1,095,489 downwards.
TCTCCTCGGTATCTCAGGTCAAACTCTCTCATCCTACTGTCCGTCCCACCATCCCGCCTCAAAACCAAGGGAGACCGAGCACCTGAAGCACCTGCACACTGTGAGCTGCTGTCATCAGGGCTGGACTCGGACAAAAAAACAGCCCTGGCATTTGTGGCTTAGATTGGCCCCTCATAATAGAGAGAGATGAATAGGAGTACGACCTGTCAAGATAAAGATTTATGACCCCTCTTATCTTGATTTATGATCATCACCCCCCCCCCCACACACACACACCCCCTCACCCCCCCATGACCCCCCGTGACCCCCTCTCTCTCCCTCCATTTTATGGTGACGTCACACCCACGTTGAATTAAATAATTTCACTATGTTTGTTTATTTAAATGATGTATTAATAAACAGCTATTGCTATAGATTTAGCTCAAGGCTAGTTTCCATCTGTAGTCCTAAGAACAGGGGTGAAAGTCGAGAAATGCAAGGTACATTTATACAAAGACCAAACAGCAGTATGATGACAAGAGGCACCTTAAACTATATGTGGAAACTCCAACAGTGCAGGACGTCATTTGGACAGTCGGCCTTCTCTTATAAGAGCTGTAAACTGTGGAACTCTCTGCCTACAGAAATTAAGTCCATCTCCGAGTTAAAACTGGTCACCGTTAAACTTAAATCTTGGCTCAAGAGAAACCAAAGCTGTACCCATGTGTAAATAGTGTTAGAATGAGTGAATGAATGAGCCGAGTGAGTGAATGAGTGAGTGTTACATGTCTTTGCACTGCTGTATTTATATAGGTGAAATGGTATTTTTTGTATATATATTTATATTTATATATATGTATATATATATACATATACGGGTTTAAAAGAATCTGGCGCATGGTGTGTCTGCTGCTCGCCTAGTTGGTATAACTGCAGTACATTTTCTTTCAATAACTGATTCTTTCAATAATTGATATCTGATGTCCGCCATGGTCGCTGTCTTGTTACGAATGAACGTTGCGCAGGAGGCTGCTATTTGTTCTGGCCATGTGGTTGTGACGTAGGCGTAAACAAAGCCGTTCTACTCGTCCAGACGACTCCGCAACGGTAACTTTGCCAGAGTTTTCCGCTCTGGACCCCGTGCCCAAAAAATATTGTTTTGGCCATCGCTGGTGTCATGTGGACGCGAGACCGAAACGATAAAAAACTGTATCGGATTCACTCCACAACGTTGCCGTGTAGACAGGGCCTCAGTCTGGAGCTAATTTAATTGAATTATGAACATTAATATTCACTCTGTTAATACGTATACATTTAATGCACTTGTAGTACTTTGTTCATCTGTGTACCATATGGACACAACCAAAGGTAATTTCATAACTTTACACTTATTAAAATAAAACATTGTGACGAGCAGTGCAGCTCCCTATTGCATGATTTACTGAGTAGAGATTTAAAGTCAGAACATACAGGTTACCATGGGGATGATTCTTCAAGTTTTCGTAAGTGTATACCTTTCCAGAAGAAAGAAAATCCAAAGAGGAGACCTCAATAAATTGTCATGTCTTTCTCCTTGACCATTTTGATCATTGTTTAAGACCAGTGTGGGCAAATGGCTCATTGCTCCAGTTTCTCATATTTTGCTCCAGAGAAACAGGCCTCTGAACTGCTCAGGTTAGACTCCTGTAGATATGAAAGAGATCTCTATTTGGCCTTAACCAAATCTTAAAGGGATATGCCACCCCCAGGTCAAATTTGGGCATCTCCCCACAGTCCAGAGACTAAAATAAGTTGTGGAAAGCGTTTTCCTGCTCACCCAGCCATTGTCCGAGTCTGTCGCCACTGACCGCCACGGTATCTGGTGCTCCTCCGCCTTAGACTGGAGTCTAACGTAGCCAGAGAAAGATTTCGGCCAAAAGGAATTAATTTGCTCGATGCGTTTCCCAATTACTTTCTGTGTAGTGCGCATTCATATCGAGTGCAAATAAATGTGCAAATCAACACGGAGAGCTTGACTTGGTCATTTTGGGTGGGAACTATTTTCCAGTGCGTAAGAATACAGCCGTATCACGCACCACGTTGTGCAACAGGGGAACTCCCTTCCCGGTGCGTAACTGGGATTCCCCTGGTAGCGTGCTGCGTGATACGGCTGTATTCTTACGCACTGGAAAATAGTTCCCACCCAAAATGACCAAGGCAAGCTCTCCATGTTGATTTGCACATTTATTTGCACTCGATATGAATGCGCACTACACACAAAGTAATTGGGAAACGCATCGAGCAAATTAATTCCTTTTGGCCGAAATCTTTCTCTGGCTACGTTAGACTCCAGTCTAAGGCGGAGGAGCTGCAGATACCGCGGCGGTCAGTGGCGACAGACTCGGACAATGGCTGGGTGAGCAGGAAAACGCTTTCCACCACTTATTTTAGTCTCTGGACTGTGGGGAGATGCCCAAATTTGACCTGGGGGTGGCATATCCCTTTAAACATTCACTGTGTCTTTGTGTCTTTGTCTCCCACAAAGACACTGGGGAGATTTCATCTTCTGCTCAAACTAACCTCAGTCTGGGCTCATCTGCTGCTCAATTGAACTGGGACAAACTTTAAACACATTGGTCAATGTGGGTTTGGCGCCTGATTTTCAAATTCAGTCTGCGCTGTGATTGGCTGAGAGCTGCTGTCTCTCTTTGATTGGCTGTTTTCAGAGCAGCTGAAGAACATTGTGAGAGTAACTCTGCTCCCAGCAGCACATCTCCTACAGTCAACATCAGGCTTATAAGTACTTCTATTGGAAAAAAGGAGGCCTGCCCTCAACTACAATAATGGGAAGATATCTTTTGCTTGGTTTAACCATTTTTAACACCCTTTTATGATAACGCTTGTTTAATAACCCTGGAGAACCCATGGGGTCAAATTTGGCAGCTGTTAATTGATGATGCCCAAAACGAACAAACATAAACTGAAGTGACCGCTGCTGTTCCTAGTACATGGGCTGAGGATTTCAGAGCAGTAACCAGTAGGAATCTCTCCCACATCAATGACATGGCTGAGAAATTTGGTTCTGGTCTTCCTGGATCCACAGCCAGATGGACGTGCACCCAAGAGTCAATACGAGCAGCGCTTCAGATGCCAGAATGGTTCTGAAGAAGGACGCCATCATCTGCGACAGATCCGATACCACAGGTCCAGCACCACAAGCATATTCAGCACCTTGGACAGGTCCAGTGGAGTAAGCTTCCTCCCTGCGGCTAGGAGGATCTCCCTGCTTCACTGACATTGAGACGGACAGACTACACCACTGCCCTCCTTTGTATTCAGACTTCCCCTCTCTACCCAGTTGAGTCAGCTTCACTCGGCTGTTCTGTCACCCTAAGCGAGTTGGTTCCACCTTCGAAGGACGAAGGTGGAACCAACTCGCTTAGGGTTCGGTGCTTGCAGTGTGATTGATGGACCCAAGTTGGTCTCTCAGCAATACGGATGGCTGTTAGGGGGCGACTCAGGGTGAAGAGCAGCCTTGGGTAACTGGTGGAGACATTGTGGTGAAGCTATGGGAATCCACAAAATTAAGTAAAAATATATATATAAATAAATAAATAAATACAGATAATACAAATAAATATTTTGATGTTCAGTGAACTTATAGCAGTCATTTAATGCATAGTTCACCATTCTCCAAAGAAAAAAAAGGGTTCTTGGGTTCTCCAGGGTTAATTAGTGGGCTAATCGTACTAGCACTTACTCAGATGCAGATGCCTTCATTTTATTTAGTGGCTATGGACATACTCCATACTCCATGATTTGGAATCACCTCAAGAATGCACTTTCACTCACACTCATTTGTCTTTGTAGCTTGCAGCTAGTTAAGATTACTGTACCAAACTGTAGACCAGCTCTTGATTTAATTGGGACTCTGGGACAGAAAATGTCTTGATGTGTGCTTGGATTTCAGTGAGCTGAATTAGAGAGTCTACATACATTATGTGAAAATTCTCAAATAGATGGAACAGTTTGTGTTTCAGTTAGCCTAATAAATGAGCAGGCTACACAATAGAACTTTTTGTGGAATGAGCTTTTTGTACTTTTTTGTGCGTATGTTTTTCCCTTTTCTGTATCCAAGGAGACAGAATAAAAACAAAGTTATGCTGTTCACATTATTTAATATGGTCTAGTAGTAGCTAAATATAAAAAAAAAAATATGGTGATAATTATTTTAGCTTTAATAAGAAATGTAAAAAAAAACTGTACCATGTTCGGTGGATGCCACATGAGACGATCTCTGCACTTCTGCATTTATGAATACAAAAAGGAAACACCATTTTATTTTGGCAAAGAAAGATGAGAGACAGAGAGGGTAAGAGAGGAGAGAGAGAAAAGACAGAAAGAAATAGAGTAGACAGAGGAAGTGGAATAAGGAGAAAGAGATTGAGATAGAGAAGGAGAGGGATGGAGAGGGACAGAGGGGAGAGAAAGAATAAGGGAGGAAGTGAAGAGAAGGAAAGAAGGGGAGAGAGAAGAAGGGACGGAGAGAAAATGAGAGATGGAGGAGGTGAAGAAAGAGTAGAGCGAGATGCCAGGGGAAGGGACACAAGGAAGAGAGGGAGGTGAAAGAGAGAGAGAGGGAAGAGGATGAGGAGAGGGAGGATGGAATAGAGTTTTCTGGAAGACATCTGGAATCCGTATATACATTCTTATGGTTTCAACTGAAGCTTTAGCTTGACGCTCATCAAACTCCCTTGTCCCAAAAATTGAAGAAACATCCACAAAATACAATTAAATGAAGGTCATATGAAGCGAGCCTGGAGAGAGAGCAAGCAAGGTCGTAAAACTATTTCGCTCCAATCTCTTTTCTGTTTTCCTACTGACCCCACAAACATCAAAGCACTCCACCTTGTGGATGTCAAGTGTCACAACAAAAGTCCGGTCTTACTTTACAATATAAAGTAGTAGTAGTACTAGTAATTTATTTCGAGCATATGATACTTGTAGTGCACAGAAAATGTACAGTGTCATACAATTTACATAAACAACAAAAAAAGAACATAAAAAAGAAAGAATATATAGACACAAATACTTTTTTTTTTTTTTCTTATATGTACATGCGCGAAAAGGAGTGGGTAGAAGTAAAACTTATTAAATCCCACCCCTTCTCCCAAAGTTAGTAGTGATCCTTATTTTTGTGTTTTTACAGTTACATAAATGAAATGTACATGCAAATAATATTTTAGATTCTTTTAAACCATGAAATTATAAATCATATTTATCTTATCAGTGAACTTGCACTTTTATAAGAAAATCATTTAAACATAAATAGATCGCATTTAGGCTCCTACATTTACGGCCCCTAATTGTTATCAGTGCCATGAAACAATTACTCCAACCTAAACACAAGGAGCCGAATAACACACCTATTCATATTATGTTGCTTTTAGTTCTCTTAAGTCAAAATTAAATAACACTTTAACTTCAGTGCATAACTATATTGCTGTATGGCAAATAAAAAAGGATATGGGACAATCCTTTAATCCATCTCACTCTTGCCGCAGACACAGCTTGGTTACTGGGCGCAAGAGCTCATTGGTCCGCGGCTTGACCTTCACCTGCTGAACGAAACCTCTCCGGTCAGGAAAAGTCTCTGTGATCCTTCCAAGTGGGCAGGAATTTCTGGGAGACGTGTCATCCACAATCAGCACCACGTCACCGACACAGAAGTTCCTTTGAGGCGTTGACCATCATTGCCGCTCTTGGAGCTGTGTGAGGTACTCTCTGCACCAGCGCATCTACAATATATCTGTGAGGTACTGGACCTTCCTCCATCTTCGTTTTGTGTACTGATCGTCCTTATTGAACACTCCTGGAGGCAGCTCAGGCTTGACTTTCAGTAACAGAAGGTGATTAGGGGTTAAGGCTTCTAAATCATTGATGTCAGAAGACACCTTTGTTATGGGCCTACTGTTTATGATGGCCTCTGCTTCACACAACACGATGTGGAGGCTTTCTTCATCCATCATTTGTTCCTTCACTGTGGCGTTCAGAATCTTTCTCACTGAGTGGATGAGCCACTCCCAGGTTCCTCCGTGATGAGAACCTGTTGGAGGGTTGAAGCGCCACTGTACACCTTTCTGTTGCAAGTGCCTTTCAATTTTGCTGGCGTTCCCCTCACTTATCATTTTCCTCATCTCGCTTTCAGCTGCTCTGAGTACATCTCTCAGACTTGTCCTCTTCTTGCTAAGAATCTTCTAATAGCATTCAGGTATGCATCAGCATCAAGTGAGGATGCAATTTCTACAAGTAAAAATGACACCGTATCTTTTTACGTGTCCTCTTCCTCTTCTCACCAGGAATGGTCTGAAGTAGTCGACGCCAACTCTCGTAAATGGAAGATCGTCAGGCAGAACTCTGCATGTTAGTAAATCTGCCATGAGTTGCTTGTCAATTGTGCCATGCAGCTTCTTGCAGACAATGCACTTAGACAATATTCTCCTAATAGCTCCATTTGCTCCAGGGATCCAAAATCTCTGCCGCAAATGAGCCAGCATGTGATTCTTTCCTGCATGTGCTGTTACATCATGAATGTGTCTAAGAACAAGCTTTGTGACGTGTGAGTCTTTTGGCAAGATGACTTGCTGCATGCAGTTGTCGGGCATTGCTGCATGGCTCAGCCTACCTCCCACTCTTAGGAGTCCGTCTTGTAGCACTGGGTTCAGCTTGTGAAGTGAACTACCTTTCTTCACTCTTTGTTGTTTTTTTAGCATTCCCAGGTCTTATTGGAATCCTTTCTTTTGTGCGTATTTCACAATTATTGTCTCTGCTTTCCTCACAGGTAAGCCGTGTTCCTTGATATTCTTTCATGAATCTGTCCATTCTTTCCTTGATTGATAACAAGAAGAATAATTACTTTATTGATCTCACACAGGAGAAATTGTTTTCTGCATTTAGCCCATCCTGTTATTAGGAGCAGTGGGCAGCACATTACTACGCCCAGGGCCCATCTCCATGATCTTGTTGCTTTGGCTTGGCCTAAGATGGAGGATTTTTACCTATGGTGCATGTTTTAGGTTGATGGGGGAAACCAGAGTGCCCGGAGGAAACCCACCCAGACACGAGGAGAACATGCAAACTCCACACAGAAAGGCCCGGGCGACCCGAGGATCGAACCCAGACCATGAATGGAAACTCCACACAGAACACACACAGAAAGGCCTGGGCAACCCGGGGATCAAACCCGGAACCTTCTTGCTGTGAAGCGTGAGTGCTAGCCACTCAGCCACTGTGCCGCTGGTTCCGGTCTTCAGTCCTTCAGTCCTTTCAGCAGATCTTTCAATTTCAAGTACCAGGCTATTGCTGGCTTAAGCTTCGTCCAGGATGAGTAGTATGTCATCAGCTGGTCCAACGGATCCTTGGGACCTTGCACTTTTATGGCATGAGATTGAACTCTTTTGATCTCTGGGTCATCCATGCTTATCTTTCCAGGATCTGGATTCTTTCTCGCAGCACAGGAAATCCGGTCCGGAAACATTTCAAGAATGTTCTTAAGATGTGTGAAGAATCCCTCAGTCATCCAGGTAGAATCCATGGTAAAAAAGAGAAATTCAATTTGTGAAGTGGACAAAGTTTATTTGGTCAAAAACGTTTCGCAGCTCATCCGAGTTGCTTTTGTTTTTTACCGTTTCTCTCTGGCATCTAATGGGTATGCTAAACTAGACGCCAGAGAGAAACGGAAAAAAACAAAAGACAGAAAGCTGAAAACAAAGAGGTGGGATAGTTTCAGAATAATTTCAGTGTAATTAGCTCCTCCCTGCAGCTAGATATAAGCAGTGTCCATCAGCACTCTAACCAGAACTGACGAAGCAACTCGGATGAGCTGCGAAACGTTTTTGACCAAATAAACTTTGTCCACAAATTGAATTTCTCCTTTAACCATTTCAAGAATGCTTTGACAGACAGAATCCGCTGGATTCAGGGCGGTATTGACATACCTCCACTGTGAAGCTTGAGAGTGCTGCAGGATGGCCGACACCCCATTGGCAACGAAAGTCTTGAATCTGGAGCTTTCACTGTTCAAGTACTTAAGCACAAACGTGCTATCTGTCCAATATAATGATTAATGAATTCAAGCTCTTCCTTCAGCAGCTTGTCCATCTTGACTGCAACTGAGGCTGCAATTAACTCCATTCTAGGTATGGTCAGAAATTTCAAGGGCACTACCCGTTCCTTGTTGTTCCATAAGCGTCTTCACTTACATCAGCAAAGTGGTGTAGCTGAGCTAAGACTGGTGGACCAAAGGTCTTTGCCTTGATACATATGTTAACGTCAAACCCCCCTAGCTGTTGCAAGTCTGAAATCCACTTTGTCCATTCCTTAATGACATCATCTGGTAAGCTTTCATTCCAGTTGTACTTCTGCCGGCATAAATCTTGTAGCATTCTTTTGGCGGGCAGTACCACTGGAGCTATGAACCAAAGAGGGTCAAAGATGGAGCTCAGGAAAGAAAGTAGGCCTCTCTTGGTGTGTGGTCGCTCTTTGAGATTGATCATGATCTTAAACTGATCCGTCTCAGCACACCACTGGATTCCCAGAGCTCACTCCATTGGCAAACTGGCCATATTCAAGTCAAGATCTTGAAATCCTTGTGCTCTCTCATCTTCTGGAATTGAGCTGAGCAACTTCCTGCAATTGCTTGACCATTTGGTTAGCGGAAAACCACCTCCCGCCAACATGTCTCTTAAGCTGGAGCACAGAGTGACTGCTGTGTCCTCATCAACTATTGATTTGAGGCAGTCATCCGCATAGAAGATTTTCTTTACTGTGGTGGTGGCTTCTTGCCCGAATTCATCCTCAAAATCAGCTGCACACTTCTGCAGGGTGTAGGTTGCAACACTTGGCGACGAGATTGCGCCAAAGATTTGCACCATCATCTTGAATTCGGCGAGCTCTTTCTCATGATTTCAGATAAATCTGAGTAGATTTGTGTCTTCTTCTTTGACTCTGACTTGGTAAAACATGGCTTCCACATCTGCCATAATGGCTATGTTTTCTTGCCTGAACCGTGTGAGAACCCCAAATAGCAAACTTGTCAGGTCTGGTCCCTGTAAAAGCTGCTGATTCAGCAACACTCCTCCAAAACTTGCTGTACAATCGAAGACAATGCACAGCTTTTGCTTGGCTGGATATCTGACTCCATGATGGGGCAGATACCATGTTCTTCCCTCAGTTGGTTCGCATTCAGCACTGTCAATTTGAACTGCGTAGCCTTTCTTGACTATGTCTTCCATAAATGCAAAAATTATTTAAGTTATTTTGACCATTTGCCATTTTCTGCAAATAAATCCTCTAAACGATAATATTTTTATTTAGAATTTGGGGGAAATGTTGTCAGTAGTTTATAGTCTCGAACAGAAAAGTTCATTTTTGTCCACATACAGGGGGTCCTCGGGTTACGACGCGTCGTAAGAACGGATCAACGTCGTAACCCGAGGACCCCCTGTCGTAATTTCGTCGCAAGTCGGATTTTGCCTTTGATCTTCCAACCAAAGCACCAATAACCTTTCCATCTCAATAATTAGACCACTACACTGCTTGGTTATCACTGCCGCTTTCATAGGAGCAGATCAGAGCCCACATCAGGTACTTCCGTCCACATTGGGCACGCACACGAGGCGGTCTTCTTCGCCCTACAACCACAACAGAGCGTATTCTTCCGCCGTGCGCCGCGTGCCGTTCGCGTTTGTTTACGTCGCTTACCACGCTAAACCGCGTAAGACGGAATGACGCGTAATTATTATTATTTTTTTAAATGGGGGTACGTTCGTAACCACGAAACGTCATAAGTCGAGACCGTTGTAACCCGAGGACCCACTGTACCTATAAGTATTAAAATCCAAAAAACTGATTCAGAAAAACTGGTCTCTTTTTTTTTTCCCCAGAGCTGTATATATCAGTTTTGCTTAGTCAAAAAGAATATTTCAGATATCCGCAACGAAATTCTTCCTAGGGCAAATGACGTCACTTTTGCCATTAATTTGTATGGAGTTCATCATTACGGATATCTTCAATTCAGTTCCAGATATCCACTACGTGAATCATGGATATCCGCAACTGAATTATAGATGTCTGTAATTCCATTTTGAGATGTCTACAATTTGATTTTGACGAGTCATAACAGTTTAATTCACCTCAATTCAAGATATCTTTTTGTTCCTTTTCAGATGTCTTAAATTAAGTTTTGACTTAGCGAAATAAAGTTTTATGACTATCTCAAATTGGAGTTAGGGATAGTCATAATGTACTCGTAGATATCTATTTGCAAAAAAGCAAAGCTCTCAATTTTACCGGACAGTCTACGTTCCTCCCCTCACCTATGGTCATGAGCTCTGGGTAATGACCAAAAGGACAAGATCGCGGATACAAGCGGCCGAAATGAGTTTCCTCCATAGAGTGGCTGGGCACTCCCTTCAGAGAGTGCACGGTTCGGAGCGTGGTTTGAAGGGGGCTTAGACTGCAGTCAAGACTGTGCATACTTGCTCAGCCCTGAGTGCAATCCGCGGACCGCATGGCTGTCTGCGAAATGGGACAAGTCTCGCAACTACGGGAAGCAGCCGCCGACTCCATTTTCTCCCGTAGAAGAAGTAGCGCGCGGTGCATGCTGGGATATATGACTGCGCGAAGCGTGCATTTTTGCACTTTGGTCCATGCCCCAATTTCCATGGAAATGACTGCGGTCTTCGGACCGCATGTTAACTGTGCATGGGACAAAAACGAAATGGAACAGCAGTTGTCGCGCTGGATGAGATGCACATCCCCTTAAAACCACGCTCCGAACCGTGCACTCTCTGAATTGATAAACGGCTAGGGTGAGGAGCTCAGTCACATGGGAGGAGCTCGGAGTAGAGCCGCTGCTTCTCCATGTCGAGAGGAGCCAGATGAGGTGGCTCGGGCATCTGTTCCGGATGCCTCCTGGAAGCCTCCCTTGGGAGGTGTTCTGGACATGTCCTACCGGGAGGAGGCCCCGGCAAAGACCCAGGACACGCTGGAGGGACTATGTCTTCTGGTTGGCCTGGGAATGCCTTGAGGTCTCCCCGGAGGCGCTGGAGGAGGTGTCCGGGGTGAAGGAAATCTGGGAGTCCCTGCTTAGACTGTTGCCCCCGCGACCCAGCCCAGGATTAGCAGATGAAAATGGATTGATGGAAAAAATAATTTTAACACTGACGGTTGTTTAGATTTAGGGACAAATGTCTTTTTGGACGGATTGGTGCGCTGCTCGTAGCTTGAGACAATGTGGTGCTTCCTGTGTCATGATGTCATAATGACATTTGAGATATCTTTAACTTTCAATCTCCCTAGTCAAAACTGAATAACAGATATCTGCAATTGTCATTTATGATGTGTGACAAGCTGAATGTCGTTTTCCATGACGTAATTTCATTTTTAGTCAAAACTGAATTGCAGATATCTGTAATGGTCGTTTCATCTAGTCAAAATTACATTACAGATATCTGAAATGACAATTCCCACTATCCAAAATTGAATTACGCCTAGTCAGAAAGACATTGTTGATAACTACAATGTTCATTCTGGATAGTCAAACTTAATGTTTTAGGGCCTGTTTACACGAGAACACTTACGGGTAAAAATGACAAAATATTTTATCGGTAGTGCCTTTCGTTTAGACGGTGACGGCGTTTGGGGGGCTTAAAAACGCAAAAAACTGAAACTGACCTCCAACGTGGAAAACTTGAATACTTAGTCTTAGCGTTTTCATCTACACTGCCCAAGATGCAAAACTCTGGTCAAATCTGCTGATGTCGTGTACACGTTTACGTCACATCGGTCCATATATCAGTGTACTTTGTTTGGCAGGACTCCCAGTCCACACCTTGTTGCGTCTTCGTTGCTTTGTAGTCTAACGTGGTCTGAAGCAACAGTTGAACTTCTTCGTCTGATCACACAAAATTTGTTTTGCTACTGGTAGCCATGTTTTGTTTTGCTTTTTGTGGCACAGATGAGAAGGAGGAAGATTCGACGCATGTGATAATGTATAATGTATCACAGTGCCACCTAGTTGCCTGGCATGCATACCCAGTCGAATTCCACACACTTTTGCATCACCATGTGGCAGTAGCGGTAGCTCCCAAGGTGTACTTATAATGTACACTACACAACAACGTCACCCCAATAGTGGGGACTAAGAGGTACTAAGGCACGCAGGTACGATTTTACACTAAACAGACGAGACAGTTCCAATTCACAGTCTTTATTGTAAATTCTTAGAATGATGTTTAAAACAAGTCCTTTTATTATAAACAGTATAAAACTCGATTTAATCTTCTTTAAGAAGGCCTAGCGCACTCACACACTCACACACATCACGTGGGGACGTCCAGGAGCTGAGGTCAGGCTGGAGGACAGAGAGGAACCAACAATAATGGGATGAAAACTAAATAAAAAAAAAACACCCCGACACAAAGAAAACCACTACAAACACATTCAACAACAGAAGAAGAAAGTGCACTGCAAAATAATATATATACAAAGTTTATCACCACCACCAAAAGGACCGACCCCGCCACCAGATTGGCCAATCAGCTCCTGGAACACAGAATTAAAACATTACAAAAACAGTACCAACACCCAATAACGCTCCAGTTCCAGCGCTGTATTTCTCAACAGCTTGTTCAATCCCAGGAATATCCGGGAAAGGAGGGGTTAACCTCCCGCCGCCCCGCCCACCGAAGCGCACACCGCAAGGGGGAGGGGATGGGGGGTCCCCCCGCAGAACACCCCAACAATCCTCCCCAAAAGCAGGCGGCAGGTTAGAAAATGCCTGACCAGCGCAGGCCAGAAACAGGCAGTCAGGAGGCGGCGTGAAGCGAAGCACATGCAGAGTTGGCACAGAATACAAACAACAAGCGACAGTGGAAATAAGTGCAGCAGGACAAAACGGCAGCGTCTACACAAACATAACAGGAGGAGGTATAAGTACGATTAGCATTTACAGCTCATTAACCCAAAGACACCAACATACTTACCACTTAAGAGCCAAACTTTGAGCTCCGCCGAGGGAGAGGCGAGGGAGAGCTATCACAGCGCCTACGAGAGGTAACATGCTAGTAAGCTAAGCTATGCTATAGGACAGCCGAAAGTAACCAAACAGGGAAACCCTTACCGTGAGCGTTATCATAAGCGGCCTGAAACAACCGGCATATCCCCTTATTGCGCAGGTAGACTGTCCATGCCGCAGGGATGCACGAAGCGAGCACGGAGCAAACCCGGAAGTGAACGCCGGCGGGCGGGCCCAGTGCTGGAGGTCAGAGGGGAGTGCGGCAGAAAGGCCGGACTTTTATAGGACGCCCCTAGCGCTGGCAGCCAATAGACACCCGTGCTCATTAAGCAGCTGCTTACATTCTCATACCGCTACAACCGTATGCACACAGATTTCCTCCCGAAAACGCTCGTCTAAACAAGGAATAAAATGTGAAGACGCGATGCCACTTTTGCGTCTTCTGCTCAGACCATCATCATATAAATGTAGCCCAAATGTTAAAATGTCTTGCCATAATCTCCCTAACCTGACTTTTGTAACTTTGAATATTCTATGTACAACCATTATGTGAAATTGACACTCATTAATGACTGCATCTGGAACATTTGAAAGGTCTTGGTTGGAGTTATGATCATTAGCCAAAGCTCTATGTGTGTATGTATATGTTACAAAGAGTTCAAAATAAAATTCAAACTATACAGTGCTTGGATTGGTGAAATGTTAAAATAAAAAATAAAAAATGGTATCATGTTCAGTTACATATTTGTGTCTTTAATGTAAAATTCAATCAAATCATTTTGGAATTCACAAATGTTTTATTCTTTCTCAATTGTATGTTTTAGGACTAGATTTGATTTGAAATTTGAGCCGTTAAAAAGGTTTCACACCAGTGCCTCAAGCAGGATTCCTGTTTTTGTCTCCATTAGTGAATTAGGAGAAACAAACAAGACTTGCATCCATTTTATTTTGAAAGACATCTTTTGTAAATCTTCTAGAGGAACAGAAGACAGGACAATTACAATATATCATACATTTCAAACAGAAGAAATAGGCCTACATGTCCCACAGACCTAGGGGTGAAAAAATAACAAAAAATCCCTCCTGTCCAGAAAGGATTTTTCTTTTATTTTTTTTTTTTACTTACAGAGCACACTGTAATCACAAACTGCTCGTGTTAGACTGGCAGGGCACCTACAGCTTTCACAAAGGTTATGTTTGTGGCAATTTTCACCTATTTCCAGATCATAAACATTTTCTTTGCTCATTTCAATGCAAAGACTAGGCAGCAAAACACCTGGTGCTTAACATTATTTAAATAAAACATTGTGTGACCAGTGACAGAAAACAAAAAAAACTGACAAATATCAATAAGGGATAATAAACCAAGAGCATTACATGGATTAATATGTAGATAATAAATCACACAAGTACATATACCCGTGCAGTCAGCACAGTTGTACATTTTACCTTCATCATGACACACCCTAATTGCACAAACACTAAATGCAAAACATTAATATAATTTGGAACATACACACTCCTGTTATCAAATTTTAGCAATCGGTGACATTTTCCAAGTGAGTTTTACATCAGTAAGTCCAAAGGTTTTGAACAATGTGGTGATCTAGAACAGAAAGAAAAAATATTATAATATTATTAATAATATACATTTGATATTGAATCCAATCTCAGTAATAAAGGTCCAATATCACACAAAATTGACTCTTGTGAGCTTTTAGCCATGTTAGGATGTTGTTACCTTCTCAAAAACATACCTGGTGTTGGTGTTTTGTTTCATGCATATGTTTCAGTAATCCTTTATCATTATCTGTCTACATCTTCAAAGCTCAAACTGTTCTGTTTTATCTTGTGATTTCATGTACAGGTAGTTTTCAAATTAACAGCTACCTTTTACCTTTATATCAATAGAGATTGGTAGTTCCAGGGAGGAAATCATCCAAATGATCCCAGTGAAGGTGCATGGATGTTAAAAAAAAAAAGAGAAAAATATTGATATGCTGATATTTTTGGCTACATAATCTTTTTCAGCCTCCACACCGCAAAGTCTACACTAAATCTTTTTGAGCTGCACTAGTAACTATACTTTATCACGCCTTTACTGTGAAATTATTATTATTTTAAATAAACATACCAGTATATTGATTTATTTTATATTTTACTTAAAGTAGAACTAAGTAAGACTTTTGCCTCGTTATGCATCTTTTCAAGTTCCTGATGGTGATGGTTACGTATTTTTGGGTGGTGTTTGAAGTGTCCATCTGCTGTCTCCATGCTGAAAACCAGCCTTGCAACATGGCAGACATGCCACACACGCTGACTGTATTTTTATTTTTCATATATTTCATATTTTTCATATTACATGTTTTTGTGTGTAATATGTGACTCTACGTATTATATATCTTTATAGTGTATCTACAGTTTCAAGTACCTGGGTGTTCACCTCAACAATAAACTGGACTGGTCCCACAACACCGACGCCCTGTACAAGAAGGGCCAAAGTCGCTTCCACCTCCTGAAGAGGCTGAGGTCCTTTGGAGTGTGCAGACCTCTGCTCAAGACTTTATGACTCAGTGGTGGCCTCTCCTCTACGCTGTCGTCTGCTGGGCTCCGAGCAGCACAGAGCGGGACAACAAGCTGGTCAGGAGGGCCAGCTCTGTCCTGGGCTGTCCTCTGGACTCTGTAGAGGAGGTGGCTGAGAGGAGGGTGCTGGCCAAACTTATGTCCATCATGGACGACACCTCTCACCCTCTGCACCGGACTGTAGAGGAGCTGAGCAGCTCCTTCAGCAGCCGACTGAGGCACCCTCAGTGCAAGAAGGAGCGCTACCGCAGATCCTTCATCCCCACAGCCATCAGACTGTACAACTCTACTGTATAGTCCAAACGTGCAATTTTTTTTTTCATACTCAACTAGTTACTGTTTTATTATTATTACTTATTTTATTATTACTTATTTTATTTTATTCTTGCCTGCATGCATTTTCTTTCTTTTCTTGTTCAGAGCTACTGTGGCAAGTAAATTTCTCCTATGTGAGATCAATAAAGTCTTATCTTATCTTATCTTTTATTTTAATTAGAAAATGCAGCTGTAGAGGGAGCTGTATCGCTGAAAGTTACTCTTCATGTTTTTATTATCCTTTATTTATCCCTGTAGGGAAATTATCCTCTGCATTTCACCCATCCTTCTGGAGCAGTGGGCAGCACATGAAGGTGCCCGGGGATCCATCTCCATGAACTTATTGCTTGGCTTGGTCAGGACCTCAGCTAGAGCATGTTTTTGGGTTGATGGGGGAAACTGGAGTGCCCATTTTAAGATGCTGCATATGTCATTCTATAAGCTAAAGTCTTTTAGCATGAGACATATCAGGTGCATATTATTACCACTACAAACAAAACCTAAGGATTTAAAAATATGAGTAAAATGTACCTTGTCTAGGATTTGAGCATTAGTTGCTGGATTGGCCAGATCAGCAGCAGTCTGGAGCATTACCTTTGCCACTGTTGTCCTTGTGTTTTTTAACGCTGGATACAAAATAATGGAATATTATACTGCCATAAAAAACAGTTAACATTAACCATGTGATTTTACCTTTTTCACAGATTACTCTAGATGAGCCTTCACATGATGCATCCAACCAGTGATGTTCTGTTTGAGAATTTTCCATCACACAGTGCTCAGCGGTTTGCTTGTTGTCTGGCTCTCCATTAATCCAGTTTCTGAAGTAACTGATGCGGTTGTCGGACCACCTAAAGGCCTGTCTGCTCAGGCCAATCCACACCCAGTATACACCAATCAGGTTTGAGACTCTGGTCAGTTCGGACGCATCTTCAATGACAGCCAGGTCAATGTGATGGTTTCTGCAGTAGTCCCGCGCGTCCCACCAAGTTCGAAAAGACTTCACCAAAATGTATTCTTTGGATCCTGGCTGAAGCAAACCTATGTTTAAAACAATAACAATATTGTTGGTTAGAATCAAATTACTTCTTGTTATTTAAATAGACCTGAGTAATCCAATTTTGTCCCTCCTTTAAGGCTTGAGTGCTCATTACATTTCATCTATATCTTCCCATGTGTTGTTTTTTAATGTAAACTTTGAGCCATATATCCATACACTGGACACATTTTTTCATTTATGTTTCTTCTTTATCTCCATGATTATTTACTTAAGGCATCATAAGTATGAATATGGAATGAAGTACACAATAAATAAATTCAGTTTTTCTTTTTTTAATAGCCATAGCCCTTGTTTTTATTACTGCCGTTGAAAAATTGCATACCGTGAGGCACAGCTGTGAATAGGGTTGCCAACTCCCTGAAAAAAAAATAAGGGACACCTCATTGGCAGGACTGGCCGGACCGATTGCCTTCACCCTTCGTGGTGTAGTGAATCTTTTTAGCCCTTTTTTGTATGTGTGAAGCAATTTTTTAACTATTTGACTCAAACCTGAATTTAATTAGATGCATATTTGAGTGATATGGACACTGGGAAAATAAATAATTATCAGCAATTTATTTTTAATACTAAGTAACAAAATCAACAGAATAAAATAAATATCTGTCCTGCTTAACTTAAAACTGAATAAATTAATATAAACAGGGATGAAAGTGACCGAAAAGCTAGGGGGGTCTCACAAAATCTGACTTGCACTGGATGGAATCAGCTCAGGATGTGTAGTCTGGACAGTAGCTGCTGACAGCCAGACTCAAGCACATTTCTAATTGATCATCAGTTATGGTGGAACAGTAGCCTGGGAATTCCCAGGCCGCTTCCGTTCGTTTCGAACTGGAAGGCGGCCTGGAAACTCGTCCAAGCGAGAGTCCCAGATTTAGGGCCCCAATCAGAGAGCGGGGGAGGTGTGGCAAGACGGTGACGCGTACTACATGACAAACGGAAGCTTGTAGTTTGAACTGACAACTGACATGATTGGCTATGGACTTACGTATACGCTCAATGATAGACATTCATAACGCCCAATAAACGGCCGTTGGCAATCGCTAACCACACCTCCGCTACGGGATTTTTCGAAGCGAGTTTCCAGACCCATATCTCACTTGTGATATGGTCAGGTGTTAACCAGACTAGTGGAACAGTACTTGGGCTTAATGATCTTCATGTGGGAAAAGCCTGACTCATATAAATAAGTTTTCATACATACATACTATCTCCATTCATGTTAATTTTAATCTTAAAGGGACAGTGTGTAAGATTTTTACCTGTTAATTACTGAAATTGAAGATACCCATTCAAAAATACATTGTTTTCCAAGCCTTTTCACTTCCATCATGAAATCAAAGTATTCTTTTGGACTTAGATATAGTCACATAAAAGGGGGATCTTCCCCATATAGAGGCAGCCATTTTGAATACGAGAGCCGCAGAAGGACATTTGGGCTCATCCTTTGCCTCGGCTCCTGCTAACAGCTGCTTAGCCGCGCTGCATATGGCTCCCCCCTTCCCCCCTCCCCTTCCCCTTCTCTCCTTCGTTCCTCTGCTCCCATATGCAGCCAGGAGCGAAGGAGAGAAGGGGAAGGGGAGGGGGGGAGGGGGAGCATGCTGCTGTATCACACATCGTAATGGATATAACACGTATTTTGGACTAAATTGTTTTACTGGATTTTATTCGCTGGATCCTTATGGACAGATTGAGACCAAGTTTATGATGAAATACAGAGTTTGACCTGTGCAAAGCCTTCAAAGGTAAGCTAAGTAAGCTAAGTTTTGTGCTTTTCTGTATAAAAGCCCCATGTGCTCGGGGAGTGATTGTTTTGCAGGGAAATGAATTGCATAGTCAAAAAGAGGAGACTGTAAGGTTTCATTTGATGTGTAGATTGTCATGAATCATGATCGGGATTGTGTGTTTTCATGCGAAAAGAAAAAAAAAAGTGAACGGGGGACAGCGGTGTATACAGCGGTGCGCGGTTCGTGCGCGGGCACGCGCGATGTCGGCGGTACGTCGCGTCCGGGTGACCCTCGAGGTTTGCCATAGCCAAAAGAGGAAGTGGAATAGCTAGTAACCACCTATGCGCCACGAATCCTACACACTGTCCCTTTAAAATAAGCCAAGCAAACTGCACTGCACTTAAACACTCTGTGGCCCGTTTTTGGACCCTCACCACAGTTTGAGGACCTCTTCTTTGATTTTGTTTTTTTTTTTTTAAACCTGTTTTTTCTAACTGGAGTCACATTCTCTTACTGGTTTTGTAGTGGTATTTACCAGCCTCTGCACATTTACCCAGGGCTCTCAAGTCTCACGCTTTGAGAGTGTGACACACGCAATTCGACGTGTTCACACACAGCGCTCGCTCCTCGGGTAAAAAATTGTCCCCCCCTCGGAAAAAACGCAGCCTCACGCACCATCCCGCTCAAAACTTGAGAGCCCTGCATTTACCAAATGGATGTTGTGACAAACAGATGCATTTCTGCACTTTTATTTGGCAAAATTCAACCACATGTCGCTGTAGACATGCTCTGTGCTATAGACCTGCTCTGTGCGGACGCTGTAACATAAATTTAAATTAGTTTTTGCTTTGCATTTAGTCTTGCACTTCTAATCAGAGCGCATTGAGGAGCGAGCGTGTGCGCTACAGCAGGGAGGAGAAAGAGCTGGCGGCGCGCGCGGTTTCCGCGTGTTCCAGACGAGTGCAGGGCTGCAGTGTGAAAAACACGGTAAAAGTTTAGTGCTAAAGGCAGCGGCCGTAATGAAATATGATGACAATCATCTCGAGACCAAGACCAGACACCGATCGACTGGTAGATGATTGGGCACCCTGTTTTAGACACTATTTTTGATTCACACGGTAATACGGGACAAAGTGCGTCCGTCCCTTTTCAGCTCAAATACGGGACGCGTACTTTTGTTTCTGAATACGGGACGATTCCGTTTTTCAAGGGACGGTTGGCAACCCTAGCTGTGAAGTGAAAACCATTTCAGGAGACTTCATCATGAAGCTCATTGAGCGAAGCCCAAGGGTTTACCGTGCTATCACAACTAGAGATTGACAATGTACAACACAAATTCTACAGCAATAGGGATCCAGGACGCCAGGTCAGAGGGGAGTTATCAACAACTCCCCAACCAGAGATTGGGAACGAAGCCCCAATAAGTATCAGTGAATGAATGAATGAATCAACGAATGAACACAAGGCAAACCCGTGAAGTACCAGCTGAAAGTCCCCAAGAAGACGTGAATGCAGCTCTGAGAGCGATCCCTACCACAACCATCACTGAAACCAATGAGCTGATATACATTTCAGCAGCAGTTATCCTAGAGGTGCTGGGCTATAGAGCCATAAGAAACAATACCCACCATGGAAAAGACGGCTAAAATCTGAAGTTGCTCGTTATGGCAGAACCCATCAGACCAACCTGTGAGCTGCCTGGATTGATTACAAGACTGCCTATGGCTCAATGCCACTCATGGATCACTGAGTGCTTGGAGCTGTACCACATCAACAGGACTCTAAGGGCCTTTTTGCAATCTCGATGTGGTTGTGGAAAACAACCCTTGAAGCCAATGGCAAGCCATTGTTCTGCTACAATCTTTTCAATGACTTTAGAGGAAGTCTCTTTTTTGTCCCCACTTTTATGGATTGAGATAACCATGACTCTTTTAAAGGCAGGAGGGAATACACTATCTTTAAACAACTGATTGACAATGGAGGATAAATAAGGTGATTTTTACATTGTTTTAGAATGGCGTTAGAACAGAATAGAATAGAATAGTCTTTATTGTCATTATGTCAGGTAAAACATAACGAAATTGGGGAAGGCTTCTCCGCAAGTGTATCACAGATACAAAATATGTATGTTTAACTGGCAAACAAACAAATCTTCAATAACATACAGCACTGGGCATGCATGTAATTCACAGAATTAGTAAATTGTAGTAAGGTAAAGTGTTGTGATACAGTAGGGGGGTAGGGGGAGGGAGTTAGTGCATGTGTGAATTCAGTCTGGTGATGGCTTGGGGAATGAAGCTGTCTCTCCGCTTCTGATGGACCTGTGACATCTGCCTGATGGCAACAGTTCAAAGAGATGGTGTGCAGGGTGGGATACATCCAGAGTAATCCGCTCCGCCCTGCTGAGGCATCAGGAGGTATAGATGTCCTTCATGGAGGGGAGGGGGCAGCCGATAATCCTCTGGGCTATCTTCACCACCCCCTGTAGACTCTTCTGTTCTGCCTCCGTGCAGAGAGTGAACCACACCGGGATGCAATATGTGAGTATGTTCGCAATGGAGGAGCTGTAGAAGTTCACCAGCAGCTTCTGACTGATATTATTGATCCTGAGGAGTTGCTGGAAGTGCAGGCGCTGCTGGGCCTACTTTACTGGTAATGAGGTGCTTTTGGACCATACAGGTCAGCTGATATCATGGTCCCCAGCAATGTGAAGGAGAAGACTCTCTCTACACGGGCTCCGTTGATGTGGAATTGGGGACGGGTCTGCTCTGTTCTTTCTGAAGTCCAGGATGATCTTCTTGGCCTTTGTGGTATTCAGCGCCAGGTTGTTTGTCAAACACCACGTCAACAGGGCCAGGACCTCGTCCATGTAAGCAGCCCCCCGAGATCAGCCCCATGACTGTGTCGTCTGCGAACTTCACAATGGTGTTGTTGGAGTGGGTGGGGCTGAAGTCCGATGTGTAAAGTGTGTACAGGATAGAGCTCAGCATGCACCCTTGTGGGGGTCCCATGCTCAGTGTGCGAGTGGATGACAGGTGGGGTCCGAGTCTCACTACCTGGGGTTGATTTATGAGAAAGTCCTTGAGTAACAGTAACAGGTGAGTGGGTCAGACAGTTTGGTGACCAGGATGTCTGGGATGATGGTGTTAAATGCTGAACTGTAGTCAACAAAGAGCATCTGTACGTAGCTCTCCCATTGCTCCAGGTGGCTCAGCGCAGTGTGGAGGGTGATGGCGATGGTGTCCTCTGTCAAACTGTTTGCCCTGTAGGCAAATTGGTATGGATCGAAGGAGGAAGGAAGACAGTTCTTGATGTGCCTCAGCACCAGCCGCTCCAGACACTTTGTGATGATTGGTGTGAGGGCGACCGGCCTGAAGTCATTCAGTTAGTTTGTGGCTGGTTTCTAAGGTATGGGAATGATGGCAGGCTGGGATGGTGGCCTGTGCTAGGGAGAGGTTGAAGATCACGGAAAAGACCTCTGAAAGCTGGTGGGCACATGCTTTCAGGACATTCCGAGGTACGCCATCCGGTCCCGCTGCTTTCCTGGTGTTACCCCTGCTGAGCACCTGTTCCACCTCTCATACTTGTACAATCAGTGGTTTGAAGTTGGGCGCAGGGTGGAGCTGGGCTGGTGTGGCTGAACACTGCGGGGGTGAGACCTCAAAGCGTGAAAAGAAGACATTCAGTTCTTCTGCCAGAGAAACACTCATATCCCCATCTGTGGCGTTTGTCTGCCTGTAATTGGTCAATTGCTGTATCCCCTGACACACCTGCCGTGGGTTGTTATGGGAGAGGTGGTTCTCTGTCCTTCTCTTGTAGTCCAACTTGGCCTCCCTGATGCCTCTCCTCAGGTTAGCTCTGGCAGTGCTATATAGAGCTCTGTCTCCTGACCTGAAGGCTGTATCGCGTGTCCTGAGGAGTGCCTTGACCTGGCTAGTCATCCAGGTCTTCTGGTTGGGGAACACCCGGATGTGTTTCTCCACTGTAACGTTGTCCATACAGAACCTGATGTAGGACAGCAGCGTCTCAGTCTGTGCAGCCAGGTCCTCATGATGGAAGACACTCCATTCTGTGTTGTCAAAACAGTCCTGGAACTGAGAGAGGGCATCATCAGACCACGTGGTGATGGTGTTTGTCAGGGGAGTGGACTGTCTCCTGAGTGGTGTGTAGGCTGGTGTAGTGTGAGACACATGGGACAGAGGAAGGGGGAGACCCTCCACACAGCACCACACAGTCATGTCAAAGTGCACACAGTGGTCTGAATGGTCAAAGGAGGGGGCTATGAGCACATGCAAGAGATTCAGATACCCTTCCCAAGAGAATGAAGGGAGCGAGGGAGGGGTACATGGATAAGGCCCAGGGGACGAGCTCTTCAGCAGACAGAACACAGATTTAGCATGTAACACATCAGACACAGATCAGAATCTGTTATTCTGCCAATAAAAGTCCAAAACTCCTCATTACACAAAAATGTGGGGAATATTTTGAGTTTGGGTCAGGTTCAGCCAGTAGGCTTCATGTTGTGCACAGACTCGGGCCACTCTGGTGCTCAGTGCTCAAAGTAAGTAAAAGTGTTGAAGTTGCGTTTAGTTCCAGTGTGTCATTAAACCAAAGCCTCGCTCCTGTGCTTTGTCCGAGGGAAGAGATTTCTCTCAGGTCCAGTCATTATTTCATCCTCTCTCTGGTGGTCACCGCCACAGTGGTCTGTAGAAGTCTATGGTCACAGCGTGGACCCATTATCTTCATGTGCTGTCATATTCCAGAACTGCAGGCTATCTGGAGTGTCCAGAAGTAGAAGGTGTTCAGTGCTCAGAGACATGGCCAAGGTAAGGAAGGCTGAAACCCGACCACCACTGAACAACAAACAAGCTGAAACGTCAGTACTGGGCCAAGAAATATCTGAAGACAGATTTTTCAAAAGTTTTATGAACTGATGAGATGAGAGTGATTGTTGATGGACCAGATGGATCGGCCCTCGGTGGCCGAATAAAAGCTTTATGCAGAACTGCAAGCCTTTGGAGGGTCCTACACCTTGATGTTCGCGGGACTCCAGAGGCAACAGCAGCTTCAAATACCTGTTTGCTACTTTGTAATGGCATTTTAGCACCTGATCTCTTAATCTGATTTGTATTTGTCAGAAACTACACTGAAATTACTCTGAAACTATCCCACCTATCAGAGTAATTTGAGTGTAGTTAGCTCCTCCCTGCAGCTAGATATAAGCAGTGTCCATCAGCACCCTTAACCAGAACTGACGAAGCAGCGTGGATGAGCTGAGAAACATTTTCGACCAAATAAACTTTGTCCAGTTGACAAATTGAATTTCTCCTTTTACCATGGATTCTACCTGGACGACTGAGGGATTCTTCACACATGTTTGCTCTGAATCAGCTACAAATCTCTTAATCAGACCTGGGCAAACTGTTCTACAAAGGGCCGGTATGGCTGCAGGTTTCCTTTCCAACCAAGCAGCAGCACATCAGACTCATTTAATCAACTGATCTCAGTCTTCAAACAGGTGAAGGTGTGCTGCTGCTGCTTGGTTGGAAAGAAAACCTGCAGCCACACCGGCCCTTTGTGGAACAGTTTGCCCAGGTCGGCTCTTAAAAGTACATTGATCAAAGATCTAAGGTTTTCATACCTTGTCCAAGGTATTCAACTATTTCATACTTATACTAGAAAGATCCTTTTTCTTTCCCATATTGCTTGAAAATGTTGCCCTGCTTAAAGGAAAAGTAACGTTTTTTTTTTTTTTTTACAATTTGAGCCTTATTTCGGTAATAAAACAAGTTGTTTTACTCATCCATAGCACTTTGGTGTCATATGGAGCACTTCCAGAGATGTTTTAAGATTTGCGGTTAGCCTAGCGCGACTTCTAGCCATAGCTCGGGGCATATAATATATTCCCCAAGCATGTAGTATGCCCCGTGCGGGCTCCAAATAACACAAACTTTAGCACTTTTCAAATCATAGAAGCCTGATGTCTTAGTCTACGATTTCGTTTGAAGCAAAAGTGTTCTGTAATCCGAGATTTATCCATAGTTTACAGCTTTGCGTTTCATGTTTGGGTCCCGGGAGCTGAGAGCACAGTCCGCACATGCGCACTGGCGACCTCATCTACTCAAAACTATGGCTAAATCTCGGATTACAGGCCACTTTTGACCACACAAAATCGTAGGCATCGGGCTTCTATGATTTGAAAAGTGCTAAAGTTTGTGTTATTTGGAGACCGCAAACAAGTGCCCCGAGAACTCACATGATGGAGATCGCAAATCTAAAACAACTCCGGACGTGCTCCATATGACACCAAATTCCTATGGGTGAGTAAAACAACTTGTTTTATTACCAAAATAAGGCTCAGATTGTAAAAAACATTACTTTTCCTTTAATATTGTGGAACGTCCTTTTTAAAACGTTTTTTCCTTTAATTGGACATACCTGCCAAACTCATTGGCACAGGTGTGTGAGATGACTTCTCTGACCCAGTGAGATTAAGACCATCCATGAGCTTCACTGGAAAACTAAACATTTGACCTTTATGACACTTAAACACAATTTGCATAATAATTTGGAATGCGGTGTAACAAGTGAGTTTAGTTGCACAACAATTCTGTGCATTATAGTTGCCCAATAATTGTGCACATAGATTTTCTCCAAAAAAAATATAAATATTAAATATTCAGGTTTGAGGTTTATTAACATTTTGGATTGATCGAGAGCACTGTGGTTGTTCAATTATAAAATGAATGCCTAATAATTATGCACAGTGTAAAAACAGGGCCAGCAGAAAAGAATCAATTCTTCACTTTTGAACAGGTCAGAAGTCAGAAGACAGATTTCTATAATCAAGACACATTTTGTCTTCATTTATGTTTTAAATTTAGGATTAGCGATTCCAATTCAGACTTTGCTGTTACCTTGGGCTCCCCCCGGAGGAGCTGGAGGAAGTGTCAGGGGTGAAGGAAGTCTGGGAGTACCTGCTTAGACTGTTGCCCCCACGACCCGGCCCCGGATAAGCGGAAGAAAATGGATGGATGGATGGATGTTACCAATGAACAAAAAGTGATCATCTACGTATTGTGGTCTGAAGTAAAAGTTTTACAGCCTTTAAATTTTAAACGTTAAGATTGATAGCAGTATTTGACATTCCATAATATTCTACTAACATCGTTGATTTTTGAATATTTTATATTTTGCATTAACAGTAAAGAGATGGATGGGAACAAAGTAACATTAAACATTTGAAGTCTCTAAACTTATGTTTAATTCACATTCTTACCTCTGAAACAGACAAAATAAAAGGTGTCACTGTTCATACAGGGAACATCAATCCACCGTCCGTTCCTCATTGCAACACATGTTTGAACTGCACCGTGGAAGCTTGGCTCCCCTGCCTCCCAGATCTGGTACCCTCCAGGGCTGGTGGTCCCAGTAGCAGACCATGTCCAGGAGTTTGAGTCATTACCCATAATCCCACGCCATGAAGCAGGGTCATCGAACAGTCCAATCCAG
The DNA here is from genome assembly GCA_036785185.1 of Paratrypauchen microcephalus. Taxonomy (NCBI): domain Eukaryota; kingdom Metazoa; phylum Chordata; class Actinopteri; order Gobiiformes; family Gobiidae; genus Paratrypauchen; species Paratrypauchen microcephalus. The sequence continues at coordinate 1,069,259 of JAVJIX010000103.1, read as the reverse complement.
GCATATTCGTAGTAAAATGGTCTCTGTATGTCCTCCATGCTGGTAAATGTAGCCAGGTCATCGTAATGTAGTCTGCAGTACTGTTGAGCATCAGACCAAGTCATTCTTTTGTCGATAATGTGGTACTCATAAAACACCGTGTGGAAGCAGAAGACCACTTTAAGTCCTGTGGAGGGGGGAAATTATCTCCATTCAGATGTATACTTAAAGATAATAGACAAAATAAACCAAAAACAACCAAGTCACGTACCACAGAACAGGAATGCCCATGTTTCCTTGCAAGCCATTGCAGATGACTCTGTCATGGGTCAGTTGTGAGACAATTCAAAGGAGAGTGGTATGGTGGAGATTTTAGTTCCCTGAGTTTGAGCAATATCCAAAGTGAGTATGCAAAAATGGAAATATACATTTTCCCTATTCAAATGAATGTCTCTGTGCTTTTGAGAAACGTCAGGTGCTCGAGGGTTCATGAGAGTTTGCCAAACCAGTCCACATGTGCTTTGTGGATCTGGAGAAGGCATTCGACCGTGTCCCTCGTGGGATCCTGTGGGGAGTGCTCTGGGAGTACGGAGTCCGGGGCTCTTTGCTAAGGGCTGTCCGGTCCCTGTATGACCGGAGCAGGAACTGTGTTCACATTACCAGCAGTAAGTTAGACCTGTTTCCGGTGCTTGTTGGATTCCATCAGGGCTGCCCTTTGTCACCAGTTCTGTTCATTGTATTCATGGACAGAATTTCTAAGTGCAGTCAGGGGCCGGAGGAGATCCAGTTTGGGGACCACAGGATCTCATCTCTGCTGTTTGCAGATGATGTTGTCCTGATGGCTTCATTGAGCCGGGGCCTCCAGCATTCACTGGGGCGGTTTGCAGATGGGCTGGGATGAGGATCAGCTCCTCCAAATCCGAGGCCATGGTTCTCAACCCTCTCCAGGAGGGTGGAGAGTCCCTGCCTCAAGTAGAGGAGTTCAAGAATCTCAGGCGCTTCAAAGTTCAAAGTTCAAAGTCAGCTTTATTGTCAATTCTGCCATATGTGTTCAACATACAGTGAATCGAAATTTTGTTTCTCTCTGGCCAGGTAGTGCAAAAAGACAGTGTACAAAATACAATATGAAGACAAAACACAACAAAAAACTATCTAAGACAGAGATCTAAAGTTAAAACTAAAGTCTACGATCTAAAATCTTAAAACAGTGCAACATAATAAATAAACTATACTATATACAGATTTCCAAAGTGTGCAGTGTGCATCAAAATGTGCAATGGAAGATACAGCAGTGAATTGGTCATGTGCAGTAGAATGTGCATAGGAGTTAAGATAAAATAAAAATAAATGTGCAACAGTAGTAATTCTAGTGCAGTAACAGGAGTAAACAACAGTACTAAAATTCCAGTAGTAAATGTGCAATAACAGTAGTAAACAACAGTGCAACGGGGGTAAAATTCAATAACAGGAGTAAACAACAGTACTAAAAATTCCAGTAGTAAATGTAAGTGTGCAATAACAGTAGTAAACAACAGTGCAACAGGAGTAAAATCCAGTAGTAATGTAAATGTGCAACAGTGCAACAGTAGTCCTTAGCAGCAGTTTTTTTAAAAGTGTCTAGAGTGCTAGGTCTTTTTATGGAATACAGGTTATGCCAATATGGGGGGTGGGGGGTGGGAGATGGGTAAGGTGAGAGTTCGGGTGTGAGTTCAGCCTCCTGACAGCCTGGTGGATGAAGCTGTTTGACAGTCTGGTGGAGTGGGCCCGGAGACTCCGGTACCTTCTCCCCGAGGGCAGGAGGCTGAACAGGCTATGTGCGGGGTGGCTCGGGTCACCCACAATGCTGGACGCTCTGCGGGTGAGCTGGGTGTTAAAAATGTCTAGGAGGGAGGGGAGAGAGACACCAGCGATCCTCCCAGCTGCATTCACTATGCGCTGCAGGGCTTTCCTGTTCTGTTCAGTGCAGCTCCCGTACCACACAGTGATGCAGCTGGTCAGGACGCTCTCAATGGTGCCTCGGTAGAAGGTGGTCATAATGGGTGGAGGGGCTCCAGCTCTCCTCAGTTTGCGGAGGAAATAGAGGCGCTTCTGAGCCCTCTTTGCCAGTGATACAGTATTCACTGTCCAGGAGAGGTCCTCACTGATGTGCACCCCCAGGAATTTGGTGCTGCTCACCCTCTCTACAGCAGCACCATTGATGGACAGTGGGGGGTGCTGGGTGGGGCCTCTCCGGAAGTCAATAACAATCTCCTTGGTCTTTTCAACATTAAGAAGGAGATTGTTATTGCTGCACCACTGGGTCAGAAGGCTCACCTCACTCCTGTAGTTTGTCTCATCGTTATTAGAGATGAGACCCACCACAGTCGTATCGTCCGCAAACTTCACTATGTGATTGGTGCTGAACGCTGGTGAGCAGTCGTGGGTCAGCAGAGTGAAGAGCATCGGACTGAGCACACAGCCCTGGGGGGCTCCTGTGCTCAGTCTAATGCAGCTTGAGGTGTTTCTGCCGACCCGCACTGCCTGTGGCCTCTCACTGAGGAAGTCCAGCAGCCAATTACAGAGTGAGGTCTGAAGCCCCAGGTGGTCTAGTTTGATAATGAGCTGCTGTGGGATTATAGTGTTGAATGCTGAACTGAAATCTATGAACAGCATTCTCACATATGAGTCTTTATTGTCTAGGTGGGTGAGAGCCGGGTGAAGTGCAGAACAGATTGCATCCTCGGTAGAGCGGTTGGCCCGGTATGCAAACTGGTATGGGTCTAGGGTGGGGGGGAGGATGGATTTGATGTGTGCCATGACTAGCCGTTCAAAGCACTTCATGATGATGGGGGTCAGTGCAACAGGGCGATAGTCATTAAAAGTGGCCGGAGTGGGCTTCTTTGGCACAGGAACGATGGTAGTGGTTTTGAAGCAGGAGGGAACGACAGCCTGGCTCAGAGAAGCATTAAAGATGTCTGTGAAGACATCCTTGAGCTCCTCTGCACAGTCTTTCAACACACGACCAGGAATGTTGTCCGGGCCTGCAGCCTTGCGGGTGTTGATCCTGGAGAGTGTCCTCTTCACGCTGGCTGCAGACACACACAGGGGCTGGTCGTGGGGAGGTGGTGGAGTTTTTTGGGGCCGGGTGTCATTTCCTGCCTCAAACCGTGCAAAGAAGCTGTTGAGGTCATTGAGCAGGGTGATATTGTTGTCACAGGTCTGTGGCAAGGGTTTGTAGTCCGTGATGTTCTGGATGCCCTGCCACAGACTCCGTGTGTCCCTGCTATCTCTAAAGTGTCCGGTTATTTTCTGTGTGTATTTGTGTTTGGCTTTCCTGATTCCACGGGACAGGTTGGCTCTTGCTGCCCTCAGATGGGGGACATCCCCAGCTCTGAAGGCAGCGTTCCTGGCTCTCAACAGTCTGTGAACCTCCCCTGTCAGCCATGGCTTCTGGTTAGCCCTGGTGGTGATGGTTTTTGTGTGTGTGACATCACCAATGCATTTGGTGATGTAGGAGGTCACAGTGTCTGCGTACTCCTCAATGTCAGTGTGATTGTTGTATGTGGCGGCCTGTTTGAACACTGCCCAGTCTGTTGTACCGAGGCAGTGCTGTAGTGCAGACGAGGCCCCCTCTGGCCACACCTGGATCTGCTTCAGAGCCGGCCTAGAGACCCTTACACGGGGTCTGTATGCCGGTCTGAGCACAACAGAGATGTGGTCAGAGAGGCCTATGTGGGGGAGGGGGTAAGCCTTGTATGCTCCCTTGTGTGTAGTGTAAACCATGTCCAAAATGTTGTTTCCCCTGGTTGGGAAATCAACATGCTGATGCATTTGTGGCATGACAGTTTTGAGGTCTGCATGATTGAAATCCCCGGCAAGGATAAAGAATCCGTCCGGGTGAGCAGTCTGTTGCTCGCTAATGGAGTTATACAACTCATACAGTGCCTCTCTTCTATCAGCGCTGTTCGGTGATGGGGGGACGTAAACAACCACGAGCAATATTGCCGTGATTTCACGCGGGAGATAAAAAGGCCGGCACTTCAGAATCATAAACTCCACTAGGGGTGAACAGTGTCTACATACCACCACAGCGTCCCGACAATAAGTGTCCCGAAGAAAAATTATTAAACCCCCTCCGCGGGATTTAACTCCGGGGACACCGCTAGCTCGGTCCGAGCGGTAGCATGTTAGCTCATCCAGGCGCACCGCTGAGTCCGGGATGTTGTCATGGAGCCATGTTTCCGTAAAAACAAAAACACAGCACTCCCTCACGTCGCGCTGGGCAGCCCTCAGTCTGATGTAGTCCATTTTATTGTCCAGAGACTGCACGTTGGCGAGGAGAATGGATGGAATGGCCGGCCGGTGCGGGCTAGCCGTTAGCCTAGCTCTGATGCCGCCGCGCTTGCCTCGCTTCTGCCTCCTCTCACACCGCTTGCGGCGTCTCCTCTCCGGGCGGGGGGCGGCAGGCGAGTCCGGTGTAGCAGCGTTAGCAGCATTAGCAGCAGGCCGGCGGAGTAGTCCGAAGCGCGCCAGCTTCTCCTCTAGTGCAGTGTCCAGGGAGTTGTGCTGGCCAGTTCTGCCTATGTCCAGCAAGAACTGCCTACTGTACTTGTTAGAAAACACTGAAGACGAACAAGATAGACTAGACAAAGACGGTGAAAACACTACGCTATCGGCCGGACGAGGGGCCGCTGCGTCTTCACGCGCCGCCATCTCGCTTGTTCACGAGTGAGGGAAATGTGAACTTGAGACTCATTAATGACTGCATCTGGAACATTTGAAAGGTTTTGGTTGGAGTTATGATCATTAGCCAAAGCTCTGTGTGTGTATGTATATGTTACAAAGAGTTCAAAATAAAATTCAAACTATACAGTGCTTGGATTGGTGAAAGTAAAAAAAAAAAAATGTATCATCAGTTCAGTTGAAGCTTATGAATTTGTATCTTTAATATTACCAATAAAAACATTTTGAAATTCACAAATGTTTTATTCTTTCTCAATTGTATGTTTTAGAACAGATTTGATTTGAAATTTGAGCCACTAAAAAGGTTTCCCACCCATAAACAAGACTCACATCCAATAAATCTAGAACTGTAATGAAACTTCAATGAGAGTCTCAACTTTGTCTTCTGAGCTTAAAAAAACGACATATTTGAGCAGCAAATTAGGTGTTAGCTAATGCAAGCAACAGAACACTGGATTTCTGTGGAATGTTTTCATTTATTTTGCTAAGGACATATTTAATTTTATTATTTTGAAAGACATCTTTTGTAAATCTTCTAGAGGAACAGAAGACAGGACAATTACAATATATCATACATTTCAAACAAAAGAAATAGGCCTACATGTCCCACAGACCTAGGGGTGAAAAAATAACAAAAAATCCCTCCTGCCCAGAAAGGATTTTTCTTTTCTTTTTTTTTTTACTTACAGAGCACACTGTAATCACAAACTGCTCGTGTTCGACTGGCAGGGCACCTACAGTTTTCACAAAGGTCATGTTTGTGGCAATTTTCACCTATTTCCAGATCATAAACATTTTCTCTGGTCATTTCAATGCAAAGACTAGGCAGCAAAACACCTGGTGCTTAAAATTATTCAAATAAAATATTGTGTGACTAGTGACAGAAAACAAAAAACAGACAAATATCAATAAGGGATAATAAACCAAGCTGATAATAAGAGCATTACATGGATTAATATGTAGATAATAAATCACACTTTTACCTTCGTTATGACACACCCTAATTGCACAAACACTAAATGCAAAACATTAATATAATTTAGAACATACACACTCCTGCTATCAAATTTTAGCAATCGGTGACATTTTCCAAGTGAGTTTTACATCAGTAAGTCCAAAGGTTTTGAACAATGTGGTGATCTAGAACAGAAAGAAAAAATATTATAATATTATTAATAATATACATTTGATATTGAATCCAATCTCAGTAATAAAGGTCCAATATCACACAAAATTGACTCTTGTGAGCTTTTAGCCATGTTAGGATGTTGTTACCTTCTCAAAAACATACCTGGTGTTGGTGTTTTGTTTCATGCATATGTTTCAATAATCCTTTATCATTATCTGTCTACATCTTCAAAGCTCAAACTGTTCTGTTTTATCTTGTGATTTCATGTACAGGTAGTTTTCAAATTAACAGCTACCTTTTACCTTTAGATCAATAGAGATTGGTAGTTCCAGGGAGGAAATCATCCAAATGATCCCAGTGAAGGTGTATGGATGTTAAAAAAAAAAAGAGAAAAATATTGATATGCTGATATTTTTGGCTACATAATCATTTTCAGCCTCCACACCGCAAAGTCTACACTAAATCTTTTTGAGCTGCACTAGTAACTATACTTTATCACGCCTTTACTGTGAAATTATTATTATTTTAAATAAACATACCAGTATATTGATTTATTTTATATTTTACTTAAAGTAGAACTAAGTAAGACTTTTGCCTCGTTATGCATCTTTTCAAGTTCCTGATGGTGATGGTTACGTATTTTTGGGTGGTGTTTGAAGTGTCCATCTGCTGTCTCCATGCTGAAAACCAGCCTTGCAACATGGCAGACACGCCACACACACTGACTGTATTTTTATTTTTCATATGACAACATTACATGTTTTTGTGTGTAATATGTGACTCTACATATTATATATCTTTATAGTATATCTACAGTTTCAAGTACCTGGGTGTTCACCTCAACAATAAACTGGACTGGTCCCACAACACAGACGCCCTGTACAAGAAGGGCCAGAGTCGCTTCCACCTCCTGAAGAGGCTGAGGTCCTTTGGAGTGTGCAGACCTCTGCTCAAGACTTTATGACTCAGTGGTGGCCTCTCCTCTACGCTGTCGTCTGCTGGGCCCCGAGCAGCACAGAGCGGGACAGGAAAAGACTGAATAAGCTGGTCAGGAGGGCCAGCTCTGTCCTGGGCTGTCCTCTGGACTCTGTAGGTGGCTGAGAGGAGGGTACTGGCCAAATTCACGTCCATCATGGACGACACCTCTCACCCTCTGCACCAGACTGTAGAGGAGCTGAGCAGCTCCTTCAGCAGCCGACTGAGGCTCCCCCAGTGCAAGAAGGAGCGCTACCGCAGATCCTTCATCCCCACAGCCATCAGACTGTACAACTCTACTGTATAGTCCAAACGCGCAATATTTTTTCCATACTCTCCTAGTTAGTTTTATTATTACTTATTTTAATATTGCATATTTTATTTTATTCTTGCCTGCATGCACTTTCTTTCTTGTTTAAACTTTCTCTGCCTACTGTGCTACTGAGCTACTGTGGCAAGTAAATTTCTCCTATGTGAGATCAATAAAGTCTTATCTTATCTTATCTTTTATTTTAATTAGAAAATGCAGCTGTAGAGGGAGCTGTATCGCTGAAAGTTACTCTTCATGTTTTTATTATCCTTTATTTATCCCTGTAGGGAAATTATCCTCTGCATTTCACCCATCCTTCTGGAGCAGTGGGCAGCACATGAAGGTGCCCGGGGACCCATCTCCATGAACTTATTGCTTGGCTTGGTCAGGGCGTCAGCTGGAGCATGTTTTTGGGTTGATGGGGGAAACTGGAGTGCCCATTTTAAGATGCTGCATATGTCATTCTATAAGCTAAAGTCTTTTAGCATGAGACATATCAGGTGCATATTATTACCACTACAAACAAAACCTAAGGATTTAAAAATATGAGTAAAATGTACCTTGTCTAGGATTTGAGCATTAGTTGCTGGATTGGCCAGATCAGCAGCAGTCTGGAGCATTACCTTTGCCACTGTTGTCCTTGTGTTTTTTAACGCTGGATACAAAATAATGGAATATTATACTGCCATAAAAACAGTTAACATTAACCATGTGATTTTACCTTTTTCACAGATTACTCTATGTAAGCCTTCACATGATGCATCCAACCAGTGATGTTCTGTTTGAGAATCTTCCATCACACAGTGCTCAGCGGTTTGCTTGTTGTCTGGCTCTCCATTGATCCAGTTTCTGAAGTAACTGATGCGGTTGTCGGACCACCTAAAGGCCTGTCTGCTCAGGCCAATCCACACCCAGTATCCACCAATCAGGTTTGAGACACTGGTGAGTTCGGACGCATCTTCAATGACAGCCAGGTCAATGTGATGGTTTCTGCAGTAGTCCCGCGCGTCCCACCAAGTTCGAAAAGACTCCACCAAAATGTATTCTTTGGATCCTGGCTGAAGAGAACCTATGTTTAAAACAATAACAATATTGCTGGTTAGAATCAAATTACTTCTTGTTATTTAATTTGACCTGAGTAATCCAAATTCCCTCCTTTAAGGCTTGAGTGCTTATTACATTTCATCTATATCTTCCCTTGTGTTTTTTTTTTTAATGTAATCTTTTGGTCATATATCCATATAGTGGACACATTTTTTCATTTATTTTTCTCCTTTATGTCCATGATTATTTACTGAATGAATCATAAGTATGAATATGGAATGAAGTAAACAATAAATATATTCAGAATAACTCAAAACTTAGTTTAGTTTTTCTTTTTTTAATAGCCATAGCCCTTGTTTTTATCACTGCCTTTGACAAATGGCATACCTTGAGGCACAGCTGTGAAGTGAAAAACATTTCAGGAGACTTCATCATGAAGATCATTGAGAGAAGCCCAAGGGTTGACGATGTACAACACAAATGCTACAGCAATGGGGATCCAGGACGCCAGGTCAAAGGGGAGTTAACACCAACTCCCCAATCAGAGATTGGGTACGAAGCCCCAATAAGTATCAATGAATCAACGAATGAATCAACGAATGAACACAAGGCAAACCCGACGCCTGTTACAGAGGCTAAGTGAAGTACCATCTGAAAGATGTCCTTCAGGGAGGGGAGGGGGCAGCCGATAATCCTCTGCGCTATCTTCACCACCCCCTGTAGACTCTTCTGTTCTGCCTCCGTGCAGAGAGTGAACCACACCGGGATGCAATATGTGAGTATGTTCTGGATGGAGGAGCGTTAGAAGTTCACCAGCAGCTTCTGACTGATATTATTGATCCTGAGGAGTTGCAGGAAGTGCAGACATGGGGACTTGAGACTTAGTGACTTGGACTCGAGTCGACTCGAGTCGCTGTTTTTATGACTTGTGACTTGACTCGACAAAAAATGAAATACTTGAGACTTGACTCGGACTTGGAAGTCTAGGACTCGGGACTTGATTTGACTTGAGACACGATGACTTGAATGACTTGCGTGTTCACATAATGTTTTCGTGCTCATTCAACGGCACTGCCATGTCCTGGGACACAACGTGTGCACCACGTGCACCACCACCGGCACGAGGCCGCGTGTACACCGCGGCTGCGAGCACGAAAACGATCCGCGGCGCCCGGACCGCGTACTCTCAGCCTGAGCCACAAACCAGCCGCACAAAATCAGCAAAGAGTGGCCCGTGGTGGTTTAATCCCGGTTTAGTCCAGGTCTAGACCTGGTCCAGTCCTGGTTTAGTCCAAGTCCAGTCCAGGTTTAGACCAGGCCCGGCGCCAGACATAAAATATTAAGGGGGCGATGAGTAGGGGTGTGCAAAATAATCGTTATGACAATGCATCGCGATACTAACTTTCACAATATATTGCATCGATTCTTGATGCCAAAAATCGATTATTATTAATTAATAATTTAATATTTAATAATTTAATATTTAATATAAATAAATACATAAATAAATTATTAGTTTTTTTTTTTAAATAAATCCTATGCACTTTTTTCTTTGTGAAAGGGTATTGTTTGTTATGATGGGAGCTACCTCCAAAATGGCAAATGTTTGAAAATCATTTTTTGCTTTAGAAAAAATCCTATGCACTTTTTTTGTTATTGGTTTTGTTTATTTGTTTTTGTTATTCAATAAATTCTGTTATGAATTGAGTTGCTCAGAGTTATGTATCAATTGAAGACACTACCCAGATACACAGCCACTGATATTTAAGTTATCCTCTTTTTTTTGGTACATTTTCACAAGACTATCGAATATATTGCAATGCATCGCAATAATTCAAGTATCGTGATGCATCGTGATAGTATCGCATCGTGGCATATGAATCGTGATTCGAATTGAATCGTGACTTCTTTGCCAATACCCACCCCTAGCGATGAGTTTATCACAGGGGGCGGGGTCGCGTCCCACTCCTCGCGTGCGTAATGGGTCAGGCGCGCTCCTCGAGAGCTCGTGTATTTAGACTACACCTTTGTAAGAGACTGACTGAGTAAAAGTAAAAAGTGATGAGTTTTTTAAATTATTATTTGAACGTAGACCCTCGGTCAAGTGATCTCCTGCATACCACAAAACCCAGCCAACAAGTGACGCCAAAAGACAGTACATTAACGCCACATAGACCTCCACCACAAGCGCAAACACAGCACATATGGGCAATGCGCAACAGCGCAACTCTCACATCTGAGGGGGCGGGACTGATGACGTGAGGGGGTGTCGCCACCAAACGCCCCCTCGTGGTGCCGGCCATGGCTTAGACCTGGTTTAGACCTGGTCTAGACCTGGTTTAGTTCTGGTCTAGACCTGGTTTAGTTCTGGTCTAGACCTGGTTTAGTCCACGTTTAGTCCTGGTCTAGTCTCTTAGCCAATCAGGACAGAACACAATGTTACACTATAAAAAAAAGTTACACTATAAAAAGAAAATTTTAAAAATAATAATAATAATAATAAATCTGCGAACCGCGATAGAGCGAGGGATTACTGTATTTTGTTATTCAGCATTTGTCTACTTTTTACTAAGGAATAATTAATTGAGGAATATACAATATAATAATACTATGATATATTTTTGACTCAGTGTTATGTATACTATAGCTTATATTCTTAAAGACCCTATTGAAACACTAAAATGCAGGTGAAAACGTCTCTTATCAATTAATCGTAAGTCGATCGATAAGGTCAATCAGCTATAGATTAAGGCACTGCTGGGCCTTCTTTACTAGTGGTGAGGTGTTTTTGGACCATGACAGGTCAGCTGATTTTATGGTCCCCAGGAATGTGAAGGAGTGGACTCTCTACACGGACGCCGTTGATATGGAATGGGGGGCTAGTCTGCTCTGTTCTTTCTGAAGTCCAGGATGATCTCCTTGGCTTTTGTGGTATTCAGCACCAGGTTGTTTGCGAACACCACATCAACAGGGCCAGGACCTCGTCCCTGTAAGCAGCCCCCCGAGATCAGCCCCATGACTGTGTCGTCCGCGAACTTCACAATGGTGTTGTTGGAGTGGGTGGGGCTGAAGTCCGATGTGTAGAGTGTGTACAGGACAGAGCTCAGCATGCACCCCTCCCTTGCTCAGTGTGCGAGTGGAGGACAGATGGGGTCTCACTGCCTGGGGTTGGTTTGTGAGAAAGTCCTTGAGTAAAAGAAACAGGTGAGTGGGTGAAGTCCCAGGTCAGAGAGTTTGGTGAACAGGATGTCTGGGATGATGGTGTTAAATGCTGAACTGTAGTCAACAAAGAGCATCTGTACGTAGCTCTCCCATTGCTCCAGGTGGCTCAGCGCAGTGTGGAGGGTGATGGCGATGGTGTCCTCTGTCAACCTGTTTGCCCTGTAGGCAAATTGGTATGGATCGAAGGAGGAAGGAAGACAGTTCTTGATGTGCCTCAGCACCAGCCGCTCCAGACACTTTGTGATGATTGGTGTGAGGGCGACTGGCCTGAAGTCATTCAGTTAGTTTGTGGCTGGTTTCTTAGGTATGGGAATGATGGTGGCAGACTTGAGGCAGGCTGGGATGGTGGCCTGTGCAAGTGAGATGTTGAAGATCATGGAAAAGACCTCTGAAAGCTGGTGGGCACATGCTTTCAGGACCTTCCCAGGTACGCCATCCGGTCCCGCTGCTTTCCTGGTGTTACCCTTGCTGAGCACCTGTTCCACCTCTCATACTTGTACAATCTGTGGTTTGAAGTTGGGCGCAGGGTGGAGCTGGGCTGGTGTGGCTGAACACTGCGGGGGTGAGACCTCAAAGCGTGAAAAGAAGACATTCAGTTCCTCTGCCAGAGAAGCACTCGTCTCCCCATCTGTGGCGTTTGTCTGCCTGTAATTGGTCAGTTGCTGTATCCCCTGACACACCTGCCGTGGGTTGTTATGGGAGAGGTGGTTCTCTGTCCTCCTCTTGTAGTCCAACTTGGCCTCCCTGATGCCTCTCCTCAGGTTAGCTCTGGCAGTGCTATATAGAGCTCTGTCTTCTGACCTGAAGGCTGTATTGCGTGTCCTGAGGAGTGCCTTGACCTGGCTAGCCATCCAGGGCTTCTGGTTGGGGAACACCCGGATGTGTTTCTCCACTGTGACGTTGTCCATACAGAACATGATGTAGGACAGCAGCGTCTCAGTCTGTGCAGCCAGGTCCTCATGATGGAAGACACTCCATTCTGTGTTGTCAAAACAGTCCTGGAACTGGGAGAGGGCATCATCAGACCACGTGGCGATGGTGTTTGTCAGGGGAGTGGACTGTCTCCTGAGTGGTGTGTAGGCTGGTGTAGTGTGAGACACATGGGACAGAGGAAGAGTGAGACCCTCCACGCAGCACCACACAGGCATGTCAAAGTGCACACAGTGGTCCGAATGGTCAAAGGAGGGGGCTATGAGCACATGCAAGAGATTCAGATACCCTTCCCAAGAGAAAGAAGGGAGCGAGGGAGGGGTACATGGATAAGGCCCAGGGGACGAGCTCTTCAGTAGACAGAACACAGATTTAGCATGTAACACATCAGACACAGATCAGAATCTGTTATTCTGCCAATAAAAGTCCACACGAAACATCCAAACTTTGCTTACCTGTTTGAGTGCACTGGGCTGGTTTGGGACAGGCATAGGCACAAGTTCTCATTTGTGTAACTCCTCGTTACACAAAAATGTGGGGAATATTTTGAGTTCGGGTCAGGTTCAGGCAGTAGGCTTCATGTTGTGCACAAACTCGGGCCACTCTGGTGCTCGGTGCTCAAAGTAAGTAAAAGTGTTGAAGTTGCGTTTAGTTCCAGTGCGTCATTTAACCAAAGCCTTGCTCCTGTGCTTTGCCCGAGGGAAGAGATTTCTCTCAGGTTCAGTCTTTATTTCATCTTCTCTCTGATGTCTAATATTTTCGAGAATAATGAGTGGAATAAACAACCCTTCTCCGGGTTTTGGCTAACCTATGCTTAGCTCATCCATCAGAACTGAAGAAGCAGCTTGGAGCTGTGAAACGTATGCAACCAAATAAACTTTTGTCGAGTTGACAAATTGAATTTCTCCTTTTGCCATTGAATGAGATGGCGTGTCCAAGCTTTTGACTGGTGGTGTAGGTTGAAATAAAAAATAACATGTATGCAATTCTGCTGCTTGCTACACTGAAAGGCCACTAGTACACATGATTTTTATGCATATTCGCCAGCTCCAAGCTGTATAAACTTGAATTCTTATTGGATTTAAACATAAATGGTGATGTGTATTTGTCTAATGCAAGAGGGTGTGGCCTAAGGAGATCAACACTCTATCAAGGTGTGAAGAATTATTATGCAGCTTCTTTTCCTCAGGCAAAATGGGCCAAAAAAGAGATTTAACTGACTCTTAAAGCCAAAATTTTTAAAAAGACTTTCAGAGCGATGCAGCGCTCTTGAAATTGCAAAGATATTGGGGCATGAAACGTTTTGTTGCAAATAGTCAACAGTGTTCCAAGAAATGAGAACAAAAGACAGAAATTAACTGAAAGAAGAATCAAACATGAAGCTACCAGAAAACCCATTATCTTCATGTGCTGTCATATTCCAGAAATGCAGCCTATCTGGAGTGACCAGAAGTACAAGGTGTTCAGGCGCTTTGTGTTACAATTTTTGTATGAAAAGCGCCTTATAAATATTGTTTGATTGATTGATTCAGTGCTCAGAGACATGGCCAAGGTAAGGAAGGCTGAAACCCGACCAGTACTGAACAAGAAACATAAGCTGAAACGTCAGTACTGGGCCAAGAAATATCTGAAGAGAGATTTTTCAAAGGTTTTATGAACTGATGAGATGAGAGTGACTGCTGATGGACCAGATGGATCGGCCCTCAGTGGCAGAATAAAAGGTTTATGCAGAACTGCAAGCCTCTGGAGGATCCTACACCTTGATGTTCGCGGGACTCCAGAGGCAACAGCAGCTTCAAATACCTGTTTGCTACTTTGTAATGGCATTTTAGCAGCTGCTCTCTTAATCTGATTTGTATTTGTCTGTCAGAAACCTTCCTCATTGTGCCATAATCTGCACAAATCCATGTTTGCTCTTAATCAGACCTGGGCAAACTGTTCTACAAAGGGCCGGTGTGGCTGCAGGTTTTCTTTCCAACCAAGCAGTTGGGTTTATTTTTTTTTTAAAGTCTAAAGTAAAAGTTTTACAGCCTTTAAATTTTAAATGTTAAGATTGATAACAGTATTTGACATTCAATAATGTTCTTCTACCAGTGTTGAGTTTTGAATATCTCATATTTTGCATTAACAGTAAAGAGATGGATGGGGACAAAGTAACATTAAACACTTACACTTATGTTTAATTCACATTCTTACCTCTGAAACAGACAAAATAAAAGGTGTCACTGTTCATACAGGGAACATCAATCCACCGTCCGTTCCTCATTGCAACACATGTTTGATCTGCACCCTGGAAGCCTGGCTCCCCTGCCTCCCAGATCTGGTACCCTCCAGGGCTGGTGGTCCCAGTAGCAGACCATGTCCAGGAGTTTGAGTCATTACCCATAATCCCACGCCATGAAGCAGGGTCATCGAACAGTCCAATCCAGGCATAATAATAGAAAAATTGTCTCTTGACTCTCTGTATGTCCTCAATGCTGGTAAATGTAGCCAGGTCATCGTAATGTAGTCTGCAGTACTGTTGAGCATCAGACCAAGTCATTGCTGTGTTGATAAAGTGGTACTCATAAAACACCGTGTGGAAGCAGAAGACCACTTTAAGTCCTGTGGAGGGGGAAAATTATCTCCATTCAGATGTATACTTAAAGATAATAGACAAAATAAACCAAAAACAACCAAGTCACGTACCACAGATCAGGAATGCCAATGTTTCCTTGCAAGCCATTGCAGATGACTGTCATGGGTCAGTTGTGAGACAATTCAAGGGAGAGTGGCATGGTGGAGATTTCACTTCCTTGTGTTTGAGCAATATCCAAAGTGAGTATGCAAACATGGAAATATACATTTCCCCTATTCAAATTAATGACTCTGTGTTTTTGAGAAATGTCAGGTGCTCGAGGGTTCATGGGAGTTTGCCAAACCAGTCCACATGTGCTTTGTGGATCTGGAGAAGGCATTTGACCGTGTCCCTCGTGGGGTCCTGTGGGGAGTGCTCTGGGAGTATGGAGTCCGGGGCTCTTTGCTAAGGGCTGTCCGGTCCCTGTATGACCGGAGCAGGAACTGTGTTCACATTACCGGCAGTAAGTTAGACCTGTTTCCGGTGCTTGTTGGATTCCATCAGGGCTGCCCTTTGTCACCAGTTCTGTTCATTGTATTCATGGACAGAATTTCTAAGTGCAGTCAGGGGCCGGAGCGGATCCGGTTTGGGGACCATAGGATCTCATCTCTGCTGTTTGCAGATGATGTTGTCCTGATGGCTTCATTGAGCCGGGACCTCCAGCATGCACTGGGGCGGTTTGCAGATGGGCTGGGATGAGGATCAGCTCCTCCAAATCCGAGGCCATGGTTCTCAACCCTCTCCAGGAGGGTGGAGAGTCCCTGCCTCAAGTAGAGGAGTTCAAGAATCTCAGGCGCTTGTTCACGAGTGAGGGAAATGTGAACTTGAGACTCATTAATGACTGCATCTGGAACATGTGAAAGGTTTTGGTTGGAGTTATGATCATTAGCCAAATCTCTATGTGTGTATGTATATGTTACAAAGAGTTCAAAATAAAATTCAAACTATACAGTGCTTGGATTGGTGAAAGTTAAAAAAAAAAAAAAAAAAGTATCATCAGTTCAGTTGAAGCTTATGAATTTGTATCTTTAATATTACCAATAAAAACATTTTGAAATTCACAAATGTTTTATTCTTTCTCAATTGTATGTTTTAGGACAGATTTGATTTGAAATTTGAGCCACTAAAAAGGTTTCCCACCAGTGTCAAATCTAGAATTGTAATGAGACTCCAATGAGAGTCTCAACTTTGTCTTCTGAGCTTAAAAAAACTACATATAAGGGCAGCAAATTAGGTGTTACCTAATGCAAGCAACAGAACACTGGATTTCTGTGGAATGTTTTCATTTATTTTGCTAAGGACATACTTCATTTTTCTATTTTATTTTGAAAGACATCGTTTGTAAATCTTCTATCTAGAGGAACAGAAGACAGGACAATTACAATATATCATAAACTTCAAACAAGTACAACACAAAAGAAATAAGCCTACATGTCCCACAGACCTAGGGGTGAAAAAATAACAACAAAAAAATCCCTCCTACCCAGAAAGGATTTTTCTTTTTCTTTTTTTTTACTTACAGAGCACACTGTAATCACAAACTGCTCGTGTTCGACTGGCAGGGCACCTACAACTTTCACAAAGGTTAAGTTTGTGGCAATTTTCACTTATTTCCAGATCATAAACATTTTCTTTGCTCATTTCAATGCAAAGACTAGGCAGCAAATCACCTGGTGCTTAAAATGATTCAAATAAAAGAAAAAACAGACAAATATCAATAAGGGATAATAAACCAAGCTGATAATAAGAGCATTACATGGATTAATATGTAGATAATAAATCACACACGTACATATACCCGTGCAGTCAGCACAGTTGTACATTTTACCTTCGTCATGACACACCCTAATTGCACAAACACTAAATGCAAAACATTAATATAATTTAGAACATACACACTCCTGTTATCAAATTTTAGCAATCGGTGACATTTTCCAAGTGAGTTTTACATCAGTAAGTCCAAAGGTTTTGAACAATGTGGTGATCTAGAACAGAAAGAAAAAATATTATAATATTATTAATAATATACATTTGATATTGAATCCAATCTTAGTAATAAAGGTCCGATATCACACAAAATTGACTCTTGTGAGCTTTTAGCCATGTTAGGATGTTGTTACCTTCTCAAAAACATACCTGGTGTTGGTGTTTTGTTTCATGCATATTTCAATAATCCTTTATCATTATCTGTCTACATCTTCAAAGCTCAAACTGTTCTGTTTTATCTTGTGATTTCATGTACAGGTAGTTTTCAAATTAACAGCTACCTTTTACCTTTAGATCAATAGAGATTGGTAGTTCCAGGGAGGAAATCATCCAAATGCTCCCAGTGAAAGTGTATGGATGTTAAAAAAAAGAGAAAAATATTGATATGCTGATATTTTTGGCTACATAATCATTTTTCAGCCTCCACACCGCAAAGTCTACACTAAAGTTTTTTGTGAAATTATTATTATTTTAAATTAAAAATACCAGTATATTGATTTATTTTATATTGTACTTAAAGTAGAACTAAGTAACACTTTTGCCTCGTTAAGCATCTTTGCAAGTTCCTGTGATGGTTAAATACGTATTTTTGGGTGGTGTTTGAAGTGTCCATCTGCTGTCTCCATGCTGAAAACCAGCCTTGTAACATGGCAGACACGCCACACACCCTGACTGTATTTTTATTTTTCATATGACAACATTACATGTTTTTGTGTGTAATATGTGACTCTACGTATTATATATCTTTATAGCATATCTACAGTTTCAAGTACCTGGGTGTTCACCTCAACAATAAACTGGACTGGTCCCACAACACAGACGCCCTGTACAAGAAGGGCCAAAGTCGCCTCCACCTCCTGAAGAGACTGAGGTCCTTTGGAGGGTGCAGGCCTCTGCTCAAGACTTTATGACTCAGTGGTGGCCTCTCCTCTACGTTGTCGTCTGCTGGGCCCCGAGCAGCACAGAGCGGGACAGGAAGAGACTCAGGAAGAGACTCAACAAGACTCAACAAGCTCTGTCCTGGGCTGTCCTCTGGACTCTGTAGGTGGTTGAGAGGAGGGTGCTGGCCAAATTCACGTCCATCATGGACGACACCTCTCACCCTCTGCACCGGACTGTAGAGGAGCTGAGCAGCTCCTTCAGCAGCCGACTGAGGCTCCCCCAGTGCAAGAAGGAGCGCTACCGCAGATCCTTCATCCCCACAGCCATCAGACTGTACAACTCTACTGTATAGTCCAAACGTGCAATATTTTTTCCATACTCTCCTAGTTACTGTTTTATTATTACTTATTTTAATATTGCATATTTTATTTTATTCTTGCCTGCATGCACTTTCTTTCCTGTTTAAACTTTCTCTACCTGGAGCTACTGTGGCAAGTAAATTTCTCCTATGTGAGATCAATAAAGTCTTATCTTATCTTATCTTTTATTTTAAGAAATTTTAAGAAAATGCAGCTGTTCGCTGAAAGTTACTCTTCATGTTTTTATTATCCTTTATTTATCCCTGTAGGGAAATTATCCTCTGCATTTCACCCATCCTTCTGGAGCAGTGGGCAGCACATGAAGGCGCCCGGGGACCCATCTCCATGAACTTATTGCTCGGCTTGGTCAGGACCTCAGCTAGAGCATGTTTTTGGGTTGATGGGGGAAACTGGAGTGCCCATTTTAAGATGCTGCATCTGTCATTCTATAAGCTAAAGTCTTTTAGCATGAGACATACCAGGTGCATATTATTACCACTACAAACAAAACCTAAGGATTTAAAAATATGAGTAAAATGTACCTTGTCTAGGATTTGAGCATTAGTTGCTGGATTGGCCAGATCAGCAGCAGTCTGGAGCATTACCTTTGCCACTGTTGTCCTTGTGTTTTTTAACGCTGGATACAAAATAATGGAATATTATACTGCCATAAAAACAGTTAACATTAACCATGTGATTTTACCTTTTTCACAGATTACTCTATGTAAGCCTTCACATGATGCATCCAACCAGTGATGTTCTGTTTGAGAATTTTCCACCACACAGTGCTCAGCGGTTTGCTTGTTGTCTGGCTCTCCATTGATCCAGTTTCTGAAGTAACTGATGCGGTTGTCGGACCACCTAAAGGCCTGTCTGCTCAGGCCAATCCACACCCAGTTTACACCAATCAGGTTTGAGACTCTGGTGAGTTCGGACGCATCTTCAATGACAGCCAGGTCAATGTGATGGTTTCTGCAGTAGTCCCGCGCGTCCCACCAAGTTCGAAAAGACTCCACCAAAATGTATTCTTTGGATCCTGGCTGAAGAGAACCTATGTTTAAAACAATAACAATATTGCTGGTTAGAATCAAATTACTTCTTGTGATTTAATTTGACCTGAGTAATCCAAATTCCCTCCTTTAAGGCTTGAGTGCTTATTACATTTCATCTATATCTTCTCTTGTGTTTTTTTTTTTAATGTAATCTTTTGGTCATATATCCATATAGTGGACACATTTTTTCATGTATTTTTCTTCTTTATGTCCATGATTATTTACTGAATGAATCATAAGTATGAATATGGAATGAAGTAAACAATAAATAAATTCAGAATAACTCAAAACTTAGTTTAGTTTTTCTTTTTTTAATAGCCATAGCCCTTGTTTTTATCACTGCCTTTGACAAATGGCATACCTTGAGGCACAGCTGTGAAGTGAAAAACATTTCAGGAGACTTCATCATGAAGATCATTGAGAGAAGCCCAAGGGTTGACGATGTACAACACAAATGCTACAGCAATGGGGATCCAGGACGCCAGGTCAAAGAGGAGTTAACACCAACTCCCCAACCAGAGATTGGGTACGAAGCCCCAATAAGTATCAATGAATCAACGAATGAATCAACGAATGAACACAAGGCAAACCCGACGCCTGTTACAGAGGCTAAGTGAAGTACCATCTGAAAGATGTCCTTCAGGGAGGGGAGGGGGCAGCCGATAATCCTCTGCGCTATCTTCACCACCCCCTGTAGACTCTTCTGTTCTGCCTCCGTGCAGAGAGTGAACCACACCGGGATGCAATATGTGAGTATGCGTGAAGAGTCCCTCAGTCGTCCAGGTAGAATCCATGATCAAAGGAGAAGTTCAATTTGTCAACTGGACAAAGTTTGTTTGGTTGAAAACGTTTCGCCGCTCATCCGAGAGGCTTCGTCAGCTCTGGCCCTCATGCAGGTTAGACCCTGTTTATATCTAGCTGCAAGGGAGGAGCTAGCTACCCTGAACAATCCCCGCTACTCTCTTTTGTTTTACGAATTCCTCTGGCGTCTTGTATTAGCATATCTATCAGCCCTAGGCTGCGCTTACTACACTGAAACAGCTCTGAAACCATCAACTAATCTGTCACTTTGTATTTCAAATTTCTCTGGCGTCCAATTCCCTATTCAAGACAACGACCCTCTCCACCCCTCTGCAATGGCTTGTCTGTCCTAATGATTCTTTGTTTGACAATCGAATTATAGATGGGAGACAAGTTGTGTCTAACTCCCCCATTTCTGTTTAACGACGGATTCTCTTTTTTGACAAAAATAGCCTCTTTAACTCCCCTCTCAAACCAGTTCTTTTCCCTGGCTAAGATCTGAACCTCACTGTCCTCAAATGAATGGCCCGCGGCTTCTAGGTGAAGATGAACGGCAGATGACGGTCCACTCTGGCACGCCCGCCTGTGTTGGTACATCCTCTTGTGAAGTGGCTGCTTGGTTTCCCCAATATAGCGCTCACTGCAGTCTTCACTACACTGAATGGAGTAGACCACATTGCTTTGTTTGTGGCTCGGTGTTTTGTCCTTTGGGTGGACGAGTTTTTGTCTTAAAGTGTTTGTGGGTTTGAAATAAACTGGGATTTCATATTGTCTGAAAATCCTCTGTAGTTTTCACGAAACGCCGGCCAAGTACGGAATCGCTACCCCTTTCCTCCTGGGTTCGGATTCTCTGTTGTCTTGTTTCTTGCCCTTGTCTCTCTTGGTTTTGTTGACAGCCCATTTAGGATATCCACAAACAGAGAGGGCTTCCTGCACATGTTGTTCTTCTTTCTCCTTCCCCTCTGTGCTTGTGGGAACCACTTGGGCCCTGTGTTGTAATGTCCGAATAACACCTAGTTTGTGCTGCAGTGGATGGTGTGAATCAAAAAGCAGGTATTGGTCTGTATGTGTGGACTTCCTGAAGACTTCTACTTGGAGTCCCCGGTCTCCTCCTATCGTTACTGCACAATCTAAGAATGCCAATGTGTTATCATTAGCATCTTCACGGGTGAATTTGATATTAGGATCTACAGAATTGATATGTGCAGTAAAAGGTTCCAATTCTTGAATTTTGATTTTTGTGAAATTATCATCAACATAACGAAACCAGTGTGTGGGAGGAGTGCCTGGATATGAAGCTAAGGCACTCTGGTCAAATTGAGAACACAGCCGAATTTGTTAACAAAGTTAAGTTTCTCCAGATTGGTCAGGATGAGACAATGGTTTCCTTTGATGTAACCTCTCTTTTCACTTGTATCCCCACAGCTGTAGCGGTCGAAGCAGCGAGAAGGAGTTTACTACAGGATTCCAAGCTAGAAGAGAGAACCAAACTTTCTCCTGACCAAATCTGCCAACTGCTGGAAATTTGTCTAAATACCACCTATTTCCAGTTCAGAGGGAACTTCTACAGGCAGATCCACGGCTGTGCGATGGGCTCACCGGTCTCCCCTATCATGGCTAATTTATACATGGAACAATTTGAACAGAGTGCCTTAGCTTCATATCCAGGCACTCCTCCCACACACTGGTTTCGTTATGTTGATGATAATTTCACAAAAATCAAAATTCAAGAATTGGAACCTTTTACTGCACATATCAATTCTGTAGATCCTAATATCAAATTCACCCGTGAAGATGCTAATGATAACACATTGGCATTCTTAGATTGTGCAGTAACAATAGGAGGAGACCGGGGACTCCAAGTAGAAGTCTTCAGGAAGCCCACACATACAGACCAATACCTGCTTTTTGATTCACACCACCCACTGCAGCACAAACTAGGTGTTATTCGGACATTACAACACAGGGCCCAAGTGGTTCCCACAAGCACAGAGGGTAAGGAGAAAGAAGAACAACATGTGCAGGAAGCCCTCTCTGTTTGTGGATATCCTAAATGGGCTGTCAACAAAACCAAGAGAGACAAGGGCAAGAAACAAGACAACAGAGAATCCGAACCCAGGAGGAAAGGGGTAGTGATTCCGTACTTGGCCGGCGTTTTGGAAAAACTACAGAGGATTTTCAGACAATATGAAATCCCAGTTTATTTCAAACCCACAAACACTTTAGGACAAAAACTCGTCCACCCAAAGGACAAAACACCGAGCCACAAACAAAGCAATGTGGTCTACTCCATTCAGTGTAGTGAAGACTGCAGTGAGCGCTATATTGGGGAAACCAAGCAGCCACTTCACAAGAGGATGTACCAACACAGGCGGGCGGGCCAGAGTGGACCGTCATCTGCCGTACATCTTCACCTAGAAGCCGCGGGCCATTCATTTGGGGACAGTGAGGTTCTTAGCCAGGGAAAAGAACTGGTTTGAGAGGGGAGTTAAAGAGGCAATTTTTGTCAAAAAAGAGAATCCGTCGTTAAACAGAAATGGGGGAGTTAGACACAACTTGTCTCCCATCTATAATTCGATTCTCAAACAAAGAATCATTAGGACAGACAAGCCATTGCAGAGGGGTGGAGAGGGTCGTTGTCTTGAATAGGGAATTGGACGCCATAGAAATTTGAAATACAAAGAGACAGATTAGTTGATGGTTTCAGAGGTGTTTCAGTGTAGTGAGCGCAGCCTAGGGCTGATAGATATGCTAATACAAGACGCCAGAGGAATTCGTAAAACAAAAGAGAGTAGCGGGGATAGGTCAGAGCTTTGTTCAGGGTAGCTAGCTCCTCCCTTGCAGCTAGATATAAACAGGGTCGAACCAGCATGAGGGCCAGAGCTGACGAAGCCTCTCGGATGAGCGGCAAAACGTTTTCAACCAAACAAACTTTGTCCAGTTGACAAATTGAACTTCTCCTTTGAATATGTGAGTATGTTCTGGATGGAGGAGCGTTAGAAGTTCACCAGCAGCTTCTGACTGATATTATTGATCCTGAGGAGTTGCAGGAAGTGCAGACATGGGGACTTGAGACTTAGTGACTTGGACTCGAGTCGACTCGAGTCGCTGTTTTTATGACTTGTGACTTGACTCGACAAAAAATGAAATACTTGAGACTTGACTCGGACTTGGAAGTCTAGGACTCGGGACTTGATTTGACTTGAGACACGATGACTTGAATGACTTGCGTGTTCACATAATGTTTTCATGCTCATTCAACGGCACTGCCATGTCCTGGGACGCAACGTGTGCACGTGTGCACACGTTGCGTGCACCACGTGTGCACGCAACGTGTGCACCAAACAATCCGCAGCGCCCGGACCGCGTACTCTCAGCCCGAGCCACAAACCAGCCGCACAAAATCAGCAAAGAGTGGCCCGTGGTGGTTTAATCCCGGTTTAGTCCAGGTCTAGACCTGGTCCAGTCCTGGTTTAGTCCAAGTCCAGTCCAGGTTTAGACCAGGCCCGGCGCCAGACATAAAATATTAAGGGGGCGATGAGTAGGGGTGTGCAAAATAATCGTTATGACAATGCATCGCGATACTAACTTTCACAATATATTGCATCGATTCTTGATGCCAAAAATCGATTATTATTAATTAATAATTTAATATTTAATAATTTAATATTTAATATAAATAAATACATAAATAAATAAATTATTAGTGTTTGTTTTTTTATAAATCCTATGCACTTTTTTCTTTGTGAAAGGGTATTGTTTGTTATGATGGGAGCTACCTCCAAAATGGCAAATGTTTGAAAATAATTTTTTGCTTTAGAAAAAATCCTATGCACTTTTTTTGTTATTGGTTTTGTTTATTTGTTTTTGTTATTCAATAAATTCTGTTATGAATTGAGTTGCTCAGAGTTATGTATCAATTGAAGACACTACCCAGATACACAGCCACTGATATTTAAGTTATCCTCTTTTTTTTGGTACATTTTCACAAGACTATCGAATATATTACAATGCATCGCAATAATTCAAGTATCGTGATGCATCGTGATAGTATCGCATCGTGGCATATGAATCGTGATTCGAATTGAATCGTGACTTCTTTGCCAATACCCACCCCTAGCGATGAGTTTATCACAGGGGGCGGGGTCGCGTCGCACACACACATCCCACTCCTCGCGTGCGTAATGGGTCAGGCGCGCTCCTCGAGAGCTCGTGTATTTAGACTACACCTTTGTAAGAGACTGACTGAGTAAAAGTAAAAAGTGATGAGTTTTTTTTAATTATTATTTGAACGTAGACCCTCGGTCAAGTGATATCCTGCATACCACAAAACCCAGCCAACAAGTGACGCCAAAAGACAGTACATTAACGCCACATAGACCTCCACCACAAGCGCAAACACAGCACATATGGGCAATGCGCAACAGCGCAACTCTCACATCTGAGGGGGCGGGACTGATGACGTGAGGGGGCGTCGCCACCAAACGCCCCTTCATGGTGCCGGCCATGGCTTAGACCTGGTTTAGACCTGGTCTAGACCTGGTTTAGTTCTGGTCTAGACCTGGTTTAGTTCTGGTCTAGACCTGGTTTAGTCCACGTTTAGTCCTGGTCTAGTCTCTTAGCCAATCAGGACAGAACACAATGTTACACTATAAAAAAAAGTTACACTATAAAAAGAAAATTTAAAAAAAATAAAAAATAATAATAAATCCGCGAACCGCGATAGAGCGAGGGATTACTGTATTTTGTTATTCAGCATCAATACATTTGTCTGCTTTTTACTAAGGAATGATTAATTGAGGAATATACAATATAATAATACTATGATATATTTTTGACTCAGTGTTATGTATACTATAGCTTATATTCTTAAAGACCCTATTGAAACACTAAAATGCAGGTGAAAACGTCTCTTATCAATTAATCGTAAGTCGATCGATAAGGTCAATCAGCTATAGATTAAGGCACTGCTGGGCCTTCTTTACTAGTGGTGAGGTGTTTTTGGACCATGACAGGTCAGCTGATTTTATGGTCCCCAGGAATGTGAAGGAGTGGACTCTCTACACGGACGCCGTTGATATGGAATGGGGGGCTAGTCTGCTCTGTTCTTTCTGAAGTCCAGGATGATCTCCTTGGCTTTTGTGGTATTCAGCACCAGGTTGTTTGCGAACACCACATCAACAGGGCCAGGACCTCGTCCCTGTAAGCAGCCCCCCGAGATCAGCCCCATGACTGTGTCGTCCGCGAACTTCACAATGGTGTTGTTGGAGTGGGTGGGGCTGCAGTCCGATGTGTAGAGTGTGTACAGGACAGAGCTCAGCATGCACCCCTCCCTTGCTCAGTGTGCGAGTGGAGGACAGATGGGGTCTCACTGCCTGGGGTTGGTTTGTGAGAAAGTCCTTGAGTAAAAGAAACAGGTGAGTGGGTGAAGTCCCAGGTCAGAGAGTTTGGTGAACAGGATGTCTGGGATGATGGTGTTAAATGCTGAACTGTAGTCAACAAAGAGCATCTGTACGTAGCTCTCTCCCTGCTCCAGGTGGCTCAGCGCAGTGTGGAGGGTGATGGCGATGGTGTCCTCTGTCAACCTGTTTGCCCTGTAGGCAAATTGGTATGGATCGAAGGAGGAAGGAAGACAGTTCTTGATGTGCCTCAGCACCAGCCGCTCCAGACACTTTGTGATGATTGGTGTGAGGGCGACTGGCCTGAAGTCATTCAGTTAGTTTGTGGCTGGTTTCTTAGGTATGGGAATGATGGTGGCAGACTTGAGGCAGGCTGGGATGGTGGCCTGTGCTAGCGAGATGTTGAAGATCATGGAAAAGACCTCTGAAAGCTGGTGGGCACATGCTTTCAGGACCTTCCCAGGTACGCCATCCGGTCCCGCTGCTTTCCTGGTGTTACCCTTGCTGAGCACCTGTTCCACCTCTCATACTTGTACAGAGAAGCACTCGTCTCCCCATCTGTGGCGTTTGTCTGCCTGTAATTGGTCAGTTGCTGTATCCCCTGACACACCTGCCGTGGGTTGTTATGGGAGAGGTGGTTCTCTGTCCTCCTCTTGTAGTCCAAGTTTGCCTCGCTGATGCCTCTCCTCAGGTTAGCTCTGGCAGTGCTATATAGAGCTCTGTGTTGTCAAAACAGTCCTGGAACTGGGAGAGGGCATCATCAGACCACGTGGTGATGGTGTTTGTCAGGGGAGTGGACTGTCTCCTGAGTGGTGTGTAGGCTGGTGTAGTGTGAGACACATGGGACAGAGGAAGGGGGAGACCCTCCACGCAGCACCACACAGTCATGTCAAAGTGCACACAGTGGTCCGAATGGTCAAAGGAGGGGGCTATGAGCACATGCAAGAGATTCAGATACCCTTCCCAAGAGAAAGAAGGGAGCGAGGGAGGGGTACATGGATAAGGCCCAGGGGACGAGCTCTTCAGTAGACAGAACACAGATTTAGCATGTAACACATCAGACACAGATCAGAATCTGTTATTCTGCCAATAAAAGTCCACACGAAACATCCAAACTTTGCTTACCTGTTTGAGTGCACTGGGCTGGTTTGGGACAGGCATAGGCACAAGTTCTCATTTGTGTAACTCCTCGTTACACAAAAATGTGGGGAATATTTTGAGTTCGGGTCAGGTTCAGGCAGTAGGCTTCATGTTGTGCACAAACTCGGGCCACTCTGGTGCTCGGTGCTCAAAGTAAGTAAAAGTGTTGAAGTTGCGTTTAGTTCCAGTGCGTCATTTAACCAAAGCCTTGCTCCTGTGCTTTGCCCGAGGGAAGAGATTTCTCTCAGGTTCAGTCTTTATTTCATCTTCTCTCTGATGGTCGCAGTCACAGTGCTCTGTAGAAGTCTATGGTCACAGTGTGGACTGCAGGAAATCCACCACTTCACTGGGAAAGTGCACGAGCTTGTGCACGAGAACATGCTGTTTTAAATGTCTAATATTTTCGAGAATAATGAGTGGAATAAACAACCCTTCTCCTCACCCATCAGAACTGAAGAAGCAGCTTGGAGCTGTGAAACATATGCAACCAAATAAACTTTTGTCGAGTTGACAAATTGAATTTCTCCTTTTGCCATTGAATGAGATGGCGTGTCCAAGCTTTTGACTGGTGGTGTAGGTTGAAATAAAAAATAACATGTATGCAATTCTGCTGCTTGCTAAACTGAAAGGCCACTAGTACACATGATTTTTATGCATATTCGCCAGCTCCAAGCTGTATAAACTTGAATTCTTATTGGATTTAAACATAAATGGTGATGTGTATTTGTCTAATGCAAGAGGGTGTGGCCTAAGGAGATCAACACTCTATCAAGGTGTGAAGAATTATGATGCAGCTTCTTTTCCTCAGGCAAAATGGGCCAAAAAAGAGATTTAACTGACTCTTAAAGTCAAAAATTTTAAAAAAGACTTTCAGAGCGATGCAGCGCTCTTGAAATTGCAAAGATATTGGGGCATGAAACGTTTTGTTGCAAATAGTCAACAGTGTTCCAAGAAATGAGAACAAAAGACAGAAATTAACTGAAAGAAGAATCAAACATGAAGCTACCAGAAAACCCATTATCTTCATGTGCTGTCATATTCCAGAACTGCAGCCTATCTGGAGTGACCAGAAGTACAAGGTGTTCAGGCGCTTTGTGTTACAATTTTTGTATGAAAAGCGCCTTATAAATATTGTTTGATTGATTGATTCAGTGCTCAGAGACATGGCCAAGGTAAGGAAGGCTGAAACCCGACCAGTACTGAACAAGAAACATAAGCTGAAACGTCAGTACTGGGCCAAGAAATATCTGAAGAGAGATTTTTCAAAGGTTTTATGAACTGATGAGATGAGAGTGACTGCTGATGGACCAGATGGATCGGCCCTCAGTGGCCGAATAAAAGGTTTATGCAGAACTGCAAGCCTCTGGAGGATCCTACACCTTGATGTTCGCGGGACTCCAGAGGCAACAGCAGCTTCAAATACCTGTTTGCTACTTTGTAATGGCATTTTAGCAGCTGCTCTCTTAATCTGATTTGTATTTGTCTGTCAGAAACCTTCCTCATTGTGCCATAATTTGCACAAATCCATGTTTGCTCTTAATCAGACCTGGGCAAACTGTTCTACAAAGGGCCGGTGTGGCTGCAGGTTTTCTTTCCAACCAAGCAGTTGGGTTTATTTTTTTAAAAAAAGTCTGAAGTAAAAGTTTTACAGCCTTTAAATTTTAAATGTTAAGATTGATAACAGTATTTGACATTCGATAATGTTCTTCTACCAGTGTTGAGTTTTGAATATCTCATATTTTGCATTAACAGTAAAGAGATGGATGGGGACAAAGCAACATTAAACACTTACACTTATGTTTAATTCACATTCTTACCTCTGAAACAGACAAAATAAAAGGTGTCACTGTTCATACAGGAAACATCAATCCACCGTCCATTCTTCATTGCAACACATGTTTGATCTGCACCCTGGAAGCCTGGCTCCCCTGCCTCCCAGATCTGGTACCCTCCAGGGCTGGTGGTCCCAGTAGCAGACCATGTCCAGGAGTTTGAGTCATTACCCATAATCCCACGCCATGAAGCAGGGTCATCGAACAGTCCAATCCAGGCATATGTGTAGTAAAATGGTCTCTTGACTCTCTGTATGTCCTCCATGCTGGTAAATGTAGCCAGGTCATCGTAATGTAGTCTGCAGTACTGTTGAGCATCAGACCAAGTCATCTGTGTGTCGATAATGTGGTACTCATAAAACACCGTGTGGAAGCAGAAGACCACTTTAAGTCCTGTGGAGGGGGAAAATTATCTCCATTCAGATGTATACTTAAAGATAATAGACAAAATAAACCAAAAACAACCAAGTCACGTACCACAGAACAGGAATGCCAATGTTTCCTTGCAAGCCATTGCAGATGACTCTGTCTTCAGTTTATGGATCAGTTGTGAGACAATTCAAGGGAGAGTGGCATGGTGGAGATTTCAGTTCCTTGTGTTTGAGCAATATCCAAAGTGAGTATGCAAACATGGAAATATATATTTCCCCTATTCAAATTAATGACTCTGTGTTTTTGAGAAATGTCAGGTGCTCGAGCGTTCATGGGTGTTTGCCAAACCAGTCCACATGTGCTTTGTGGATCTGGAGAAGGCATTCGACCGTGTCCCTCGTGGGATCCTGTGGAAGGTGCTCTGGGAGTACGGAGTCCGGGGCTCTTTGCTAAGGGCTGTCCGGTCCCTGTATGACCGGAGCAGGAACTGTGTTCGCATTACCGGCAGTAAGTTAGACCTGTTTCCGGTGCTTGTTGGATTCCATCAGGGCTGCCCTTTGTCACCAGTTCTGTTCATTGTATTCATGGACAGAATTTCTAAGTGCAGTCAGGGGCCGGAGCGGATCCGGTTTGGGGACCACAGGATCTCATCTCTGCTGTTTGCAGATGATGTTGTCCTGATGGCTTCATTGAGCCGGGACCTCCAGCATGCACTGGGGCGGTTTGCAATTGTGTGTGAAGCAGCTGGGATGAGGATCAGCTCCTCCAAATCCGAGGCCGTGGTTCTCAACCCTCTCCAGGAGGGTGGAGAGTCCCTGCCTCAAGTAGAGGAGTTCAAGAATCTCAGGCGCTTGTTCATGAGTGAGGGAAATGTGAACTTGAGACTCATTAATGACTGCATCTGGAACATTTGAAAGGTTTTGGTTGGAGTTATTCATCATTAGCCAAAGCTCTGTGTGTGTATGTATATAACTATACAGTGCTTGGATTGGTGAAAGTTAAAAAAAAAAAAAAAATGCATCATCAGTTCAGTTGAAGCTTATGAATTTGTACCTTTAATATTACCAATAAAAACATTTAGAAATTCACAAATTGTAGGAGCCATTTCGTACATTCTGTGTTCTGGAGTACTCTTTTTATAGCAGCTCTTCTTGTCCCGCCTTCAGGTTCAGGAAATGCTTTCTGATTGGATGACTTTGATCTAGCTTTATTCCTTGTTCTTTTATCTTTGGTCTTACCTGCTATAAATGCAGACCTTAGGAGTCACACTGACACAGAGAGCACACAGACACCGGAGAAGACACACCTCACCAAGACACATAACACACACTCACACACACGAAGAAAGAGACCACGCTACATAGGTAGTAGTGTGGATAAGAAGCCGCGGTCTGGTGGCCAGGAGGATGCCCCGAGACCATAGAGTATCGGATGAGCCGAGATGACGGGGTATTAGGACGTCCTGGACCACAGAAGCTACACAGTCTTTTGACCGTCGCGTAATAACCAAGCAAGAGTGTAACATCGTCCGTCTCCCGGGTGATAGACGGGAACGCGCACCGTTACAAGGCACGTACGGACGGACGCCAACGTAGGAACGCCACGTGGGACGTCACGTAACAAGGAGGTCACGTGAAACGTCACGTAGCAGCCGCAGGTAGCAAATAAGACGGATTCTCGTCGGGAGCCGAGAAGCGAAGAAGCACGGTCTCCCAAGTGACAGACGGGAAAACGCAACGCTACAAGGCACGTACGGACAGCAAAGAAGAACCAGTAGCACCGTTGACAACGCAACGTAGGGTGAGTCCTGTCGGGAGCCACGGAGGACAAGGGAGCCCGGTCTCCCAGTGACAGGTAGGAGCTCACCGCTATACGACACGCAAAGACGCCAAGAAGGACATCACCACACATACAGAGCCTAACACAACACACGTAGGAAAACCACAAGCCTCAGAAATTAATCTTTCCATTTCCCTCTTTATTCACCTTATTTGTACCCGCTCTGTATGACCTTTCACTTTAGTAAAGATAGAAAAGACAAACTTGGATTCAAGACTCTTTATTTACTTTACGTGACGCGTCGGAAAGAAACTTCAAGAAACACCGAGACCGAGGCTAGTGGGGCGCATTGCCGCACTCACACAAATGTTTTATTCTTTCTCAATTGTATGTTTTAGGAATAGCCTTGATTTCAAATTTGAGCCACTAAAAAGGTTTCCCACCAGTGTCAAATCTAGAATTGTAATGAGACTCCAATGAGAATCTCAACTTTGTCTTCTGAGCTTAAAAAAAACAGAACACTGGATTTCTGTGGAATGTTTTCATTTATTTTGCTAAGGACATACTTAATTTTTCTATTTTATTTTGAAAGACATCTTTTGTAAATCTTCTATCTAGAGGAACAGAAGACAGCACAATTACAATATATCATAAACTTCAAACAAGTACAACACAAAAGAAATAAGCCTACATGTCCCACAGACCTAGGGGTGAAAAAATAACAAGAAAAAAATCCCTCCTACCCAGAAAGGATTTTTCTTTTTCTTTTTTAACTTACAGAGCACACTGTAATCACAAACTGCTTGTGTTCGACTGGCAGGGCACCTACAGCTTTCACAAAGGTTAAGTTTGTGGCAATTTTCACCTATTTCCAGATCATAAACATTTTCTTTGCTCATTTCAATGCAAAGACTAGGCAGCAAAACACCTTGTGCTTAAAATGATTCAAATAAAACAAAAAACAGACAAATATCAATAAGGGATAATAAACCAAGCTGATAATAAGAGCATTACATGGATTAATATGTAGATAATAAATCACACACGTACATATACCCGTGCAGTCAGCACAGTTGTACATTTTACCTTCGTTATGACACACCCTAATTGCACAAACACTAAATGCAAAACATTAATATAATTTAGAACATACACACTCCTGTTATCAAATTTTAGCAATCGGTGACATTTTCCAAGTGAGTTTTACATCAGTAAGTCCAAAGGTTTTGAACAATGTGGTGATCTAGAACAGAAAGAAAAAATATTATAATATTATTAATAATATACATTTGATATTGAATCCAATCTTAGTAATAAAGGTCCGATATCACACAAAATTGTCTCTTGTGAGCTTTTAGCCATGCTAGGATATTGTTACCTTCTCAAAAACATACCTGGTGTTGGTGTTTTGTTTCATGCATATGTTTCAATAATCCTTTATCATTATCTGTCTACATCTTCAAAGCTCAAACTGTTCTGTTTTATCTTGTGATTTCATGTACAGGTAGTTTTCAAATTAACAGCTACCTTTTACCTTTAGATCAATAGAGATTGGTAGTTCCAGGGAGGAAATCATCCAAATGATCCCAGTGAAGGTGTATGGATGTTTACAAAAAAAGAGATAGTGTCCATCTGCTGTCTCCATGCTGAAAACCAGCCTTGCAACATGGTGGACACGCCACACACCCTCACTTTAATTTTTCATATGACAACATTACATGTTTTTGTGTGTAATATTTGATTGTACATATTATATATCTGATTTTAATTAGAAAATGCAGCTGTAGAGGGAGCTGTATCGCTGAAAGTTACTCTTCATGTTTTTATTATCCTTCATTTATCCCTGTAGGGAAATTATCCTCTGCATTTCACCCATCCTTCTGGAGCAGTGGGCAGCACATGAAGGTGCCCGGGGACCCATCTCCATGAACTTATTGCTTGGCTTGGTCAGGACCTCAGCTAGAGCATGTTTTTGGGTTGATGGGGGAAACTGGAGTGCCCATTTTAAGATGCTGCATATGTCATTCTATAAGCTAAAGTCTTTTGGCATGAGACATATCAGGTGCATATTATTACCACTACAAACAAAACATATATAAGGATTTAAAAATATGAGTAAAATGTACCTTGTCTAGGATTTGAGCATTAGTTGCTGGATTGGCCAGATCAGCAGCAGTCTGGAGCATTACCTTTGCCACTGTTGTCCTTGTGTTTTTTAACACTGGATACAAAATAATGGAATATTATACTGCCATAAAAAACAGTTAACATTAACCATGTGATTTTACCTTTTTCACAGATTACTCTATGTACGGCTTCACATGATGCATCCAACCAGTGATGTTCTGTTTGAGAATTTTCCACCACACAGTGCTCAGCGGTTTGCTGGTTGTCTGGCTCTCCATTAATCCAGTTTCTGAAGTAACTGATGCGGTTGTCGGACCACCTAAAGGCCTGTCTGCTCAGGCCAATCCACACCCAGTATCCACCAATCAGGTTTGAGACTCTGGTGAGTTCGGACGCATCTTCAATGACAGCCAGGTCAATGTGATGGTTTCTGCAGTAGTCCCGCGCGTCCCACCAAGTTCGAAAAGACTTCACCAAAATGTATTCTTTGGATCCTGGCTGAAGAGAACCTATGTTTAAAACAATAACAATATTGCTGGTTAGAATCAAATTACTTCTTGTTATTTAATTTGACCCGAGTAATCCAATTTTGTCCCTCCTTTAAGGCTTGAGTGCTCATTACATTTCATCTATATCTTCCCATGTGTTGTTTTTTAATTTAAACTTTGGGTCATATATCCATACACTGGACACATTTTCATTTATGTTTCTTCTTTATGTCCATGATTATTTACTGAAGGAATCACAAGTATGAATATGGAATTAAGTAAGCAATAAATAAATTCAGAATAACTCAAAACTTAGTTTAGTTTTTCTTTTTTTTTAATAGCCATAGCCCTTGTTTTTATCACTGCCTTTGTCAAATGGCATACCTTGAGGCACAGCTGTGAAGTGAAAACCATTTCAGGAGACTTCATCATGAAGCTCATTGAGAGAAGCCCAAGGGTTTGCCACGCTATCACAACTAGAGATTGATGAGGTACAACACAAATACTATGGCAAGGGGGATCCAGGACGCCAGGTCAGAGGGGAGTTAACAACTCCCCAACCAGAGACTGGGTACGAAGCCCCAATAAGTATCACGCTGAACGAGGCAGCGTCTGACCTGAAAGATAAAATCCTGGCCCAAATGAACACAAGAGGCTATAGAGGCTAAGTGAAGTACCATCTGAAAGTTTCCATGAAGATGTGAATGCAGCACTGAGAGTGATCCCTACCACAAACATCACAACCATCACTGAAACCACTGAGCTGATATACATTTCAGCAGCAGTGATCCTAGAGGTGCTAGGCTATAGAGCCATAAGAAACAATACCCACCATGGAAAAGATGGCTAAAATGTGAAGTCACCCGTTATGGCAGAACCCATCAGACCAACCTGTGAGCTGCCTGGATTGATTACAAGACTGCCTATGGCTCAATGCCACACACATGGATCACTGAGTGCTTGGAGCTGTACAATATCAATAAGACTCTAAGGGCATTCATTGCAAACTCGATGCGGTTGTGGAAAACCACCCTTGAAGCCAATGGCAAGCCACTTGCACAAGTGTCCATCAAATGTGGCATATACCAAGGAGACGCACTGTCCCCACTGCTGTTCTGCATAGGTCTGAACCCCCTTAGCCAAATCATCGAAAGCACTGGATACGAATACCGACTCAGAAATGGGGCCACCATCAGTCACCTCCTCTACATGGATGACAAGCTGTACGCTAAGAGAGAGCGAGACATCGACTCACTGATCCACACCACCAGGATCTACAGCACAGACATTGGAATGTCATTCGGGCTTGAGAAATGTAGTAGGATGGTGACAAAGAGAGGGAAGGTAGTCCACACAGAGGGGGTCTCACTCCCAGAGGGAACAATAACAGACATTGAGGACAGTTACAAGTGCCTTGGTATCCCACAAGCAAATGGCAACCTTGAAGAGGCAACAAGGAAAGCGGCTACGGCCAAATACCTGCAACGAGTAAGGCAAGTCCTAAGAAGTCAGCTCAATGGCAAGAACAAGGCCCCGGCAATAAACAGCTATGCCCTGCCAGTGATTAGATACCCAGCAGGAATCATAAGCTGGCCAAAGGAGGAGATACAGACCACAGACGTTAAGACATGAAAGCTCGTGACCATGCATGGAGGGTTCCATCCCAAATCCAGCACCCTGAGACTGTACACGAGCCAGAAGGAAGGAGGCAGAGGACTAGTGAGTGTGGGAACCACTGTCCAGGATGAAACATCCAAAATCCATAAGTACATCAAGGACAAGGCCCCAACAGATGATGTGCTCAAGGAATGCCTCAGACAGTGGAGTGCAGAGGAAAAGGTGCTGGAGGGACTATCATGGCAGGACAAGCCCCTACATTGAGCATACCACCGAAACATAACTGAAGTGGCTGATATCAAGAAATCCTACCAATGGCTGGAGAGGGCTGGTCTGAAGGACAGCACAGAGGCCCTCATCCTGGCTGCACAGGAGCAGGCCTTGAGCACCCGAGCAATAGAGGCCCAGATCTACCACACCAGACAAGACCCAAGGTGTAGGCTGTGCAAAGAGGCTCCTGAGACAGTCCAGCACATAACTGCAGGGTGTAAGGTGCTGGCAGGGAAAGCATACATGGAGTGACACAACCAAGTGGCGGGCATAGTGTACAGAAACATCCGCGCAGAGTACGGGCTGGAGACCCCAAGGTCAAGGTGGGAAACACCTCCGAAGGTTGCAGAGAATGACCGAGCCAAGATCCTGTGGGACTTCCAGATACAGACTGACAGAATGGTGATGGCGAACCAACCAGACATAGTGGTGGTGGATAAGCAACAGAACAGAGCCGTGGTGGTGGCCATTGCAATACCAAGCGATGGTAACATCAGGAAAAAGGAACATGAGAAACTAGAGAAATACCAGGGGCTCAAGGAAGAGCTGGAAAAGGCCTGGAAAGAGAAGGCATCAGTGGTGCCCGTGGTGATTGGAGCACTCGGGGCTGTAACCCCCAAACTGGAGGAGTGGTTACAACAGATCCCAGGAAAAACATCAGACATCTCAGTCCAGAAAAGTGCAGTACTAGGAACAGCAAAGATACTGCGCAGAACTCTCAAGCTCCCAGGCCTCTGGTACAGGACCCAAGCTGGACGAGAGTGAAGAGAGACCAACCACCGTGGAAAGTGAGGAGCACATATATATATATATATATATATATATATATATATATATATAGTATATACTTATATATACTTATATATATATATATTAGGGGTGTGAATCTTTCACTCACAAAACGGTTCGATTCGAATCTCGATTCACAGGCTACGATTCGATTCAGGGACGATTCATAAAATTAGTAAACGATCCGGTACGATTCGATTCGATCCGATTCGATCCGATCCGGTTCGGTTAATTTCGATTCAGTACAAAGGTAGATAAGGTAGATATCAAAAATAAAAAAGTAGTTATAAAACAAGCAAGTTGCCTATTAAAGGCAAAAATCTGAATGAATCAGAATTAGTGCTTCAGTCACAGTTTCAGTAACTGTATAAAAGTGTAACATATCACTGACAAGAAGATAGATATTACTAGGCAGTTATAGAAAACACTAGCATGTTAAATCCAACATGTCTTTTTATGCCTGTAATTAACTTTTCTTAACAAAAAAAAAAAGAAAATCAGAGAGAGCTCTTAACACTGAATAATACTTTCTCTCCATCTCATAACATGACCTCAGTCTCCTTTGAGACAAAAATCATCTGTGTGTGTGTGAGGTACATTTCTATACACACAAATCACAAGTATTTAATACAGAAATGCACCAATTCTGATTATACATTGTATTTTCCACACAAAAGTAAATTAGCCAAGTCAATTTTAGCCCAAATCAAATATACATTGCCAATACATGAATGTTGTCTTAAATAAATCACCCAATCCACTAACCGTGACAATAAAAACGCTAGTATCATACAATTGTTATGGTCTATAGCTGCCATGCAGACTACTGAGCAAAGTGAAACATCAGACCGACAGTGAAAGTTTTATCAACGCGACACAACACTGGTACAAAAGTTAACCACGCATATGAACCATGTCCATAAATAGCGGTAGCGCACCAAATATTAATTTAACCACAGCTCAATAAAAGGAAACTTAGCTTAGCTTACCCATAGAGTAGATCTCCTGACGAGACGAGGCAGCGGGAAACCCGCCCTCCACACAATGCGAATTGGGACACTCGCATGATTGGCAGTTAACCGGCCAATAAGCTTCAACCCCAGGTAAGAGAACCACCCACCGTTCGCGAAAGAACGCAAACACACACAGCGCGGCTTCTGCACCATGAGAGAGACCGCTCAGGAGCCGAGAACCGATTCTTGGCCGTAAATCCGGTGCATCGGACCTTTCGTAGTGAATTTGGACCGATCCGGGCTCCGCTGATCGGTACACTCAGATCGCAGAGGTCACAGACCGATAACCGATCCAAATCGGTTAATCTTTACACCCCTAATATATATATATATATATATATATATATATATATATATATATATATAATCTGCTATGCCTGCTTTCAAATAGCGACAACTTCTTCAAATATGGTCAGCTTTTCATGTGTAAGACATCATTTTAAAGCTTAGAATCTACACTTAAAATAACTTAAAATGCCTCCTGGATCATATGTGTCCTATTTGGCCACAGTGGGTCACATATTAGACGTAGATTGACGGTAAATCAAGAGCTTTGCCTTTTGGCTCAGCTCCCTCTTCACCCCAACGGTCCGGTACAGCGACCACATCACTGTCGACACTGCACCGATCCTCCTGTCAATCTCACGCTCCATCCTCCCCTCACTCGTGAACAAGACCCTGAGATACTTGAACTCCTCCACTTGAGGCAAGGCCTCTCCACCCACCCAGAGAGGGCATGTCACATTTTTGCTGTTGAGAACCATGGCCTCGGATTTGGATGAGCTGATCCTCATCCCAGCTGCTTCACACTCAGCTGTACGGTCAAATGCCTTCTCCAGATCCACAAAGCACATGTGGACTGGTTCGGCAAACTCCCATGCACCCTCAAGCACCCGATGGAGAGTATAGAGCTGGTCCAGTGTTCCCTGGCCGGGACGAAAACCACACTGTTCCTCCTGAATCTGAGGTTCAACTATCAGTCGGATTCTCCTCTCTATGACAGCCGTCCACAAACCATACAACCCCCCAAGTTATTCACAGATTCTGAAAGTGTAGATTCTAAGCTTTCCAACAATGGCTTACACATGGAAATCTGAGAACATCTGAAGAATTCAATAATACACAGGACAATATGTTATCAACACGTACACATGCACCTTAGTCCTGGTTCATACCTGGGCAGATGAATTAAACTGATACTTCAACTGGTTTGATGCGCCCCCCACCCCCTCTGCCCCTCTGCCGACTCCCTCCTCCTCTTCACACCTCCCCGGGCCAGTGGCCACATCCCCCTCCCCCTTCACACGGACCCAACCCAGCACCAGCCCCCCCTCCACCCCACCACCACCACCTCCTGCAGTCCACTGGGGCCCCCCAGGGAACTGTCCTCTCACCCTTCCTCTTCACCATCTACACCTCGGACTTCACATACAACACGGACAGCTGCCATCTCCAGAAGTTCTCTGATGACTCGGCCATTGTGGGCTGTGTGTCTGAGGGGAACGAGCTGGAGTACCGCTCGGTCATCAGTGACTTTGTGGACTGGTGTGGGAGCAACCACCTGTGCCTTAACACCAGTAAGACAAAGGAGTTGGTGATCGACTTTAGGAGGAGACCACTACCTCACTCACTGGTGAACATCCAGGGGCAGGACATAGAGACTGTGGACAGTTTCAAGTACCTGGGTGTTCACCTCAACAATAAACTGGACTGGTCCCACAACACCGAAGCCCTGTACAAGAAGGGCCAAAGTCGCCTCCACCTCCTGAAGAGACTGAGGTCCTTTGGAGTGTGCAGGCCTCTGCTCAAGACTTTTTATGACTCTGTGGTGGCCTCTGCTCTCCTCTACGCTGTCATCTGCTGGGCCCCGAGCAGCACAGAGCGAGACAGGAAGAGACTCAATAAGCTGGTCAGGAGGGCCAGCTCTGTCCTGGGCTGTCCTCTGGACTCTGTAGAGGAGGTCGCTGAGAGGAGGGTGCTGGCCAAATTCACGTCCATCATGGACGACACCTCTCACCCTCTGCACCGGACTGTAGAGGAGCTGAGCAGCTCCTTCAGTAACCAACTAAGGCACCCCCAGTGCAAGAAGGAGCGCTACCGCAGATCCTTCATCCCCACCACCATCAGACTGTACAACTCTAATATATAGGCCAGAAGTGCAATATCCTCTTTTCCATGTTGATGCTTGTATTGTTATTATTGTTATTATTATGATTATTATTACTATTTCCATTATTACTATTATTAGGGGACAAGCACCGTAGGTGCTAGGCACCCTATAGTGTTTGTATAGGGTGTACAAACACTATAGTAGTCCCTCTGCACCCTAGAGGGACTTCAAAGCGAGCACACACACATACGGCGCGATCCGCCGGAGCGGGCCTAGTTTGGTGTTTTTTTCGTTTCCTTCTTTGAACTTTTTAGATAATTTTGGCTTCTCAGCTCCTTTCGGTTGTTGGCTCACCTCCTCCCAGCACCCCGGCTGCGGGGGGTGGCGGTTTAACTGTGTTCCGCGAGCTCTGCTCCCCCCCGGGCAGGCAGCGCAATGGCAGCCCCCGCAGGGCCCCAAGACCCGGCGGCGGAGCCGCCTGAGGACGCGGGTGCCAGAAATGAGGATCGTACCAGGAAAATTGGTGGTGTTGCGAGGGAGAATACGGGTGTAGAATACCGTAAAGATCTGACTGTCTTTTTGGAGCTGGAGGGTGGAGCGGGCCTGTCCCCTATGGCCTTGATGAAGACCGCACAGGAGATGTGTGGGACTGTACTTGGCTGCCGCATGGTGACCAAGGATAAGTACGAGGTAACGGTGGCGTCCCAGGCAGCCAAGGAAAAGCTGCTGGATGGGTTCCAGATCGGCGACACCAGGGTCCATGGGCGAGCTATCGGCAGGAACGAGATGGTGGGCCTGCCGCTGTTGGGCCTGCCGCTGTGCGTCCGGGATGAGGAAATCGTGCAGAAGCTCAACTCCTGGGGAGTCTCCGCTGTTTCCGGGATACGGAGGAAAGTGTGGCCGGGGACTGGCATCGCGGACGGCACCAGGTTTGTGAGGGTGCGTTTCACTGCCGCTGTCAGGTCTCTGCCGTATTCTGTCAGGTTCGACACCGAGGAGGGGCCTGCGTACTTTAGAGTCATACACGACAATCAGGTGAAGCTGTGCAGAGGATGTCTCCAGCTGGGCATGTGTTGCGTGAGTGCCCTGGCTTCTGGTGTAGGAAGTATGGGGGTCAGGGGCATTACGCCCGCGAGTGCGTGGGGCCCAGGGCTGAGTGCTCGGGCCGCCGTGCCTCAGGCCAAGGGGAGCGGAGCGCGGGAGGTGATGGTGCCGGTCCTGCAGCTGGGGCTGGACCCGCCCCCTCCTCCATTGCCTCGAGTCGGGAGAGTGAGCCTGTCCTGGATGCTGCGATTCAGAGTGCACAGGCACTCGTGTCGGTGGAGGGCGAGGGGCTACATCCTCGCGCTTCCTCTCCCGTCGCCTCGGGACGGGACGGGGACAGTGAGCCTGTCCAGGGTGCTGCGATTCAGAGTGCACAGGCACTCGTGGCGGCGGAGGGCGAGGGGCTGCCTCCTTGCGCCTCCTCTTCCCCCTCCTCCGTCGCCTCGAGTCGGGACGGCGAGCCTGTCCAGGATGCTGCGATTCAGAATGCACAGGCACTCGTGACGGCGGGGGGGCGAGGGACTGCCTCCTTGCGCCTCCCCCCCCCCCCTCCGTCGCCTCGGGTCAGTACAGTGGGCCTGTCCAGGATGCTGTGATTCAGAGTGCACAGGCACTCGTGCCGGCGGGGGATGAGGGGCTGCCTCCGCGCGCCTCCTCTTCGCGGGGTGGTGAGGCTGGGGTGGGCCCCCACCCTGTGGCCGTGGCGGCGGGAGCTGGGCCGGGTGCTGCTCCGGATACTGCTCCGGTCTGGCGCCGCGGCCGCAAGGCGAAGGGGGCGGGGCACAGATCTCGGGCCATGAGGGACGAGACCCTCCGGCCCTCGTCTGCTCCGGCCCCGTGTGATGTGGTCTCCGCTCCGAACCCGTGTGGGCTGGTCTCCACTCCGGGCCCGTGTGGTCCGGCCTCCGCGAGCCCCTCTGGGCCCGCTACCACGTGTGTGGGCGCGGTGGGGAAGCGGATGGACACCTGCAGTGGCGACGTTGAAGCGGACCTTGATGATGTTAGACATGGAGTTAAGAGGCTCCGGAGGTCCTCTGAGTGCGCTGAGACTCCGGGGCGCGTCTGATAGGTCCCTTCCCCTCATCTCTTCTTTATGGTGCTCTCCCTGGTCTCACTTAACGCGTGCGGTCTGAGGAGCAGGGTCCGGATGCAGACTGCGATCCACGACTCTACCTGGGACGTGCTGTGCATTCAGGAAACTGGGTGGGGAGTCGAGCATGCCAGCAGGGTGGAGGCGATGCGCGTCGGCGAGGTGTACTGCGCTCTGGGCTCCGTGCACTCCCGGGGTGTGGCTGTTCTGGTTAAGCCAGGGGTGCTGGGGGAGTCCGCGCTGGTTTGCGCGGACCCGTTCGGTCGCTTTTTAGTGATTGATTTTGTGCGCGGCCCTCTTAAGATCCGCCTCATAAATATCCATGCGCCGAATGATGAGATGGAAAGGAAGAGGTTCTTCGTCAGCATTTTCTCCTTCGTAAACGAATCCACAATTATAATAGGGGATTTTAACGTGGTCCTCTCAGAAATTGACCTTGGACCAAATAATGTTTTTAAATGCGATGCGAGCAGGACCGCACTTTTTGATTTGGCCGGTAATCATGACCTGTCTGAGGTCTGGAGGGGTCTTCACCACAGAGCCAGGGAGTTTTCTCGGCGCCAGGTGGTGAGGGGGGTCCTTCGCCAGTCGCGCTTGGATATGTGCTTTATTTCGTCTACAATATGGAGGTTTATCAGCGGGGCCACGTATACGTGCTTGGGCTGGACCGATCACTCCCTTCTTTCGGTCGGCCTCGACTTCTTAGGTGGGAAAAGGAATGAAGGGGGCTGGGTGTTCAACAGCTCTCTCCTGGACGATCCCAACTTCATTCGGAAAATGGAGAGGTTATGCGACTGTTTCGACACTGAAATTGAAGTGCATGATTCTCTAATAGATTGGTGGGATGGGGCGAAGGCCCGGATAAAGAGACTGGCCATCGGTCACAGCAAGCAGAGGAGGTGGAAGCAGGCTGCGCGGGAGCGCGCGGTGCGTGGCCGCCTCCAAGTGCTGGCTGCGGCGTCTCTGGCGGGCCCCGTGGACCCAGAGTATCTGGAGCTACAGGCTGAGCTCCGCGTTTTGCAAGAATATCGAGCCAAGGGTGCCATCCTCCGGGCCAAGGCTCAGTACACGGTGGAGGGGGAGCGCTCGACCGCTTATTTCTATGGTCTGGAGAAGACCAGGCAGAGCAAGTTGTATATAGACGGCCTGGTGGATGATGCAGGTAGGCTGGTGAATGACACCGGTGGGATTTTGGAGGTTGCGGGCAAGTTTTATTCGGGTTTATTTGACAGTGAGGGGATTAGTGAGGTGAGTTGCGGTCAGGTACTGGATGCGCTGGATGCGAGGCTTAGCACTAGTGACGCAGACTTGTGTGATGAGCCCGTCTCGCTAGATGAGGTTTTTGCGGCCATTAAGGGGCTCAATAAATGTAAGAGTCCCGGGGAGGACGGTCTGACCGCTGAGTTCTACCGGGCGTTTGCCCACCGCCTGGCGCCCATTCTCCACACGCTGTTTCATGACATCGAGAGGGAGGGGAGGTGCTCGCACTCCTTCACTCTTGGTATCGTGGCCCTGGTCTTCAAAAAGGGTTCCCGAGAGAGCCTGGCCAACTACAGGCCTATAAGTCTCCTCAACACTGACTACAAAATCCTGTCCCGCATTCTGACGGGTAGGTTGAAGCGCGTCATAGGCACGATAGTCGCGGACACGCAGGCGTACGGCATCCCAGGGCGTGACATCTCGGACACAATTCTTTCTTTAAAGTACCTGTTGAGGGAGATGCACGCCACGGGTGGCGTCCACGTCTCGGTTGATTTCAATAAGGCGTTCGATAGAGTGGAGCACAGCTTCCTCTATCGCGTTCTGGGAAGGTTTGGCTTCAAGGATAGGTTCATCAATTGGATCCGCTTATTATATTCGAACGCAGTCAGCCGCGTGAAATGTAACGGCCTCCTCTCTGACCCCTTCCCTTTGCGGAGGTCGGTCAGACAGGGGTGCCCATTAAGCGCGTTGCTCTACAGCATAGTGGCTGAACCTCTCGCTGCTGTGCTGAAGAAGGACAGGGCCGTGCGCGGACTCACGAGCCCCGCGGGCAGGGAATACAAGATCTTTCAATTCGCAGACAACACAAATCTTGTCCTTTGAGACGTGCAGAGCCTCGATGCGGCTCTCCACATGCTCAATGTCTACTGTCTGGCTTCAGGTGCCAAAGTCAATCTCGAGAAGTCCTCCGTGGCTTTCTGCGGAACCCTCGCGACCACCCAAAACACCTGGGGCCTCAGGAATGCAGCAGACCTCTACAGGGTCCTCGGCGTCCCACTGGGGAGGGATGAGGCGGCCTGTAGGGACAATTTGTGGACAGGATTGTACAATAGTGTTAACGCCTGCATGAATTTATGGCAGAGTCGCGATTTAAAAATCAAGGGCAAGGTTTTGGTCATCAATGCCTTGTGCCTGTCCAAGCTCGTACATGCCCTCACCGTGTACGACTTGCCGGATGCAGAGGCACACAGATTTAGCATTGCGATGAATAGGTTTATCTGGAAAAGAGAACGTGGGCTGATTGCACACAATGTTATGATTGGAGAGCACAACCAAGGGGGACTTTGGTTGTCAAGAAGCGCGCGTTGCGTCTCAAGGTGATTAGGAAATTCCTTGACACCGACTGCACCGCCGCGTGGAAGGACGGTTCAAGTAGATCGGCTGGGTGAGCACGGTATATTTTACCTGTGCATGCTCCCCCGGACACCCGAGCGCTTTCTCCCTTTCGAGAGGGAGGTGTTTGAGGCCTGTGCTGCACTGAGGCCGTGCACTGTGGCGGCACCACGTTCCCTGTGGCAACTGAGGCAGATGCCTCTCCGTTTCAACCCTGACATGCTCTCCGACCCCCCCAGGAGAAGGGTGAGCATGTTCAGTGGGGTTCTGGAGGGAGTGGGGATTAAGCAGGTAGGACAGCTTATGGATGCCTCAGGCAGGTTTGACGTGGAGGAAATCAGGGGCAGGTTTGTGAGGATTGGGGCCAGGTTTCGGAGAGCTGAAATCCTCAGGACGGCGAGTGTTATCCAGTCCTCTGTCCTGACGAAGTGGGGGGACCTGTTTGAAACGGGCCCCTTGGACCCGGGGGTGGTGCACGGGGAGGAGGTAGGCGAGTGTTCTCTGGATTTTGATGTTGTATGGGGAGAGAGAGTGTTGAGGATGTCGGAGGCGAGGGTGCGCACCTTCTACGGGCTGTTAGTGGCCGGGGTCGCTCGGCGCCCTTCTGCAGAACTCAGATGGTCGCAGACTTTTCCCACACGTGACACTGCCTCCATCTGGGCTCACATATATAATTGGTACACCCCGCCCCAAGTCAGTAATTTTGACTTTAAGTTGAGACACAGGATCATTTACACCTGCACCAGGTTGCACGCAATACGCCCTGACAGGTACGGCTCTGACTGTCCAGTATGCGGTGAGGCGCCTGAAGACCTCCTCCATCTGGCCGCCCGGTGCCCTGCCGTGCAGCGGTTCTGGACCCGGCTGCTGGACCTTCTCGCTCGGAGGCTGGCGTTGAGGCTCCCGCCTCCGGCGGCCCATGGACTCGATGACCCTGGACTCT
This sequence comes from Paratrypauchen microcephalus, assembly GCA_036785185.1. NCBI lineage: Eukaryota > Metazoa > Chordata > Actinopteri > Gobiiformes > Gobiidae > Paratrypauchen > Paratrypauchen microcephalus. The sequence goes on along the minus strand of JAVJIX010000103.1, from coordinate 1,024,643 downwards.
GGTTCTGCCTCTTCGGCCCTGCCCAGCAGCAACCTCGGGGGCTGGATGCTCCCATAGTCAACTGGGATGCCGCCCGCCTTGTCCTGTCAGTGGCCAGATATTCGATCTTCGCGGCACGGAACCGCCGCCTCCACGACGGCCACGCAGCGGAGCACTGGCCCCTCTTCACAGCGCTCCTTCGCGCCCACGTCCACCGTCTCCACGACGCAAGAGAAACGGAGTTTCGCAACACCTTCATCCCAGACAATACGCTTTTCTCCATCTCCCGTGCCGGCTTCCCTCGGTTGGACTTCTGACCCCTACCCCCCTCCGCTGTCCCCCCTGGTCCCTGGCGCCTGGGCCTTCCCTGGGCGCTGCGTCGCCCTTGCTCTCTCCCAGACCCCTTTCCCCACCTGAGGCAAGCCCCTTGGTCCTCTACACTTCCCCTGTTCCTCTCAGCTCTAATGTCCGGTGGTGCTTATCCCCGTACCCTCATCCCCCGATGTGTCCTCTGAGCGCTTTGCGAATGTATACACCTTGTGGTACATTTTCGTACCACAGGGTACATATTTCTGTGGAAAAAAAATTAAAAAATAAAAAATAAAAAAAATAACTGTGTTTGCATTGCATCGCCCTTGCTCTCCCCCGGGCCCCTTTCTTCACCTGGGACAGCCCCTTTGGTCCTCTACGTTCCCCCTGCTTCCCTTGTGCCCAGTGGTGTTTGTTCTCGTACCCGTATGTGACCTCTGAGTGCTTTGTGACTGTTATTGTGGTGGTGAAATATGTACTATTGTGTGCCTGACATGTGTATTATCGTGTACCTTGCATTATTAAAAGATTAAAAAAAAAAAAATAGTGTTTGTACTGCGTTGCCTAGCGATGTTGCCTAGCAACCCTTTGATCTTTCCTTTGATGTGTCTGGTCTCCTGATTCTTATTATTCTATATTCTTTTCTTTTCTTTTCTCAACATTTCCTAATGTTGTGAACATGTTCAAACATATGGCAATAAAACCTTTCTGATTCTGATTCTCAATGGGAGTCTATGGCAACCCCTAGAACCGTCTGGTAAAAAGTTGTGAAATTTTGCATGCACATTCCAACCAGTCTCCTCATTACCCACAGCGATTTATAGGCCCCCAGCCCCAACGCTCTAGTGCCACCAGCAGGTCAAAGTTGCAGGAATTTGTCAATTGCCTAGCAATGCACCTAGCAACCTTTGATCTGTCTTTGATGTGTCTGTTCTGACAGGGTCTAACCCTGTCAGAACAGACCCTGTCAGACTCTGTTAGACCCTGTCAGACCCTGTTAGACCCTGTCAGACCCTGTTAGACCCTGTTAGACCCTGTCAGACTCTGTTAGACCCTGTTAGACCCTGTCAGACTCTGTTAGACCCTGTCAGACTCTGTTAGACCCTGTCAAACCCTGCATGCGGCCTACATGAACCTTCGGTGCTTGGCCCCACATTGCTGCTTGCAGCTATATTTACTTATTATTATTACTATTTTTTATTACTTACTTTATCCCATTCCTGCCTGCATGCACTTTCTTTCTTGTTCAAATGTCCTGGAGCTACTGTGGCAAGTAAATTTCTCCTGTGTGAGATCAATAAGAGATAAGACTTTATTGATCTCACACAGGAGACAATAAAGTCTTATCTTATCTTAACGATTCCATTTTAGACTTTGCTGTTACCAATGAACAAAAAGTGATCATCTGCGTATTGTGGTGGGTTTATTTTAAAAAAAAATGTCTTAAGTAAAAGTTTTACAGCCTTTAAATTTTAAACGTTAAGATTGATAGCAGTATTTGACATTCCATAATATTCTACTAACATCGTTGAGTTTGGAATATTTTATATTTTGCATTAACAGTAAAGAGATGGATGGGAACAAAGTAACATTAAACATTTGAAGTCTCTAAACTTATGTTTAATTCACATTCTTACCTCTGAAACAGACAAAATAAAAGGTGTCACTGTTCATACAGGGAACATCAATCCACCGTCCGTTCCTCATTGCAACACATGTTTGATCTGCACCCTGGAAGCCTGGCTCCCCTGCCTCCCAGATCTGGTACCCTCCAGGGCTGGTGGTCCCAGTAGCAGACCATGTCCAGGAGTTTGAGTCATTACCCATAATCCCACGCCATGAAGCAGGGTCATCGAACAGTCCAATCCAGGCATATGTGTAGTAAAGTTGTCTCTTGACTCTCTGTATGTCCTCCATGCTGGTAAATGTAGCCAGGTCATCGTAATGTAGTCTGCAGTACTGTTGAGCATCAGACCAAGTCATCTGTGTGTCGATAAAGTGGTACTCATAAAACACCGTGTGGAAGCAGAAGACCACTTTAAGTCCTGTGGAGGGGGAAAATTATCTCCATTCAGATGTATACTTAAAGATAATAGACAAAATAAACCAAAAACAACCAAGTCACGTACCACAGATCAGGAATGCCCATGTTTCCTTGCAAGCCATTGCAGATGACTCTGTCATGGGTCAGTTGTGAGACAATTCAAGGGAGAGTAGCATGGTGGAGATTTCATTTCCCAGAGTTTGCAAACATGTATATTGATGAGTATGCAAACATATACATTCCCCATATTCAAATTATTTAAAGCAAATGAGAGATTAGCATCTGAGCAAAAGGACTGTGTTGTTTCACACAGCCTACATCATATGATCATTTTGCTCCCTGTTGTTGCTTCACTGTTATGCCCTATTTAAGTAGAAAATTTGCTTTACTCTTTTAACTTAATACAATTAGAACAGTTTTTTTTATGTAATTACAACTTTACACCATGCTTATTGCAGATACTATAGGTAGATATACAGACACAGAAGCCTCGTGCACATCACACTGTCTCAGACAAATCTAAAGATGTGTAAAGGCTGATCACAGCTGATGCTCGCACACAACAGAGATTGAAAAACAGAGGCTAAACAAAGCACAGTAGTCGTTCAGTTATACAATGAATGCAACTTCCCTAATAATTATGCACAGTGTAAAAACAGTGCCAGCAGCAGAGAATCAGTTCTGTAGTTTTGAACAGGAAGTCAGAAGACACATGTCTATAGTCAAGACTCTTTAGATCTTTTGCTTCATTTTGTTTTCATTTATGTTTTAAATTTAGGATTAGTGATTCCTTGGGCTGTCAGTTTAACACGTTATTTAGATTAATTAATTACACTGCGAATTAACCCGTTATAAAAATTAACGCAATTAATTATGAGCGGCAATTCAATGCGCGCATTTTAAATTTGGTGTGCAGGGCCTTTGAACGGCAAGTTTACTTATAAAAATGTGACGGAGCATTGTTCCCGGGGAGAGCATGTGAAGACGTTTCCGTATCTGTTGCGCTCCGGGCGCCGAACCCTTTTCATTATTAACTATAAACTGTTCTGCCGTGACTAAGGATGCACACTTAGAAGCGCCAGTTTTGCCCAGTTTTGCTAAAATCGATTGTTCACTTCCCCTTGCGCTGCCGCCTTCTCCCTCCTCCCGTTGTGCGATCTCACAAACCCGGGAACATCTGCACCGGGAGTTTAAATCCTCCAGTTTCGCCGGTTCCGGGGGTCATGTGAGCCATGAGTAATTTGCATAGGCAATTATTTGTATTCTCTGTATATTTGAAGCTTTGTATATTATTTATTGACGTTACATGAAAAGCTACTGTATGTGCTCACCAGAAATATTCGCCATTTAATAGTGGAATGGTGTAAATGAGCTTTCGAATTAATGTTCTGTAACGTGGGAGGGGGAATGGGGGTATATAGGTGCACTCTGCAGGTCTGCCAGCAGTCATGTCTTGGTTACAGTGGAGGTAACGTGCATGGAGAGAAAGCGAGCGAGCCAAAGACTGAAAGACTTAAAGACTGAAAGGGGAAGTCGGCGCTCTCTTGCGCTCTCTCTCTCTCGATTAAAATGCGATTAATTTGATGAATTAATTACAAATCCTGTAATTAATTAAATTTTTTTTTTTAATCGCCTGACAGCACTAGTGATTCCATTTTAGATTTTGCTGTTACCAATGAACAAAAAGTGATAATCTATGTATTGTGGTGGGTTTACAGGGGGTCCTCGGGTTACGACGGTCTCGACTTATGCCATTTCGTGGTTACGAACGCGCCCCCATAAAAAAAAAAAAAAAAATTTCGCGTCATTCCGTCTTACGCGGTTTAGTGTGGCAAGCGACGTAAACAAACGCGAACGGCGCGCGGCGGAAGAATACGCTTTGTTGTGGTTGTAGGGCGAAGAAGACGCCTCGTGTGCGTGCCCAGTGTGGGCGGAAGTACCTGATGTGGGCTCTGATCTGCTCCTATGAAAGCGACAGTGATAATCAAGCAGCGTAGTGGTCTAATTATTGAGATGGAAAGGTTATTGGTGCTTTGGTTGGAAGATCAAAATCAAATTCCAACTTACGACGAAATTCGGGTCTTAAGAAGGGATCAGCGTCGTAACCCGAGGACCCCCAGTATTTAGGAAAAAAAATTCTAAAGTAAAAGATTTACAGCCTGTAAGTTTTAAGATAAGATAAGATAAGATAAGACTTTATTGATCTCACATAGGAGAAATTTACTTGCCACATTAGCTCCAGGCAGTTTAGTGCAAAGAAAGTTTGAACAAGAAAGTGCATGCAGACAAGATAAGTAATAATAATAAAATAAGTAAATAAGAGAAATTGCATGTTTGGGCTATATAGTGGTTATACAGTCTGATAGCGGTGGGGATGAAGGATATGTGGTAGCGCTCCTTCTTGCACTGAGGGTGCCTCAGTCGGCTGCTGAAGGAGCCGACTAAGTTGATTACAGTATTTGACATTCCATAATATTCTACTACCATCATTGAGTTTTGAATATCTTATATTCGCAGAGCAGAAATGCCCATATTTCCTTGCAAGCCATTGCAGATGACTCTGTCTTCAGTTTATGGATCAGTTGTGAGACAATTCACGGGAGAGTGACATGGTGGAGTTTTCAGTTCCCAGAGTCTGAGCAATATCCAAACTGAGTATGCAAACATAAATATACATTTTCCCTATTTATGTTATTAAAGCATATCTCTGTGCTTTTAGAAAAAATGCAGTTCAAGTGTGTAGTAAGGGGTATACTGTATTTACTAAGCAGGTGCTAAATTATGAGTACAAACTGTGGGCGTGCTGCACCTGATTTTCCATTAGAAACTGCGCCTCTTTTTCCTCCTGCAATTCTAATATGTAAATGAGAGTTTAGCACCTGAGCAAAAGGACTGTGCTGTTTCTTCTCTGCAAGCACACGCAGCCTACATTATATAATCATTTATTAGCACAATAGACGAGATTGGAAACAGAGGTTAAACTTTTACCATAGCCAGCCTGTGGAAAATGCAGAGTGTGGGACAGATGTCTGGTTTATAGCTCTGCGTCGGGCCCCTTGATGCAGAGCAGAACCATAAGAGCTTCTCCAAAGCTCATCAGGGTCAAGGTGAGTCGTGGGATCCAAATTATTTAATTTGAATTCATTATTTGTTTAATATTTCCTGTGACAATAAACAATCATATTAGGCTTGTACAGACATTTCTGAGCCAAACATTAGCTGTTCCTAGCTGTACTAATCCATTAAATCTTTGTGGTTTAACCAATCACAGCCCTTGCGTTCAGCTGAAGTTTGATGTGTAGTAAACTTTGGCTGAAGTTGCATGTACACAACACGTGGCAGGCACAGCAAACACCGGGGGCTCTCTCATTGGCATAGATTTGATGCGGAACCTACACCATGTTCCAAATTATTATGCAAATTGTGTTTAAGTGTCCAAAAGGTAAAATGTTTTGTTTTCCAGTGAAACTCATGGATGGTCTTGTGTCTCAGGCTCACTGAGTCAGTGAAATCTCACACACCTGTGCCAATGAGACCAATTAAAGGAAAAACTACTAAAGAAGGACGTTCCATTATTAAGCAGAGCACCATCTACAAGCAATATGGGAAAGAAAAAGGATCTTTTTAGTGCCGAAAAGCGTGAAATAATTGAATACTATGGACAGGTGCGTGAAAAGTCGCCAGAGTAATTTGGAAAACAAAGAGACAGATTAGGGGGGTTCGTTTTCAGAGCTTTTTCAGTGTAGGACGCACCTCCCGGCAGCTAGATATAAGCAGTGTCTAACCAGTACAATAACCAGAGCTGACGAAGCCTCTCGGATGAGCGGCGAAACGTTTTCAACCAAACAAACTTTGTCCAGTTGACAAATTGAACTTCTCCTTTTATCACTATGGACAGGGTATGAAAACCTTGGATATATCACAAAAACTTAAGCGTGATCATTGTATTATCAAGAGATTTGTAGCTGATTCAGAGCACATTTGTACAGATTTGTACGGATAAAGGCACAATGAGGAAGATTTCTGCCAGACAAATGCATCATATTAAGAGCACAGCTCTTAAAATGCCAGAGGCTTGGAGTTCTGCATAAACCTTCTATTCGGTCACCCGGCTCACAAGCAGAAACAGCTCCAGTGGGCCCAGAAATACATGAAGTACTGGGCCAAACAGTCTTGTTCACTGATGAGTGCCGTGCAACCCTGGATGGTCCAGATGGATGGAGTGGTGGATGGTTGGTGGACGGCCACCATGTCCCAATAAGGCATGTTGGGCTGGAATCATGGGGAGAGAGCTGGTCGGCCATTTTAGGGTCTCTGAAGGTGTGAAAATGACCTCTTTAAAGTATGTGGAGTTTCTGACTGACCACTTACTTCTATGTTACAAAAAGACAAACTGTGCTTTCCATAGCGAAATCATCTTCACCATCTCATGGTGCAAGGAATGCCTCTGCATCATTGGCTGCTATGGGCATAAAAGAGGAGAAACTCATGGTGTGGCCTCTATCCTCTCCTGACCTCAACCCTACTGAGAATCTTTGGAGCTCCTGAAGTGAAGGATCTATGAGGGCGGGAGGCAGTTCACATCCAAACAGCAGCTCTGGGAGGCTATTCTGACATCCTGCAAAGAAATTCAAACAGAAACTTTCCACAAACTCACAAGTTCAATGGATGCAAAAATTGTGATCATCAAAATCAAATAAGGGGTCCTATTTTAAAACGTAACTTAACCTGCTGAGGTTAATCGCCAGGTCATCGTAATATAGTCTGCAGTACTGCTGAGCTTCAGACCAAGTCATCTGTGTGTTGACAAACTGGTACTTTCTGTGATCTGGATCAGAGTTCAATTGCGCATTCAAACAAAGCAAAGTCCCTGAGCAATTTTTAAGAAGAAAAAAATCTATATGCGTGTACATATTTAATGGAATGGAAGCTTTATTTGTCATTGTAAATAACGAAAAGACTTGTGTGTAGAATCTCTCAGTCGTCCAGGTAGAATCCATGGTAAAAGGAGAAATTTAATTTGTCAACTGGACAAAGTTTATTTGGTCGAAAACGTTTTGCAGCTCATCCGTGCTGCTTCGTCAGTTCTGGTTAGAGTGCTGATGGACGCCAGAGAGAAACTGGAAAACAAAAGACAGAAAGCTGAAAACAAAGAGGTGGGATAGTTTCAGAATAATTTCAGTATAGTTAGCTCCTCCCTGCAGCTAGATATAAGCAGTGTCCATCAGCACTCTAACCAGAACTGAAGAAGCAACTCGAATGAGCTACGAAATGTTTTCGGCCAGATAAACTTTGTCCAGTTGACAGTTGAATTTCTCCTTTTACAACGAAAAGACTTGGAAATGGACGGGTCCATGAACCTTAAAGCAGCCGACATGGGGCGCTAAGATCCCGCCTCTCTCTTCAGTGATACAAGAACATAAACAGAATAGGAATGCAATACAATCAATAACAATAGACAAAGACATAATACAGTGGAATAGTTTACACAAGGTATCTTTTTGTTTGAAAAACATTACGGGAGGGGGGGGGTTAGAATACAGGGGGTCCTCGGGTTACGACGTTGATCCGTTCTTAAGACACGTCGTAACCCGAATTTCGTCGTAAGTCGGATTTTGACTTTGATCTTCCAACCAAAGCACCAATAACCTTTCCATCTCAATAATTAGACCACTACGCTGCTTGGTTATCACTGTCGCTTTCATAGGAGCAGATCAGAGCCCACATCAGGTACTTTCGCCCACATTGGGCACGCACACGAGGCTGTCTTCTTCGCCCTACAACCACAACAAAGTGTATTCTTCCGCCGTTCGCCGTTCGCGTTTGTTTACGTCGCTTACCACGCTAAACCGCGTAAGACGGAATGACGCGTAATTTTTTTTATTTTTTATTTTTATGGGGGCGTGTTCGTAACCACGAAACGGCGTAAGTCGAGACCGTCGTAACCCGAGGACTTCCTGTACAGGAATGAAAATACAGAAAATATATGACAGCTGAGGCAGAAAGCTATGTAAGAAAGACAGAGTGTTTTTATAAATACGTGTACGTGTTCTAGCCAATTGATAAACATGTCCTTTGCTTATGGTGCGCTGTGGTAAACAACAGCAGACGGTCAAAACAAAGGGTCCTGTTTTGCAGAATGAACACGATTTGCAGTGTGAGAATTAAATTATGTTGAGGCAAAGTTAAAAATTATAAACATCATCTAAATAAGCGAAAATAATAAAGCTCTAAAAATGTTTCATATATTTTAATCAAGCCTAAGACACATTATCTCAAAGACGGTGGACTAAAAAAAGAAAAGAAAAACAAGCCACCTACCACAGAGCAGGATTGCCCACAGCCCCTTACTCTCCATCATAAGCGATCCTGTCCTTCACTTGATATTGACCATCTGGGAGTGATTGTTGAGGGACTCGCCATTTCAACTTAGGCAGCTCAATTAATTAAGTGATGAAACTAACAATTATTCAAAGTTGGCATTCAAATGTGAGCCTTTTTTACCTGTCCACATGCTTATCTAAAGCATTTTTCATTCACTTTGCATACTCGGTGGTGTTTAGCTAATGCTGTTGCCAGAGCTGCCTTGGCATAAACACCACCCCCCATCACCATTCACTCATGCACCACTTTCCTACCCAGGTAAAATGGATGTGTCTTGCTCAGGGACACAACAACATTATGCACTGGTCTGCGTGGGGTTTGAACTACTGCCCCTCAGGCTGGTGGACGAATGTGTATATCCTGTATATCATTGAGATTTCCGTGTCTCAAAGTGAGGCATGTGGATGTGGATTTACATGTGATTTGTTTTACTGGGCTTTGTTTAGGAAATATGTCAACACCACATTAGATTTAAATGTAACATGCAGATGACACCCATCTGCGTCCTCCAAAAACAAGTCATCGTGTTGACATCGCAGCCCTTCAAAAACAATGTCTCTGTTGTCTCAAAGTGAAATATTAGACTTTTTCTTTAAAGGATTTTGATTGTCATAAAAACATGAAAAATATATATAAAAATGTGACATAAAGAGTCTGTACCCATCAAGAAAAACAAACTGACTCCCATTAACTTTACTTTATAGCCCTATGTCTAAATATACAGTGCAATGTCACCACAATGCAAAGAGAATATAATATATGCGTGTATGTGAATATAATTATTGTCTTTGCCTTGGTGTGTTGTTATGCTATTATTTCAGTCATTGTCAGAGTACAGCTTTATTTTAAAAAACAAAAACAAAAGACTGCTCTGGTAAAGTCCTGGAAAATAATTTCAAATAAAGCATGGGGACTCTGAATAAAGGCATACCATACCTAGTGGGATTGTTTGGTTTCTGGCACTGATTTTATAAATTTTTAAATTGCACTTATGTATTATACTAATGAATCTAGGTCTTAAAACAAACATATACATGCCTACTACATTGTTAAACTAACCATAAAATGCAGTACCAGTGAGTACACTGATGATTCATAGGGGAAAAAATGAAAATGAAGGCATTTTTGACATAAAGTCTTATTCAGAATTATTATGTTATTGTTATTTAAAAAAATACACTTTTATTTTATTTACAATACCATAGGTGATGTTTATATTACAAGCATAAATGATACAGATGGAAAACTACTTTTAACACACTGCAGCGGTAGTAAAATCACATGTAATCCCTCTTGACCAGACGAGACATGACTCCTGCATTTAACTGCAGGCTGACGTCTCAGACACAGGCAGGAAGATGGCCTCTTAATCCCAGATGTAAATCCCTCCAAGCCTCTGACATTAGGAGACATAACCTCACTGATCACTATGGTTTTGCATGCAAATTAGCTACATAAAGACTTGTTATTCCCACAAATTAACAGAAATGCAGCACATGTTTACTTGGTTAAGTATATGAAAAACCTCACCATGGTTGAAAACAGCCTTTAATATTTTCTGTAAGTAGACTGGCCGACCCAGCCATGTTGTATTCTCACAAATCACCAGTAGATGCTATCTATGTTGCTGCAGTTTGATATTGTGCTTGCTTTGGCCTGACAGAAGAAGAGCAGAGAGCACAGGTGAGTCTGAACAAAAGGCCAGATGAGGGGAGGGGTACACGTGTGAGTAGATGGCAAAATTAAAGTAAACTAGTGGATGGCAGTTTAGAAGCTTTGTGTAGCTGAAACGCAGATTATTCATTTCACAGAAGCAAAATACAACAAAAGCCTGATTTCTACATGGTAAATGGTCACATCTTTATATAGCACTTTTTCACCTTCAAGGCACTCAAAGCGCTTTACAACAAGGAATCATTCACCCATTCACACACCAGTGTACGCAGACACTGGGGGCGAGGTGTGTTAAGTGTCTTGCCCAAGGACACAACAGCAGCGTTCATCTGTGGGAGGTGGAATCGTACCAACCAACCTGTGGGTCAGTGGATCTGACCGCTCAACCACTGATGTTTCTTATGTCAAGAGCGAGATTTGAACCGCCAACCTTTGGACAAACGCTCTACCAACTGAGCTACTGCCGTCCAAACAGCTAATGCTAACCACAGTAGGCTCTGCTAAAAACTACAAAAGCCTCTCGCACACGGGATATAACGTCCTCCTTACGGATTTGACTCGAGTGACTTAACGTAGAGGAAGTGGGCTGATGTGTGTCCATAACCCCCCCTTCCTTCAACCTGAGTAGATGTGGCTGCCTAGACAAACGTAATGCCTTAACGCTCAGTTTTATAGAATGACAATTAAACCACGAACCTGTCTAATCATGACCATAACCATAATTTTAAGGTGCTAATAAACTACATACAACAGCATAAGTTACAGAACCTGCTACCATGGTGCACACAATTAAAAATAAAATACATACATACATAAAAATGTAAGATGTATAATCGTAAAAATATAAATAATTATAAATCCTGTTAGCATTCTCTTGTGCAGCTAACGTGAGACCTCCGGAAGCACCAAAGAAACTGTGGAGTGGGAATCGTCATTTTGGGCCTGAACTACAGAGTACACCATTGTCTCAGTCTGGCTCTGGGGGGTGCTGTTTACTGACATATTTTTACTGTTGGGAAAATCCACTTCACTGTGGGTGAGTTTATCTAAAGGGTCCTCCTCCTGAAACAAAACAAAAGGTAAACATGAGATTAGATTTTGAATCGAATAGAATGTACGTGTCATTGTCAGGTCAAAATGTAAATAAAAAAGTATCTGATTTAAATGTGTTATTTAAGGGCTCATAATACACTATTTTCTGACCTGATGGTTTATGTCTTTTTTGAATCACACAACACACAAATCCTACATGGTTAGGATCTGTGTGTTGAAAACACAATATAATGTATAATATAAGACCTTTAAGTAAGTGGGTGGGGAAATAGCATCACATCCGTCTTTCTGTTCCTTTTGATTAGTGATTAATAATTAAAATAAATTAGTAAAATAAAAAAAAACTGAAATGTTGTTTAGCAACTCCCTGGTCAACTCCCTGCAACAAAATAGGTAACAGTGATTACCAGTGGGGTAATAACAACAGAGTGGTCAAAGTTGTGAATAGAAACTGTTTAAATTAAATGTTTAAATTAAATGTTTAAATCCAGTTTAGTTTAGCCAAATAAAGATTTTTTTTTTTTTCTTCACAGACCAGCGTGTTGTTTACACATAACCTAACATGTTTCTGATGCCCTCTGCATCCTTCAGAAGGGTCACGTGATGTTACAGTGGCGTGTTTTGTGGCTGATTTATACCGATTATGGTGCCATTCTCCTACTGCCCTCCTTCTGGAGGTAAATCCTGCCCTTGTATTCAAAGTATGTTGATGTTGAGCTGAACCATTGCAGCTGTCATCTTCCACTTTTACTTTTGTCTGTTTTTTCAGGGTTCTGTCTTTCCTTATGCAGTTCTCTACAACATGTAATGTGACGTCTATGGGTGTTTTTCAGAATATGGATACTACATCATGCGAAATTAGCATCTCCCCAGTTTCCATTCTATTTCCTTAAGTTCTTGTGCTAGCTGTCTGTGGTATGACTTAGACTAACTGTATTGATCCACAACGGAAATTCTTTGGATATTGGAAGGCCAAATGAATCTCTTTGAAACAAATTTAGTTTGGTGTTTTTTTTGTTTTTTTGTTATAGTTAGTTCAATAGTTAGTTTAATTTAGTTTAGTTAGTTTAATTCTTTGGTTTGGTTGAGTTTATAGACCAGTTTATGAGGTGACTATGTTGTAAGCAGAGCATAGGTGTGGTCCTTCCAGATCTAAGAGTTGTGTAGAAAGGTGTGACAACTGCATCTTCTGAACCTGAACTGTTTAAGCCCTGCATGCCTTATGTATGTATGTATGTGAATGCATTTTGATCCAGGAGGGATAGCAGCTCCCTTGCTGTTTCTCAGTTCTGTGTTATTTATTTATTTATTTATTTATTTATTCCATGTTTATTTTTGTATCTCTCTGATTGGTTAATCCACCTGTCAATCATTGTCAGCTGAAATTGGGGAGACAGGATACAGCCCCAGAAACACATTGTAAAGTTGTTTAGAAGAAGATGGCGCTGTGTTTGCCTGGTTGGCTTGAAAAGGTTTAGATTAGATTAAGTTTAGGCTTAGGCTTAAGCCTGTATTGGTCTCACACACAATGACACACGGGAGAAATTTGACTTCTGCATTTGACCCATCCTTTTCAGGAGCAGTGAGCAGCCATCTTTTTCGGCGCCCGGGGGGCAGTACCCCCGGGCGCCGGGGGTACTTGCCCAAGGACCCACACTGGTTAGCTCATTGCCCGTGGGGGGATTTGAACCCACAACCCCCAGGGGGAAAGTCCATGACTTACCAATTGAGCTAACCAGCCGGTTAACAGAGTTGAACTGTATTGGAGCTGATTATTTATTATAAATTAAAAGTGCATATGACAGGCTAGACCAGGCATGGGCAAACTACGGCCCGAGGGCCATATGCGGCCCATTAAGCTTTTTAATCAGGCCCACCGAACTTGAAGAAATTATATTAATAAACCTTGTTAATGTTTTAATGTTTTAATTTCCCTGCAATTCTGACGTTTCCCAATAGCTGGCGCACTACATACATTGACCTTTGTTGTGGTGCAGCGTTTTGCTCCACATTTGTGCTTTACTTTTTGACCCCTCAGTCCTCCTGTAAAGATGAGCGGAGCTAAGAAAAGAAAAGTGGACAGAGAATGTCAAGTGTTTAATAAGGAGTGGATAAGTAAATATTTTTTTCACCAGATACTTATCAACTGCTGTATGCCTGATATGCCAAGAGACTGTAGCGTTTTTTAAAGAATATAATATCAGGCGTTACTTTGCCACAAAACATGCTAACTATGCTAGCAAGCAGTCAACAAAAGAACGAAAAACCTGAAGGAGAACAGAACTTTCAGTGCTTTAAAATCATAACTGTTAGTAATTTTTTTAAAAAGCTGTATTTTATTAATTAAATTTCATGTGTTAAGAGTAATTTCAATAAATAGCTTAATACCGTGGAACTTGAAAGATGGACATTTTGTTGTAATGCTTTGGTTAATTTTTAATTGAAATAAAGCACATGTTTTCTACATATCCCATGTTATTTTTTGCTCTTATGAGGTGGATTACCAAAACACTAAATCCACCTGCTCCTGGTCCGGCCCTTCTGTCAAATTTTAGAACCCTTTGTGGCCCACGAGTCAAAAAGTTTGTCCACCCCTGGGCTAGACTAATAATATTACAATAATGTTTACTAAAAATCTAAAGCCCTTATGGTTTATAATTTTACATCCTAGTTGGACATGGGCAGCAGATATGACAAACACGTAGACGTAGATCCTTGCAGTCATAACGATAACAATGGCCAACACTTTAAACACTCTAAATTACACAAGAATTCTGATTAGAATAATACTAATAAATGAAAACACTATAAGGTGCATTGTGTACTTCTTCTAGTATTATTCCCTTTCCTCCAGGCACTCCGGTTTCCCCCATCAACACAAAAACATGCTCCAGCTGAGGTCCTGACCAAGCCGAGCAATAAGATTGTAAACTTTGAGGGTTCAGTTAAATCTTTCCGCCATGCCATCACTTTGCAGGTGGTATGGGCTTGTGCGAGTTTTCTGTACGCCAAGTAGCTTACAGAGGTGGTGAATGAGATCAGACTCAAACTGTCGTCCTTGGTCCGTGTGCAAGCTTTCAGGAATGCCATGCTCACAGATGTATTTGTCAAACAGACACTCAACGACAGTTACAACACGCTGTTCAGGCATAGCATACAGATTGACATACTTTGAGAAGTAATCCTGCACCACTAGTACATATCTGTTGCCTCGTCTAGTTGTGGGTAGTTCCAGTATATCAGCTGCCACCTTTTGCAGTGGCTCTGAGGCGGTAATGGTTCTCATTGGTGCTCTTAAGTGAGGTGTCGGAATGCGTCAAGCATCACATGGAATACACCTCTGACACCACTCCCTGATATCACGGACCATAAAAGGCCAGAAGCATATTTGCTGAGCACGCTTCAAAACTTTCTCTGCAGACAAGTGACCAGCTAGAGTGTGTCCGTGAAGCATCCTAAGTACACTCTCTTGCAATGATGGGGGCACAATGATTTGGTGTAATACTGACTGGGACAATGGTTGGTAGATTTGACGACAAAGTACCTCATTGTGAAAGTTAAGCCTGTTACAATCCTGCCAGTATGCTTTCTCCACAGGTGACCGTTTTTTCATACACCAGTATGGTGGTCTACGACCTGCAGCATGGCTATTGGCAAGTTGAACTAGCGGAACAAGACCGTGAAAAAACAGCCTTTACCCTCAAAGTTTACAAGATCATGGAGATGGGTCCCTGGGTGCCCCATGTGCTGCCCACTGCTCCTGAAAGGATGGAGGACATTTCCCCTACAGGGATAATGAAAGTACTACTACTACTATAAAAAAAAAAGAGCAATGACAGATCCATAGAAACCTGCAGGTGATGGACCACCAGTGAAAAAGTTACATAGTACACATTTAAATATGTATTAAAGCAGGTATGTTCCCTCTTTTGAAAAAATTGGGTTAAATACCTTATTTAATCTTATCTAATAACACTAATGCTAGATGCTAGTAATAGAGGTAAGATCGGGCCTAAAAAATCCAGCCCGACCCGAACCGGCCCGCGGGTATTAAAGCCCGACCCGGCCCGAACCCGACCAATTAACTTGATTTGCAGGCCCGAGCCCGAAGCAAACCCGAAATTTCATATTTTATTTGTGAGGAGGAGGGAGGAGGAGGGGTGATTTATGATAACATATTAAAGCCTGTCTTTTGTAACGAAATCTAAGTTAAACAAGACTGTATAAACATTTACATCTTTTATATTTGTTTCTGCAGAGGGTACATTAACCGACAATTTTCCATCATTGACGGATTTTTTAAAGAGTTGACGGGAAAAATTTAAGGCCGTCCGTCATTTTGACGGGTTGAAAGTTGGGCCATAAACCACAGCAGCAGTACGTCCTTAAGAATCTAGCGCGGCGCGGCACTAGAGAGAGAGAAGCAGAGAGAGAGCGGAGCGGAGGAGAAGATTATTAAGAGGGGGGCCGTCACGTGTGCAGAGCTCTGGCTCTGCGGCTCCTGTTTAGTAGTTAAATAGCAATTACATTACAGCGCCTTCTCTTTTTTATCCAAATTATTTATTTTAAAACAAGTATTCCTTAGTTTAGTATCCACACATCGTTTTAGTATACATTTTTATAAACAGATATTTATTTTTTAAAAAGTCAGCGAGAGAGAAGCCCGAGCCCGAACCGACCCGAAGCAATGATTGACATTTTAGGCCCGAGCCCGACCCGAATTTCGGGTCGGGTCGTGTCGGGCTCGGGCTCGGGCTTAAGATCTTACCTCTAGCTAGTAACCCTACCAACGGTCTCTAGGCTGCAGGAAAACAATATCCATTCCATATCAATATGGCCTTTTCTATTTACTCATTTTCAGTTTCTTGGTAACACACTTCCCCTGTCAACCAGATGCTTGTTGAAGATATGATCATTGAGTGGTTTCTCTTTCCTGTTATAGAAGCATGAAACTATAAACTATGAGTCAGGCCCCTGCACTCTTGAATCAGTTGTTCAAAACCTCAACCATATTACAAAGAATGAGATTTTATGCCTTTTTTGTTTCTTATTGTTTAATTTTGATTTTCTCTTAAATTAGATATACCAAATTGAAATTTTAAATGTATTTCACTTGAATAAGAAAAATGTAATACTGTATACAGTTTTCATAGTTTAATGTTTTTGTGTAAAAATAAGCATTGTTGGTGCAAAAATGTCTCATATTCCTTGTATTTGGTAGAAAAAATGAATTCTTTCAGTGAAGAAGCATACAAATATTTACTTTTCTTACTTGGTGCTGGTCTCCTGGGGCTGTGGCCAGACTGTAGATATCTGAGGCGTGGTCTTCAGGTGGTTCACTGAAGGAGGCTGAAGCATAAAGTGTGGACATTTCCACTGGACGAGAGGCTCTGTTGTCTTGGATCTCCTCATAGAGATGGGTCTGAAGGAGAGTCATGGTTGGTGTAGGATCAGAATACAAAGTGATAAGCCTATGTCCTGTCAATCATCACATCTTCTTTGCACTGATTTTCCCTACGACTTTATGATTTCCCAGCAGTAAGTAACATTTTAAACCAAAGAAAATGGCCAAACTGGGAAAATGAGTCTAATAATGACGTTAACTGTGTTTAATCTTGATGATATTAAAAAAGTGAGATGCAGCTGGATTTTGTATTAGTACTTCTTCTACTGGCCGCACAGGGAATTACCACTGAAAAGACAACAGCTAACGGCACGTTAATGTAAGCAAGCAGTTGTAATGAACTTGATTTCACTGTAAAAATGCTCGGAGTGAGTCTGGCAGTAATTGATGAACTTGAAAACAGTGCAATTGAAGAAAGAGATCAATTTCAAAGTCTCAAAGTGTTATTTCATCTCAAAGTCTAAGATCCGCACTGCAGTTCTGTCTGTCTGAAGAAGGGCTTGACCTGAAACGTCACATTGTGGTGACAGTTTCTTTCGTTTAGACGGTGATGGCGTTTTGGGGGCTTAAAAATAGAAAAAACTGAAACCGCTCTCCAAAGTGGAAAACTTGAATACCAGGGCTCTCAAGTTTTGAAGTTTGCTAGGAGTGAGATTTATATTGGGGGAGCTGGGTGGTGTGTGTGACTGCGTTTTTTCCGAGGAGCGGGGGGTACGAGTGACATTTTTTTCCGGGGTGGGGGTGGGGGGTGTGAGTGACTGAAAACGGCGCGGTGCCTGCATAAATAACCGATTTTCTGGGCACAGAAGCGCTGTGAACAGTGGCTACAGTTTTGAATTGCTTAACAAAATTTCTGCGTGAGAAATACCATGTGTGGCGTGTGAACGTGTGAACACGTTGAATTGCGTGTGTCACACTCTCAAAGCGTGAGACTTGAGAGCGCTGAGAATACGCTCCGTCATAGCATTTTCGTCTACACTGCCCAAGACGCAAAACTTTAAGTTAAAGCTGCTGACATCACGTACGCGTTTACGTCACATCGGTCCATATATCAGTGTACTTTGTTTGGCAGGACTCCCAGTCCACACCTTGTTGCACGTTCGCTGTTTTGTAGTCTAACGTGGTCTGAAGTAATAGTTGAACTTCTTCGTCTGACCACACAATTTTTTTTTGCTACCGGTAGCCATGTTTTGTTTTGCTTTCACGGCACAGATGAGAAGGAGGAAGATTCTACACATGTGTGCGGACATAGTGATAATGTATCACAGCGCCACCTAGCCGCTTGGCATGCATACCCAATTGAATTCCACTTTCGCGTCACCGTATGCGCACAGATTGTCTCCCAAAAACGCTCGTCTAAACGCGGAATAAAAAGTGAAGACGCGACGCCACTTTTGCGTCTTCTGCTCAGACCGTCATCATATAAATGTAGCCTGAAATAATAATTAAAAAACGAGGGAGTTCAAAGAGTTTCATCTCTTTCTTCTTTTGCAAATTTCTTGTCTTTGGACCCAGCATGCAGCCGCAACTTTTATTGGATGTGCCTGTCCCTATCTACCAGTACTCAACTTAAAAACAGCTCATGAGGACTCTGGATCTCAATAATGTGAGTGAAATGGCTTAAACCTACCGCAGGAGTTGACCCATAGTCCACAGTCACAGGTGGAGCTGTAGAAAACAAAACATCATTGGAAAACTTAGTAACATCCAGTTCATCATGCTTTAAGATTATATTATTCTGATTTAGTTTCTCAATCTCACCTTTTGATTTGTTCTTCCTGTAGAACATCAGCAGAGCAGCTAGTGACAGGACAAGTACGGCGGTGAGAGTCAGACCCACGTACAGCGGAACTGGTCCTGTCAGATGTAAGATGATTGTTTTGTTTTTTTTTACAAATTCAAGCTTTTTTTTTTTTTTTTTAAATAGATTTCAATATGTAACGTTTTTAGTATTATTTATAAAACAACACCAAAATAACATAAAATTCCAAAAAATACATTTCAGAGTTGGAGTTGGGTGGGACAGTCGATCGGGTTGGAGGTTTTGGAGTGAGCGTTTTCTCCATACTGGTACACGGGGTAAATTTGCCATGAAAACTTGCTGATAATTCACTTAATTTATGTTTTTGTTAAAAGTATGTTCAGCCAGTAAAATGGTGTTGAATTGCAAAAAGCACAGTGCAGAACGACAGAACATCAGGTGACTTAAAATGTTCTGTTGATGATTAGAACAAAAACAAATCTTTCCTTGCAATAGCTGTATTTGATTAGATTTTTTTTGTTTTTTACTGAAAAACTGTACTGGAAAACTATAATGGAACAAGATTATATGACATATGTCAAGACAAAACTACCACAACATTTTACCAGGGCTCTCAAGTCTCATGCATTGAGAGTGTGACACACGCAATTCGACGTGCCCACGCCACACATGGTATTTCTCACGCACAGCGCTTCTGTGCCCAGAAAATCGGTTAGATAATGCAGGCACCGCACGTTTTCAGCCGCTCCTCGGGAAAAATTGTTCACTCGCACCCCCCCCCTCGCTCCTCGGAAATTACACAGTCTCACGCACGACCCCGCTCAAAACTTGAGAGCCCTCTTTTACATTTGGCTTGAACAAAAAAATGCAGAGTTAGTTATCTCTTGAGAAGCTCTAGTTCCAGAAGCCAATAATTTAAAAATGAGGCCAAATACATTGTGAACTGAATCTCATAATGTACAGCTCTGGAAAAATTAAGAGACCACTGCATTTTTTTCTGAAATCAGCATCTCTACATGTATTACAGCCATTCCATTCCAGCGTCTGTTGAATTCCAACACAAACACAAAGCTGAGCTACTTCAGTTCTTGCACCAGGAGTGGAATAAAGTCACCCAAGAACAATGTGAAAGACTTGTGGAGATCATGCCAAGACGCATGAAAGCTGTGATTAAAAATAAGGGTTATTGCACCAAATATTGATTTCTGAACTCTTCTTAAGTGTAAACATTAGTATTATGTTGTTTTAAAATGAATTTGATCTTGTTTTTTTGCATTGTTTGAGGTCTGAAAACATGTATCTTTTTTGTTATTTTGACCATTTGTCATTTTCTGCAAATAAATGCTCTAAACTAGGGGTCGGCAACCCGCGGCTCCGGAGCCACATGCGGCTCTTTGATCCCTCTGATGCGGCTCAGTACAGCGGTCCCTCGTTTATCACAGGGGTTACGTTCTAAAAATAACCCACGACAAACGAAATCCGCGAAGTCGTCCGCTTTATATTTTACAATTATTCTCCATGTTTTAAGGCTGTAAACGCCTCACCACACACGTTCTACGTTCTTTTCTCAGACTGGAATTAACGTTTTCTCATATTTCTCTTTTGTTTAAACACTCAAACTTTTGTGAATTTTCAACAAAAAAGCACAGTATTAGAGAACAAAACCAAAGTGTATTTCGTGTGTATTTCACAGTTCTTATGACCGCTTCGCTGTGGCAGGTTTGTCGGGGAGAAAACTTGCAAACAAACAGCACTTCAGAGTCACACTGCGATCGAACATTTATATAAATCTGGCAAACTGAACACATCCTGTACAGGAGCCACAGAGGAGAAGGACCGACGAATCGGCAAAGGTCTACAGTCCCTTAGCCAATCAGGACGCAGAAATGCACGTTGATACACTATTAAAAAAAAAATTGGAATAAAAAAAATCTGCAAAACAGCGAGGCCACGAAAAGTGAACCACGATATAGCGAGGGACCACTGTATTTAATTAAAATGTATTTATTTTGGTTCATTCATTTTCAAAATGTAATTCTATGGCACAAAGGCAAAAAAAAAAAGCCGTTATATGCACTGTTATTTCATTTTAAATTTCAAAAGGGTTTTGTGGCTCCCAGTGTTTTCTTTACGGTGTGTCCAAACGGCTCTTTGAGTGGTAAAGGTTGCCGACCCCTGCTCAAAACGATTATATTTTTATTTGGAATTTGGGGGAAATGTTGTCAGTAGTTTATAGACTCAAACCAAAATATTCCTTTTGCCCAAACACATACCTATAAGTCGTAAAAACAGAAAAACTGATAATTTTGCAGTGGCTCTTAGTTTTTTCCAGAGCTGTATTACAAATTATGTCAGAATCTTATTTTATCTCTTTATCATGAACCCAGTCGCATGTCTCATTTTGTCTTGTGAAACTTGTGCCTCGTCCCACCCCATGACTCATAAAGTCAGATCACCAAAAGATCCACACATGAGGGCACTACAGGTGGAGCTGAGATCAACAAGGCAACTGTTCAGCCTCCACCTGCACATCTCCACAGTACCTGATGCATTTGTCGGCAGATCATGATCAGAAGATCCTGTGGACTGTTGTGTTGTATTCACAGACATGAGTGATGTCTCGTCACCTGTTTGTACAGTCAGGTCCATATCAGTGGTGGGTTTCACAGTGACATTAGGTTCTGGTTTAAGAGCATAAGTTGGATTTAAAGCTGCATCTGAAAAAAAAAGATATTGTTAGAAAGAAAATGTTCGATATTAAAACTGCTTTTGTTACTTGTAAAATGTTAGAATTGATTATACAGTAAGATACATACTTTTTGTCACGTCAATCCCAAATGTATGAATTCCGTTTATTGGGTATCTTTCCAGAAAACACTGGTATTGTCCAGAGTCAGCTCTGGTCAGACTGGTGATGCTCACGTACATGATATCAGAAATCGGTAAATCCCTCTTTTCATATTTAATGCAATATCTTCCTTTACATTGCTCATTTCCTGAAGTCTCAACCAAAATGTTTTCTTCTTTGTCACAGTTATTTTTACAGAAGATCTTCCTGTATCCACCCAAATTAAATGTACATGCAACTGTGATGTTTCGTCCTTCACCCACCTCACGATTTGTTTGTGTTCTGATGAAACCAGGCAGGCCGTACAGCACTGTTCAGAAAATACACCCGTTAAGCACAATTCAGGAAAGAACGAAACAGTAAAAACATTATCTTCTGCATTTCAATACATTTTCAGAATCAGTATCAGTTCTCTTCAAAAGGTAACACAAAAATATTCACAAATAAAAGCAACAACTTAAGTTTTTTAAGAGTTAAGAAGAGTAAAGCTGTTCATTTGGGGCTCGTAGCTGTTTATAATCCAGGATCATTTAAACGTGTGTGACTGAAACAAAACACAGCTCCAGGTATGTTTTGAGACTGAGTCAATTCTATAATACAAATATAGGACCGTTAAAAGTCCAACATGAAACTTTTTGTGGTGGAGGGTCAGCCACCTGCTTGTCTCTATGGAGACGTTGTTGCTTTGCTGGGATGTTCCACCGTATGGCATTAAAGCAGTCTGTGTCCATGGAGACAAACCGGTGACACCACAAGGTCAAGTTACAGGTCAGTTCTGTAGAGAGGTGACCCCAAAATGCAAGATCTCAAAGGTAACATTTAGCAATAAAAACACTTTAAATAGAATAAATGTGAGATAGTTATGGCAAAAGGAGAAATTCAATTTGTCAACTGGACAAAAGTTTATTTGGTCGAATACGTAGAAGCCACAGGCCACTCCTTTGAGGACAGTGAGGTACAGATCTTGGCCAGAGAAAAGAACTGGTTTGAAAGGGGAGTTAGGTCGTTTTCACACCAGGAAAGTCCAATAGTTCACTTGCTTTGGTCCGGACCAAATTTAAAAAAAATAAAAATAAAAAAATTGGGTGCAGTTCGCTTTCACACTGCAGTTTTTCCCCAAGTGGACCAACACCTATAAACAAAACCACGTGTGCTGAGGTCGCTCAGTCATTGGACAGAAATGAGCCGTGTCAAAACACGTGAAGGAGGAGAATAATGGTGTTACGTGCTGTTTTCAATCTAGCCTTAGCGATGTGGTTTGCTCAGTTTTTACATTTCGCACAAATGTTTGA
The DNA here is from genome assembly GCA_036785185.1 of Paratrypauchen microcephalus. Taxonomy (NCBI): domain Eukaryota; kingdom Metazoa; phylum Chordata; class Actinopteri; order Gobiiformes; family Gobiidae; genus Paratrypauchen; species Paratrypauchen microcephalus. The sequence goes on along the minus strand of JAVJIX010000103.1, from coordinate 1,001,894 downwards.
GCAGGATCGTGAGGTTTACACTATTTTACAATCAATTTCCAAAGACACAGGACAAGACGGCTACGGAGGACAGCGCTCATGTGCACGCATCAAGTTCTGACTCTTGCTCTTCACGCAAAACGTAAGTAAGCCTAGTAAGTTTAGTTTAGTTTCGTCAGCCTTGGTTTCCCATAATGCTCGACATACGACGGGAGCTCGTGTCGGATCGAGTCCGGTCTGCATTCTCACCTCAAATGAACCGCACCAGGGTTCGAATGGAACCGTGCCAAGACCGAGCTTTTTAGGTGGTCTCAGTTCGCTTGTTTGCTCCGGATCAAGATTTTTGGTTTTTATTCACACCAGCCCAAAAGGTCAGAATCAAAGCAACAAACGAACTCAAGGCAGGTGTGAACACGACCTTAAAGAGGCTATTTTTGTCAAGAAAGAGAATCCTTCCTTGAACAGAAATGGAGGTCTCAGACATAATTTATCTCCCATCTTTAACTCTAACAAACCTAAATCAAAATAAACAAAGAAAACAATAGGGCAGCAGGTCAGGTCCAGAGGTGTGAAAACACCATTATGGCCCTGAATGGTTCTGCTAACAAGACCCACACTCCACTCCCACTGCATATTTAACAGGCCCACCTAACTAGAAACTGTAAACAAGTAGGTGTGGTAGTTTCATAGTAATTTCATCGTAGTTAGCGCCCCCTTCAGGCAGATATAGGCAGTGTCCACCAGCATCTGACCAGAACTGAAGAAGCAGCTTGGATGAGCTGCGAAACGTATTCAACCAAATAAACCTTTGTCCAGTTGACAAATTGAAGTTCTCCTTTTGCCGCGGATTCTACCTGGATGACAGAGGGATTCTACACACAGCTAGATAGTTATGTTTAATGCCATAATGCGAAACATTCCAGGCAATGCAATACATCTCTATGGGGATAAGCTAGACCTCCCACCAGAATAGCGATATACTGCATCATATTAAAAAAGGAATACAAGTAATAATAAAATAAACAAATGAAATAAAAAAAATGACAATTAAACAGAATATTAAATTGCACATTGTTCTTGAATTTGAAGAAACACATTTTGAGAAAATATCTGGGTGAGGGTTACAATTAAAGCTGTAAACTTTTCAGGTGGAGAACGCGTCAAACGCTTTTCTCTATGGAGATGTTACTGCTTCGTCTGGAATATTTCACAGTATGGCATTAACCTTTCTATCTTCATAGAACCTTTCTATCTTCATGGAGACCAAACCAGACCAGGTTACAGGTCAGATTTGTGGAGAGGCGAGCCCACTCACAGTCAGAATGTCTGTTTTTGTAGGCATTTTTAAGCTATAAAACCTGTAATTTAATAAATGTAAACCCTTCCTCAGAAAAGTTACACAATGCAATTTCAAATACTGTATGTAGCAGAGTTTTGAGTTTTATTGGACTTTGCCATAATATTTACTGAATTAAATCATTTTGGTCATTATTCCCGAATATTAGTTTAATAGACCATTACACATAATAACACCTTTATATTAAATACGCTGTCTCTCTGTCCAGCTTACATCATCGGTCGCTGTTTCTTCTTTCTTGAAAAATCAGTTTTTAGATGCCCTTTTCAAACGTACTCAAAAGTGAATTCCCACAAAATAAAAGTCCAAATGCATTTTTTGTACATATATATTTTGGTTTCTTTAAGTACTCACCATGTAAAATGACAGTGACCTCGCAAAGCTTCATTTTTGCGTCTGTAAAGTTTGTCACACTTTCTCGGTTTGTACAAAGCAGGAACTGTGCTCCAACTGCATCTCAAAAAAAAAGAAAAAAAAACTGACAAGTGTCACTTCCTTCTTGGTCAAACCCAAAAACTGAAAGTCATAAAGTAAAAATGACTGCTGCATGTTTCTTCATTTGAGTTTGGTCTGCCTTGAACTGTGTGAATTATTATCATTATTGTTATTGTTATTATTATTATTAGTGACTTTTGTTTGAGCTGCACAACTAGTCAAAAGTTTGGACACACTTTCATTCATGTATAAATGTTTTGTCCAGTTGACAAATTTAATTTTCTCCTTTTGCCATGCTCTACTTTATATTTATTCATATACAGTAATCCCTCGTTTATCGGGCTAGGTTCCAGAAATAACCTAAGAACCTAAGAGAAATCCGCGAAGTAGGACAACTTTATATTTTACAATTATTCTACATGTTTTAAGGCTGTAAATGCCTCACCACACACATTATACACTTTTCTCAGACTGGAATTAACCTTTTCTCACATTTGTCTCTAGTTTAAACACTCAAACTTTCATAGATTTTCAACAATATGTATTAATAGTGAAGCGTGGGGGCTCCGCCGGGAGCCCCGCCGGACGCGCGAGGAGAACGGAGACATGAGTCACTGGATCCGCAGGAAGCACCGCACTCATCCAACTGCACTGCCACGTCCCGGGACGCGACGTGCACCAACCCCTTGGAGAAGTGCGCGACGCATGCACCCCTCATCTTGGTCAAATCCGTGACAGAGCAGCACGACCAGCGCGAGGCTGCGCGTACACCGGGGCTGCGAGCACGAGATAGAACTGCGGCGTCCGGACCGCGTCCTCTCCGCCCGAGCCACAAACCAGCCGCACAAAACCAGCAAAGAGCGGCACGTGGTGGTTTAATCCCGGTTTAGTCCAGGTCTAGACCTGGTCCAGTCCTGGTTTAGACCTGGTTTAGACCTGGTTTAGACCTGGTTTAGACCTGGTCTAGACCTGTTCTAGACCTGGTTTAGTCCAGGTCTAGACCTGGTCCAGTCCTGGTCTAGACCTGTTCTAGACCTGGTTTAGTTCTGGTCTAGACCTGGTTTAGTCCACGTTTAGCCCTGTGTCTACAGTCTCTTAGCCAATCAGGACGCAGAACACAATGTTACACTATAAAAAAAAATTGAAAAAATGAATAAATTTAAAAATCCGCGAAACAGCGAGGCCGCGAACAGTGAACCGCGATAGAGCGAGGGACCACTGTATTCCTATTCGTATAGGTGAGTTTTATAGCTCAAAAATACCAAGAAAAACAGGAATTCTGACAGCGACTGTAACTTGCTCTGGTTTGGTTTCCAGGATAACAGAAAGGTTTAATGCCATACTGTGAAACATTGACACATGAAGGCAAACATTAAGCAAGCATATGACGGACATTTAAGCGCCTTCAGAGATGAGGGCACATTTTCAGAAAAGGTAAGAACATTACAATAATGTTTGTTTGGCCTAAGGGTGCCACGAGACTTTGTTCTTCTTGTTCGATCTTTTGCACTCTTTGTAGGACCAGGGCGAATGGGCTGTGGGTGGGTGCTTGGGTAAATGTGTGATTGGGTGGTGTTAGTTCTATGGGTGGGGTTGGTGAAAAAAAAAACAAAAAAAAAAAACAAAGGAAGTAAATACACTAAATTGTTTGGTATTTTTGTATTGTATTATATTTGTATTTTACAGAAAGAGTTCAGGACTTCAGAGTTTTTAATCAAATAATGTAAATGTAAATGCTAATGTTATAATAGGTTTTGAAAAATGTAAAGGTTTCCAATGAAATTACAAACATTGTAAAAGAAAACGACTAAAAGATTTTAACCCTGATATTCAGTTGGCCCTTGATAAAAAAAAAAACATATCTGAAATTGTATTTTGCTTCATTCATGTTTCATTAATCCATTAAGTGCTCTTCTCTGACCACTCAAAAAAAATCATTATTATTATTTTGCCCAGATTGTTGCATCATATCTAAAAATATCCTTAACATATTCAGCATCACATTTGACATGATCGGGTGTAGGCAGTGGCACTGATCAGCAGGGGGCGCTGTTGCTGCTGGGTGGGGGCTGTGGGTGGAGGGAGCTGTAGATGTGGGTGTGGTCTCTTGTGTCTGCACTGAGACTCTGGTAAGTGGAGTCTGCAGGCTCTGAGGGGGGAGCTGGACAGTTCTCGTACTGTACAACCTAAAAATACAAGAGACATACATGAGCATAAAAAGTGATATGTGAAGTGCTCAAACCCATTCCGTGTGATTTTATTCACAAATATGACAGATTCTGACTGTAATCATATACAACGTTACACAATTATGACTCCATTTCCATTCTCAGCCCTTGACATCTTAATCAGATCCAGTGTAAATATGTAAACGTTACCTCATGATTCCCTTCATTATCTGCAAATACAAACATTAACAGTGGACTGATGAATTCATATTTCAAATGAGCATATACATTTCCTAATTGGCCAAAAATATTTTCTCTTACCATTTTGTACTTTCCTTTTTCTGTAGAAGACCAGAGCACACAGTATGATTAGGACAACAGGGATCAGAGTCAACAGCAGCAGAAACCAGGAGTCTGGACAGAAAAATCATGATCAGAAGATCCTGTGGACTGTTGTGTTGTATTCACAGACATGAGTGATGTCTTGTCACCTGTTTGTACAGTCAGGTCCATATCAGTGGTGGGTTTCACAGTGACTTTAGGTTCTGGTTTAAGAGCATAAGTTGGATTTAAAGCTGTAACTGAAAAAAATATATTGTTAGAAAGAAAATGTTTGATATTAAAACTGCTTTTGTTACTTTTAAAATGTTTTGAATTGATTATAAGATACATACTTTTTGTCACGTCAATCCCAAATGTATGAATTCCATTTTTTGTGTATCTTTCCAGAAAACACTGGTATTGTCCAGAGTCAGCGCTGGTCAGACTGGTGATGCTCACATACATGATATCAGAACTCTGTAAATCCTTCTTTTCATATTTGATGCAGTATCTTCCTTTACATCGCTCATCTCCTGAAGTCTCAACCAAAATGTTTTCTTCTTTGTCACAGTTATTTTTACAGAAGATCTTCCTGTATCCACCCCAATTAAATGGACATCCAACTGTGATGTTTCCTCCTTCACCCGCCTCATAAACTGTCTGAGCTCTGATGAAACCAGGCAGTCCGTACAGCACTGTTCAGAAAATATAGGAATTTTTTAAACGTGATTCTAATAACAACTATATTTCACATTTACTTTATTTATCCTGAATTATATAGTTTTTATGAAATAAAGTTACATGTAAAATATTCACAGTTTGTTTTAATAGATTTTAAAGGAACTGTATGTGGCCTTCTACACTGAAACACGCCTGGACGAATGAGGGAGGACACAGTCTCAACAAAAAGTCCAGTGTTTTTGTAATTAAGAATAAATCAGCTTTACATTTGTTATCAATGAAAGTTATATTTGATTTGACCATGTTGACCTCGTATCAGGGGACACAGGTCAAGTTTATGATTTTTTTTGGAATGAAAATCTTACATACAGTTCCTTTAAGTCTTTTTAGAAAACAATAAATAGAAAGACAGCCTGTGTGCGCCCCTCTCGTTTCACAAATTTACAGAAAAAGCTGCTAACCTAAAGGAAAATCTGATCATTTTACTGAATACAGTTGTATTCAGTGTAAACTGAATACAACTGTATTCAGTTGTATATTTAACAGGCTTACCTAACTAGAAACTGTAAACAAGTAGGTGTGGTAGTTTCATAGTAATTTCATCGTAGTTAGCGCCACCTTCAGGCAGATATAGGCAGTGTCCACCAGCATCTGACCAGAACTGAAGAAGCAGCTTGGATGAGCTGCGAAACGTATTCAACCAAATGAACTTTTGTCCAGTTGACAAATTGAAGTTCTCCTTTTGCCGTGGATTCTACCTGGATGACAGAGGGATTCTACACACAGCTAGATAGTTATGTTTAATGCCATAATGCGAAACATTCCAGGCAATGCAATACATCTCTATGGGGATAAGCTAGACCTCCCACCAGAATAGCGATATACTGCATCATATTAAAAAAGGAATACAAGTAATAATAAAATAAACAAATGAAATTAAAAAAAAAAAAGACAATTAAACAGAATATTAAATTGCACATTGTTCTTGAATTTGAAGAAACACATTTGAGAAAATATCTGGGTGAGGGTTACAATTAAAGCTGTAAACTTTTCAGGTGGAGAACGCGTCAAACGCTTTTCTCTATGGAGATGTTACTGCTTCGTCTGGAATATTTCACAGTATGGCATTAAACCTTTCTATCTTCATGGAGACCAAACCAGACCAGGTTACAGGTCAGATTTGTGGAGAGGCGAGCCCACTCACAGTCAGAATGTCTGTTTTTGTAGGCATTTTTAAGCTATAAAACCTGTAATTTAATAAATGTAAACCCTTCCTCAGAAAAGTTGCACAATGCAATTTCAAATACTGTATGTAGCAGAGTTTTGAGTTTTATTGGACTCTACCATAATATTTACTGAATTAAATCATTTTGGTCATTATTCCCGAACATTAGTTTAATAGACCATTACACATAATAACACCTTTATATTAAATACGCTGTCTCTCTGTCCAGCTTACATCATCGGTCGCTGTTTCTTCTTTCTTGAAAAATCAGTTTTTAGATGCCCTTTTCAAACGTACTCAAAAGTGAATTCCCACAAAATAAAAGTCCAAATGCATTTTTTGTACATATATATTTTGGTTTCTTTAAAGTATCCAAGTACTCACCATGTAAAATGACAGTGACCTCGCAAAGCTTCATTTTTGCGTCTGTAAAGTTTGTCACACTTTCTCGGTTTGTACAAAGCAGGAACTGTGCTCCAAATGCATCTCAAAAAAAAAGAAAAAAAAACTGACAAGTGTCACTTCCTTCTTGGTCAAACCCAAAAACTGAAAGTCATAAAGTAAAAATGACTGCTGCATGTTTCTTCATTTGAGTTTGGTCTGCCTTGAACTGTGTGAATTATTATCATTATTGTTATTGTTATTATTATTATTAGTGACTTTTGTTTGAGCTACACAACTAGTCAAAAGTTTGGACACACTTTCATTCATGTATAAATGTTTTGTCCAGTTGACAAATTTAATTTTCTCCTTTTGCCATGCTCTACTTTATATTTATTCATATACAGTAATCCCTCGTTTATCGGGCTAGGTTCCAGAAATAACCTAAGACCTAACCTAAGAGAAATCTGCGAAGTAGGACAACTTTATATTTTACAATTATTCTACATGTTTTAAGGCTGTAAATGCCTCACCACACACATTATACACTTTTCTCAGACTGGAATTAACCTTTTCTCACATTTGTCTCTAGTTTAAACACTCAAACTTTCATAGATTTTCAACAAAATGTATTAATAGTGAAGCGTGGGGGCTCCGCCGGGAGCCCCGCCGGACGCGCGAGGAGAACGGAGACATGAGTCACTGGATCCGCAGGAAGCACCGCGCTCATCCAACTGCACTGCCACGCCCGGGACGCGACGTGCACCAACCCCTTGGAGAAGTGCGCGACACATGCACCCCTCATCGTGGTCAAGTCCGTGACAGAGCAGCACGACCGGCGCGAGGCCGCGCGTACACCGGCGCTGCGAGCACGAGATAGAACCGCAGCGTCCGGACCGCGTCCTCTCCGCCCGAGCCACAAACCAGTCGCACGAAACCAGCAAAGAGCGGCACGTGGTGGTTTAGTCCCGGTTTAGTCCAGGTCTAGACCTGGTCCAGTCCTGGTTTAGACCTGGTTTAGACCTGGTTTAGACCTGTTCTAGACCTGGTTTAGTTCTGGTCTAGACCTGGTTTAGTCCACGTTTAGTCCTGTGTCTACAGTCTCTTAGCCAATCAGGACGCAGAACACAATGTTACACTATAAAAAAAAATTGAAAAAATAAATACATTTTAAAATCCGCGAAAAAGCGAACAGTGAACCGCGATAGAGCGAGGGACCACTGTATTCCTATTCGTATAGGTGAGTTTTATAGCTCAAAAATACCAAGAAAAACAGGAATTCTGACAGCGACTGTAACTTGCTCTGGTTTGGTTTCCAGGATAACAGAAAGGTTTAATGCCATACTGTGAAACATTGACACATGAAGGCAAACATTAAGCAAGCATATGACGGACATTTAAGCGCCTTCAGAGATGAGGGCACATTTTCAGAAAAGGTAAGAACATTACAATAATGTTTGTTTGACCTAAGGGTGCCACGAGATTTTGTTCTTCTTGTTCGATCTTTTGCACTCTTTGTAGGACCAGGGCGAATGGGCTGTGGGTGGGTGCTTGGGTAAATGTGTGATTGGGTGGTGTTAGTTCTATGGGTGGGGTTGGTGAAAAAAAAAAAAAAAAAAAAAAAAAAGGAAGTAAATACACTAAATTGTTTTGTATTTTTGTATTGTATTATATTTGTATTTTACAGAAAGAGTTCAGGACTTCAGAGTTTTTAATCAAATAATGTAAATGTAAATATTAATGTTATAATAGGTTTTGAAAAATGTAAAGGTTTCCAAAAGATTTTAACCCTGATATTCTGTTGGCCCATGATAAAAAACATACATGAAATTGTATTTTGCTTCATTCATGTTTCATTAATCCATTAAGTGCTCTTCTCTGACCACTCAAAAATCATTATTATTATTTTGCCCAGATTGTTGCATCATATCTAAAAATATCCTTAACATATTCAGCATCACATTTGACATGATCGGGTGTAGGCAGTGGCACTGATCAGCAGGGGGCGCTGTTGCTGCTGGGTGGGGGCTGTGGGTGGAGGGAGCTGTAGATGTGGGTGTGGTCTCTTGTGTCTGCACTGAGACTCTGGTAAGTGGAGTCTGCAGGCTCTGAGGGGGGAGCTGGGCAGTTCTCGTACTGTACAACCTAAAAATACAAGAGACATACATGAGCATAAAAAGTGATATGTGAAGTGCTCAAACCCATTCCGTGTGATTTTATTCACAAATATGACAGATTCTGACTGTAATCATATACAACGTTACACAATTATGACTCCATTTCCATTCTCAGCCCTTGACATCTTAATCAGATCCAGTGTAAATATGTAAACGTTACCTCATGATTCCCTTCATTATCTGCAAATACAAACATTAACAGTGGATTGATGAATTCATATTTCAAATGAACATATACATTTCCTAATTGGCCAAAAATATTTTCTCTTACCATTTTGTACTTTCCTTTTTCTGTAGAAGACCAGAGCACACAGTATGATTAGGACAACAGGGATCAGAGTCAACAGCAGCAGAAACCAGGAGTCTGGACAGAAAAATCATGATCAGAAGATCCTGTGGACTGTTGTGTTGTATTCACAGACATGAGTGATGTCTTGTCACCTGTTTGTACAGTCAGGTCCATATCAGTGGTGGGTTTCACAGTGACGTTAGGTCCTGGTTTAAGAGCATAAGTTGGATTTAAAGCTGCATCTGAAAAAAATATATTGTTAGAAAGAAAATGTTTGATATTAAAACTGCTTTTGTTACTTTTAAAATGTTTTGAATTGATTATAAGATACATACTTTTTGTCACGTCAATCCCAAATGTATGAATTCCGTTTATTGTGTATCTTTCCAGAAAACACTGGTATTGTCCAGAGTCAGCTCTGGTCAGACTGGTGATGCTCACGAACATGATATCAGAACTCGGTAAATCCTTCTTTTCATATTTAATGCAGTATCTTCCTTTACATCGCTCATCTCCTGAAGTCTCAACCAAAATGTTTTCTTCTTTGTCACAGTTATTTTTACAGAAGATCTTCCTGTATCCACCCCAATTAAATGGACATACAACTGTGATCTTTCCTCCTTCACCCGCCTCATGATATGTCTGAGCTCTGATGAAACCAGGCAGTCCGTAGAGCACTGTTCAGAAAATATAGGAATTTTTTAAACATGATTCTAATAACAACTATATTTCACATTTACTTTATTTATTCTGAATTATATAGTTTTGATGAAATAAAGTTACATGTAAAATATTCACAGTTTGTTTTAATAGATTTTAAAGGAACTGTATGTGGCCTTCTACACTGAAACACGCCTGGACGAATGAGGGAGGACACAGTCTCAACACAACGTCCAGTGTTTTTGTAATTAAGAATAAATCAGCTTTACATTTGTTATCAATGAAAGTTATATTTGATTTGACCATGTTGACCTCGTATCTGGGGACACAGGTCAAGTTTATGATTTTTTTTTGAATGAAAATCTTACATACAGTTCCTTTAAGTCTTTTTGGAAAACAATAAATAGAAGACAGCCTGACAGCGCCCCTCTCGTTTCACAAATTTACAGAAAAAGCTGTTAACCTAAAGGAAAATCTGATCATTTTACTGAATACAGTTTTGCAAAGATAAAAGTACAAAGGTATAGGTTAGTATAGTCAGTGTAACTCACCGAGAAACAGGAGAACAGCCACACAGAGCCTCATAGTTGTTTTTTTTAATGTGCAGAGACTATTATAATGCTGCTGTCTGCTGCGACACATTCTCTAAACAGGAACAACTGGCCGACTTACTGTGCAAAAACAATTTTATCTTACACTATCACACTTCCTTAAAGAGGGGTACTTTTTCTATGATATTATCGGCAAACACATAACATAGTGTAATTAGATCACCATGTTACCTTTTATTGTTTTGAAAATGCTGTATTGGCCAAAAATAATGTATAAACACATCACAATCAGCGTGCATCCTGCTAATGAATCTACTGCACACTGCATTATGTTTGGGACGTTGCTTTTTACAGATTTATGTTTTTGTATATTTAAGGAGAATTGTCGTGTGGGAGCGTGGGTGACGTAGGCTTGTGGGCGGAGCTTTGTACAGAATCTTACAGCTAAATGTAAGGAGGGTTTGAATATGGCCCTTTACAAGCACCCGGCATCAAATAATGTTCATGAAACGCTAAAGTTGAATGTGATCTTGAAAAATGTATATACCTACCATAATTTCCGGACTATAAGCCGCTACTTTTTTCTCACAATTTGAACCCCGCGGCTTTTACAACTATGCGGCTAATATATGGATGGATTATTCGTTTATGAATACAGAGGATGTGTGCGCAGCCTGAGTGCAGAAAGCGCCGCTGTCTGTGCAGTGAACATGAAGTTACAACACGAGCGAGCGCTGTTGTCAGCACTAAAACACTTTATCACTGTGTGATAAAATAAGTTCTGAAGAAGAAGAAGTGAACTTTATTGATCTCACACTGGAGAAATTCTTCTCTGCATTTTAACCCATCCCTATATATATATATATATATATATATATATATATATATATATATATATATATATATATATATATATTAGGAGCAGTGGGCGACACATTCCTGCGCCCGGGGACCATCTCCATGATCTTCTTGCTTCGGTTTGGTCAGGACCTCAGCTGGAGGATTTTACCTATGGTGCATGTTTTGGGTTGGTGGGGGAAACCGGAGTGCCCGGAGGAAACCCACCCAGACACGGGGAGAACATGCAAACTCCACACAGAAAGGCCCGGGCGACCCGGGGATCGAACCCAGACCATGTATGCAAACTCCACACAGAACACACACTGATGCTTTTTTTTCCAAATGTAGATTAAAGGTGCTATGTAACTTCTAAAGTAGACAGTCCTCTACTTGCTTGTCTCCATGAAGATGTTATTTGGGCGGCAGTAGCTCAGTTGGTAGAGCGCTTGCCTGGTGATCCAGGGGTTGGCGGTTCGAATCCCACTCTTGACGGGTGGACCGTGTGTGATCCTAGCTCCCACACATGAGCGTTGCTGTTGTGTCCTTGGGCAAGACGCTTAACCCCACCTTGCCCCCAGTGTCTGCAGACACTGGTTACCCCCATGGCAAGAAGATACATCAAGGCCCGTTGTGACGTGAGCCACCTGTGGGAGGATTCTCCAGCTGGGTCCTGACCAGGCCGAGGCAAGAAGATCATGGAGATGGTCCCCGGGCGCAGTAGTGTGCAGCCCACTGCTCCTGATAACAGGATGGGTTAAATGCAGAGGACAAATTTCTCCCAAGGGAGACAATAAAGGCTTATCTTATCTTATTTCTTTGCCTGGAATGTTCCACAGTAGGGCATTAAACATATCTCCCTTGAATTTGTTCAATTACAGGTGTGAATGAATGAATGTATAAATGAATTCTTACTATGTGCAGGCTTGCTTCTCCATAGATCTGACCATTAACCTGTCTCCATTGTGATTACTGTGGAATAATCAAGGCAAAGCAGTAATATCTCCACGGAGACAAGCAGGTGGCGGACCCTTCACCAAAACAGGTACACAGAACCTTTAAGTGAAATATTAAGTGGTGGCAAAAAAGGTTTAAAGGGGAATTGAAGGCACCAGTTTAGATAGATAGAATTTTCAGTTTTATTTTTTTATAAAGTTGAAAAGGTTTATTCAAAACATTCAGCATCACATTTGACATGATCGGGTGTAGGCAGAGGCACTGATCAGCAGGGGGTGCTGTTGCTGCTGGGTGGGGGCTGTGGGTGGAGGGAGCTGTAGATGTGGGTGTGGTCACTTGTGTCTGCACTGAGACTCTGGTAAGTGGAGTCTGCAGGCTCTGAGGGGGGAGCTGGACAGTTCTTGTACTGTACAACCTAAAAATACAAGAGACATACATGAGCATAAAACGTGATATGTGAAGTGCTCAAACCCATTTTATTCACAAATATGAGAGATTCTGACTGTAATTATATACAATGTTACACAATTATGACTCCATTTCCATTCTCAGCCCTTGACATCTTAAAGGAATATTAATATTTTTTACAATCTGCCTTATTTCTGTAATAAAACAACTTGTTTTACTCACCCATAGCACTTTGGTGTCATTTGGATCAGTTTCGTAGATGTTGTGGTGTAGCGATATCTGTTAACGTGAGTGCTTGGGGCAGGCGATTGCGGTCATCAAATAATAAACTTGATCACTTTTCAAATTACACAAGCTCAATGTCTTAGTCTACACTTTCGTTTGAGTCAAAAGGGGCCTCTAATCTGAGATTTAGCCATAGTTTCGAGTAGATGACGAGGCCAGTGCACATGCGCTCAGTCACAGCTTATTTCGCTCTCAGCTCTCGGGACCCAAACATGAAATGTAAAGCTGTAAGACGTTTGGACCATCGTGTTTGCAGTACCCACTTCAGTCAGGACGATTTTTTACCAGCAAAGGAAAAGAAAGAAGGCCAGCGGATTCAGCGCACGATTCTGAGAAATAATGCGAAACCGATGGCTGTTCTCTGCTGCTCCTAAAACTGTCTCCGCTTCATTCTTTCCGTATCCATTCTGTCTCCTCATCCTCAGTCTCCTCATCCTCAGTCCTCCATAAGTCCTCTTCAGCCTCAAAGTCCCAATCTTCTGCCATGTGTCGCTCGCAACAGAAAAGTTATTCTTCTTATCTGCAAAACAGCTGTGAATGAGCGCATGAGCACTGGCCTCTTCATCTACTCGAAACTATGGCTAAATCTCGGATTAGAGGCCACTTTTGACTCAAATGAAAGTGTAGACTAAGACATTGAGCTTCTGTAATTTGAAAAGGGATAAAGTTTGTGTTATTTGGTGACCGCAATCGCTTGCCCCAAGCACTCACGTTAACGGATATCGCTAAACCACAACATCTAGGAAACTGCTCCAAATGACACCAAAGTGCTATGGGTGATTAAAACAACTTGTTTTATTACAGAAATAAGGTTCAGATTGTAAAAAAACGTTAATATTCCTTTAATCAGATCCAGTGTAATTATGTAAACGTTACCTCATGATTCCCTTCATTATCTGCAAATACAAACATTAACAGTGGATTGATGAATTCATATTTCAAATGAACATATACATTTCCTAATTGGCCAAAAATATTTTCTCTTACCATTTTGTCCTTTCCTTTTTCTGTAGAAGACCAGAGCACACAGTATGATTAGGACAACAGGGATCAGAGTCAACAGCAGCAGAAACCAGGAGTCTGGACAGAAAAATAGTGACCCAGTCATTCTGTATCATCGAGACAAGTAAGTAGCCAAGAAGGATCAGTAACACAACTGTTCAGCCTCCACCTGCACATCTCCACAGTACCTGATGCATTTGTCTGCAGATCATGATCAGAAGATCCTGTGGACTGTTGTGTTGTATTCACAGACATGAGTGATGTCTTGTCACCTGTTTGTGCAGTCAGGTCCATATCAGTGGTGGGTTTCACAGTGACTTTAGGTTCTGGTTTAAGAGCATAAGTTGGATTTAAAGCTGCATCTGAAAAAAAAAAAGATATTGTTAGAAAGAAAATACCATATACAGTGGTACCTCACCTTAAAGGGACAGTGTGTAAGATTTTTACCTGTTAATTACTGAAATTGAAGATACCCATTCAAAAATACATTGTTTTCCTAGCCTTTTCACTTCCATCATGAAATCAAAGTATTCTTTTGGACTTAGATATAGTCACATAAAAGGGGGATCTTCCCCATATAGAGGCAGCCATTTTGAATACGAGAGCCACAGAAGGACATTTGGGCTCATCCTTCGCCTCGGCTCCTGCTAACAGCTGCTTAGCCGCGCTGCGTTTGGCAGTGAAGGACAGAAGGAGAGAAGGGGAAGGGGAGGGGGGAAGGGGGGAGCCTGTGTAAAGAAGCATGCTGCCGGATCACACATCGTAATGGATACAACACGTATTTTGGACTAAATTGTTTTACTGGATTTTATTCGCTGGATCCTTATGGACAGATTGAGACCAAGTTTATGATGAAATACAGAGTTTGACCTGTGCAAAGCCTTCAAAGGTAAGCTAAGTAAGCGAAGTTTTGTGCTTTTCCGTATAAAAGCCCCATGTGCTCGGGGAGTGATTGTTTTGCAGGGAAATGAATTGCATAGTCAAAAAGAGGAGACTGTAAGGTTTCATTTGATGTGTAGATTGTCATGAATCATGATCGGGATTGTGTGTTTTCATGCGAAAAGAAAAAAAAAAAGTGAACGGGGGACCGCGCTTTATGTATACAGCGGTGCGCGGTTCGTGCGCGGGCACGCGAGATTTCGGCGCTACGTCGCGTCCGGGTGACCCTCGAGGTCTGCCATAGCCAAAAGAGGAAGTGGAATAGCTAGTAACCACCTATGCGCCACGAATCCTACACACTGTCCCTTTAAGAAAGACCCTACATACGAAAAATCCAAGTTACAAAACGCCTTCACGTCAAATTTTGGTCTCTAGATATGAAAGAAAATTCAAGTTACGAAACGCGAAATCTCAAAAATTCAATTAATGCGCGCTCAGATGCGCGTTCAGATGCACGCCCCGAAACGTAAATACACTTTATCAACACACACACGGGGTTAGGTTACAGAGGTGGCCCGCGGTGGGAGAGGTCCGTGAGGTAGGACAACTTTGTATTTTGCAATTGATCTACATGTTTTAGGGCTGTAAATGCCTCACCACACACATTCTACGCTTTTCTCAGACTGGAGTTGGGCTTTTCTCGCATTTCTCTCTCGTTTGAACACTCGAACTTTCATAGATTTTCAATGGAATGTGTTGATAGCGAAGCGTGGGGGTAGACACGGCTCAATATAGCGCTGAACGTGCGAGGGGAGCGGAGACACAGGATTACTATCAACAACACATCATCAGTAGGGTAAAACTCACCTGTCTCACGACGGTCTAAACCCCGCTCACATTCCCTATTAGTGAGTGAACAATCCAACGCTTGGTGAATTCTGCTTCACAATGATAGGAAGAGCCGACATCGAAGGATCAAAAAGCGACGTCGACACGGCGCGGGATGGAGCCGCGGCGCCCGGGCCGTGCCTCCTCCTCGGGGCCGCGGGCCCGCGCGGCTCGCAAGGGGTGATTTAATCCTGGTCTGGGCCCGGTTTGGTCCGGGTCTGGACCTGATCTGGTCCTGGTTTAGTTCTGGTCTAGACCTGGAAGTCACATAGAAGCAGAGCCCGCCCCGAGCGAGACCCCGCGGTCTTGCCCGCCGATAGAGCACCTTTCTCGGCCTGTTAGCTCACAGTGTCGGCGCCCCGGCTCTGGAGGTCAGATAGAACCAGAGCCCACCCCGCCCCGCTCTTATTCCCACTGAAAGAGCGTCTTTCTCGGCCTCTTAGCTCTAGCGCAGAACGCGCAAGGAGCGCGGAGACACGAGCAACGCGCTCCTCTAACTGCCATGTCCCGGTTTAGTCCAGGTCCAGTCCAGGTTTAGACCTGGTTTAGTTCTGGTCTAGACCTGGTTTATTCCAATCAGGACGCAGAACACAAATGTTACACTATAAAAAAAAGTTACACTATTAAAAAAAAACCTTGGAACGGATCAGGCCTTTTCCATTGAAATAGCTACTCAACTTACGAAAAATTCACGTTACGAAACCACTTCTGGAACGAATTAATTTCGTAAGGTGAGGTACCACTGTACAAAGGTATAGGTCAGTATAGTCATTGTAACTCACAGAGAAACAGGAGAACAGCCACACAGAGCCTCATAGTTGTTTTTTTTAATGTGCAGAGACTATTATAATGCTGCTGTCTGCTGCGACACTTTCTCTAAACAGGAACAACTGGCCGACTTACTGTGCAAAAACAATTTTATCTTACACTATCACACTTCCTTAAAGAGGGGTACTTTTTCTATGATATTATCGGCAAACACATAACATAGTGTAATTAGATCACCGTGTTACCTTTTATTGTTTTGAAAATGCTGTATTGGCCAAAAAAAACACAATCCGCGTGCATCCTGCTAATGAATCTACTGCACACTGCATTATGTTTGGGATGTTGCTTTTTACAGATTTATGTAAAATCTGTAAAATCATTATGTATCATCGAGACAAGTATTTTATATATAAATTATATTTTGTATACACAAGTGTTCAGCCTCCACCTGCACATCTCCACAGTACCTGATGCATTTGTCTGCAGATCATGATCAGAAGATCCTGTGGACTGTTGTGTTGTATTCACAGACATGAGTGATGTCTTGTCACCTGTTTGTACAGTCAGGTCCATATCAGTGGTGGGTTTCACAGTGACTTTAGGTTCTGGTTTAAGAGCATAAGTTGGATTTAAAGCTGCATCTGAAAAAAAAGATATTGTTGTTTCATATTAAAACTCCTTTTGTTTTGTTACTTTTAAAATGTTTAGAATTGATTATAAGATACATACATTTTGTCACGTCAATCCCAAATGTATGAATTCCATTTATTGTGGATCTTTCCAGAAAACACTGGTATTGTCCAGAGTCAGCTCTGGTCAGACTGGTGATGCTCACGTACATGATATCAGGACTCCAGAAATCCTTCGATTCATATTTAATGCAGTATCTTCCTTTACATTGCTCATTTCCTGAAGTCTCAACCAAAATGTTTTCTTTTTTCTCACAGTTATTTTTACAGAAGATCTTCCTGTATCCACCCCAAATAAATGGACATCCAACTGTGATCTTTCCTCCTTCACCCGCCTCATAAACTGTCTGAGCTCTGATGAAACCAGGCAGTCCGTAGAGCACTGTTCAGAAAATATAGGATTTTTTAAACGTGATTCTAATAACTATATTTCACATTTACTTTGTTTATCCTGAATTATATAGTTTTGATGAAATAAAGTTACATGTAAAATATTCATAGTTTGTTTTAATAGATTTTAAAGGAACTGTATGTAGCCTGCTGTTATAAAAAGGTTCTACAGTCACAACTGCTGGTGCCCAGATCTGCAGATTGAGCACACATACAAGTTCTTCTCATTCTCAGTATAAGGACAAGCCTCATATGAAAGCTCAGAACCTCCAGGATTCCCTCACTGCATTTTAGGTTTAAACCAACTGGATTTCAGCATTTAAACTGGCAAATGAGTCCAGATGATTACCGTTGAAACCTTCTCTACACTGAAACACGCGAATGAGGGAGGACACAGTCTCAACACAAAGTCCAGCGTTTTTGTAATTAAGAATAAATCAGCTTTACATTTGTTATCAATGAGTTATATTTGATTTGACCATGTTGACCTCGTATCTGGGGACACAGGTCAAGGTTATGAATTTTTGAATGAAAATCTTACATACAGTTCCTTTAAGTCTTTTTAGAAAACAATAAATAGAAAGACAGCCTGTGTGCGCCCCTCTCGTTTCACAAATTTACAGAAAAAGCTGCTAACCTACAGAACAATCTGATCATTTTACTGAATACAGTTTTGCAAAGATAAAAGTACAAAAGTATAGGTCAGTATAGTCAGTGTAACTCACCGAGAAACAGGAGAACAGCCACACAGAGCCTCATAGTTGTTTTTTTTTATTTGCAGAGATTATTATAATGCTGCTGTCTGCTGCGACACATTCTCTAAACTGGCCGACTTAATGTGCAAGAACAATTTTATAAATTTTTTAAACAATTTTATCACTATCACACTTCCTGTTTTTCTATGATATTATCGGCTAACACATAACATACTGTAATTAGATCACCATGTTTCCTTTTAAGCGGAAGAAAATGAATGAATTAATGTTTCCTTTTATTGTTTTGAAAATGCTGTATTGGCCAAAAATAATATATAAACACATCACAATCAGCGTGCATCCTGCTAATGAAGCTACTGCACACTGCATTATGTTTGGGACGTTGGTGTGTACAGATTTATGTGTGGGCGCACTCTTGCTTCTCCATAGATCTGGCCATTTACCTGTCTCCATTGTGATTACTGTGGAACAATCAAGGCAAAGCAGTAATATCTCCACGGAGACAAGCAGGTGGCGGACCCTTCACCAAAACAGTTACACAGTGAACCTTTAAAGATCCCATGACATGGTACTTCTTGATGCTTTTATATGGCACCTTAGTGGTTCCCTAATACTGTAAATGAATCCTTCTCCAAAATCAAGCCTCAGTGCATGAGAGAGCCTCATGAACACAGTAAGAGCCATAAATATGTCTCTAAAACACTTTATTCTGGGCGTTGTTGCTTGAATGCAAATGAGGAAGACAGAGACAGGCCAGTGCAGCGGCTGGGTTGTGGCCAAATACGCTGCTGTTTCCTGGATTAGCGGTGCGCTGTGCGCTGGCCCCACTTCCGTGTTTAAGCGCAGAGGAAGATATGAGACGCTTTCCATTAACCCTCCTGTCGTGTTCGGGTCAAATCTGACCGTTTTACAACTTATAATATTCATAAATATTATGTTTTTCATCTGATTACCTCAAGACCTTATGATATCCTCCACACTGTGTACTTGAACATATAAAAGTGATGATCACCTATTTCGTTAAATTTTGAGTGTTTTAATCAACCTTGTTACACCTGTGGTGTTCCCGGTCAAAAGTGACCGCCATAGGAAATGAATGGGTATCCAGAGTAAATTCATTCAACATACAGAAAACATCCACATACACACTGCCCCAGCTCACTCACTCTCTCACACACACACACACACACACACTCTCTCTCTCTCACACACACACACACACATACACACATACACAAACACACAAACCAGGGTATGCGTGTTGTGCTGGACATGACAACCGGTCTCCAAGGGCATAATATCACATGTGACAACTTCCTCACATCACATGCTCTTGGTCAGGAGCTACTGAAAAGAAAGCTCACCATGGTAGGGACAGTGAGGAAGAACAAGCCTGAACTTCCCCCTGCGCTGGTATCGACCAGAGGAAGACAGGCACTCTCATCACAATTTGCATTCACTGACACTCACACTCTTGTGTCATACGTTCCCAAGAAGAACAGAAATGTCATCCTGATGAGCACAGTACACAAAGACGCCGCTGTCAGCACCACAGAGGACAGGAAGCCCCTGATGATCCAGGACTACAACAAGAACAAGGGAGGCGTTGACTGCCTTGATAAGGTAATGTAAAGTCTCATCATGCATTTTATTTTATTTTTATCTAGGTGAATCATAGCATTTTGTGTATGACAGATTGAATATTGTTCCTAATCTCTTATTATTTATTGTTCCTTTACTGAAGCTTACTGGTACATACACCTGTAAGCAGATGACGGCTCGCTGGCCTGTGGCACTGTTCCACAACATCCTGGATGTGTCAGCTTTCAACACGTGGTGTGGACAGCAATCGACCCAACCTGGAATCAGGGGAAAAGTTTCAAGAGGAGACTTTTCCTCGCAGAGCTGGGGAAAGCTTTGGTGACTCCTCTTATACAGCGACGCCAGCACATTCCCCGCACACCAGCCTCCGCCATTCTGGTTAGGAGCATGCAAGCTCCAGCCCCAGCCCTGGCTGCTCTCCCCCAACAAGGACATGGGCAGAAAAGGAAGCGTTGTGGCCTCTGTGCCCCTAGAGACATCAAAACGAGCCTGACATGCTGCTAATGTCATGCTTATGTTTGCAAGGCTCACTCTTACCTGAGTGTCACATGCCACTCATGTGCATGAACACACACACACACACACACACACACACACACACACACACACACACACACACACACACACACACACACACACACACACACACACACACACACACACACACACACACACACACACCCTGTTGAGTTTAGTGTTTGGTTTTCCATTTATTTTTTGTATTATATGTTCATTTTGTAGTTCATTTTCAGTGCCCAATTGTATTTTAACTGATGTTATTTAATGTTTACTTCTATAAATTGTTGTTAGACACTACTTTGAAACATTGTTCTCAACTAAAGAATGCTTAATAAAAAAATTGGTGTGGAAAAAAAATGTTTGTGCTAATTTAAGAGCAGTTAAAACAGACCGGTCAATTTTGACCGGGAACACTAAAGTAGGGGGCTGGAGGCAAACACGACCGGAGGGTTAAAAAAACACATTTCCACAGAAAATAAAATTAAACCACTGCTGTTTCAGAGGTTCGGAGGCTCGGATAAAGGACATCCGAGCCCGGAAACACTCTCACGTGTCTCCAGGCAAATAAAAAAACGCATCTCGCATTTCGTAGCTCCTTCGCGGTCCAATTTCTCTGGGCGTGATTTTCAGAGACGGTGGGTAGACATCCAGACGGGGGGTGGAAACCTTTCCGTGAGTGTGACGTCAGAAAGTTCCCTTGTTCAGAATCGCCCATTTTCTTGTTAACAACATCACCGAATCCCATGGGAAATTGACTGAGCAATTCGAGTTCTACAGGCCTACTTCCAAACAGTAGTGATTTTGGTGGCTGCATGTACCCACACACGTCGTGTGGGTAGGTCGTCCGAGGATGCCTTCCCGTTTCCAGTTTAAGTTCCCCGGCTACTTATTTTGATGCGTTCATCTGCAAGTGGATAGCATCCCTGAGTGCAATGTATAATGTAATGTACAGCCTGGTGTCTGTCATTGGGAAAACATCTTCGTCGCAAGGTACTGCAGTAAGGAACGTGCATGCATCTTTGGCTGTTTGAAGATCAGCATTGCTTGGTGAGGCCTTGAAGTCATCTGTCCCCCATAGCTGAGGCACCATAAGCATGGCATTTGGGATCCCGCTGGGACAATTTGGGTTCTTCGACGGTCGGATCCGATGCGCATTCCAAACAGCCGTGACATCGTTCAGTTCTTCCTGTAAAACGAATATTGGAAATGGATGGTCAAAACAAAACAGGAACACATCCAGCCCCATTTCACGGAGAGTGAGGGTTCCAAATGCAGAGGGCATGGATTCTTCACATTGAACCCAATGTGATTTTTATTGAGCCGGTCTCGGCTCATCAATAAAAATGAGGAAAATAAACTACTTTTAAGAGCTGTCTGTAACTGTGATTGTAGAGTAAGCTACCCTTGTCACAACGGTGAGTTGGACGATAATGCGGTGAGTAGCCTATTTATAGTCATAGTCATAGTCATAAGTTGCTTTATTGTCGAAAACAATCATGTACATGTACATAGAGTGAATTCGAAATATCGTTTCCCCACTAACCAGGCAGGACAGTGATAGAGTGGGCTAGGGGAGGGGCCGCTGCGCATGCGCGTGCCGCCGACTGGGAGATGCAGAGTAGAAAAGATGCAATACAATCAGTGACGATTTAACAACATGTAATGACAGAAAAACAATTGGAGATATAACATACGGTGATCTTTTATTTATGGAGATCTGAGGATATGCCACCAACAGATATAGGCTTATAGGCGAATAGCAGGTGCTGTCTGTCTGTCTATGTATGTCTGTCACACAAATATTTTCTCTTACCATTTTGAACTTTCCTTTTTCTGTACAAGGCCAGAGCACACAGTATGATTAGGACAACAGGGATCAGAGTCAACAGCAGCAGAAACCAGGAGTCTGGACAGAAAAATAGTGACCTAACCATTCTCCACAGTACCTGATGCATTTGTCTGCAGATCATGATCAGAAGATCCTGTGGACTGTTGTGTTGTATTCACAGACATGAGTGATGTCTTGTCACCTGTTTGTACAGTCAGGTCCATATCAGTGGTGGGTTTCACAGTGACTTTAGGTTCTGGTTTAAGAGCATAAGTTGGATTTAAAGCTGCATCTGAAAAAAAAAAAGAAATTGTTAGAAAGAAAATGTTAGCTATTAAAATTCCTTTTTTCTTTTTTACTTCTAAAATGTTTAGAATTGATTATAAGATACATACTTTTTGTCACATCAATCCTAAATTTATGGATTCCATCTATACCGAATCTTTTCAGAAAACACTGGTATTGTCCAGATTCAGCTCTGGTCACATTGGTGATGCTCACGAACATGATATCATCACTAAATAAATCCTTTTTTAAAAATATTTAATGCAGTATCTTCCTTTACATCGCTCATCTCCTGAAGTCTCAACTAAAATGTATTTTTCTTTGTCACAGTTATTTTTACAGAAGATCTCCCTGTATCTACCCAAACTTAATGGACATCCAACCTGCCTCATAAACTGTCTCTGCTCTGATGAAACCAGGCAGTCCGTACAGCAGTGTTCAGAAATAAAGTTACATGTAAAATATTCATAGTTTGTTTTAATAGATTTTAAAGGAACTGTATGTAGCCTGCTGTTATAAAAAGGTTCTACAGTCACAACTGCTGGTGCCCAGATCTGCAGATTGAGCACACATACAAGTTCTTCTCATTCTCAGTATAAGGACAAGCCTCATATGAAAGCTCAGAACCTCCAGAATTCCCTCACTGCATTTTAGGGTTAATCCAACTGGATTTCAGCATTGAAACTGACAAATGAATCCAGATGATTACCGTTGAAACCTTCTCTACACTGAAACACGCCTGGACGAATGAGGGAGGACACAGTCTCAACACAAAGTCCTGTGTTTTTGTAATTAAGAATAAATCAGCTTTACATTTGTTATCAATGAAAGTTATATTTGATTTGACCATGTTGACCTCGTATCTGGGGACACAGGTCAAGTTTATGAATTTTTTAATGAAAATCTTACATACAGTTCCTTTAAGTCTTTTTAGAAAACAATAAATAGAAAGACAGCCTGTGTGCGCCCCTCTCGTTTCACAAATTTACAGAAAGATAAAAGTACAAAGGTATAGGTCACTATAGTCAGTGTAACTCACCGAGACTATTATAATGCTGCTGTCTGCTGCGACACATTCTCTAAACAGGAACAAAATTATTGGCCAACTTAACTCTCTGAGACCCACAGTTGCAACATTTACTTAGAGCTGTCTTGCAGTGACTCACACTGACTGAATGTAACAAAAACTGCATATCCCAGAACCCCACACTCTGCATTGCATCATACAACATTATCGGAGGGAAAATATTGATATTGGAGGGAATATCACATTCCAAATCAAATGACATGGCTGCCTTCTACTGACCACCCAGCTCTCTTTTCTGGATCAGTTGTAACAATTGTAGAAGTAAGTATACCATCTGTAATACTTTTTTTCTTTTATTCATAACATAAGTTAAATATATTTTAAAAAAAGTATAATACACATTTAGATTTAGAGTGATTTACGTAAATGTTGCAAAAACGCAACACTAGGTTACAAAGGGTGCCCCTTTTACACAGAGAATCCCTAACCTTTGTGAAGTGGCTGTTCATAAGAGGATGTACCAACACAGACGAGAGAGCCAGAGTGGACCTCAGTCTGCCGTACATCTCCACCTAAAAGCCACGGGCCACTCCTTTGAGGGCAGTGAGGTACAGATCTTGGCCAGAGAAAAGAGCTGGTTTGAGAGGGAAGTTCAAGAGACTATTTTTGTTAAGAAAGAGAATCCTTCCTTGAACAGAAATGGAGGTCTCAGACATCATTTGTCTCCCATCTATAACTCTATCCTCAAAACAAACAAAGAAAACAATAGAGCAGCAGGTCAGGTCCAGAGTAGTCCGGCAGATAGCTGCAAAAATCGATCACTTTGCGATAAAAGCGTAAAATTTGGTATGATGATTCTCAAAGGGGGTCTGATCAAATTTAGGACCGTAGGCGCTCAAGATCTGGCCCCTGGGGGCCATGGCGATGGAAATGGGAAAATGGATTAAAAGCACCCAGAAACATCACATATTTGTATCAAATTTGGTGGGAAGGTTCCCAAAGGGAGTCTGATTAGATATAGAACTATAGGCATTCAATCCATATTTATAGGCATCCAATCCATATTTGGTGGCCATTTTGGAAAATGGCCACCAAATATGGATTTCGTAATGGTAAAATGGATTGAAAACAGCCAGAAACACAACATATTTGTATCAAAATTGGTAGGAAGATTTAACCTGGGAAATCCCAGGCTGCTTTCGTTCGTTCCGATCTGAAAGACAGCCTGGCAACTATGGCAAGCGAGCTCTCCTGATTCTGGGAGCCAATCAGAGAGCGGGGAGGGGTGGAAAGACGGTGACGCGTATACGCGACAAACGGAAGCTTGTAATTTGAACTGACAACTGACATGATTGGCTATGGGCTACGTATACGCCAAATGATAGACATTTGTAACGCCCAATAAACGGCCTTTGGCGATCGTAAACCACACCTCCGCTACGAGATATTTCGAAGGTGGCTCCCAGACCATATATCAAGATTAGGTTTTTTGTTTTGTTTATTTTTTTATTTTTATTTATTTTTTTATTTATTGATTTTTCTGTCTTTTAGATATTGATGTAGGACTGCATAACAACAAACAGAACAAAGAACCAGTGGCTCAACCCTTCAGCAGTTGAGTTTTGAACATTCATGCAAGATTCCCATCCTCTGTTTTGACCCACCCCCATTTTGATGGACAAGGCAAATGAGGAGAAGGCAGTAATACTTGGCCCCACACATGGCCACCCTGATATGCTGCCCTCCTCAAATGCTGTTCAAGAGCTGCACTTGTTGGTGGAATACGACCGAACACTGTGCCTTTTTGAAAAAAAGCTTTTTCCTAGCCATGTTCACACTTTCACATGTACTGGATCTATCAATTAGGGGTGGGTATTGGGAAAGAAGTCACGATTCAATTCGAATCACGATTCATATGCCACGATGCGATACTATCACGATGCATCATGATACTTGAATTATTGCGATGCATTGCAATATGGCGGCCATTTTCAGTGAAAATGTACCAAAAAAAAGAGGATAACTTAAATATCAGTGGCTGTGTATCTGGGTAGTGTCTTCAGTTTATACATAACGCTGAGCAACTCAATTCATAACTGAATTTATTGAATAACAAAAACAAATAAACCAAACCAATAACAAAAAAGTGCATAGGATTTTTTCTAAAACAAAAAATTATGTTAAAACATTTGCGATTTTGGAGGTAGCTCCCATCATAACAAACAATACCCTTTCACAAAGAAAAAAGTGCATAGGATTTATTTTAAAAAACCTAATAATTAATTAATTGATTTATTAATAATTAATTAATTAATTAATTATTAATTAATAATAATCGATTTTTGGCATCAAGAATCGATGCAGTATATTGTGAAAGTTAGTATCGCGATGCATTGTCATGACAATTATTTTGCACACCCCTACTCTCAGGCTTCATTTATACGGCGACGATCAAAACAGAAGACGCAAAAGTGGCATCTCGTCTTCAATTTTTTTATCCGCGTTTATACGAAGACGCAAAAGTGGACGCAAAAGCCAGCGAAGGGAGGCGCTGGACTGAAAAAAAACAAAACAAAAAACATCACAACAGCGTCAAGTTACATTTCTAACCACGACTGTACCAGAAAAGAGAAAGGTAAAACTTCACAAAAATGGCTAGTTGATATATCTTTAAATTATTTATGTTCCGCTCCAAACATTTCAGTGACTTGTACTTTTGTTTACATGTTTTTGAATATTGTACTGAAAATAGTTACATTACAGGAGGATTACAGTGAATTAGAAAATATAAAATCACATCGGGTTTTACATTGTAAGTGCCTCATGCGGAAGTCGCTTGTCTTGGCGTCTGTGTGGCTGTGAGAGTGTGAGAAAGACTTGTACGCCGTAGACGTGTGTGGGTGCGATTTATACAATTAAAATACGCTGCTGTTTCCTGGATTAGCGGTGCGCTGTGCGCTGGCCCCACTTCCGTGTTTAAGCGCAGAGGAAGATATGAGACGCTTTCCATTAAAAAAACACATTTCCACAGAAAATAAAATTAAACCACTGCTGTTTCAGAGGTTCGGAGGCTCGGATAAAGGACATCCGAGCCCGGAAACACTCTCACGTGTCTCCAGGCAAATAAAAAAACGCATCTCGCATTTCGTAGCTCCTTCGCGGTCCAATTTCTCTGGGCGTGATTTTCAGAGACGGTGGGTAGACATCCAGACGGGGGGTGGAAACCTTTCCGTGAGTGTGACGTCAGAAAGTTCCCTTGTTCAGAATCGCCCATTTTCTTGTTAACAACATCACCGAATCCCATGGGAAATTGACTGAGCAATTCGAGTTCTACAGGCCTACTTCCAAACAGTAGTGATTTTGGTGGCTGCATGTACCCACACACGTCGTGTGGGTAGGTCGTCCGAGGATGCCTTCCCGTTTCCAGTTTAAGTTCCCCGGCTACTTATTTTGATGCGTTCATCTGCAAGTGGATAGCATCCCTGAGTGCAATGTATAATGTAATGTACAGCCTGGTGTCTGTCATTGGGAAAACATCTTCGTCGCAAGGTACTGCAGTAAGGAACGTGCATGCATCTTTGGCTGTTTGAAGATCAGCATTGCTTGGTGAGGCCTTGAAGTCATCTGTCCCCCATAGCTGAGGCACCATAAGCATGGCATTTGGGATCCCGCTGGGACAATTTGGGTTCTTCGACGGTCGGATCCGATGCGCATTCCAAACAGCCGTGACATCGTTCAGTTCTTCCTGTAAAACGAATATTGGAAATGGATGGTCAAAACAAAACAGGAACACATCCAGCCCCATTTCACGGAGAGTGAGGGTTCCAAATGCAGAGGGCATGGATTCTTCACATTGAACCCAATGTGATTTTTATTGAGCCGGTCTCGGCTCATCAATAAAATTGAGGAAAATAAACTACTTTTAAGAGCTGTCTGTAACTGTGATTGTAGAGTAAGCTACCCTTGTCACAACGGTGAGTTGGACGATAATGCGGTGAGTAGCCTATTTATAGTCATAGTCATAGTCATAAGTTGCTTTATTGTCGAAAACAATCATGTACATGTACATAGAGTGAATTCGAAATATCGTTTCCCCACTAACCAGGCAGGACAGTGATAGAGTGGCTAGGGGAGGGGCCGCTGCGCATGCGCGCGCCGCCGACTGGGAGATGCAGAGTAGAAAAGATGCAATACAATCAGTGACGATTTAACAACATGTAATGACAGAAAAACAATTGGAGATATAACATACGGTGATCTTTTATTTATGGAGATCTGAGGATATGCCACCAACAGATATAGGCTTATAGGCGAATAGCAGGTGCTGTCTGTCTGTCTATGTATGTCTGTCACACAAATATTTTCTCTTACCATTTTGAACTTTCCTTTTTCTGTACAAGGCCAGAGCACACAGTATGATTAGGACAACAGGGATCAGAGTCAACAGCAGCAGAAACCAGGAGTCTGGACAGAAAAATAGTGACCTAATCATTCTCCACAGTACCTGATGCATTTGTCTGCAGATCATGATCAGAAGATCCTGTGGACTGTTGTGTTGTATTCACAGACATGAGTGATGTCTTGTCACCTGTTTGTACAGTCAGGTCCATATCAGTGGTGGGTTTCACAGTGACTTTAGGTTCTGGTTTAAGAGCATAAGTTGGATTTAAAGCTGCATCTGAAAAAAAAAAAGAAATTGTTAGAAAGAAAATGTTAGCTATTAAAATTCCTTTTTTTTTTTTTACTTCTAAAATGTTTAGAATTGATTATAAGATACATACTTTTTGTCACATCAATCCTAAATTTATGGATTCCATCTATACCGAATCTTTTCAGAAAACACTGGTATTGTCCAGATTCAGCTCTGGTCACATTGGTGATGCTCACGAACATGATATCATCACTAAATAAATCCTTTTTTTTAAATATTTAATGCAGTATCTTCCTTTACATCGCTCATCTCCTGAAGTCTCAACTAAAATGTCTTTTTCTTTGTCACAGTTATTTTTACAGAAGATCTTCCTGTATCTACCCAAACTTAATGGACATCCAACCTGCCTCATAAACTGTCTGAGCTCTGATGAAACCAGGCAGTCCGTACAGCACTGTTCAGAAATAAAGTTACATGTAAAATATTCATAGTTTGTTTTAATAGATTTTAAAGGAACTGTATGTAGCCTGCTGTTATAAAAAGGTTCTACAGTCACAACTGCTGGTGCCCAGATCTGCAGATTGAGCACACATACAAGTTCTTCTCATTCTCAGTATATGGACAAGCCTCATATGAAAGCTCAGAACCTCCAGGATTCCCTCACTGCATTTTATGGTTAATCCAACTGGATTTCAGCATTGAAACTGACAAATGAGTCCAGATGATTACCGTTGAAACCTTCTCTACACTGAAACACGCCTGGACGAATGAGGGAGGACACAGTCTCAACACAAAGTCCTGTGTTTTTGTAATTAAGAATAAATCAGCTTTACATTTGTTATCAATGAAAGTTATATTTGATTTGACCATGTTGACCTCGTATCTGGGGACACAGGTCAAGTTTATGAATTTTTTAATGAAAATCTTACATACAGTTCCTTTAAGTCTTTTTGTAAAACAATAAATAGAAAGACAGCCTGTGTGCGCCCCTCTCGTTTCACAAATTTACAGAAAGATAAAAGTACAAAGGTATAGGTCAGTATAGTCAGTGTAACTCACCGAGACTATTATAATGCTGCTGTCTGCTGCGACACATTCTCTAAACAGGAACAAAATTATTGGCCAACTTAACTCTCTGAGACCCACAGTTGCAACATTTACTTAGAGCTGTCTTGCAGTGACTCACACTGACTGAATGTAACAAAAACTGCATATCCCAGAACCCCACACTCTGCATTGCATCATACAACATTATCGGAGGGAAAATATTAATATTGGAGGGAATATCACATTCCAAATCAAATGACATGGCTGCCTTCTACTGACCACCCAGCTCTCTTTTCTGGATCAGTTGTAACAATTGTAGAAGTAAGTATACCATCTGTAATACTTTTTTTCTTTTATTCATAACATGTTCCGTGTTAGAAAAGTTAAATATATTTTAAAAAAAAGTATAATACACATTTAGATTTAGAGTGATTTACGTAAATGTTGCAAAAACGCAACACTAGGTTACAAAGGGTGCCCCTTTTACACAGAGAATCCCTAACCTTTGTGAAGTGGCTGTTCATAAGAGGATGTACCAACACAGACGGGCGTGCCAGAGTGGACCTCAGTCTGCCGTACATCTCCACCTAAAAGCCACGGGCCACTCCTTTGAGGACAGTGAGGTACAGATCTTGGCCAGAGAAAAGAACTGGTTTGAGAGGGAAGTTCAAGAGGCTATTTTTGTTAAGAAAGAGAATCCTTCCTTGAACAGAAATGGAGGTCTCAGACATCATTTGTCTCCCATCTATAACTCTATCCTCAAAACAAACAAAGAAAACAATAGAGCAGCAGGTCAGGTCCAGAGTAGTCCGGCAGATAGCTGCAAAAATCGATCACTTTGCGATAAAAGCGTCAAATTTGGTATGATGATTCCCAAAGGGGGTCTGATCAAATTTAGGACCGTAGGCGCTCAAGATCTGGCCCCTGGGGGCCATGGCGATGGAAATGGGAAAATGGATTAAAAGCACCCAGAAACATCACATATTTGTATCAAATTTGGTGGGAAGGTTCCCAAAGGGAGTCTGATTAGATATAGAACTATAGGCATTCAATCCATATTTATAGGCATTCAATCCATATTTGGTGGCCATTTTGGAAAATGGCCACCAAATATGGATTTCGTAATGGTAAAATGGATTGAAAACAGCCAGAAACACAACATATTTGTATCAAAATTGGTAGGAAGGTTTAACCTGGGAAATCTCAGGCTGCTTTCGTTCGTTCCGATCTGAAAGACAGCCTGGCAACTATGGCAAGCGAGCTCTCCTGATTCTGGGAGCCAATCAGAGAGCGGGGAGGGGTGGAAAAACGGTGACGCGTATACGCGACAAACGGAAGCTTGTAGTTTGAACTGACAACTGACATGATTGGCTATGGGCTACGTATACGCAAATGATAGACATTTGTAACGACCAATAAACGGCCTTTGGCGATCGTAAACCACACCTCCGCTAAGAGATATTTCGAAGGTGGCTTCCAGACCATATATCAAGATTAGGTTTTTTGTTTTGTTTATTTTTTTATTTTTATTTATTTTTTTATTTATTGATTTTTCTGTCTTTTAGATATTGATGTAGGACTGCATAACAACAAACAGAACAAAGAACCAGTGGCTCAACCCTTCAGCAGTTGAGTTTTGAACATTCATGCAAGATTCAGCTCACAACATGTCATATAACATACGTATATAAAGACGTCACATTGAATTCAACCACTATTCCAAGCCAACGACCAATCTCATTCAAGAAGCACAAAAACCTTACAATGCGTGACAATCTCCCTCACATAAACATAAAGCAGTGCACTGCAGTGATGCTGCTCTGCATTTGCATTGCCTAATACAGCCTTTTGTACATTTGCAGGCAATAAGCTCATAGCAGGCTTTTGGTGCCTCAGCAAGTGAGGTCCAATATGGTTCAAAAATCCCATCCTCTGTTTTGACCCACGCCCATTTTGATGGACAAGGCAAATGAGGAGAAGGCAGTAATACTTGGCCCCACACATGGCCACCCTGATATGCTGCCCTCCTCAAATGCTGTTCAACAGCTGCACTTGTTGGTGGAATACGACGAACACTGTGCCTTTTTGAAAAAAAGCTTTTTCCTAGCCATGTTCACACTTTCACATGTACTGGTTCTATCAATTAGGGGTGGGTATTGGGAAAGAAGTCACGATTCAATTCGAATCACGTGTGGCATCATTCATATGCCACAATGCGATACTATCACGATGCATCACGATACTTGAATTATTGCAATGCATTGCAATATATTCGACATACTTCAGTGAAAATGTACCCAAAAAAAAAGAGGATAACTTAAATATCAGTGGCTGTGTATCTGGGTAATGTCTTCAATTGATACATAACTCTGAGCAACTCAATTCATAACTGAATTTATTGAATAACAAAAACAAATAAACCAAAGCAATAACAAAAAAGTGCATAGGATTTTTTCTAAAACAAAAAATTATGTTAAAACATTTGCCATTTTGGAGGTAGCTACCATCATAACAAACAATACCCTTTCACAAAGAAAAAAGTGCATAGGATTTATTTTAAAAAAAAACCTAATAATTAATTAATTGATTTATTAATAATTAATTAATTGATTTATTAATAATTAATTAATTAATTATTAATTAATAATAATCGATTTTTGGCATCAAGAATCGATGCAGTATATTGTGAAAGTTAGTATCGCGATGCATTGTCATGACAATTATTTTGCACACCCCTACTCTCAGGCTTCGTTTATACGGCGACGATCAAAACAGAAGACGCAAAAGTGGCATTTTGTCTTCAATTTTTTATCCACGTTTATACGAAGATGCAAAAGTGGACGCAAAAGCCAGCGAAGGGAGGCGCTGGACTGAAAAAAACAACAAAAAAAAACATCACAACAGCGTCAAGTTACATTTCTAACCACGACTGTACCGGAAAATAGAAAGGTAAAACTTCAAAATAAAATGTTCTAGTTGCGTTTTAAATGAGTTAAGTTCCGCTCCAAACATTTCAGTGACTTGTACTTTTGTTTACATGTTTTTGAATATTGTACTGAAAATAGTTACATTACAGGAGGATTACAGTGAATTAGAAAATATAAAATCACATCGGGTTTTACATTGTAAGTGCCTCATGCGGAAGTCGCTTGTCTTGGCGTCTGTGTGGCTGTGAGAGTGTGAGAAAGACTTGTACGCCATAGACGTGTGTGGGTGCGATTTATACAATTGTTGAAATGACTCTTGTATGTTGACTAGAGCTGCTAGCGCAGCTTGAACATCCGTGGTATCAAGGTATGCCGCATCTATGTGACGTAAACGCGTACTGACGTGAGCAGATCTGACCAGTTTTGCGTCTTGGGCAGTTTACACGGAGACGCTACAGCGGAGCGTATTTAACTTTTCCACTCTGGAGGGTTGCGGCCTAACATGAAAAATAAGAGCCTCTACTGTTGTGGTCTGTGCTCCCCTCCCTCCTTTCTTTCCCTGTGTGTCTTTGGGCGGAGTCTCCTGGCACTGATTCCCTACACCTGCTGGTAATCAACATCCACCTGCATTTAACTCCAGCCGACCAGAGAGACTCTGCCAGATTGTTGTACATCTTCACACGGTGAACTTCTTGGCTACTTCGAACTATGTTTGCTACTTACCTTGTTTTGGATGTTTTTTGTAACCAACCCGTTTTTCTGCCTCCAGTGTTCCTTGTTGCTCCCAGCCTGCTGTTTCCCGTCTCCAGCCCTGGACCACTCCAGCTCTCGCCTTGTTTCTGCCTACAACCTATTTTGTGTAATAAATCCACGTTCTTGATTTTTTTTGCATTTTTGGTCTGCTGTCCATTTTTTGGGTCCATCCACTACTGCAGCGTAACACTCTACCACCTTTATAAACCCAGTGCAAAGATTTTAACCATATCTAGCCCCAAAATAGTGGCATACCCCTTTAAATCTGATCAGTCCCACTTTGTGTATTATTGTACTGTTTTTAATCCGTTTTCCCATTAGGAACTCCATTTGTGGTGGCCATTTTGGAAAATGGCCGCCATATTGAATGCCTATAGTTCTAAATCTAATCAGACCCCCTTTGTGTACCTTCCTACCAATTTTGATTCAAATATGTTGTGTTTCTGGCTGTTTTCAATCCATTTTACCATTACGAAATCCATATTTGGTGGCCATTTTGGAAAATGGCCGCCATATTGAATGCCTATAGTTCTATATCTAATCAGACTCCCTTTGGGAACCTTCCCACCAAATTTGATACAAATATGTGATGTTTCTGGGTGCTTTTAATCCATTTTCCCATTTCCATGGCGGCCATTTTCCAAAATGGCCACCATGGCCCCCAGGGGCCAGATCTTGAGCGCCTATGGTACTAAATTTGATCAGACCCCCTTTGGGAATCATCATACCAAATTTGACGCTTTTATCACAAAGTGATTGATTCACATTAAAATCTGCGCTTATCGCCCGGACTAGAGGTGTGAAAACACCATTATGGCCCTGAATGGTTCTGCTAACAAGACCCACACTCCACTCCCACTGCAGATTTAATAGGCCCACCTAACTAACAGAAACTGTACACAAATAGGTGTGGCAGTCTCAATTTCATTGTAGTTAGCTCCACCCGTCAGGCAGATATAGGCAGTGTCCACCAGCGTCTGACCAGAACTGAAGAAGCAGCTTGGATGAGCTGAGAAACTTATTTGACCAAATAAACTTTTGTCCAGTTGACAAATTGAATATCTCTTTTTGCTTTGAAAATGCTGTATTCGTGGAGACAAGCAGGTGGCGGACCCTTCCCAAAACAGTTACACAGTGAACCTTGAGGTGAAATGCTAAGTGGTGAAAAAGGCACCACATTAGATAGATAGAATTTTCTGTTTTATTTTTTATAAAGTTGAAAAGGTTTATTCAAAACATTCAGCATCACATTTGACATGATCGGGTGTAGGCAGAGGCATTGATCAGCAGGGGGCGCTGTTGCTGCTGGGTGGGGGCTGTGGGTGGAGGGAGCTGTAGATGTGGGTGTGGTCTCTTGTGTCTGCACTGAGACTCTGGTAAGTGGAGTCTGCAGGCTCTGAGGGGGGAGCTGGACAGTTCTTGTACTGTACAAACTAAAAACACAAACAAAACAAAGGTCGTTAGTTTGTAAATTCTCATAATGAAAGGTGAGAATGTAAACGGCGTAAGTGATTTCATTGATAAAGCTCAAATAAAGAGTTACAATGGGTTTTATTTACTGCCCACATATTACACAAAGATTTCAGAATAATTATTTATGTAGTTTTTATGTTGTTTTAATGCCACAAAGGCCTATTCACATGTAATTTACTCTCAGAAAATGTCGTGAAATTGTTATTATTTATTGACATAAACACATTTTAATTCATATAAGTGCACTATGTAACTTTTTGGTTGTGGGTCTGTCTCTATTTTCTATGGGTATGTCATTGCTCTGTCTGGAATGTTCCACAGTGTGACATTAAACAGCTCTTCTTTACATTTATTCAATCACAGGTGGTTTTATAGCTCAAAAATGTAGAAAAACAGGCATTCTGACTGTGAGTGGGGTCACCTCTCCACAGATCTGACCTGTAACTTGGTCTGGTTTGGTCTCCATGAAGATAGACAGGTTTAATACCATACTCTCTACGGAGAAAATCTTTTGCCAGACCCTCCATCAGAAAAGTTACATAATGCACCTTTAATATTTATAGTAAATGAAGCATGACAATTACCTCTGAATGTCTTTTCTTTCCATAATCTGCAAATACACACACAAACATGAATAAAACTAAATATTCTCCCTGTAACGAGTGGCGTCAAATCAAGTAATTTAATTTGTTGGATTAAAGAGGGGGTATTACACTTCTGTGGGGTTTTAACTGCTAACACATGACATAATTCCGAAGAGCGTTTTTTTCATTTATTGTTCTGAAAATGCTATATTCACAGAAAATGACATTCAAATATAATTAGTTTCACTTTTGTTTTTGACACACTGGAACAGCCCTCTCCTTTCTATCGCAAAGAGTGATTCTTTATTGATCCTGAAGGAAATTCACGTTTTGTTGCAGCTACATTTCGACTGCGCGTCTCAGCGGCCTTTGCGTCTCAGGCCCCGTTTACACCTACACTGGTATTTTTTTAAAAACTGAGACATTTTGCTTCGTTTGTATCTACACTGAGAAAAATGATTCAGGAGGTTAGTTTGAATTACTTAAAAACATGAGCTTTTTCAGCATAAAAAACACAATTTGTTACATGCCTATTATTTTATTAAGTTGATAGCTTATTTCAAGAAGTTGATCTAAATTAAAAATATAGAAAGCTGTCTCAACTCAGAAATACATTGATTTTGGATAAGCATTTTTGCTTTCACTTAACAAGGAAAAGTATTAAGTTAGTGAAACTTCATAATATTAAGTTAGTGCAGCTTCCGATCATATACGCATGCAGAGGAAGTGATCAACGCCCATTTTACGTATGCTGCCAGACTGCAAGGTGCAACAGCGAGGGGAGACCGCCTGATTTGGTGAGTAATTATATATTTTTAATTTCTTAATTTTATGTCCAATCAGCAAGTAACAGCGCTCAGTCGAGTTACACAACACTAAAACTGAAGCGTCCACAGCGTGCTTTGTCCTCAGCGTTTAGATAATGTCTCCAAAGTAACTTGGGTTGAACGGTGAAAATGAACAGTAAATATCGGACTGGGTTTGTGTTTTTGTGAACTTTGGGGAGGTTTGAGGGAATGTTTGCTCTCGGGGCGAGAGGAGGAGAGAGGAGAGTCGGGCTGCTGCGAAGCCGAGCGCGCGTCAGAGCGCGCGTGATTTGAATTTTTGAGATGTCGCGTTTCACTTGTATTCGGAGACGAAAACTTTACGTAGCCTAAAGGCGTTTCGTAACTTTGATTAAGGTGAGGTATGTAAATCGTTTGGAGCAATGTATGCCCGTGAAAGCGGGATAGAGAGACAAAGAGATCCTTGCTCATTCACACACTCGTGCATGCACATACACGACATGCAGACATTGGTGAAGATTGCGCGGTGGAAAATTGACTGGTAAATATCGGACTGGGTTTGTGGACTTTGGGGAAGTTTGAGAGAAGGTTTGGTGTTGGGGCGACGCCATTAAACACACAGGTTTTAGGCCTTTACCACGTGGTGCTCCACAGGCGGTAAAAAATAATTCATGTGATTTGTTCACTAAACCTAAAATAAGCAGTATTTATAGCATAAAAACAGCATTTTCTGTAATTATGTGAATTACATGTGAGTTTATCATTTAATTTAGTCTCATATTCTCAGCACTGATGTGTTTGTTTATATTTTGGTAATGTTTTGATGTAGATTAATGAAGAGTTTCGAAGACTGACCATGGTCAACCTGGAGCCAACTTTTATGGCAAAACTGGACCAGCACACCCCAAAGATTTTTTCCTTGATGTCCTCAAAAGGGGGAGCTGCAAAACCGAAGATCCATCGCATACAGAGCATGCTTCTAGAGGTAATTATTTGGCTTTTTTCTCTTGATATTTTTTAACACATTTTGTTCTATAAAGTGAGAGGGTTAGTCAGTTATAATTTATACATTGTCCTTGACTTTGGGTAACTACGTGTGACAGTGTGTGTGCACGCGCACACGCACAAAAAGTTTGGTGCCTCTTGTAACTATGATGTTCACCCTCAGGAGGAGCCATCTTCAATTGAGAAAAAGAGAGGCTGCAATCCAGGGCTTAATCCTGTACCTTGGAGAAAAGGATGATGATCTACTTAAAGATGATGTGGTAAGTAAAGCTCTCCAACTCACACCCAACATTTATTTAAACTATATAACACAAGTAGGAGGCATGGACACCTGCCTAGATGATTTCTGCTGACCTGGCCTCATCTAGAGTTGGCTTTTGAAGACAGGTGTGAGGGCTTGTTGTATGCCTTTAGGGCCATCATCACAGTAGAACGCATTTACTGAAGGCACTGCATATGTCATTAAAGGTCTGAGTGCCGACACTGAATACACTGTACAATTACCAAATATGAGGGAAAATCAATGATGGCTCCCACAGTAACACAGTTTCCAAGATCCTTGCCCAAAATGGCAAGACTCATCACACTTTTCACACATACAGTTATCAAGGCTTAATATATCCAGAAATAATCAAGCTATGCTATTCCTAAGTACAATGTCTCAAATACTGAGGGGACATGATGTTTTTTAGGCCTGTATCTTCCTTCAATCTAAAACTAGAGGTGTCCAAATCTGCCTGTAAATTCTGTATGCAATTCACAGGCTTGAAAAGTGGACAGGGCACCCTAACTTTGGAGGGCCTCATCTCCAAAACAGCTAGATGTAAGATGCTAAAATCTAGGATTCTTTCCATTGGTAAATTGATGAGGGTCACCTGGGGAAATTCTGGGAAATCGTGTGAATTGACATGGAATGAAATAGTCATTAGGTGAAGAAAAGGATAGGCCTTAAACCATGGTAACGTGGTTTTAACAGTTAAACATGGTGATGGTAGCATCTTTCTGTGGCAACCTCAGACACAGGAAGCCTTGCTTCTATGGGTGTCCAATTCTGGTTGTGGATAAACATTGTCCATGACCTCCAGATAACGTTGTGTACCTTTCTCCATATTCACTGTAATGGGTTATCTTAGTTATATAGTCAGTGAAGAGTTGAAAGAGTTTTTAAGAACCCCCTTTATCGACACTCTCCAGGACAGAATTTAGGTACAAGCATAGTCTGTCAATATGTACGCTATATTGCCAAAAGTATTTGATCACCTGCCTTGACTCACATATAGACTTTAGTGTCATCCCATTCCTGTTTTTTTAAAAATTTCTTTTGTCCTGTTTAGGATGTTGAAGATGAAGAAGTGATTAAAATCATCACCACCAGAGCCGACCCACAGAGGGCCCGAGTTGTCATTGAGGGGACCTCCGTCCTCCAAGACGTTGACATACCGAGGGCTTGTGCCCTGCTGATGGGTCTGATGTATGCGCTAAACCTGTGCTATCCCAAAAAGCTGAAGAACACTTTTGAGGTTTTCCAAACAATTTTTCTGGAGTTAGACAGCCTGAAAGCCAGCCACAAGGTGATGTCTTTAAAAGCCAAACTTCGGGTGTAATGTGCATAATGGACCTTTCCGCGGCGCTGTTGTGACCCAAAAGTTCCGGATGATGCAACCATCGCCCTCTCCCAGCCTTTCTTTGCACTGCCAGAGCGTTATAGAATGTTGCCATTGTCACATTGAACTGGCCGCTGGAGGTTGCCGCGGCTGTATGCTGACCCAGAAGTTCCGGCCTGCCAACTCAGGCTATTTACATTAAAATGTCACCCTTTTCATTCATTTCATTTACCATAAGATACAAGGTTGTACGGTACATCAAGACACTTTTACTTTTTTTTCATCTGCGCTGGCAACTGGTTTCAAATTCCCTGTGGTCAAGTCCCATTGTTATTGTAACACAGCACACCACAGCCCATAGTGCACAACAAAACTGTATTTATGCCGCACCCATCCAAGGGGGCAATTTCTTAACAGCGAAACTGATGTATTTTTTTTTTTGCCGTATGCCCTTTAGCATCCTCTTTGACCACGGGGAATTTGAAACCAGTTGCCAGCGCAGATGAAAAAAAAGTAAAAGTGTCTTGATGTACCGTACAACTTTGTATCTTATGGTAAATGAAATGAATGAAAAGGGTGACATTTTAATGTAAATAGCCTGAGTTGGCAGCCCGGAACTTCTGGGTCAGCATACAGCCGCGGCCAGTTCAATGTGACAATGGCAACATTCTATAACGCTCTGGCAGTGCAAAGAAAGGCTGGGAGAGGGCTATTGTTGCGTCATCCGGAACTTTTTGGCAGCCCGGAACTTTTGGGTCACGACAGCCCCACCCACCCCTTACCATGTGTTGCTATATCAAGCAAGCAAGGTGCCTTTCCAGTGTCTTTGCATTGAAATGAATGGAGGGGTGATATATTTTCGCATCAATTTCATATTTGCTCAAAGAAAAAATCGCCACTCTGCTTCTTTATCCACAGCTTTCATTTCTGTTCTTGGGCTTTGGATTTTGGGTAGGGATACAACTTAACCTCTCGTTCGAGACTTTTTGGGTATCTGCTATCCGATTTGCAAACTCCAAAGGCACAGCGTTTAATTTTCTTTCGATGAGAGGGCTTCTCTCCCATAGACTCCCATTCATTTTTATTGCTGGCTTGACTGAAGACACTTAAACACCATTGCTTTTCTATGATTGGTCAGTAGCTGTTTTGGGGTGGGGCCGCGGAAAGGTCCATTGCATCACATTGCCTATGTTAAAGTGGTAGTTCGGCATTGTCCACATAAAACACTGTTTGTAGGTTGTCTGGGAAGACTTCGAGCCATTTCTGATCATAATTTGGACATAAGCTGCTGAACAAAGCATTTTAGGTTTCTCTGGTACACCCTTTACATTGACTCCAAGGGTTCACTCGAACAATCATTCATAAAACGGCATTAAACTTTCATTTTCAAAGACATGGAACTCACTGTGTTATCAGGGGCTGACGGTGATACGTTGACAACAAAAATCGTTGCGAAGCATGCCTTCTAACAGTTGTTTTAGCATTTGGTGGAAGTCACCACAACTGCCAAAACTACAGGTTGTAAAAAACACCCTTTTCCGGTCCCGTTTCCAGTCGGCGGAGAGGACAGAAATCGCAAATATAACTTGTCTGGATGCATATTTTCCAGCGCATCGCTGTCCACCACTGAACACTTGGTGAGTTCCATGTCTTTGAAAATGAAAGTTTAATGCCGTTTTATGAACGATTGTTCGAGTGAACCATTGGAGTCAATGTAAAGGTGGGGGGCTGTACTCGGAGAAACCTAAAATGCTCGGTTCAGCAGCAAATGTCCAAATTATGATCAGAATGTCTCAGTCATCACAGACAACCTACAGCAATGCGTAAAATAATAGCAGTGCCACATGACTGACCAAATAAATCACTGTTTTTGGTAGAAATTATAGTATTACATGTCAAATAATTTACCAGTAGGTGTAGTAGTCGGAGAAACCAATAGAGACCGAACATTCATAATATGCATGCTCCTGAATCCATGTAATTGGATAATTAATTGAAACAGGAGTGGTCAGAAAATAGTGTCTGCATTTTTCATTACAAAGCATCCCTGTGAATTACAAAACTAATATTTAGTTGTATATAATCACTGTTATTGAAATCTGCTTCACGTCTGTCCTGCATGGAGTAGGCAAACTTCTGGTACCTGTAAGCGGGTATTTCAGCCCAGTATGATTTCAGAACCTTCCACAATTCCTCTGCAGTTCTTGGTTTCGCCTCAAAAACAGCATTTCTGATGTCAGCCCACAGGTTTTATATTGGATTAAGTTCTGGGATTGAGCACGCCACTCCATAACCTTAGTTGTTTGTTTTGAAAGCAAAATGGTACACACCTACTGATGTGTTTGAGTATTGTTGTCTTGGTTAAAACCCCATTTCAATGGCATTTCTTCAGTATAAGACAGCATGACCTATTCAAGTATTTTGATACAAGATAATTGATCCATGATCCCTGGTATGCAATTAATAGGCCCAACACCATAGTAAGAGAAACAGGCCCATTTCATGATGCTTACTCCACCATACCACGCTTCAGAGTGTACTGTGGCTGCAATTCAGTGTTTGTGGGTCATCTGACAAACCCTCTGTGGCCCTTGAATCCAAAAAGAACTATCTTAATTTCATCAGTCAACAAAACGTTTCTCTATTTCTCTATAAGCCATATGTATGTATGTATGTCTATATGTTCTTGGCATATGTTCTTGGTTCATGGTACAGTTGAAGTCTATATTATAAGCCCCCTCTACAAAATTGTACAAAAAGTAGGACTTTGCTGGGGGCTTTTTGTTTGATATACAAAATAAGTTTAAAATGATATTAAGTGTGTGTAAGTGTGTGTGTGTGTGTGTGTGTGTGTGTCTGAATATGCATTTTATATTTTGTATGTGAATAATAATTGCAAAATAAAAAGTTTTGGTTTTGAAAATTGAATTGTGTGTTCTATTTTTTAGTAAAATAAGTTGGTAAAACTTAAAAAATGCAGTGAGATCATTTAAAAGGGTGTTGAATGATATTAAATTTAGTTAGTTAGAATTACTCACAACAATAATCTTTTCACAGATTATACTACAAATCTTTTTGGGAAGTTAAGTGTGTTCAACATAACGAAGCTTTTAAAAGCCAACGGATATTGAGTGTAGCTTACTGAACAATTTAAGTTGGCAGTTAGGAAATTAAGTTTGTTCAACAGGCCTGAGCTTTTAAAAGCCTGCTGAATTTAGGTTTAGCCTACTTAAAAATTGAGTTGGCACTAACAAAAAATTGAGTTGGCAGTACTGAATTATTGCTTTGTTGGGAAAACTTAAAAAGAGCGATGCAAATACTTACCTTAATTTTTTAAGTTCTGGCAAAGTGTTATTTCTTAGAGTGTATCTTATACACGCAAACGGCAAATTCGCCTCTGAAAATGATTCCTTCTAAAAACTCGAGTGGAGATTCTGGAAAACTACAGTTTCGCGTTTGCGTCTGAAGTGAGATAAATAGAGTTTTAGGCGGCTGATGCACCAAAAATACGGTTCTGATTGGCTTGCAGAGCGTTCTCCTTCTTCCTACACTGCCGCCCATAGGTTTGGCGTAGTTATGATGAAGCTCGATGGCGTATTTATGCGGGTTGGTAAAACTTTTTTGAAAACGATGCTATGTGAACAATGTTATTTTGGAAAAACGGAGGGCGAGAAATATTCCTTTCTCAACATACCCGGCTATGTGTAAACGTAGCCTCAGTCAAAGGTCTCAGTGCAGTTCAACGGGAGGACTGCTCAGAGAGATCTGTGTCACGGCAGTTTGAGGAGAGGAAGAGCTAAAAGTGTCACTCTTGCAGCATCACAGCAGCCTCCAGGGGGCACCCGATGAAAACACGACCGGAAAGGCCTCACTCTTACTCCGCTCTGGTGTTTCAGTGGGTGATAAAATGAGCCATTCCCTCACAATATTTTCTCTGGAAGATCTTCTGCCACATTTGCTACCACATATGGTGTAAAAAGCCTCTAGCATCTCAAATGTCCACAGTATCAGTTGCACAGTCTCCATGGATACAGGAAAAACAAACAGTTCACTTCAAACAATCCAACGGCCCCTTGTGTTCATTCCCTTAAAGTAGTTCCTCTGAAGGTCTTTTGCAACATTTGCTGCCACATATGGTGGAAAAAGCCTGTAGTACCTCAAATGTCAAGCTCCTTAGCCTCTTACACAATCTCCATGGATACAGGAAAAACAAACTGTTAATTTCACACAATCCAGCAGTACCTTACTTGTGTCATTTGTACTTTGTATCTCTAGTTATTAATTGAAACTCAATTAATAACTGCACATTGCATCAGGTTTGTCAAGTTGTAGTGCATTGTTTTGTATCCTGCTTTTTTATCTAATAGACTGTAGAGTCTATTTTTAAGTCTATTTTTAAATTATTTTAAGCCATTATTTATTATCTTGTTTTATTGCATGCTACATTTTCCTGCTGTTCTTGATCTGTGTGTTACAACACTGGAATTTCCCCACTGTCGCACTAATAAAGGCATATCTTATCTTATCTTATCTTATATCCATCAATCCATTCTTCCGTTTATCCGAGGCCAGGTCATGGGAGCAACAGTTTAAGCAGGGACTCCTAGACTTCCTTCACCCTGGACACTTCCTCCAGGTCCTCCGGGGGGACCCCAAGGTGTTCCCAGGCCAGCCGGGAGACATAGTCCCTCCACCGTTTCCTGGGTCTTCCCTGGGGCCTCCTCCCGGTGAGACATGCCCGGAACACCTCCCGAGTGAGGCGTCCAGGAGGCATCCGGTACAGATACCTGAGCCACCTCAGCTGCTCCTCTCGACGTGGAGGAGCAGCGGCTCTACTCTGAGCTCCTCCCGTGTAACTGAGCTCCTCACCCTATCTCTAAGGGAACGCCCAGCCAAACTCATTTCGGCCGCTTGTATCCACGATCTTGGTCATCATAGGTGAGGGTAGGAACGTAGATTGCCGTTAAATCGAGAGCTTTGCCTTTCGGCTCAGCTCCCTTTTCACCACAACGGTCTTGTACAGCGACCGCATCACTGCCGACACTGCACCGATCCGCCTGTCAA
Source organism: Paratrypauchen microcephalus (assembly GCA_036785185.1). Lineage (NCBI taxonomy): Eukaryota > Metazoa > Chordata > Actinopteri > Gobiiformes > Gobiidae > Paratrypauchen > Paratrypauchen microcephalus. The sequence continues at coordinate 958,697 of JAVJIX010000103.1, read as the reverse complement.
TCTCACGCTCCATCGTCCCCTCACTCGAGAACAAGACCCCGAGATACTTGAACTCCTCCACTTGAAGCTTTTTTTTTAATACAAGTATGAAAAATAGCCACACAGAAGCATGGGTGACGTAGGCTTGTGAGCTGAACCGTAAGGAGGGTTCAAATAGGGCCGGGGAGAGATCACTAAATTACTGAATCATGTATGGATGACATATAAAACCTCTTCAGGCATATTTTTGTTGTGGAAACATTATAAGACTGTAGCTGCATAATACCCCCTCTTTAAAGTATTAACAGATTTTTACATTTCCTGTGTTTAGTGTGTTATGTTTTACAAGTAGTTTTTTTCTTACTGTTTTGTAATTTCCTCTTCTTGTAGACAATCAGGACTAACGCTATTATCAGAACGACAGGGATCAGGATCAGCAGCAGCAGCAGAAACTTGGTATCTGATCAAAAATAAACAAGATAATGCACACCTGAGTCTGATTTTAAGAAAGTCAGCAGTACTGTCACAAATCACAAATGAAGTAAAAAAAGAAAAAAAAAGTCACAGAAATTGTTAAAGCATGCTAAAAGAGGTGGAAAAAGTTGACATAGTTGAGATGTATATTGTTTTGGTAAAAAAAAAAAAAAAGTACAAATTTGGACAGGGGAAATGCACTGAAAATTATTGAATTATAGTTAGTTTAGTTAATTTCTTTGGACATCTTTTCAGTTTATTATTTACAAGTAACTATTATTTGTCAACGAGTGAACATTTTCATCTTGTATAGATCGAGCAATGATGGTGGGAATTTATGCATACCACAAAAACAGTGTGCTTATGACATTTGTCTTCCTGGTTTCACAGTCCAATATGACACAAAACTGACTCTGGTGAGCTGTAAACCATGTTACAATGTCCTTACCTCATCCAGAACAGACCTAGAGTTGTGTTTTGTTTCATTCACACATGTTTGAGTAATCCTTTATTTATTCTGTCTACATCTCCACAGCTCAAAACGGTCTGTTCCACCTTGTGATGTCATGTCGTGGTAGTTTTGAAGTTAAAAGCTCCTTTTAGCTTTAGTTCAGTAGAGATTGGCAATTCCAGGGCTGAAATTATCCAAATGATCCTAGTGAAGGTGTTTGGAGTTTAAAAACACACACATGACATCAGAATCATAAGAAATCTGCAGGGTTTTGTGTTAAACATATGTGATTGAAATAAAACACAACTTCATGTGTGTTTGTGATGAAGAAACATTAAAACAGATTAAAAAAAATAAAAAAATGGCGTAATACGGGCCCTTTAACTCCTCTCGATACGATCATGTTCTTTGTATATAGTTTGTACAGTCTTTTATGTACTATATTTTTACTTTTTAAAAAGATGCAAAAATCTTGGACAAGAAATTAAGATTTAGACGTTATTGATCTCACACACAGGAGAAATTCACTTCTGTATTTCTTTTCAGGAGCAGTAGGCAGCTCATCATCCAGGCGGTCGTGGGGCAGTGCCGTGAAGGGTCTTGCCCAAGGGATGGATTCGAACTCAGGTCCCTTCCCCCGGGTGTCTGGTAAGTCAAGTGACTTACCAGTTGAGCTAACCATCCAGTTATTCTCGTTCTCAGTTCACCACTGCACTATTTTAGACAAGCACAACTTGTTTAATTTTAATTTTTTTCCTTTTAAATATGGAGGGATATATAAAGTTTTGCTCCTCCTTCGTTACAGGATTTTATTAAAACAAAGACTGTGGGATGGGAACTACGGCCACGGCCTGCCGTGAGGTCCCGCACAGACGCTCTACATTCGGATAAAGTGTCTCTCAGTCTAAAGCCCTATTCGGACGGGATTAGTTTTATGGGGTGACATTGGGTGAAGTAATAATTACCAGGGAATTTAGTCCTGTCTGAACGCGCCATGTCCGTAAACATAACGGAGTATGTCTGTGAAATTTACAGCGAGTTTCACCTTCTGTAAAGCGGTCTGGAGGAATCACTATAGGTAATATTAATCCCATGCGAATGCGACCCTCGGTAAAGATGTATGTAATATTTCGTCACATCCGTTTAAAGAAATAATTTACCGCAATTTTCAAACATGGAGGAGCTTGAAGCGCTTTGTTTTGCCGGCAAACAAAATGATCTACCGGTACTCTCAAACAAACGCACACATCGACCAATGAAAAACACCAAGAGGTATAAATCAGTCGTCAGAGGCATGAAACTTCTGCTTGTTTTAGGTCATGTATGCTCTATTAGTCCTGATTATGGGCAATAATTTGCATAGTTCGCTAATATTTCACATAGGCTAATCATGACTTCTCTATCTACGGAAGTGACGTGCACGGCGACGAATACGTGACGGCAGAGCGTAAACAAACTCCTCCCATGTCAAATAAATATTACGGACATTTCTTGTCCTGTGTGAATGGGGTCATTTATATTACAGAGGTCCTGTGATAAACCGACATTACTCTACATCCCCCTGTAAAACTAATCCCGTCCCAATACTGTTAAAAGCACTAAGTCCTGGAACTCTCTCCCATCATCAATAAGCGAGACTCCAACACTGGACACTTTAAATCACACTTGGACCAGTGGCTAAAGGAAAACTAGGCTTGTGGACACTTTTAATGTTTAACTGCTGTTATTGTCACTTGTTTTGGTTTTTGTTGTTTTTGCTGTGGTGTCACCTGCCCAGGGACTACAGATGGAAATGAGCATTTTTGTTATAATCTGGCGTATTTACACTGCAATGTTGTAGATGTTCATTAATATGCACTGTTCTTATTTAATAAATAAATACATTTGAGTAACTCTTCATTTTGTTGTTTAAATTATTCCATTTGCAGTAGTGATAAAAGGAGAAATTCAATTTGTCAACTGGACAAAGTTTGTTTGGTCGAAAACGTTTCGCCGCTCATCCGAGAGGCTTCGTCAGTTCTGGTTCTAGTGCTGGTTAGCAAGTTATGTCTAACTCCCCCCATTTCTTGTCTCCCATTTATAATTCGATTCTCAAACCAAGTCAAAAACAGACAAAGAAACATTAGGGCAGACAAGCCAGGGCAGAGGGGTGGAGAGGGTCGTTAGGCTTGAATAGGGAGGCTAAACTAGACGCCAGAGAAATTTGAAAAACAAAAGAGACCGATTAGTTGAGATAGTTTCAGAGCTATTTCAGTGTAGCAAGCTCCTCCCTACAGCGAGATATAAGCAGTGTCTAACCAGCACTAGAACCAGAACTGACGAAGCCTCTCGGATGAGCGGCGAAACGTTTTCGACCAAACAAACATTGTCCAGTTGACAAATTGAATTTCTCCTTTTATCATGGATTCTACCTGGACGACTGAGGGACTCTTCACGCATTTGCAGTAGTGGAAGGTAACGAAATACAAGTAGAAAAGTACTTTAGGTATCTGATATTCTGATATTATTATATATATATATTCTGATATACTGTTATCAAAAATCAATATAACTACATCTTAGCAAATTAACAAGATTTGAAATACGTGAAATACTTTTATACTACTTTTACTTCAGTAGATTTTTTATGGGATACTTTTACTTGGAAAAACTTTTTACCTAAAGGTGCATTGTGTAACTTTTGTGGTGGAGGGCCATTTTGATTACAAGTGGTTTTACAGCCCAAAAATACATTGAAAAACAAGCATTCTGACTGTGAGCGTGGTCGCCTCTCCACAGATCTGACCTGTAACTTGGTCTGGTTTGATCTCTAAAGATAGAAATGTTTTGAGCAAAATTTGGCTTTTCCCAGTACAGATATACGTTTTAACCATCTCTTGAGGCCATAAATAGACCGCTGTGTGCTTCTGCATCGAATTATAAAGTGTGTTATTGTTCGAGAATCAGAAAGTGCTCTGTTAACATGCTAGTAGTTGTTAGCAAAATTCTGCTCTGGGCTCACTGGATGCTCTGTCTGCATAAGGTCAGTGAGGAATAACTTTGGACTGCCACAAACTGTTGAAAACAAACTCAGGTTTTCACAATTTGAAGGTGTAAAAAGGTTAAAAACAAACAAAAAACAAACACAAACAGCTCATGACATTTTTCAGTTGCACTTCTTTAGTTCCCTGATAAATACATAAATGCACTCCATGCCTCTACAGTACCTGAGGAGTTAAGTGTGTTGAGTTTGTGAGTTGTAAGATGTGCTCCAAGCGTGGGCGTAGGATCAGGGATCTCTGTGGAAAACGACAACGATGAGATCACAGAAAGAAAACCATTTACAAGTTAAAAGTTTATCTAATCTATGTTATAATGTTGTTTCCTCATCATGAACATACCCGGAGTTGTATTCTGTTTCATTCACACGTTTAACACACAAACCCTGCATAGTTCTTGTCTCAAACTGAAAGCGCCTTGTTCCACCTTGTGACGTCATGCAGGAATACAGGAAAATTCCACTCCCTGCACCTTCACAAGAATTATACTCAACAAAAATATAAACGCAACACTTTTGTTTTTGCTCCCATTTTTCATGAGATGGACCCAAAGATCCAAAATTCACTCCAGATACACAATATTACCATTTCTCTCAAACATTGTTCACAAATCTGTCCAAATGTGTGACAGCGAGCACCTCTGCCCCGCCGAGACAATCCACCCCACCTCACAGGTGCGCCACATCAAGATGCCGATCCGACATCATGACCAGTGCACAGGTGTGCCCCAGACTGCCCACAATAAAAGGCCACCCCGAAATGTGCATTTCTTTTGCTTTATTGGGGGTCTGGGGACTCAGAACCAGTCAGTATCTGGTGTGACCACCATTTGCCTCATGCAGTGCAACACATCTTCTTCACATAGAGTTTATCAGATTGTCAATTGTGGCCTGTGGAATGTTGGTCCACTCCTCTTCAATGGCTGTGCGAAGTTGCTGGATATTAGTGGGAGCTGGTACACGCTGTCGTATACGCCGGTCAAGCACATCCCAAACATGCTCAATGGGTGACATGTTCGGTGAGTATGCTGGCCATGCAAGAACTGGAACATTCTCAGCTTCCAAGAATTGTGTACAGATCCTTGCAACATGGGGCCATGCATTATCTTGCTGAAACATGAGGTGATGTTCATGGATGTATGGCACAACAATGGGCCTCAGGATCTCATCACGGTATCTCTGTGCATTCAAAATGCCATCAATAAAATGCACCTGTGTTCTTCGTCCATAACAGCCATTGAAGAGGAGTAGACCAACATTCCACAGGCCACAATTGACAATCTGATAAACTCTATGCGAAGAAGATGTGTTGCACTGCATGAGGCAAATGGTGGTCACACCAGATACTGACTGGTTCTGAGTCCCCAGACCCACAATAAAGCAAAAAAAAAAAGCACATTTCGGGGTGGCCTTTTATTGTGAGCAGTCTAAGGCACACCTGTGCACTAATCATGATGTCAGATCAGCATCTTGATGTGGCGCACCTGTGAGGTGGGGTGGATTGTCTCGGTGGGGCAGAGGTGCTCGCTGTCACACATTTGGACAGATTTGTGAACAATGTTTGAGAGAAATGGTAGTGTTGTGTATCTGGAGTGAATTTTGGATCTTTGGGTCCATCTCAGGAAAAATGGGAGCAAAAACAAAAGTGTTGCGTTTATATTTTTGTTGAGTGTATATAGACGATTTCAGCCCTGGAATTGCCAATCTCTACTGAAATAAAGGTAAACGGTTGCCTGGTTTACACCTGACCATATCACAAGTGATATATGGTCTGGGAGCCACCTTCGAAATATCTCGTACTGGAGGTGTGGTTTACGATCGCCAACGGCCGTTTACGGCATTACAAATGTCCATCATTTGGCGTATACGTAGTCCATAGCCAATCATGTCAGTTGTCAGTTCAAACTACAAGTTTCCGTTTGTCACGTAGTACACATCACCGTCTTGCCACCCCTCCCCGCTCTCTGATTGGCTCTCAGAATCGGGAGAGCTCGCTTGCCATAGTTGCCAGGCTGTCTTTCAGATCGGAATGAACGAAAGCAGCCTGGGATTTCCCAGGTTAGGTAAACGGCAGATGCTAATGGCAAAAGGAGAAATTAAATTTGTCAACTGGTCAAAAGTTTATTTGGTCAAATACGTTAGGTGCTGGTTCAGTTCTGGTCAGACGCTGGTGGACACTGCCTATATCTGCCTGAAGGGAGGAGCTAACTACACTGAAACTGAGACTCCCACACCTACTTGTTTTCAGTTTCTGTTAGTTAAGTGGGCCTATTAGGCTAAATTCACACTGCAGGGCTTAAAGCTCAATTCGGATTATTTTGTGAAATACGATTTTTTTGCGAGGTCGTTCACGTTTCCAATTAAATGCTACTTGTATGTGATCTCCAGTGTGAACTTTAAACGCTCCAAAAGTGTCCCACATGCGCCTTGGAGAACACGACAAGGTCACGTGCAGCGAGTGTGCTCAGTGTTTACGGAAGTCGCCTAAACATGGAGATTTTAAAGTTGCTGTTGTACCGGAGCCAGGACATGTACAACTTATTTGTTTCAGGGAGGAGATTGAGAAGGTGAAGGACAAGGTTTTTGGCCATGGCGTTTTTTGGATTCCTCTTCAGTAACACAGCTATCCAGCAATTCTATTGCTCAACGCTGGGCTTGTCTCTGAAAATACGCTTGTCTCCTAAAATATGTCTTTCTTGACAAAAATAGCCTCTTAAACTCCCCTCTTAAACCAGTTCTTTTCTCTGGCCAAGATCTGTACCTCACTGTCCTCAAAGGAGTGGCCCGTGGCTTTTAGGTGGAGATGTACGGCAGACTGAGGTAGTGTCCACCAGCGTCTGACCAGAACTAAAGAAGCAGCTTGGTTCAATTTGTCAACTGGATTTGTCATCCAGGTGACAAATTGAATTTCTCCTTTTGCCCTGGATTCTACCTGGACGACTGAGGGATTCTACACACATCTTAAGGTATCTGTTAACTTGAAAACCTCTACTTCACAACATCACAAGGTGGAACTGAGCATTTTGAGCATTGGAGATGTAGTTACTAGATGATGTTACTCAAACATGTGTGAATGAAACAAAACACAACTCCAGGTCTGTTTTTGAGGAGGAAACAACATTAGAACATGGCTTAAAGCTCACAAGACTTAAAGGGATAGTGCGGGGGTTTTTTTTGTTGTTTTTCTTATGTTAATCTGTATGGCTTCCTCTCCAACAGTGTCCTGAGATTAACACTGACTTACCCATGACAGCGTGATCTGGTCCCGGTTCACTTCCGGTAACGTAGCTCATAAACGTAGTTCCGGTAAGTTAGCGGGGACAATTTAATAAAGCTTGTTTTTCTTCTCAAAACAACATTTGTCCATAAAGTGATATATATTTGCGTCATAAACAGTTTATTGATCTCACACAGGAGAAATTCTTCTCTGCATTTAACCCATCCTGTTATTAGGAGCAGTTGAACAGTTGTCCACTAAAAATTCAGCAGCGTATTTCGCATTTGCATATTTTCTCTCTAGGTTCGTATCACTGCGCTCAGGTTAGCTGATTGGCCTGTTCACTTGTAAACATTCGCTTACGGCGGATGTCGCCGTACCGCGTCCGCCATACACATCTGCTTAGAGTTTAACAGGCTAATAGAGCTAATGTGGGTGCAGTGATACGAATCTAGAGAAACTATGCAAATGCGAAATACGCTGCTGGATTTTTAGCAGACAACTGTTTGGGATGCAAATATATCACTTTTCGGACAAATGTTGTTTTGAGAAGAAAAACAAGCTTTATTAAATGTCCCCACGAATTTACTGGAACTACTTTTACGAGCTAAAAAAAACACACTATCCCTTTAATGTTCTGTAATATAGGACGTTTAAGATGCACGGTCTAGCTTTTCGAGTGGAGAGTCTGTCACCTGTCTGTCTCTATGGAAATGTTATTGGAACAAATTTAATAGGCACGCTAGACAGCTCACTGCGTCTTGAAGCTATACTAATCTTAATGAATAAACAATCTATTCCAAAAAAAAATGAAGTAAAGATTATCCAGTTGTTTTTGTGTCTAGATTACTTCCGGTTGTGGTGTTTCTTTTAAAGGAAAAGTAACGTTATTTTACAATCTGAGCCTTCTTTCAGTAATAAAACAAGTCGTTTGACTCACCCATAGCACGTTGGTGTCATTTGGAGCTGTTTGGTAAAAGTTATGTTGTATGGATAAATCTCGGATTACAGGCCACTTTCGCTTCAAACAAAATCGTAGATTAAGACATCGGGCTTCTATGATTTGAAAAGTGCTAAAGTTTGTGTTATTTGGAGACCGCAAAGTAATGCCCCGAGTACTCACGCTAACGGATACGCTACAACATAACTTTTACCAAACAGCTCCAAATGACACCAACATGCTATGGGTGAGTCAAACGACTTGTTTTATTACCGAAAGAAGGCTCAGATTGTAAAATAACGTTACTTTTCCTTTAACATTATTATATCATCTCTATTTCCATTATCTCAGTTGTTTAGTATTTAAGATCTGTCCACCGCCTGATCTGTCCACATTCAGGAAGTTTTTGCTGAAATGAAACAAGAGCGTTCAATTGGACAGGAAGTAGTGACGCTAACAGTGAGTGTCCTGGGGAGTTTCCTCGGTGCACAGAGTCTGTTGTGATTTTTTTTTTTTCTTCTGATTTGCGATTTAGCCTAACGATAGGATTCTGTTCAAAATTTTGACAAAAGACTGAAATATGAACTGACAGACTAATACAAGAATCATATTTCAGAACGTGTTTGTACAGATCTAAACTACAGGGTTAGGAGTTGTCAATTCTGATGCAGAATAAAACATGTTTTTTTGTTGTTTGTGGAGGAAATGATGGTACTTCAAAAGTGTCAGCCTTTGCAGTTTTGTTTTTGGATGTAATTCATCTTGCAGCACTAATTTAAATTGGATACTACAGGTTAGACAACTGATTTCACAAAAACTTAAAGGAGAATTAATGTTTTTTACAATCTGAGCCTTATTTTGGTAATAAAAACAAGTCGTTTTACTCACCCATAGCACTTTGGTGTCATATGGAGCATTTCCAGGGATGTTTTAGTTTAGCGATCTCCATAACGTGAGTTGTCGGGGCACGACGCTGCAGTCACCAAAATAACACAAACTTTAGCACTTTTAAAAATCATAGAAGCTCGATGTTTTAGTCTACGCTTTCGTTTGAGTCAAAAGTGGCCTCTAATCCGAGATTTAGCCATAGTTTCGAGTAGATGAGGAGGACAGTGCGCATGTGCGGAGTCACAGCTTATTTCACTCTCAGCTCTCGGGACCCAAACATGAAACGTAAAGATGTAAATTATGGATAAATCTCAGATTACAGGCCACTTTTGACTCAAACAAAAGCGTAGACTAAGACTTCGGGCTTCTATGATTTGAAAAGTGCTAAAGTTTGTGTTATTTGGAGACCGCTCGGGGCATATATTACATATATTATATGCCCCGAGAACTCGCTATCGCTAACGCTAACTCGCTATCGCTAATCTAAAACATCTCTGGAAGTGCTCCATATGACACCAAAGTGCTATGGGTGAGTAAAACAACTTGTTTTATTACCAAAATAAGGCTCAGATTGTAAAAAAACGTTAATTCTCCTTTGAGTTAAGATTTTATTTTTGTTTAGTCTTAATCTTACCTATTAATCTTACCCATCTAGTTATTTTGTGTGTGTGTAGTTTCTAACTTTCCATCCTGGTTTACACTTTAAACACATAAACATACATACTCTTTGTGACTTCAAGCATAAATATGAGTTTCGTTCCACTTCTGTCCCCCATGCCACACTGATATTGTCCGGAGTCGGCGCTGGTCACACCAGTGATGCTCGCGTACCATTGTTTAAAAGGAAGATTACATTTAATGCAGAACCTTCCTTTACAGATGGAGCTTCCTTTTTCTGACGTCTCCACCAAAATGTCTTCTTTTCCACAGTTGTTTTTACAGAAGGTCTTGCGTCCAAAGAAACCAAAACTGCACTTCACTTTGAGGTCATCTCCTTCGGTGATCTGATAAACTGCCTGTGCTCTGATGAAAGCAGCTGGATCGTGCAGCAGCACTGTTCAGGAAATACACAGCAGTTATTATTGCACCGGTCTCATCCCACAGCTCCCACTCACCACATCAGTCAGTCACATGTTGTTTTTGGCAGATTTTATGCTGGATTTGTCACAGTTTCGCCTGTTGTTTACATGTTTATCCCCAGTCCAGCTCCATTTCTTAGCCTGATCCTCCCTGTTTTTCCTGCAGCTGCCGCTCATTCCCCGATCATCCCAGGGTCGTCTATATAAACTCCCTCTGCCCCGTCACTTGTTAGATTGTCGACCAGTCAAGAGACTCTGAGGCTACGTTTATACCATAACGGTCTGAACAGAAGACGCAAAAGTGGCATTGCGTCTTCACTTTTTATTCCGCGTTTAGACGAGCATTTTCGGGAGGAAATCTGCGTGCATACGGTGACGCAAAAGTGTGTGGAATTGGATTGGGTATGCACGCCAGACGGCTAGGTGGCGCTGTGATACATTATCACTATGTCCGCGCGCATGTGTAGAATCTTCCTTCTTCTCATCTGCGCCGCGAAAAGCAAAACAAAACATGGCTACTGGTAGCAAAAAAAAATTGTGTGGTCAGACGAAGAAGTTCAGCTATTGCTTCAGACCACGTTAGACTACAAAAAAACGAAGGCGCAACAAGGTGTGAACTGGGAGTCCTGCAAAACAAAGTACACTGATGTATGGACCGATGTGACGTAAATGCGACGTCAGCAGATTTGACCAGAGTTTTACGTCTTGGGCAGTGTAGACGAAAATGCTACGGCGGAGCATATTCAACTTTTCTACTTTGGAGATCGGTTTCAGTTATTTGTGTTTTTAAGCCCCCAAAACGCGGTCACCGTCTAAACGAAAGGCACTTCCGATAAAATATTTTGTTTTTTACCCATAAGCGTTCTCGTGTAAACAGGCCCTAAAGCTCTGTATCTGAAACTCTGAATCTGAAATCTCTTTCTGAGTTGTTCCCAGCCCATTCTCTAGAGTATTTCCAGTTTTGGAGGATATTTTAGTTCACATTATAATATCTTAGTTTCCTTTGTTGTTTTTCAGCCTGATTTATCACATTAAGCTTTACCCACTGAAGTACACTCTCTGTTGAACTGAACCAAGGCTTTTGCGTTTGACTGCATTCTTTTGTGTTACATTTGAGTCCAAGTTGCATGCGGTATATGATGCGAAGTGTATAAGACACAGGTACAGTTGGTAACTTTGTGAAGGAAGAAACCATGGAACTCACTTCGTTCCATGGAGATGAAAAGTTAAACCATACTTTGGAACATTCATAAAACATATTATGCCATACTGTAGTACCATACTTTTCGGACTATAAGCCGCTACTTTTTTCTCACACTTCGGACCCTGCGGCTTATAGTCAGGTGCGGCTTATGTATGGATTAATTCTTTATCAAGACAACAAATGTAACGCGTAACCCGAGCTCCACTTCTGGTAGGTGAAAATACCTACGGTAAATAAGTTCAGGAGAGTTCATGAATTAATGAAGCCTTGTTTTAGCCACTTAAAATCTCCTACACAGGTATCAACCGTTCTGTGAGATTGAGTTCAGGGGGTTTACCCTTAAAGTTAAATTTGAAACTTTATTTTAAGGCTTCCAGAGGCTACAGACTGGCCAGGCGCTGTTCATAAAAAGCATGTACCGGTATTTACGTTAATTAAAATAAAATAAAAATCCTTTTTTGTATGATCTTTCTGTGTAAATATCTCAAGTTACAATGTGGACACCTGCGGCTTATAGTCAGGTGTGGCTTATATATGTACAAATCTTAATTTTTTTTTTTTTTTTGGTTGGTGTGGCTTATAGTCAGGTGCGCTCTATAGTACAAAAAATATGGTATATTACACAGGAATAATATTTCCATAGAAATTAGCAGGCGGACGCCCTTCTCCAGGCCAATTTAGAGTCAGGTGCGCTCTGAATAAGGACGCAAACTGAAAAATCATGCTTTCATGAATTTTTGCCCATTTTTTGGCTTAAAAGTTACATACTGTGACTTTAAATTGAAGTACAAACTAAATTTCAATCACAGCCACACGATTCTCAGAAGTTCTTAAGCTTCACTGTCAGCATGAACGACACAATCAATAAACTTCAAATACAAATTGATAAATTGCCCAAAGTCACTCACCGAGAAACAGGAGCACAGCCGCACACACCATGATTGTGTTCTCTTTTTTAGAGATGTTTTTTAACATATTCCCAAAACAGGAACTTTTATTGCTGCAATCCTAAAAAGTCCGAACTGCGTGTGGTTTTATACTAAGCAACAGAAAACTGTAGTAAACAAAGCCATTCTGAATTGGAAATGAACAAAATGCCTATTGTAATATTTTAACAATAGAGAAAATCAGCAACAATAATAACAACAACACATTCAGCGCAATCAAAATAAAATGATTTAAAAATAAAATAAAGAGGGACTGTTCTTAATTGACTTGAACCTCGTGGGGAGTACATTCCAAGCAGCAGCTCCTCAATAGAGAAATGGTACTTTTTATGAATTCACTTCTCGGGTTAGGGACAGTCAGCAGGAAACTTGGCACTGGTGTGAGTGTAGCAAAACCCACGGAAGAAAAGGTTTATGATTAAAAATTATACAAATAAATACATGGATCCACAATAATATGATGCAAAAATACCAAAAGACCTTTTTTTTCCTCCTGACCAAGATAGTTTATAGTGCATCTAATATTAGACCAACTTTATTGATCCATAAATGATTTGGACACAGAAGTTCACACATCACAAGATAATTATAATTTTGTATGAAAAGCGCCTTATAAATATTGTTTGATTGATTGATTGATATAATAACAAAGAGGGAAAAAATATGAATAATAATAACTACATTTAAAATGAGTGGTAAAAATGGCAAGAGACTGGTGTCAACAAGACATATTTATATAAATGTATATTATAAAATTCAGAAATATAGTAAACAGATAATGAAGGTGACCAAGCTTGTAATGTAAAAACAAACTGCGATAAAATAGAAAAGCGGTCAAAAACTTTACTATTTTACTTTATCACAGTAAGTTTTTACATTACAAGTTTGAGCTTCTCTATATGTTAGCTTTTGATATAAGAATGAGTTGCCATACAGTTGTAGGGAGTATTATCTGTTACATAAGGGTGTTGAGGTATGGACTGTGGTATGATGTAGTCATGTATCTCTCACTCATTTAATTCCTTATGTTGGTTTTTTTTATTTATTTAAAAGGGACAGTGCATATTCATGAATATAAACTTGTACCGTATTTTTCACACTATAAGGCGCACCTAAAAGCCTTCAATTTTCTCAAAAGCCGACAGTGCGTCTTATAATCCGATGCGCCTTATATATGGATCAATATTGGTTAATCATGGCTACCGTAGTCAGCCACTACTGTAACTTCTATTTTATGTGCCTTATAATCCGATGCGCCTTATAGTGCGGAAAATACGGTGAATACGCCAGAATTTGCCTGAAGGTTCTTTACATCGTCCCGAGCAGGTCAGAGATAAAAACAACATGAAACAACTTCACACAACAGACAAACTCACAGAACAAACATGATAGAAACACACAATACGACACAATCATGACACACAACACTGACATTTACATAGAAGCAGAACAATGGTGATCACAGATCTGATTCGTTTCAGATCCATCCATCCATCCATTTTCTTCCGCTTATCCGGGGCCGGGTCGCGGGGGCAACAGTCTAAGCAGGGACTCCCAGACTTCCTTCACCCCAGACACTTCCTCCAGCTCCTCCAGGGGGACCCCAAGGTGTTCCCAGGCCAGCCGGGAGACATAGTCCCTCCAGCGGGTCCTGGGACTTCCCCGGGGCCTCCTTCCGGTGGGACATGCCCGGAACACCTCCCGAGGGAGGCGTCCAGGAGGCATCCGGAACAGATGCCCGAGCGACCTCAGCTGGCTCCTCTCAACGTGGAGAAGCAGCAGCTCTAGTCCGAGCCCCTCCCATGTGACTGAGCTCCTCGGCCTATTTCTAAGGGTGCGCCCAGCCACTCTGCGGAGGAAACTCGTTTCGGCCGCTTGTATCCGCGATCTTGTCCTTTCGGTCATTACCCAGAGCTCATGACCATAGGTGAGGGTAGGAACGTAGACTGACCGGTAAATTGAGAGCTTCGCCTTTTGGCTCAGCTCCCTCTTCACCACAACGGTCCGGTACAGCGACCGCATCACTGCCGACGCTGCACCGATCCGCCTGTCAATCTCACGCTCCATCCTCCCCTCACTCGTGAACAAGACCCCGAGATACTTGGACTCCTCCACCTGAGGCAAGGACTCCCCACCCGACCGGAGAGGGCAAGCCACCTTTTTCCGGTCGAGAACCATGGCCTCAGATTTGAAAGAACTGGTCCTCATCCCAGCCGCTTCACACTCGGCTGCAAATCGCCCCAGTGCACACTGGAGGTCCCGGTTCGATGAAGCCATCAGGACAACATAATCTGCAAACAGCAGAGATGAGATCCTGTGGTTCCCAAACCGGATCCCCTCCGGCCCCTGAAATTCTGTCCATAAATATAATGAACAGAACCGGTGACAAAGGGCAGCCCTGGCGGAGTCCAACATGCACTGGGAACAGGTCCGACTTACTACCGGCAATGCAAACACAGCTCCTGCTCCGGTCATATAGGGACCGAACAGCCCTTAGCAAAGGGCCCCGAACCCTGTACTCCCAGAGCACTCTCCACAGGACCCCACGAGGGACACGGTCGAATGCCTTCTCCAGATCCACAAAGCACATGTGGACTGGTTGGGCAAACTCCCATGCACCCTCGATCACCCGATGGAGAGTATAGAGCTGGTCCAGTGTTCCCCGGCCGGGACGAAAACCACACTGCTCCTCCTGAATCCGAGGTTCGACTATCGGTCGAATTCTCCTCTCCAGCACCCTGGAATAGACCTTACCGGGAAGGCTGAGGAGTGTGATTCCCCGATAGTTGGAACACACCCTCCGATCCCCCTTCTTAAGCAGAGGGACCACCACCCCGGTCTGCCAGTCCAGAGGTACTGTCCCCGACCGCCACGCGATGTTGCAGAGACGTGTCAGCCAAGACAGCCCTACAACATCCAGAGACTTGAGATACTCACGGCGGATCTCATCCACCCCCGGGGCCTTGCCACCGAGGAGCTTTCCAACCACCTCAGTGACTTCAGCCAGGGGGATGAGTGAGTCCGCGCCGAGTCCCCAGCCTCTGCTTCCTTCTCGGAAGACCTGACGGCGGGATTGAGGAGATCTTCAAAGTATTCCTTCCACCGTCCGATAACATCCCCAGTCGAGGTCAACAGCTCCCCACCCGCACTGTAAACAGTGTTGGTGAAGCACTGCTTCCCCCTCCAGAGGCGCTGGACGGTTTGCCAGAATTTCTTTGAGGCCGTCCGATAGTCCTCCTCCATGGCCTCTCCGAACTCCTCCCAACTCCGGGTTTTTGCCTCTGCCACCACCCGGGCTGCAGCACGCTTGGCCCGCCGGTACCAGTCGGCTGCCTCCGGAGTCCCACGAGCCAACAAGGCCCGATAGGACTCAGCCTGACGGCATCCCTTACTTCCGGTGTCCACCACCGGGTTCAGGGATTGCCGCCGCGACAGGCACCACAGACCTTACGACCACAGCTACGGGCGGCCGCATCGACAATAGAGGCCAAGAACAGAGCCCATTCGGACTCTATGTCCCCAGCCTCCCCCGGAATCCGGGAGAAGCTTTCCCGGAGGTGTGAGTTGAAGGTGCCCCCGACAGAGGGCTCTGCCAGACGTTACCAACAGACCTTCACTACGCACTTGGGCCTGCCAGATCTTTCAGGCTTCCTCCCCTGCCAGCGGACCCAACTCACAACCAGGTGGTGATCGGTTGACAGCTCTGCCCCTCTCTTTACCCGAGTGTCCAAGACACGCGGCCGGAGGTCATATGACACGACAAGGTCATATGACAACGACAAGTCGTGCCACGACGGTGCCACCTGCACTGATGGACACCCTTGTGCTTGAACATGGTGTTTGTTATGGACAAACTGTGGCTAGCACAGAAGTCCAATAACAGAACACCGCTCGGGTTCAGATCAGGGAGGCCGTTCCTCCCAATCACCCCTCTCCAGGTGTCACTGTCGCTGCCCACGTGGGCGTTGAAGTCCCCCAGGAGAACAACGGAGTCCCCGGTCGGTGCACTGTCCAGTACCCCTCCCAGGCACGCCAAGAAGGCCGGGTACTCTGCACTGCTGTTCGGCCCGTAGGCCGACACAACAATGAGGGACCTGTCCCTGACCCGAAGGCGCAGGGACGCGACCCTCTCGTTCCCTGGGGTGAACTCCAACACACAGCGGCTGAGCTGTGGGGCAATGAGCAGGCCCACACCAGCCCGCCGCTGTTCCCCGCAGGCAACGCCAGAGAAATGGAGAGTCCAGCCCCCTTCAAGGAGTTGGGTTCCAGAGCCCAAGCTGTGCGTGGAGGTGAGGCCGACTATATCTAGTCGATAGCGCTCAACCTCCCGCACGAGTTCAGGCTCCTTCCTCCCCAGCGAGGTGACATTCCATGTCCCCAGAGCTAGCCTCCATGTCCGGAGATCTGGTCGCCGAGGCCCCTGCCTTCGGCTACTGCCCAGTTCTCTCTGCACCGGCCCCTTAGGACGGCCCCACCTCGCTCCTTCGGGCTGAGCCCGGCCGGGCCCTATGGGAGAAGGCCCGGCCAGGGTGGGGCCCCGGTGATGCCAATCCGGGCGGCGTAATTGGCCTTGATCTCGTATTTGTCATAATGGGCTTTTGATTCATTTCAGATTTCAGCTTTTAAATGTTCTGAATGTGGTTGAGTCTTGTTGTTGTTGCAGCTGGATGTTGTTCCAGATTTCTGGACCTTGACCTTGCTGTGCCTTGCTGTTCAACAGTTGAATAAGAGTTATTGAGCTTAAATAACCTGTCTGCTTTTAATTGAGAGGTGAAAGCATGTTTTTTATAAAACCAGACATGTGTGCACTTTTAACTGTAAGAATGAACTGTGTATGTTTATTGGGATGTGTGTCCTTTGGTAGACAAGGAGTACTTGATAACTGATGTAATGACTGTGTGTATGTGAAGATTGGGGAAATTGTATTTATGATGTTACATGGGTTGCAAGTTTAAATGCACTGTAAATATGGCACTCTGACCCCTCCCCCAGAGGACTACAGATGGAAATTAGCTGTAAAGCTAGAATCTGGTACAAGCATCTCTGCCTATGTGCTTAATGTAACTGTATATTGTCCTTATAAATAAAAATAAATAAAATAAAAAATTGACTGAAAACACCTGAGACTAGATGTTGTGCGTCTATAAGGTGGGACACAGTGGCTCTGATAGAGGCTCTTACCGGACCACTAGTGCTGAATTTGGCATTGATATGTTACATTATGGAGAGTTTAAAAGCTTCTTTGATTTTATAGATGCAGGGCCTCTCGTTTGCCATTTTTCAGTGAGGTGGGGGCTGTGGGTGGAGGGAGCTGTAGATGTGGGTGTGGTCTCTTGTGTTTGCACTGAGACTCTGGTAAGTGGAGTCTGCAGGCTCTGACGGGGGAGCAGGATAATTCTCATACACTGCAACCTAAAAACAGGGACATAGTGAAACATTCTTACTTTAAATTATGCTGATGGGGTAATAAATATGGGAATTTTACCTTTGCATTGATTCCTCCTGAAGTATCTGCATTTTGAGAATCTGTTAAGAATATACAGTGCCGTGAAAAAGTATTTGCCCCCTTCCTGATTTCTGTGTTTTTTGCATATTTATCACTCAAAACATTGTCAGATCATCAAACCAATTTTAATATCACACAGAAACAACCCAAGGAAAGACAAAATTCAGTTTTTGAATGATGATTCCATTTATTAGTGCACAAAAAAAATCTAAACCTATCTGGCCCTATGTGAAAAAGTAATTGCCCCCCCTTGTTAAATCACAAACTAACTGTGACTAACCACAGTTTTGAGAAAACTTAGTTCAGTTCTACATGCCACACCCACACCTGATTGTCACCACCTGTGTTGAATCAAGAAATCACTTAAATAGTTCCTGTCAAACAAAGTGAAGTTGGCTACAACATCTCAAGAACAAACACATCATGCCACGATCCAAAGAAATTCAAGAACAAATGAGAAAAAAAGTGATAGAAGTCTATAATTCAGGAAAAGGTTACAAAGCCATTCCCAAAGCTCTGGGGCTCCAGCGAACCACTGTCAGAGCCATTATTCAAAAATGGAGGAAACTGGGAACAGTTGCAACCCTTCCCAGGAGTGGTCGACCAACTAAGATTACTCCAAGAGTGCGACGACGGCTCATTCAGGAAGTCACAAAAGAACCTAGACGCACATCGAAAGAACTACAGGCCTCGTTGGCCTCAGTTAAGGTCAGTGTTCATGACTCCACCATTAGAAAAACACTGGCCAAAAATGGCATCCATGGAAGAGTTCCCAGGAGAAAACCACTGCTTTCACAAAAGAACACAAAGGCTCGTCTCACCTTTGCCAAAAAGCACCTTGATGACCCTCAAGACTTTTGGAGAAACATTTTGTGGACCGATGAGTCTAAAATTGAACTTTTTGGAAGGTCTGCAGCCCGTTTCATCTGGCGTAAAAATGGCACAGCATTTGATAAAAAGAACATGGTGCCCACAGTAAAGCATGGTGGTGGCAGTGTGATGGTCTGGGCCTGCTTTGCTGCCTCAGGACCAGGACAACTTGCTGTGATTGACGGAAAAATGAATTCTGCTGTTTACCAGAAGATCCTGAAGGAGAATGTCCGGCCATCAGTTCGTGCCCTCAAACTCAAGCGCTCTTGGATCATGCAACAGGACAATGATCCAAAACACACCAGCAAGTCCACCTCTGAATGGCTCAAAGAAAACAAAATTAAGGTTTTGGAGTGGCCAAGTCAAAGTCCGGATTTAAATCCGATTGAGATGCTGTGGTGTGACCTTAAACGGGCAGTTCATACAAGAAAACCCTCCAATATGGCAGAATTGAAACAATTCTGCATAGAAGAGTGGGCCAAAATCCCTCCCCAGCGGTGTGAAAGACTCATCACCAATTATCGCAAACGTTTGGTTACAGTTATTGCTGTCAAAGGAGGCTCAACTGGCTATTAGATTAAGGGGGCAATTACTTTTTCACATAGGGCCAGATAGGTTTAGATTTTTTTTGTGCACTAATAAATGGAATCATCATTCAAAAACTGAATTTTGTCTTTCCTTGGGTTGTTTCTGTGTGATATTAAAATTGGTTTGATGATCTGACAATGTTTTGAGTGATAAATATGCAAAAAACACAGAAATCAGGAAGGGGGCAAATACTTTTTCACGGCACTGTATAAATCATTAGTTATTAGTATTAGTTATTAGCTATTTCCCCTTTTCAGTGCTAGATAATTCCATATACTTTGCCTAATTTATCTGATGTCTTCTGTATGCATATAAAAATGCAGAAAGTAACATGTAAAAAAAGATAAGCTACATACACATACAGAAGATGAGAAGGTGTCCAAACTTATGAGCGTAAATAGGCTCTGTTAATCGTTAGTGTCCTGAAGTATTCATTTTCGGTGTACTTTTTAACATGGCGTCAGTCACATCCACGAGCAACATGCTATCCAATGCCTTATCATTAAATATTTAAATATTTTAAGTTTTAACATACAAAAACTCATAAAGATATAAAATTGGACAGGAAGTAGTGACAGATGATACTCCCTACAACTGTAAAACAACTCACCCTTATGTCATAGATAATACTCCCTACAACTCAGTGATGTGCAGTCAGGGGAGCAGGTGAGGCACGGTCATCACAGAGAAAAAGTAAAATGAAGAAAATGGTTATATTTCCAGTGATTTGTAGTATAAAGTTATTTTCTATTTAACTTCGACATTTTAATTTTCTTTATTCAAAATCGCAGAATTTTCACTTTTCCCGTTCAAATAATGGTCAGAGACGTGTGGAGATGCACCAGCCGTTGGTGCCTCACATGGACTGACTGTGTTGTAGCTCAGCACTGACAGATTCTGCGCTAAAGTGGCGGTGAAAAGTCGCCGGGTGAGGCACGTAGTTACCTGGCCTCATGGTAGAGGCACTCGTGAGCCCAGGGATTCTTCTGCAACTCCTGGAGCAGCAGATTAGAATAAGTGACACAAGATACAATTTAGAGTTAGCAAGTCAAGTTTAATAATCCGTTCACTTTTTTCTTCTTGTCTGGCCCGACTTTTTAAAGGAGAATTAACGTTTTTTACAATCTGAGCCTTATTTCGGTAATAAAACAAGTTGTTTTACTCACCCATAGCAGTTTGGTGTCATATGGAGCACTTCCAGAGATGTTTTAGATTAGCGATTGGCGATTAGCGTTCTCGGGGCATAGAGCATGTAATATATGCCCCTAGCGGTCTCCAAATAAAACAAACTTTAGCACTTTTCAAATCATAGAAGCTCAATGTCTTAGTCTACGCCTTTGTTTGAGTCAAAAGTGGCCTGTAATCCGAGATTTATCCATAATTTACACCTTTGCGTTTCATGTTTGGGTCCCGGGGAGCTGAGAGCGAAATAAACTGTGACTCCGCACATGTGCACTGGCGTCCTCATCTACTCGAAACTATGGATAAATCTCGGATTACAGGCCACTTTTGACTCAAACGAAGGCGTAGACTAAGACATTGAGCTTCTATGATTTGAAAAGTGCTAAAGTTTGTGTTATTTGGAGACCGCTCGGGGCATATATTACATGCTCTATGTCCCGAGAATGCTAATCGCTAATCTAAAACTTCGGCGGCGCGCGCAAGTGCAGCGGCCCCTCCCCTAGCCACTCTATCACTGTCCTGTCTGGTTAGTGGGGAAACTAAATTTCGAATTCATTCTATGT
This sequence comes from Paratrypauchen microcephalus, assembly GCA_036785185.1. Classification (NCBI taxonomy): domain Eukaryota; kingdom Metazoa; phylum Chordata; class Actinopteri; order Gobiiformes; family Gobiidae; genus Paratrypauchen; species Paratrypauchen microcephalus. Next base: position 937,772 of record JAVJIX010000103.1, on the reverse strand, counting down.
ACATGTACATATGATTGTTTCTGACAATAAAGCAACTATGAAAACATCTCTGGAAGTGCTCCAAATGACACCAAAGTTCTATGGGTGAGTAAAACAACTTGTTTTATTACTGAAATAAGGCTCAGATTGCAAAAAAACTGGACTTTCGGTCAAAGCAGGAGGTTATAATTAAAGGAAGACCAACGCCGGAGCTAAAGGGTTTGCTCCAGACTACGGAACGAAACAAACAGCGTGGTAAGAAATCATCTTTTCTGCTTTTCCTTCTTTTCTCAACCTGCTGTGATGATGTCTGGACTCAGATGGATATTGTGACCTGAAAAATTTGCCAAGAAGCCTCATTAAACATGAGCGGTCCACCGCTCACATTCAGAGCCAGATCGCGCTAAAAACGTGGCTATTTTAATTTATGACACTACTCGGTGCGCTCTGGAAAATGCACTGAACAATAATAATTAATTTTCAGCTCCACATCAAAAATATTATGAGCTCCAGTCACTTACAGGGAGAGAAACTGGCCCTGGTTTACATATTTGTAAATCTGATTGTGACGACATTAGTGCCTCACCAGCCACGACCCTCACCGCACGTCACTGTTACAAGTGTACAACAACTCACCCTATCCAAACCCTCCAGGAATTCGCGATGTTGCGATTTGCAACTTCAACGCAACTTCAGCCAATCCCTGTGAATTCAGGGCGGTGTTGCAATTTTGACCAATCACCGCAACTTTCCCGCAATTTTGACCAATCATCGGCGATGTATTGAACTCACGTCGACCAACTTCCTTCTGCCATACTTCTGTGTGACGAAACGAAACTGCGGCTGTGTCCACAGTTCGGAGCGTGGTTTGAAGGGGGCTCAGACTGCAGTCAAGGCGGTGCACACTTGCTCAGCCCTGACTGCACTCCGCGGACCGCATGGCCGTCTGCGAAATGCGACAGGTCTCGCAACTACGGGAAGCAGCCGCCGATTCCATTTTTTCCCATAGAATAAGTAGCGCGCGGTGCATGCTGGGATATATGAGTGTGCGTAGCGTGCTTTTTCACGCGCTTGGTCCACGCCCCAATTTCCATGGAAACGACTGTGGTCTGCGAACGCGTGTTAACTGCGCATGGGACAAAAAATTACGCACATGCCCTTCAAACCACGCTCCGAACTGTGCACTCTGGGAATTGGGACACGGCTTCTAATGGCAAAGAAACATGTCTGCGGCGCCATTTGCCCACAAAAATAACAGCAAAAGAACGGGCGAAACAGTTCCCCTCATAGTAGTAATTTATTTTCGATGTTGGTAAGGTTGTTTTAGGACCATATCTGTGATCTCTGTGTCTTTGTATTATTCTTTGTCAGTAATAACTCAGTATTCAAAATATTACTCAATTTTAATTACAAAAAGGGAAAATCGCAACTATTTATCACAACTTTCACTTCCTCCCGCAAGAAAATCGCAACAAAAACCTTAAAAGCACCGCAACTTTCATCGCAACTTTTTGGAAAAGCTCCCGCAAATTCAGGCATTTTAGCCCGCAACAATCACAAAAAATGCCCGCGAAATCCTGGGGGGTCTGCCTATCCTGTCATGTCATCTTTGCACTGTTTTCCTTATGACCTCTTGAATATAGCTGAGATATTTTTATTGTGTATCTGTTTTATTTTTTCTTGTACACACGTGTACATTTATATAATTACCCCTTGTTTGACATCAGTCTCTTGCTATTTCTGCTACTTTTTGTAGAATTTATTATTACCATTTGTCTTTAGTTATTATAATATATTGTGATATGTGAGCTACTGTGTCTAAGTAATTTCCCTTGTGGATGAATAAAGTTTGTCTAATTCTAAGTCTAATTCTAATATAATTACACTGTTTTAGAATGACCAAACAAGGAAGTATAGCCCTAACAATAGTTCTGTGTGAAATCAATCGTACGTGCTCACCAAGGTTTGATTTCCTCTTTTTGTAGAAGATCAGGTACAGCCCTCCAGCCGTCAGCAGCAACACTGGGATCAGGAGCAGAAACAGCAGCCACTGCAACGCCGCCTCTGGTTCACCTGAAAAATACAGTTTTAAAGACGCTCATCCTGATTTGCTGACTTCTGTAAAATGTGAAAAACAGAACTAGTTCCTTTGAAATAATTTGCAATGGTCCAAAGTTATTTCTCAAGTGCCTTTCACCACTTTCAGATGCCAGTTTACCGTGAAACATCCGGCATGCTAGCTGCTGATTATCAGACAGTAAAATGGGTTATAATTTTGATGATGACAGCACAAAATTGGCTAATTTAACTCAAACTGTCCAGTCCAATCAATGTTCAGCCTCATTAGTTATGGACAAACTTTTAAAATCCACAGCTGCTAAACAGGCCTGGTTCACAATATCTCACCCCCCTCAGAGTTGCCACATGGTCATAAGTCGGCATTTGAGGCCAAAGCATCTTTTGAACCAGCCTAAAGTCTTTTTGACAAGTGTAGTGACAATAGGATTTAATTGTGCGTTCTGTGAGTTCTGGAGCCATGGACTTCAGGACAGTTTGAACGCTCTATTTGCACCTACTGGGCAGGACACCGAAATAACAGAAGTTATGGGCCATTTTTTAGACAAAAATATGCTAAAGAAAGCTTTAAAAAAGGGCAATTCTGCGAGTTTTCTGATAGAAAATTGGTTCAAGTTCAGGGATGAAAGTGCCCAGTCATGAAAAAAGCGGAAAGTCAAATTTTTGAATTTCTGAAATCTGGAATTCTAGATGCTATATGTTTGCAATAAAGGAAAACTGTAAATCAAAGTAAAAAAAACAAAAAAACATTTTATTAACAGGTACTAGTAATATATATTTAAACATAAATTTTGATTTTGCTTTGCACTTAGTCTTACTCTTCTAATCAGAGCGCATTGAGGAGGGAGCTTATGTGCGCTATGAACAGGAGGAGAGAGAGCGTGAAAAGGCGCCAAGTGAGCCACGGGCAGGTAGGATGTTTTATAAAGTTTAACCTGCCCTGTGATACACGCTGGTACGCAAAGGTACACGCTGTTGCAAAAGAGCTGCGCGCGCTCACTCGCTCGCTCGGTGACGTGCAGTGTCCACGGCTCCAGACGAGCACACGGGCTCGCGCGGCCCGCACACCGGTAGAAGTTTAATACGAGACACGTATTTTTGTTTCTGAATAAGGGACAATTCCATTTTTCAAGTATATATATATAACCAAACCTTTCTCAACGAATTTGCACAGATATTTAAAAAAAAAAAAAAAGACCCCGTGGCTGAAAAAAAGTGTAGATCCATTAAAAGGCGGAACTCTTTCATACCTGCAAGTTGAACATTTTCAGTTTTCTAAAAATTATATAATGAAGACTTTTTTTCCTCCACCTCAATTGAGATTTTTGAGTATTTGAGCAAACTGTGTCTTGCCCCAGTACAGATATTGTATAAAAGCAGCTCTTGAGGTTGAAGTGTTTTATTGTCTAATAAGTGCATGTTAGAATGCTAGTTGTTGTTAGCGTTTCTTTGAAGACAAACTCCACTCTTTTTACAAAAGTTGTCAAACTCTTGTAAACCACTACAAACTCTTTTAAATGAACTACAGTGGTACCTCACCTTACGAAATTAATTCGTTCCAGAAGTGGTTTCATAACGTGAATTTTTCGTAAGTTGAGTAGCTATTTCAATGGAAAAGGCCTGATTCGTTCCAAGTTTTTTTTTTTATAGTGTAACATTGGTTCTGCGTCCTGATTGGCTAAGAGACTAGACCAGGACTAAACGTGGACTAAACCAAGTCTAGACCAGAACTAAACCAGGTCTAGACCAGGTCTAAACCTGGACTGGACCTGGACTAAACCAGGTCTAGACCAGAACTAAACCAGGTCTAGACCAGGTCTAAACCTGGACTGGACCAGGTCTAGACCTGAACTAAACCAGGATTAAACTACCACGTGCCGCTCTTTGCTGGTTTCGTGTGGCTGGTTTGTGGCTCGGGCTCCAGAGGACGCGGCCCGGGCGCTGCGGTTCTATCTCGTGCTCGCAGCCCCGGTGCCGGTCGTGCGGACCAGGACTAGGGGTGCTCCTCGCGCGGTGCGTTCATGTCTCCGCGCTGCTTCCTGAGTCGTGTCTCCCCCCACGCTTCACTATTTAATACATTTTGTTGAAAATCTTGCGTGTTCGGCCCTAGAGCTAAGAGGCCGAGAAAGGTGATTTTTGAGCGGGGATAATAGCGGGGCATGCAGCGCGCATTATTCGAATTTTTGAGATTTTGCATTTCGTAACTTGAATTTTCTTTCGTATCTAGAGACCAAAATTTAACGTGAAGGCATTTCGTAACTTGGATTTTTCGTATGTATGGTCTTTCGTAAGGTGAGGTACCACTGTAGTTCTGTTTTTCAACAATAAAAAAAAACAGGTACAGTGCCTCTAAGGAATGGTAGTATTTTAGATCATGTGAATGAAACTGAATAAAGGATTACCGTTTGGTTTAGTGGTGTCAATAATTTTTCTCAGTGACTTACTCACCTACTCACAATGAATGTTCTGAATGTAACTACTTACCATCTTCCACAAAGATCTCAAACATGGAAGAGGCGTTGTAGGGTTCTCATCTCCGTTGTCTTCCATGTTTATAAAGTAAATGTTTTCTTCGTCCATTAGTTAGTATTCATGATGCATCACTCAGGTTTACTATTTTTTGAGTTGAAATCTCATTTATTTTGTTCTTTTTCACATAGCAGCGGCAGGTACACATGTGAACAGGACCACGCTTACTTAACATCTAAATTTTTACCCAGAATGCATGCACGCATTTCCTCCCGAGTCCACAGGGGTCAAAATAAGAGTCCTTGATATGAAATTAACACATATCACACAAAAGTAAAGACATTGCTTATTAAACACATGGGCTGAAATAAAGAATAATAATAATGACAAATTATATTTACATATGAGAACACAACCTAACACCCCCACTTGTTCTCATCTTCACAAGACCATATATGACCATTGTAGTCCTAGTGCATCTAATTTCCAAATAGGAAATTTTTAAACTGGAGAATTCGAACTTTTGTTACAGATTTTGTAAGTATGTCTGCAACCATGTTTTCTGTGGGACAGTAACTAATAGTTATTCTTCCTGCCTGAAGAACATCCCGAATAAAGTGGTATTTCACATCAATGTGCTTACACCTTGACCTATGCACTGGATTTTTACTTAGTGCGATTGCTCCTTGATTGTCACCATAGATCGTTGTACAACTGTAAACATTTGAATCCAAGTCATTCATTAGCTGCATCAGGTACAAGCTTTCCTGAGTTGTGTTTGCTAAGCCAATATATTCAGCTTCACAGGTCGAAAGTGCCACTGTAGGTTGTTTCTTAGACTTCCAAGAAATAGCAGGACCTTGTTTTGTCAAGCTAAAGCAGTAACCTGTGGTACTGCGTCTGTCCTCTGCTGAGGATGCCCAATCAGAGTCACTAAATGCGGTCAGGCTCAAGGCTTCATCTGTTTTCTTGAAACATAGCTCGTACTGAGAGGTACCTTTCAAGTATCTTAGAACATGTTTGGCTGCCACTAAGTCTTGTACTTTTGGTCTTGCTAAGGATTGTGACAGTTTGCTGACAATCCAGCTGATATCAGGCCTGGTGCAAGTCATTGCATAGATCAAGCTTCCAACAATTTCTCTGTAATCTTTGGGATTTTCAATCTCAGTATTGTTTCCTTCCACATTTTTGTTACATTCCATTTTCAACTCACTTGGTGTAGCTCTAGGCTTGCAGTTAGACATTTCAAACCTTTCAAGCATTTTGACTATGTACTTCCCTTGGGTCATTTTTATTTCTCCATCTTTCTGTTCAAACTGAATGCCCAGAAAATATGATATTTTTCCTAAATCTTTCATATTAAATTTGGACTTCATTGTTTCCTTGAACCTGTTAAGCTGATCTTCACTACTGGCTGCAATGATCAAGTCATCTACCCAGATGATGACTATGATTGTGTCATTTTCAATCTGTTTCTTATACACGCAGTGATCGACCTGGTTCCTCTGAAAGTTGTTCTGCTCTAAATGATCATTTAGGAGTTTGTACCAATTTCTCCCAGATTGTTTCAGCCCATAGAGGGACTTTTTCAACTTGTACACCAATTTCCCACCCGTTTCTGATGTCACTTCGAAACCATTTGGTTGATCTAAGTATATCTCTTCCTCAATGGGGGCATGTAAATATGCCGTTTTCACATCCATCTGATGTACAGAGAAGTCATTCTGTGCAGCTATCTGCATTAGTGCACGCACCGAAGTGAGATTTGCTGTAGGAGCAAATGTTTCATGATAGTCTATTCCTTCTGTTTGTTTGTATCCTTTAGCAACATATCTAGCTTTGAACATTTTCCCTGTTTCTGTATTTTCCTTCAAAGCATAGACCCATCTTCCCCCCACTGTGTTTCTATCCTTTGGCAAAATCACCAGTTCGAATGTGTCGTTTTCCTTAAGTGAGCACATCTCTTCCTTCATAGCCTGTTCCCACCTAACAGCTTCAGGTGACATCATGGCCTCTCTATATGTTTGGGGAATTCCAAACACTGCCCTGTAACAAGAATCAACATTTGTATTGGTTATTTCATCTTTGGAGCATGTTATGTAATCTTCTAAGTATTTTGGGGTTCTCCTTTCCCTTTCTGAATGGTATCGCGTCTGGTTTATTGTTATTGATGTCCCTGCACTATTTTCACTATTCCCATCCATTTCTGTTTCTGTGGGCTCATCCGCTTTTGATTCGTCTTTGTCATCTGTGTCTTTAGTATCAATATTTTCATCTGTGACCTGTTTCTCACTTTGAGATTTGTCATTTTTGTTCTCACCATCCCATATTTTATCTCTGTATATTGGGAGCTCGTAGTCACCGTCATCAGTTTGGGTCTGTTGTTCAACACTGCTCTTTGTGATAAATTTCACTAATCTGTGTTTTGAAACTTTTCTGGATTGAGGGCTGTAAACCAGATAAGCAGGGCTGTTCCGGCTATAGCCTACAAATATTCCCTTGTCACCTCTAGGATCCAATTTGCTGTGGTCGTATCTGTACACATAGCAATCAGACCCAAAAATCCACATTTTTGAGAGGTCTGGCTTCTTTCCTGTTAACATGAAGTACGGGGTATTTTGTACCCTGTCACTAAAGCATCGGTTTCGTATGTGAGCAGCAGTTTGGACAGCGTAAGGCCAAAGTGTTTTTGGTAACCCCTTTTCTAGTAACAGGCACCTTCCCATTTCAAAAATGGTCCGCCATTGTCTCTCGGCTGTACCATTCTGATGAGGGGAGTAAGGGGATGACGTCTCATGCCTTATTCCTCTTTCTCGCAGGAGAGACTGGAATTCATTCCCTGTGTATTCTGTACCATTATCTGATCTAATGCATTTAACTGTGCCATAGGGAGCTATGTCTACAAGGAATTTTTCTGTGGCTACAGTTGTGTCGCTTTTATTCTTAAGGAAGTAAATGGACACAGCGCCTGAAATATCATCTGTGAATGACACTGCATATTTGTACCCCTCATGAGATGCTGGTTCAACAGGACCGGCTAAATCTGTATGCACAAGCTCTAAAATTTTAGTAGCTTTTGGGTCAGGCTTCCTATTTCTGGTGTTTGTGAATTTTCCTTCAGTGCATACAGTACAGTCTAACTTGGCATTACCCGTGATTTTCATACCATCAACCACTTCAGGCAATTTCAACACATCATCAACATTACAGTGCCCCATTATTTCATGCCATGTTTTAACATCACAAGCTAGGTTGACCTTGTCTGGGGACATCATATCATTTACAGAAGCACTGATATTATGTTTGAGGTGGTTTACCGTTTTCAGGTAGTACAGCCTCTCATGTACTTCAATGTTGAACACTCTTCCATTTCTGTATATCAGTTCATTCTGTCCCTCTTTGAAGATCACCTTGGCCCCGTCGTTGGTAGCTGCTTGTACAGAGATGATGCTCTGGGGGTATGTTGGTATGAACAGGGCCTTCTTCAGTGTGACTGCGACGGCTCTCCCTCTCACGTCCTGTAGCAGCACCTCTGCGTCTCCTCTTCTTAATGCAACGTTGTTCATCCTTGTTCCATCAGCCAGTTCCATGTAGTGGCAGGTGGGATTGAAATCCTCTTCAAATCGTGTGAAAGTGTTTATGTCTGTTAGGATGTGGGAGGTTGCTCCACAATCCACCATCAGTCCGTTTTTCTTGATGTTGTCAGGGAAGGTTGTGTGACTGACCGTAAACACAAATGTTCTTTCTTTGTCAGGTTTTTGTCTTTCAGCGGTTTGTTTTGCATCATCTTTATGGTGATCTCTACTTCGGCATGTCTCATCACTGTGGGTAGAACTTTTATGGTAGCTGCACCAGTTGTCACGGTCGCATTTTTCTGCTGTTTGTTTCGCCTCGTCTTTGAACTTCTCCCTTCTTCGGCATGTCTCGTCACTGTGTGTAGAACTTTTGTGGTAATTGCACCACTTTGGCGCCCCCTTTTGTTTGCATTCGCGCACTACGTGGCCTCGGTTTCCGCACCCGTAACATGTCACCGATGAGATGTCCACTTTCATTACGTTGTCAGCTTTGGTTTTATAGTCAAACCTTTCTGTTTCTTCGTAGCTTCGCAGTCTGCTTTTGAACTGTATGAACGTGATTTCTTCACTGCTCTGTGTTGTATGAATGGCGAAGGGTTTGTAGGATTCTGGCAGGCCCTTTAGGATCATTGCTATAATTAGTCCGTCACTTATAACTTCTTTCGCGTTTCTTAGGGAAGTCACTGCTTTCTCAGCTCTGATAATGTAGTCTGTGACTGTCTCGTTTTCAGCTTTCTTCAACGACGTTAATTCGGTGTACAGGGCTATGATTCTGGGCTTACCCTGGCTGGCGTAATGACCCCGCAGTATGTTCAGAGCTTTTCTGCCATCATCACTGGCCTCGCGCATGACGAGGGACAGACTTTTATCGTCAAGAAATTGAATCAATTCTGCGTAGCATTCCTCATTCTTGTCTCCGTCAACATCCCGTTCCCCGGACAGTATGGTGTCTTTCAAACCGAGCATTCTTAAATGTCCAAGGAATTTAACTTCCCACAGTTCGTATTTGCTTTCGTCTCCGTCGAAAATTAACCTTTCCCATTTTCCTCCTGTTGATTTGGCGCGCCTGGGCCCATAACCTGTAGGGTTCTCATCTCCGTTGTCTTCCATGTTTATAAAGTAAATGTTTTCTTCGTCCATTAGTTAGTATTCATGATGCATCACTCAGGTTTACTATTTTTTTAGTTGAAATCTCATTTATTTTGTTCTTTTTCACATAGCAGCTGCAGGTACACATGTGAACAGGACCACGCTTACTTAACATCTAAATTTTTACCCAGAATGCATGCACGCATTTCCTCCCGAGTCCACAGGGGTCAAAATAAGAGTCCTTGATATGAAATTAACACATATCACACAAAAGTAAAGACATTGCTTATTAAACACATGGGCTGAAATAAAGAATAATAATAATGACAAATTATATTTACATATGAGAACACAACCTAACAGGCGTCCCCAGATGGTGCTTGCAGTCCACAGATGTATCGCCCGGTATCGGCTTTGGTAAGACCCGTGATGCCCACAGTCACAGAACTCTGCTCATATTTGAGGCTGTGTTTGCCATTCTCAGCATAATCCTGATATGTGTGTAGGATAAACTCTGAGCGTACGTCTCGCTTCAGATACAAAAGGGGTTGGAAGAAAGACTGGCATTTCCTGTAGTCCTGTATGCAGTAGGAGACTGGCTTTTTGATTTGCAAAGGCTTAAGAAGACCTTCGACCTTGATATTTTTTCCTACTACGCCGACAACTTTTGCAACATTTAATCCATCAGTGGAAACTCCTGTAATAAAGGCAGAAACAACAGAAATCACATGACATGACTTAAAGGGGACACAACCTCTCAGCTACTTTATTCTGTCCAAAATGCAGCGACAGTTTATGGACAAGGAAGGCATTTTTCTGAAAATAAAGGTGGCTGTCATTTTTATATTTGTCAAATCATAACTATAGTGTAATTTAGACAAGGACCTTGTTAACATTATGGTGGCTATGTAAAATCTCTTTGTATCTCATTAAATAATTTCCCTTGTGGATCATTAAAGTTTGTCCAAGTCTCATATCTGCTGCCCATGTCCAACCAGGAAGTAAAATTATAAATCAGACCAAAATGATGAAACTAGAAAACAGCAGACACTTTAACCTTGTGATATGACAAATACACACAAAAGGACCGTGAAGGGGCTATAGCGAAGTACTAACTACAGCAGTACTGTGGTCAGCATGTGGTACCTTGTGCCCACTCCTCTTCAGGGTCTGGCCCTGTACAAGTACTATGTGATACCACACAGGACTGCCCTGATTACAGCGAGGTGTTTCTGATTACAAACACGTGGCTGCAACATGGATCTTTAATAAAAACATGCATGAGGCATTCCCCCATCACTCGAGTCAGACTAGTGGTGCTCCAGGTACTGCAGCTCCCGGGAGCTTGAGCCCAGAAAGAATCAGAGCTTTCACAAAGGTTGGATTTTGTAGGGATTCTTTTCTATTTAAAAAAAATAAACTTAAAAAAAAAAAAAGTAAATACTCAAAGCGTCTAAAAGTTAGCTTTGTAAGACTTGGCCTAGCTCCGCTCAGAGCCCGCGCTCGCTCTGTTCTAGCAGCTCTCGCTCTGATTGGTCCAAACGTCACACGCGTGGGAGAAGATCATCCATATTGAGGAAGTACTGTGGAAGAGAAAATTATTTTTGGGCCCATGCGCCAGTGAGCACAGGTCATTGAAAACAATACGACGCCATCTTGGGTTCACCTTCCAGATTTGATTATTCTATGGTCTGCATGGGCGGAGTTTGAAGTGTGGACGCTGTTCGACACACTATTCCTATTCCTTGGTCATGTCATATATATATATATATATATATAACCCCTCACCCATTCACACACACATTCACAGACAGTGTACGCAGACAGGTGAGGTGGGTTAAAGTGATACTCCGGGATTTTTGACATAGGGTCCAATTTTCTAGTTAGCCAGCGTGTAGGATATGTGTAGAGAAAGTTATTTTGCGATTTCATGCAGTCTTTGTAAAATCTGAGTTGGCTGTTGCTAAGCTAGCGAAAGTGAACGTCCTGCAGCTAGCCAGCCACTAAAATAGACATACCCAGTACAAAACAAACACCCAAACAAATCAGTTATTATGCCAGGGTATCGATGTACATATCTGTGTTGATAGAATGATTAAGGAAGTAAACCAAGCATGTATTCCTTTGATCATCATCAGCAATTCGTACTTCCTCATTGAAAGCTTGACAGCCGCGGATTGATATCACCCGCATGTCCCAATCCGACCGGCTCTAATAGTTTGTTTACTAGCAACCTCGCAACTGTAAAAGTGAGCACACGGAGCCTGTTCAAAGTATGGCAATGTTTGGCGAGCCCGATTATTTTGATGAGGAGGAAGAGCAGTTGCATTTTTCCAGTGAACCATACTTGTATGAGCCGGAGTATACGGACGAAGAATTGAAAGAGATGGATTTACAAAGAGCAAGAGAACAAGAGAGCGCGTCTGCAAATGCAGCCGCCGCCGAAGCTGCAGCAGAAAGCCGGGACAGAAGAACCGGGGATTGGTGGTGTCAGTGCCGAAATTGCGAAGTTATGGAGAACGAGGATGAATGTTTTTGCTGCAGGGAGTGGGACTTAGTTATCCCACAAATGCAAGAGCTGGAGCTAGATACTTCGTTTCGAAGTCTAGATGTGTCTGGTGGCCATAGCACTTCCAATGATGTCTGCATAACAGAGCACCAGGACTTCTTGCCCCATCTCAATCGTGGCGTACTGGAGACATTCTTCTGCGTCGAAAAGATAAATTGGAAGAAACGACCTAGACCTGCTGGACCTAATGGCCAGTTATCAATGCGGTAAGTGGTGTGCCAGAAAAAAATGTTGAATGTAGGAGCGTTTGGCCAGTTGCAAAATCAGTGAGATGATTATACTCACATCTTCTAAGTTAGGCCTCCTGTTTCTGTTACTCACCAACGTGTGTAATGCATGCCTCCAGTCTCTACTCTTTGTAATAATGACAACTGCTGCTGATGAATTGACGAGGGAGAAGTAAAATTCCGCCGCTGCTTAGAAACTAGTCCCCCAATATGCGTCAATTAAGTCGTTTGAAGCAAGGTCCGTTTCGTTCAAAATCTTATTATATCAACACAGATATTTAAATCGATACCCTGGCATAATAACTGATTTGTTTGGGTGTTTGTTTTGTACTGGGTATGTCTATTTTAGTGGCTGGCTAGCTGCAGGACGTTCACTTTCGCTAGCTTAGCAACAGCCAACTCAGATTTTACAAAGACTGCATGAAATCGCAAAATAACTTTCTCTACACACATCCTACAGGCTGGCTAACTAGAAAATTGGACCCTATGTCAAAAATCCCGGAGTATCACTTTAAGTGTCTTTCCAAAGGACACAATGACATTCATCTGTGGGAGCTGGAATCACCATTTTTTATCTAATGCTTAAGCTAAATGCAGCATTTAAGAGAGCATCTTCCATATTAGCTTTTCCGTAACTTCGTCACTAACCTTCTACTGCTGGCTTTGTCAAATTGGAATGTGCGATGATAACCAGTAGTATAAGACACTTCCTCCCTAAAAATATAACAAAACACAGTAAAAACATAAACACAGAATACATATTTTAAGAAAAGCTACAAATTATTTGACCTTTACAACAAAAAGTAGTTAAGAGCTGTGGAAGTTCAAGTACAGTGGTACCTCACCTTACGAAATTAATTCGTTCCAGAAGTGGTTTCGTAACGTGAATTTTTCGTAAGTTGAGTAGCTATTTCAATGGAAAAGGCCTGATTCGTTCCAAGTTTTTTTTTTATAGTGTAACATTTTTTTTTATAGTGTAACACTGTGTCCTGCGTAGACCCAGGACTAAACGTGGACTATACCAGGTCTAGACCAAGGTCTAAACCTGGACTGGACGAGGTCTAGACCTGGACTAAACCAGGATTGGACCAGGACTAAACCTAGACTAAACCAGGTGGATTAAAGCGCCGCGTGCGGGTCTATTTCCTGGTTTAGTTTCGAGTCACGGCTGAGGCGAGCAGCGAGGACTCCCCTCGGGACCGCACGCAGTCTGAGCACATGAACGAACGCATGCAAGAGCTGCGGTGGTCTAATCCTGGTTCAGACCTGGTTCAGACCTGGTTCAGACCTGGTTTAGACCTGGCACAGTTTGAGCACGGGTCTTGTGTTCGCGTCCCGCGCCGGGTCATGCTGAGCTATCTCAAACGTGTCCGCGCGCACACACACCGCCCTCCCCCTTCCCCCCACGCTTCACTATTAATACATTTGGTTGAAAATCTATGAAAGTTTGAGTGTTTAAACGAGAGACAAATGTGAGAAAAGTTTAAATCCAGTCCCAGAAAAGCGTATAATAGTCATAGTTTGCTTTATTGTCGAAAACAATCATGTACATGTACATGATTGTCGAAAACAATCATGTACATGTACATGATTGTCGAAAACAATCATGTACATGTACATGATTGTCGAAAACAATCATGTACATGTACATAGAGTGAATTTGAAATATCGTTTCCCCACTAACCAGGCAGGACAGTGATAGAGTGGCTAGGGGAGGGGCCGCTGTGCATGCGCGCGCCGCCGACTGGGAGATGCAGAGTAGAAAAGACGCAATACATACAATCAGTGACAATTTAACAACATGTAATGACAGGAAAAACAATTGGAGATATAACATACGGTGATCTTTTTCGTTGGTAACAGAAGGAAGGGTGTGGGGGATCAGATTGGAAATCAATTAAATTGATTGAACCGAGAGCAGAGATCAGACCTTAACTAAAGACAGGGAACATTTTCTACTCATTCATTTCTAGTGTCAGTGTCAGTGAGTGTGTGCCATGTTTATGTAGAGTCCAGATAACAAACCACATTCTGTGGCCTTGGAAGTGTTCATGCAGGGAGGCGAAGTCAAAACACAGATAACCATTGGAGCCACACAGATTTTCACAGGGAGACATAATTATCCACAGGGATTAATTAATTTAGCATTGATGAAAATACATTTTTAGAGACCCAGGTGAACAATTTAGATTGAGCTTGGGTTTTGCCAGACCCCCATCTTCATATCGCCATGAAGATTCATGAGAGATCTCATTAGTTCCTCTTGGCGCACAGACTGCGCTGCGTTGGCTTTACACAGTTCTGTCACCATGCCCGTGATGATATCCAAACGTCGAGATGATTCCTTCGGTTGAAATCCTTCCAAAAGGTCCTCAACCTGACCCACTTTCTGATGTAATCCTTTCACGAGATCCCCAACGGCTTCATAATGTGTGTGGCTGAGCGCGCATTATTTTAATTTTTGAGATTTCGCGTTTCGTACCTTGAATTTTCTTTCGTATCTAGAGACCAAAATTTAACGTGAAGGCGTTTCGTAACTTGAAATTTTCGTTTGTTGGGTCTTTCGTAAGGTGAGGTACCACTGTACTACTAAAGTAAAGTTTTAAAAAAATAAAATAAAATAAAATACTTACTTTTAAGAGTAATCATGTACTCTTTGTAGATGTGAAGCCCTGCAGGCGTGATGATCCCACACCTGTAGAGCCCCGCGTCCTGAGCTCTGATCTGTGAGATGGTCATTGACAGAACGCCTCGCAGGGGCCCCGGTATGTACTTAATGCTGTGATTTTCACTGGAGGAGTTGTCGCTGTAGGTTTTAGTAATGACAGAACCATTGGACCAGGAGAGGTATTTGCAAGGCTCAAGGTAGATCAGACACATGTGCCTCTGCATGATACACCCAGGAGGGGGTGCCAGCCGGGTTACGTATTCGTCCACACAGGTCAGGGTGATGGTTTGCCCCTCATATATTTCGATTTCAGCAGAGTTGTTTAAGACAGAACTCTGTGCCTGACCTGTGAAATAGAAAAGAACATTTTGGGACTTTTAACTGCTGAAGGAAGCCATTGTACTTTTGTCTGCTCTATTGTTAAATCTATGACACCTGTGGATCATTGTTATAATTTGGATATTTTAAATCACAATATTGATATAAAATGACTTAAAAAGAGACAAGTCAGCTGACTTAGAAAACAGCAGTGCCAAATGAAGAAGAAGTGAAGAAGTGACTTTATTGACCTCACACAGGAGAAATTCTTCTCTGCATTTAATCCATCCTGTTATTAGGAGCAGTGGGCAGCACATTACTGCGCCCGGGGACCATCTCCATGGTCTTGTTGCTTCGGTTTGGTCAGGACCTCAGCTGGAGGATTTTACCTATGGCGCATGTTTTTGGTTGATGGGGGAAACCGGAGTGCCCAGAGGAAACCCACCCAGACACGGGGAGAACATGCAAACTCCACACAGAAAGGCCCGGGCGACCCAGGGATCGAACCCAGACTATGTATGCAAACTGGAAGCTGATGTCACCATCGACGTTGTCACAACAAAGAGGCAAAGTTGTGGACACCTCTGAACAGCTGCAGATCACACTACTAGTGAGTATTAGATTTTCTTTTATTTGCACCAACAACTATCGACGCTCCTATGTGTACCACAGATTAAAATAATTGGAGAATGAAGTAAGTACAGAGCAGTGAGCGTATGCCGGCGGCCGTGAAAACTGGTTAATCAGAGCAACATCAACAGCCTGGGATCCAGAATATACACTTCCGTACTTTATAAAGATGTAAATCTGGTCACCGGTGAATCACTCTGTTTTGCATGGTCCGTACGTATCAAAAATAAAGAAAAAGGCAGGCAACTGAAAAACGTTTTTGATTTCTGCAGGATTTTTCTGGTACCACTTTGAGGTAAGGCACCGCTCAGTTATGACATATGTACCAAATTTAAACATGTGCATATGTATCTGTGTTTGAACATAAAGCTACAATATGTTGTATATTTGCTATTTGACTCATTTATTATATTGACCTACTATGCCCAGGTCCTTATTCTTGAAATAACCAATGTATGATTTTTTTAACTACATTAAACCCGTTGACCTAATAATAACTGTAATAATAGTAGCTGCTTGGACATAACATCCGAGACAAACTAAAATCATACTTGAAGAAACACAAATGTTCATATCATTTCATATTTTCAACATAAAGCTTTTGTCACTTGAAAACTTACAGTGGGAAGAGGAACAACTTTTACTCAAGTGAGAGAACTGGCCCTCTGTAAAATATTACTCAAGTAGAAGAGTAAAGTAGGAGTTATAATATTGTTTCCTCATCACAAACAGACCTGGAGTTCTTGTTTTTGTTTCATTCACACATGTTTAACACAGAAACCCTGCAGATTTAGGCTGAATTCTTCACTCAAACAGAAAACACCTGTTTTTAAACTTCATACACCTTCACTAGAATCATTTGGATGATTTCAGCTCTGGAAGTGCCTCTACTGAACAAAATGTAAAAGCAGGTTTGGGGAGTAACAAAATACAAGGAACGGTGTTAAGTAAAAGGATACAAAACAAAAAAGGTAACTGTATTCAGTTACAAGGAAAGAAGACATACTATATTACAGGTACATTTAGTGAAAATGGGGATTATTTAGGAGGATTACAATTTGAAAACATTTTGTTATTTAACGTTTTCATTTAAAGCTGGAGATGGAGGGAAAACAGAACAAACTGTTGTACACTACAGCAGTACTATGGAACAAACTTGCACCTGGCATGGCTTCGACTGAGAAGAACACATTTAGCGGGTGGAAATTTCAACATAATTTTATTTTTAAAGAAGAAAAGGGGATTTTTTTCTTAATAAACTGAACTATGTGGTCAACACTTGTGCACTTTTACTGTACGACTATAAGATACTGTTCAAATCAGCTTTCCTCAGTTTCTTTTTTAATGCACAAAATGTTATTGTTTTCTTGTTGTTATCGGATATTTGGTGTTAAAGTCATCCAAAAGTACTTGAAAGCAATCAAGTTACATTACTTTAATATTATGGTGGATTATGTTACTGAATACTTATTTTAAGGGGTAAGTTGTAATTGTACCAGAATACATTTCTGTGTAAAAGTTAGTTGTTAATCACCAAAATACCACTACATGGCATCACAAAAAAAAAGAAAAAAATAAGCATTTTGAGCATGTAGAAATGCTGATTAATAATAAAGTGTTACTCAAACATGTGTGAATGAAACAAAACACAACTCCAGATCTTTTGGAGGAAGTAACAATATTATAACATGACATAAAGCTCACACGAGTCAGTTTTGAGTAAAAAAGGTTCTTTAAGTAAACTGGACTCAAATACTTACATAGGACGGCTGCACAGATAATAAGAGGTACAGTCTTCATGTTGAGGTCCAACCAGTAAAAGGCTGAGACTCTATTGTATCCCTAGAACCAACCTACTGTATTGAACGATATGACGACAGCATACATATTGGCACCAGAAATGGAGAAGTACAGTTTAATTACAGTTTGATATAATAATCTGTGTACTAGTGGGAGGTAGGGGTGTAAAATGATCTTTAATTCTTGGTACAATATTTTCAAAATATGCATCTCTTGGTACAATTTTTATTATAATATATATTGTGGAGGCTAACCAAATTGTGAATATGCTGCTTTTTCCTTCTAAAATGCCTTAAACGCCTTTGGTTCTGTCATACTCCAAAGAATGTATTGATTTAAAAGTGCTTAAAGGACCTAATATTATGCAAAAGTGATTCTTTAAGCCATGACTGGTATAACCTCCTCAAAAATAGACCTGGAGTTCTGTTTTCGTTTCATTCACGCATGTTTGAGTAATCCTGGTTTATTAGTCTGTCTACATCTCCAAACCTCAAAATGCTCTGCTCCACCTTGTGATGTCATGAAGCGGTAGTTTTCAAGTGAACAGCTACTTTTTACCTTTTGTTATGTAGAGATTGGCAATTCTAGGGCTGAAATCATCATCCCGATTAGTCTAGGAGTTTAAAAACAGTGGAGCACTTCCCGTATTACCACATGACATCACAAGGTGGAACAGAGTGTTTTCAGTCCTAGAGAAGAGCTCGGCCTAAATATGCAGGATTTGTGTGTTAAACATGTGTGAATGAAACAAAACACAACTCCAGGTCTGTTTGTGATGAGGAAACAACATTTTAACATAGATCAGAAAATAGCGTAATGTGGGACCTTTAATAACAGTCATTTCTTCATGTAGTCTGCACTGAAGTAGAGCAAAGGATCATGGTCTATGTCAGACATGTCCAAACTATGGCCGTGGGCCAAATGTGGCCCTCAGACAAAAAATTTTTGGCCCCAAGGCTTCCAGGTGAATTGGCCCAAATTACCTTGAGCAGACGTTTTGACTGCAAATTTTTTGAAACCTTGATAAGACAATATTTAAATATTTAATATTTATTGTGTGGTTTTGAGTATTTTGAATGAATAAAGGACTAATAGCTCATTTTAACATGTTAAACATGCATATATTTCAATTATTGACTGTACTGAGCACCAGTCTCTGGCCCTCGATCGGCCCTCTGCTTCGTCTGTGTTTAGACATGTGGCCCTTGATGAAAAAAGTTTGGACACCCCTGGTCTATGTAGTTCCCACTGTTTTTTTTTATTTTTTATTTTTTTTTAACTGCACTATAAAAATGCATTTGAGCAAAGGAATTATTGTTAGTGCTGTCAGGCGATAAAAAAAATTATCTAATTAATTACAGAATTTGTAATTAATTAATCTAATTAATTGCATTTTAAGAGTGTGTGAGAGAGAGAGATTGTGAGTGAGTGAGTGAGTGAATGAACCAACTCTGTGATTGAGTTTGTTAGTTTTTTTGTGGTTTCACTTCTTCTTCTGCTCCGGCCCACATTATTTTGTTCATCATCCACGCAGTCTTCCCCTCCTCCACAGCACGCTCAACAGAACCAGATCCTTCCTGTCATAAATTCCACAGAACTCCCCAACCTCGCTATTTCCCTTTCCTGGCAAATATTATCTCCCGAGGTCAAATAATACAATCCATATGTGATTTTCAGTGTTTCCCATAAACATTAAGTAATATAAGTGATATTCAAGTAAGTCACTTGGTGTTTATATTATTGATATTCCTTCACTTTGTATTTTATTATATTTTATTACATATTTTTGATTATATTGTTTACCTTTTTCCCTTGTATATTTATTCATCCTATTAGTACTTCTTGACTATCTTAGTGAGTCAACGGTTCTTCTGATCCTAAGCATTTCATTGCATTGTTGACCTTGTGTTGATCCTGCATATGACAAATAAACAATCTTAAATCTATTATTGTGAGACCCACAACCCACCCCTCTCTCCTCTAGGCATGGGACGATATAGAAATTTGGTGTGATGATTATCGTGGTCATGATAATAGTTTAAAAATGTTATGGATATGAGTAACGATCATTTGAATATTAGCAATAGGTTCAATATTTAAACAACTGTTATAGTGTTGTTTAAACACTTTCACTTTCACTTTGTTAGTGAAAGTGAAAACAACAATGATGAGAAGAAAACAACATGGATCAGTATATTTTTTTCTGCAAATTCTGGTGATTTATGGCGATTGTCTTTGTCGATGATTATGTAAAATGTCCTGAACAATTATTCTCTACTCATTTTTTTCATGATCAAATGGCTTTTTCATCTTCAAGGCACCACCAAACCTGTGGGCTCAACCAATGATGTTTACGTCAAGAGTGGGATTCGAACTGTCAACCTTCAAATCAATGGACAAACGCTCTACCAACGGAGCTACTGTCTCCACGATCAATGATAATATTGTTTATTGTCCCATCCATACTCTCCTCTCTTCACACAAAACTGGTTTAGTCTTGGTTTATTTTGGTTTAGTCCTGGTTTAGTTTTGTTTAGTCTTGGTTTAGTCCTGGTTTAGTCCAGGGTTAGTCCTTGTTTAGTCCTGGTTTAGTCCTGGTTTCAAGGACGTGCACAGGAGGGGTTGCTCAGGTTGCCCCGGCAACTGCCCCTGTGCCATCCTGGGCTGACGCTGCCCTTCTGAGTCGAAAAATAAATAAAATAAAAAAATAAAATAACAGTAATGATAAATTCTTCAAAAATAGCCACTCAAAACATAAAAGCAGTCTCATTCACTTCCATTTGGACACTGAGAGTGAAAGTAAAAGGGCGAGTGGGATGTCCAAGCCGGACCGGTTCACGAGCGGCGGTCACCGGAGCTCCGTGAGTCCGCCTCCGCCTCCCTCGGTGGCGGCCACATCCGACTACGACCTCAGATCAGACGAGACTACCCGCTGAATTTAAGCATATTACTAAGCGGAGGAAAAGAAACTAACCAGGATTCCCTCAATAGTGGCGAGCAAAGAGGGAAGAGCCCAGCGCCGAATCCCCGTCGGAGGGGTGAGTCCGCTTGCCCGGTGTCGATCGGGGGCCTGAGTCCTTCTGATAGAGACTCAGTCCGTGGACGGTGTGAGGACGGAACGGCCGCCCGGTGAAAGTGGCACGCCATCCCAGCTGCGTGCTTTACAGCGCCATGCCCCCAGACTTCCCGGGCTTCCCTGGGCCGTGGTATCAGTGCCCGCTGCTGATACACGTGACCGGCACCTGACCCGAGCCTGCGCGTGGAAAGATTGTCGCGGCTGATGTAAAAAGTGAGATTGAGATGTATAACAAATTATCACCATGAAGGTTTATGAATTGAATAAAAGTTTTCATAAATACATGTTCAGTTTGCCACGTTTAGCCTAAATAATCAGACAGCTAACTAGCCTACAGTCAAGCAACTCATTATTTAAACAGGCTGCTAATTTTGTGGTAGGCAAACTAAGCAGGAAAGGGGAGCACATCACTGCAGGGGTGGCTAAGAAAAAGCCAACCAGCAGGTGAGACAGAGACGTTGCATTGTGATAAAGATGAGATGATACTGGGTACATTAATTAATCAGATTTATATTTTAGCCTACTACTGGCAATTTTTTAATTACATTACATTTAAGACGAGGAGCAGCCACAAGCCTCCTCCAGACGCATCATATAGCCTGCGATTGGTTATATGTGGGGTTGGTTTGCCCTTTCTTCAGGTCAGAGCAACTGCCCCTCAAAATTCCTGTGCACGTCCCTGCTCGGTTTAGTCATGGTTTAATCCAGGCTCAGTTCAGGTTCAGTCCAAGTTTAATCCTGGTTTAGTCCTGGTTTAGTCTTGGTTTGTCTTGGGTTAGTTTTGGTTTAGTCTTGATTTATTCCTGGTTTAGTCCTGGTTTAGTTCAGGTTTAGTCATGCTTCAGTCCTGGTTTAATCTTGGTTCAGTCCAGGTTTAGCCCTGGTTTAGTCCTGGTTTAATCCTGGTTAAGTCCTGTTTTAGTCCTGGTTTTGTCTTGGTTTAGTCTTGGGTTAGTTTTGGTTTAGACCTGGTTTAGTCCTGGTTTAGACCAGGTTTAGTCATGCTTCAGTCCTGGTTTAGTCCAGGTTTAGTCTTGGTTCAGTCCAGGTTTAGCCCTGGTTCAGTCCTGGTTTAGTCCTGGTTTAGTCAAGGTTTAGTCCTGGTTTAGTCCAGGTTTAGTCCTGGTTTAGATCTTGTTAATTGATTTAGCCTTATTATAGACAAAAAACACTTAAACTTCTTACGCTGTGACCGGCCCGTGCACGGTCCCTTTCACGTTTTTTTTTTCTTTCAATATAAGAGCAAACATTCCCGAACGTGCATCATGACACTCTACACATCAAATTAAACCTTACAGTCTCCTCTTTTTGACTATGCAATTCATTTCCCGGCACAACAATCACTCCCCGAGCACATGGGGCTTTTATACGGAAAAGCACAAAACGAGTTTTTTTACTTCGCTTACCTTTGAAGGCTCTGGACAGGTCAGACATCTGTATTTCACGATAAGCTTGGCATCAATTTGTCCATAAGGATCCAGCGAATAAAATCCAGTAAAACAATTTAGTCCAAAGCACGTGTTAGATCCAATACGATGGCGAAAGTCTTCCCAACTTACATAAGCGCCAGTGTTTTTTTACCACTTCTTTAGCCTAAATCAAGCCAAATATAACTTTCCTCACTAAAACCGCGCTAGCAGCAGCTAAACATAAGGGTAAGCTATAGATTGACACTTAGATTATCCATAAAGAAGCGGCGTGGGCTGTTCTAGAGCTATAAAGGTCCAATCATGTGTGACGCTCCGGTAAATATCAGCTAAGAGTTCCGCCCTTGCTGAGTCAACAAGTTAGGTTACACAGGATGATTGACAGTTCAGGCGAACAGCCAGTGAGGCACTGAACAGGGAGACATATAGTTTGTTAGGCCTTTCACAACAAGCTCCACGTGAAACAGCTGCGTAACGCGAAATTGCGGTCCGTGCGTAAACGGTGCGTAATTTACGCGCAGCCATGCGTCTTGCGCCTTTGCTGTTGATTTGAGTTTCCTTGATTGAAAATATGGCTAAAAGGACTGGAAAGAGAAAATATTTAAGTTTGGAGACTGCAGATTTCAGCTCTGGAGGAGTCAGAGAGAGAGAATCAGGAAACATATGGGCTGTGTGGAGGAGGCGTTGTTTATGAAGGATGTACTTCTGGGTGTGTAAGTATCATTTTATTATGTATTTGATGTAGTATTTGAATAAAAATAAAACAATAAACATTAGAATTTTTTTGTGCATTTAGATCACTTTTTTGTAAAATAGACCTATTATTTATTGGGTGTTTAGATAAAATAAATAAGAAAATAAATAAGAATAGATTTTAGTTTTTAGATTTAGATTTTTGTCTTAGATTGTTTTAGTTTTGTCTTTATTGTATTTTGTACACTGTGTTTTTGCACTACTTGGTCAGAGAGAAACAAAATTTCGATTCACTGTATGTTGAACACATATGGGAGAATTGACAATAAAGCTGACTTTGATCTTTGAAAATAAAATTTTAGAAAGCATATTTTGAGCTTATTTCCTGTTACATTTTTGTGTTTTTCTTCCTAGTGTCATCACTGTGTACCAATAAAGCCCAACTGCAGATAAGGAGCCCTACCACGACCGGAGCAACAAAGAACGGATGGGCAGCAGTGGTGACCGCACAAATGGCAGGCTGAAGTGTAGAAGATGTCAGTCAAAGACAGCTGTAAAATGTTCTACCTGTGACACTGCACTCTGCTTTATTCAAACAAGGGACTGCTACAGTCAGTGGAACACACCAGACTCTTAGTGTGTAAATACCTGTAAATATGTGTGGAACGTTTAGTGTCCATGGTTTTTTGAAAATGTATACAGTGTGCAGTGTTATAGAATTTTTCAATACATATTTTCATTTTCAACACGTGTTTGGTCTATTTTTGATAGAAAAAAAACACTTTTTTATATAATGTAATTCTCAGGGACATAATATAGTGACCTTGTGTGCAGAAATGGATTCCTCTAGTTGTAAGCTTTCAGTAGAGCCCTCAATGATGTCTGTAGGTTGAATGAGTCAAAAGTTATTAAACGTTTTCTAAATGGTTCCAATTTGGATAGGTTTGGATAGGTTTGGATAGGTTTAGATAAAGGCATGATCCCTGTATAAAACGCCTGGACAAAGTATAACAAAAAGTGGAGTAAAAAGTTTATTTTTACAGCTATTGATTCCCAATTTGAAATTTGAGTGGTCAACAACTTATTGTATTGAAAGATAGTGTACTTTAGGCCTCAGCTATGAACAGCAGCTATAGACACCTTTTATATTTAGAAAAAAATTAGGCGAGGATAAAAAAAACACTTTTTTTTTGGTGTTCCAAGGTGTATAACTTTTTTCCAATCACATTTGGAGTGAATGTAAATGCTGAGGGTAAAACTAGAGAATGTTCCCTTTACACAGAGACCAAACATTTGTATATAATCCATATACTTCAATAACAGGAATGATTTTAATTTGGAGAGGTCCTTTTAGGGACAATTGCTCAAAAAAGGCCCTCCACTGTAAGGGGTTAAACAAAAAACTAAACCAAAACCACTGGGCGGTCATTTAAAGTTTATTTGAGTCATCTTGCCATCTAAGTAAGAGCAGATGAACAGTATTTTTCAAACAGGAAGGTCGTGTGCGCTGACATAATTTCTTGGTATTGGAGAAAGTATATGGGCCAGAAGCTGCGTGGAAAAGGGAAGAACAAGGCTACAGATACAGTTTAGTTTGGAAGGTCATACTTAATTATTCGGCAGAACAATGAAGATCCAATTTTTGCTCTTCTGCTTTCTAACAGGTAAGCTACAATGCACAGTTGTTTTGAATATGTGATATTTTGTGTTTGGTATGTAGAGCTGGAAGATTAATTATAATCAGGCAATTTTTGAAGCTCCATAATCTTCACAATGCAGGTCACAGCCATTTTCAGCAATCACAGCATGAAATCTTCTGATTCTTAAAGTGAAATGCCACTATGAAGGGAGTAATACAGTGCCATTTCTATTATTAAGATGTTTTCAATCAGTAATGCGCTTTACAATTAACAAAATGTATATCTATAACATTCATGTTTCCTGTATATTTGAGCAAAATGTGTTTTGCCCCAGTACTGACATTTTTAAGCAGCAAAAATAGTCTTGAGAAGGCAGAACTGAAACCAATAGTCGATTCAGCTATTTTTTCAGTATTGGTACCAGTCCTCATTCCTGTATGTGAAAGCTGTGAAAAGCACTTATAAACTTATAAATCATGGTGAAAAATTTCCACTTCAATATGAACTGTTTTTCATGTTTTTGAGAGAGTAATACAGTGCTTTTAAATACAAAATACTCCAAAAAATGGCATGATGTGTGTTTAATGAAACCTGCTCTCCTTGAATTTAAAAGGTCCTATATTATGGAAAATTGACTCTTGTGAGCTTTTAGTCATGTTATAATGTTGTTACCTCATCAAAAACATGCACAGAGTTGTGTTTTGTTTCACTCTCACATGTTTGAGTAACACTTTATTAGTCTGTACATCTCCAAAGCTCAAAAAAGCTCTACATTAAGCTGTAGTTTTCTGTAGTTTTCTAGTTAACAGCAATCTTTTATCCTTTAGTAGAGACTGGAAATTACACAGATAAAATTATCCAAATGATTCTAGTGAAGTTGTATGGGGTTTAAAAACACAGTGGAGCACTTCCTGTATTTCCACATGACATCACAAGGTGATGAAAGTGATTTCTGTTTGAGAGAAAAACTCAGCCTTAATATGCAGGGTTTGTGTGTTAAAATGTGTGAATGACACAAAATACAACTCCAGTTTTGTTTTGTTTTTTGTTTTTTTTTATGAGGAAACTGTTATGACCCAGCTCGCTAGGGTCAGGGAGTTAACAAAAATCAAGATGAAAAATTGTATAAATAAAGTAATAATTTAATTAACAGGAATGTAACAGATAAAAGAACAAAAGTTGTATAAAATACATACACAAATGATACAGAAATGAAATAACAGGAGTTTTGTGTCTCTGAAAAAAAAAAAAGTCAGGTAAGTTTATTATTAAAGAGTGACAAATAACAAAAAACTAAATCATGAATTTCCCAAAATAAAGTCACATAACCCCACAAACAGAATCAAGTGATGGTTAAAAAGACAAAAAGCAGAACTAAACTAAACTAGTGTCTCACACACACAAACATACTGAGACACAGATACAAAATGGCCACAAAGGCCAGCAGCCCCAAACACGTGTGGGGAATCTTTTTAAACAGAGGGAGGTGACTGCAGGGGTGGCCAGGTGGGAGCTCGATGCACCAACCAGGGGCTGGAAAGCAGCAGCCAACCGGGATCAGGTGGAACACAGACCTCCAATCCACAGGCTCGCACAGCCGGGATTACATGGGGGAAAAAGGACAGGATTCAACCACACAAACAGACAGATCTACAAGAGGACGAGTTGAAGACCTGGCCTACTATGGGCCCTTTAAAGAACAGTTCTTGTAATACCGTATGTGTAATATACTGTGTCAGGCGATTAAAAAAATTAAACTAATTAATTACAGGATTTGTAATTAATTAATCTAATTAATCGCATTTTAAGAGTGTGAGAGAGAGAGCGAGAGAGAGATTGAGTGTGTGCACATGGTGGGATCGGATTGGATTTCTCCAAATCCGATCCCGTTACTCAGCGGGTGGTCTGTCCTTAGATCCAAGTGCACTTGAAACTTGTGTAATCAGATAATGGTCAGTGATATGGCCGGCTCCGCTACGCTATGTGGCGCTGTAGTCCAACTACTTCCGGGTGATGGCTACTTAATAAAAACACAACAAACTATGTGGTGGTATACAAAGATGGCGCTCGAGGAGTTTGACGGAGCAGCATTGGTGTATGTGTTGTGCATTCTTTCTTCGCAGACATGATTTCGTCAGAACAATCGCAACTTGTTTCGGTGCCTCCTGCCACTTCTGGGTGAAATTCCTGGCGAAAATTCCCGCGCATGCGCAGTACGCCAATCCGATCCGATATCGTGCACAAGGCAACACCAAGCAGATTACTATCGGCTTAAGCCAGGGGCCTCAATCGGATTCGCAAAACCAATCCCTATACGATTCTGAGCCTGTGCACATGAATTCGATACAATCCCAATCCGTTTGAAATCGGTGATTAAGTTCGTCAGTTTTCATGTGTCCGCTTTGCTCATTCATTTCCCAAACTCCGCGAGCGTGGTTTGGTAGTTTGGTGTTTGGTGAAGTGCGCACGATCACCGGTAATGATGGAACTTTTCCGGACGTGTTTCACGCTCAAATGATCCATCAGGCAGATCGGAAAATTCTTTTTGACAAAAGCTACAAATCACTGGGTTCTTTATGTGTTTCTTTACTGTGCATATGACAATAAAAGCTTTGAATCTTTAATTTTCTTGTTGATCGTCCCATCTTCGTTCTTTTTATAAATAAACTTGCCGTTCAAAGGCAGCGATTTACTTGCATCACGCCAAATTTAAAATGTGTGCGCATTGAATTGCCACTCATAATTAATTGCGTTAATTTTTATAATGTGTTAATTTGCAGTATAATTAATTACAGTAATCCCTCGTTTATCGCGGGGGTTAGGTTCCGGAAATAACCCGCAATAAGAGAAATCCGCGAAGTAGGACAACTTTATATTTTATATATTATTCTACATGTTTTAAGGCTGTAAATGCCTCACCACACACATTATACGCTTTTCTCAGACTGGAATTAACCTTTTCTCACATTTGTTGTCGTTTAAACAGTCAAACTTTCATAGATTTTCAACAAAATTTATTAATAGTGACGCGTGGGGGGAGACACGGCCCCGCCGGACGGGCGAGGAGCACTGCCACGTCCCGGGACGCGACTCGCACCAACCCCTTGGAGAAGCCCCACACGTGCACCCCTCATCATGGACAAATCCGTGACAGAGAAACGTGACCGGCGCGAGGCTGCGCGTACACAGGGGCTGCAAGCACGAGATAGAACCGCCGCGCCCGGACCGCGTGCTCTCAGCCCGAGCCACAAAACAGCCACACGAAACCAGCAAAGAGCGGTTTAATCCTGGTTGAGACCTGATCTAGACCTGGTTTAGTTCTGGTCTAGACCTTGTTTAGTCCACGTTTAGTCCTGGTCTAGTCTCTTAGCCAATCAGGACGCAGAACACAATGTTACACTATAAAAAAAATGTTACACTATAAAAAAAATTGAAAAAAAAAAATTGAAAAAATTGAAAAAAAAAAATCCGCGAAACAGCAAGGCCGCGAACAGTGAACCGCGATAGAGCGTGGGTTCACTGTAATCTAATTAACACATTAAACTGAGAGCCCTAGTTATACAGTATGTAATGTGTATTACTTGTTCTTGTCATATAATTACTGCTTTTCTGTAGCTACTGGTTTTGTGGTGACCCAGACTGATGTCTTCACTGTGAACGTGGGGGAAGACTTCAGAAACATCTTCAAAAGCTTTAAACTGCAGGGGAAGAGCTGGGTGTATTTGTGCCGGATGCCCTGTGGTCACCCACGCGATCTGATAGAGATGCACGGCAAGAGGGTCAGCAGCGGACGCTTCAGCCTTCGACGGGATAATAACCTTATGGATGTGCACTTGGCCATCAGACAGGTGGTGAAAGAGGACGCAGGCCTTTACAGACTGGAGGTCATGTCTATGAAATCGGAGGAGCTCATACTCTTTCAGCTCGTTGTCAAAGGTGAGCTAATGCTAATGTAATGCTAAGTATTAGGGTTATTAAAGGTGCACTGTGTAACCTTTCTGGTGGAGGGCCCGTCAAATGCACTTCTTCATGAAGATGTTGTTCCTTTGTCTGTAATGTTTCACAGCATGACATTGAACCTTTCTATCTTCATGAAAACCAAACCAGACCAAGTTACAGGTCAGATTTGTGGAAAGGCAACCCCGCTCACAGTCAGAGTATTTTTGAGCTATAAAACCACCTGTAATTGAATAAATGTAAAGTAGAGCTGTTTAATGTCATACTGTGGAACATTCCAGGCAGTGTAATTACATATCCCACTTTAGCAGAAAAGAATAATTGAGGACAATGGCAAAAGGAGAAATTCAATTTGTCAACTGGACAAAGTTTATTTGGTCGAATATGTTTCTCAGCTCATCCAAGCTGCTTCTTCAGTTCTGGTCAGACGCTGGTGGACACTGCCTATATCTGCCTGAAGGGGGCGCTAACTACAGTGAAATTAGTTAGTTATGTGAGCCTATTCAATATGCAGTGGAAGTGGAGTGTGGGGGTCTGGTTAGCATAGCCATTCAGGGCAGAAATGGAGGTCTCAGACATCATTTGTCTCCCATCTATAATTCTATCCTCAAACCTAAATCAAAACAAACAAAGAAAACAATAGAGCAGCAGGTCAGGTCCAGAGGTGTGAAAACACCCATTATGGCCCTGAATGGTTCTGCTAACAGCACCCCACACTCCACTCCCACTCCAGATTTAATAGGCCCACCTCACTAACAGCAACTGTAAACAAGTAGGTGTGGTAGTCTCAGAGTAATCTCATTGTAGTTAGCTCCTCCCTTCAGGCAAACATAGGCAGTGTCCACCAGCGTCTGACCAGAACTGAAGAAGGCCACCGGCTGGTTAGTTCAACTGGTAAGTTGGTAAGTCACTGACTTCCCCCTGGGGGTTGTGGGTTCAAATCCCCCCCGGCAATGAGCTAACCAGTGTGGGTCCTTGGGCAAGACCCTTCACGGTACTGCCCCCCGGGCGCCGAAAAAGATGGCTGCTCACCATTAAAGACAGTATTTAAATAAAAAATATATTTTTTGATAAATTTACAAAATATACATTCAAAAGGCTATGAAATGAATAAAGTTCTGTATATTTAAATGTTCTACAGGTACAATCCAAAACAACCCAACAGAAGAGGAAAAGTGTCTCAGAGGTCAGTGATCCTGATGGTCAAACAGCAGATCATCCATTCAAAAATCAGCTGTATTCATTAATGGATGAAAAAAGTAAAGTAATCTACACTAAAATATATTTCTACAGACCAAAATTTGACTAAAGGAGACATCAACCAGGCAAATTATAAGTTTGGCACCTAGACTGTACACATAACTGGACAATGCTAACCCGCTATTGACTTTACACTGAATATTGTCACCCCTCTCTCTGTAATTGCTGCAGGTTTTAAACAGTTCACATTAACCCACTCTACATGATTTTGGTGTTTTTATTTTGCCATTTTGTCCTTAAATATATTCCTAATATGGAACTAGGCTCCAAATTTGCTCCTATACACTGCCTGACAAAAGTATTAGGACAACTGTGTATTTCATAAATAATGATAACAAGACGTATTGGTAATGACAACAAATCAATTTATTGATATATTAAAGCAAATTTCATCATGTGTAAAGGCATATTATTGCAAAAATGTCACAATATCAAGTTAAATAGCTTTTTCATCAAAATAACCACCTTTGGCCTTAATCGCAGCTTTACAAATTCGAGGCATTCTGTCCAACAATTTTTCAACATATCCATCCGCTATAGTTTTCCACTCATCCTGAAGACATTTCCACAGGTGTAGAGACTTTTATAGCGACAAACTGTGTGATCAGGTGATATTTTTTGTATGGTCATAATTTGGATATTAAAGTGCACTCCAGGAATCCGACTAACGTTAAACACCTGTGGAAATGTCTTCAGGATGAGTGCAAAATTATAGAGGATGGATATGTTGAAAAATTGTTGGACAGAATGCCTCGAATTTGTAAAGCTGTGATTAAGGCCAAAGGTAGTTATTTTGATGAAAAAGCTATTTAACTTAATATTTAAATTGATATTGTTACATTTTTGCAATAATATGCCTTTACACATGATGAAATATGCTTTAATATATCAATAAATTGATTTGTTGTCATTACCAATACGTCTTGTTATCATTATTTATGAAAGTTCAGAAATACACAATCGTCCTAATACTTTTGTCAGGCAGTGTAACTGCCAGTCTCAGTGAGCTTCATTTGACTGGAGCCGAACGCTATGGGTGACATCACTCTTCCTTAGTCTGCTTTTTTATACAGCCTATGGGTTGGCATCTTGCATTTGTTTCACTAATCGAGAGTATAAAGCACTACTTTTAGATTGTAAGAATTCCTTAATAGTTCATTCTTGAAAGAATATGCCTAAAGACAAACTAAAGATTTTATTTTTATTTATTTATTTATTTCAGGGACAGTGCATATTAATGAACATTTCTGTAAATATGCCAGAATTAGACAAAGGCTATTTTTCATCTGTAGTCCCTTGACAGCAGATACTGTCCACCTAAAAACAAGAATAAAAATTACAATACAATAAATACATAGAAAACAGTCGAAAAATATATACAGTATTACATAAGATGGCAGACTCACAACAATCATTCAGCTACAATCCACCACTCATAAAGAGAGCAAATACATACACACACGACAATCGCACACAGACACACATGACAATCGCACACATACACACATGACAATCGCACACAGACACACATGACAATCGCACACAGACACACATGACAATCGCACACAGACACACATGACAATCGCACACATACACACATGACAATCGCACACATACACACATGACAATCGCACACATGACAATCGCACACATGACAATCGCACACATGACAATCGCACACATGACAATCGCACACAGACACACATGACAATCGCACACATGACAATCGCACACATGACAATCGCACACATGACAATCGCACACAGACACAGGGCAAGAGGCCAGCAGGGGGCAGTGACAGTGGATAAAGTCAGTGTTCACAGATCTGGTTTGTTTTAACTGTATTTTAAAGGTTTGGTAAGTGTTAGCCAGAGGTGTGGACTCGAGTTATGTGACTTCGACTCGAGTCAGACTCGAGTCACGAATTTGATAACTTTAGACTCGACTCGACAAAATGTACAAACACTTGCAACTCGACTTGGACTTCAATATCAATAACTCGTGACTTCACTTAGACTTAGGCCTTTTGACTTGTGATAACTTGCTACGTCCAATGAAAAAAAAAAACTCTAAAAGTATGTTGATAAGGACTGCACTCATTGTACTTGTGAATCTGCGAAAATGTATGCAAAGAGCATGTTTTTCAAACCTGGATCCTTTCATTTTTTTCTAATGTTATTTGATATGGTGTAAAAAGGTAAAATGAATACACATCTTGCAGACATTATATGATTTGTAGAAATTTTCTTTGTAAAGGGGACTCGAAATGACTCTAAACTAAAATGCTAGGACTTTGGACTCAACTTGAGACTTGTGAGCTTTGACTTCGGACTTGACTCGGAACTTGGATACTCTTGACTTGAGACTTCACTCGGACTTGAGTGCAAAAGACTTAGACTTACTTGGGACTTGCCCAGCAATGACTTTGTCCCACCTCTGGTGTTAGCGGATCTGATGGTTGTGGGTGTGAGGTTCCAATCTGAGGCAGCACAAACAGAAAAAGCTGTTTGCCCAAAGGAACTTTTCCTGAGGGGGATGATGCAGTCTCCTCGTGCTGCTCCTCTAGTTCTACTGTGGCTGGTGGTTCTGATGGAGATAAACTGACTGAGTGGTGGAGATGATAGACCATGACTGATTTTATAGATTAGGCAGAGATTAGAGTATTTGATCATATTATCCAGGCTGAGTAAGTGGTGTTTTTGGTTTGTTATTGGACAGTGGTGAAAATGGTTTGGTTTATTTATCCAGAATTTTAACAGTTTGCTTGTAGAGTGATTGCAGAGGTTTCAGTGTTGTGGTATTTGCCAGGGACCAGACGGGTAAACAGTATGTAATGTGAGAGACAATCATTGAGTGCATGAACATTTTAGCTGCTTGGGTGGACATTTGATGCCGGATGTGTTTTGCACTATCCGTGTCTCATAAATAAAATAAATAAATTAATAAATAAGATAAACTATTGATCTTTAAAACAGATTTTTCCCCTATGCTCCCAAATTTGACTGAAGATGACCATCAGCCAGGTAAGTTATGATTGCTACTATTACTACTACTGGTATCTTCAAATGCAAAACAAGCAGCATCCACTACTTCATCCACACTCTCATTAGATGTAAAAAGAAAATGTAAATGCAGGGAAAGTAACTCAATTTTTTACACTGTATGTCCTAATGTCTTTGTGCAGAGGGAAAAGGCCTGGCCCTGCCCATAGTCACCTCTGTGTTTGTGTTCATCATACTCATCCTGGTGTCTCTTTTGATGTACAAGTGGAAGAAAACCCAATCTCCAAACTGTAAGTTCCTCCTTTACAAAACCATAACTGCACGCAACTCTATTTTAGCCTGTGTTTTGTGAAAATAACCAAAATAATAACAAAAAACTGACTAAATCCAGTTTTACCATGCTTAAAAACTGGCCTGCTCATGAGGAAGGTTTAATAAAAGGACAGTAACATAAAACTGGTTTAGTTGTTGCCAGTAGTAAGTTGGACCTGTTTTTGGTGCATGTTGGACTCCGCCAGGGCTGCTCTTTGTGGACCCCCCAGGATTTCGCGTGCATTTTTTGTGATTGTTGCGGGCTAAAATACCTGAATTTGCCTGAGGTTTTCCAAAAAGTTGCGATGAAAGTTGCGATGAAAGTTGCGATGAAAGTTGCGGTGCTTTTAAGGTTTTTGTTGCGATTTTGTTGCGGGAGGAAGTGAAAGTTGCGATAAATAGTTGTGATTTTCCCTTTTTGTAATTAAAATTGAGTAATATTTTGAATACTGAGTTATTACTGACAAAGAATTATACAAAGACACAGAGATCACAGATATGGTCCTAAAACAACCTTACCAACATCGAAAATAAATTACTACTAGGAGGGGAACTGTTTCGCCCGGTCTTTTGCTGTTATTTTTGTGGGCAAATTGCGCCGCGGACATGTTTCTTTGCCATTAGAAGCCGTGTCCCAATTCCCAGAGTGCACAGTTCGGAGCGTGGTTTGAAGGACATGTGGGTCTTTTGTTTTTTGTCCCATGTGCAGTTAACACGCGGTCCGAAGGCCGCAGTCGTTTCCATAGAAATCGGGGTGTGGACCAAGCGCATGAAAATGCACGCTTCACGCACTCATATATCCCAGCATGCGCTACTTCTTCTACGGGAGAAAATGGAGTCGATGGCTGCTCTGCTTCTCGTAGTTGCGAGACCTGTCGCATTTAGTTTAGTTTAGTTTATTAAGGACAGTGTGCAGTTTCATTATAAAGATGTCTGCACCAGATTTAGCACAAAGCTAATTTCCGTCTGCATTTCGCAGACGGCCATGCGGACCGCGGAGTGCACTCAGGGCTGAGCCCCCTTCAAACCACGCTCCGAACTGTGGACACGGCCGCAGTTTCGTTTCATCACACGGAAGTAAGGCAGAAGGAAGTTGGTCAACGTGAGTTCAATACGTCGCCGATGACTGGTCAAAATTAGTAAAAAATTGCAGGAAAGTTGCGGTGATTGGTCAAAATTGCAACACCGCCCTGAATTCACGGGGATTGGCTGAAGTTGCGTTGAAGTTGCAAATCGCAACATCGCGAATTCCTGGAGGGTCTATCTTTGTCACTGGTTCTGTTCATTGTATTGATGGACAGAATTTCTAGGAGCAGTCAGGCCAGAGGGGATTCAGTTTGGGGACCACAGGATGGTCATGAGCTTTGGGTAATGACCGAAAGGACAAGATCATGGATACAACTGGCTGAAATGAGTTTCCTCCGCAGAGTGGCTGGGTGCTCCCTTAGAGATAGGGTGACGAGCTCAGTCATGCGGGAGGGGCTCGGTGTAGAGCTGCTGCTCCTCCATGTCGAGAGGAGCAGCTGAGGTCGCTCAGGCACCTGTTCCAGATGCCTCCTGGACACTTCCCTCGGGAGGTGTTCCGGGCATGTCCCACAGGGAGGAGGCCCCCGGGGAAGACCCAGGACACGCTGGAGGGACTATGTCTCTCGGCTGG
Source organism: Paratrypauchen microcephalus (assembly GCA_036785185.1). Classification (NCBI taxonomy): domain Eukaryota; kingdom Metazoa; phylum Chordata; class Actinopteri; order Gobiiformes; family Gobiidae; genus Paratrypauchen; species Paratrypauchen microcephalus. Next base: position 903,348 of record JAVJIX010000103.1, on the reverse strand, counting down.
CCTGGGAATGCCAGGCCAGTGTCCCGGGTGATGGAAGTCTGGGAGTCTCTGCTTAAACTGTTGCCCCATGACCTGGCCCTGGATAAGCGGAAGAAAATGGATGGATGGATTGATGGTTTAGTTCTGTAAGCTATGTTCCAAGTCTGACTTATTTTCTTGTAATCACAGTTTCATAAACCAGACTCACTCTGAGTCTTTCTCAGTTGCTATGGAAATTAAGACGGAGATCTTAACCTGGTCCGGAGCCGATTTAATGGCAAGGTTTCGTGTGAACTTTTATGAACGTTGCACTTTTTGTTGTTAATACCCCACCCTCACAACCATTCTGCTGTCACCTAACCACCTTCACAAAAGTAGCTTATGACACGGTTGTGGATGTGTTGTTGGAGAAGCATGGTAAATATAAAGAGGAGTGGTCCTAAGATTGAACCTTGAGGTACACCTGTGAATGACAAATCTGAGAAGCTATTTTACTTTTCCCTCTTTCTCCTGTCGACTTTTTAGCACTTTCAATGTTATTCCCTCATCTCATCAAAACATGCCTAAAGAGGTTTTAGATGTCAAACATTTCAGTAATTTAGCTCCCCAGGGCACTATTCAAAAATTCCTTATATTTAGCTTCTGTTACTCCCGCTGAAACATTTTTTTCTACTGAATACCTGATGTTTTTCTCTTGGGTGTGTAGATGAGAACATGCCAACCGGCACTGCAAAGCGGCAATCACAGGTAACAAAACATCCCTTTAATGCGCCAATATTATATTATATTATTATAATATATTATTATTATTATTATTATTATTATTATTATTGTAGTAGTAGTAAGAATATGATAAAACAATCAGACCCACCTTTTTACAATATTCTCAAGAAGGATAATATTCATAAACCTCACCTACCTCTCCCTCTCTTTTAAAAATAGATAATTAATTATTTGTATCTATTAGAAAATAAATACATTTGTGTTTTATTAATTGCACAATGTTTGGTTTCCTTTCAGCCTGCATCATCTGCCAATTGTGACTCAGTCTACTCCGGCTTAAGTCCAGTAAGCAGAGATTCTGTCTACTACACACTCAGACGTCAGCAGGTTCATGAGTATTTGGATGTTATCTGACGAAAAAGTATAGCAGTATCAGTATAACATACCGTATATCAACCTTATATTGAAGTCATTATTCATCCATTTCTCCTGTGTGAGATCAATAAAAGTCAATCTTCTAATCCTTAATCACTGTAAGGCGCTTTGTGTTATATTTTGTATGAAAAGCACTTCATAAATAATGTTTGATTGATTGATTGATTGATTGATTGATGTAATTGTGGGGGTTAGAGAAAATGGGAATTTTAGAGTAATGGCGTCTTGAGTGGAGGAGAATAAAGATTACTCAAACATCACTCTAAATACAGTTTTAGGATGGTTACCTGTCTGGTACACTGGGCAGTTTTTGGCGTCATAATGTGGAAGTGCAACATTTGGTGTTCAAAGGAACAGTTGAACTGTGTGAAATGATCTGTTTTTCCTGTATCCACAAATAAGTATAACTGTATGTTGTGAAGCTGCATATTACTTAATATTTAACTAAAACAAAAATAAATAAAAATCCTGAATATGTTAAAGTGTTGCTATGTTTCTTGGTTTGCGGCATAGAGGTTTAGGGAAACACTTAAACACTTAACAGCAATTAATATGACAAAACTAGTAGCCCGTGGTGATAAGATCTGTACATGTGCAATACATGGATTGAAATTGATTTTGAACTATTCTTTGCTTATTTATTTGTGGCATGATCGGTGAATATGATGCTCAAAAAACGATCTATTCAAGAACTCAAGCAGCCAATCATTAAAAAAAACAAAAAAATCGGCTTTTAGATTCACATTTTCAGATTTGCACTTTGGGTCTTTGCAGCGTTTGGCCGCAGAAGTCCAAATGTGCGTCTTGGTTTTACCACCAGGGGTCTCCCAGCCTGGAACCATCGTGGAGCGTGGACGCAGGGAGCGGATGATAAAGACATCGATTTCTAGCCCACAGTGAGCTGGTCCAATATTATCGGTCTGCGGAACATAAATGGGCGTTTCTTCCCTGAACTGTCAACATCCGGTCTAGATAAACGACGTAAAGCTCAAAATGATGAAAACCAGAAAACACCTGCAAATGAAAAACGATCACCACAAGACAACGGAAGTGCTCCAAACCTGAAGATCAAAGTCAGCTTTATTGTTATTGTCAGTGTTGTACCTGAACGCGTTCACTGAACAATAGTTCATGAACGCGTTCATATTTTGGGCGAACGTGAACTGAACGCACTGTATTACTGCCTGATGAACGAACTGTGAACGAGTTCATTCTGGTGTCTGTGAACGACACGCGCTATCTATTTAACTTCGTTCAATAGGGTCTCAGATTTCTGTAGTGTTCCAGGCAAAAACCCGCAGGAAAACAATTAATTTAACAACACCAGCGTCGTATCGCCGCATGTGTCATCGAAGCAAGACAGAACAAAAAAGGCAGCATGGAGACATGGAGACGACTGTAGCAGGAGCAGCAAGGATTCGTCATATGAACATTTAAAAGAGCTCTATGACAAGGTCGGTGAGGAAGGGAATAACCTCACATTTATGTGCAACCTTTGTCCGCCGGCTTTCAAGAAGAAAATCCACCTTCGCCTCAAGCTGACCCGGAGCCGGACGCGGCGCACCGCCGCGGAGGAAGTGCGCTCGGCGGAGGCTGGTGACACCTGGTCCCGCGAGGGGATCCTCCCGCACCGGGCGGCCGTCCGTTGCTCACCGAGTTGTGTTTGTTCTCGTGCCCACTTCCCCCATTGTGTCTTCTGAGTACTTTGTGAATGTTATTGTGGTTTTGAGGATATGTAACTTAAATAATAAAAGATAGAAAAAAAAAATCTCCCGGGCGGACCCCACCCATTTATCCCTAAAAGGTTTCACGTCCTCTTTCAGGCTCAACCTTATTTCCTACTTCAGCCTGGTTCATACCTCTGTTTGTGGTAGCAGAATGTTCAGTATGTCACTGTCATGTTTTCCTTTAATAATAATAAAAAAAAGACCATCCAAGCAAGTAGCAAGTTTTCCCTCATGTTTTTTGAGAATATACTGTAGGGGTGAGAGTTGCAGCTGCTACTAGTGTGATTGAACAGACAGCAACAATGGGGAAATCCTGTTGCCTAAATGTTATTGTGATCCTGGTTGGATAAGGATGCGAAACTGGATATGAAGATGGAATCTAACACATGGTTTAATTGTTAAAACTGATATAATAATTGCTGTCTATGGTTCTATATGGGCTTTGGCAATGATATTGAAAAATAATAGCTCGCAACAATGTATTGGGAAAAAAACAACAACTATGAACTAGTTCATTTTTTGGAACTATGAACGAACTACTAACTATAAACAATTATGAACTATGTATGAACTAGTTCATTTTGAAATGTGTGAACTGAACTTTGAACTAGTTCATGTAGAAAATGAACTTTCCCAACACTGGTTATTGTTGTATACCCCTCGGCCACCGTACAGAATTGACAATAAAGCTGACATTGATCATTGATCTTGATCAATGAGCCCTCTTCAGGTTTGGAGAGTTCCTGACTGGTTGATTAACCGCTACAGAAACGCCCATTGGGGAGTTTCTGTGGCACGTCTAGAACACCCACGCTGCAGACCGACCCTCCTCAGCTGGTCAGCCACAGCGCTTTCCTTCTGTCTCTTTAAGACCAAGGAAATCACAACAGGAAGTGAAAGAATCGGGGTCTACTTCCTACTTGTTTCTACCAAAACACTGGCTCGGTGCGTAATGGGTGAGTCCGCTCTGTGAGGCGCACGTCTCCATAGCGCACAGGCTCCGGCCTCTTTGGACCATGCTGCAGCTCAACGACTCTGTGGAGCCCGGGAGCCCCGGGGCCGCGGTGCTCCATCCCGCGGACAGTGAAGACGGGGTGGAGGTCGCCTTTACGCCGCCCCCCGAGGCCGGAGTTGCCCACAGCTTCGCCCGGGCCGCTTCGGTGGCCTGTTGTCCCCCGCTGCAAACGCTCAAGCCTTTCCACGTCCACAACCCCACGATGCAAGCCAAAGTGAAGGACTACTTCGTGTTCAGGGTGCGCCTCTGCTTTCTCATCTGTTATAGTCACTGTTATCCAAGGACACACTTGGTTTAGTCCTGGTTTACTCATGTGTAATGGGATGGTTCATATTTGTTTTAGTTAACCGGGTTAAGACTCACTATCACTAGCCTGGTATTAGTAATAAGTAGTAATAATAGGCCTATAAACTGAACTGAACTGATTTTCTGGCAGGGTAAATGTCTGGCTTAGTCCCAGTTTAGAGAGAAGTCACTTACTACCTTGGCTATATTCAGTCTTTAAACAGATTGTCACAGTACTTTTTACCCATTACTCATTACAGCTCTGGAAAAAAATAAGAGACCACTGCAAAATTACCAGTTTTTCTGATTTTACTACTTATAGGTATATATTTGGGCAAATGGAACATTTTAGTTTGAGTCTATAAACTACTGACAACATTTCCCCCAAATTCCAAATAAAAATATTAACGTTTAGAGCATTTATTTGCAGAAAATGACAAATGGTCAAAATAACAAAAAGATACGTTATCAGACCTCAAACAATGCAAAGAAACAAGATCAAAGTCATTTTAAAACAACATAATACTAATGTTCAGACTTAAAGAGAGTTCAGAAATCAATATTTGGTGCAATAACCCTTATTTTTAATCACAGCTTTCATGCGTCTTGGCATGCTCTCCACAAGTCTTTCACATTGTTCTTGGGTCCTAATTTAGACCCGGTTTTGTCTTGGTTCAGACCGGGTTTAGTCCTAGTTTAGTCCTGGTTTAGTCCCTGTTTTAACCTGGTTTAGCTCTGGTTCAATCCAAGTTTAGGTCTGGTTTAGTCCTGGTTTAGTCCCTGTTTTAACCTGATTTAGTCCTGGTTTATCCCTGGTTTAGTCCTGGTTCAGATCTGGTTTAGTCCTAGTTTAGACCTGGTTTAGTCTTGGTTCAGACTGGGTTTAGTCCTGGTTTAGTCCCTGTTTTAACCTGATTTAGTCCTGGTTTATCCCTGGGTTAGTCCTGGTTCAGATCTGGTTTAGTCCTAGTTTAGACCTGGTTTAGTCTTGGTTCAGACTGGGTTTAGTCCTGGTTTAGTCCCTGTTTTAACCTGATTTAGTCCTGGTTTATCCCTGGGTTAGTCCTGGTTCAGATCTGGTTTAGTCCTAGTTTAGACCTGGTTTAGTCTTGGTTCAGACTGGGTTTAGTCCTGGTTTAGTCCCTGTTTTAACCTGATTTAGTCCTGGTTTATCCCTGGGTTAGTCCTGGTTCAGATCTGGTTTAGTCCTAGTTTAGACCTGGTTTAGTCCTGATTCAGATCTGGTTTAGTCCTAGTTTAGACCTGCTTTAGGCTTGGTTAAGACCTGGTTTAGTCCCAGGCTTGTGCTCTCCACAAGTCTTTCACATTGTTCTCGGGTGACTTTATTCCACTCCTGGTGCAAGAACTGAAGTAGCTCAGCTTTGTGTTTGTGTTGGAATTGGAATGGAATGGGTGTAATACATGTAGAGATGCTGATTTCAGAAAAAAATGCAGTGGTCTCTTTTTTTTTTTTTTTTTTTTCAGAATTGTATAGTTTAGTGTTGTGGTATTGTTATGTGATCTTTTGTGAATATAGTCCAGGTTATTTTTTGTCTTTTCTATTAATGAGAAACTATATAGTTTTAAAATAATACATTATTCAGAGTCAGAGTTCCAGGTTCTCTACGGGCATAGTTATACACGGAGTTTAGGATTATCATTGTTTACTGACATCAGTGGTTGAGTACTTGTTGCTCTTCCAGCCAGGAACCATCGAGCAGGCGGTGAGTGACATCCGGACCGTGGCTCTGCCCTCGGAGGACGGGGAGGTGCAGAGTGTGTGGCTGCTGGCTGAGTGAGTCTGCAAACACACTTCTGTATATGATTAAATTTAGATTCAGAACTAATATATTTATTACTTACTTCCCACCAGAGTCAGTTAAAGGAAAACGTTTTTACAATCTGGACCTTATTTCGGTGATAAAACAACGTCACTTACTCACCCATTGTACTTTGGTGTCATTTGGAGTATTTCCTGAGATTTTGGAGTTTGGCGATATCCGTTTAATGTGAGTTGTCGGGGCATACGGTTGCGGTCACCAAATAACAAACTTTAGCACTTCGTCACTCGAACCAGAACTGACAAAGCCTTTCAGATGAGCGGCGAAACGTTTTCGACCAAACAAACTTTGTCCAGTTGACAAATTGAATTTCTCCTTTTAAAGGAAAAGTAACGTTTTTTTTTTACAATCTGAGCCTTCTTTCGGCAATAAAACAAGTAGTTTTACTCACCCATGGCAGTTTGGTGTCATTTTGAGCAGTTTCGTAGAAGTTATGTTGTAGCGTATCCGTTAACTTGAGTGCTCGGGGCATTACTTTGCGGTCTCCAAATAACACAAACTTTAGCACTTTTCAAATCATAGAAGCCCGATGTCTTAGTCTACGATTTCGTTTGAAGCAAAAGTGGCCTGTAATCCGAGATTTAGCCGTAGTTTCGAGTAGATGAGGTCGCCAGTGCGCATGTGCGGATTGTGCTCTCAGCTCCCGGGACCCAAACATGAAACGCAAAGCTGTAAACTATGGATAAATCTCGGATTACAGGCCACTTTTGCTTCAAACGAAATCGTAGACTAAGACATCGGTCTTCTATGATTTGAAAAGTGCTAAAGTTTGTGCTATTTGGAGCCCGCACAGGGCATACTACATGCTTGGGGAATATATTATATGCCCCGAGCTATGGCTAGAAGTTGCGCTAGGCTAACCGCAAATCTAAAACATCTCTGGAAGTGCTCCATATGACACCAAAGTGCTATGGGTGAGTAAAACAACTTGTTTTATTACCGAAATAAGGCTCAAATTGTAAAAAAAACCGTTACTTTTCCTTTTAACATGGATTCTACCTGGACGACTGAGGGATTCTTCACGCATCCACAAGTCTGGTTTTCCTTTAGCCACTGGTCCAAGTGTGATTTAAAGTGTCCAGTGTTGGAGTCTCTCTTATTGATGATGGGAGAGAGTTCCAGAACTTAGAGCCTCTGACTGAGAGACACTTTGTCCGAATGTAGAGCGTCTGTGTGGGACCTCACAGTTCCCCCGGGGTCTGTGTGGGACCTCACAGTTCCCCCGGGGTCTGTGTGGGACTAGTTCCCATCCACTGAGTCTTTGTTTTAATAAAATCCTGTAGCGGAGGAGGAGCAAAACTTTATATATAAAACAGCCAAATTTGAAATGAACAAAGTAATTAAAATTAAGCAAGTTGTACTTGTCTAAAATTGTGCAGTGGTGAACTGAGAATGGTTTCTTGTCCAATATTTTCACAGCTTTTTAAAAAAAGTGATTCAGTGTTGAGCCCATGTGGTTCTGCAGATCACTATATGAGACAAAGTCATGTAAAAACATTCATGCTGCATATAATAATAATGATAATAATACATTTTATTTATTTGGCGCCTTTCTGGACACTCAAGGTCGCCTTACAACAAGTACAATATACATTATAGGCAGTTAAAAGCAACAGTTAAAATACAAACTGTTGAAAACAAACAGTAAAACATTTAAACAGTAAAACGGTTAATTTTTAGAGTCATAAAGGATCTTGCCTGTTTAAAATTCATTAAGTTAAAATTAACAGTTTTTCTGAGGTGCTTAATGTGTTTCTTAAATGTCAATGTCGGGTCCAACGTCAGTCCAGGTATTTAAACTCTGGTGTGAGTGAAGCACCAAACTGTAATGCAACTTTGAGCGTAAAAGGGTTTTCCCTACAGCAGAATAGGGGATTTTTATGAATAATTTTATCTATTTTTGTCATAGGTATTTCACATTTTGCAGCTTAAATGATCGTGTATGAATGTTGATACGTTGCACAGTAGTTTAACAGGATCTTTGATTAGTGTTTGGCTTCTCTACCCACTTTGAATTACAAAAATAAATGCAAATAAATGTCTCCTTTTTGATTTCCAGGGTTGATCACTGGAATAATGACAAAGAGAGGCTGGTTCTCATCACTGCCCGGTAACAGCACCACACTATTATTTTACGTCTGGGTTTTTCAGTCATTAAAATATTTTGAATGGCATTTCCAGGTCTCTTCTGGTCTGTAAATACGACTTCATAAACCTGTTGTGTCAGCAAGTGATCCGAATCTCTCTAAACGCAGTGGACACCATTTCCATCGGGGAGTTTGAATTCCCTCCAAAATCTCTCAACAAGTATGTGATTCAATGATGCACTATGTAACTTTTTGGTGTAAGGTCAGTCTCCATGGAGATGTTCTTACTTCCCACTGGAACATTCCCCAGTATGGCATAAAATATTTTATCCATTCAATCACGTGTTTTTATTGTTAAAAAATGCTTTGAAAACCATGCATTCATATTGAGAGCGGGTATGCCTCTCCACAGATCTGACCTGTAACTTGGGCTGGAATGATATATCTGCATTTTTTACACAAAATCAGTGTGGTCACCACTCCTCTGTCGTGTCTCGAGCGAGAAGCAAATACAACCGTCCTATCAGATTTGTTAATTTCAATGACATATGTGAAACGAAGGAGCTCATTGATCACTGATCATGTTGAACAAACTGACATTTCACCTCAGAATAAGATTCTGAAGAAATCTGCGATGTTTTTGTGATATTTTCATCTTTTTTCCCTAAGCAGCCATGTTTGTTGTGGGTCCCAGGCAAGGTGTCCAGGCTTGTTTCCATGTAGATAAATATGTTTAATGCCATACTGCTGAACATTCTAGGCATCACTATACATTTTGTTAAAATACGTGGGGGAAAAAAAGTCACTGTTAAATGTACATTAAATGTTCAGACTGCAGCGTGAAGTGACCCAAATCCGATTTTTTTCACCTCTATGCGACCTGTATCTGATCTTCTAATGACAGTCTGAACGACACAGATCAGATTTTTTCAAATGCGACCCAGGCCACTTGGATATGTGCTCCTAAATCCGATACATATCCGATCTTTTGGCATGCGACTTCAGTCTGAACGGCCAGGTCGCATTCATCCGACCTGCACGTGTTTCCTCCAGCGAGAGTGGTAAGTAGACGCTCACAAATGTACACAAACGTTTTTCTCATCTCTTGGCTGCGACTCCGCACCAACACGTTCATTTCTACGGACGTTGCTGACACTGCCCCACAAAACGCCGTGACCAAAAACCTTCTCCTTCTCCGTCTCCTCCTTAAAACAAATAAGCTGTACATGCTCTGGCTCCGGTACGACAGCAACTTTAGGCGACTTCCGTAAACATTGAACACACTCACTGCACGTGACCTGGTCGTGTCCTCCAAGGCGCATGCGGGACACTTTTGGGGCGTTTAAAGTTCACACTGGAGATCATATACAAGTCGCATTTAATTGGAAATAAGAAGAAGTGAACTTTATTGATCTCACACTGGAGAAATTCTCTGCATTTTAACCCATCCTATATATATATATACATATATTAGGAGCAGTGGGCAGCACACACATTAGGGCGCCCGGGGACCATCTCCATGATCTTCTTGCTTCGGCTTGGTCAGGACCTCAGCTGGAGGTACCTATGGTGCATGTTTTGGGTTGGTGGGGGAAACCGGAGTGCCCGGAGGAAACCCACCCAGACACGGGGAGAACATGCAAACTCCACACAGAAAGGCTCGGGCGACCCGGGGATCGAACACAGACCATGCATGCAAACGCCACACAGAACACACACGGAAAGGTCTGGGCGACCCGGGGATCGAACCCGGAACCTTCTTGCTGTGAAGCAAGAGCGCTAACCACTCTGCTACCGTGCCGCCCGACCTCGAACGACCTCGCAAAAAAATCGAATTTCACAAAAAAATCGGAATTGAGCATTAAGCCCTGCAGTGTGAACGTAGTCTTAGATGTTTCTTCAAATGGTTCAGCCTCACACCCCACCACACGCTTGTCTCTGAGCAGAAGTGACTATGCGCCTGTTAACAGTTTGTGTGTTTCAGGAGAGAGGGGTACGGCGTGCGCGTCCAGTGGGATAAACGACCTCGAGCGTCCTTCTTAAACCGCTGGAACCCCTGGTCCACAGACATGCCCTATGCCACCTTCACCGAGCACCCCATGGCCCGCGCCGACGAGAAGGTGGCTTCACTCTGCCAGGTACCACACGTTTGGGTTTTATTCAGAGGGGAGTCGTAACAAAAACTTAGTCGTTTTCAGAAGCCGTATTTTTGCCCTTCGGTAATATTTAGTTTTAAGCCGCACTGTGTAACTTTCAGAGTGGAGGTTCCATCACCATGGAGGAGATGTTGGTGCTTTGCTGGGAATTTTTCACAGTATAACACTAAACTTATCTATTTCCATGGAGACAAGCACCAAGTCAATTTACAGGTCCAGTTTGTGGAGAGGTGGGCCCACTTACAGTAGTTACTTTATTGTAAAAAAAAACCCAAAAAACACACCTATAATTAAATAATAAGCAAGTTTAATGCTATACTGTGGTACATTCCAGCAAAAGCAATCTCCCTAGCATCTCCATGAACACAACCAGGTGCTGGACTCTTACCAGAAAAGTTCCACAGTGAACCTTTAAAGCAGACCGGGGCATTTCAAGGCCCGGGGGCCAAATACGAGCCGACTCTGACCGGCCCGCGAAAGGTTGCTTGGAATTAAGAAAATAAAACCTACTTTCAAAATTGTACATAATGTATTTGTACTGATGATCATCTGTGCTTCACATCTCCACCTCAAACATGAACCTGACTTTGATGCACTTGTTAAAGCTCAACAGAAGCTAGATTTCTCTCACTGATCAAGAAAAAAAAACACTAAACATGCTAACTTTGACTTTTTTTCTACACAGTTTGGCATTTCAACAAAAACATTTTGTCTTATATCTTGTATTATATTATTTGGCAAACAGAGACATTGTGGTGTCTTAATACAAAGTTAAACAGCATTGTGGGGTTAATGTGACTGAAAAAGTTACAAATGTTTCACGTTTACCATTGTTTTTGAAATATTCTACTGAATAAATTCAGTTTTTGTAAAACCTCACTCTCTCATTACTTAATAATAATAATAATAATAATAATATTATTATTATTATTATTATTATTATTATTATTATTATTATTATTATTATTACTATCATTATTAATAATAATAATAATAATAATAATAATAATAATAACACAGAACTTACCAAAGATCAAAGTCAGCTTTATTGTCAATTCTGCCTTATGTGTTCAACATACAGTGAATCAAAATTTTGTTTCTCTCTGGCCAAGTAGTGCAAAAAGACAGTGTACAAAATACAATAAAAAGACAAAACAAAACAAAAACTATCCAAGACAAAAATCTAAAATCTAGACTCTAAAATTTGAAAGCAGTGCAACAGAATAAATAAATACCTATTTACAGATGTCCAGCTTCTGTAAACAATGCCATTTACTGATCTCAACGTAGAAATAAAATTAATAACCAGAGTAGACTTCAAACTTTTGGCCCGGCCCTCCACAATATTTTCTGCTTCTCATTTGGCCCCTGGGAAAAAATAATTGCCCACCCCTGTTTTAAAGTAACAGCACTTTTCTGGTTACTCTTCTTCTCTCTGAGTTACAAGTGATGTAAAATTATTTGAACATTTGTGTTTCTTGTACGTCTCATTCAGATATCTTGAAATATTTAATTTTTCTTATTTTTGTGTCTATTTTTTTTTTGCCCCTTTTTAAAATTTTGTATTCAATTGACAAACATATCCGTACGTTTAGTTACAGTCGGAGTCTCTGTGTACTTCTTTTGAATTATTTCTTCAACCAAAATATTACATTGCCAAAAATATATTTGTTGACAAATGGTGCCCAAGCGCAGAGACGGTTGCAGATGTTTACTCGGAGTTGTTTTTATGCATTGGCACAGTCGATGTTCCCTCTGTGATAATGGTGTGACTGGTGCAGGTCTCGTAAACATCCCTGTGAACAATGGACCAGTGCTTCTGCTCTGAATGCCTGAGAGCGCCTCGTGAATCTATAAGCGTCCATAGTCACGTCTTTGTGAAGATGTGTGTTATTTTAAACTGGATACTCCCTACCTCAGGCAAAATACTGTGGCCTAGATACACAAAATATTCACAAATATTCACATTTACAAGACGGAATAAGAATCACTGCGGTTAAAGGTTGTACGGATATGCATTATAGAGATGCGGCAGCGTTGGAATTATTTAAAAAAAGAATGAAAATCCATCAACTGTGGACGTGGTGGGGCCAGATAAATATTAGCCGATAGATAACGTTATCTATTGGCTGTTAGGTTGTCAATCAAACTCCCTACTCTTCTAGTGTAACTGATTCTCCGGAGCGCTGGGATTACATGGTTCGTGTTCGCCTCTCACACATTCGTTTACTTGACCAACGCAGTGGTTCTTAGTGACTTTTTCGAACTGTAGCTTCCTCGCAGTTTGCACAGTCTGTTGCAATGGCAAAAAAAAAAAAAAAAATCCACTACCAGTTAGCCACAAAAGAAAGTCTTTTTTTGAGGTCGCTGAAAGAAGAAGAGAAGGGGAAAAGGAGCGAAGCCAAACTACAGTGATTCTCGGAGATTCCTTCCAGCGATGGCAGCACTGAAGCAGAGGGTCTAAAGACTGACGCGTTAGTCGCTAAATAACTTCTGGACAGGAAAGTTCTGCTTATCATTTGAAAACGTACAGTATAGTTACAGCCGCAACAGCAATACTGAACACGCACCAGCTGTAAACAAATGATTTCTAGCATGAGGAGGAAGCTTTTCTACTTGGGGAGCTGTGGAGGAGGGGGTGGTTTCATTCATGCGCAACATTTGAAAAAAGACTGTCACTGGATTTCTCATTCCTTGGAAAATCCTCTATACAACCTTTAAGGGAATGAAAAAACTTTGCATTTGAGTATTATTTTTGTAAGTTGCAATCTGTCCTCTCACCACTAGATGTCAGTTTAACATTAAGTTCAGCATTTGTTGTCAGATTAAATATTGTACAGCGATAAACATTTGATCAGTGTCAGTGTATTAGGGCAGCAAATATATGGGAATCATACAATTATAACTTACATTTCATATTTTGTTTTTAATCTATAGAGATATTGTGTTACCTAATTTTGCACATCAGATTTATGATTTTTGTTTTAAATAAATAAAAAAAAACATATATACAGTCACACATCAGTAAATGATTACCCACTAAAAATGCTTAAGGGATGCACCTGGCAAAAGGCCTAGAAACTTCTGTATTTTCATTTTTGTAACAGAAAAAAGTACTAAAACTTGTTTTCTTTTTTTAAGCTGGATAACTTTCGCGGCCAGCTGGTGCAGGCGGTGAAGAGGGCGCACAAAGAGAACCCGATCCCCGGCCGGGCCAACGGGGTCTTGATCCTGGAGCGGCCGCTGCTCATCGAGACCTACGTGGGCCTCATGTCCTTCATAAACAACGAGGCCAAACTGGGCTATTCCATGACCCGCGGCAAGATCGGCTTTTAGGCACAACAACACAACCGTCCGGTGAAAGCTCCTGTATTACACAAAATGGATTCTTCTGAGCTTTTAGTCATGTTCTAATGTTACCTCATCAAAATCATACCTGGAATTGTGCTTTGTTCCATTCACACGTTTGAGTTATCCTTATTATTACTTATCAGTCTGTCTACGGCTACGTTTATGATGACGGTCTGAACAGAAGACGCAAAAGTGGCGTCGCGTCTTCAGTTTTTATTCTGCGCACATACGGTGACGCAAAAGTGTGTGGAATTGGATTGGGTATGCATGCCAGGCTGCTAGGTGGCGCTGTGATACATTATCACTATGTCTGCGCACATGCGTAGAATCTTCCTTAATTTATTTACCTAATTTAATTAAATTTATTTAACTTAATTTACTTATAAATATAAATATCCAGAAATGGTGCCATAAACGCGTACGCGACGTCAGCAGATTTGACCAGAGTTTTGCGTCTTGGGCAGTGTAGACGAAAACACTACAGTGGAGCATATTCAAGTTTTCCACTTTAGAGGGCGGTTTCAGTTTTTTGCGTTTTTAGACGTCACCGTCTAAACGGAAGGTACTTCCGATAAAATATTTTGTTGTTTTTACCCTTAAGCGTTCTTGTGTAAACGGGTCCTATATCTCCAAACCTCAAAACGCTCTGTTCCACCTCGTGATGTCATGTAGTGGTCGTTTTCAAGTTAACAGCTCCTTTTACCTAGTCTGGTTAACACCTGACCATATCACAAGTGAGATATGGGTCTGGAAACTCGCTTCGAAAAATCCCGTAGCGGAGGTGTGGTTAGCGATTGCCAACGGCCGTTTATTGGGCGTTATGAATGTCTATCATTGAGCGTATACGTAAGTCCATAGCCAATCATGTCAGTTGTCAGTTCAAACTACAAGCTTCCGTTTGTCATGTAGTACGCGTCACCGTCTTGCCACCCCTCTCCCGCTCTCTGATTGGGGCCCTAAATCTGGGACTCTCGCTTGGACGAGTTTCCAGGCCGCCTTCCAGTTCGAAACGAACGGAAGCGGCCTGGGAATTCCCAGGCTACCTTTTACATTTTGTTCAGTAGAGATTGGCAATTCCAGGCCTGATCTCATCCAAATGGTTTTAGTGAAGGTGAATGGGGTTTGAAAGCACAATGGAGAACTTCCTGTATTACCACGTGACATCACAAGGTGGAACAGAGCGTTTTCCATTTGAGAGAAGAACTCCGCCTAAATGAGCAGCGTTTGTGTGTTAAAGTGTGAACGAAACAAAATATAAACACAACTCCAGGTGTGTTTGTGATGAGGAAACATTACAACAGATCAGAAAACAGTGTAATATAGGCCATTAAAACAATAAAATAAAGGTCCACTATGCAACTTTTCTTAGGAGGATCTGCCTTCCTTGTCTCCGTGGAGCTGTTATTGCTTTGTTTGGAATGTTACACGGTATGGCATCAAACTATATTTCCACAGAGATGAGCTGGTGATGCCATCAGACCAGTAACAAGTCAGATCTGTCCAAAGGAGAGCCGGCTCCTAGTAAGAATGTACGTTTTTCAAGTTATTTCTTAGCAATTGCAACACCTGCAGTTGAATAAATGCCATACTGAGGAACATTACAGGCAAAGCAATAACATCCCCATGGAGACGAGCAGGTGGCCGACCCCCCACCAGGAATGTTACGTAGTGCACATTTTATTCTGCGGCTTCACAAACCCGCCATTATCGGAGTTAATCTAAACTCCCGAGTCTGTTACCATGGTTACTGAACTCTGAAGGTTAGTTAAAATGCCGCGTTCATGTGGTCCTACACCGGGCAGTACCCTGGAGGACTAAAGAAGAAGAGTGAGGACGGAGGAGGGGCGGGGTCTGGAGGCATAAGGAGCACTGTGATTGGTCCAACAGGGATCCACAGTTCAAACTCCGCCTCCCGTTTGTAATCGGAAACGCCCGACTGTGATCAGGGCAGTCCTGCGTGATGTCACCAACTACCGGAAACAGCCACTGGAGCCAGCCCAGGACACACACATTTTCACTTTTTTTTTTAAAACCACAAAGCTGCAAAGTTACCTAGTTCGTGCTTAAATTGACCAAAAATTTACAGGAACAGTAGATAATTCTATTTAAACATATACACAGTTAAGATAAGAAAAAAAAAAGCTGATTTAGTGTTTTGTAATGTTTATTCCAAGAGGTCAAAGTGGGACTAAAGTACATTTATGGATTTACTGCATGAATCTATAATACTTCCATAGTTCACGGTCAGTTGTCCATAGCATAACAACAGATTTGAACAAGAAAAACACAAATACAATGTTAAAGTGCATTTATGAGTCTCTAATTTTGACAGTGTGATGGGATAATACCTGCTGTAAATATAAACGATAGTTTTTAACCAACGGAATGTGTGTAGAAAAGTTGAAAAATATGTTAAAAATTACAGGAAGTAGAGAGTTCTATACCAATTCCATAATTCCATCCAAATTTGTGCACAATTTTCATACAAGAAACACTTTTTTATATTTGTATGTTTATTTAGGCAAGATAAAGTTGTTTTCTTATATTTTTTATTTGTTAAATAGTCATTTCTGTGTCCATTAGTGGAGTTTTGGCCCAGTGTATTACATGGTTGCTTGGTAACATTTAGCAATACGAATACGATTTTAAACCTAAAAAACTGCCCAAAACAAATGGGCTTTTTTTCTTTTTTTGTAAAAGCTTAAATGTAATGATCTTAACTTTTAGTGAAATGTTTCAACAAATGTTCAACCCGTCATAGGCAAGTTAACTAGTTAGCTAAACAAATAATGTGGAAAAAAATACTACTTGTTAGCTTTTATTTATTAAACTTAATTTATTCAATTAATTTTATTGTTGGTTAGCTTTATTAAACGCTTTATTAAATGGGTGGACTCCCTCAGTGTGAATCCCGAGCACCTGTTGACCACATGAACGCAGCAAAACTTCAGAATCAGATTCTCAGTCCATTTCTTTTAACGTTTCTAAACAAATTCACTATTTAAATCCAGCCTACAGTCATTAATTTATTAGTTCAGATTATAATACTTAAAATGTCTACTATACAATGTTTATTCAGATTATTCAACAGGTTTGTGTGGAATATTCTGGTGGTAGAGACGAGCAGAAGCCAGAGAAGTGAGAGAATGCATGAAATGGTCAGTGTTGGTCCATTTTAATTATCCATATCGATTTTACTGACCAGAAGTGAAGCAAACTCAGGGGTGTATTCCCATTGTGAGGTTGAACACTACAGCTTGGCCGTAGCAATAGTTATGTTATAGATTTGAATTATAAAAGTGAAAAAAGCACCGCACACTCAGATTGCAGATGTCCAAAAGCTTTATTATTATTATTTTTGTTTTTAAATAATATTTCGGCAAAAAAGCCTTCGTCAGATCATTTTTCATGCATGTAAAATGATCTCGTGAAGGCTTTTTTTGCCGAAACGTTCTTTAAAAAATAAATTTAAAAAGCTTTTGGAGATCGGCAGTCTATGCATTTTTTCCACTTTTATATCCCTGTTCCTTGCATTTGCACCTCTACAAGGACTTTGGTGTGCGTTTTCTGTTTCATTTGATCGATTTGAATTGTCAAATCAGATGACGGGAGCTCAATGTGCATGTTTGGTTTCAAAAGTTTTACAAATTATGCATTTTTACATATGGGAACTTGCCATTATCTACCCCATGACTCTTCTAGGCATTTCAAACTTTTCACCCATCCATTCTTTCATATTTGAACTTTTCTTCTGCTTCTCTGAGGCAGCAGTCTAAACAGGGCCCCCCCAGACTTCCCTCACCCCAGACACTTCCTCCGGCTCTTCTAGGAGGCGCCAGAACAAATGCCCGAGCCAACTTCAGCTTGACGTGGAGGAGCAGCGGATCTATTCCAAGCTCCTCAAACTCTTAATAATAATTTTAATATCATTTTGCAAGTAAATTGCACACATTGAACTCAGACCGTTTCCCCTAACGACAGTGCCATCTGTTTGAAGATCACTATTAAAGGTGCACTGTGTAACTTTTTTGGTAGAGGGTCTCATGGCTTTTTTGGTAGAGGGTCTCATGGTAATGCCATTGCTTTGCCTGAGATGTTCCACAGTATGGCATTAAACAAATATAGCTTGCATTTATTCATTAAAAGTCCATCACCCGTTTGACTCCATGTAGACGTTATTGTTTTTCCTGGAATGTTCTAAAGCATGGCATTTAATTTAACTATCTCCATGGAGACAAGCAGGCCTCATCACCAGGCCAGGTTACAGGTCAGATCTGTGGAGAAGTGGGCCCATTCACAGTAAGAACGCATGTCTTTGTGGTAGTTTTGAGAACTAAAAAACCTGTAAATGAATAAATACAAGATATATTTGTTTAATGCCATACTGTGGGACATCCTAAGCAAAGCTATGACATTACCATGAGACCCTCCACCAGAAAAGTCACACAGTACACCTTTAAATTACTCAAACCAACCCCAATCTTTTTTTTTTTTTTTTTTTAACAACAATGCAATCGTCAGTAATTTACAGAAGAAGAAAAAAATATATATTTAGGATGTCTTGGGAGGCAAAATATCCCAAAATGGCTTTAAGTGAAATTGTCTATGGCATTAAAAGGTGCACTGTGTAACTTTTTGGTTGGGGGTCCATCACCTGATTGTCTCTATGGATTTATAACTTCTCTACCTGGAATGTTCCACAGTATGATATTAAGCAGCTCTACATTACATTTACTCAATTACAGGTGGTTTTCTAGCTCAAAAATACTGAGAAAAGAGAAAAACAGGCAGCAGGGTCGCCACTCCGCAGATCTGACCCGTAACTTGGTCTGGTTTGGTCTCCGTGAAGACAGAAAGGTTCCAGACGACGCATTAACATCTCCATGGAGAAAAGCATATGACGGACCCTCCACCAGAAAGTTCTACAAGGCACTTTTAAATGAATCTGGTAATTCTTTACAGCTCTGGAAAAAATAAGAGACCACTGCAAAGTTATCAGTTTTTCTGATTTTACTACTTATAGGTATGTGTTTGGGCAAAAGGAACATTTTTGTTTGAGTCTATAAACTACTGACAACATTTCCCCCAAATTCCAAATAAAAATATTATCGTTTAGAGCAGTTATTTGCAGAAAATGACAAATGATCAAAATAACAAAAAAAGATACATGTTTTCAGAGCTCAAACAATGCAAAGAAACGAGATCAAATTCATTTTAAAACGACATAATACAAATGTTTACACTTAAGAAGAGTTCAGAAATCAATATTTGGTGCAATAACCCTTATTTTTAATCACAGCTTTCATGCGTCTTGGCATGCTCTCCACAAGTCTTTCACATTGTTCTTGGGTGACTTTATTCCACTCCTGATGCAAGAACTGAAGTAGCTCAGCTTTGTGTTTGTGTTGGAATTCAACAGACGCTGGAATGGAATGGCTGTGATACATGTAGAGACGCCGACTTCAGAAAAAAAAATGCAGTGGTCTCTTATTTTTTTCCAGAGCTGTATGTAAAATGAATACGCGTTTCACTC
Source organism: Paratrypauchen microcephalus (assembly GCA_036785185.1). Lineage (NCBI taxonomy): Eukaryota > Metazoa > Chordata > Actinopteri > Gobiiformes > Gobiidae > Paratrypauchen > Paratrypauchen microcephalus. The sequence goes on along the minus strand of JAVJIX010000103.1, from coordinate 884,216 downwards.
CATGTCACTATACTTGTAATACTACTACTTGTGTGTTGTAGTAATATGGGTGCCTGTGTGTTTTGTGCCCCAGCCTGACTGACAAGCTCTAAATATTGAACTTTTATGCAACCAAAGGATTTTTCATGTTGATGCTGTTGTCAGTGGATGTGTCCTGCATGGGGTTGACTGCATGAGCGCTTTAAGAGGATGTGCACTTTTGTATGTCTGTTGTTACTAGTGTAATTACCTAAAACTACACTTACGGTTATGTTTAAATAGCTATGGATTTTATGTATGGATTTATCACCGTTAAAAGTATGTTGACGTTCTTTTGTTGCATAGTTTTTGGATAATAAAGGCGGACGTTCTTGGTCTTATCTACATTTTTCTCAATGACAAAAAAAGATTGAGTTTTAATTGATACGCTGCAGTGACGTCACGTTGTGTTACCATGGTGACACGATGCACACATTAGTGAACAGGCCATGCTAGGTTTTTAGATGGTCTTAAAACAAAACAAACTAAACTGATTTAAATAAACAGCCAATAATAAATTTGAGATATGTCTTTATCTTTTTGATCCAAGTCAGGCATGTCAAACTCATTTTGGTCCTGGGACCTTAAAATAAAGTACTTATTTTCAAGAGCAATAATTTGGGATGACAGCTTGTCCACCCTAGATTGGAGTGAGACCACGTCATCTGTACAGGTCATCAGCGAGCCCTCCATATCACGTACTGTTGTTTTTAAACCGTCTACCTCCGCCTTCACTGTTGCGATGCAATTATTTAGCTCAGCTTTCACATCCTGTAACTCCGACTTTATTCTAGTCAAATTAACGGACATGGCTGCCGCCAACTCGGCTCTAAAAATGCTCACCACCTCGTCCCGGAGGCTGGCGAGCAATTCAGTTTTAAAGTCTGCAGCGCTCATCTCCGAAGTTGGTGCAGCAGCGCCCAGAGGAGCCTGAGGGGCCGGGTCACTCGAGACTGGGGATGTAGCTGCAGCAGAGGGACTACTTGTGTTTTTGAGTCTTGAAGGCATGTCGGTGGCCGGTGAAGTAAGCAAACAGTTTAAGGTCGCAAAAATGCCCTGATATACTTTTAATCGATTTTGCAGGAGCCCTCCGAGTCACGCGTCCTACTCAGTCAGTCACTAACCCGGAAGTCTAATTAAAATATTTTAATAGAAAATTAAAATATAATTAAAATATTTTAATAGAAAATCAGCCGAGGGCCAGATTAAAGGTCTTGGAGGACCGGATCTGGCCCCCGGGCCGCATGTTGACACCCCTGATCCAAGTACTCAGAGGTAGGCAGTACTCAATTTACATTTAGAGTAACTTTAGAAAAACAAGTCCTTTTCAGAGTACTCTCCTAGCAGCGTATGTTTACTCCTACTTGAGTAATATTTTATTGAAGTAACAGTACTCTTAAATGAGTAAAATTTTGGGTTACTCTTCCCACTGAGTAAGTCTACCAGTGATGTGCTCTACCCACCTCTGTAAACAAAAAGTACAAAAGCATAGTAAACCAAGGCATTTTATTCAATTCATATAAATAAATACAAAACTAGACACTCAAACTATTTTGTCACAGTGTATCAAAAAGTGAATGTCTAGAAGTTAGTAGTAGTGGTGGTAAAAATAGGAAGCCCCAAGTTACCTGACAGGGGAGTTTGGTCAGACTGTATTTATAGTTCTGACAGACAGACTACAATACAGTGTCTTTGCTCGTACACATTCTACGCTGGGTCCGTACAGTGGTGTTCTACTGGTGGTCCTGTTGAGTCTCCATGTAGCAGAGGCAGACCTGGTCCTTCCCCAGGAGGATCAGAAAGTCTCCACTGCCGTGCCAGGTCAGAGACTGCAACTGGAAACCACCTGCCACCAAAAACCAAACACTATCAGAGCAAACTGCAGATGTCCTTGTGGGTGGGATGGAGTAAAAAAGGGCAAGTTTTAGTCAGGGCTGTAGAACTACACGACAGGATCTTAGTGATACGCACTGGATTTGTCCACTGTCCCGGCAAGCACATGACCACTGCCATCACTGGTTTGTTTCATTCAAAGGAACATGTGACTGGTGTCCCTCCCTGCAGGTCATGCAGGTGAAAACGGGGATTGATCAACAATATGGCGTCTTGAAAATAAGTGATTGAAGACTGGTCAAACATGCACGGCTCTGGAAACAACTGTAACGATGATTAAAAGCTCTGAAAAGTCAATTTTGGAGAATAGGTCTACTTTAAACCGCGAGGCTGAAACACTTTTTTGGGACACAAAATGAAATGCTCCGGAGATCAGACATCAGGATCAGTGAGCACGCACAGAGGGAACAAAGAAAGATGTGGACTTGTGCTTCAGATAAAATGGAAATGTGCAGGGGAGAGATGGAGGTTCAGAGAGGGGAGGGCAACGAAGGAGCTATGAGGAAAAACATTCAAATATGACAACTTTGTGCTTGGTTGTTTGCAGAGGGTCTGTCAACCAACTAACTTTATAAATATTGTTTGATTGATTGTTTGATTGGTTGAACTTAGTGCCCTGCACTAAATAGATGCAAAAAAGTCTGAAAACCAGACCATCTTATTAACTTTTGATGTCTTGCCTCACTCTACTGGTCAACACTGTGATGATTCTAAATAATAAAAAGGAGGATCAAGAGTATTAAAGAGAAAATGCAGTTCTTGTGAGATTTCAGACACAGTACCTTCAGCGGGCACTTGCACAGCCACACAGCCCGCCGGGGACCACAGGAAGAGTTTGGCATTGCCGGTGCACAGGGCGAGGCGTGGCTGACAGGGGTCCCACTGGAAACAGCGCACAGGGGCCGTCTGCTCCAGGACCGCCACGGCGCGCATCTGCTGCATGTCCCACACCCACACCACACTGGCCATACTGTCTGCAAAGAAAATATAAGTCACATTATCAGCTAAAATTGTGACAAACTAGAACGGATGTGTTAAAGACTTTTTTTTTTTTTTTGTATTTCGTATTTGACTATAACATGGATTAGGTCATTACTTTGCACTTTGTCCAATGTAGAGTACAATATTAATCTAAAAAAAACATAATAAAAACAGGTCCACAGACTTGGCTGAAAACTACTACAACTTTCAAATCAGAGGATTTTCTGTTTTTGTGTTTATAGTTGAAAAGTGTCTGTGTGGCATTTTTTTTTTTATATTTTAATAATTGCAACTACGTACAAAGAAGTGGGCAGAGAGAGGAGATAGGTATTTTTACTAAAACATGCATGAATCAACCCACATATAACTAAGCTAATGGTAAAGGAAAGCTCAGAAAAGATTATTTTACATAATATATCCCCTTAAAATTTTTCATCAATTTTAGGCTGCTAGTTCTGCATTTACCGTTTTTCGTGGCCAAGTAGCGGCTGTCGGAGCTGAATGCCAGACTGGAGATCCCGATCTTGGGGTTGGCACGCTCTGGGTCTGGTTTAACCACAGGGAGATGGACTGGCATAGGGAAGATCTCATCTGCAGGGGGCAACAGTGAAAGAAATATTATATTTTTCCCTGCTACAGTATATAGTTACATCTCTATCTAGTTATCCATCTATTTATCCATCTGAGACATGTGGATCATTAGTTTATATTTTGGACATGTAAAATAGCACTGTTGATCTAAAACCACGCAATAAACCATGCAAAGTGTATGCAGATCACACTAGTAAGTACCATCTTATTTGTCATTTTGTCCCAAACTGGCTCTTAAAAGACTATTTTGTATAATATGTCTCCATTAGCTTAAACAAAAAAATCCATGATGTTGGTACATTTGCTCTGCGTGCTGAAGAGCGTGGAGCCCATGGAGATGTTGTGGATGGACAGGTCTTCACTCACAGTCGGCCGTTTCTCCACCTCCTTATACACGACCTTCAAACAAAACAAATATTCAATTAAATACATATGTACAAGCTAAAACTATGACATGAGAAAAAGTGTTTCCATTTGTGCTTACAGTTTTTGTGTTGTTGATTGTCGAAGGATGCTCGAACTGTGCAATTTTCTTCCACGTGATGTGATTAAGGATTCGTACCTGAGACAAGGAAATAAAAACACACTAATTAAATAGATACATGTTTGCTGGACAAGGCTCAAAATGTGTGACGCACATGCCCTTCGGGCCACGCTCCGAGCCGCGCGCTCTGGGAATTGAGACACGGCTTCTAATGGCAAAGAAACATGTTTGCGGCGCCATTTGCCCACAAAAGTAACAGCAAAAGAGAGCGCGAAACAGTTCCCCTCCTAGTAGTAATTTATTTTCGATGTTGGTAAGGTTGTTTTAGGACCATATGTGTGATCTCTGTGTCTTTGTATTATTCTTTGTCAGTAATAACTCAGTATTCAAAATATTACTCAATTTTAATTACAAAAAGCGAAAATCGCAACTATTTATCGCAACTTTCACTTCCTCCTGCAACAAAATCGCAACAAAAATCTTAAAAGCACCGCAACTTTCATTGCAACTTTTTGGAAAAGCTCACGCAAATTCAGGCATTTTAGCCCGCAACAATCACAAAAAATGCCAGCGAAATCCTGGGGGGTCTGACTGGACCAGGACCAGACCGAGACTAGACCAGGTCTAAACCTGGACTGGACCAGGACTAGACTAGACCAGGTCTAAACCAGGTCTAAACCTGGACAGGACAAGGACTAAACCTGGACTAAACTAGGACTAGACCAGGTCTAAACCAGGATTAAACCACGGCGTGCGGCTCTTTGCCTGGTCTCGTGCGGCTCTTGTGTTCGTTCATGTCGAGGTTTGATGTGCTCGGACTGCATGCCTCCTCAGGACCGTGGACGCGGTCCCGAGGAGGAGGCATGGTTTGGCCACGGGTCTCGGGTCCCCCCCCACGCTTCATTATTAATACATGTTGAAAATCTACGAAAGTTTAGTGTTGAAACGAGAGAGAAATGTGAGAAAACGTTAATTTGAGGGATTGCTGTACTGACAAATATCGGTTGTTAATATCGGCCCACTTTTACATCGGGCCGATGCCGATATATTTAAGATTTGGCAATATCGGCCGATACATCGTGCATCCCTACTGCTGATACTGATACTAGAACTGAAGTGGGCTCAGAACAGGACCAAACCAGGACAAGAGTGAATGCAGCCTTACCTTCTCATCAAAGCTGCCGATGGCCAGGAATTGGCTGCTGGGGCTCCAGGACACAGACTTGATCCCCAGAGACCACTCGTACGCGCTGTAGGTCGACAGAAGGCGTCCGTCCAGAGAGTACAGCAACACCTTGTACTGAGGGCAGAAGAGCATGGGTAAAATGGGAAAAAAAAGATTGTGGATCAGTCATTAATAATTATTTGGAATGACCGTGTAATGACTGAACTGTGTTTTGTAGTAAAGATAATTAGAAAAGCAGCTCTATAACATTTTGAGATTAAGATGTTTCATCTTTCATCCAAAAGCCTTTCTATTCTGAAGCAAACATCTGACTTGAGTAGACATTTTTGGGCAGCAAAAAACTAGACTTGCAAAGAACTAATTTTGTTAAGCCAGTTTGAAACGGGACAAGATGAGATTTTGTCATTTATAACAAATTATGTGGTTCAGTTCACAATTTTGGCCTCATCTTTTTGCTGTCATTGTAGCACTGCTTTTTGGATTTATACAGATTTTAAAGAACTAACTTACCACCACTTCACCCTTTTTTTGTCCAGTTTAAGTATAAACACATGGGAAAAAAATATCTCAACATAATTTTTGTCATGTGCGCACAATCTTGCCATAAGATGTTGCACAATTAAAACCTAATTAAAACCCAATAAAACCTCTAATTTAAAATGTAGCTTCTAACTTTAACAATTTATATGCTGATGCTGTTACAAACCTCTAGACAGCTCTCCCACACTGCCAGCACACAGCCATTCGGGGACCACTCCACTCCAGCCAGGTCCTGAGTTTCTGTCTCAAAGTGCTGAAAAACACCAGGTGAACATTTGTACTCAGAGTATATGAAATATTTAAAGATGGAAAAGCTAACTTACACAACAAATATTCAACGAGACAAATTGTATTGTACAGATTTTTTATTACTTCTCCATTTTAACTTTTCTTTTTCTTTTTTTACGTATCAAAATGGGCATGGATGGTTTAAAGGGACAGTGTGTAGGATTCGTGGCGCATAGGTGGTTACTAGCTATTCCACTTCCTCTTTTGGCTATGGCAGACCTCGAGGGTCACCCGGGCGCGACTTAGCGCCGTCATCTCGCGTGCCCGCGCACGAACCGCGCACCGCTGTATACATAAACCGCGGTCCCCCGTTCACTTTTTTTTTTTCTTTTCGCATGAAAACACACAATCCCGATCATGATTCATGACAATCTACACATCAAATGAAACCTTACAGTCTCCTCTTTTTGACTATGCAATTCATTTCCCTGCAAAACAATCACTCCCCGAGCACATGGGGCTTTTATACAGAAAAGCACAAAACTTAGCTTACTTAGCTTACCTTTGAAGGCTTTGCACAGGTCAAACTCTGTATTTCATCATAAACTTGGTCTCAATCTGTCCATAAGGATCCAGCGAATAAAATCCAGTAAAACAATTTAGTCCAAAATACGTGTTATATCCATTACGATGTGTGATCCGGCAGCATGCTCCCCCCTCCCCCCCTCCCCTTCCCCTTGTCTCCTTCGCTCCTGGCTGCATATGAGAGCAGAGGACCGAAGGAGAGAAGGGGAAGGGGAGGGGGGAAGGGGGGAGCCATACGCAGCGCGGCTGTGCAGGAGCCGAGGCGAAGGATGAGCCCAAATGTCCTTCTGCGGCTCTCGTATTCAAAATGGCTGCCTCTATATGGGGAAGATCCCCCTTTTATGTGACTATATCTAAGTCCAAAAGAATACTTTGATTTCATGATGGAAGTGAAAAGGCTTGGAAAACAATGTATTTTTGAATGGGTATCTTCAATTTCAGTAATTAACAGGTAAAAATCTTACACACTGTCCCTTTAATGGTGAAAAACACTTTTAAAGGTACAGTGTGTAGGATTCGTGGCGCATAGGTGGATGGTGCTATTCCACTTCCTCTTTTGGCTATGGCAGACCTCGAGGGTCACCCGGGCGCGCCGTAGCGCCGACAGCTCGCGTACCCGCGCACGAACCGCGCGCCGCTGTATACATAAAACGCGGTCCCCCGTTCACTTTTTTTTTTTTTCTTTTCGCATGAAAACACACAATCCCGATCATGATTCATGACAATCTACACATCAAATGAAACCTTACAGTCTCCTCTTTTTTACTATGCAATTCATTTCCCTACAAAACAATCACTCCCCGAGCACATGGGGCTTTTATACAGAAAAGCACAAAAGAGGTTTGTTACTTAGCTTACTTTTGAAGGCTCTGCACAGGTCAAACTCTGTATTTCACCATAAACTTGGTCTCAATCTGTCCATAAGGATCCAGCGAATAAAATCCAGTAAAACAATTTAGTCCAAAATACGTATTAGATCCATTACGACGTGTGATCCGGCAGCATGCTCCCCCGTCCCCCCCTCCCCTTCCCCTTCTCTCCTTCGCTCCTCCGCTCCCACATGCAGCGCGGCTGAGCAGGCGCTAGCAGGAGTCTAGGCGAAGGATGAGCCCAAATGTCCTTCTGCGGCTCTTGTATTCAAACTGGCTGCCTCTATATGGGGAAGATCCCCCTTTTATGTGACTATATCTAAGTCCAAAAGAATACTTTGATTTCATGATGGAAGTGAAAAGGCTTGGAAAACAATGTATTTTTGAATGGGTATCTTCAATTTCAGTAATTAACAGGTAAAAATCTTACACACTGTCCCTTTAAGGGACAGAACGTGCCCATTTACGTCAAAAAGGGAGAGACATTATATTTGAACTGGAAGAAATTTGTATAATAGTTCTTTCCAAATCAAAATAAAATGGGAAAAAAAAGAAAATTTCCACTCAGCAGCGCTGTCACTTGCACAGATCATAGCAGGTGTATACAGGTGTATAGGTTTAAGGATTAGTATCCAAGAATGGCCAATACTGTAGAAGTTGTGTTTAAAGGTAATAAATCAATCAAACCTACCCTTAGTAAATGCCAGTCTTCACACACAAAGATGCTGATGTGGTCTTTGCAGTCTCGGCGTTCAGCCAGGGCCATGTAGCAACCATCTCTGCTGAAGTCTAGAGCTGCCGGAGAGATCAGAGCAGGCCCCGGTCAACCAGTGTGAAATACACACCATCCACTCACATCACAAGGTACAACAGCTGAGCACTGTCTAAATAAACCTGTACTGTTTCTGACTACAGGGATATTAGCTGCAAGTTAATAGTGCAAAAAGGAAGGCGTGTGTAATAGGTTTAGGTGTCGTCAGAATGTTTACACTATAACACACTATATACACTATATATAGGAACACTATAACTTTTCTCCTGGAGGGCAAACAACCTTTTCTCACCATGGAGAGGTTGTTGCTTTGCCTGGAATGTTGCACAGTATGGCATTAAACTTATCCATCTCGCCTCTATGAAATGAATAAGGATAATAATAATGCCTTACACTGTAATGCACTTAACATGCTTCTCGAAGCCTTTCAGAGCACTTCACTGTTGACATTCATTCACTCCACACTCAGTGGTGGTAAGCTCCTGTTGTTTGCTGACTGACTGATGGAAGTGAGGGTGAAGTGTCTTGCCTAAGAACACAGCGACACGCAAAGCAATAATAACCTCTCAAAATAACCAAACAAAATGTCTCATCCATGAAATTAAAATTGATAGCCATTCAATTTTTTAATTTAAAAAAAAAAACCTTTGACCAAAAGTTGATGATTTTTCTTAATAAGGACAAAATAAACAAATGAAAAAATATATTGTTTGACCAAACATTTAGTTTTCTTTTTTAATAAACAAATGAAACAAAACTGATTCTTTCCTTTATTGACCAATCTTTGACAATATCAGCCAGCCCCACCATGAATTAAAGTTGCTGGGGTCAGAAGGTCCACAAAACGTACTTCCATGCTACCTACCTCGCAATAGATTTTACTAGAGCTTCCATTATTTTGGGAGGCCTCTGCGTGTAATCAAATACCTCCACAAAACAGCAAATGGCGAGTACAATGACACGGCCAAAGCTCCGGTGCTATGTCCCCATCAGGGCCACATTATTTCTATGGGCATTCTTGTCTGGCCTTGTTGCATGTGGAAAACGGGGAGAGTGGTGGACAATCATTTTTCCTGCACTTGCTGACAGCTCTGTTATGAAGGGCATGTCCCATTTACTGAGGAGGGCAGCAGCTGTCAGCGAGGGAGCCTGGTTCAGCGCATACCCCGCCCGACCCAGCCTGAAGGTAAAGCACGGCATGTGATTGTGACTGTAATGGTGTCCTCAGGTGCTCCTCGGTGTGATGTGAGGGGAACGTTTGATTATAAGGAAGGCAGTATTGTCCTTTTTCGTCTTTTTGCTTGTGTCGAGCCACCTGAATGACTTTTGGAAACTTTTAATACTTCGAAACATTCTCTACAGAGATTAGGGCTGCCAGGTATTGCCAGAACATCACGATGCAATACAAATCCCAATACAGGGTCCACGGTATGATACATCTCAGTACTCGTACTTTGATATATTAGATGTCCTGATACATGGATAACCCAAAAAAGTTACTAAACTGATGTTTGGATTATCGTGAATTAAAAAATGTATTGGACTTTCTTTCATCTGGACAATATCCTGAAACATATCTGAAGTGGGGGGCCACAGACGGGTGGTCACTACATCAAGTCTTTCAGAATGGTGCATTTCATGGAATTTTAGAGCTACTGTACCTTTAATAAGGCTTGAAACATAATTTGAGGTCTGTAGAACAATTCATCAAGATGTTATAGAGACAGAACTATTAACTATTAAATTTGCAGCAGAAAGTACTGCACATTCGGGCCAATTGAGCACACCCTTGACACCCAACAAAATTTGGCATTTGGCGACATGTATTCAGAAATTAGTTAAATGGCCAGGTATTTCTGAGATTGTATGTTTCCAAGTAAAAAATAAATAAAAAATAATGAATGAATGCAAATTGGATTTAGTGTTTAATGTGGGTGGGGATAGGAAAGTTGGCAGAGATGGTAGAAACAAAGTGTTTCAGCTCACCAATGGACACCAACTTATTCATGCAACCAAGTCATGACACTGCCCCTTTAATTTGCACTTACCTTTTTGACAGGCTTTGGGAAATTTGATGTAAGACACACCTTTGGTGCACAGTGACCACACAGTGATTCTGAGCTGTGGAAAGAGAAAATAAGAAAGTATTATAGTATCCAATGTACGTATCCAATGCAAATTACTTATTTTCATTCCAAAGATATTCCTTTACTAGATTTTTAAACCTGTACTTGTAAAGACAGAAAAAGAATAGAAAAATAGCACAGTAAAAAAAAAGAAAAAGAAAGAATTTTGAGTCATAAAAGTTACTGTTCCAATCCTGCTGTCTCTGCCTCTTTCTACACCTACAAACATACAGCAGCACTGCATCGCCTGCTGTGACTGGCTTTGTGTTAATTTTTATCAATGTAAACTGCATACTGTACACATTTTCAGAACTCTTTCCTCCACTGGTCAATACTGAGAAAGAAACAACATAGAAAATTCTCCTTCCACTTCAATGTAGTTAATTACACATAATATCAGATCCTGCCATGCACTTGGATGCCCATAAACTGTGCTGTCTGTAAAGCACTGGTCTCCCCTGGTAATACCCCCTTCCTAGCTCCACAGACTTTGAGCCAGACATCAGTTTATATAAAGAGCTATTTGTTTGCCAACGGTTGTTGCATATGGTGTCTGGGTGTCAACAACAGCCTTTTAATTAGACCATTACTGAGACAGGCCTGGAGTCCTCACAGGGCTGCAGTGTTCCTGGGAGCTCCAACATTTGTCCCTCATCCGCAGCTTAACACTCAGAACAGCCCACTTATCATCGGGGGGTGAGCTGGGAGAACAAATGAGCGCACAGGCTACAATATGTTTCAGACTGCAACAATAATACAAACAGTGGATACAGTCAAACAGCGTGTCCAACAATATTTAATCCAGATTATTATTTATCTCACTATTTGGTCACTCAAATAAAACAGTCTCTATTGGCATCAGTCAAAGGGGAAAAAAAGGGTCAATGTCTAAAACAAAACCTATTCTTATTCCAAGAAGAACTCAATACCAGTATATTATTGATGCCTCCTTTTTTTTGCCTTTTTTTTAATGGAAAGTAATATTTAGCCATTTACTTACAGCATGTCTCTCAAATGCATAGTCTGCATGCATAGCTCTATACAAAGAAAGAAAAGGTTTGGGTGTACTTTGTTAATTGCTCATGAAACTGTCCTCTGCATTTGCAGTACAGTACTTGGGGAACCATCTTCAGATCTTGAGCTTGGCTTGGTCTTAACTAGATTACCTGGAGGAACCCCAAACAGGCACAGTGTGAAACATGAAAAGTCTGCACAGAAAGGCCTGAAACCTAGGGGTCTCATTTATAAAACATGGATATGTAGGTACAAAAATATTACATACGTGATTTTCCATGTCAAGTTTGAGATCAATAGAGACAAGTTTACATAGAAATGAGCGATATAGTCCAAGTCCATGGGGCTTTTAGAGAGGAGGCAGAAGATGATGATGTGTGAAGAAAGATTGAGCCAGTTTTAGGACGTTTGAAAAAGTGTGTGTTTTGTCTGTACATGTACATTTTTATAAATGAGACCCCAGGTCGATCCATAAACTTCTTGCTGTGAAGAGTGCTAGCTTGAAAAGCTAGTCTTTGATGACCAGGCCAACAATCTGGCACTGCAAAGGCTGGAAGAGGCTTGTAAATTTATGAAGTTTGATTATGAGCATTTCAATTTATGAGCGGATCAACTCTGATCCTTGAATGTTTCACTAACACATGAGAAGAGACCCTCTACTCTGCTTACAGTTTTTAAATTCAATGCAATCATTTCCTTGCCTCACAACAGCCACAGACTGTAGCTGTATATCTGTGCCCATGTGTACATGCCCTCCTCGTTCCTTGTATATTGAATACAGGAATGTGCCGCTATAAATCTTCCCGGTGACAAAGCTTTCATCGTGCAGCCCGGTCAGACACCTGAGCTGGGCCTGTGTCTCTGCCCTCACAGCCCTGAAGTGTGGCCCCAGTATCTGCCCCACACCTCCAGCTGTGTGCCCGCTCTGGTACCCCTGCGCCGCACGCTTCCCCCAACTATTCTCCATGGCAACAGGCCACAACACAAACACACTTCTGAGATGCCTTGAAGCTTGCGCATAGGGGAAGCACCGAGAGGCCGACCCAAAAGGCAGCGTAACTTTAAACCGAGCCAAGAAAGAGGAGGGGTAGTTGAGGAAAATAGGTGGGAAATGCTTTTCCACATGCAGCGCTGTGCAGTGAGATCGTGGGCGGTAAAGTGACACGTACGATGAGGTTTCTGCGCTGAAGGTGAGGTGCAGCTCTGGTGATTGGCCATAGGTGTCGGAGCAGGTGTGAGAATTCAAGACCCGCTCCTCAAAACAGCTGCTGTTTATCTATTTAAGATGGAAGAAATGATGCCTTTACAAAGGGCAAAATCACTGGTTCTTATTTTGTGAGCTGCTGTATACAGTTTCATGGACTTTGACTTGAGGGTTTTAAAAGATAACAATAGGGACAATAAAAAATGCTTTAAAAAAAACAAAAAAAACTTCATACATTATTCCAATTATGTAGCAGTATATTCACATTTAAAAAAAAATCTTTATTGACCAAAACCACAAGTACATCCAAGTTGTTCCCTGTTGTAGCAGGTAAGGTACAATGAAGATCAAAGCTTTGACTCTTGTACTATGGGGGGCCTAAAGGCTACATGTGATCCACGAGCAGATGTAGAGAGTCCACTGACCACTGTCGTCCTGTGGGACTTTGAGAGTCCACAGGAGCCCTTAAAAAAGCCTTGGGGTCTCATTTATAAACTTCAGGTGGAATACTTACCAAAAGTGACAGTACGGACAAAGTACCGTATTTTCCGCACTATAAGGCGCATCGGATTATAAGGCGCACCTTCAATGAATGGCCTATTTTAAAACTGTTTTCATATATAGGGCGCACCGCATTATAAGGCGCATAAAATAGAAGCTACAGTAGTGGCTGACTATGGTAGCCATGATTAACCAATATTGATGCAGGCGCACTGTCGGCTTTTGAGAAAATTGAAGGATTTTAGGTGCGCCTTATAGTGCGGAAAATACGGTACAAACTTTCTCAAACTCTGTTTTTGGACCAGACCGCTCATTTTCACGTTAAGTATTTATAGATCACAAACTCAAGTAATTTTTGTATGTACACATTTTATAAATGAGACCCCTGGACTGACAAGGACAACCTACCAGGTTACGACACTGAATACTTATGTCCAATGATGGGGTGTTGTTCTGGACCATAGTCACTGGTGCAGAGGATGAAAAAAAAAACAGACTCTTGAGGACGAAAGGAAAGAACCAAAGAGCCTCCAGTGCAGCAGATGGAAAGGAAGAAGACAATGAAAGAGATTTGATCAAACCTAGAGATCAGACCAGATCTCCGCCAAGTTATGAAAATCTGAAAGCATAGGCTCTGCCTAGATTTAATTCTGGGTTAAACCTGGTTTAGTTTCCAGATGTATGGATAGATTGATAGGATACTTTATTGATCTCGAAGGAAATTCAACGTTTTCTTGAGGATCAAGTAGCTCCACAAAGAAATTAAGAATTATACATATTATGCAGAAAAATTCAAATTTGATCAATCACATGCCTATTAACATTATATACTTTAGTCTACCTGAGTGCACTAATAAATGGATAGCTTATGTTCAATAGGCATTTAACTGTACACAAGTCAATGTTATACCAACTTCACTTCTTGATAACAGGAGTATCAAGAATTTTATTTTATTAAAGTATCTCTTCACAGAGAAAAAAGTTGGAAACCCCTGGTGTAGGGGATTTGAGCTTTGAAATGATCAGAACAAGCCCAGTGAATGTGTGGACTTTGAAAACGCACAGGAGATGTTCTTGAGGAGGAGACAGGTTGAATATGCAAATACTCAAACATACAGTATGTGCTAAAATATAACTATACTATAGGCCATATATTGATGATGGGAGAACATATTTAAAAGCTCTAAGCTCAAATTCAGCTTACTTCACCATTCCTGTTGACTGCAGTGAGTAATGAGACTCGTACAGTTGCCCCAATACCAAACTGACTTTGGTACAAGCAACTACTGCACAATATCCAATTAATTTATTTAATAAAGTGACAAACAAGTATTTATAAAACAGCCATGTGTGAAATCTTGCAATCAGAGCTGGCCACATGCGACAAGAGTTTTGTTACTGAAAAGCCCCGGCTACCAGTCATTCTTGCAGCTCTTAGTGAGTGCGTCCTGTGCCAGATAGACCAATCTGTCAACGCAGGATTAAACCGTGGGCATTCTTCATACAAAGCCACGTCCAACCGATATAGCTTTATTCTCCTGTTACAGCCCTGCCATACTGACTTGGGAACCAGATCTGGATGCAGGCGTATACCATTGTCCTGCCAACTTCGGTTATAGCATTGGAAGGATGCTGCCAACAATGCTACACGTTAGCGGGGCTCCGATAGCAAAAGGCAGGAATGTTATTGCTAATCTGACGCCCACAACGTAAAAAACCATTAGAGAAATGGCAGAGCTCAGCACTGTCCTTGGCGCAGGTTTTTCCGCCCGCTGTTTGACGCCCGCCGGCTGGTAAACGTGGATTACAGTGGATGTGTGAGTGGCGTTTTGCGAGCTCCGAAGATAAACGAGAGGAATTTAGACGTGCAGGGGGCTACGGCGACAAGTGCTCACAATACACGAGAGGTTTCATGTGACGAACCGGCATTAAAGCTCTGACATGGAAGCATCCGGAATGATTGACAGCTGTTCCATAATGACATTTGGTTTCTGATATGTCTGATGTCACATATCGGAAAAGGTGTATCAAGTAAAGGAGCGTTTTTTTTTGTTTGTTTGTTTTTTTGGTGGTGGTGGTGGTGTCTCTGCTTGTTTATATGCAATTACTTAACCTGAAATGCTCAAGGACGCAAGTTGTAGGAACAAATCTTCCAATCTTCTATATTTCTATTTTAGAATGCAGAAATTTCACCAGAAACCATTTCAGATTTTGCAATTACATTTTTTTTGCAGGGGTCTCCAACTTGTAGCTCACAAAGGGACTTCTGTATTATGCATATTGTGCTGAATAACTAAAATTAGATGTATTAAATGGCTATTAAAATTGTAAATGTATAATTTTGATGCCAAAGTTTGTGCATTCATAAATGGATAATGGTTTAGGTTTTCTAGGCATCTAACTGTCCCCCATCTAAAGCGTACCGTATGAGAGATTTTGTTTTGTAAAGGCTCCTGGTATTGTCTATAAAACCTGTTACCTGGAAATGCATGCCCCTATTCTGTACTTTGAACTTCATCTTGATTTGATTTCAAATTCAATTGCAACAGTTGTCAGAAAATAACAAAATCAATCCGAATTCAGACGCGAGCCACTGCACTGTCAACAATTCCTTCCAAATTACACTAGGTAGCCCGGCGCTGCCACAAACTCTTGTTATCGCTAATAAAACTATTTTCTTTTCCTGCCTTCCCAATAAAACTTGTGAAGTAATAACTATGTGCGTCCCTGCATATCTAAACACGGAGCCGGTGACGCGGGGCTAAGCTAAGCAGATTTACTGACACATATGCGGACAAACAGAAAGGCGCAAGCACGATCTGAGCACAGCTGTCCAGAACGAGTTAATATAGCAGGCCTGTTTATGAGCGGGGATGAAATTTAAGCCCGACACCTACACCCGTCTGCCACTGTCTTAATGAAATCTCAGTACGGGGTGAAGGTAAGTTCAGGGGACCACTCGCCAAGGTGTTAGGCCGCTTAGACTGCACCAATTACACTGCGTTATCAACCGCAATTACAAATCAGGCCGAGCTAGTGCCAAACAGTAGCCGCTAAAGAAAAGGTGGAACCGGACAGCTGTTAACTCATTAAAAGTTGTTAAATTAGGCCTAATTCAAGCAATTCAATTTATTGTTGAAATTTCACAAAATTTGACAACTTTTAAATACGGGGAGGCATCTGCACCAATTTCTATATATGACAATGTTGAGACTAATGAAATTAAAAGGTGTACCAGTCTGGTGGTTTGTCGCTTTGTCTCGGTAGAGATTATATTGCTTTGTCTGGAATGTTCCACAGTATCACATTAAAGAACAAATATTATGCATTAATTGTATTATTTCATTTCGTGATTTAGAACTTTAAAGGAGAATTAACGTTTTTTACTATCTGAGCCTTATTTCGGTAATAAAACAAGTTGTTTTACTCACCCATAGCACTTTGGTGTCATATGGAGCATTTCCGGAGATGTTTTAGATTTGCAATATCCGTAACGTGAGTTCTCGGGGCACATGTTTGGGTTCTCCAAATAACACAAACTTTAGCACTTTTCAAATCATAGAAGCTCGATGTCTTAGTCTACACTTTCGTTTGAGTCAAAAGTGGCCTTTAATCAGAGATTTATCCATAGTTTCGAGTAGATGAGGAGGACAGTGCGCATGTGCGGAGTCACAGCTTATTTCGCTCTCAGCTCTCGGGACCCAAACATGAAACGCAAAGTTGTAAATTATGGATAAATCTCGGATTACAGGCGACTTTTGACTCAAACGAAAGTGTAGACTAAGACATTGAGCTTCTATGATTTGAAAAGTGTTTAAGTTTGTTATTTGGAGACCGCAAACATATGCCTCAAGAACTCACGTTAACGGATATCGCTAATCTAAAACATCTCCGGAAATGCTCCATATGACACCAAAGTGCTATGGGTGAGTAAAACAACTTAATTATTACCGAAATAAGGCTCAGATTGTTAAAAAAAAACCTTTAATTCTCCTTTAAATAATGCCCAATTTAAAAAGACATCATTTCACAGCCCCAGTTGCTCCCCACGCTCTCATCTGCTGCATTTCACCTTCTACTGGCAGCAGAGGGAATTACCAAAGTAAAAACAATTAAACTAGGTAATGAGGAGCATGTCTGTATGCTGTACATATGTTAATGTAAGCATGCAGCATTAATGAAGGTGATTTGACAGTAGAAAGGCTTAGAACAAGTCGGGCAATGATTTATGGACTTAAAAACTGTGCAGGTCAAAACTCCTTACTCTGTGATATCACAATCTCAAACAGTGGTAAGGCTCAGAGGCAAATACAAATCCAGGTATGTTTTTGATGAGGGAACAATATTCGAACAAGGTTGAAAGCTCGAATAAGTCAGTTTTGAATTATACATGATCTTTAAAGTGAGGTAGTGGAATCTCAACCAGAGAAGTTACAAAGTGCCCCTTTAAACTAGGTTTAGGTTACTGTATAAACATCCATCTCTATCTCTGTGTGGCTGTGATTTGAAGTTCAGTTCATATAATATGCTTGATGATCCTCGCACTGACTGTCAAGTGGAATAAGACGCTATTGCTCAATGCCAAGTCCACGTGTATGTCTCTTCAGGAACTGGAGCCGCCATTCTGTTGCGTTTTTATTTTGGAAGTTGCAGACAGACACAAAGCAGACATGCCGCAGACACTTGCACTCCTTGCACCCCTCTCCGGAGCAGACGGGTGTGAGCTGGACCACACAGCACCTGTCAAGTGAGTCCTGGAGTCAGGTTCAGCTCCACGGTGCTCCCCCTTCTCACTGTCAAAGCTCCCAGAGGAGATACTTCTTCATTTGAGCTTAGAGGCATTATGGAATACTTTAAGGAAAATAGGGATGCCAAAAGCGTAACAAAAATAGATATTAATCGATACTAAATGTTCACTTGAGCAGGTTTCGTTACAAAAAGAATCACATTCTTAGGATAGAAATTAACCTTTCCTGAATAGCGAAGTATAAGAGCACATAGACGAGTATACGCCCATGGACCACCATGGAACCTACCTGGACCACTGAGGGATTATAAAGATACAAGGCCAAGTGGTAGTACATAAGAAAGTACTACGATTTACAAATTTTTTTATCATCATGGTAAGGGAATCAGTATTGAGTATCGAGTCTCTCTTAGTATCAAAATTGGGTTTGAAATTTTAGTATAGTAACACTAATGGAAAAAAAGAGTGATTGGAATAAAACCTACAGCATATTGTAAGCAACAGTTATAACCCTTCCCATTCTTTGCATTAAAGGAATTGCAGTATTATTTATAAAACGCAAGTCCTTCCAATGGTTAAATGAGTTGTTGCAGGTCGTTTGAGGTGCTCATTGTCTCCCTCTGCTGTTTCTGGGTTAGATTTAAAGATACTGTACTATTACAAGCTCATGGGGACCCGGAACATTATGGTCACTTCTTAATACCAACCAGAAGCTCTGGTGCCAAATGCAAATTTACAACAAACAGGAAAGGTGAGCATGTCAGTGGGTCAGGAAATGTCCAGGCAGGTGCTCTGCCAAGGATCCAAGCAGAAAAAGATGCTTGAATACAAAAAAAAGGAGGCGGCGGCAATGCAACTTTAAATAAAAGTCCTTTATTTTGGCAATAGTGAAGACCTAGAGGACGTTGAAACACGTCTATATGTCCCAATTATAGACAAATAACTTTTATTTCATGTCAGAGTGCCTTGGATCTCCTCTTTTTTTTGTATTAAAACTTTGTAGATGTTGGGAATGGGTTTCAAACCACTAACCTTTGGATCTGAACATGTCACTAACTAAACTACTATAGTGCCACCCCAATGTCCCCCCGTTAACCACAATCGCACAGGACAGTAGCAGCTACAGAAGCAGGCTCTGAATCAGTACAATGATGTTCAATATGCAATTCTTATATTCAAACCTGTGTTTACCATTGTAACATTTTCATTGGCACTCTGCACTATAATGAGCGCTGCTGCCAGAGCAAATACCAGCCTTCCACCAGACAGCACATACACATTGCGGACGTGTTGTGGGCGCACTCGAGAGCCGTGTCTGACAGGACGCTAACAGGACCCGAGCAGTGAAACCAGGCTGAATACATGCAGCAGGTGGGGGGCTGGAGGGGTGGGGAAGAGAGAGGGGTATTCAAGAAAAGGGCTCTGGTGTCTGGCTATTTTCAGTGGCCCCCCTTCCCCACAGGCCCAGCAACAGTTCCAGAGCACAGAGCATACACACAGAGCAGCGTATCACCCGCTCCGACTCCTCACACTCACGTTGAACTCGGTGGTGTTGAGAATGTGACGCGCGTCGGGGCTCCAGCGCGAGGAGACCAGTCCGATAGACCCTTCATCGATCTTACAGTGCCAGTCGGGCTGCTCCAGAGACCACACCTGAGAACGACAGAGGAGAGGAAGCAGAGACAGACAGAGAGACAGAGAGAGACATCAATGACAACCCTTTCACGGCCAAAACAATTCACCACAAAAACTTTTAAACATGAAAGACTGGCGTTGGTTTCCTCTGCAAAGGTGAGCAACGAAAAAGTTTTCTAACTTTTCCACAAATTATGTTAGCTTTCCAAACCGTCCTCAGCCTGAACGATATGATGACAAAGTTATATCTTAATTATACTTCTAACGGCTGTCCAAATACAATATTCTAATTTTGGAAGTAGTTTGAGATTTAGAAAAAAAGACCTTACTACAAATGAAAAAACGATTTAATAAATACCTGGCAAAAATACTAGCACCATATAAATTTAATGTACATTTTATGATTTGAGAATGATTTTGAAGCTAGGAAGATGTGCATCTTGTCTCAATACGCTATCTCAATAGTTTCCAGTGGATCAAAAGGTTTCTTAAATTCTAAATAGTCCTGGTTTAGTTCATAAATCATTACAGGAGTAGAACTAGTTAAGAGTCATGGCCATCAGGCTTAATCAATGTAAACTATTGCACTATGTTCCTTCCAATATTGGGTCTTCAGCTTTTGACTCAGTAGATTTTATAGGTTTTTATTTTAATCCTTTCATTTTGGATCTTAGATGGTTTTACTGTCTTAGCAGGTGGAAAGGTTGCTCTGTCACTGGAACTTATGTGCTTCAAATACTGTTCTAGGCAATCGATATTGTCCTTGTGTCCTTAGGCAAGAATGTGACTTAAGAAAAAGGATAAATTTCCAAAAAAAAAATAGTAGTTTCTGTAATTGGGGGTCAAATAATAATAATTCAGAACATATTCAGGAAATACCTGCTCGACTGAGTATCACGTTTCCTCGCTAGTTTTGGTATCTGAATTTGCATCACTGGAGAATTAGCCTATGAGCCGCTTCTACCAGATCCTCACCTGCACCAGGCCTCTCTTGTACATGGCGCAGAGGACAAACTGGGAGTCCGAGGACCATTCCATGTGAGAGATCTGGTCCAGACACGTGTACAGCTGAAGGATCTGCAGTGTAGCCACATCGCGCAGAACCAGCCTGTACTGCACACACATCGCCTAGAAGAACAAAAAACAAAACGAATTTAAACAAATAAATAAAACACAACAATTCAATATAAATGACGTAGATGTAGATGGATTTTTTTAGAAGAGGGAGGTTGTGTATCATAAAGATAACACTGAAATAGATGTTTTGTTAGGGGCAACAGTAGCTCAGTTGGTAGAGCGTTTATCCAAAGTTTGACGGTGCGATTCCAGCTCCCATAAATGAATGCTGTCAGTGTGTCCTTGGGCAAGACACTTAACCCATGTCACCCCCAGTGTCTGCGTACATTGGTATGAATATGTGAGTGAATGGGTGAGTGGCTCCTGATGTAAAGTGGTTTGAGTTCTTTGAAGGAAAAGCGCTGTATAAGATGTGACAGTTTTCCATGACCATTTGAATTTAGGCAAACTTACAAATCTCTCATTTAAACAATCATCATATTTAGTTTCCAGTTATTATAGATGACATTTTGAGGACTTTAGACCACTCGAATTAAAGAAACTTTTGTTTGGATTTGTGGGTAGCTATGGTACTCTGAAACACATGGCTAGAAATTTGTCAACAAGTCTGAAATTAGTCAAATTTTTGCCTCTGAAGCAGCTCAACCACAATATTTACAAGCAAAGTAAAAGTTTGATTTAATTATTGTTATAGAGATTTTAATATGAATTGAGATAGACAGAAATTTACCAAATATTTTCCATCTGGAGACACTTTGCATAGTTGGTTGGTCTGCTTGAAAACCTCAGAGAAGTTCATGATGTCACCTCATCTGCAAAGAGGGCACAAAAAGCAAAGTTTTTATTTATTTATTTAAACCAAAATGAAAATTCACACCCATCAATTACCCCTCTATATTTATCCAGTCACATCCAAAGTTTTGCAGATTAAGAATAGTAGTTTTACCAATCCAGTTAATACATAGAGTGTATTATTTTGCATTAAGGAGTTACTAAAAAGCTTCTTAAGAAAGCCCCAACATTAAACCACTAGATGGAGTTATGAGACCAATTTAACGTTTTTTTACATTTGATGTTTTAATGGCATTAATATAACTCGGCCTCGTGATGTGAAGTTTTTCAGATATATTCCTAAATTTATGTCAAATTAACATCAGGCAGACAGAACAGATGGCCCTAAAACGTTAGCTAACAATGTAAAGACATACAAAGTAACGCAAAAATCAAGACTTTTTTTTATTTAGTTGCACGAAAAGTGATTGATAGTCTCAGATAGAGTGTGAAAACATCAACAAACCAATACTAGAAGCTAACTGTGGCTAACGTTAGCTACTGCCACCCATTCTGCAAAACTTAAAAACAAATCGAATATAAAATGCGTCACAGCGCGTTAAAACAACCCTCAGCAATACGCAAAACGTACCTGGGTGCTTAAAAAAGTGACTCTAAAGCAAGATAATTGGTGAAAAAGTAAGATTTGTCGCTAAATAAAAGGCACAGCTCCGCAACAGTTTGTTTGGGCGAGCAGGTGACGTCAGACCAGCAACAGCCAATCAGCGCAGTCGAGTGGACCGTAGCCTTCTGGGTAATGTAGTTTTATTACAAAGGTTGTAATTTACAGTTTATTAGTGGTTGCAAAGTGTCTATTAGTGCTACGCTGAAATTATCCAGATGTTGACTAATGGTTTCATGTTAACTATTCGTTAATAGGCCTTTTTTATTGTAGGATTTATATTTTTAGGCTGATTATGTGTTCCCACAAAGCTTGTATATCGTTCTTTTGCTAAATCTTGTCAAATTAAGAAGGCCAACGCTTTCAAATAGGCCAGTCAGTCATATTTTTACACAAAATCTGAACATTAAAAAGGATGTCGTTGTTTGTCTCCTTATCCATGCAGACTGAATGTTGCGTGATGTCATCTCAGACCCTGCAAATTAGGCCTGTTAATTATTGTTATAGTCTAAGCAACATTCCTTGGGATTCAATAATTAAAGAATTAGTTTAATAAAATAGCCCATCCTAAAAATGTTTGATTATAGCCTCGTTAGTCAGTGCGTAAGAGGCTTGTTGTGTGGCAGCTGTGAGAGGGACACTTTTGCCGCTTAAATGCGCTCAAATCGCGCTACCGCCTCCTGCCACGAGCGTCTCCTCGGGCTCCCTCTGGCTCACACTTCGCTCAACTGGCCAGCAGCATGCAAATCACTTTTCTTCGTCATCGGGACTGAACGTGTTCGGGGAAAAAAAAAAAAATCTATAATTTCACAGTTATCTTATCCAAACAGCGCGTTCTTGTAGTGATGTTTTGCGGTCGTTTGACGGTGCCTTGCTCGATGCTCTGCGCAAGAAACTGAAAGCTGTTTTGGAACAACGTCATCCCGGTGTTTTTGGATTGGATTGGGATTATACTAATATTCAGGTATGTGTTTTTATTTCGTGTTTAAAGTCTTTTAGCAATTCGTTTCGTAATTTACGCATGGGCTGGCGACAACTGTTAGGCCTTGGGACAACTAACTACTGTTTGGACACGTTTATTAAAGACATTCCGGATTCTACCAAACTGATTTTATAAGATTATTTAAAGTATCATACGACAAAAAAATGAGCCTCAAAATTTGTGTTACACTCGGATGAAAAATGGAAGCAAAATAATGACACAAAAAATATAGGATTCTTGTTTTCAGTGCGTAAAAGCTCAAAATTGTAAATTGTAAAACGCAGTGCGGGCTCCGTTTCATCTCTTCTTTATTTATTTTAATAATGCTCATTTTCACGCATTGCTCGTGCTTATTTAGGCTATTGAACCAAGCAGACTTTGTCAACCTGATCTACCACTCTATTATTTTATTTTCTTCATTTAAAAGAGACAAACGTCAAAGGCCTTAAACGTCTGTCTGTGTTTTAATCTGAAACTTCTGCAGTGAAATGCCTCGGTGTTTATAGGACCACCGTGTCCTTGTGCTGTGCGTGTTGTCATGGATGCGCGTATCCTGGCACAGGTGAAGGCGCAGGTGAAGCGCAAACAACAGGGCAGGAGTCTATTGTGCGGCACGGAGGCCTGCGAGCAGAGCTTTGCCAACGGTTCATGAGGGGAATGTTGAGAGTTATTACTGAAAGATTATTTAAGAATCTCTTTTTGTTGGTTGATGGCAAGAGCTGATGAATGCTATAAAATGCGGGACTGGGGCGTATACGACCTATATTGGCTTTTAAAAGTATTGTCTTTGTTTGGTTGCCATTACGCATTACTCGTGTCATTGTTGTTAATGTTTATTTTGTTATTTGTTTATATATATATACATATTTGCCTTGTATTTATTGATTACTATGTCTTAATAAGATAAGATAAGACTTTATTGATCTCACATAGGAGAAATTCACTTGCCACATTAGCTCCAGGCAGTTTAGTGCAAAAGAGAATTAGAACAAAAAAAAGTGCATACAGACAAGATAAGTAATAATAATAAAATAAGTAAACAAGAGAATATAGGGGGAAAAAATGCACATTCAGACTATATAGTGAGTTATATAGCGGTGGGGATGAAGGATCTGCGGTAGTAATGGTAATAATGCACTCTCTTTGTTATAAAGGTTTATTTTTGAGTGTTTGTGTTTTAGAGTCTATAGTCTATACGTAAGTAAGTTTTTTTTAAATAGAGCACTTTTCATACAATAAATGCAACACAAAATGCTTTACATTGATTAAAAAGAACATGAACATCTAGAATATCTGGAAAATGCAGATACAATCAATAACAATAGTCACATACACATACGACTTATACAGTGGAACGGTATACAGTATGAGCATAACAATTCGGAAAATAACAATTACGATTATTTTAACAGTCGATTAGTCAAGATTATACTTATAGTTTTGCCTTGTTTGTTTTTTGTAATTGCAGACAATAATCGCTGATAACAAATGTAATCATTGTTGCAGTGACTTTAGCAGCTACGCACAATTACCTTACAGTTTTTGCGCAATGCGTGCGCTGATAGGCCTGTATCTGCAACCTGTTTATTGAAAAGTCATTCCCAACGCAGCCCCGCGGTGCTGGTAAGTGAAAAAAAAAATCGGTCCAGGAGGAATCCCAATTAGGCGTCAACCTGTCGCGTCTCTGGGCTGGGGCCGGTGGAGACAGAGGGAGGGGGGAAAGAGCGCGCATCGAGGCGGCAGAGACAGAGAGGGCCCCGGCCTACGAGCTGCTGCTGCTGCTGCTGCGGAAACCCACACTGAAGATCTGGAACAAAACAGAAAAGGGTCTAAGCCAGGTCGAATTTACAGTCAGATTTGGAAAGATAAGATAAGATAAGACTTTATTGATCTCACATAGGAGAAATTTACTTGCCACAGTAGCTCCAGGCAGAGACAGTTTGAACAAGAAAGAAAGCGCGTGCAGGCAAGAATAAAATCAAAATAAGTAATAATAAAATGAGTAATAATAATAACAGCAAAACAGTAATTAGGAGCGTATAGAGGCCTTGACAATATAAAACAATATTAAACCAATCAATACTTGCTTGCTTTAAACAATCAAATATGTCTATAAATGAGTCATATTGTCCAAGTTTAACATTGGCTGACAGACTGCACGTTCTGAGTAAACAAACTGAGCTTATGTAAGTCATATTTGTGTTCATCAATAGGTCAACGTTAGGTCTATCTTTAACCAGTTGCTTCAGCCAGTTGTAAATTAGACTTAGACAAACTTTATTGATCTAAGGGAAATTGTTTTGGGTACGGTAGCACACTCATCAAATATAATATATAATATATAACAGAGCGTAAAAGAAAAATAGATGGAATAGCAACCAAAGAGCAATAGACCTGTCAGATGAGACACAATTATATACATAACATAATGACATAGTTACACAGTTACGCAATTACACAATTACATAGTCAGTATTGTGTTTCCTAAAATGGTTTATCACAAGCAATACTTTATACGGAAGCCGACAGAGGCCATATTCGTAATGATTATTTTCCACCTTAATAAAGAGAAAATTAACTCGAGATCTCGAGAAAACGACACAATTAATTTGTGATGTCGAGAAAACAAAACTGTTATTTCGGAATCTCGATAAAACAAACCAGGTCAGTCTAGGTTCCACGGATTAATCTTGAACTTATCCCGAATGAAAAAAACGTAATGCATTCTCCCCCTGTGTCAACCCCTGATCAAAATATTGCCTTATCAGCTGATCGATTCTTATTCCAGACCAAATGACCAAATTACCAAAAACGTGTCTATTCAGAATAGGGATGGGCATAATTAATCGATTAACCGATAATTGATCATTAAGAATTTCACCAAGCAAGTTCATTTTCGTCGACAAAAAACAAAACAAAAAACAATCGCCTCAGTTGATATATGCAAGCTTCCATAGGTCAATCGTCAAAACATGAAGAGGTCGCGGCGAAGTGTTGTGTGGGACCACTTTAATTTAGAAAATGACCAAGCACACTGCAAACACTGCAATGCAGCATACAAATATACCTCATCGACAACACAAATGATTTATCATTTGAACACCGCGCATCCAAGTCTGGTAAAAGAAGGTGGCGGCGGTTCATCATCTCTATCACAGGCTAGCCTGGACTCGGTGCTAGCACAGACCGGGAGGAGCTGCAGTGCTCAGCGAGCAGAGAAGGTCACCGAACTGATAGCGAAGATGATCGAAACAGACATGCTCCCCATCAGTGCCGTGGAGGGCAAAGGTTTTCACGACTTAATAAAATATTGCTGCAGATACAGCTGGGTTGTGTGGAGGAGGTAGGACAGAGACAGCGGGCTAGCAACGGTAAGCTTGGATCCCAAAGCGGCTAACTCCGAGCGTGCTAGCAGAGGCTGCAGGATTCGTGTCGCCTCGCTTTAAACCACCTCTACGCATGTTGATTTGCAGATTTACTTTCCCGTGGAGAAGCGCCTGTTCCCACAGCCTCGTTAGACATAGTAAAAGCGGACACACACGAGTGAATGGTTGTCTTTTTAATACAAAATATGTTAATGATTAACCGATTATTACTCTCTAATTCTCCCGATGATCGACGAAGAAAACTTCATCGAATGCCCATCCCTAATTCAGAATGAGAAATAGCCCCGAAGTCAGCCTGTCACAACGCGGCGGTAGACGTTTCAGTTGTTTTCTCGAGATCTCGAATTAATTATCTTGTTATCTCGGGATAACAAGGAAGAAAAAATATTGCTTATGAATATGGTCTCTGTCGGCTTCCGTAATATTGTCCAGGTTTAACGGATTGACAGACTGCACGTTTTGAGTAAAGAAATTGAGCTTATTTAAGTCATAATTTGTGTGCGTGTTCATCAATAGTTCAAAGTCAGGTCTATTTTTAACCAGTTGCTTCTGCACACATAGTTAGGCCCGAGCGCTAAAGCGTAGGGCCTATTGTTATTGTTCTGGTTTTTCTTATTCTTAATCTTATTATTTTCCTATACACTTTTTTCAAGGTTTGGGTACTTCCCACCGACAAAAACTCACGAAACAAAATTCAAGAACGCCAAAAAAGGAATTTACAAATAATCTGTATTAAAAAATCTTTAAAAATGGCTCGACAGTGCCCCCTGGAAAATCAAAATACATTGCGCCTATGGCTATACCCATGTTGCCATGGCAACAGGCCAAACATCTGTCATCGCCAATGGGACGCCCGGCAAAAGCTTTGTCGTAGCCAAACCAAATTTGATACAGAGATGCATCATGGGAATAGAAACAAAAAAGTATATTACACCGTTGCTAGGCGACCAACAGGAAGTCAGCCATATTGGACCGAGGACACGACCCAGCGTCGAAATTTTCCTGTCCTCGTATTTTAACGAACTCCTCCTAGGGTTTTTGACCCAGACTCACCAGAATCGTGCTGTATCATCTAGACAAGTGGGACATTAAAAGTTATTAAAAGCGTTCTAAAAGACTGAACAGTGTGTCCGCGACAACGCCACAAATTTCAGGTTTGTTTTTGTAGCTCGAGTGATAATCCGTGCATACTTTGGCCAATTTCACTCAAACTTTAATCGAAAATAAACTTTAATCGAAAATAACAGAACAATGCAGGACAGGCTTATGAGTGAACTCTTTTATCATCGAATGTGATTTTCCCCCTTGGAATAGGCACCAAAATCAATTTATACCAAGCAATTTTACACACACTAGGCTACAGAAACATTTCAAATCAGCTAAATGAAACGAATGAGACGCTTATAAAGAAGTATTTCATAATACTGCTCATTACGATTCACTAAACATTGCTGATATTTGTGTGTAAAAGCGGTCCTCTTCGAAGTGGAAGAAACAAAAACAAAAACAGGCATCGCATGACAGCTTTACATAACTACTGTATATCTTAAATTGATCGGGAGCGAAGTTTGCTGATAAGTTTCTGGAGTCTGTGCGCTGGGTTCAAGGGTCACGGGGTCACGGTCACGATGGGATTCAGATGGAGGATATAAGAGTTCACTAAAGTCTGTGTTTTATGGGGACCTTTGCCACAGTTTGAGTTAGTTCCCTGGTGAGGTGTTGCCGGGTGATGAGACTCTGCTGCAGTTTTTTCAGTCAGATACCGACGGAAGTGTGTGGGTTAAACTGTGATAAAACTCAGGTAGTGGTGCGTTATTTAAGTGTCTGTACGAGGGCCATTGAAAAAGTTCTAAAACAAATGCCATAAATTCAAAATGAGTCGAACTTGTTCAACAAAATGACCTTAAGTCGTCCCACTAATGACTGATAAACACATTTGACAAGTTTCGGCATTCTAGCTTTGTTATTCAAAGAGTTACGTTACATATTGCACAACCCACTTTTTTGACCCTCCAAAATGAGCCAATTTGAAGTCCGAGCAAACATTAAATTTCTAACAAAACTTCAATGGAAACCTAAAGAAGTTATTGAAGATTTGCACAATGTTTATGGATGTTTTTTTTTTTCCTATTTCCAAAGTTGAAGGAACATTTAAAAGGAAAAGATTTCAGTCCATACTTGAAGCGAAGAGGGAGGCTGTGACCTGGTTGACTAGACAATAGGGATGAACGATATATCGGCATTAACATCGGTATCGGCCGATATTACCAAATTAAAATTAAATTGTAAAAGTGGGCCGCTATTAACGACCGATATTTGTCAGTACAGTAATCCCTTGAATTAACGTTTTCTCACATTTCTCTCATTTAAACACTCAAACTTTCGTAGATTTTCAACAAAATGTATTAATAGTGAAGCGTGTGCAAGCGGACACGTGCGCTCATCGTGCTCAAATCCGTGCGCAGCATGACCGGCGCGAGAAAGGGGCTGCGAGCACGAGACCCGTGCCCAAACCGTGCCTCCTCCTCCTCGGGACCGCGTCCACTGTCCTGAGGAGGAGGCACGCAGTCCGAGCACATCAAACCTCGACATGAACAAACGCAAGAGCCGCACGAAACCAGGCAAAGAGCCGCACGCCGTGGTTTAATCCTGGTTTAGTCTAGGTCTAGACCTGGTCCAGTCCTCGTTTAGTCCAGGTTTAGTCCTGGTCCAGTCCAGGTTTAGACCTTGTTTAGACCTGAACTAGACCTGGTTTAGTACGCCTTTAGTCCTGGTCTAGTCCCGTCTGGTCCTGGTCTGGTCCTGGATTAGTTCCAGTCTGGTCCCGGCCCCCCCGCGTCCCCCATCTATAACATCAATCGGCAAAGGTCCCTTAGCCAATCAGGACGCAGAACACAATGTTACACTATAAAAAAAAATGTTACACTATAAAAAAAAATGTTGAAAAAAAATTGAAATTGAAAAAAACAAAAAAATCAGGAGTCAAAACACGTTTTGAAAATAAAAGAAGACATTCAAAAATTCATTTTGCATGATTTTCAGTCTGTATAAAATGTTATCTCAGAATTAAAAATAAATAAATATCGGTATCGGCTGATAACAGCAACTTCAATATCGGATATCGGTATCGGCTAAAATTTTCACATCGGTGCATCCCTACTAGACAAGCTCCAGAATTCTCTCAAGAAGGAATTTTTCGGTGGAAACATCGCTTGCAGATGTGTATTGACTTAGGATGCGTGAAAAGTCCCTCAGTCGTCCAGGTAGAATCCATGATCAAAGGAGAAGTTCAATTTGTCAACTGGACAAAGTTTGCTTGGTTGAAAACGTTTCGCCGCTCATCCGAGAGGCTTCGTCAGCTCTGGTTATTGTACTGGTTAGACCCTGCTTATATCTAGCTGCCGGGAGGCGCGTCCTACAATGACAAAAAGCTCTGAAAACGATCCCCCTAATCTGTCTCTTTGTTTTTCAAATTACTCTGACGGCTGTTTCGACCCCCTATTCAACGTCTAACGACCCTCTCCACCCCTCTGCCCTGGCTCTGTTTGACTGGTCTAAGAATCGCATTATAAATGGGAGACAAGTTATGTCTCACTCCCCCATTTCTGTTTAATGACGGATTCTCTTTTTTGACAAAAATAGCCTCTTTAACTCCCCTCTCAAACCAGTTCTTTTCCCTGGCTAAGATCTGAACCTCACTGTCCTCAAAAGAATGGCCCGTGGCTTCTAGGTGAAGATGTACCGCAGAAGCCGGTCCACTCTGGCACGCCCGTCTGTGTTGGTACATCCTCTTGTGAAGTGGCTGTTTTGTTTCCCCAATGTAGCGCTCACTGCAGTCTTCACTACACTGAATGGAGTAGACCACATTGCTTTGTTTGTGGCTCGGTGTTCTGTCCTTTGGGTGGACCAGTTTTTGTCTTAAAGTGTTTGTGGGTTTGAAATAAACTGGAATTTCGTATTGTCTGAAAATCCTCTGTAGTTTTTCCGAAACGCCGGCCAGGTACGGAATCGCTACCCCTTTCCTCCTGGGTTCGGATTCTCTGTTGTCTTGTTTCTTGCCCTTGTCTCTCTTGGTTTTGTTAACAGCCCATTTAGGATATCCACAAACAGAGATTGTATTGTATTGACTTAGGTGGATGTTATGTAGAAAAATGATTTTGTTACTTTCAAAAATAAAGCTGTTTTTTAAATTTGTCTTCGAACTTTTTGAATGGCCCTCGTATTACTCTATTTTCTAGTCTTTTATAATGTTGTTTCCTCTTCAAAAACAAAGATTACCTGGAGTTGTGTTTTGTTTCATTCACACAGAGTTCTTCTCTCAAACACAAGTCTGTTCCATCTGCAATAATACAGGTGCTACACTGTGTTTTTAAACTCCATACACCTTCATTCCCATCACTAGGATGATTTCAGTCCTGGAATTGCTCATCTGTACTGAACTAAAAATAAAAAGGTAGCTGTTAACTTGAAAACTACCACCACATGACATCACGAGGTGGAAGTACAGAGCATTTTGAGCTTTGAACATGTACAGGCTAATAATAAAGGATGACTATATTATGTGAGTGGAACAAAACAATAACTTCAGGCATGTTTTCTGATGAGGTAACAACATTATAACACGGTTTAAAGCTCACAAGAATCAGTTTTGTGTAATTATAGGACCTTTAAACGTTATGATCCTCTCTTTTGTGTTTACTCTGGTGAGGACAGGCACAATAAAGTGTAATTAATCGGGATAATGGACCTAAATCCAACTCCACTACTTGTACTACTGTTCTGATGCTGCTCCTCTGAATCTTTTTATTTTTATTTGGATTTTTTTTTTTTTTTACTATATTATAGATATATTCTAGTTATTATTATTATTATTTAGTGTCTATATTCTAGTTATTATTGTTTAGTGTCTATATTCTTGTTATTATTATTGTTTAGTGTCTATATTCTAGTTATTATTTAGTGTCTATATTCTAGTTATTATTTAGTGTCTATATTCTAGTTATTATTTAGTGTCTATATTCTAGTTATTATTATTGTTTAGTGTCTATATTCTTGTTATTATTATTATTATTATTATTATTTAGTGTCTATTTTCTAGTTATTATTATTGTTTAGTGTCTATATCCTTGTTATTATTATTATTTAGTGTCTATATTTTAGTTACTATTATTATTTAGTGTCTATATTCTAGTTATTATTATTGTTTAGTGTCTATATTCTTGTTATTATTATTATTTAGTGACTATATTTTAGTTACTATTATTATTTAGTGTCTATATTCTAGTTATTATTATTGTTTAGTGTCTATATTCTAGTTATTATTATTGTTTAGTGTCTATATTCTTGTTATTATTATTATTATTATTATTTAGTGTCTATTTTCTAGTTATTATTATTATTTAGTGCCTATATACTAGTTATTATTATTGTTTAGTGTCTATATTCTAGTTATTATTATTATTTTGTGTCTATATTCTTGTTATTATTATTATTTTGTGTCTATATTCTAGTTATTATTATTGTTTAGTGTCTATATTCTTGTTATTATTATTATTTAGTGTCTATATTTTAGTTACTGTTACTATTTAGTGTCTATATTCTAGTTATTATTATTATTTAGTGTCTATATTCTAATTATTATTATTATTATTTGTATTATTATTATTATTATTGTTGTTGTTATTAATATGTAGTGTCTATATTCTAGTTATTATTATTATTTAGTGTTTTATGTTCGCACCTTATCACCGAGACAAGGTCCTAGTTTTGTGAATTGTGTTCATTTGACAATGGCAATAAAAGTTTCTGATTCTGATTCTAAACGGAGACATACATACATATACATATATGTTAGGCAAGTTTTCTGGAATAAAACAATGTGTATTCACTTAAATTAATCCTGTATCGGTGCCAAAATAAAGAGATTAGGCTACAACAGTTTTCTTTTTGTTTATTTGTCTTTTTCTCCCTGGAGATTGCCACAGCGCAGTTGCACCTTAATTTGTCAGGTGTTTTTACGCTGGATGCCCTTCCGGTGCAAGAATAATTATGCGAGTGTGCGGGGGTTGAACCGTTTGCGCATCGAGATGAGTTTGTTAATTGAGAGGGGACTGTCAGATTGTTATAAATGATGTTATGAGCCTGATCGTGATTCTCATTTGAAATGCGTAAAATGGTCTTGTACTCGAGGATTGCTGTGGTTGCTGCTCGTGCGTAATGGAAACGCGCGGTGTGGTTTGGTCGCGGGAGGAGGCGGTGTAGCGCGGGAGGTGAGGCGGGCAGGCCTGCGCACGCCCCGCGGCCCCCTGACGCAGCGCCATCTCCCGGGGACCGCGATGGTGCGATCACACCACACCACCAGAGGAGAAAGAGAGCGCTTCCTTTTCCTCTCAACTAGGATACAACTCTGATTTTAAAAAAAAAGAGACCACTGCATTTTTTGTGAAACCAGCATCTCTACATGTATTACAGCCATTCCATTCCAGCGTCTGTTGAATTCCAACACAAACACAAAGCTGAGCTACTTCAGTTCTTGCACCAGGAGAACAATGTGAAAGACTTGTGGAGAGCATGCCAAGACGCATGAAAGCTGTGATTAAAAATAAGGGTTATTGCACCACATATTGATTTCTGAACTCTTCTTAAGTGTAAAGATTAGTGTTATGTTGTTTTAAAATGAATTTGATCTTGTTTCTTTGCATTGTTTGAGGTCTGAAAACATGTATCTTTTTTGTTATTTTGACCATTTGTCATTTTCTGCAAATAAATGCTCTAAACGATAATATTTTTATTTGGAATTTGAAGGAAATGTCAGTTGTCAGAGGGGTGAGGTGCTCCTCCATCCTGAGGGCAGGGGGGTGAGGTGCTCCTCCATCCTGAGGGCAGAAGGGTGAGGTGCTCCTCCATCCTGAGGGCAGGGGGGTGAGGTGCTCCTCCATCTCTGTAGTGGGTGAGTGGGGTCCTGTTCTATGGAGAGTGCAAAGCGTCCAATAGTCCTGTCGTTACGATCTGCAGGTTGGGTGTGGGGAGTCCTATGATTAGCAGCTGTATGAGTTACTTTTGTGAGTTTAAGAAGAAGATTGACTTTATTGATCTCCCATAGAAGAAATTGTCCTCTCCATTTAACCCATCCTGTTATTAGGAGCAGTGAGCAGCACATTACTGCGTCCGGGGACCATCTCCATGATCTTCTTGCTTCGGTTTGGGATGTTTTGGGTTTTGTGAGTTTAGTCTGGTTTTTAACAATGAGCATATCAAAAAAGCAGGTAGAACAATACAACAGAATCTAGTCCTGGTCTAGTCCTGCTTTAGTTCTGTTTTAGTCCTGGTTTAGTCCCGGTTTAGTGCACAGGCTAATGTTGACACAAGCCGCTGCTTTCACCTAATATCTCCATTTGATGCAGAAATAATATGATAATAATATGACTCACCCCGTGTCGCTCTGTTGTCGGAAAATTTGCGTGTCTCCACGTGTATTCGCGTATTCACTTATATCCCTGGACTTTCTAAGTATCCGACCGCACTTTTTACACGATCTCCGGAGAAACAGACGTGTCCCGAACGTCTCCCAAACGTGTCATGTGTCCAAGTGGAAGTTAAAAGTTCATTTTCACAAACGTTCTTCTCGTCATGCGAAAATAGTACATAAACTCCGTATCAGTGAAGCGGCGAAGCACGTATCAATCCCACCACTTTTGTGCGTAATTCTTGCTGGCTGGAATCGTTAAGAGAATCGTTAGATAAACTGCTAATCGATTCCGTGGAATTGAAACACTCGATTCCCATAGTAGATTCCCTAGTTGACAAATTGAATTTCTCCTTCAGCCGTGGAGTCTACCTGGACGACTGAGGGATTCTACCCGCTTAACTTGACAAGGTTATTTTCTGATGATTCCACTTATGTTTTTTTATTTGTCTGTGTGGTGCAGAGTGAGAAGCCCGTCTCCGGACTACCCCTCGTCTAAGATGTCCCAGAGCACAGCCACAGAAGAGGGAGGCACGTTTGAGCATCTGTGGAGCTCGCTGTAAGTCCACCACACACCTGCACATCACTATCCATGAGGGCTGTCGTCATAGCAACTAACAGGGAACAAAATTTACTCATTTTTGAATGAGGAAATCTTTCAAAAAACACATTTCTGGAACTGAACCTGGACTCAACTAGGACTAAATCTGGAACTGAACCTAGACTAAACTAGGACTAAATCCGGAACTGAACCTGGACTAAACTAGGACTTAATCTGGAACTGAGCCTGAACTAAACTAGGACTAAATCTGAAACTGAATTTGGACTAAACTAGGACTTAATCTGGAACTGAACCTGGACTAAACTAGGACTAAATCTGGAACTGAACCTGGACTAAACTAGGACTAAATCTGGAACTGAACCTGGACTAAACTAGGACTAAATCTGGAACTGAACCTGGACTAAACTAGGTCTAAATCTGGAACTGAACTAAACTAGGACTAAATCTGGGACTGAACTAAACTAGGACTAAATCTGGAACTGAACCTGGACTAAACTAGGACTAAATCTGAAACTGAATTTGGACTAAACTAGGACTTAATCTGGAACTGAACCTGGACTAAACTAGGACTTAATCTGGAACTGAACCTGGACTAAACTAGGACTAAATCTGGAACTGAACCTGGACTAAACTAGGACTTAATCTGGAACTGAACCTGGACTCAACTAGGACTAAATCTGGAACTGAACCTGGACTAAACTAGGACTAAATCTGGAACTGAACCTGGACAAAACTAGGACTTAATCTGGAACTGAACTAAACTAGGACTTAATCTGGAACTGAACCTAGACTCAACTAGGACTAAATCTGGAACTGAACCTGGACTCAACTAGGACTAAATCTGGAACTGAACCTAGACAAAACTAGGACTTAATCTGGAACTGAACCTGGACTCAACTAGGACTAAATCCGGAACTCAACCTGGACTAAACTACGACTTAATCTGGAACTGAGCCTGAACTAAACTAGGACTAAATCTGAAACTGAATTTGGACTAAACTAGGACTTAATCTGGAACTGAACCTGGACTAAACTAGGACTAAATCTGGAACTGAACCTGGACTAAACTAGGTCTAAATCTGGAACGGAACTAAACTAGGACTAAATCTGGAACGGAACTAAACTAGGATTTAATCTGAAACTGAACCTAGACTCAACTAGGACTAAATCTGGAACTGAACCTGGACAAAACTAGGACTAAATCTGGAACTGAACCTGGACTAAACAAGGACTTAATCTGGAACTGAACCTGGACTCAACTAGGACTAAATCTGAGGGCTGTTATCATAGCAACTAACACAAAATAAGTACTAGTTTTTGAATGGGGAAATCTTTCCAAAACCACATTTCTCCATGGTGATAGAAAACTTTTATCTTAACCATATTGTGGACGATTATAGCCACGAGGAAGAGATCGTCCTCCAGGCCCTATAAGAGTCAGGTTTGTGGAAATGCAAGTCCACTTACAGTAAGATTGGGTTTTTCAGTGCATAAAAACATCCAAAAGGAAAAAAATACAACAACGGGCATTTATTTTAGTCAATTTTTTGGCAAAAATGTACATGAAATGGCATTAAAAACATCACTCAGTTCACAGTGTACATTTAATCGTCCAAACATCGCAACACTTGGAACTGGAACTGGAACTGAACCTGCACTAAACCAGGACTAAATCTGGAGCTGAACCTGGACTAAACCAGGACTAAATCTGGAACTGAACCTGGACTAAACCAGGACTAAATCTGGAACTGAAGCTGGACTAAATTAGGACTTAATCTGGAACTGAGCCTGGACTAAACTAGGACTAAATCTGGAACTGAACTTGGACTAAACTAGAATTAAATCTGGAACTGAACCTGGACTCAACTAGGACTAAATCTGGAACTGAACCTGGACTCAACTAGGACAAATCTGGAACTGAACCTGGACTAAACTAGGACTAAATCTGGAACTGAACCTGGACTCAACTAGAATTAAATCTGGAACTGAACCTGGACTCAACTAGGACTAAATCTGGAACTGAACCTGGACTCAACTAGGACAAATCTGGAACTGAACCTGGACTAAACTAGGACTTAATCTAGAACTCAACCTGGACTCAACTAGGACTAAATATGGAACTGAACCTGGACTAAACTAGGATTAAATCTGGAACTGAACCTGGACTAAACTAGGACTTAATCTGGAACTGAACTAAACTAGGAATTAATCTGGAACTGAACCTAGACTCAACTAGGACTAAATCTGGAACTGAACCTGGACTCAACTAAGACTAAATCTGGAACTGAACCTGGACAAAACTAGGACTTAATCTGGAACTGAACCTGGACTCCACTAGGACTAAATCTGGAACTGAACCTGGACTAAACTAGGACTTAATCTGGAACTGAACCTGGACTAAACTAGGACTTAATCTGGAACTGAACCTGGACTAAACTAGGACTTAATCTGGAACTGAACCTGGACTAAACTAGGACTTAATCTGGAACTGAACCTGGACTAAACTAGGACTTAATCTGAAACTGAACCTAGACTCAACTAGGACTAAATCTGGAACTGAACCTGGACAAAACTAGGACTAAATCTGGAACTGAACCTGGACTAAACAAGGACTTAATCTGGAACTGAACCTGGACTCAACTAGGACTAAATCTGAGGGCTGTTATCATAGCAACTAACACAAAATAAGTACTAGTTTTTGAATGGGGAAATCTTTCCAAAACCACATTTCTCCATGGTGATAGAAAACTTTTATCTTAACCATATTGTGGACGATTATAGCCACGAGGAAGAGATCGTCCTCCAGGCCCTATAAGAGTCAGGTTTGTGGAAATGCAAGTCCACTTACAGTAAGATTGGGTTTTTCAGTGCATAAAAACATCCAAAAGGAAAAAAATACAACAACGGGCATTTATTTTAGTCAATATTTTGGCAAAAATTTACATGAAATGGCATTAAAAACATCACTCAGTTCACAGTGTACATTTAATCGTCCAAACATCGCAACACTTGGAACTGGAACTGGAACTGAACCTGCACTAAACCAGGACTAAATCTGGAGCTGAACCTGGACTAAACCAGGACTAAATCTGGAACTGAACCTGGACTAAACCAGGACTAAATCTGGAACTGAACCTGGACTAAACCAGGACTAAATCTGGAACTGAACCTGGACTAAATTAGGACTTAATCTGGAACTGAGCCTGAACTAAACTAGGACTAAATCTGGAACTGAACCTGGACTAAACTAGGACTTAATCTGGAACTGAACCTGGACTAAACTAGGACTTAATCTGGAACTGAACCTGGACTAAACTAGGACTTAATCTGGAACTGAACCTGGACTCAACTAGGACTAAATCTGGAACTGAACCTGGACTAAACTAGGACTAAAAGCGGAACTGAACCTGGACTAAACTAGGACTTAATCTGGAACTGAGCCTGAACTAAACTAGGACTAAATCTGGAACTGAACCTGGACTAAACTAGGACTTAATCTGGAACTGAACCTGGACTAAACTAGGACTAAATCTGGAACTGAACCTGGACTAAACTAGGACTAAATCTGGAACTGAACCTGGACTAAACTAGGTCTAAATCTGGAACGGAACTAAACTAGGACTAAATCTGGAACTGAACTAAACTAGGACTAAATCTGGAACTGAATTTGGACTAAACTAGGACTTAATCTGGAACTGAACTAAACTAGGACTTAATCTGGGACTGAACCTGAATTAAACTAGGACTAAATCTGTAACCGAACCTGAACTGAACTAGGACTAGAATTTATTTTCTATATTTTTGATCTCTGTTCCACGTTCTAGAGAGCCTGACAGCACGTACTTTGAGATGCCTCCTGGAGGACAGGGACCGGCCGGGGAAAGGGCGCTGGGCCCAGGCAGCAGCAGCTCCTCTGGGCAGCACCGCTCCCCCACAGACGTCTCCATGGAGGTCTACCACATGAGGGACATCAACGACAACGTCATGGTAACGAACTTCTGTCAATAATTAGGATGCTCGGAATGCGTAAGGGAAGTGAGGAATAACTTTGGGCCACTGCAAACGGTTTAAAGGTTCATTGTGTAACTTTTATGTGGCATTAAATCTTTCTATTTTCATGGAGACCAAACCAGACCAAGTTACAAGCCAGATCTGTGGAGAGGCAACCCCGCTCACAGTCAGAATCCCTGTTTTTCTAGGTATTTTTTAGCTTAAAAAAAACACCTGTAATTGAATAAATGTAAGGTAGATCTGTTTAATGTCACACTGTGGAACATTCCAGGCAGAGCAATGACAGAAACAAGCAGGTGGCGGACCTCCAACCAAAAAGTTACATAGTGCACCTTTAAAGCAGACTTATTAAGCAAAAAGAACTTTCCAGCGAAGTTGTATTTGGAGTGATTTGTGCATGTTTGAGCAATCTTTAATCACTTATTTTCAAGATGCCATATGGCCGTTAAACTAGAGCTGGGCGGTATGACCAAAAATTGATATCACGGTATTTTTCAAAATTATATTGGTATCACAGTATTTGACAGTATTTTTTTTTTCCATGCATGACTAGGTGTTAACCCCATTTCCTAATAATTTAGAGAATAATTACCTCAGTAAATCTGACTTGGTAAAACATATCTGGGTCCAGCGCTTTAATCATCTTCCTGAAGCTCCTTTCTCAACAGGACTAAGTGGTACCATGTTTAAGTGGACAGTAATAGCGTTGGTAATATCGTTCCACCGTTTGCTTTTCTTGTCCTAGGCAGTCCAATTAGCAATCCAATCCAATCCAACTTTATTTCTATAGCACATTTTATAAACAGAAAGTTTCCAAAGTCCTGCACATAAAATCAATACAACTAAAAACATTACTAAAATAGCAATAAA
This sequence comes from Paratrypauchen microcephalus, assembly GCA_036785185.1. Taxonomy (NCBI): domain Eukaryota; kingdom Metazoa; phylum Chordata; class Actinopteri; order Gobiiformes; family Gobiidae; genus Paratrypauchen; species Paratrypauchen microcephalus. The sequence continues at coordinate 845,036 of JAVJIX010000103.1, read as the reverse complement.
TAAAGTGATAATAATAAAATAACTAGAAACAAAAGCAGAGCGTTCCATAACTTAGGGCCAACCACAGAGAAAGCCCTTTCTCCCCAAGTTTTAAGTCTAGTCTTAGGGCCCACAAGCTGGAGCTGGTCCTCTGACCTCAGAGCGCGCACCGGTCTGTAGATTTGGATGAGGTCAGAGATGTATATTGGGGCCAGTCCATTCAAAGCTTTAAAAACAAACAATAAAATCTTAAAATCAATCCTAAAACGAACAGGAAGCCAGTGCAAAGACGCAAGGATAGGGGAGATGTGCAAATGCGTCTTTCAGTGACGTCTGAGTCGCTACAAGTTTAGCCCGGCAACATTTACAGAATATGTTTGTTTGATCAACGCCAGATTTTTTTTAAAGCCGAAGTACTTCCACACAACTGACATGGCTCCTCTTTTCAGTATAAGTTCCTCTGTTTCTAACAACAACATCCATGTTGTTCACCGCTCAACACACACTGTAGCCTTGTCCCAATTAGATGGTTATTGATCTGTATGTGTAATTTGCGTGGTGCGTGTTGTTAGCATTAGCGTTAGCCAGGTGTGTCGGCTCTGTGGGCTGGACCTGTCCCATTTCAGCAACAGCCTTGCGGTCCGCGGAGGCTAGTTCGAGGGCTGCAGCTTTTGCAGCCTTCGGAGCCGCCGAAAAAGCGTCCGAAAAAGTAAAGCCCTCGAATTGGGACACGGCTTATGCTTCTACCGCTCTCATGCCACTACAAAACAGTCCCCCGGCACGACGCGCGACGTGTTCCCTACGTTTTATACGCACACACTCACCGGTATTGCGGTAAATGAAAAATTCATATCATTAAAAAAAAACACCGGTATTCGGTATGCAACGGTATACCGCCCAGCCCTACGATAAACCCATTTTTTCACCTCCACCTATCTCTTTTATTAAGTCATTTTAGATGAATATTGTGTCCAAATTCTAACATAAGATCCACGGGTGTCGTAGATTTGAACTATCTGGCACACGCAAGCATAATATGACTTCTTTAAAGTGAACTATCTCAGTTTTTTCTTTCGCAAAACAGCGAATCAAATATACCTGTAGCTTGTCTATGCATGTTTACATATAGACCAGGTTCAAAGCATTGCTGATTAAACAGTCCATACCTGTTCCCTCTCTTGTGGTTGGTTTTCCCTCTCCTCAGTCCCACCGGAGGACGTGGGGCGGGGCAGAGGCTAAAGAGCTCAGAGCCCAGACCCCATGCTGCTTCTATAACGACCATCTGCGTGGGTTTGGGCAGGTATTTCTCACAAAAATCTGGAACATATCATCATGGAACAAACAATCGGGTCCCAATGATGTGAGGCCTAAAATATAGATAAGAAACTGTAGCTACCCTGGTTTTCTTTTCCTTTTCTTTGAAAGAAAGAGCGACGTGGGGCCGTCCTCCCGTGGACCCACCACCCACAGGAGGATCCATAAGGGGTCGGTGCAAAGAGATCTGGGCAGCGGTCAAAGGCAGGGGCCTTGGCAACTAGATCTCCGGACATGAAGACTAATGTATGCGTCTGAGTTTAATCTAAAATCAAAATGTACAAATCCATTAAAACATGAGCTGTTTAATAATGAATTGGATAGTAGGGGTGTGCAAAAATATCAAAATATCCATATATTGTATAGTTGGGCTGCTGTATTGACTTATCACCAAGAGAATATTTTTTTTGGTATATTTTACTCAATAATTTTGTTACAGTGCTACAGTTTTGTTGCTTGTTGCACTGTTTTAATTATTAAAATGGATGTGTTTCATATGAACTTTGCACAAGAAGTGGTTTAACAGAAACATTTAGTATCACAGCCATGATTTAGCCTTTATTTTTTTTATTGAACCGTGTCAAATCGATTTGAAATATAGTCTATCGAATCAAAAGTCGAAGTCAATGTGAACTTTATTGTCAATCACACCATGTAACAGCCATTACACAGGGGGATGATGGCGAAATTGCATTTCCCCAAGCTCCAAATGTGAAATTTAAACGTTAAAAACACACACAAACCACACACAAGGAAGATGACATGTACACAGACATCAGTAATAAATAAAATAACACAAAATATACAGGCAGACAGACAAAACAAATTAGGTAGTTATTTTGATTGATTGATTTTTTTTTTTTTAATGAAGGTGCAATATGTAAAAGTGCAGAGTGCTAAAAAATAGTAGCATGGATATAGGAATAGTTGTTTGGAGTGGTTAACATGTTCATGGAATTTTCTTGAGTCCATTGATTAGCCTGATGGCCTGTGGGAAGAAGCTGTTGCTCTGATATTGTCGCACCCCATGCTGCGGTGACGTTTCCCGGATGGTCGGAGGAAGAACAGTTTATGCGCTGGGTGGGTGGTGTCCTTGATCGTATTGACGGCGCTCTTGCAGCAGCGAGATGTGTAAAAGTCCTGAATGGGCGGTTGGGGTGATGTGTCCTCACCACCCACTGTAAGGCCTAAGGTGAGGATGCTCTCAGTCTTACCCCTGTAGAAGATGGTGAGGGCAGAAGGGTAAAGGTCAGCTCTACTCATCCTGTGGAGGAAGTGAAGGTGTTGCTGTGCTTTCTTGACCAGGGAGGTGTTGTTATTAGTTCATGTGAGGTCGGGAACATGGAGCTTTCCACAGATTCCACAGCACTACCACTGAAGGTGAGCGGGGTGTGTCACGTGTTTCTTTCTGAAGTCCATTGTTATTTCTTTTGTTTTACTGAAAGTGCACTGTATCGAGATATGCAGCTCTGGAAAAAAATAAGAGACCACTGCAAAATGATCAGTTTTCTGATTTGACTCCTTATAGGTATGTGTTTTTGTTTTTAGTCTATAAACTACTGACAACATTTCCCCCAAATTCCAAATAAAAATATCATCGTTTAGAGCATTTATTTGCAGAAAATGACAAATGGTCAAAATAACAAAAGAGATACATGTTTTCAGACCTCAAACAATGCAAAGAAACAAGATCAAATTCATTTTAAAACAACATAATACTAATGTTTACACTTAAGAAGAGTTCAGAAATCAATATTTGGTGCAATAACCCTTATTTTTAATCACAGCTTTCATGTGTCTTGGCATGCTCTCCACAAGTCTTTCACATTGTTCTTGGGTGACTTTATTCCACTCCTGGTGCAAGAACTGAAGTAGCTCAGCTTTATGTTTGTGTTGGAATTCAACAGACGCTGGAATGGAATGGCTGTAATACATGTAGAGATGCTGATTTTTTTCCAGAGCTGTGCATTGTATCGTGGCACATGTATCGGCAACTTCTTGATGATACCCAGCCCTATTGGATAGTGGTTATTTTAAGGAGGCTCTCTGATGAAATGTTGTTCTTAGAGATGGTTTAATGTACATAGTTTCTTTAATGTATTTTGCACCTGCCCAAGGACTGCAGATGCAAAGTAGCTCGTAGCTAAATGGCACAGAGCATCTTTTCTCTATGAGATTAATATTTTCTGTGCACTGTTCTTGTTTTAAATAAATAAATGAAATGACTATAAACACTGACGCCCCCAAAATGATGATTCCACCTCTCATATACTGAACGATGAGTCGATATAATGTTTATCAAAGGGTTTGTGAGAGCCTGGAACAGATCAGTTTATAGTATTCTGTCTATTTCCTTCTTTCACAGTTTAAAAATCAGTTTCCCCAGCTCTAAATTATGAATTAAACTAGGTTAAAGGTGCACTATGTAACTTTTTGGTTGGAGGTCTGTTAGATGCTTCTTTGGAAATGTCATCGCTCTGCCCGGAATGTTCCACAGTATGACATTAAACAGATCTACCTTACATTTATTCAATTACAGGTGGTTTTATAGCTCAAAAATACCTAGAAAGACAACATTCTGACTGTGAGTGGGGTCTCCTGTCCACAGATCTGACCTGTAACTTGGTCTGGTTTGGTCTCCATGAACATAGAAAGGTTTAATACCATACTGTGAAACATTCCAAGCAAAGCCATGGAGAAAAGCGTTTGACGGACCCTCCACCAGAAAAGTTAAACAATGCACATTTAAGGTTCAGGTTAAAAATGAAGGATGAGGTTTGTATCCAAGAAATGAATGTACAGTCCCCATAATTGATGTAAACTACTGCCAATATGCACCTACGGCCTCATAAGCACCAACCAAAGTCAAGGGTCTTCCCATGGATCCAACAACGGCACAAACGGACTACAGCAGTGATTCATTTCTTGGATTACAGTTCTTATCGTCTCCTGCTCGAGGACGGTCTCTCGATGTGGAATATTGCACGATGTAGTGTTTACGGGGCAAGTCTGGGCCTGCCTGTCCCGCTAATGAAGAGTCATCACATAAAATGGAGGAGGAGGAGGAGGGAGGTACAGTAGTTAGCTGTGGATGGATGCACGAAGGGCCCAGAGTATCTGTATTAAACAAGTGCAGAGGAGAGGGTAGGACATAAGACTTCAGAGAGGATTTAGGAGGTAGGGCATATAGGGGCGAGGACAGAGGACAGTTGGACGAATCATGGCCGCAAACACGCTCATGTAGAGGTGGACATTTTGGTGGGACAGGAGATGCTTTGCAGTGGGGTAAGTCACAATTTAATTTAATTTTATTTTATTTTATCTATCTATCTATATAGGGAGAGTATATATAATTCTAAGGGTTTGTTAAATGCTGTTGAGAAGCCTGGCTGTCAGTCTCTGCCTCCTCTGACTGGTGAGACGGAGAAATGTCTTGCCCAAGGACACATGGGCAGATATAATTGGAGGCCAAGTGCTTTCTGGGTTCACCACTTCTTGAAAATTAAAAAATATATATAAAAATTTTAAATAGTTGTAGCAATTGTCACCGCGATAATCTTTCGTCAGGAGTGCAGGTGTGTAGTAACTGCCAGCGTAGTTTGTATTAAGAATTTAAATGAAGTTAATTACATACTGTATTTTTCTAGTAAAAGTTTAAATCAAAATGCATGACGTATATGAACTTAACATAACTCATGTGCATGTTACAAGTTGATTTTTGAAGAGACTTGTTCTGCACTTCTGCCAAAAGGAGGCAGCATTTAGACACCTTTTTGGAAGACTTTTTATGCAAATAGTTTAAACACTAGGAGGAGAGAGACTAGCCAAAATATGTATTACTAAAACATAAAAAATACTTTCAAATAATATTACACAAGTAAATAAAAATAAAAAAAACAAATAAAGAGATAGACTAGCAAAAAATATGGATTAATAAAACAAAAAAAAACTTTAAAATAATATTGCACAACTAAATAAAAATAATATTAAAATATTAAAATAAAATAAAACATTAAAAAATGCTTTAAAATAATATTACACAAGTAAATAAAAATAAAAAAAAACAAATAAAGAGATAGACTAGCAAAAAATATGGATTAATAAAACAAAACAAAAAAACTTTAAAATAATATTGCACAACTAAATAAAAATAAAATTAAAATATTAAAATAAAATAAAACATTAAAAAATGCTTTAAAATAATATTACACAAGTAAATAAAAAGAGATAGACTAGCAAAAAATATGGATTAATAAAACATAAAAATGCTTTAAAAATAATATTGCACAACAAAATAAAAAATAAAATTTAAATAAAATAAAATAAATAGAAGGGGAAATATAGAAGAGAGGACACTGAATAGATGCACTTTTTTGATGTTTTATTTGTTATTCTATTCCACGGACCTGAATAAGTAACTGACCATCACATCACATGGGCATTAGTATCACTGGTCACTCCCGTCCCGCCCGTAGTTGTAAATCCTCTCGATTGAACTTGTCCTTGTCTTTTGTGCCGTTTTCGTTCCGAGGATGAGGCTTGTGTTTGAGTGGCAGCTTGGATGGGTGCCTGTAGGGGACACTTCTAACATGGTGGACAAGCCAGGGTGTCCAAACTTTTTTCATCAAGGGCCACATATGTAAACACAGACGAAGCAGAGGGCCGGTCAAGGGCCATAGACTGGTGCTCACACGTTAGAATGAGCTATCAGTCCTTTATTCATGCTAAGATCCTCAAAATGACACAATAAATATTAAATATTGTCCTATCAAGGTAGATTTTCAAAAAACCTGCAGTCAAAAGTTCTACTCAAGGTAATTTGGGCCAATTCACATGGAAGCCATAGTTTGGACATGCCTGATATAAACAAACAATTTTAAAGGTCCCATGACATGGTACTTCTTGATGCTTTTATATGGCTCCTTAATGGTTCCCTAATACTGTAAATGAATCCTTCTTCAAAATCAACACTCACTGCATGAGATATGACTCTGACAGTCTTCATGAGGCTAGATAGGTCTCTAAAATGCTTTATTCTGAGTGTTGCTTCTTCACTGCAAATGAGAAGGACAGAGAGATTGGCTGAGGAGCGGGGAAGGCGGGTTTCCCCCGCTCGAAGCGCAGCTCTGCACCGCTGTCTGCTCACTTCCGTGAGAGACAGATGAGAGACTTTGCAATGAAAAAAAGCATATTTACACAGAAAATAAAATTAAACCACTGGTATTTCAGAGGTCCAGAGGGTCGGGTAAGGGACTTGCGAGCCTAGAAACACTCGGACGTGCCTCCAGGCAAATAAAAAAACGCATTTCGCATTGCGTAGCGCATTCACAGTCCAAACTCTATGGGCGGGATATACAGGGACGCTGAGCGGAGACAGAGGGAGGGGCTGGAGCTGCATTTGCCGATCTGACGTCAAAAAGGTGCCTTGTCCGAACTCGCCCGTTTCAACACTGGTTTTGTGTAACGCAGAAAAGGACCGCAAATGCTCAGTTTAGACATTTCGCAACTTTTAGCCATGGGGGGGGGGGGGTCTAAACAGGGTAGGGGAGCTCACATTAACGTTCAAAAACCTCAGAAAGTGAAAATTTGATGCCATGGGACCTTTAACTTTTTTTTTTTTTATCAGGCTTCTCCATAGGCTGTATATAAATCATCATACATAATATACATAATCCTGGTGTTTGTAATGGTTTTAATTTGCTATTTTGTCCATAAATATACATTTCTATTCCTAATATGGAACTCCAAATTTACCCCCATGAGCTTCATTTGACTGGACTGGAACGTTACAGGTGACATCACATTCCCTTAGTCCACTTCTTTATACAGTCGATGGGCAGCACGGTGGCTCAGCTCACAGCACGAAGGTTCCAGGTTTCTGTTCGGAGTTTGCATGTTCTCCCTGTGTCCGGGAGGGTTTCCTCCGGCAGCAACAGTTTCCCCTTCAACCCTAAAGGAAAGTCTCTGTGTTAGAGCGCAGAGCTGGATTAAAGGTACGCTTTATCAATCCATCATGAGGACAATGGTGCCTATGGTGCATGTTTGGGTTAATGTGGGAAACGATATGATAACGAAATAATATTGTATTTTATATTTTATTACTTATTTTTCTATTTTATTGTGATTGGTACATATACATTTATTATATTTTTTTATTTTTATAATTATGTCTCATTGACACCAGTCTGTTAACCTGGGAAATCCCAGGCTGCTTTCGTTCGTTCTGATCTGAAAGACAGCCTGGCAACTATGGCAAGTGAGCTCTCCCGATTCTGGGAGCCAATCAGAGAGCGGGGAGGGGTGGAAAGACGGTGACGCGTACTACGTGACAAACGGAAGCTTGTAGTTTGAACAGGTGTAAACCAGGCAACCAGTCTATTGCTCTTTTTTTGCTATTCCATCTATTTTTTGTTACCCTTTGTTATATATTATATTTATTATTTATTATATTTATTATTGAGTCTCTTCCTGTCCCGCTCTGTGCTGCTCGGGGCCCAGCAGACAACAGTGTAGAGGAGAGCAGAGGCCACCACAGAGTCATAAAAAGTCTTGGCGACTTTGGCCCTTCTTGTACAGGGCGTCGCTGTTGTGGGACCAGTCCAGTTTATTGTTGAGGTGAACACCCAGGTACTTGAAACTGTCCACAGTCTCTATGTCCTGCCCCTGGATGTTCACCAGTGAGTGAGGTAGTGGTCTTCTCCTGAAATTAAAGCTCAGGTGGTTGTGCCCACACTAGTCCACAAAGTCTCTGATGACCGAGCGGTACTCCAGCTCGCTCCCCTCAGGCAGACACAGCCCACAATGGCCGAGTCGTCAGAGAACTTCTGGAGATGGCAGCTGTCCGTGTTGTATGTGAAGTCCGAGGTGTAGATGGTGAAGAGGAAGGGTGAGAGGACAGTTCCCTGGGGGGCCCCAGTGCTGCAGACTACCACCTCTCACTCACAGCCCCGCAGCCGCACATACTGTGGACGGTCAGTGAAGTAGTTGATGGTCCAGGCAGCGAGATGTCCATAGATGCATTTTATATGAGTCTGACGGAGCCATGACACCTTTAAAAGTCGTAGAACACAAATTTTAGATCTGTATCATAATGCAGTGAGTTGTTATTGAGGTTGCAGTGATCGAGATACCAGAATTTGAAGTAAAAAGTACGGCTCAATGGCTTTATGATCATTTGGGCCAATTCAGCAGGATCCCGGGGGCAAACAGAAGTTGGTCAGAGGGCCGGATTTGACCCCTGGGCCATAGTTTGGACACCCCTGACAGACTATGCTATATATGGCTGATTGTATGCCCTATGTTCTGTCTATTTTCTAAGCTGCATCTGTGCTCTTTTTTTGCTCTCTATTAACCCAAGCAACTTGATGTACAGCTTTAAATGCACATGTATGAAGAAAAGACAATACAAAATACAAAACGGCATTTTCATCAAGTTAAATGTTGAATTTGAGTGTCCAGATCATGTGAATCCGCTTCTGGTCATTGTTCCTTACTAAAATATTATATATATTATTAATACTTTAATGAGCTGTTAATATTAGGTTACAGGGTTTTTTGTTGTTTTTTTGTTTTTGTTTTTTTGTTTTCCCATTTTCTTCTACTTTCTCCATATTTTCAGGTCGTGGGGTCAACGGTCCAGGTCCACTGCCCAGATCACAGTGCACCGGCCCCCATGGATCCCCTGTGGGTGGTTGGTCCTCAGGAGTAGGTTACAGTTATGTACAAAAAAAAGTAATATTTAGGTTAAAAACCATTCAAATAATTAATTTAATGTGGAGAATTTCAGATAAATGCATCTAAAAAATTTAAAATTATAATGAAGTACAGCATCTAACTTTTTTTATTATTCAGGAATCTTTTTTTTTATTTATTTATTATTATTAATTTGAGCATTTGGGTTTACAGTGTAGACTGTATAAAGAAGTGGACTAATGGAGTGTGACGTCAGCCAGCTCCAGTTAAATGAAGCTCACGAGGCTGGCAGCTAATGAGCGAATTTGGAGCCAAGTTCCATATCAGAAAAAGGAATTGATTTACAAACAAAATAGCAAAATAAAAACACCAGAATCGTGTAGAACGGGTTAATACGAACATTTTAAGACCAAAATGAGGCTCGCAGCAGGAGTTACAGAGAAAGGGCGGACAATTTTTCAATGCAAAGTCAAGTGGAGCTGATGGAGCCGGAAGTGTCCCCTTTATTCGTTTTTTATACGTATATACAATTGATACTAGAAGTAGCCCAGCCAAAGTGTCCCCATAATCCCAGTTGGGAAAGTTTTGTAGAGTCCATCCTGATTATTAGACCTGCAGGTGGGAGCGCAGAGAGAGGAGCAGGGCTGGATCTGTGTGGGTTTTGTCTGGACTTGTTCTATCGTACAGGTAACACTGCTCCACACCTGGAGGTCCATGTGTCACCCCGCAGAACACCTCCACACACCTGCCTGCAGACGAGGAACTGTTTACATCTGGATAGTAACTTCTTTCAACAATTCCAAAATTAATCATCTTTAGTTCACTGTTTGGACATGAATTGTACTCGAACGGTCCATATTAGGCTATTTTCCGATCTATGTTCTACTGTTTTCCTCATCACAGACAGACCTGGAGTTGTGTTTTGTTTCATTCACACAAATCCTGTATATTTAGGCTGAGCTTTTGTATCACATGGAAGTTATGTGGTAATACAGGAAGTGCTCCACTGTGTTTTTAAACTTCACACACCTTCACTGGAAAAATTTGGATGATTTTCAGACCCATCTAAAAGTGCTGTTGTGCTGCGTCAGATCAGACCAAACTGTATTTATTTGACATGCAAAGTCTACAGCGCAACAGTGACCTCCCGTAATTTAATTTAATTTAATTTAATTTAATTTAATTTAATTTAATTTAATTTAATTTAATTTAATTTAATTTAATTTAATTTAATTTAATTTAATTTAATTTAATTTAATTTAATTTAATTTAATTATTTTATTTTATTTTTCCCCATAGATACAGAAAAATTCCAAATATCAAGAATTCAAAGATGTGGTAACTAATATCCAATATGCAGTTGCAAAAATGTTTAAAATGCAAGATTCTGTGAAATGCTTTAATAACAGAGTTGTTCACAAAGTTTCAGAAACAGCCAAAAAACAAACAAACAAACAAACAAACAAACAAAAAAAAAACATAAAATTATAGGTCTTGTGGTCATTAATTGCCAAAGAGCTGATAGCCCTGAGCAAGCTTTAAAAATAATTTCAATATTTTTTTGTTTTTCGGAAAGTCTATTGGAAAAATAAACAATGTCCTCGTGGACTGGGGGGGGTGGGCGGTCACTGTCCATACAGACGTGTGTCTAGGCTCGTCCAACACTTCCTCGGTGTGTTTCAGTTGTTTGTCCCACTTCAAATACCTGAGTTGGAAAAGCTCAACTTTTGGCTAAATTTGCATGTGCCAACATGTTTCTCTGTCTGCTCTTCACATGCAAAGGTGTTTGACTCGATTATGATGCTACGGTCTGAACGTAACACTAAACTCAGTCATTTTATTCAGGCTTTTAGTGTTTTTGTCCTTCCACTTACATTAAAGGTGCACTGTGTAACTTTTCTGCTGGAGGGTCTGTGAAAAACACTTTTCTCCATGGTGATGTTATTGGTTTGTCTGGAATGTTTCACAGTGTGGCATTAAACCTTTCTATCTTCATGGAGACCAAACCAGCCCAAGTTACAGGTCAGATCTGTGGAGGGGCGACCCCGCTCACAGTCAGAATGCCTGTTTTTGTAGGTATTTTTGAGCTATAAAACCACCTGTACAAATATAAAGTAGATCTGTTTAATATCATACTGTGGAACATTCCAGGCAGAACGGTGACATATCCATGGAAACAAGCAGGTGACAGACCCCCCCAACCATAAGTTACACAGTGCACCTAACTTAAAATCAGATGTTACGTCCAGACAGTTACTTACTTAGTAGTTTCTCCCAATACTTTTTCTTACTTTACTTATTTCTTTGACCAATACTTTGTACTTCTACTTGAGCAGTGTTATGAAGTAACAGTACTCTTACTTCAGTACATTTGTTTTTCTAGCCTAACCTAACCTGTGGATATAACACAAACATACAGCTCTGGAAAAAAACTAAGAGACCACTGCAAAATGATCAGTTTTTCTGATTTTACTACTTATAGGTATGTGTTTGGGCAAAAGGAACATTTTTGTTTGAGTCTGTAAACTACTGACAACATTTCCCCCAAATTCCAAATAAAAATATTATCGTTTATAGCATTTATTTGCAGAAAATGACAAATGGTCAAAATAACAAAAAAGATACATGTTTTCAGACCTCAAACAATGCAAAGAAACAAGATCAAATTCATTTTAAAACAACATAATACTAATGTTTACACTTAAGAAGAGTTCAGAAATCAATAACCCTTATTTTTAATCACAGCTTTCATGCGTCTTGGCATGCTCTCCACAAGTCTTTCACATTGTTCTTGGGTGACTTTATTCTGCTCCTGGTGCAAGAACTGAAGTAGCTCAGCTTTGTGTTTGTGTTGGAATTCAACAGACGCTGGAATGGAATGGCTGTAATACATGTAGAGATGCTGATTTCACACAAAAAATGCAGTGGTCTCTTATTTTTTTCCCAGAGTTGCATTTGTTTTTGACACAAACAAAGCATGTGTTTCTCTGATTGGTTAATCCACCTGTCAATCATGCCCTCTGAAATCAGGGAGACAGGATCCAGATCCACTCGTCATTGTAAAGTTTTTTCAAATTGTGTTTCTGGCTGGTCAGGTAAGAAACGTAGTACAACAGTGTTTCCAATAGTCAGTGTCTACATGGCCAATTGCCTTCAACAGACGCTGGAATGGAATGGCTGTAATACATGTAAAGACGCTGATTTCAGAAAAAAATGCAGTGGTCTCTTATTTTTTTCCAGAGCTGCACATAAAATCTACAGAGACTTGTATAACCTTGGTGTGTCCTCTCTCTTATTGATTGAGTCTGTTTGAGTTCCTGTCTTACCCCATATCCTCAGTGCTCTTTGAGTCCATGTATAGATCCATACTTTGGCCCAGGCCTGTATCCTCCTATAACCCAGAGGCGGTGCACTGAGTCTGGGCCGTTGACCTGTTCCTCTCCCCTCCTCTGTGGAACAAAAACACTGGTGATTAGGTTTAGGACGGTTGACATGGGGACAGCTGAGGGGGGCATATGTACCGAGGGAGATAGTACTGAATATATGGGCAAAAAGGCTGTGTACTTTTTGAGTATCCGCCTATAGGACCAAGCTTCTTTGCTTTCTCTATTACAGTTTAAAAATTATTTTTTTTTTTTCTTTTTCAAAAGAGACAGTTTTTTCATTAACCTTTTATGTTTTTGTGATGAACTTACATGTAAAGTCAAAGTGTACTTTATGGTCAATTCACTATGTAACAGACATTACAGAGGACTGAAATTGCGTTTCACCAGACACCAAAACCTGCGTGAAGTTGGCCCCCCATCAAACACACACCTACACAAAAACTATGTCAATCGTTTGTGCTTCGTTTGTGCTGTTTTTCTTTTTTAGGTCAAATTGGGGTTAGGGTTAGGGTTTGCTCTAAAATGGCCCAAAATGGTGTCAATTGTTTGCGCTTTGTTTGTGCTGTTTTGTGCTGCAAAAAGTTTCGTTTGTGCTGCTTTAGTTTTTGAGGGGGGGCTGGCTGACCCCAATTTGACCTATAAAAGGATCGTTAATATCTCAAAAACTAAAGCAGCACAAACAAAACTTTTTGCAGCACAAAACAGCACAAACGATTGACATAGTTTTTGTGTAGGTGTGCGTTTGATGGGGGGCCAACTTCACGCAGGTGACACCAAATGTGCAATTTAAACTAAACTAAACTATAAATATACATAAAACATACAGGTAAACACACGTTTCAACAAGAAGGAAAGTTTGAGGTAGAATGAAATGTGCAATATGTAAAGTGCAATAAGTGAAGGTGCAATTTGTAAAGTGCAAGAGTGCCGAAAGCAGCATGGGCATCTGTGTGTGTGAGATTGTTTTTTGGATGTCAGTAACAGGTTCACGGAATAAACATAGTATACATTTTCTGACTGGATAATTTTCTGAAGAACAAAACATAAAATGGCAAAAGGAGAAATTCAATTTGTCAACTGGACAAAATGCTATGGATTCTACCTGGATACGGAGGGATTCTACACAAAATATAAAATGTAAACATAAACTATTCTGACATCCTGCATTTTTATTTGTTATTCAAAATAACAAAAATGGTGCAACTCTAAACAATAAAATCTAAATTTGCTTAGAACATATTTTTGATGCATTTGCAGTAGTCCTATAAAGCATTTTTCGAGTCCTTTTACAGTTTTATGCATTTTTTTATCCACACCCTAGTCATGGTGGTAAGCTATTACTGTAGCCACAGCTGTCCTGGGGCAGACTGATGGAAGTGAAGCTGCCTCTCTGACCACCACCACACTCAAACACACCACATACTAGGGCGTAGTATGTGGGCGAAGCGTCTTGCGGGCAGTGGTTTGTGCTGCCCCACTGTGGCCCATGGTATTAACTGCAGTCTCGCAGCGCTGAGCTCCTGAGATCAGACGAGATGAGGCTTTACGAGTTATTTTACATTTGGTTACGCTTCATTTTCTTTGAACCTAAATTGCTGCTTTTAACTCTGTTCACCTCATGACCCTCCATACGGTTTGACTGTCATCCTCTCTCTAAACATCTTCCTCTCTTTTTCTGTTCCCCACTGATTCTATCTATCTCTTCACTTTCCCACACTTCTTATCTCATGTCTTACTACATCGCTCCCTCTGTTCCCTTTTTACCCTTTCCTTACTCTCACCTCCCTTCATTTCTACATCTACCCCTCTCTCTTCTATTCTATGTTCTCCCCTCTGCCGTCTCTCCTCTATCTCTTTTCCTCCCCTCCTCTATCCCGTCTTCCCCTCTCTCTCCTTCTGTCCCCTCTTTCTCCCCTCGTATATGCCCTCTTCCCCTCTCTCTTCCTCTGTTTTCCCTTCTCCCACCTCTTTGGATGATTTTCAGACGCATCTAAAAGTGCTGTTGTGCTGTCTCAGATCTGACCAAAATGTATTTATTTTACATGCAACAGTGATCGCCCATAATTAAATCAAATTTAATTTAATTTAATTTAATTTTTTTTTTTTTTAATTTAGTCAATTCTGTATTAATTTCTCCCCATAGATATAGAAAATTTTCAAATATAAGTGCTGTTGTGCTGTGTCAGATCAGACCAAAATGTATTTATTTTACATGCAACAGTGACCGCCCATAATTTCATTTAATTTTATTATATTTTTAGTAAATTCTGTATTAATTTTTCCCCATAGATATAGAAAAATTCCAAATATAAGTGCTATTGTGCTGTGTCAGATCAGACCAAAATGTATTTTACATGCAACAGTGACCGCTCATAATTTAATTTTATTAAATTTTATTAAATTTTATTTAATTTTATTTAATTTTATTTATTTAGTAAATTCTGTTAATTTTTCCCCATACATCTAGAAAAATTCCAGATATTAAGAATTCAAAGACACTGTGGAGGCTCTCTTTCTCCCCTCCTATATGCCCTCTTCCCCCTCTCTCTCTCTCTTTCTCTATATTTTCCCTTCTCCCGCCTCTCCGTCCCCTCTTTTCCCACTCTCTCCCCCTCGTTCTCCCCTCTGCTGTCCTCTCCTCTCTCCCTCCTCCCTCGTTCCAGCCCCAGACAGTGGTGTTTGCTCAGAGCAGGCCTCCACAAGGTGTTCGGAGCATGTGTGTACTTGTGCCCCTGCGTTGCCTGTCTATGTCTGGGCATGCCATAATTAGAATGCACTATACCATTTTTTGGGTTCCCATCCCTCTTTCTTTCTGTCTTTCTGTCTGTCTCTCTCTCTCTCTTTCCTCTCTCTCTCTGCACCTTGGTCCCTGTCAGTCGCTGGGTCATGTTCACTGTTGCCCGGTTGTCGATTTAAAACTACTACTACTACTTCTTTGAGCGATGCAGAGTCCCGCTTTTGGGTCGTGCAATTTCAGACTGTTTTGAGTGAAGTTTTGCGCCTGAGAGAAAATAGCGGTAGAGGATGTACTACGTGAAAAAAAAGGTAAAAATATGATCATTTTTATTTGGAATATTTGTGGAGTTTTAAATGGAAAAGTCAGAATATTAGAAGTTGGGATTGTAGATAATGCAGTTGCTGTTTTTTTGGCTGGAATTTTTGGCTTTTTGGTGTTTTTCTTACATTTTCATTTGTATTCCTGAGTTTTTAAATAAATGACAATAATTCATTTTAAGTTATCGTTGTTAACTAAAACTAATACAGAATAAGTTTTAACAATTTCAGTTTTTATGGGAATGAAAAACACAAATTTCTTTCATGCATTTTTGTGGATAAATGTTATAATTGAACTTAGTGAAATGTACTTGCAGTCCGTTTACATTCACATCAGTGCAATTAAGCTAAAAATAAATACATGTATATATTTTTTTCTCTTTAAAAAAAAAATCCTAAAATAACAAAATTAATGCATTATAAAATTGCATGTTTTTTTGTACTTTTTTCAAACTTTGGCTCTTTTAACAGTTGGAGTGTGCCGTGTTTGCGATCCACAGCTCGGGTCCATGCGTGTTGTCACATGTTTCTGCTTGAGTAATGTTGTCGTGGAAACAGCAGTTTTGGAATTACACTTTTTTTTTTGTCAGAAATTCAGGCTTTTACACGCAAACTTTTTTATTTTATTTTGTATTTGTAATGTATTTTTTCAGTTGAATATTATTGAGGCTACAGTAGTTCATATACAGGTTTTATAAGTCAAAAGGTTGGTGGTTCGAATCCAGCGAACTATCCAGTGTAACTTTTCATGTGGGGGAGTCTGTCACCTGCTTGTCTTTAGAAATTTATACTTTTCTATTATACTTTACCTGAAATATTCCACAGAATGCATTGGATCTATTTATCCATCTACTTGTCTGTGTGTCTATCGAAAATCAATTAATCAATTACAGACGTTATTGCAAAAAAAGCCTTCAAAATCCTGCATTCTTACTTCTAACTGTGCGTGGGGATGGGCTGCCACAGATATGACTTGTAACTTGGTCTAGAGGTGTCACCATGGAGATAAATAAGCTTAATACCACACTGTGGAGCTTTCTCCACAACATCACCATGGAGAAAAAAGTTGTTGCACCATCCTCCAGAAAGTTGCAGTTTATATTTAAAGGTGCACTGTGTAACTTTTCTGGTGGACGGTCCACTACTTGCTCTCCTCTCCACAGATCTAATATAGAACGTGTCACTTGCTGTCTCCGTAGAGATAAATACAGATAAGAGATAAATACAGCTCTGCAAAATTCAGTTTTTCTGATTTTACTACTTATAGGTATCTGTTTGGGCAAAAGGAACATTTTTGTTTGAGTCTATAAACTACTGACAACATCTCCCCCAAATTCCAAATAAAAAATATTATCGTTTAGAGCATTTATTTGCAGAAAATGACAAATGGTCAAAATAACAAAAAAGATACATGCTTTCAGACCTCAAACAATGCAAAGAAACAAGATCAAATTCATTTTAAAACAACATAATACTAATGTTTACACTTAAGAAGAGTTCAGAAATCAATATTTGGTGCAATAACCCTTATTTTTAATCACAGCTTTCATGCATCTTGGCATGCTCTCCACAAGTCTTTCACATTGTTCTTGGGTCCTAATTTAAACCCGGTTTTGTCTTGGTTCACACCGGGTTTAGTCCTAGTTTAGTCCTGGTTTAGTCCCATTTTTAACCTGGGTTAGCCCTGGTTCAATCCATGTTTAGGTCTGGTTTAGTCCTGGTTTAGTCCCTGTTTTAACCTGATTTAGTCCTGGTTTATCCCTGGTTTAGTCCTGGTTCAGATCTGGTTTAGTCCTAGTTTAGACCTGGTTTAGTCCTGATTCAGATCTGGTTTAGTCCTAGTTTAGACCTGGTTTAGTCCTGATTCAGATCTGGTTTAGTCCTAGTTTAGACCTGCTTTAGGCTTGGTTCAGACCTGGTTTAGTCCCAGGCTTGTGCTCTCCACAAGTCCTTCACATTGTTCTTGGGTGACTTTATTCCACTCCTGGTGCAAGAACTGAAGTAGCTCAGCTTTGTGTTTGTGTTGGAATTCAACAGACACTGGAATAGAATGGCTGTAATACATGTAGCGCTGGTAATTTCAGGAAAAAAAAAAAAAAATGCAGTGGTCTCTTATTTTTTTTTCCAGAGCTGTAAATATGTGATACAACATCGAACATTCCAGGCAATATCTCCATGGAGAGAAGCAGGCACCTGAAACGTTGCACCTTTAAGTGTAAATATGCCGTGTGAATGAGTGAGACTGTTGGTGTAAATTGGCAGCCATGTTTTTGTCACTTAGCCCCAGGGCAGTTGTGATTTTACCAAAGTAGGTTACTCCAGCGTTTCTGAATCTTTGTCAACAGCAACGAGCGAAACAAGTTACGACGTACGACAATTCTACACCCTGTTGGTATTTTTATTAGGATTGCAGTTGGCACGTCTAACACGGAGGAGTGTGGACGTGACCACTAATGGAGATAAATACGCCTCCTGTCATTGTGTTCTGACTCAATTAGCAGAAAATAATCTTATTAATAATACTTCTAAGGTTGCTAATTAGTAATACTTCCTTTTGCTACTGTAACTTAAAGAGCTATTTTCTGATCCGTGTTATAATATTGTTTCCTCATCACAGACAGACCTGTAGTTGTGTTTTGTTTCATTTACGCAAAAAGTTCTTCTCTCAAACAGAAATCGCACACTGTGAAATCATGTGGTAATACAGGAAGTGCTCCACTGTGTCATTAAACTCCATACACCTTCACTAAAATCATTTGGATGATTCTGGCCCTGGAATTGCCGATCACTACTGAACTAAAAGGTAAAAAGTAGCTGTTAACTTGAAAACTACCATTTCATGACATCACAAGGTGGAATAAAACATTTTGAGCTTTGGAGATGTGGACAGACTAATGATAAAGAGTTACTCAAACATGTGTGAATGAAACAAAACAAATCTCCAGGTCTGTTTTTGAGGAGGTAACAGCATTAGAACACGATTTAGGCTACGTTTATATGATGATGGTCTGAACAGAAAACGCAAAAGTGGCGTCGCGTTTTCAGTTTTTATTCCGAGCGTATTCGGGAGGAAATCTGCGTGCATACGGTGACGCAAAAGTGTGTGGAATTCGATTGGGTATGCATGCCAGGCGGCTAGGTGGCGCTGTGATACATTATCGCTATGTCCGCGCGCATGCGTAGAATCTTCCTTCTTCTCATCTGCGCTGCGAAAAGCAAAACAAAACATGGCTACCGGTAGCAAAAATAAATTTGTGTGGTCAGACTACAAAGCAACAAAGGCGCGACAAGGTCCTGCCAAACAAAGTACACTGATATATGGACCGATGTGACGTAAATGTGTACGCGACGTCAGCAGATTTGACCAGAGTTTTGTGTCTTGGGCAGTGTAGACAAAAACGCTACGGCGGAGCATATTCAAGTTTTCCACTTTGGAGGGCAGCTTCAGTTTTTTGCGTTTTTAAGCCCCAAAAATGCCGTCTCCGTCTAAACGAAAGGCAGTTCCGATAAAATATTTTGTCATTTTTACCCATAAGCATTCTTGTGTAAACTTGCCCTCAAAGCTCACAGGAGTCAACTTTGAGTAGTATAGGACCTTTAAAATCATCTTTAAAGTCATGTCCCCTGTACACTGTTGTTGTGTCCTTTAGCAAGACACTTAATTCACCTCACTCATAATGTTTTTAAAGCAGACCCATTATGCACAAATGTCTTTTTAGAGCTTTTTACCATGTTATAGTTGTTTCCCCTTCTCATTTAAACTGTGGAGTGACTCGTGCGTGTTTGAGCAATCTTTAATTCCTCAACACTGCCAATCAACTGCGTTCTAAATGCGTTAAATCGATATTTTGGTTTAAAATGTCTAAATTATAACACAATAAAAGCAGAATATATTTTCTTTAAGTGTTTAAATCAGTTTTAGAATTATTATTACGCACCCCCTAACCAGAGGGCGGCCAGCTCAAATGTCCAACTGCTGCAGGCTGATTTTGTGTGGATTATGTTGTGTCCATGGGCAAGACACTTGCCCACTCAAACTGCCTAGGAAACTTAAAGGTGCACTCTGTAACATTTATGTTTGCATACAGCTCTGGGGGAAAAAAATAAGAGACCACAGCAAAATTATCAGTTTTTCTGATTTTACTACTTATAGGTATGTGTTTGGGCAAAAGGAACATTTTTGTTTGAGTCTATAAACTACTGACAACATTTCCCCCAAATTCCAAATAAAAATATGATCATTTAGAGCATTTATTTGCAGAAAATGACAAATGGTCAAAATAACAAAAATACAATGTTTTCAGACCTCAATCAGTCACTGCGTGCACATGGACGAGTGTAATCCGATTGCAAACGGATTGGGATTGTATCGAATTCATGTGCACAGGCTAAGGATCGTATAGGGATTGGTTTCCCAAATCCGATTGGAACCCCTGGCTTAAGCCGATAGTAATCCGCTCGGTGCCGCCTTGTGCACGATATCAGATCGGTTTGGTGTACTGCGCATGCGCGGGAATTTTCACCTGGGATTTCACCTGAAAGTGGCAGGAGGCGCCGACGCCGTCATAAGTAGCGATTGTTGCTGGAAAAGTCAGATGAAATCATGGCTGCGAAGAAAGAATGCACAACACGTACACCATTGCTGCTCCGTCAAACTCCTCGAGCACCGTCTTTGTATACCGCCACGTAGTTTGTTGTGTTTTTATTGAGTAGCCATCACCCGGAAGTAGTTGGACTACAGCGCCACATAGCGTAGCGGAGCCGGCCAGGTCGCTGACCATTATCCGATTACACGACTTTCATGTGCACTTGAATTGGTGGACAGACCATCCGCCGAGTAACGGGATCGGATTTGGAGAAATCCAATTCAATCCTATCATGTGCACGCAGTGAATGCAAAGAAACAAGATCAAATTCATTTTAAAACAACATAATAATGTTTACACTTAAGAAGAATTCAGAAATCAATATTTGGTGCAATAACCCTTATTTTTAATCACAGCTTTCATGTGTCTTGGCATGCTCTCCACAAGTCTTTCACATTGTTCTTGGGTGATAAAAGGAGAAGTTCAATTTCTCAACTGGACAAAGTTTGTTTGGTTGAAAACATTTCGCCGCTCATCCGAGAGGCTTCGTCAGCTCTGGCCCTCATGCTGGTTAGACCCTGTTTATATCTAGCTGCAAGGGAGGAGCTACCTACCCTGAACAAAGCTCTGAACCTATCCCAGCTCCTCTGTCTCTTTTGTTTTACGAATTCCTCTGGCGTCTTGTATTAGCATATCTATAAGCCCTAGGCGGCGCTCACTACACTGAAATAGCTCTGAAACTATCAACTAATCTGTCTCTTTGTATTTCAAATTTCTCTGGCGTCCAATTCCCTATTCAAGACAACGACCCTCTCCACCCCTCTGCAATGGCTTGTCTGTCCTAATGATTCTTTGAGAATTAGTAAAACAAAAGAGAGTAGCTGGGATAGGTTCAGAGCTTTGTTCAGGGTAGGTAGCTCCTCCCTTGCAGCTAGATATAAACAGGGTCTAACCAGCATGAGGGCCAGAGCTGACGAAGCCTCTCGGATGAGCGGCGAAACGTTTTCAACCAAACAAACTTTGTCCAGTTGAGAAATTGAACTTCTCCTTTTATCATGGATTCTACCTGGACGACTGAGGGACTTTTCACGCATTGTTCTTGGGTGACTTTATTCCACTCCTGGTGCAAGAACTGAAGTAGCTCAGCTTTGTGTTTGTGTTGGAATTCAACAGGCGCTGGAATGGAATGGCTGTAATACATGTAGAGATGCTGATTTCACAAAAAATGCAGTGGTCTCTTATTTATTTTTCCAGAGCTGTATATTTCTTATCGCTCAATGGCTATAGCCTATTCGCAAATCAAGTTGGCCTGGTGGCATCTCTTACTTACGTTTAAGGCAATACTGTGGAACTTTCCAGGCAAAGCATTAGCATCTCCATGGAGAGATATTTTTTCACATTCAAACATGTATTTATAGGATATTATTTAACACAAAACGCCGAAACGAAACCCACCCGAAATACAATAACGATTTTCACGCGTCATAAAAGACTGGGAGCTGTGCATACCTGTCTGTCTGTGGCTTCTGTCTTTGCCTCATGCGTGGTTGATTTCTGACAGGTGCGACCGGAGTCATTAACCTCCCCTGCCCTCACCTGAGCAGACCCAACACCAGCCCCACCCCCACTTCCACCCCCCTCCCCCAAAACCGACAGGTGAGGAGGGGGGCGAAGAGGGCAATTAGCCAAAGCGCCATTACCCCTGTGTTTTACAACTTGTACTGCCCCAAGGAGCTGCTGCTAACTCCATTGTGAGTCGAGCTGTCAGAGCGGAGATTAGCGGAGAGATCCTGGGTTCAATTTGTCCCGGTTTAATTCAGCATCAGTTAGGGCAGCAGGATTAATCGAAATTGCAATTAGCAAATCGCCAAGAATGCAGTTTTTGGAGTACCGTAATTTCCTTCGCATACAACAAAATCGCTGGTCTTATTCTGCAAAAAAAAAAAAAAAAAAGCTAACCGTGTAGTTTAGATCTGTACAAACATGCTCTGAAATGCGACTCGTGTTTTAGTTTGTCACCTCATATTTCAGTCTTTGTGCCAATTCTTCTGAAAGGGTTTATTTTCTGGGCAGATTTAGTATTAAAAGATCTTTTTTACAAATGTTTCAGCCTGGTTTTTATTTTGTTTATTAAGGACATCACAGTCACATTAGACAAGATGCATTGCTTTGAGTTTTCAACACCTGTCCGTAGAAAAAATATAATCTACATGCATAAAAACAAACAAAACATATTAGTTACATACAGATAAGAAAATATGGCATTATTGCAGTGTCACTGAGGGCATCTTTTGTTGGAAACGTACAATAATTTTACTTTACTTTTTAAATTTGTTGCTATTTCCAATTTTGAGGGCCTGTTTACACGAGAACGCTTACAGGTAAAAACGACAAAATATTTTATCGGAAGTGCCTTTCGTTTAGACGGTGACGTTTTGGGGGCTTAAAAACGCAAAAAACTGAAACTGCCCTCCAAAGTGGAAAACTTGAATACGCTCCGCCGTAGCGTTTTCGTCTACACTGCCCAAGACGCAAAACTCTGGTCAAATCTGCTGACGTTGCGTACGTGTTTACGTCACATCGGTCCATATATCAGTGTACTTTGTTTGGCAGGACTCCCAGTCCACACCTTGTTGTGTCTTCATTGCTTTCTAGTCTAACGTGGTCTGAAGCAATAGTTGAAGTTTGTCTGACCACACCAATTTTTTTTTTACTACCGTTACCATGTTTATTTTTGCTTTTTACGGCGCAGATGAGAAGAAGGAAGATTCTACGCATGTGCGCGGACATAGTGATAATGTATCACAGTGCCATCTAGCTGCCTGGCATGCATACCCAATCCAATTCCACACACTTTTGCGTCACTGTATGCATGCAGATTTCCTCCCGAAATGCTCGTCTAAACGCGGAATAAAAAGTGAAGACGTGACGCCACTTTTGCGTCTTCTGTTCAGACCGTCATCATATAAACGTAGCCTAAATCAGCTGATCGCAGTTCCACAGTCTGGTCCCTTTGGCAGAAAAAGGACTGACCAAGAGTTGTCCTACACATTGGGACAACACAATTACCACTTGTAGTACTTCTTGTAGTAGTTCTGTGTGCACAGTTTATGGCAAATTCTGAATTCAGTGGTTAAGACAAAAAAAAAATATTTACAGTTTCACTCTTACTACTAATTAGAGCTAGGTTCTTGGTTTTGACATTGATTAAAGGGGGGTTCACTACCTACTCATTTCCATGGAGATGTAATTGAAATTCATGGTATTAAACATATCTAATTCATATTTATTGAAGGTGCATTTATTGTTTAATTTTTCTGGTAGAGGGTCCGTGAGATTAAACCTTTCTGTCTACATGGAGACCAAACCCAGACCCAAGTTACAGGTCAGATCTGTGGAGAGGCGACCCCGCTGACAGTCAGAATCCCTGTGTTTCTAGGTATTTTTGAGCTGTATAACCATGAGTAATTGAATAAATGTAAGGTAGAGCTGTTTAATGTCATACTGTGGAACATTTCAGACAGAGCAATGATATATCCATAGAAACAAGCAGGTGATGGACCCACAAAGTAAAGTTAAAGTTACAAAGTGCAACTTTAATTGTTATTTATCGTGGCTATTTATTAATCAAGGTACGTATTTACCTTGAAATACCTTGAAAAACATTTGGACCTGTAAGTTGGCCTTGTGGCACCACTTGCTTGTTTCCATGGATGTAGAAGGTTAATGCAACACTGTGGGACATTCTAGGCTATGCAATCACATCTCCGGGACGGCAAGCAGGTGATTGGCCCTCCACCACAAAAGTCTGAAACAGGAGGTCTTGAGGTTCTCACCCAGGAAACTGTCAACAAAACAAATGTAAATTCCTGTAATATTGTTCATTTTAGCATGCCGAGCAGGCTGCATTTTCACCACGCTTTTCACTTTCAGGCAGAGATTTGCTGTCACAGTAATACTAATAAACACTAAAATTTCAATTGAGCTGTCAATTTAACGGTCAGTCTACGTTCCTCCCCTCACCTATGGTCATGAGCTTGGGGTAATGACTGAAAGGACAAAATCGCGGATACAAGCGGCCGAAATGAGTTTCCTCCGCAGAGTGGCTGGGCGCACCCTTAGAGATAGGGTGAGGAGCTCAGTCACACGGGAGGGGCTCGGAGTAGAGCCGCTGCTCCTTCACATCGAGAGGAGTAGCTGAGGTGGCTCAGGCATCTGTTCCGGATGCCTCCTGGACGCCTCCCTCAGGAGGTGTTCCGGGCATATCCCACCGGGAGGAGGCCCCGGGGAAGACCCAGGACACCCTGGAGGGACTGTCTCCCTGCTGGCCTGGTCCCCCCGGAGGAGCTGGAGGAAGTGTCCGGGGTGAAGGAAGTCAGGCAGTCCCTGCTTAGACTATTGTCCCCACGATCCGGCTCCGGATAAGCGGAAGAAAATGGATGGATGGATAGAAAACCGCTAAAATTAGACTTAGACATTACACAGTGGACTTATTTTGATCTCAAGAGCTGCTTATAAAATATATCTATGAGACCCATTTTACTCAAATACATGGGAAAAATTGGGTAGAGTCCATTTAAGCCAATAAACTATGTAGGGCTGCAACGATTAGTCGACGACGTCGACAATAAAATTTTGTTGACATGAAATTTCATTGTCAACTAGTCGTATTATTTAAGTATCATTTTAATTTGGAACTTAATACTCGTCTGTGTCAAGAATCCGCAGGTCTGACAGCAAACAGTTCAATGTCTTTGTTACACATCTGCTCCTTCACTGTACAGTGTCCAGGTTTACACCATTTCTCGTTCAGAAGAAGAAGTGAACTTTATTGATCTCACACTGGAGAAATTCTTCTCTGCATTTTAACCCATCCTATATATATATATATATATTATATATTAGGAGCAGTGGGCAGCACACACATTAGGGCGCCCGGGGACCATCTCCATGATCTTCTTGCTTCGGCTTGGTCAGGACCTAAGCTGGAGGTACCTATACTGTACTCCCTCTGAAATCTAACGAGCGCCGCAAGCTCGTCCGTCTTGTTGGCGATGGCGCGCACATTCCCCGTTACGATGGAGGGGAGGACCGGCCTGCAGCGTCTCTTCTTTTCCCGGAGTTTACGTCCCGCGCGGCGTCCACGGCGTGTCGTCCGCAGGATCTCGTCAGGGATAACATGCCTGTCTCGGGGGAACATAACAGCGCTGCGCAGCGCCATCAGCTGATCCTTTGTGTAGACGAGCGGAGGACGGGGTCCCTTACACATCTTAAGCCGAGACAGGTAAATAAGCCACCAAAAGTGCGGAAAAAATGCAGCGTCGAGTAGCCTGGGAATTCCCAGGCCGCTTCCGTTCGTTTCGAACTGGAAGGCAGCCTGGCAGCTCGTCCAAGCGAGAGTCCCAGATTTAGGTCCCCAATCAGAGAGCGGGGGAGGTGTGGCAAGACGGTGACGCGTACTACGTGACAAACGGAAGCTTGTAGTTTGAACTGACAACTGACATGATTGGCTATGGACTTACGTATACGCTCAATGATAGACATTCATAACGCCCAATAAACGGCCGTTGGCGATCGCTAACCACACCTCCACTACGGGATTTTTCGAAGCGAGCTCCCAGACCCATATCTCACTTGTGATATGGTCAGGTGTTAACCAGACTAAGCGTCGAGTGCAGCCCAAGCTTAACGAACAGTGTTGACAAAAATATTTACAAAAGTGGGGCGGTTTAAAGGCAAAAAGTTAGGAAAGTTACGGAAAAGTGCGGGAGTGTTGTGACGAGCAGCTAGCTCGCGCCAGTCACTGTATCTGCATGTGAGGAATATTCCAATATTAGCACTAGTGCTAAACGGAATGGTGGCCATACGCAATTTGCTCACGAGTCATGGACAATCTTTTTCATTCTGAATGTAGTCTAGTCGTGGCAGTATTCCCTTAACAGAACGCTGTTTCACAGAAAACTTCAACTTTTTTAAAACTGGATACTGACAATATTCCGCTTTGAAACGGAATGCTTAAAACACGCACGCGTAACTGCGCTCACTAAATACCAACGTTAATGTCGTGTCCATTATCCTAGTAATATTTTTTTTCGTGACTAATCGTGACTAATTGTCACTGGATCTATAGATTAATCGACTACTAAAATGTATTTAATTCTAAATGTCTGTAGGTTTCTAAAATGTCTGTATGTTTCTGAATAGAGGCAGATTTTACAGTCCCAATATGAACAGTGATACTCTGTTTACCAGTACAATAACATACTATATAAAACTGAATATTTTACTGTGTGTATTTAACTATAAAGCATTTTCTTGTCCGATAATCAGGGAGTGTGCGTTAGCATGCCAGTTGTTGTCACAGCAAAACTCCGCACTGGTTTCTGAAAGTTGTTGAAAAGCGCTTATAAACTCATAACGGCTGTTTAAAAGGTGCACTGTGTAACTTTTCTGGTGGACGATCTCTTACCTTTTCATCTTCATGGAAATGCTGTTGCTTTGTCCGGAATGCTCCACAATATTGCATTAAATATATCTATCTCCATGGAGATCACCAAGACAAGTTACATGTCAGATCTGTGGAGAGGGACCTTACTCATAAAAAGACCTGTAAATGAATAAATGTGAGATAAAAAAGTGTTACTGTGGAACCTTTCAGGCATTTCCATGGAAAAAAAAAATCAGATAGCAAACCAGAAAAGTTACAAAATGCACCTTTAAAATGAACTAGTTTTGTTTTTCACACTTTTTAAGGTTCTTTAAGTGCAACAGCCCAAAAAGTGTCTATAATTTCTATGTTGCTTTTGTCATAGATATTGCGTTCACCAATTTTGTCTCAACCATTTCACCACAAACCTATCCTTAGCTACTCCAGCCCGCCTCACCTCTTTTTGTAATCCGACCTGCCTTAAAATCCCTCTCAAAGCCCCTATCTTTACCTGTATCCTCCCTCCTTCCCTCTCTCCTCTCATCCCCTCTCCCTCTTTCCCTCTCTGCAGTCCCAGTACAACCTCCTGAGCAGCAGCATGGAGAGCCTGGGGAGCCGTGGTGCCCCTGCCAGCCCGTATGGCTCGGAGCAGGCGTCTTCGTCGGCGGTGCCCACCCCCTCGCCGTACTCCCAGCCCAACTCCACCTTCGAGGGCCTGTCCCCGACTCCGGCCATCCCGTCCAACACCGACTACCCGGGGCCCCACGCCTTCCACGTGTCCTTCCAGCAGTCCAGCACAGCCAAGTCTGCGACGTGGACGGTAAGGACTTGTTTCGGTGTGGTTTTGTGTTTACAATATCAGAGGTAGTTTCCAGCAGTAGTCTGACTACATGTGTAATATTTTTTGTAACAGCACTCTGAGTAAACGTTTTGCAAACTCTTCCCACTGTAAGACCACAAGTGACAAAAGCTTGATGTTGACAATATGAAATGATTTAAACATTTGTGTTTCTTGCACCACTTCTTGAGATATGATTTAGTTTGTTATATGATTTATAACAATGATTTAGTTTCTTATGTGTATTTTGAAAGTACCAGATTTTGTGTATTATTTAATATCTATTCAAATTTCATAACAGTGACCAATCTGTGTCCCCAGATATTCACATGAAAAGTGGCTCTTACTGGTGACAACTGTAAAGCTGATTTATTTATTATTATTTATAATTACAAAAACATTATATATGAGGTCCCACTTATTTATGTTATAATTTGGTGTTGTTCACAAGACGATTATCCAATCAGAAAAGACGATTATCCAATCAATGCTGAAATCCAGTTCGTTTAAACGAACTGGGGTTTAAACAGGAGCTCTAGTCACATTTAGATCAAACAGAGGCATAAGTGACAGGATTTCAACACTGAATGTGGCAACTCAAATGAGAAACTTATGTGAGCCTATAACAGAAACAGTTTGGTCTTCATGTTCAATGTTTTGTGATTAAGAATAAATCAATATTCAATCTGGCTACTGGACAACAGTAGGTGGAACACAGTATTTTGGGTATTGTATATGCAGGATTACTGAAAAATATATGAATGAAACAAAAAACAAGGTATGTTATTTATTGAGGGAATTCTGTTTTAATTTACTCCAAAAATTAGGTATTTGTTAGGTAAAGTATAATATGGCCTTTTTATTCACGGGTTTCAAGCAAAGGCCCAACAGTTGCAGAAGTAATTAAGATATATTTTTGTTTGTTTTTTATGTGGAGAGGTCTTCACAAAATTTTGCTGGCCTGAAACCAATGAAAATTATTGCATAACAATATATACTGTATGTAATGCTCTGATAACAATATTGCATTTTTTCAACATAAATTTTATAGTAAGTTGAGTTAAATTAAAGGTGCACTACATAACATTTCTGGTGGAGGGTTGGTCACCTGCTTATCTCCATGGAGATGTTATTGCTTTGCCTGGAATGTTCCATAGTATGACACTAAACTGATCTACTTTGCATTGAAACAATTACTGTTGTTGTTAAAATCAGTTGAAAAATTTAAATTCTTTCCGCAAACAAGTTGACCACTCCACAGATCTGACCTGTAATTTGACTTAGAGCTCAAAATAAAATCTCCGATTTAAAAAAAAAAATCTGATTTCCGATTTTAATCGATTTTTCTCTGCCCTACTCAAAAACACATGACAGATGACAGATGACAGACAAATGGCTCAAAATAATGCATCGTTCTTTTATAAAACAAATACATTATACACCTTGCATCAATTAAGCTGTTATTCTTTAAAAAAAAAAAAATCACTTGAAGACCCTTACCTATTGCAGCTTTGTATCACATACTTCGGGTCCAAATCTTTCACCATGTTAATGAATCCGGGCTTTTCCACAGTATGTATGGGCACCATGTCTTTTACAATATGTGCTCGCGCTGTGGGGACCTGCTCTTCTCCGACTCCACTTCGTGCCTCTGTTTTAGGCGCTAGGATAAATTTGTTGCGCTGCTTCCTTTGTTTGCAACAGCTTTTGAACAGACCTTACAGCGAGCACTCGTTTGTTCTAAGTCCGATGCAAGAAAACCAAGCCAGTTCCATATAACAGATGTAGCAACACCTTTCTTGGTACAAGCTCCGGCTTTCCCTCAGTCGCTGCCATGCTAGTTTGTACCAATGTTTGGACGCGCCCCGCTAACTTACCCGTGTAGAACGTGGCGGCGCATTAGTTCCGCTCGCATTTAGAAAAATGTGTGTAAAATTTAAGAATTGAAATTTGATAAACATGACCTATGTGTCTCCAGGTTTGAGGTTTATATGTTGAAACCATATATTGTTGCTTTTACTGATAATAATACTAATTCTGATTTATTGTTAATCACAAAAACATTGCACATGAACCATTTATTTGGTGTTTTGGATCTCAACCCGAATCAGAAAGCAGAATGAGCCTCACATGAGTTTCCATTTTCAAAGCTGAAATCCAATTGGTTTAAATCCAAAATGCCTCTCTCTGATCTGAACGGTCACTACCTAAACCCCAGTAAATGCAGCCAATCATGAATCAGTGCTAGTGCGGCCTCTGCAGTTCAGGGAGTGAATTCTGGACGTTCTGAGCTTCACACGAGGCTTGTCCATAAACTGAGAAAATCTTGTACGTGTCTCTATCTGCAGGTTAAGACACTGGCAATCAAAGTTCAGTTATGTGTTTTTAGTTTGTTTTTTAATTATGGTTGTAGTACCTTTTTCAAGAGCCTAGGATACATACAGCTCCTTTAATGATGCACATAACTTTTCTGATGGATGAATTCACTAAGATGTTTTTGGTTTGCCTGAAATGTTCCACAATGTACCGTTCCCTGTTTTAAAGAGCCACTAAACACCAAATCCACTTTTATTTTTTACTGATTAACTGTGTAAATGGGTCTAAAATAGAAGTGTATACCTATCGCTGGCCTTATTTGGGCATTTTAGTGCATATTTGTTTGAAAAAATTCTGTAAATATCCCTCAAAAATAACAAACCTAAACATTACATACAATATAGCATGCCTGTAGCGTTATCCATATCACCATTCAGATCATTTTGCTATATATCGGCCCAACCCCAACCGTCTCCGGGGATGTTGTGCTTCTTTCGAGTAACTGTCCCACACGTGACTGGACATGCCCGGTTTTCACACACATTCAGACTCACAGCGCACAGGTCCGCACAAGCACAGACTTGCCCCAGACCAGAGAAAGTAGAGCATCTCTCACTCCCTCGCTCCCGCCTCATCTTGTCATCACTTTTGTAAAGATGCGTCAGAACTCGGCCACGAACAATCAAAACAAAATCAATACGTGCACCTGCGATGTCTAAGTGCGCGGGTTTATGTGGGATCAGAAATAACGGTTTGTAATTAGATGTATTGAAAGTGGAATTAATGACTTGGGAGGGGAGATACTGCAGGTGGAACTTAAAGAGCAGCTGTCCGTACGTGACATCTGTTTTAGAATTTATGTCTGATGTCAGTGGGAGGACGAAACATTAGATAATGCATGAAATCTAGTGTTTTCACAGCGCAGACATGAGAATGGGAAAAACTAAATCATATTTGAAAAAGCAGTGCAAGAAACATGATCAAATCGATTCATAAGCTTTTGTCACTTGTAGAATTACTCACAGTGGGAAGAGGAGCCAAAACCCAGACATGGGGACTTGAGACTTAGTGACTTGGACTCGAGTCGACTCGAGTCGCTGTTTTTATGACTTGTGACTTGACTCGACAAAAAATGAAATACTTGAGACTTGACTCGGACTTGGAAGTCTAGGACTCGGGACTTGACTTGACTTGAGACACGATGACTTGAATGACTTGCGTGGTCACATAATGTTTTCGTGCTCATTCAACGGCACTGCCATGTCCTGGGACGCAACGCGTGCACCACGTGCACCACCACCGGCACGAGGCCGCGCGTGCACCGGGGCTGCGAGCACGAAAACGATCCGCGGCGCCCGGACCGCGTACTCTCAGCCCCAGCCACAAACCAGCCGCACGAAATCAGCAAAGAGTGGCCCGTGGTGGTTTAATCCCGGTTTAATCCAGGTCTAGACCTGGTCCAGTCCTGGTTTCGTCCCCTCAGATGTGAGAGTTGCGCTGTGTTTGCGCTTGTGCTGGAGGGCTGTGGCGTTAATGTACTGTCTCTTGGCGTTGCTCAGATCAGTTGTTGGCTTGGTTTTGTGGAATGCAGGAGATCACTTGGGTCTACGTTCAAATAATAATAATAAACAAAACTCTCATCACTTTTTACTCTTACAAAGGTGTAGTCTAAATACACGAGCTCTCGAGGAGCGCGCCTGACCCATTACGCACGCGAGGAGTGGTGTGTGTGTGTGTGAGAGGAGAAATGTAACAAAGTTTAATATTAATAAGCTATTTGTTTTAGCTATTATTTGTTTCCTCACAAAAAGGGAATGCCATGGATATACTGTGTGAGTGTGAGTGACAGAAAGTGTGTGAGAGAGAAATGTGCAAAGAAAAGAGCAAAGAAATGTGACAGTTTAATTTACTGTAAGTTAGTATTTGTTTTAGCTGTTATTGTTACTTTGTAAAAGGATAGCTACTTTGTGTGTGTGTGTGTGTGTGTGTGTGTGTGTGTGTGTGTGTGTGTGTGTGTGTGTGTGTGTGTGTGTGTGTGTGTGCGTGCGTGTGTGCGCGTGTGTTAGAAAGTGTGTGTGGGACAGAGTGAGTTAGGGAGTGTAACAAAGTTTAATACAAGTTTGTTTTAACTGTTACTGGTTTCAGCTCAATGCTGAAACAATGTTGAAAACATGTGTTTGGTTTTTGATGTACAGATCACTTTTACCAATAAATAACCAATAATTACATTATCACTATTTTGTTTGAGTCTATGATGTATTTTACTGAACATGAGTATTTACAATACAAATATTTGATAACAGGTTGGGCACATTAGCCAGTGATGATTACTTACACTTTCTTATATATTGCCTTTCACTTTATTAAGATCAGATTTTGCAGCTAAAATTACAACAATACGCCAAAGGTGACTTGACTTGGACTTGACTTGACCTATTACAGGACTTGACTTGACTTGACTTGACATAGCCTGTGACTTGACTTGACTTGACTTGCCCAAGAAAAAAATACTTGAGACTTACTTGTGACTTGAAGGTGAAGACTTGAGACTTACTTGAGACTTGCACATGTGTGACTTGGTCCCATGTCTGCCAAAACCTTTACTTAAGCAAGAGTTCTGTCAATAAAAATATTAGTCAAGTCGGAGTAAAAGTACGTTACTAGAAAGGTACTCTGAAAAGTAAAATTGTAAAGTCCAAAGTTCTAGGCCCATAGTGAACATAAAACATCTGATAAACAAGACAATAAACACCATGACTAAAACATCACATATACCTGTAGTAAAAGTACAGTAAACTTGTATATAATACAGACAGGTAAGACACACAATGTGTAGCACAATAAAGCTCAAATGGTGTCATTTAAGCAGCAGTGTTAGTGTCATTTAAGTGTCTTTTAAGCAGCAGTGTCAGTGTCATTTAAGAGTCATTTAAGCAGCAGTGTCAGTGTCATTTAAGTGTATTTTAAGCAGCAGTGTCAGTGTCATTTAAGTGTCATTTAAGCAGCAGTGTCAGTGTCATTTAAGTGTCATTAAAGCAGCAGCGTCAGTGTCATTTAAGTGTCATTTAAGCAGCAGTGTCAGTGTCATTTAAGAGTAATTTAAGCAGCAGTGTAGTGTCATTTAAGAGTCATTTAAGCAGCAGTGTCAGTGTCATTTAGGATAGAATACAATAGAATGCCTTTTATTGTCACTATTCACATGTACAATTTACATTATACATACTCACAATGAGATTGAAAGCATCTCACTTCAGTGCAGACATTTAAGTAAACATTTAAGATATATAAAACACGGCATGATATTTACAACCCAGTATAGAGGAAAAAAATTAAATAAAATAAAAAAGTGCAAAAAGAAGAAAAGAAATAGTGCAAAAAGAGTCATTAAGCAGTAATGTCATTGTCATTCAAGTGTCTTTTAAGCAGCGGTGTCATTGGGGGAGGGAGGGCAGGGCAGGGAAAGAGTTCAGCATCCTGACAGCTTGCTAAAAAGCAGCTAAAAAACTAAATGTGAGTGAGTGCGAATTAGACATGAGCCCTCAAGATATTGTGAGAGTCCATTTCAGTCTAGTGCAGTCCATTCCGGCTATGCTTGTGTTGTAGGGAGTATTATACCTCTTATGATTTCGCAGTGTGGGGCGGGAGGGGTATCCATCTTTTATTCACAATATGGATGGAGCTTGTCCCATTTGGCTGATCCTCTAAATGTAGAAATTGCCTCAAGATATCCCATAATGTCAAATATGAATTGTCTAGAATGTAATTATTCTGATCAAAGGTCCGTCCCGGGCTTGTTTCCATATTGTTTTGCATGAAATGTTCCACAGTATGGCATTAAACTAAGCAATCTCCATGCAAACACCACCAGGCCAAGTATCACGTCAGATCTATGTGGATGTTAAGCAATGAAAAGATGTTTAATGCCAGATTGTGGAACGTTACAAGCGAAGCATTAACATCTCCATGAAGCCAAGCAGGTACCAGAAAAGTTACATAGTGAGCTTTTTATATTTCCCCCTTAATTATAAAACATTATACATTTCCTGACAAATTTACGGGCATTTTTTGGAGAAACATACACCATCTTGCTTCGGATTAAAACACACACTTTTTCGATACTTTAGGAACATGAGTCTGGTCACCGGTGAATCTCTGTTTTCAAATGGGCGTGATTGACAGGTGGACTAGCCAATCAGGGACACGCATTGGTTTATCCATATTGAAACAAATATGGATGCTCACACGGACAAAAGAAAGGGAAAAAAATATGACAGGGGATTGAAAATGATTGTGGATTTCTGCAGAATCAATAACACTAAAGTATGTCAATCTGAGAGAGAAATTAAAATTTATTTGTAAATGATAGGTGGCCAGTTAGTTCCCTCATTTCACGTGCATTTTTTATTATAATATTGTGATGTGTGAGCTACTGCATCCAAGAAATTTCCCTTGTGGATCAATGAAGTTTGTCTAAGCCTAAGAAAAAAGCCAAATCATCTCATTTTTTTCTGATCATGGTCCCTCTGATTACGGATTTTGCCGTTTACGTGTTATTTAAGTAATCGTACATGTCCAGAAATCAGATTATAATCAGATTTTGGTGTGCTTCTGATATCCCTCTGTATAAAAACTACAGAGAGATCATTTTGGAATTACCAGTCACATTTTCCGGGAGTAAACCTTACCTTAGCGATGACAGACGGGTGAAACGCGATGCCGGTTGGGTGCTCTGACCCCGTGAGGCGTCCTGGCATGGGAAGGTGTCTCCCTTGGGTGTCACACAGTTGACCTCTCCCAAACAAGGGCCCCATCGGACAAACTGCACCTCCTTCACTCGGGACATTTATCAGTGCGTATGAATGGGACGGGGGGCTGTTTCAGAGGCCTCGGGGGTAACCAAGCGTGGCCGGGGTCTACGGAGAAGTAAGCAGATCCACCTTCTGGGCATTAGAGGGGTGACCTTTGCCCCTTATCTTTTGTTTTTGGTGTTGTTGTGAGCTAAAGTTTAAAATGCACTCCTAGATGTCAGCTTTGGCGCCGACAGTTCAGTGTCATTTAGCTGTGTTAGAGATCTGTCAACCCCCTTAGCTCATCCTCAGGTGTTTCCAAGCATCAAAACATCCACAAATGCTTTTTCCCTTCCCAAAGTGGAGCGTGTATTATTCGTGCGGTATGGTAACACAGCATTTACGTTTTGCATATTAAAAGTCAGGTTCTGAAAGAGTACAACTTTTCATAGAAATGCCGTTTTGTCAAGCCTCTAGGTTAATTTAAGCTAGACCACTGCAAAATGATCAGTTTTTCTGATGTTACTACTTATAGGTTTGTGTTTGAGCTAGGGATGCAAATTATCGATTAATTCATTAATCTATAGTTGATTGACCTTATCGATCGACTTACGATTAATTGATAAGCGGTGTTTTTCATCTGAATTTTAGTGTTTCAATAGGGTCTTTAAGAATATAAGCTATAGTATACATAACACTGAGTCAAAAATATATCATAGTATTATTATATTGTATATTCCTCAATTAATTATTCCTTAGTAAAAAGCAGACAAATGTATTGATGCTGAAGAACAAAATACGGCACGGTAGCTGAGTGGATAGCGCTCTTGCTTCACAGCAAGAAGGTTCCGGGTTCGATCCCTGGGTCGCCTGGGCTAAAATGATGGGTTAAAATGCAGAGAAGAATTTCTCCAGCGTGAGATCAATAAAGTCACTTCTTCTTCTTCAGTAATCCCTCTATCGCGGTTTGTGGATTTTTTTTAAATAGTGTAACATTTTTTTATAGTGTAACATTGTGTTCTGCATCCTGATTGGCTAAGAGACTAGACCAGGACTAAACGTGGACTAAACCAGGTCTAGACCAGAACTAAACCAGGTCTAAACCAGGTCTAAACCTGGACTAAACCAGGATTAAACCACCACGTGCCGCTGCTGGTTTCGTGCGGCTGGTTTGTGGCTAGGGCTGAGACTACGCATTCCGGGCGCCGCGGTTCGATCTCGTGCTCAGCAGCCCCAGTGTACGCGCGGGCTGCTGAGCAGTGCCGTTGGCGCCTGCGGCCGGCTGTGTGAGTCGAGTTTGGCGCAGTGCGGTTGCCTTGTTTCGTGACCATGCGGGTGCGCGTGTCCGCGATTAGCGATTAATTGCAATTAATGCATTTTGTTCGACCAACGTCTTGATCGACAATTAATCATAAGTCGATTAATTGTTGACATCCCTAGTTTGTGCAAAAGGAACATTTTTGTTTGAGTCTATAAACTACTGACAACATTTCCCCCAAATTCCATATAAAAATATTATCTTTTAGAGCAGTGTTTCCCAACCAGGGGTACTCGTACCCCTTGGGGTACGTGAGCACACTGCAGGGGGTACGTGGCAAATTAAGGACATGAAATAAAAAGATTTTCATTTAATAATCAGTTGTGTTACAAGAGTTCGATACAACAAAGGAAGATTATTTTGATTAGTATTTATTTGGGTACATTTTTTCAAAGAAACAATTATTCTTTATTTTTATGTTGAACTAATTTGAGTTAAATGCCTGAGAATTTAATTTTCAAATTAAGGAGATGAAATAAAATGATTTTCATTTAAAAATCAGTTGTATCACATTCTGCTTTTGGAGAATTATCAACACGTATGAGTGAGGGGGTACTCGAGGTATGACAAAAGGTCTCAGGGGGTACACAAGACAAAAAAGGTTGGGAAACACTGATTTAGAGCATTTATTTGCAGAAAATGACAAATGGTCAAAATAACAAAAGAGATACATGTTTTCAGTGCTCAAACAATGCAAAGAAACAAGATCAAATTCATTTTAAAACAACATAACACTAATGTTAACACTTAAGAAGAGTTCAGAAATCAATATTTGGTGCAATAACCCTTATTTTTAATCACAGCTTTCATGTGTCTTGGCATGCTCTCCACAAGTCTTTCACATTGTTCTTGGGTGACTTTATTCCACTCCTGGTGCAAGAACTGAAGAAGCTCAGCTTTGTGTTTGTGTTGGAATTCAACAGACGCTGGAATGGAATGGCTCTAATACATGTAGCGGTGCTGATTTCAGAAAAAAAAAAAAAATGCAGTGGTCTCTTATATTTTTTTCCAGAGCTGTATACATTAGTGAAGTTATCCTCATCTGGAAATGTGTTCTCTCCATTTCACCCATCCTCGAGGACGTATTAGGGTCCTGCACCTGGGGACCCATCTCCAGATCTTGAGCTAGGACCGTCTTAGCTGGATTAATAATATAATAATGCCTTACACCTTGGGGGAAACCAGAATGCCCAGAAGATACCCACCTAACACAGGGAGAAATATGCAAACTCCACAGCCCAGGAGTCAAACCCGTAACCTTTTTCCTGTGAGGCCATAGTGATAGTCGCCTCTGTGCCACCTCTGACTATTTCACACAAGAAATATGCATTTTTGGAAAGTATTTCTAGAAAATTGGGCAGGGTTTAGTCTGAACATGCTCCAGTACTTAAACCAGGCTGAGTCACTTTGTCGGGGCAGAACCAGTTAACATGATTTAGTGTAGATTTCTTGTAGCCGTAGGTCACGCCACAGAGGGTACAAGGAGTCATGCTGTTGTTGCACTGCAGAGTGAAGCATTTTCAAAATAGTAGGTCCCATATTACGTTGTTTTCTGATCTGTGATAATGTTGTTTCCTCATTAAAAATATACCTGAAGTTGTTTTGTTTAACAAAACCTGCACATCTATGGCTGAGTTCTTCTAAACAGAAAACACTGTTCCACCATCTGATCTCATGTGGTATTACAGGAAGTGCTCCACTGTGTTTTTAAACCTCATACACCTTCACTAGAATCAGCTGGATAATTTCAGCCCTGGATTTGCCAGTCTATATTGAAGTAAAGGTAAAAGATAGCTGTTAACTTGAAAACGACTGCTTGTTTTTTTGAGTATTTTGAGTTTTGGAGATGTAAGCACTAATAATAAAGGGTTACTGAAACATGAAAACATAACTCTAGGGTTTTGAGGAGGCTACAGCATTATAACATGGCTTAAACCTCACAAGAGTCAATTTTGCATAATTCAAAACTAGTTCATTTTAAAACTGTTTAAGTTATTCCTCACTTACCTTATGCAGAATTTTGCAGACTCAGCAACTAGCATGCGAACGCACAGTATATCTGAAATGGTGCAAGCCA
The DNA here is from genome assembly GCA_036785185.1 of Paratrypauchen microcephalus. Lineage (NCBI taxonomy): Eukaryota > Metazoa > Chordata > Actinopteri > Gobiiformes > Gobiidae > Paratrypauchen > Paratrypauchen microcephalus. Next base: position 807,262 of record JAVJIX010000103.1, on the reverse strand, counting down.
TATTTTGGCTCTGTCCTGGTTTAGATCCTACTTGTCCAACAGAAGATTTTCAATTCAAGTTGGGGAGGCTGTGTCATCTTCTGCTCCATTGACATGTGGAGTTCCTCAGGGGTCAGTTCTCGGACCTTTGTTATTTTCCCTTTACCTACTCCCTCTGGGGTCAATTCTACGTAAATACAAGGTGTCTTTCCATTTTTATGCAGATGACTGCCAAATTTATGTGCCTCTGAAGCAGTTAAAGGACCTTTTAAATTGTTTTAATGAGGTGAAAGCATGGATGGCTTGTAATTTTCTCCATTTTAATGAGAATAAAACTGAAGTTGTGTTGCTTCCTCCTGGTGATTCAACTGCTCTTATTCCTCCTGAGTTGGGCTCCTTGACCAAGGCAATAAACCCTGTCACAAACCTGGGTGTTAAACTTGAAAGACCAGTTTTTATCAGCTAAGGCAACTTGCAAAGTAAAATCGCTTTTATCTCGTCATAATTTTGAAATTTTAATCCATGCTTTTATCTCGACACAGTTAGATTATTGCAACGCCTTATACTCAGTTCTCAACAAAACCTTGCTTTCCCGTCTTCAGCTAGTCCAAAACGCTGCTGCTCGTCTTTTAACTGGTTCTCGCAAATTCGATCACATAAATCCCATTCTTCAATCTCTCCATTGGCTACCTGTTCAGTTTCGCATTGATTTTAAGATTCTTTTATTTGTTTTTAATTGTCTCCATGGCCTGGCCCCAGAGTATGTGTCTGACCTGCTGGTGCCCTACACGCCCTCCCGCTCTCTCAGGTCTGCAGATCAGGTTCTCCTTGTTGTCCCCAAGACAAAAAGGAAACTTAGGGGTGATCAGGCCTTTTCAGTGGCTGCTCCAAGACTCTGGAATGCACTTCCACTGAATGTTAGACAGGCCGACTCACTTCCTGTTTTTAAATCCCTTCTTAAAACACATTTTTTTAGATTGGCTTTTAACTCAGTGTGAGTAGTTGACTTTTATCATGTTCTGTTTTTAATGTTAGTGTGTCTCATGTTTTTGTGTTTTAACCTGTGTACAGCACTTTGGTCGACTGTGTTGTTTTTAAAATGCTTTATAAATAAAGTTGGATGGGATTGGATATTTTGCTTGAATACATGGGGGGAAATCTTGTACAGAACCTTTACGTTCTTCTTTCTTCTGAGCCTGCATTTTTAGATCCAGTCCCATTCATGTTTTAACACTGGGAATATTGAACGATGGATCTTCTGAGATGGCAAAAAGTTTTGCCAACCACTACATTTTTTTCACTGACGCTAGACACTTCACTAATACACTTTGTTTCAACATCGTAAGCCTACCAAGCCTTTCGTAAACCAGTCTAATCATTAATCATCCCAACACCTCCTCTACGCCTGTCTTACCGAGGTACATTACCCATAATTTCTATTGGAAAGAAGACCAACTTACTTATGATCACTCCATACTCCAGAATCCGTGTGTATTTTTATTTTTGTGAGGTACATGTACAGTAGAGTGTATGGGGGGCAGGCCGGAGCTTGCATCCAATCCTAGACTTGTCAGAATTTGCTTTTCCCAGCTATTAGCCGCTCTCCGTTAGAAGACAGGCCTGAACACGCCAACGACACGTCGCCTTTGTCTCCTCCATCGCTCAGGCATCATCCACAGCATCGCACTCAGCGGGGCTCTGACTGGAACTGAACTTCCCATCTTCTGGTTGTGAGGATGAACGTTAATTAGAATATGGCACCGTATTAGACAACAAATATGTCTTATATTGATTGATCACGATTTCCATGATCTTATTTTTCTTATTAAAAACAAATACAATGTTTTTTGTGTTAATGTTGTGAATGAGACTTCAAGTTTGGCTTCTTCAGTGGAATTTAACAAACTATTTTAAGTTTATTTCTCCAAAACCTGTACTCTGATCCAAAATCCAAGTCTGTCACACATAAAATTACAGTCACAAGCTGCTTCCTCAGTTCTGGTCAGACGCTGGTGGACACTGCCTTTGTTAAAACTATTGTCAATATTTAAATATTTTAAACAGGGAGGGAGGGGAGTTAAAGAGGCAATTTTTGTCAAAAAAGAGAATCCGTCGTTAAACAAAAATGGGGGAGTTAGACATAACTTGTCTCCCATTTATCAGACCCTCAAGGAATTCGCGATGTTGCGATTTGCAACTTCAACGCAACTTCAGCCAATCCCCTAGCCTGGGAATTCCCAGGCCGCTTCCGTTCGTTTCGAACTGGAAGGCGGCCTGGCAACTCGTCCAAGCGAGAGTCCCAGATTTAGGGCCCCAATCAGAGAGCGGGGGAGGGGTGGAAAGACGGTGACGCGTACTACATGACAAACGGAAGCTTGTAGTTTGAACTGACAACTGACATGATTGGCTATGGACTTACGTATACGCTCAATGATAGACATTCATAACGCCCAATAAACGGCCGTTGGCAATCGCTAACCACACCTCCGCTACGGGATTTTTCGAAGCGAGCTTCCAGACCCATATCTCACTTGTGATATGGTCAGGTGTTAACCACACTACCAATCCCCGCAAATTCAGGGCGGTGTTGCAATTTTGACCAATCACCGCAACTTTTCCGCAATTTTTACTAATTTTGACCAGTCATCTGCGACGTATTGAACGCCGACCAACTTCCTTCTGTGTAGGAGACGTAACTGAGATGAGGTGCACGGTGCGTTTGTGTGTGTGTAGAGGCGGTGGGTCACGTGAGTGTGGATGTGTGCACGTACAGAAGTGTGTGTGTGTAAAAGCGCGCGCTCACCTGTCACACAGAGGAGAGAGTCAGGGTTGGGGGTGTAGCCGTATTTTTTGTTGACCGCAAACCATTCATTCATCTTTCACGTTAATCTGTTCATCCTGCTGGTTTCATGAGTTCCATTTCATCCTGCTGCGCTGTCATAGCTGTGTGCGCTCTTTTTGTAATAAATGCACAAAACGCATATCTGGATCTCAGCGTATCTGTCACCATAGCCTCCTCTTTGCGCGTCACAAATCTGCGAGCCATAGGACCCAACCTCATATGGTTTGAGTTTGGAAGCCGCAACATTCTGCCTTACTTCCGTGTGACAAAACAAAACTGCGGCCGTGTGTCCCAGTTCCCAGAGCGCACAGCTCGGAGCGCGGCCCGAAGGGGGCTCATACTGCAGTCAAGGCGGTGCACACTTGCTCAGCCCCGACTGCAGTCCGCGGACCGCTTAACGACTGCGGTCTTCGGACCGCGTGTTAACTGCGCATGGGACAAAAAAGAAGTGGGACAGCAGTCGTCGCGCCGGTGTTCTGGCGAAATGTGTGACGCACATGCCCTTCGGGCCACGCTCCGAGCCGCTCTGGGAACTGGGACACGGCTTCTAATAGCAAAGAAACATGTCTGCGGCGCCATTTGCCCACAAAAATAACAGCAAAAGACCGGGCGAAACAGTTCCCCTTCTAGTAGTAATTTATTTTGATGTTGGTAAGGTTGTTTTAGGACCATATCTGTGATCTCTGTGTTTTTGTATTATTCTTTGTCAGTAATAACTCAGTATTCAAAATATTACTCAATTTTAATTACAAAAAGCGAAAATCACAACTATTTATCGCAACTTTCACTTCCTCCCGCAACAAAATCGCAACAAAAACCTTAAAAGCACCGCAACTTTCATCGCAACTTTTTGGAAAAGCTCCCGCAAATTCAGGCATTTTGAACTGCAACAATCACAAAAAATGCCCGCGAAATCCTGGGGGGTCTGATTTATAATTCGATTCTTAAACCAAGTCAGAACAGACGAACGAAAGCATTAGGGCAGACAAGTCAGGGGCAGAGGGGTGGAGACGGTCGTCAGTGTGAATAGAGAGGCTAAACTATACGCCATTCGAAAAACAAAAGGAGCAATTAGTTGAGATAGTTACAGAACTATTCCAGGGTAGTGAGCTCATCTGAGGGCTGAATAGATATGCTAAACGAGACGCTAGAGGAAAACAAAAGATAGCAGATTAGCTGGGATTGGTTCAGAACTTTTCCGGTGTAGTGAGCTCCTCCTTCCAGCTAGATATAAACAGGGTCTAACCAGCATCAGAACCAGAACTGGCGAAGCCTCTTGGATGAGCGGCGAAACGTTTTCAACCAAACAAACTTTGTCCAGTTGACAAATTGAATTTCTCCTTTTATCAATATTTTAAACACCTAAACAGAACCATGAACGCTCATATTGATCACAGGCTTCTCAAAATGTGCCGTTTAAACTAGGGATGCACGATATATCGGCATTAACATCGGTATTGGCCGATATTGCCAAATTTCAACATATTGGTACCGGTCCGATGTGTAAAACTGGGCCGATATTAACGACCAATATTTGTCAGTACTATAAATACCTTGCTTTGAAAAACAAATAAAAGTTCTATCACACTTCAGGCAGAGCACTGGGAGCTGTCCTTAAAGATCCCATGACATGATACTTCTTGATGCTTTTATATGGCGCCTTAATGGTTCCCTAATACTGTAAATGAATCCTTCAAAATCAAGCCTCAGTGCATGAGATATGACTCTGATTGTCTTCATGAGGCTAAATGTGTCTCTGAAACACTTTATTATGGGTGTTGTTGCTTGAATGCAAATGAGGAGGACAGAGACAGGCCAGTGCAGCGGGTGAGGGTGTGGCCAAATTTGCTGCTGTTTCCTGGATTAGTGGTGCGCTGTGCGCTGGCCCCACTTCCGCGTTTTAAGAGTGGAGGAAGATATGAAATGCTTTCCATTAAAAAAAATTAAAAAAAACATTTCCACAGAAAATCAAATCAAACCACTGCTGTTTCAGAGGTTCGGAGGCTCGGATAAAGGACATCCGAGCCTGGAAACACTCTCACGTGCAAATAAAAAAACGTATCTCGCATTTCGTAGCTCGTTTGCGGTCCAAATTCGTGATTTCCAGAGATGGTGGGTAGACATTCAGACGGTGGGTGGAAACCTTTCCGCGAGTGTGACGTCAGAAAGTTCCCTTGTTCAGAATCACCCGTTTGGGCTGTCTTTTTTTTTTCAAACGCGGAAAAGGATTGCAAATGCTCAGTTTACACATTTCGCAACTTTTAGCCATGGGTGGGGCCCTAAACAGGGTAGGGGAGCTCACATTAACGTTCAAAAACCTCAGAAAGTGAAAATTTCATGACATGGGACCTTTAATAAGGTCAAGCTGTATAGGGATCTTGGTTAAACGTTGTGTTTATCTTGTATCTGTCCATGTTTAAGTTTATTGTAATTTGACAAAATCGGATATCGGTATTGGCTAAAATTTTCACATCGGTGCATCCCTAGTTTAAACCCATATTGTGTTTTTTCTTGAGTTTTCAGACGATTTTAAAACTTCTTTTGACAGCATTTACCACTGTATGTATGCATTGTGTCTCGGTGGTAACTGCTGAACATTCCACCATAGAGAGACATGTAGAACACCCCAGACAGGATGTTACTGCAAAGTATCACAAAAGAAACACACACACAAAAAAAAAGATCGTGCCTTGAAAATTACTTCAGACTATTTCACTCAGTCTTAAACGTGTCCACAGACGATCCGTCAGACAATAAGAATCCTCACAATCTCCTCAATTTCGTCAGCAAACAGTCATTATCCCGACTTCAAAGACTTGGTGGGAAATTCTCAATGGATTTCAGCACAAGACAATTACAGACTGCACACTTGGCTTGGTACCGTACTGTATATATGGTGCGTGTGTGTGAATCTAGTCCATATTTGGTCCACTTTGGCACTTTTTTCGGCGGGCATGTTGGTGCGTGTTGGTTGATGTCAGTGCGCCAATTATCGCTGAGTTTTCCGCAGCCTGTCCGGACACGCCTGCACCGGTCCACTATTGAAAATCAGCATCACGTCTCAGTTGGATAAAACTTTTGTCCATTGATGTGTGGTAGAAAGTAACAAAGTGCAATTTTTTAGGTACTTAAAGACCCTATATTACACAAAATGGATTCTTGTGAGCTTTAAGCCATGTTATAATGTTTGTGGATTGTGTTTTGTTTCATTTACATCATTTATTATTTGTCTGTCTTCATCTCCAATGCTCAAAATGCTCTGTTCCACCTTGTGATGTCATGAAGCGGTAGTTTTCAATTTAACAGCGACCTTTTAACTTTTGTTGAGCAGAGATTGGCAATTCCAGGGCCGAAGTCCTCCAAATGATTCTAGTGAACGTGTATGGAGGCTATGAAGGTGGAGGCTTGAGTGCTCTGACAATTACAGTTTTCACCTACCCCCTATCCCCGCCCACAGTTTTGTTTTGTATTAATTAGGTGGTTTTTTGTTTTTGTTTTTTTTAATCAAGCTCAGCAATACAGTTAAAAATGTCTTACAACCATTAAAAAATAATAAAAACATCGTAACCGCCCTCTTCTATGATTAAAGGAAAAGTAGCATTTTTACAATCTGGGCCTTATTTCAGTGATAAAACAACGTCATTTACTCACCCATTGTACTTTGGTGTCATTTGGAGTATTTCCGGAGATTTTGGAGTTTGGCGATATTCGTTTAACGTGAGTGGTCGGGGCACCACGGGGCACCACATGTTGCAGTCACCAGATAACACAAACTTTAGCACTTTTCAAATGACAAAAGTTCAATGTGTTAGTTTACACGTTCATTTGAGTCAAAAGTGGCCTGTAATCCGATATCCAGCCATGGTTCTGATTGGATGACGAGGACAGCGCGCATGCGTGCATTCACAGCTGATTTGCAAATAAGATGACGCTCTCAGCTCTCGGTTACAGTCATAAAGAAGCTAAGGAATAATAATAAGAAAACATATCCGACTTGAGAAAACACGAAAGTGGCGAACATGCATTTATCCTGGTTGTGAAAACAAAATGACAGCTTGGACGAAGTTGAGTTTTCACAGGCTTCCTCATCACAATCCAGAGTTATTGAAGCTGTGGCTAGTTGCCTTGAGAATGGACCCAAACATGAAAGGCAAAGCTGTAAGTCGTTTGGACCATTGTGTTTGCAGTACCCACTTCAGTCCGGACGATTGTTTTTACCAGCAAAGGAAAAGAAAGAAGGCCAGCGGATTCAGCGCACGATTCTGAGAAGTAATGCGATACCGATGGCTGTTCTCTGGTGCGCTGCTCCTCAAACTGTCTCCGCTTCCTTCTTTCTAATACCTCCTCATCCGTAAACTCAGGCTCAAAACGATAGGGACGGCCATCATACTCAAATAAGTTCTCTTTAGTCTCGAAGTCCAAATCTTCAGCCATGTCTCGCTCGCAACAGAAAAGTTCTGAGCGTCTTCTAAGCAAAGAAGCGGAATGAATGCGCGATGTCCACGTTGACGTAATCCAATCGGAACCATGGCTGGATCTCGGATTACAGGCCACTTTTGACTCAAACGAAAGTGTAGACTAACACATTGAACTTTTGTCATTTGAAAAGTGCTAAAGTTTGTGTTATCTGGTGACTGCAACAGCCTGCCCCGACCACTCACGTTAAACGGACATCGCTAAACTCCAAAATCTCCGGAAATACTCCAAATGACACCAAAGTACAATGGGTGAGTAAATGTCGTTGTTTTATCACCGAAATAAGGTCCAGATTGTTAAAACATTACTTTAAGGTATTTTAGATTGAAGATTACACTGATAATACACTAAATAAATACCAGAAAAAGTCTAAACCTGCATTTAACAGCCTGAAGAACGAGCACAAATAATACAATAAAATTCATAAAAAATAAATAATCAAACACAAAATGTCGTTCAGAAATATGAAACAGTGGCAAATTTGGATCAACTTCTCATTTTTTTAAAGAGTCCACTCTCAGTTCAGAAGGAAATCATCTTGTGTGCTCAGATTCCTCTCAAAATACTCAATAGAATACGATTTTTTTTTTTTCAGCCACTTTTTCATCTCACTGACAGAGTAAACAGTGTGTGGCTGGCGGTGCTTTATTCAGCCTATGCCTCATCTTTATCACTCAGATACAACGATAGATAGTAGTTAACCCTTGCCACAGTTGTGTATGTCATAACTTGTGGTACAGATGTGTGTATAGACATGTGGTGAGCGTGCCGAGACAGCATCTTTGTCGTCTCAGGAAGAAATTGTTTATTACTTTACGCATGGAGAAAATTGCGATTTGGCCCTATTTCACAAAGCATTAATCTTCCGGGTGAAGGGTAAAGCGCTATTTTCAATGGGCTGTTATGTAACTTTTCCGTTGCGGGTCTGTCATTGCTCTGCTTCGAATGGTCCACAGTATGACATTAAAGGGATAGTTTGGGTTTTTTGATGTGAATCTGTATGGCGTCCCCTTCAGCAGTGTCGTGCATTAACACTGACTTACCCCTGACGGTGTCCTCTGAGCCGAGTTCTGCCCCGGTTCTGGAGCTGATGAAAGTAGGTCCGGTAAGTTAGCGGGGACAGTTAATAAAGCTTGTTTTTCAAAAAATGATATATTTGTGTATCAAAACAGTTGCACACGAAAAAGTCAGAAGTCATAATCGAGTCGTATCACTGAGCGCCTATTATTATTATTAGCCTGTTCACTTGTAAGTGGCGATGTTTACAAGTGAACAGGCTAATAATACTAATAGGCACGCAGTGATACGACTCGAGAGAAAATAGCGCCAAGTAGGGATGTCAACAATTAATCGACTTACAATTAATTGTCGATCAAAACATTGGCCGTTAATTGTAACTAATCGCTAATCGCGGACACGCGCACCCGTGGTCACGAAACAAGGCAAAGAGCCGCAATTCTGGTTTAGACCTGGTCTAGTCCTGTGCAGGGCGCACCGCGCTCATTCAACGGCACTGCCATGTCCCAGGACGCGACGCGCGACACATGAACCACCGGCGCGAGGCCGCGCGTACACCGGGGCTGCGAGCACGAGATCGATCCGCGGCGCCCGGACTGCGTCAGCCCGAGCCACAAACCAGCAGCACGAAACCAGCAAAGAGCGGCACGTGGTGGTTTAATCCCGGTTTAGTCCAGGTCTAGACCTGGTCCAGTCCTGGTTTAGTCCAGGTCCAGTCCAGGTTTAGACCTGGTTTAGACCTGGTCTAGACCTGGTTTAGTCCACGTTTAGTCCTGGTCTAGTCTTTTAGCCAATCAGGATGCAGAACACAATGTTACACTATAAAAAAAAATTTGAAAAAAAAAAAAATCTGTGAAACAGCGAGGCCGCGAATAGTGAACCGCGATAGAGCGAGGGATTACTGTATTTTGTTATTCAGCATCAATACATTTGAGGAATATACAATATAATAATACTATGATATATTTTTGACTCAGTGTTATGTATACTATAGCTTATATTCTTAAAGACCCTAGTGAAACACTAAAATTCAGGTGAAAAACGCCGCTTATCAGTTAATCGTAAGTTGATCAATAAGGTCAATCAACTATAGATTAATGAATTAATCAATAATTTGCATCCCTAGCACCAAGTGATTATGACTTCTGACTTTTTCGTGGGCAACTGTTTTGTGATGCAAATATATCACTTTTTGGACAAATATTGTTTTGAGAAGAAAAACAAGCTTTATTAACTGTCCCCGCTAACTTGCTGGACCTACTTTCGTCAGCGCCAGAACCGGGGCAGAACTCGGCTCAGAGAACACTGTCAGGGGTAAGTCAGTGTTAATGCACGACACTGCTGAAGGGGACGCCGTACAGATTCACATCAAAAAACCCCGAACTATCCCTTTAAACAGCTCTACCTTACATTTATTCATTTATAGATGGTTTTATAGCTTAAAAATATCTATAAAAACAGGCATTCTGACAGTGAGCGGGCTTGCCTCTCCACAGATCTGACCAGTAACTTGGCCTGGTTTGGCCTCCATGATAACAGAATGTTTTAATGCCATACTGTGAAACATTCCAAACAAAGCCATACCATCTCTGAGAAAAATATTTGCTGGACCATCCACCAACCAGCCGTCCCCAAACAAAATCACTATTTGCAGAACATTTTGAAATAAAAAAAAAATCAGCCAGTGAACAAGTCTGGTCCTTACTTTTTGTTGGATAAATGTGCATGTTCGTTTGAAAAAGAAAGACCAAGTTACAGGTCAGATCTGTGGAGAGGCAACTCCGCTCACAGTCAGAATGTCTCTTTTTTTTTTTTTTTAAGGTATTTTTGAGCTATAAAAACACCTGTAATTGAATAAATTTAAAGGTACAGTGTGTAGGATTTGTGGCGCATAGGTGGTGTAGGTACCATGCACTTCCTCTTTTGGCTACGGCAGACCTCGAGGGTCACCTGAGCACGCCGTAACGCGGACAGCTCGCGTACCAGCGTTCACCTGGCGCTGTGCGAGCTCTCGCCGACAACTACGGTATAAATAAAACGCGGTCCCTTTCACTGTTTTTTTTTTTCTTTTCGCATGAAAACACACATTTCCGATCGTGTACCATGACAATCTACACATCAAATGAAACCTTACAGTCTCCTCTTTTGGCTATGCAATTCATTTCCCGGCACAAAACGAGGTTTGTTACTTAGCTTACCTTTGAAGGCTCTGGACAGGTCAAACTGTATTTCACCATAAGCTTGGTCTCAATCTGTCCGTAAGGATCCAGCGAATAAAATCCAGTAAAACAATTTAGTCCAAAACACGTGTTAGATCCATTACGACGTGTGATCCGGAACATGCTTGTCGTTGTTTACCCAAAACTACGAGCCTTGCCGAAGGCGAAGGCGGAGCCCAAATGTCCTTCTGCGGCTCTCGTAATCAAAATGGCTGCCTCTACATGGGGAAGATCCCCCTTTTATGCAGGTATATCTAAGTCCAACAGAATACTTTGATTTCATGATGGAAGTGAAAAGGCTTGGAAAACAATGTATTTTTGAATGGGTATCTTCAATTTCTGTAATTAACGGGTAAAAATCTTACACACTGTTCCTTTAAGGCAGATCTTTTTAACACCATATTGTGGAACATTTCACGAAAATCAATGACATATCCATAGAAACAAGCAGTGACAGATCCCAAACCAGAAAGTTACATAGTGTAATGCACTTTTAACGTGAATGGTTCAAGCTGGATCTTTCAAATTTTATGCATTTTTATACTGATTTACATTGAACCAACACAAGAACAAGAAAAATGAATGAGAACTTTGTGCACTTTTTTATTGTAGTGCTACGTTTTATTTAGATCCTTTGAAAGAGCCAAAAGTCCCATCACTGCCCCGGGTTTAAACTAGAATACCTTGATACTAGTTTGATCAATGAGCTGTAAATCTGAGATGGTTTTGTTCCGACACATCTCCGGAAGTTCCTGTGTCTGTACCTATGGCGTGTGTTGCATCTTAGTGGAATCATTTAATCATGGTATGGTCGAGCTGTTGGGGCTTGTCAGGCTAAGCTAGGTGGGAAAAGCTAATGTTGTGCAGGTATTTTCATAGAGCTGAAGGGTGTGTGTGTTTGACAGAGAGGATAAGGGGCTTAGTAATGGTGTCACAACAGTCAGCCAAAACAACGCCTGTGCTTTCCCAGACACAGGCTTTGGTTCCTGATACGCCAGGGTTTAGTCAAGTCAGGAATTTGTAAGTCCAAGTCACTCCCAACTTTATGTTTGCATCCAAGTACCTTTAAGATCTTGAAAGTCATCAGGTATTTATGGATGCTTGCCATATTTTTTAAGTTTTAAATGGACCTCTACAAGTAAAAAAAAACAGCTAACCGAGTTAACGCGAGAGCATTGACCAGAGGAGCCTGGAACATACAGAGACGCACCATTGGCCAAATGGTGACATCTATCAGAGGATCACAGTCATGGAACACATTACCTGCTCGTGTCAGGAAATGTGGGTCCTTCTCAACCTCAAGACAAACAGACAAATAGAGCGGGTTGCATCTTTTAAATATTTGGGTGTATACACGGACAGTCTGTTTAAATGGAATGTACATGTTGATTTTCTTTGTTCCAAGCTGTCCCAGAGGCTCCACTTTTTAAGGAGACTGAGGCTGTTTGGTGTGAGCACAAAAATCATGACTTGTTTTTATAATGCTGTTTTGGAGAGTCTCATACGCTACAGTATGGTCGCCTGGTTTGGTTCCTTAACTGTCCAATGTAAAACCAAACTTGAAAAACTGGTAAATAAGGCCATGAAGGTGATTGGCAGGAAAGAGTTTCCTTCTCTGCGGGACATTTTTCAAGACTCTGTGCTCGCTCAGGCCAGACGGATTGTCGGAACCCCTCTCACCTGTTGCATGGGGAATATGAAATGCTCCCATCAGGCAGACGCTATCGAGCGCATAACTTTAAGAGTAACAGATATAAACTCATTTGTGCCCACTTCTGTTGCACTCTTGAACAAATTTGCAAATTTGTGCAATAAGTAGAACACTGTAAGGTTGTGCAGTGTACAAATGGACAACGGGCGCTAATGATGGACAAATGTATCTGGCAATGAGCTGCGACTGTTTTCTGTTTGTCTGTTTGTACTGTATGTGTGTGTGTAACTGTGTTTTTAAGCTGCGGCCAGTGAACCCAAGACAAATTTCCCCTTGGGGACAATAAAGTTTATCTTATCTTATCTTATCTAATCTTATCTTATCTTAAGAACACTCAGAAACATTGGTTGAAAAATAATCAAACACAGGTAGATGTTCTTCTAGGAGCCTCTTAAACTCAGAGAATGGTCTGTTGTGGTGAACTTGCTGTCATGTCTATGTGCACTTCTGTCTCTTCTGTGTGTTCCTCTAAATGTTCTTCTGTTCTGACCTGCCTTAGGACAATAAAATAACTCTTGTGCTAATTCCGGCATATTTACATTGATGCCATTTGTTGTCATGTTGATTTATATTAGGGCTGTCAAACGATTCATTTTCTTGATCGCAACTAATCTCAGAAATTTCATAGTTAATCGCGATTAATCGTGATTTATTTTGCATGTTTAAAATTGATATCTTCCAGTAAGACCGTTCGAATCTAAAGTTAAACTCACAATGCAAAGTATTTCTCACCATTTTTTTTTATTTCAAAAAAGTGCAGAGAAAGGAAAAAGTAACAATGAACCAGTAATAGTGCTTACTTTGAGAAATTGTAAATAAATGATTGAAGCCCGCTCGAGCTGCCTACGGATGCGTAGAAGGAACAAAATACTAGCAAACTCAAAATAGCGCGTTTAACCGACAATGAGTTTAATTAATACAACCAAATGAGCTGCATATGGATGGTAGAATTGCGGAAAATGCTGGCAAACTCTGATCGCGATTAAAAAAATGGTTCGCGATCATAACTCTAATCGCGATTAATCGCGATTAACGCGTTAATATTCCCAGCCCTAATTTATATGCATTGTCCTAATTCAAATAGATAAAAAAAAGAAGACATATTGTACTTGAGTCTGCTATATACAGTAGTTATAATCTATGACACCCGTTATGTTGTAATTTGGACATTTAAAATCTCAATATTGACCTAAAACAACTTAGTAAAAGACACAAATCCATTGACTTACATGTTAGAAAACTGTGGTGCCCAATGGGAGCCGGGAGCTGTTACTCTAAACATCATCACAACAAAGAGCCATGAGCACCTCTGATGGATAGCTGTAGATCACGCTAGCGGAGATGTTTTGGTTTGATTTTTTTTACCTAGAGCAAAAACACCTAGAAAGTAAATGAAGGACCAAGTAAGTACAGAGCAGTGGGCGTATACCGGTGGTGAAATTGGGGGTTGATTAGAGTAATGATGCCTTGAATACAGGCGTATAAAGAAGACAACTTCAAGGGATAAATGGGAGGGGAAGCAACTATAACACGGTTAAAAGCTCCGAAAATGTTTGTACAATAGGTCCGTTTTAATGTCAGCTTGGATGAGCTGTGAAACGTCTTCGACCAAAACTTTGTCCAGTTGACAAATTGAATTTCTCCTTTTCCATGGATTCTACCTGCACGACTGAGGGATTCTTCACACAAAAAGTCAGAGTTGAGTGGTTATCGTCTAAACTAAGTCAAGTTGTTCAAATTTGAGTCATAATTGTTGAGTTGTTGAATTTGAGTCGTTCAATAAAAATCTAATTCCAAGTTTGGAGCAGGTCTGTATGGTCCAGAAGTGTTTCTACTGCCGAAAGTGAAGTGTACTGACCTGTTTGAGTGGACCGTGGGGGGTAGTACCTTCCAAATCGGTCTGCCTGACTTTGGCTTCTGGATCGCTTTGAGCAGGAGTGGGCAATTATTTTTCCCCAGGGGCCAAATGAGAAGCAGAAAATATTGTGGAGGGCCGGGCCAAAAATTTGAAGTCTACTCTGGTTATTAATTTTATTTCTACGTTGAAATCAGTAAATGGCATTTTTTTTACAGAAGCTGGTAAGTTCTGTGTTATTATTAAGTCATGAGAGAGTGAAGTTTTACAAAAACTGAATTTATTCAGTAAAATAATTCAAAACAATGGTAAACGTGAAACATATGTAACTCTTTTTCAGTCACATTAACCCCACAGTGTTTTCTGAGTGTAACTTTCTTAAATTTGTATTAAGGCATCTTTGTTTGCCAAATAATATAATACAAAATATGATAAAAGGAGAAGTTCAATTTGTCAACTGGACAAAGTATGTTTGGTTTGGACGACTGAGGGACTTTTCACGCAATACAAAATATGTCACAACATTTTTGTCCAACTGCCAAACTGTATAGAAAAAAAGTCAAAACTAGCATGTTTTAGTGTTTTTTTTCTTGATCAGTGAGAGAAATCTAGCCTCTGTTGAGCTTTAATAAGTGCATCAAAGTCAGGTTCATGTTTGAGGTGGAGATGTGAAGCACGTCCAACAGATAATCATCAGTACAAATGCATCAGTACAAATGCATTATGTACAATTTTGAAAGTAGGTTTTATTTTCTTAATTCCAAGCAACCTTTCGCGGGCCGGTCAGAGTCGGCTTGCCCCGTATTTGTGTTGTATTTGGCCCTCGGGCCTTGAAATGCCCGGGTCTGGATTTGAGTTAAAGGTACACTATGTAACCTTGCTGGTGGAGGGTTTCCATTGACATTTTATTACTGGAATGTTCTGCAGTACGTACCTGTGAAACAAGCAGGTTACGCCTCTAGGCCAAGTTACAAGTCAGATCTGTGAAGCTGTGACCCCACTGACAGTAAGAATGCATGTGTTTCAAGGCATCTTTCTCAGCAAATAAATAAACCAGCAATTGATTAAATGCAAGATGATTACATTTAATGCCATAGTGAGGAACATTCCAGGCAAAACAATAACATCTCATGGTAGCAGACCCCACGAGAAAGTTACATAGTGCACTTTTTAAATGTCAAAAAGCTGATATAAAGTTAAAATAATAGCTTTCTTGTGATCAACTGCTGCATTTTCAGTTTCCTTTTTTAGTGATACACAACACTTAAAAAAAAAAAAATCATATTTCCAGTGCATAATGACTGTAACATGAGCCAAAGTGAAATAAACACCGAAAAGCTGACGATTAACCGTAAGTAGTTTTGTGTTTACTCTAGCTTTAGCGGTGTCTCACAGCACCACAAACTTGGAATTACTGACTTTTTTGTGAAATCTTGAGACCCGCCTAATGAATTAAAACAGTTTGAGCTCTTACCCTCACAAAAAAGAAGGAAAAATACCAACTAACAGCTACATTTTTCCCCAGCATAAATTACAGTTGGTGGTATGATTTGGATCAATATAACACTCAACTTGATTTTGATAAGGAAATGACTCAGTACTCAATACAGATTATGATACTAGAACGAAGATAATAATAATAATAATAATAATAATAATAATAATAATAATATAACACTTGTAAGCGCTTTTCAAGATACAGCGGTCCCTCGTTTATCGCGGGGGTTAGGTTCCAGAAATAACCCGTAATAAGTGAAATCTGCGAAGTAGGACAACTTTATATTTTACAATTATTCTACATGTTTTAAGACTGTAAATGCCTCACCACACACATTATACGCTTTTCTCAGACTGGAATTAACATTTTCTCACATTTCTCTCTTGTTTAAACACTCAAACTTTCATAGATTTTCATCAAAATTTATTAATAGTGAAGCGTGGGGGGGGGGGCACGTGCACCCACTCATCGTGGTCAAATCCGTGAGCAGCCTGACCGGCGCGAGGCCTGCGTCCCACCCGGGGCTGCGAGCATGAGACCGAGCCCGGCAGCGCCCGGACCGTGCCTCCCCCTCGGGACTGCGTCCAACGACGTCCAGTCGAAGCGAACACGCACAAGAGCCACACGAAACAAGGCAAAGAGTCGCATGCGGTGGTTTAATCCTGGTTTAGACCTGGTCTAGTCCTGGTTTAGTCCAGGTTTAGACCTGGTCTAGTCCTGGTTTAGACCTGGTTTAGACCTGGTTTAGTCCTGGTTTAGTCCACGTTTAGTCCTGGTCTAGTCCTGGTCTAGTCCTGGTCTAGTCCCGGTCTGGTCCCAGTCTGGTCCTCATGTCTTAGTCCTGGTCTGGACTTCCTACAGATCCAGTGACTCATGTCTCGGCTCCTCGTGCATCCAGCGGGACTCCTCAAACTGAACACATCCTGTACTGTACAGGAGGCACGGCACGGAGGAGAAGCCAATCCGGACGCAGAACACAATGTTGATACACTATAAAAAAAAAATTGAAAAAAAATAAAATAAAATCTGCGTAACAGCAAGGACCACTGTACTCAAAAACGCTTTACAAAGGCAAACAAAAGAAATAAGAAAATTAATGAAAGGTGGTTTTAAAGAGATAAAAACAGAATCTAATAATAATAATAACTGTACTTTCTTTATGTTACCATTGATATTTTATTTTAGCGTGTATTACATATTTTTCTATTTTATTCCAGTTTGTACATTACATTTTTATAATTATGTCTCATTTGACACTGGTCTATTGCTGTTTTTTTTTTTTGTTTTTTTTTGCTATTCCATCTTTTTTTTTTTTTTACTCTCTGTTATATATTAGATTTGATGAGTGAGCTTCTGTACCCAAATATTTTCCCTTGTGGATCAATAAAGTTTGTCTAAGTCTAAGTCCTTATATTAAGGGATAGTTTGGGTTTTTTGATGTGAATCTGTATGGCACAACATTTGTCCAAAAAGTGATATATTTGCGTCACAAAACAGTTGCCCATGAAAAGTCAGAAGTCTAAATCGCTTGGTGCTATTTTCTCTCGAGTCGTGTCACTGCGTGCTTATTATTATTAGTAGTATTATTAGCCTGTTCACTTGTAAACATCACCACTTACAAGTGAACAGGCTAAAAAAATAATAAGAGGCGCACAGTGATACGACTCGAGAGAAAATAGCACCAAGCGATTATGACTTCTGACTTTTTTTGTGATGCAAATATATCACTTTTTGGACAAATATTGTTTTGAGAAGAAAAACAAGCTTTATTAACTGTCCCCGTTAACTTGCCGGACCTACTTTCGTCAGCGCCAGAACCGGGACAGAACTCGGCTCACAGGACACTGAAGGGGACGCCATACAGATTCACATCAAAAAACCCGAGCTATCCCTTTAGTTCTGATAAAGCTCAAAATTACACTAAAACGGTTCAGGAAAGTTCAGTATCTCCTGTTAATGTCATTTTTTTGCATTATCAATATCAGTTTTAGTAGCGATTAGTATCTGATACACAAAACTCTGCACAAGCCTACATCTCATTTAAAATATTTCACAAAGTACATGAATAAATCCGATTTTGAGTTCAGATCTCATTATACAAGTCCACACAGGGCGCCTACTGTTCTTGAAAATCCCACTTTGATTATACTCCTCTGAAGATTTTTGGAGAATTCCTAATTGCGTCAGGACAAGTTGAGACGGCTCTTCTCTCGTCCTACGGTCTTTGAATGCGTCTTGGCACACACCTGGAGAAGTCCGCGTGTGTAAAAGCCATTTCAAAACGACAATCTTGAAATACGATAACTGATAGCGTGTATGATTCACCAGCAGAATTATTGTCATGACTGTTTTCATCTCCTTATTTTCTTTTTACGGATGGGAAAAGATCTAGTGCCGCATGATCTCGCAAGACAAAATTGCCACGAGATTGTGCGCACATGCTGAAAATGATCTCGTGAGAGTTTTTCCCCATGTTTTTAATGTTTCGATTGGATTGGAAAAAAAATAAGAGTTAAGTACGGGTGAGTTACATTTTTTGAGAAGTTGTAGTCACAAAAAGCACTGCTACAATGACAGCAAAATATAAATAAAATATAAATTCTCGTAGCTCCTATGTCGTGTCTTGTCTCGTGGAAATTGTATCTCGTTCCACCTCTATTTCTATTATTTTTGGTCAATATGTCTTTAGAGTCACATAAAAAATACCTGAATGGGGCATTATTGGCTCAGTTGGCCCAATCACTGGTCTACAAGCAAAATGCTTCTGGAACAAAAAGTGATTGGCTATAGTTTCCAAGATATAGTATTGGGTCAAAATAGGAAATGTATGCAAAATAAGGCAAAAACGGTAGTTTATCAGAAGGTACAGTTCTGATAAACTACCAACCAGCAAC
This sequence comes from Paratrypauchen microcephalus, assembly GCA_036785185.1. Taxonomy (NCBI): domain Eukaryota; kingdom Metazoa; phylum Chordata; class Actinopteri; order Gobiiformes; family Gobiidae; genus Paratrypauchen; species Paratrypauchen microcephalus. Next base: position 788,771 of record JAVJIX010000103.1, on the reverse strand, counting down.
CAGTTCTATCTGAAAGCCTGTCTGGACATTCCAATACATTCATTTTAATATGTCTACAGTTTTAACATCAAATATTTTTTGATTTCACATAAGAGAGATGCCTCGAAATTGTGTGCACCTGATGTCTTAAGATATTTCTTGTTTATATCTTGACAGATAAAGAAGTGCAAGTTAAATATTTTCAAAATATAAATATTATTTTTAAGCAAAAATGCCAAAATCTATTGTATAAGAAGATTAACTTTATTGATCTCACACAGGAAAAATTGTCCTCTGCATTTGACCCATCCTGTTATTAGGAGCAGATGATTAACTAATGTGATTTTGATATAAAACAATATCATTAAATATCTTGAATACATTAGCTAAACAGCACAGTTATCAATTGATTTTCAGTTCATCTTATCAACACAGCTCTCAAGTCTCACGCTTTGAGAGTGTGACACACGCATTTCAACGAGTTCACACGCTCACACGCCACACATGGTATTTCTCACGCTGAAATTTTGTTAAGCAATTCAATGAAACTCAAGCCACTGGTCACAGCGCTTCTGTGCCCAGAACATCGGTCTGTGTGGCTCAGAAGAGTTATCCAGGCACCACGCCCTTTTCAGCCAATCAGAAACTAGATTAGATTGTTCTGTTGTCGGGCAGACCGTGGAGGCTAGTTTCAGCTAAGCACGCACTGCACTGTCAGTGATAATTGAAGGACGGCAACTGAACACGAGTGAGACGAACAAATGATGACAAAACAGTGAATGATAAAACAAACAAACATCCAACTCAGGACTGAGAACCATCAGGTAATAAGTTCATTTATATAACTCTCATTAGTTGCTTTGTAGTTTTGTTCTTTCGACCAACATTTACACCTGTCCATTTCTAGCCCCCCAGAGAGTGGCTATCTTACTTTGTCCTACAGGCTTTGTTTTCCCTAATGTGGGTCCATTATGGTCTGGTAAATCCTGTATGTCATCAACATTCCCAAGTGTTATGCTAACTGTGGGCATGCTCTGTCTGAGGCTTCATTAGTCTTTAATCTGAGGTTTATTTAACACAGTCTGACCAGAAAAAAACATACTTAGTTGGAATTACAGGTGAGATTATTTGAGCCTTTAAAAAAGTCCCAATTAAACGTTACAATAACAAGCTAGCTAGCATTAGCCAACAGTTTTTCAGTCACTTTCACGTCTTTGTTGAAAATCAAACACCTAAACAGAACCATGAATACTTGTACTGATCACAGGCTCCTGAAAATGTGTTTAAATCCATTTTGTTTTTGTTTTTTTGTTGGGTTTTCAGATGTCTTTTGGCAGGGTTTGCTAATGCGTGCTTCAAAGTATCACTATAAATCAGTGCTTCTCAATTATTTTCTGTGACGCCCCCCCGAGGAAGAAGAAAAAATTTCACGCCCCCCTTCCTGCGCGCGACTATAAATAGTATTATTTGTCTAGAAAATTGTTATTAGAACACCATTGTATCCTTTTATTAACATTATAAACAAAAAAAAAGAAAGAAACTTACAACAAAGACTGCACTGAGGACTCAATGTGTTTTTAATGCAGCTTTGCGCACATTTGTTTACGTTTTACAGAAATGAAACTTAAAACCACCTCATTTGCATAAGCTAAAAGCACTGAAAAAAAACGCTCTCTCCTTGTGCCACTGATGCGTCAGCTTCTGTCGGACTAAAGGACACGACTCAGTGGAATATACGTGTTTTTTCTGTGACAGAGGATGTTCTGTTAATGGTGAGACTGTGCGTAAATCGCATGTGAGAACGCCACTGCCAACTACTGTTGTTGATGTGCAATTACACTTAGTTCTAGTACAGTACAGCAAAAAAACATGTTTTCCAGGGTCATACGCGCCCCCCCTGGCATCATGCCACGCCCCCCCAGAAAGGCCCGCCCCACTATTTGAGAAGCACTGCTATAAATGAAGTTTCAGCACAATCGTAGACTCTTAACATATCCTCCTATTACTTGTAGTCACTTTTTTTTGTTTGAACGTGACTTTTCATAAAACCTTTCTTGTACACGTGTGTTCTCCCTCCAGTATTCCTCTCTGCTGAAGAAGCTCTACTGTCAGATCGCTAAGACGTGTCCCATCCAGATAAAGCTGTCCTCGTCCCCGCCGCCCGGCAGCATCATCAGAGCCATGCCCGTGTACAAGAAGGCGGAGCACGTCACCGAGGTGGTCAAACGCTGCCCCAACCATGAGCTGGGGCGGGACTTCAATGACGGTATGGTCAGAAAAATTAAAAAACTAAAAATAATTCTTATGGTCTCGTCACCATCTTCAAATCTTGCATTCTCTGTCCCCTCAAGTCAAAATGACTAATGTCTTTTACTGCTTTTATTGTATTGTATTGAAATTAAAAATACTATTACTACTGCTACTACTACTAAAATTACTAATACTACTAATACTATGATTACTATGACCAGTACTACCATTGTTACTATAAGACAAAAACTTTGGGCTTTAGAAAGAGTACACTCATTAAGTTTTCCAGTTCACTTAAAAGACCTTTTAGTTTTGACTGTAACATTAGGCTAAAGGACCTTTCTTAATGGGCCTGTACCTAATTTTAGTCCATATAGAGCTCTGGACTGCAAAATTATCAGTTTTTCTGATTTTACTACTTATAGGTATGTGTTTGGGCAAAAGGAACATTTTAGTTTGAATCTATAAACTACTGACAACATTTCCCCCAAATTCCAAATAAAATATTATTGTTTAGAGCATTTATTTGCAGAAAATGACAATGACAAAAAAGATCCATGTTTTCAGACCTCAAACAATGCAAAGAAACCAGATTAAACTCATTTTAAAACAACATAATACTAATGTTTACACTTAAGAAGAGTTCAGAAATCAATATTTGGTGCAATAACCCTTATTTTTAATCACAGCTTTCATGCGTCTTGGCATGCTCTCCACAAGTCTTTCACATTGTTCTTGGGTGACTTTATTCCACTCCTGGCGCAAGAACTGAAGTAGCTCAGCTTTGTGTTTGTGTTGGAATTCAACAGACGCTGGAATGGAATGGCTGTAATACATGTAGAGATGCTGATTTCAGAAAAAAATGCAGTGGTCTCTTTTTTTTTTTTTTTTTCCAGAGCTGTATTTGAGCAAAATTTGCCTTGCCCCAGAACAGATGTATTCTTATAAGCAGCCTTTCAAAATACAAAGTCAGCTTTATTGTCAGAAGCCATAGTAGCCAAACTAGACCCTAGACCCACAATGAACATTAAACATCTTACAAACATGACAATAAAAACATATGCCTAAAACACTATGCATTTGCCTATAAACGTAACATAAGCCCTTTTCGGATGGGATTAGTTTTACAGGGGGATGTAGAGTAATGTCAGTTTTTCACAGGACCTCTGTAATATAAATGACCCCATTCACACAGGACAAGAAATGTCCGTAATATTTATTTGACTTGGGAGGAGTTTGTTTACGCTCTGCCGTCACGGATTCGTCGCCGTGCACGTCACTTCTGTAGATAGAGAAGTCATGATTAGCCTATGTGAAATATTAGCGAACTATGCAAATTATTGCCCATAATCAGGACTAATAGAGCATACATGACCTAAAACAAGCAGAAGTTTCATGCCTCTGACGACTGATTTATACCTCTTGGGCTTTTTCATTGGTCGATGTGTGCATTTGTTTGAGAGTACCGGTAGATCATTTTGTTTGCCGGCAAAACAAAGCGCTTCAAGCTCCTCCATGTTTGAAAATTGTGGTAAATTATTTCTTTAAACGGATGTGACGAAATATTACATACATCTTTACCGAGGGTCGCATTCGCACGGGATTAATATTAGCTATGGTGATTCCTCCAGACCGTTTTACAGAAGGTGAAACTCGCTGTAAATTTCACGAACATGGCACGTTCAGACAGGACTAAATTCCCTGGTAATTATTACTTCACCCCATAAAACTAATCCCTTCCGAATAGGGCTATATACACATAGCAAAAGGTCAAAAGGTTTGAGGTCAAAATAAGTCTGCTGCGTTCTGTCTGCATCTAAATATAAAGTGTTTTATTGTTGATAATCAGGAAGTGCGTAGTCAGAATATCTAGCATTTATTCAATTTCATGTGTTTTTAATGTTAGGAAAATACCTCAAAAAACATGTTCTCTTGCTGCGGCTGGGGTGAGCTCTCCACTGATCTGACCTGTAACTTGGCTTGTCTATAGAAGATTATTGTAAAATTGTGGAACATTCCAAGCAAAGCAATATAATCTGGTGACTGAGATGACCTTTTAACTGTATATATTTTCTTATTTGCGTATGTGTCATAGACTGTATAAATAAATGGACATTGCTAACCTGCTAGCTGCTGCATTCCAGAAAGGAAGTGTTCACTGGGGCGCTTCCGGTTCCATCGACTCTGGCTCCAGTTGACTTTACATAGAAAAATTGTCACCCATCTCTCACTGCTGCTGTGAGCCTCCCCATTTTGGTTTTAAAATAGGGTGACCTATTTACCCGGGTCAGTCCAAGTTTTGAGCCCAGTGTCCCCTGTCCCAGTGGATTTATCCAAAACCAGTGATGTGTCCCAGTTTTATACAAGAAATGTCCCAGATGTCTTTTTGTTTTTGACCAATGTGATACCTGCCAACAGAAAAGAGAGGCATACATTGTCATTTGTAGGGCTGTCAGTTTAACGCATTAATTAGATTACTTAATTACACTGCAAATTAACGTGTTGTAAAAATTCATGCAATTAATTACGAGTGGCAATTCAATGCGCGCGCATTTTAAATTTGGCATGTGGCGAGCAAATCGCTGCCAGGGCCTTTGAACGGCAAGTTTATTTATAAAAAGAACAAAGACGGGACGATCAACAAGAACGCGCTGATTTGTAGCTTTTGTCAAAAAGAATTTTCCGATCACCGAAGCTGCTCCAGCCTGACGGATCATTTGAACGATAAACACGTCCGGACAAGTTCCATTGTTACCGGTGATAGAGCGAGTGTGAGCGCACTTCAACAAACCAACAAACCACCAAACTACGCTCGCAGAATTTGGGAAACAATTGAGCAAAGCGACCACAGAAAAACTGACAAGATCGCAAAGTGGGTGGGCGCTCTCTCTCTCTCTCTCTCTCTCTCTCTCTCTCTCTCTCTCTCTCTCTCTCTCTCTCTCGATTAAAATTGATTAATTAGATTAATTAATTACAAATCCTGTAATTAATTAGATTAAATCACGTGACAGCACTAGTCAATTGTTTAGGTAAAATACAGAAAATCATGCTTAAAAATGACCAAAATACAAAGAAAATGTGACTATACTGACTCACATGTTAGTCATGAATAAGTTACGAATGGGCCGAGTGCAGAACAATTATGCACCAACCACCCCAAACTGGGTGTGTCCCAGTTTTTGATTTTGAAATTCTGGTGTTAGCCGATCTTGTTCATATTAACCCACTCTACATGATTCTGGGTTTTTTATTTTGCTACTGTCTGAGTGTTCATAAATAAATTCCTGTTACTAATGTGGAAATCGCCTCCAAATTCACCCCTATAACCGCTATCCTGGTGAACTTCATTTGACTGGAGCCGAACGCTATGGGGAAGCTATGGTTCTTTATACAGTCTATGTTCTGTGTGTGTATTTGTTTATTTTTTGCATACATCTTCCACTTGCACCTGTATCGAATGCACTTTCTCTCCCCTCAGGTCAGACGGCTCCAGCCTCTCACCTGATCCGAGTGGAGGGGAACAACCTGAGCCAGTACGTGGATGACCCAGTGACGGGCCGCCAGAGCGTCTGTGTGCCCTACGAGGCTCCACAGGTCAGAAACGCAACAAGTCTACCAACAAAGTAGGGAAAAAAACGAATTCTATGGTCAAATATCTGTTAAAAAACGACTGGCTACTACTCCTTGCACTGCGTAACATTTCTAATGGAGGGTCTGCTACCTGTAGTGAATACATGCTATACATGGATATGTTTAATGTCATACCATGGAACATTCCAGGCAAAGCAATAACATCGCCATGGAGATAAGTAGGTACTGGACCCTCCACCAGAAAAATTGCTCATTGTACCTTCGAAGGAACCTTATGTAGCCTGAACTTTAGCTGTTTTAAAACGATATTACAATTACATCTGAACCTGTGTCACCAGAGCCTTAACCGATTCCCGTTTGCGTCATCGTCCCTCGCCTCTACCTGAGCTGCTACGTCTACAGAGGCGACAACAATTGACGCAAACAAACGTAAACAAATGTCAAGGATTATCGGGTACCTCAGCTCGACAAAAAAACTAACTTGTTTATACATGAAATTTAGATGAAAACGATAACGTCGGCTAAACAGACATCACTACAATTAAAACCGCAACAACAGTTCACTAAAAGTAACGTAGGACATAAGCGTCATAATTGTAAACCTGCTAAACTGTTAATCGATAATTACAACTGCTGAAAATACATTTATGAGACTCCTTGGCTGGTCGATGTGACGCTGCCATCCTGATCCCAAAACCTGCATGAGCTTGTAGGCGTACCCCTTCGTTTCAAGTCTGGTCGAGAGCTTACTTCGTTTCAAGGGGTATGTAGCCCTCGGTCGTGGCCGGAGCCCTTGATCAAAATTAGAACTGAGACACCCCTTGCCTTCACATGAACGCGCAAAACCAAAGGGTAGGGGTAAGACGAAGGGGTAAGACAGAGAAATGGGATGCAGCCCAAGTTTTTTTCATTCTCTGTTTATGGACAGGCCTCATGTGAAACTCAGAACTCCTAGAATTCACTCACTGAGCTGCAGACTGCACTAGCACTGATTCATGATTCATGATGACTGCAAATGCTGGGTTTAGGTAGTGACCGTTCAGATCAGAGAGAAGCGTTTTAGATTTAAAACGACTGGATTACAGCATTGGAACTGACAACACAAATGAGCTGGTTTGAACATTTCAACATGCCCACCTCTTATTAAAGTTCTAAAAACCCTACATACTGTCCCTTTAAATTCTTTCACGTACAGGATGACAGCCCATGGCACAGTCTGAATGTGGAACATGACAGTGCAAATGGCGCTCTCTGCTGGTGAAATAAAGGTGAAACCCCAGAATTATGCATATCACAAAAGCGTCAATTCAACTGTTGGCATCAAAGTGACAAAATGTGATTAAAAAATAAATAAATAAATAATAAATAAATAAATAAATAAGTAAATTAATTAATTAATAATAATAATAATAATAATAATAATAATAATAATATGGGAATTGTGTGTCTGTCTGTGAGCTGGATGCATGTGTGTGTGTGTGTGTCTGTGTGTGAGTTGGATGCATGTGTGTGTGTGTGTGTGTGTGTCTGTGTGAGTTGGATGCATGTGTGTGTGTGTCTGTGTGTCTGTGTGTGAGCTGGATGCATGTGTGTGTGTGTGTGTGTCTGTGTGTGAGTTGGATGCGTGTGTGTGTGTGTGTGTGTGTGTGTGTGAGTTGGATGCGTGTGTGTGTGTGTGTGTGTGTCTGTGTGTGAGTTGGATGCATGTGTGTGTGTGTGTGTGTGTGTGTGTCTGTGTGTGAGTTGGATGCATGTGTGTGTGTGTGTGTGTCTGTGTGTGAGTTGGATGCATGTGTGTGTGTGTGTGTGTGTGTGTCTGTGTGTGAGTTGGATGCGTGTGTGTGTGTGTGTGTGTGTGTGTCTGTGTGTGAGTTGGATGCATGTGTGTGTGTGTGTGTGTGTCTGTGTGTGAGTTGGATGCATGTGTGTGTGTGTCTGTGTGTGAGTTGGATGCATGTGTGTGTGTGTTTGTGTGTGAGTTGGATGCATCTGTGTGTGTCTGTCTGTGAGCTGGATGCATGTGTGTGTGTGTTTGTGTGTGAGTTGGATGCATGTGTGTGTTTGTGTGTGAGTTGGATGCATGTGTGTGTGTGTCTGTGTGTGAGTTGGATGCATGTGTGTGTGTGTGTGTGAGTTGGATGCGTGTGTGTGTGTGTCTGTGTGTGAGTTGGATGCATGTGTGTGTGTGTCTGTGTGTGAGTTGGATGCATGTGTGTGTGTGTCTGTGTGTGAGTTGGATGCATGTGTGTGTGTGTCAGTGTGTGAGTTGGATGCATGTGTGTGTGTGTGTGTGAGTTGGATGCGTGTGTGTGTGTGTGTGTCTGTGTGTGAGTTGGATGCATGTGTGTGTGTGTCTGTGTGTGAGTTGGATGCATGTGTGTGTGTGTCTGTGTGTGAGTTGGATGCATGTGTGTGTGTGTCTGTGTGAGAGTTGGATGCATGTGTGTGTGTGTTTGTGTGTGAGTTGGATGCATGTGTGTGTTTGTGTGTGAGTTGGATGCATGTGTGTGTGTGTGTCTGTGTGTGAGTTGGATGCATGTGTGTGTGTGTGTGTGTGTGTGTGTGTGTCTGTGTGTGAGCTGGATGCACGTGTGTGTGTGCGTGTGTGTGTGTGTTTGTGTGTGTGTGTGTGCGTGTTTGTGTGTGTGTGTGTGTTGATTGCCGGGGGGTGGGGAGGGGTTGTTTGTTTCGCCTTTTAATTTCAATTATTGTTATTATTTACCTTTCCTGCACTATTCTGTTATTTTCTTTTTTTTCTTGTGTGTACTTTTTGTTCTTTTAAATGTTGGGTGGAAACATTAATAAATAAATAAATAAATAATGTCCAACACAACATCTGTAAATCATGCACTCACTGTCTAGATACAAAGAACGTACTGACATATTGAGGCCCCCCGTGTGTTCCAGGTGGGGACCGAGTTCACCACTATCCTCTACAACTTCATGTGCAACAGCAGCTGTGTGGGCGGCATGAACCGGAGACCCATCCTCATCATCATCACTTTGGAGAGCAGAGAGTAAGACCACTGAAGACCACTGCACTATGTCCACTCATGTTCTGTGATCAGCAGGAACAGACTCAGTACTTTGTAAACAACTATAACAAACAGAACAGCATAGCTTGATTTGGGGGTAAAGAGCAAGAAGGACATTCACTAAATTATCAAAGCTGAGAATTGAACTCACAATACTGAGGCCGGCATGTCACCTGCATGATCCCATGAACACTGAAAGTTAAAATCATATTTCAGAACATTCTTCATGGAGATAGATATGTTTTATACTATAATGTAGAAGATTATAGCCAAAAGAGTAACGTTTGTATAGAAATAAGCAGCAGGAGACTCCTACAGGCCAAATAAGGTCGTTTTGACACCTGCCTTGTTTGGTTCGTTTAAAACAAACCAGAGTTCGTTTGCTCCTTTGATTCTGACCTTTTGGGCTGGTGTGAATAAAAAACAAAAATCTCGATCCGGAGCAAACAAGCGAACCAAGACCACCTAAAAAGCTCGGTCTCGGCACGATTCCATTCGAACTCTGGTGAGGTTCGTTTGAGGTGAGAATGCAGACCGGACTCGATCCGACACAAGTTGGCTTTTTGTACTTAATGAGCTCCCGTCGTATGTCGAGCATTATGGGAAACCGAGTCTGACGAAACAAACTAAACGAAACTTACGAGGCTTACTTACGTTTTGCGTGAAGAGCAAGAGTCACAACTTGCTGTGCGCACATGAGCACTGTCCTCTGTAGCCGTCTTGCCCTGTGTCTTCGTCATTTGGAAATTGATTGTAAAATAGTGTAAACCTCACGATGCTGCTCAAACATTTGTGCGAACTGTAAAAACTGTGAAAACCATATCGCTATGACGACACTGAAAACAGCACGTAACACCATGATTATCCTCCTTCACGTGTTTGGACACGGCGTTTTGACATGGCTCATTTCTGTCCAATGGCTGAACGACCTCAGCACACGTGGTTTTGTTTATAGATGTTGGTCCACTTACAAAAAAATGCAGTGTAAAAGCGAACCGCACCAAAATAAAAAAAATAAATAAATATTTGGTCCGGACCAAAGCAAGTGAACTATCGGACTTTCCTGGTGTGAAAACGACCTAAGAGTCAGATTTGTTTTGTTTATGCAAACGCACTCACAACACACTGTGGCTTTAATTACAATTACAAGTACATTTTTAAAAATCTACTCAAAAACTATTTAATGATGTGAGTATTTGTAATTACTTCCCACTACTCCTTATACACCTCCTTATATGCCTGTTTGCCCTGTGTGTGTGTTCATGTGTGTGTGCGTGTGCATGTATGTGTGTATGTATGTGTGTGTGCAGTGGTCAGGTGCTGGGCAGGAGGTGTTTTGAGGGGCGGATCTGTGCTTGTCCCGGGCGTGACCGTAAAGCCGATGAGGACCACTACAGAGAGCAGCAGGCGCTCACCGAGAGCGCCAACGTGAACGGCAGCGCCAACAAACGCAGTACGTCAATAAACATCCGAAACATGCACCGAAATTTCACTAGTAACTTATGTCTACATTTTCACACAATGTTTTTAGTAACTACACTAACAGACTGTTACTGTCACACTGAAAATTTGTCTGATCTGGCCAAGATTTTAAAACTTATATCAGATTATTCATGTTATTTTTTTTATTTATTTACAGTGGTACCTCACCTTACGAAATTAATTCGTTCCAGAAGGGGTTTCGTAACGTGAATTTTTCGTAAGTTGAGTAGCTATTTCAATGGAAAAGGCCTGATCCGTTCCAAGGTTTTTTTTAATAGTGTAACTTTTTTTTTTTATAGTATAACTTTGTGTTCTGCGTCCTGATTGGCTAAGAGACTAGACTAGGACTAAAAGTGGAATAAACCAGGTCTAGACCAGAACTAAACCAGGTGTAGACCAGGTCTAAACCGGGTCTAAACCTGGACTGGACCTGGACTAAACCGGGACTAAACCGGGACTAGACCAGGATTAAAACACCCCGTGTGGCTCTTTTCTGGTTTAGTGTGGCTTTTGCGTTCACTTGTGCGTGTTCGGTTTGTGGCTCGGGCTGCGTGTTCGCCGCGGTTCTATGTCGTGCTCGCGGTGCTCCTGTCTCCGCGCTCCTTGCGTGTTCGGCGCTAGAGCTAAGAGGCCGAAAAAGGTGCTCTTTGAGCGGGCACGACCGCTAGGTTTTCCCCGGGGCTGGCTCTGGTTCTATCCGACTTCCAGAGCCGGGGGGCTGACACTGTGAGCTAAGAGGCCGAGAAAGGTGCTCTTTGAGCGGGGATAACAGCAGGGCGCGCATCTGAGTGCGCATTATTCGAATTTTTGAGATTTCGCGTTTCGTAACTTGAATTTTCTTTCGTATCTAGAGACCAAAATTTAACGTGAAGGCGTTTCGTAACTTGGATTTTTCGTATGTAGGGTCTTTCGTAAGGTGAGGTACCACTGTATTTATTTATTTGATAGGGACAATGCACATTAATGAACATAAGTATAAAACAAATGTAAATATGCTGAATTTTAGCTACAAAGCTAGTTTTCATCCGTAGTCCCTCGGCAGGCAAATACATAAAAATACAACATACAATACAAGCAGCACAAACAAAAGTCACATGACTGGTTGGTTTTCAGCCATAGTTTGAGTTGTGTTTTAAAAGTGATCAGTGTAGGGCTCTCCTGTATGTGCAGAGGAAGACTGTTCCAGATGTTAGTGGCCCTCACAGAGAGAGTTCTGACCATAGGCGGTTCTTCTGTGGGGGACCTCACAGTCTGGAGGAGGCCCTGGTTTTCGGACCACTTGATGTCTTAGGTGGGGTTAGTCCATGTAGCGCTTTGTAAATGAAGCATACATACTTCAAATGTATAAAATTTTCAAAATGTAAAAGATTGTACTTATTTAAAATATTACATACATGAAATGCATGTTTTCAGATTTATTATCTACTTACGAGTTCTGAAACTGCTTCATTCTAATCTAGAGGGAGTTTCTTTTAAGATAACTTGTCAAGTAAAATTATCTTGCTGTATGGACATGTCACAGTTGTGTTCTGCATTGTGTTGTGTTGAAAGAAGGGAATCTCCGCACAGATGCTGTCGTCGTCACTGGTCAAAACAATCATACAATTTCATCATCGGGGGGTTCTGGAGTACCTCACGCCCACTCCTGGCAAAGCAAAGAAATAAAAGAAAATGCTAAATATGCGAGACGCTAACAACAGCTAAGCCACGAACTTATCCTATACACGTGGCTATATAAACTACATGACAATCATTACGTCTTCATATAACATCGAGAGCCTATTAACATTATGATATATTATAAATTAAATTTTAGTTTTAGGGACAACATACCTCTTCCCAGCGTGTTAAATGAACAGGGAAGAGTTGAGGGGAGTAGGGACCTATAAACATGTGGAACACAGAAGATGGGGAGCCAGGAGGGACAAAAAGTTACAGAACGGAGCCGCCCCAAGATATACATGAAAACAAAAGTAATATTAAAAACATGTGTAATTATTATAAAGAAAACAGGGCCAACACCTAGAAAATGAATCCCATTTACGCAGGATTTAACTGCACTACTAACCCCATTACAGACAGATAATTTCACTACTTTTAAGTTTTTATCTTAAAATTTGGCCAAACCTTTTTTTTTTTTTTTTTTTTGCCTTTTGTTTACTACTTTCTACATTTTATATACATACACAAGACATCAAATGAAGCATATGAAGCAAGATATTTGGCATTATTTAGCAAAGGAAAAAAAAAGTAAAATAACTACTGCGATACTTGGGAATGAATATCTGCAAATGCCCAGGATAACTGGAGAGCGGTTCCTTAAAAAGATGAACAAAATGTGTTTCAAAATGCAAAATGCAAATCCAAAATGATTAGTTTTATATCTCTGCAACAGAATAATATAAAGTACAACATGGATTGATTAAATAACCTCTGTATTTGTCACGTTTTATTCTCATGTTCACAGATTTTAAACAGAGCCCATCGAGTATTCCCAGTCCAAACATTAATATGAGGAAGAGGCGGCACGGTGAAGAGGAGATTTACTATATTCCAGTAAGACTATTTCTACTACTACGAATGTGTACAAGCTTTGTTTTGTTGCACATGTTAGCTCAATATTTTAGTTTTTCTACTCTCTGCTCTCTCACATGTCCAATCGTAACACATAAATCTGGATCTCTTTGGAGAGGTGTTATCGGGAGATGGTTGTTGATGTTAAATACCTAAATATTTGTTAAGGAATGACACCAGACCCAAGTGAATAGATGCTTGATTAGAAGTTTACCGATCACATGCTAAGATTCACATAAGGCAGTTATACAGCTCTGGAAAACAATAAGAGACCACTGCATTTTTTTTTCTGAAATCAGCATCTCTACATGTATTACAGCCATTCCATTCCAGCGTCTGTTGAATTCCAACACAAACACAAAGCTGAGCTACTTCAGTTCTTGCACCAGGAGTGGAATAAAGTCACCCAAGGACAATGTGAAAGGCTTGGACTAAACCAGGTCTGAACCGGGACTAAACCAGGTCTAAACTAGGACCCAAGAACAATGTGAAAGACTTGTGGAGAGCACAAGCCTGGGACTAAACCAGGTCTAAACTAGGACTAAACCAGGTCTGAGCCAAGACTAAACCAGGTCTAAATCAGGTTAAAAAGGGGACTAAACAAGGACTAAACTAGGATTAAACCACACCTAAACTTGGACTGAACCAGTGCTAAACCAGGACTAAACCAGTTTAAAAATGGGACTAAACCAGGACTAAACTAGGATTAAACCAGATCTGAACCAGGACTAAACCAGGGATAAACCAGAACTAAACCAGGTTAAAACAGGGACTAAACTAGGACTAAACCCGGTCTGAACCAAGACTAAACCAGGTCTAAACTAGGACTAAACCCAGTCTGAACCAAGACTAAACCAGGTCTAAACTAGGACTAAACCCAGTCTGAACCAAGACTAAACCAGGTCTAAACTAGGACTAAACCCAGTCTGAACCAAGACTAAACCAGGTCTAAACTAGGACCCAAGAACAATATGAAAGACTTCTAGAGAGCATGCCAAGACGCATGAAAGCTGTGATTAAAAATAAGGTTTATGGCACCAAATATTGATTTCTGAACTCTTCTTAAGTGTAAACATTAGTATTATGTTGTTTTAAAATGAATTTGATCTTGTTTCTGTAGTGGTCTCTTATTTTTTCCCCAGAGTTGTATTTGTTTTGACACAAACAAAGCATGTGTTTCTCTGATTGGTTAATCCACCTGTCAGTCACGCCCTCTGAAATCAGGGAGACAGGATCCACATCCACTCGTCTTTGTAAAGTTTTGTCAAATTGTGTGTTTCTGGCTGGTCAGGTAAGAAACGTAGTAAACAGTGTTTTCCAATAGTCGGCGTCTACATGGGCAATTGCCTTCAGATATTGTTGTTAGTCTCATTTAAACTGCTTTGATTCTTTAACCATACCTTGCATTTCCGTGGTGTCCAGGTTCGCGGACGTGAGAACTTTGAGCTCCTGATGAAGATCAAGGACAGTCTGGAGCTGATGGAGCTGGTGCCTCAGCCTCTGGTGGAGTCCTACAGACAGCAGACGCAGCAGCAGCTCATCCAGAGACCGTGAGTACTATCAGATTACTACATTTACAGCTTTGAGTGATTTTCTCCTCACAATACTAGTTTCGTGGAGATGTATAGTTTCTAGGGCTGTAATTAATTAGTTCTGTGCGTCATTTAGTCGACTAAAAGCGGGAGTGGTATTAGCAAAAGCTCTCTATACTCAAATCTAAATCATCCAACCATATTTGATCCAACCATACTTGACCCAAAGTGCAAAGATCAACAAGTACTAATAAACTGTATACCGTGGTCCCTCATTACATCATGGCTCACTTTTCGCGGCCTCGCTGTTTTGCGGAATTTTTTTTAATTCAAGTTTTTTTTATAGTGTATCAACGCGCATTGTGTTCTGCGTCCTGATTGGCTAAGGGACTGTAGACCTTTGTCGATTTGTCAGTTATTCTCCTCTGTGCCATGTCTCCTGTACAGTACAGAACGCGTTCAGTTTGCCAGATTTATATAAATGTTGGAGTGCTGTATGTTTGCAAGTTTTCTCCTCGACAAAACCCACAATGTCAACGATACGTTCTCAAATATAATCGAAGGTGGCATGTCTGTTTATAAGAATCGTCTCGCCCAAAAGAAAAATGAGCATCAACAACTACCCGTAATCATGTTCTTCACTTGTAAAAAGACGCCTGCAGCGAGGCGGAGCGGCGCCAGGACGAAGACGCCCGGTCAGAGGAACTGTGAAATACACGCGTCACTATTAATACATTTTTTTGTTGAAAATCTATGAAAGTGTGAGCGTTTAAACAAGAGAGAAATGTGAAAAAATGCTAATGCCAGTCTGAGTAAAGTGTAGAACGTGTGTGGTGAGGCGTTTACAGCCTTAAAACATGAAGAATAATTGTAAAATATAAAGACGACTACTTCGCGGATTTCGCTTATCGAGGGTTATTTTTAGAACGAAACCCCCGCGATAAATGAGACACCACTGTATTTGTATGGAAAAAGGCAGAATTCACCGTACATTCTCAAATCTCCATCTAATGTACACAATGAATTCTCCTTTCTACTTAATTTTTGATAATCCTGTTTTAAAAAATGGTTGAATATACATTTATTCAACTAGGCTCCATCAACCAATGAATTTGGCTGAACAATTAAAGGCTTACAACCCTAGTAGTTTCTTGCACCTTCCCTTCAGATACAGTATGGTTTTGTTAACGGTAAATCCTTAGTCTAACCATGGTAGATATCAGGATTCTTCTGTGTTTTCCTCATCGTAAATCATGTGTCGTTTCTTTCCTCCAGGAGCAACATAGCGTCCCCTTCGTCTTACTCTCCTCTGTCCAACATGAACAAGCTCCATGGAGGCCTGAACAAAGCCCCTTCGGTCTCTCAGATGGTGGTGGGACAGTCCCAACAGAACTCACATATGGGTGAGTGAGACAGATATTATTTTGCTAACTACTAACTTCTACTAATAACTAATAATGCATCTGTTCTGAACTTCTGACTAGAACTGACTCAATAAAAAGACTGAATTTGTGAGAAAAACAAAACCATTTCATAGACTGTATGGTTTGCTAGCCACTACGTTCCATATAGAAAGTGTGCAAAGGCACGCTTTCGGCTCCATTGACATTCACTTTCTATTGAAAAACCGTCGCCCCTCTTTCTATAACTGCTGCTGTCAGGCTCGTCATTTTGGTCTTAAAATGTTCATATTAACTTGCTCTACCAGTGGTGAACCATGCCCTGGGACTAGGCCTTCAGTCTCTCATATTTACAAATACAACGATCGGTAAAATATCAGCGCATTCAGCATTCACAGCCTTTCAGAGCTGAATATTATCCACAACCACTGTTATCCTCTGTCACTGGCCACAAAAACATGAGCAGGACAGATAAGAGTGAAACGCACCGCTGGTCTCCACACACTTCCCCATCACAAACTGTAAGCTGAGTCAGAATGCACATCAACAACTCTTGTTCTTGTATGTTATGTCATTAGCTATAGGGCTAGCCAGGTCAGATCCAGTGGTGTTAATACGTTCTGCCAATATACCATTTTCAAAACAATAAAAGCTAACATGGCGATCTATATATGTTACCTAATGGCAGTTAATATCCCATACGAGTAAAAGAAAGGAAAATCTATCAGGTAATGCAAAGGAAAGAATGTAATTGTAATTGAATATACTGATGACTTAGATGAGTATTTTCCACTAACACCTTTTTGTTTTTCCATTCCCTTAGGTGCGGGTATGCTCAACAGCCACCACATGCAAACCAACGGCGACATGAACGGAGGACACGGCAATCAGGGCATAGTGTCCCACTGCAGCCCGCCCCCCAACTATAACCCTGACCCCGGCCTCGTCAGGTACTTCACCTTGCAATGACACAACCCCTACGAACAAAAGCACTCCCTTAACGCCTATAAACCCAAACTAGGATACCCTCTCCACAACGAAAGTCCAAGGACAAGTAAATCCAGGTTTTTACACACTTGAAACTCTAACTACCAATGACATTTCCCCAAAGACTGACAGCCACCTGTTTATGCATAGATCCAAGCTAGGACACCCCATTCACAACAAAAAAGTCCAAGTACATCCATGTTTATACACTCTAAACCAGGGGTCGGCAACCCGCGGCTCCGGAGCCGCATGCGGCTCATTGATCCCTCTGATGCGGCTCAGTACAGTGGTCCCTCGTTTATCATGGGGGTTACGTTGTAGAAATAACCCACGATAGACTAAATCCGTGAAGTAGTCAGTTTTATATTGCGTGTATAAATATGTGTGTATTTCACAGTTCCTCTGACCGAGGCGCCTGGCGCCGCTGCGCTGTTGCGGGTTTTGTTGGGGAGAAAACTTGCAAACATACAGCACTTCAGAGCAGTGACGGACTGGGATCATCGGCCCTGGCAATTTACACCTACAAGCGGCCCTGTAGTCTGTGGAACGGGGGGGAGGGGTTCTACAGCTCTGCACCAAACACAGAACTGTAGTGAGAACGCATCCGTGCGCTCTCAGGACTGGTTCCGCCGCCTGGACTCCAGGTTCCACCAGTTCGTTATGCGCAAACATTGCCGCTACTTCCCGATGCGCATTGACCACCCGGAGAAGTGTGCGCGCGCGCGGTCAAATCCGTAATAGAGTACGGCCTCAGCCTCAGCCCTTCTGGCATGTGCTCAAATGCCAGACCGCTCAGTCTTCAGAGTCACACTGCTCGTGATCGAAATTTAAATACATTTGGCAAACTGAACGCATTCTGTACAGGAGACACGGAGGAGAATGACTGACAAAGACAAAGGTCTACAGTCCTTTATTTTTTTTTTAATATTTATTACCCAGGCCATTAACCAGGAAATCCCATTGAGATTCAAAATCTCATTTCCAAGAGAAACCTGGCCAAGTTAGCAGCCAACCTTTAGCCAATCAGGATGCAGAACACAATACGTGTTGATACACTATAAAAAAAATCAGCAAAACAGCGAGGGACCACTGTATTTAATTAAAATGTATTTTATTTTAGTTCGCTCATATTCAAAATGTAATTCTATGTCACAAAGGTTAAAAAAAGCCATTATATGCAGTGTTATTTCATTTTAAATTTCATAAGGGTTTTGCGGCTCCCAGTGTTTTCTTTACTGTGTGAAACGGGTCCAAATGGCTCTTTGAGTGGTAAAGGTTGCCGACCCCTGCTCTAAACTCACTGGACACTGCATTCACCCCTACAGACCAAGGACACTACCCTGACCTCTAATGCCCGAGACTCTCCCTTCACCCCTGTTGGCCTACGGAGTCAAACTTTCCTTAAGACCAAGGGCGAATTCCCTTTTACCCCTGTCAACCAAGTACACCGCCTTGAACACAAAACTCCAAGAAAAGTCCATTCACCTTGACAGACCCATACTTCCCTGACCACTAATTGCACTCCATTCGCCAAAATAGTCCCTGGACACAGCATGTATGTACGCTTTATAAAGAAAGTTTGATTGACTGAGTGACGCTTAAACATCAAGGACAACCCCTCACCCCTTAACACCAGTCTTACTGTTTTTTTAAGTATTAAAATCACAACTGAACCTGTGTCTTAACCTGCAGATCGAGGACACATACAAGTTTGTCTCATTCTCAGAATATGAACAAGCCATGCCTCATGTGAAAGCTCAGAACCTCCAGAACGCACTCCCACTCCAATGTTTTTCTAACTGAGAACAAATCAGCATTGCAGCATTGCAGTCAACAGTAAAACCTTTATTTGCGTGTAGGCTGTACCTCATATTGGGGACACAGTATTAGGCCATGTTTATAGAATTTGAAATCTAAACCTTAATGCAGTTCCTTTAAGACCAAGTAGACTCCCTTGACCACAGAAGTTCCAGATTCAACCTTATAGACCACTCCCTTGAACTATAATGACTAGGGATGGTACAAGATCTCGTGCCACAAGATCTCGTGAGACAGAATTGCCACAAGATCGTGCACATATGAGAAAAATGATCTCGTGAGAAGTGTTTGCATTTGGATAGGTCCAAAAAGGGTCACTTGTTGGTGAGTTATGTCTCTTTAACAGTTCCAAAAAGCAGTCCTAGAATGGAAACAAAAAAAAAGACAAAATTGTGAGCCCAAAATTGGAAACTGAATAGTGAAATTTATATATTAGGAATCTTGTCTTGTCTCGTTCTCGTGGACCCAATCTCGTATCTTGCCTCGTCTTGTGGAAATTGTGTCTCGTCCCGTCTCTAATAATGACCAATGATGCTCTCATACTCCATTCACCACCAAAGTCTGAAATACTAAACCCTGGACACTTATTTTACCCCTAATGACTGAAGACTGCAATTCCCCTGTAGACCGATAGCACTCCCTTAACCCTGGAGGTCCAAAATGATCTATTGAAGTCCTAGAGCACTTCCTTCACCCCTAAGGCCAAATATTTAAAGACCAAACACACTCCACACTTCACTTCATCCGCCTATCTCATCAAACTCTCTCTTCATCCTTTAAAGGTGCACTGTGTAACTTTTCTGGAGTGGGCTTTGGTTTAAATTGTCCTCAGTATGGCGTTAAACTGATCTGTCTTGCATTTATCCAACGACAGGTGTTTTTATTGCTCAAAATGATCTTAAAGAACTTAAATTCTCACTGCGAGTGGGGTCGCCTCTCCATAAATCTACCCGTCTTGCAAGTTTCCATGGATGTTCTTAGGTTTACGGCTATACTGTGGAACGTTCTAGACACATCTCAGTGGAGACAAGCAGGTGACAGCTCCACCGGACAAGTTACACGGTGCACCTTTAATATAGACCAGACCATTTATCTGTCTGTAAAAAGCAACGCCATTCTTCAATCTTCAAGCCAAAAGCCACATTCCTCACCCCATATCACTTTCCCAGAGCATTCACTTCCGATCTGTTCATGTTTTGTACAGTGTTTGTCATTTTTGTAAATAGTCCTTTGTGTGTAGCTATTTTTGTCATAACTGTTCAGATTTGTATATTGTTTTAGTTGCAGCTGAAACATCTATTAGTAAATTATTTGCTAGTGTTAACCTTACATCTATTTGACAAGGCTTCCATTAACTGTAATTGTCAATTGTGTATTACCATTTTGTGCTACAGCTATTCCTTCCTAGCAGAATTTATTTAAACGCTATCTGATAATCTGGTTCTGTAAACTTTCCTTTTATCAGTCTGTAAATTGTGAAGTTATCCTTTATTTCAAATTGATGTATTTTTGCCAAATTCCAATGGCGGATGTAAGATAAATAAAGTTTTTATGAACAAAAACGTTGGCTTTTGGATCATTTATACAACTGCCAAAACAGTAATACAGTTACCATAAATATCTAGCTATATCTGTTACATGTTATAGATTTGACTTAGCTCAGCCAAAAGGTTTCCACATATGTACACGGAAATATATACAAATATAACTTAATAATAATTGTTTATTATTCAGCAGTCTAAGCAGCCCTGCTTTTCTCCCACACAGTTTTCTGACCAATCTGGGCTGCCAGAACTTCATCGACTACTTCACTTCACAAGGATTGCAGTCCGTCTACCACCTTCAGACGCTGTCCATGGAGGTAATTGCTTCTCTCTTGGACTGTCAATCTACAGTAAAAGAATCACTGAGTACACTGGTCTACAAATTTTTGGACTCGATCTGCTTCCGAGATAAAAGTGGCTAAATCTCATTTATATTGATAAGATGAACTGAAAATCAATTATTAACTGTGCTGGTTAGCTAATGTATTCAAGATATTTAATGATATAATAATAATATATATATTATATATATATTGATATATGTTACAACTCTAGACATATTAAAATGAATGTACAGTATGTGAATGTGCAGACAGGCTTTCAGATAGAACTGTTGCTGATAAACTACTGTTTTTGCCTTATTTTGTATAAATTTCCTATTTTGACCCAATACTATATCTTGGAAACTATAGCCAATCAGCACTTCTGACTTACTTTTTCTTTATTAGTGACCTAAACCAAGAAAAATGTCACTACTTTTGTTCCGGAAGCATTACTTGTAGACCAGTGGTATCAATATTTTGCAGTGACATCACCCTCAGGGGAGTTAGTCTTTGGAGAAGTGTCATTAGTAGTTGGCAATGTATGTCATGCATGTGTATGGTGTAAATTTTAGCAGCCTGGGATCAATACAAGCGTTCATGGTCTTGTTTAGGTGTTTGATTTTCGATAAAGAAGGTTAAAGGTGACTAACTGAAAAACGAGCTTATTTGTGACTGTCATGTTATTGGAGAGAGACTTGTTTAATCAGCACATCTGTTGAAGTTCAACTAAATCAGTTCTTTAAGGTCAAATAGTGTTTGACATCAGATTATAGAGCCTCAGACAGAGCAGTGCCTCCAGTTAGATTTATCCCCCAAGGAATGTTGACGAGCTGCAAAGTATCAATATAGGACTTTGACACTACCTTTCCCCCCCCTCAGGAACTGGGCGCTCTGAAGATCCCGGAGCAGTCCCGCATGGCCATCTGGAGAGGTCTTCAGGACATGAAACAATCGCCCGTCCCCATGGCTCCCTCCGCCCACCATCACCACGACTACCACGGCCAGCAGCTGCTCCGCTCCAGCAGCAACATGGCCATGGCCACGCTGGGGGCGGGCGGAGGGGAGCTCCAGCGGCAGAGGGTCATGGAGGCCGTGCACTTCCGGGTCCGGCACACCATCACCATCCCCAACCGGGCTGTGGGGGCCGGGGGCATGGCCACGGCTACAGACGAGTGGGCGGACTTCGGCTTTGACATGCCGGACTGCAAGATGTCGCGCAACAAGCACTCGATCAAGGAGGAGTTCATGGAGAGCGATGTTCACTGAGGAGAAGGGGTGACCGCTGTTGTCCAAAAGGAGCCCATGTACAAGATGTGGTATCATATAAATGTTTTTGATAGCTACGACTTTCAAGAGGCCTGTAGTATTAGACTGAGATGGGGGCAGGTTTTCTAGTGGCTGCTTAAATTAGAGAGAGACCGGTATTTGGATTTTTTTGCTATCGGCCTTAAATCTCCAGCACAGGTCGATGTTTTGTTTTGGTCAATCTGCTGCATCAAAAATACAAACAAAGGTTTATTTGAACACTTAAATGCAAAGAGATAAGTGCACAAAACATGACTACACTGCTCTTTTATAGGTTTGTGATTAAAAAAAAAGGGCTGTGGGTGAGTTTGAGTCATTACATTATTTGATTTAAACATTTTATTTAAAATATCAAAATTGGCTCTATACGCTGCCTGACAAAAGTATTAGGACGATTGTGTATTTCTGAACTTTCATAATGATAACAAGACGTGTTGGTAATGACAACATATCAATTTATTGATATATTAAAGCAAATTTCATCCTGTGTAAAGGCATATTATTGCAAAAATGTAACACGTTACATCAGAAGTTCATCAAAAGTACCACTTTTGGCCTTAATCACAGCTTTACAAATTCAAGGCATTCCGTCCAACAATTTTTCAAGATATCCATCCTCAATAGTTTTTCACTCATCCTGAAGACATTTCCACAGGTATTTAACATTAGTCAGATTCCTGGAGCGCACTTTAATATCCAAATAATCCCACACTTTTTCGATGGGTGACAGGTCAGGAGACTGGGGCGGCCGTGTCATAAACGGCAGTTGATGACGCTGTTCACACGTCTCCAAATGACCCTTACACAGTTTGGACGAGTGCTTTGGGTCATTATCTTGTTGGAACCAGAAGTTTCGTCCAGAGTTCAGAAATACACAATCGTCCTAATACTTTTGTCAGGCAGTGTATATCTTCAGAGATTATCCGCCAGTGGTTGCTCTGGATTCTAAACAATCGCATCGGCCATGAAAAAAACATCGGTCGATCTGTATTTTAATTTAAAACTGCACTATGTAGCTTTCTGAGATTGTCTCCATGCAGATGTTACTATTTTGTCTGGAATGTTCCACAGTATAGCATGACCGTTATCTATTACTATGGATGTAAAATGGTGGCGCCTTCACGTCAAGTTACAGCTCAGACCTGTGAAAAGGCCACACCGTTCACAGTAAGAATGCACATTTTTCAAAATGAGCATTAAAACACCTGTAGTTGAATACAAGATGTAAGTTTAATGCCATACTGTGGAATATTCTAGGCAAAACAATTGCTTTCGTAGAGACAAGCAGGTGGTTGACCCCTCCACCAGAGGTTACATAGTACATCTTTAACTAAGATTGGTGCAGATTTTATGATGGTTGCATAAGTTACAAGAGCATGTAACTATTGTGCCTCCATAGAGAGGTTAATGGTTTGTCTGGAATGTTCCACAATATGGCAAACTGATACCACAAAGGCAAGATATTTTATTATTATAACTTTACAGTATTTAACCAGGGAAATCCCATTGAGATTAAAAACCTCTTTCTCAAGGGAGCCCTGGCCAAGAGGCAGCAAAAAAGACAATTACAACACAATTAAAATGACATACAAATGAGTTAAAACGGGTACAATTTATGGAGGATGTCTCAAGTGATTTAAAGCCATTCAATGAGATAAGTTCCGTTAATTTCCAGTCCTTTTACAGCTTGTTCCATGTCGAGGGGGCAGAGAAGACAAAAGCCCTTTTTCCCCAACTCTGTGTGAACAAACGGAACAGAGAGCAACAACTGATCAATCGAATGCAAACCATAAGAATCAACACTTCTCTGTGTGATTAAGTTACACATGTAGGAGGGCAGTAGTCCGAGCATGGCCTTGTAGATAAAAGTGTACGCGTGAGTCAGTCTCCTAGTGGATAAAGAAGGCCATCCCACTCGAGAATACAGTTCACAGTGGTGGGTCAAGGCCCTACAGTTAGTAACAAACCTCAAAGCAGCAGATACACAGAGTCAATCTTACTCAGATATTGAGCTGAAGCGTTCATATACAGCAAGTGTCCATAGTCTAAAATGGATTTTAAAAAAGTTGCAGTGACAAGGGGCTTTTTAACCTTAAAAGAAAAACTAAATTCATATTCATGGGTTTCAGCTGTCCTTCGTGGTACCAATGAAGCACTTCAAATCACAATATTCTATCTTGTGAATGGGGAATTTCCTCACAAGTTCATTCACATCAGGAAGGAATAGTTTGTCTGAAATCCACGAATACCCAAGGTCAAGATAGACAGTTTTAATGCCACACTGTGAAACATTCTACGCAAAAATAATAACATCTTCATGGAGGCGAGTAGGTAACAGACCCTACACCAGAAAAGCTACATAATGCGCACTTGAGTACAGAGAATAATAGATCTTGTCACTAAATGGTTAGATCTCAATTGTGTGGACTTTTTTGGACAATACCAAGTCATAGATCCAAGAATACCGGTTAAACTCCCATTTGAGAGATGGGCATCTTTGCATTCTAGATTTTGAAAACATTTCGGTTCACCGTTCTATTCAACTACTGTATTTCAGAAAGACAACTCTAGAATACATCTGATCTACATAAAAAAGGCAAAGGTTTCATACTTTTGGTGCAATACATACAGTACACTTGACAGTAGGTCCACTGACATTTCAACATTTTTTTTGTACCATAACCTTACAGTTCTTATCTGACAAATTGCCAACAGTTCTCATTTGATTTATTTATTTCTATGTTTGTACAAATGTAAATAAAGTGTCTTGTAAATGTTTTGTATTAGATATGGTTTCAATGGGGCTGTAAATGGTCTGTGTACGGAGAATCTTGCGTTTTTGCTAAATTTTTGTGGTACAATTCACTGCTTTAAATGCAGATTTTGGAATAAGTCGACGTCATAACAAGCTGCCCATATTAATACTTTGCAGTGACATCATGCTGGGGGTGTTGTCCATGTATCTCTTATGGTGGGATGTTTAGGAGTTACCATGGTGATACAATGCACACATTAGCAAAAAAAAAAAGTTTAAAGATTGTCTGACAATTCAAGAAAAAATACAAAAAGTTATTTCTGGTCATATTGTGTGAAGGTAAAGCACATATTAAAGTCTCATAAAGCCTCAGACAGAGCAGGGCCTACAGTTAGCATCTTGACGACATGATCTGCAAAATATTTAACATACAGACAACACTTTAAAGCTGAAAAAAGAAATTCGAAATGGACTCAACTGTTGTAGTTTCGGCTAAATCAGTTTGTTATGGTCCGATTGTGGTATAATAAAGTTCAGATTAAAGTCTAACTGAGCTCCAGACAGAGCAGGGCCTACAGTTAGCATCTTGACGACATGATCTGCAAATATTTAACATACATACAACATTTTAAAGCTGAAAAAAGACATTCAAAATGACAAGAAAGAAAGTTCTTTATGGTCCGATTGTGGTAAAATAAAGTTCAGATTAAAGTCTATGTGAGCTTCAGACAGAGCAGGGCCTACAGTTAGCATCTTGACGAAATGATCTGCAAATATTTAACATACATACAACATTTTAAAGCTGAAAAAAGACATTCAAAATGACAAGAAAGAAAGTTCTTTATGGTCTGACTGTGGTATAATAAAGTTCCAGATTAAAGTTTAACTGAGCTCCAGACAGAGCAGGGCCTACAGTTAGCATCTTGACGACATGATCTGCAAAATATTAATAAATACAACATTTTAAAGCTGAAAAAAGAAAGTCAAAATTGGCTCAACTGTTGTAGTTTCGGCTAAATCAGTTTGTTATGGTCCAAGTGTGGTATAATAAAGTTCAGATTAAAGTCTAACTGAGCTCCAGACAGAGCAGGGCCTACAGTTAGCATCTTGACGACATGATCTGCAAAATATTTACCATACATACACTTTAAAGCTGAAAAAATAAATTCAAAATGACAAGAAAGAAAGTTTTTTTTATGGTCTGACTGTGGTAAAATAAAGTTCAGATTAAAGTCTAACTGAGCTCCAGACAGAGCAGGGCCTACAGTTAGCATGACACCCCCAGGAAATGTTGATGACCTCAGCTGCAAAGTATCAATTTTGACTTCAAATACATTTTACTTTTTCATTTATTCTCCTCTTGTCTGTGGTTGCCACAGAAAATCGCCCGTCTCCAGTTGTGCGGTCATTTACAGTACATAAAATCAACGTTTTTATGCCAGATGCCCTTCCTGAAATTTGGTTATTGTGTGTTTAATACTTTCTTTTCTTTCTTGTGTGGGACGTTTCTTATTGTTACAAAAAAGTGTAGATAACACAAAACTAAACAATCAAAATCAGTATTATAACCATAGAACTATAGTTAAAAGATTATTTTGAAAATGTTGCGTAGCGTTTTAGTCTTTCGGTGTATTGTGAAAACGCCTTGCGGGTACTTGGCGCATACTTCATCGCACTTGAAGATTTTGAAAAAGGACATTCCATCCCCCCCCCCCTCTTTAAATATTGGTAGCATTTACATGTGGAGTTAATGTCAGTTTGGTGTGAAAATTAAATAAATATAATATAATTTTGTCCACATTTTCATAAAGCTTTGGTCAGAGCACTTTACCACGTACGTACACGTCAGGATTCACTGCGCTAATATTTGATCAGTATTATGATGTGTAAATGTAAAAATGTGACTTGGTATATTCATTTTGTTATATTCATGGGTAGTTTGTATCTGTTTTTTGCAAAGAATATTATGGGATGTACCTGTGTAACTTTCAAATGTCATGTTTTTGATGTTGTACAATTCAGTGTTTTGCTATAAATTTTGGACTCTGATCATGTCTTTTGGTTATTGATTAATAGTTTACCTGTTTAAAATGTTGTCAACAATTATTAAACAGTAAATATAACTTTAAATATTAAACAAACAAAAATCTATAACATTTCTTTAAGGGTTACAGTCACTGCGTGCACGGTAGGCTCGGATTGGATTTCTCCAAATCCGATCCCGTTACTCGGCGGGTGGTCTGTCCTATAATCCAAGTGCACATGAAGCTCGTGTAATCGGATAATGGTCAGCGACCTGGCCGGCTCCGCTACGCTATGTGGCGCTGTAGTCCAACTACTTCCGGGTGATGGCTACTCAATAAAAACACAACAAACTATGTGGTGGTATACAAAGATGGTGCTCGAGGAGTTTGACGGAGCAGCATTGGTGTACATGTTGTGCATTCTTTCTTCGCAGCCATGATTTCGTCTGACTTTTCCGGCAACAATCGCTACTTATGACGGCGTCGGCGCCTCCTGCCACTTCCAGGTGAAATCCCTGGCGAAAATTCCCGCGCATGCGCAGTACACCAAACCAATCCGATATCGTGCACAAGGCGGCACCAAGCGGATTACTATCGGCCTAAGCCAGGGGTTCCAATCGGATTCGGGAAACCAATCCCTATACGATCCTTAGCCTGTGCACATGAATTCGATACAATCCCAATCCGTTTGCAATCGGATTACACTCGTCCATGTGCACGCAGTGAATATAAAAAGTCTTGATATCTTTTGGCACTTTTTTGAGCTTTCAATTGTATTACCAATCATTTATTATACAGTAATTTGTGAGCTACTTTGTCCAAAGTAATCATGTAAGTCTAGGCCTATTATCATTTTTATTTTGATAAAGATAATTTAATTTATCTGAGTAAAATCCCTCAGTCGTCCAGGAAGAATCCATGGCAAAAGGAGAAATTCACTTGTCAACGGGACAGACATTGTCCACTTAACAAACTGAATTTCTCCTTTTGCCATAATTTAATTTAGGATTTTTAAATGTTGTGTGGCAGTCTTTTGTGCACATAGTAACCCCGGGGGTGGGCAATTATTTTTTCCATAGGGCCGCATGAGAAACAGAAAATATTGTGGAGGGCCGGGCCAAAACGCTTAACTCAATTCTCATAATAAAATAAAATAAATTTAATAAAAAGCAGTAAATAGTATTGTTTTGACGCGCTGTTAAGAGTTTATGTTATGACTAAACAATGGAAAAGTGAGATTGCCTTACAAAAAATTTTATTTAAAAAAAAACCCAAAAAAAAACAAAAGCAATGCAGCTTTAGTCCATGCATGAAGTAAAATGATAAAATATGTTTATTTTGTAATTCCAAATTAGCTTAAACGGGCCGGTCAGAGTATGTGGCCCGGGAGCTGGACAATACCCAGGTCTGTTTTTTTATTTTATTTAATTAATTAATTTATTTCAGGGACAATGCACATTAATAAACATTTACATGTAAATATGCCAGAATTTGCCCAAGGGCTATTTTTCATCTGTAGTCCCTGGACAGTGTAAAGTGTCAACTCGCAGGAAGTAAAATCCAATAGAATAAAAACAAGGTTAATATTTACACTTTAAAATCATTCTTACATACAGTCGCATACAGCTCCATGCGATTATACAAGTCATAAAGCCACATTCAGGCACATACACCACATACCGTTGTGTGCAGCCACATACAGACTTAAAAAAAATCAAACAGGGGCATCGGGAGGTGGACGTTAGTGGTGACTGGACTGATTCTCAATTAACCATTTCTTTAACTGGAATTTAAATGAGATGTAAGTGGGGAGGCTTCTAATTGTGGTGGGGGTGGTGTTCCAGTCATGGGCAGATTGCACAGAGAAGATGGTTTGGCCCAAGAGACTTTTTCTGTAGTAGCCCAAATTTATGCATTTATTTAATTTATGAGACAGGGACAGTAAACATTATACATTAACCTTAACAGAGCTGCATTGTGCCAGGAGGTGCATGTTTTGTTTTTTGTTTTTTAGGTTTTATTTCAATCTCTACATTTCATTAAGAAGATAACGATTTTGGTAAGAAGATAAGATAAGATAAGACTTTATTGATCTCACATATGAGAAATTTACTTGCCACAGTAGCTCCAGGCAAAGACAGTTTGAACAAGAAAAAAAGTGCATGCAAGCAAGAATATAATAAAATAAGTAATAATCATAAAACAGTAACTAGGAGAGTATGGAAAAATTATTGCACGTTTGGACTATAGACTATAGAGTTGTACAGTCTGATGGCGGTGGAGATGAAGGATCTGCGGTAGCGCTCCTTCTTGCACTGGGGGTGCCTCAGTCGGCTGCTGAAGGAGCTGCTCAGCTCCTCTACAGTCCGGTGCAGAGGGTGAGAGATGTCGTCCATGATGGACGTGAATTTGGCCAGCACCCTCCTCTCAACCACCTACAGAGTCCAGAGGACAGCCCAGGACAGAGCTGGCCCTCCTGACCAGTTTATTAAGTCTCTTCCTGTCCCGCTCTGTGCTGCTCGGGGCCCAGCAGACGACAGCGTAGAGGAGAGCAGACAGACCCTCCAGGAATTCGCGATGGCCGTTTCCCAATTCACCGACGGCACGCTTGTGAGTATGCCGTCGGGCTGTCGTCGAGACGGCGCACACTCGCTCTGTCCTTAGTGCACTACGTTTCTCACATGGCCGTCTGCGAAATGGAACAGGTCCCGCCTCAGCTCAATGAGCCGGGTGGTCTGCTCCTTGTTCCCTAAAGACAAAAATATTATACTATTGCGACTAGTTATACTTGGAATTGGGACATGGCCAATTTTCCCCCTAATTTTTAATGTGTCTGAGCAAACACTCGCACGGCGCGGCTCGCACTTTGCAGATATAAAAAAAAAAATGACCCCGCGGCTGAATAAAAAGTGGAGATCCGCTAAAAGCTCTTTCATCCCTGATTTACAGTGCGCTGCACAAGTTTTCTTGTGCGCTGAGAATGTGCGAGCAGTGCGCAGCTTAGAGTAAACGTTGGACATGGCGACACTGTAGAATATCCAGCATTACAACAGCAAAGGAAATATAGAAGTGTAAGGGGAAAAGCATGTGAACGGTAATACAGGTGCCGTGATCTATACCGTTACGGCTACCGTCACACATGTTTAGCGTAGTTTATGAAGAGTTTCATGTAGCATAGTTGTAGGTGAGGTGAACCAGTACGTATATTTTATAGTGACGTCGCAACTCTCACATGTGGATGTCGCTGGCGAGTCGGTCTTTGTAGTCATATATCCTCCCGCGCTGTGCATGCTGGGGCTTTTAAGTTTGCGAAGCGTGCATGTTTGCACGCTTGGTCCACGCCCCGATTTCCATGGAAACGACGGCGCCGTTCAGAGCTCGTCTCGACGGTGCAGGGGGAAAAAAACGAATGGAACGGCGCTTGTCGCGCCGGATATGACGCATATCCCGTTCCAAGGACGCTTACAAGTGTGCCGTCGGTGAATTGGGAAACGGCTGATGTTGCGATTTGCAACTTCAACGCAACTTCAGCCAATCCCTGTGAATTCAGGGCGGTGTTGCAATTTTGACCAATCACCGCAACTTTCCCGCAATTTTTACCAATTTTGACCAATCATCGGCGACGTATTAAACTCACGTCGACCAACTTCCTTCTGCCTTACTTCCGTGTGACGAAACAAAACTGCGGCCGTGTCCCCAGTTTGGAGCGTGGTTTGAAGGGGGCTCAGACAGCAGTCAAGGCGGTGCACACTTGCTCAGCCCTGAGTGCACACCGCGGTCCGCATGGCCGTCTGTGAAATGCGACAAGTCTCACAACTACGTTAAGCAGTCGCCGTGTGGGTGCCCGATGTGGGCTCTGTGTGTTCTGCACATGCGCACAATGAGGTATCATGACGTATCAGGAAGAAGGAGGGTTTATCTGCCCGATTCGGGCTTTTTTTTTTTATTATTTATTTTATTTATGACAGACACGTATTTTGACAACGAAGGCAATTTTCGGCATGATTGATTGATAGATAGATAGATAGATAGATAGAGATAAAAAATGTAATAAATAATAAATAAATAAATTATACATCAAAAATTAAAATAAGTATGTAAATAAATACTCAAATAAATAAATTAATGTATTATATTATGTATTAAAAATACATAATATATAAAAAATTTATAAATAAGAAATTAAAAGTGAGTCTAAGAACTTTTTGAGGCAACTGTAGAACCTTAAAAAAAAAGTTTTTGTTAGGTTGTTAACTTCACGTGGATTTAACACCAAAATGTCCCCGACGTCCATTACAGAGGACATGTTACAACATGAGGAATAAAAATAAAATTAACAAAATGCAAATGCTAAGGTGTTAATTTACCTCCAAATAGAAAATAATAATAATAATAATAATAATAATAATAATAATAATAAAATGTATAAAAAAAGATAGATAAAGATACAAAAAGATAGATAAAAAAGATAGATAAATCACACGAGACAACCACCCTGAGGTAATCTGCAGACAGAGCCGTAAACCAACTGCAAGGAACAAATCGGGCACTGTCGTGAAACCCGTACAACAATACACAAACTGCACATGCGCGAACACAGAGCCCACATCAGGTACTTCCGCCCACATCGGGTACCTCAGGGTGGTTGTCTCGTGTGATTTATCTATCTTTTTTTATCTGTCTTTTTGTATCTTTATCCATCTTTTTTATACATTTTATTATGATTATGATTATGATTATTATTATTATTCAGACCCCCCAGGATTTCGCGGGCATTTTTTGTGATTGTTGCGGGCTAAAATGCCTGAATTTGCGGGAACTTTTCCAAAAAGTTGCGATTAAAGTTGCGGTGCTTTTAAGGTTTTTGCTGCGATTTTGTTGCGGGAGGAAGTGAAAGTTGCGATAAATAGTTGCGATTTTTGCTTTTTGTAATTAAAATTTAGTAATATTTTGAATACTGAGCTATAACTGACAAAGAATAATACAAAGACACAGAGATCACAGATATGGTCCTAAAACAACCTTACCAATATTGAAAATAAATTACTACTAGGAGGGGAACTGTTTCGCGCGGTCTTTTGCTGTTATTTTAGTGGGCAAATGGCGCCGCAGACATGTTTCTTTGCCATTAGAAGCCGTGTCCCAATTCCCAGAGCGCGCGGCTCGGAGCGTGGCCCGAAGGGCATGTGCGTCACACATTTCGACAGAACACCGGTGTGACGACTGCTGTTCCACTTCTTTTTAGTCCCATGCGCAGTTAACACGCGGTCCGAAGACCGCAGTCGTTAAGCGGTCCGCGGACTGCAGTCGGGGCTGAGTAAGTGTGCACCTCCTTGACTGCAGTCTGAGCCCCCTTCGGGCCGCGCTCCGAGCTGTGCGCTCTGGGAACTGGGACACGGCCGCAGTTTCGTTTTGTCACACGGAAGTAAAGCAGAATGTTGCGGCTTCCAAACTCAAACCTTTTAGCCGCCGAGAATATGAGGTTGGGTCCTATGGCTCGCAGATTTGTGACGCGCAAAGAGGAGGCTATGGTGACAGATACGCTGAGATCCAGATATGCGTTTTGTGCATTTATTACAAAAAGAGCGCACACAGCTATGACAGCGCAGCAGGATGAAATGGAACTCACGAAAACCAGCAGGATGAACAGATTAACGTGAAAGATGAATGAATGGTTTGAGGTCAACAAAAAATACGGCTACACCCCAACCCGGACTCTCTCCTCTGTGTGACAGGTGAGCGCGCGCTTTTACACGCACACACTTCCGTACGTGCACACACCCACACTCACGTGAACCACCGCCTCTGCCGCACACACACACACACAAACGCACCGTGCACCTCATCTCAGTTATGTCTCCTACACAGAAGGAAGTTGGTCGGCGTTCAATACGTCGCCGATGATTGGTCAAAATTAGTAAAAATTGCGGAAAAGTTGCGGTGATTGGTCAAAATTGCAACACCGCCCTGAATTCGCGGGGATTGGCTGAAGTTGCGTTGAAGTTGCAAATCGCAACATCGCGAATTCCTGGAGGGTCTGATTATTATTTTCTATTTGGAGGTAAATTAACACCTTAGCATTTGCATTTTGTTAATTTTATTTTTATTCCTCATGTTGTAACATGTCCTCTGTAATGGACGTCGGGGACATTTTGGTGTTAAATCCACATGAAGTTAAAAACCTAACAAAAACTTTTTTTTAAGGTTCTACAGTTGCCTCAAAAAGTTCTTAGACTCACTTTTAATTTCTTATTTATTTATTTTTTATATATTATGTATTTTTAATAGATAATATAATACATTAATTTATTTATTTGAGTATTTATTTAGATACTTATTTTTATTTTTGATGTATAATTTATTTATTTATTATTTATTTATTTATTACATTTTTTATCTTTATCTATCTATCTATCTATCTATCTATCATGCCGAAAATTGCCTTCGTTGTCAAAATACGTGTCTATCGTAAATAAAATAAATAATTTTTAAAAAGCCCGAATCGGGCAGATAAACCCTC
Source organism: Paratrypauchen microcephalus (assembly GCA_036785185.1). Lineage (NCBI taxonomy): Eukaryota > Metazoa > Chordata > Actinopteri > Gobiiformes > Gobiidae > Paratrypauchen > Paratrypauchen microcephalus. Next base: position 755,652 of record JAVJIX010000103.1, on the reverse strand, counting down.
CTTCTTCCTGATACGTCATGATACGTCATTGTGCGCATGTGCAGAACACACAGAGCCCACATCGGGCACCCACACGCCGACTCCATTTTCTCCCGTAGAAGAAGTAGCGCGCGGTGCATGCTGGGATATATGAGTGCGTGAAGCGTGCTTTTTCATGCGCTTGGTCCATGCCCCGATTTCCATGGAAACAACTGCGGTCTGTGACCTCGTGTTAACTGCGCATGGGACAAAAAAGAAATGACGCACATGCCTTTCAAACCACCCTCCAAACTGTGCACTTTGGGAATTGGGACACGGCTTCTAATGGCAAAGAATCATGTCTGTGGCGCCATTTGCCCACAAAAATAACAGCAAAAGAACGGGCGAAACAGTTCCCCTCATAGTAGTAATTTATTTTCGATGTTGGTAAGTTTGTTTTAGGACCATATCTGTGATCTCTGTGTCTTTGTATTATTCATTGTCAGTGCGACCTTGAGAGCCTTGAAAGGCTCCTAACAAATAAAATGTATTATTATTATTATTATTATTAATAACTCAGTATTCAAAATATTACTCAATTTTAATTACAAAAAGGGAAAATCGCAACAATTTATCACAACTTTCACTTCCTCCCGCAACTTTCATCGCAACTTTTTGGAAAAGCTCACGCAAATTCAGGCATTTTAGCCCGCAACAATCACAAAAAATGCCCGCGAAATCCTGGGGGGTCTGAGCAGAGGCCAACAATCAAATATTTTTTGATTAGAGGACACAGCCTACTTGGCCTTTTTTAACTGATAAACAAAGACCTAAGCCTGACGCAAAATAGTCTAAAAGACTTCCAAGCCTTTTTTTAATGCGACCATCTGGAGCCTCCGTTAAGACTTTACGGATCAATCAGCTCTATCCGGGGCTTCAGACCTCGCTGTGTAATTGGCTGCTGGACTTTCTCAGTGAGAGGCCACAGGCAGGGCGGGTCGGCAGGAACACCTCAAGCTGCATTAGACTGAGCACAGGAGTCCTTCAGGGCTGTGTGCTCAGTCCGATGCTCTTCACTCTGCTGACCCATGACTGCGCACTGACCTTCAGCTAAGGACTACTGTTCCACATTTACAACTGGAATTTTACTACTGTCATACTGTTGTTTACTACTGTTGTTGCACTGGTTTTACTACTGTTGCACATGTATCCATAACTTTACTTCAATGCATATTCTATTGCACATTACCATTTCACTGCTGTATCTTCCATTGCACATTTTTGATGCACACTGCACATTTTGGACATCTGTAAATAGGTATTTATTTGTTCTTTTGCACTGCTTTAGATTTTTAGATTTTTTTTTGTCTCAGATAGTTTGTGTGTGTGTGTGTGTGTGTCCTTATATTGTATTTTGTACACCGTCTTTTTGCACTACCTGGCCAGAGAGAAACGAAATTTCGATTCACTGTCAGTCGAACACATATGGCAGAACTGGCAATAAAGCTGACTTCGATCTTTTATCTAATATATTGATTGGCGAACAGTAGGGCTATTATACTCATCGATGGCTCGTGTTTGACTGTGCGTCCTGGCTGGATCCTGCGGTGCGGAAATACTGACGTGTTCACAGTCCGAGCCGGGGTAGTGACACAGCGGCCGCATCAGGTAGGACAGCACCCACACACCGGCGATTTTCAATGACCCTACAACAGACGCGCACTACAAGAACACATTATCGATTAGAGATGTGGCGTTTCTCCTCAAAATTTGCCAAAAAGTGCGTTCTGGCGCGTTTACTTGGTCATTTTTGTGCGTTAGCGTCGGCTCGGCTAGATCGGTAACCGCTACGAGCAGGACCGCCGGAAGTGAGTTGTCAACGCGTACGCTCCTTTCTGGGTTTTGTAGTTCAATACTCCTCATTTGTGCCGCGACAGATTGGATTTAGAACTACACGTAGACGAATTTACCTGAAATACGTGAGCGCAAAGACTTATGGGAACTGTAGTGTCGTATTTACATCTTTACGCAACGTTGCGCTTAATAAATTGAGCAAAAAACTACAATACCCAAATCCAGCGATTTGGGCTAAAGGGCAACGTTGCTAGTTAGCTTTTACCAATTTTCACCTTTTATATGAATGACTTTATTGCTATTTTATGAGGAAATCTTCGGTATACACACTACAAGGTATATAAAATGTGTTTTTATATATGACCACGGCTCAAATTACGTCTATTAAATGCTTTATTGCTGTATTTTTATGGTTTATTTCCTTTCTTATTAGCCTGGGAGCTATTTATGTGCGATTATAGTAAGCTAAGTTTTTTGGGTTTTTTTTTACATTTGAGCTGTCATTTGTTATTATTGTGGTTAAGTACACAGCGGTTGGACATAACTTGTAGTAATATCGTAATTTACTACAAATTGTTTGTAAATGAACCAGGCTACATCGTTTGCAGTCGATTTGTCAGTGAAACGAAACCAAATCGGCCTAAATTTCGCTGTCTCGGTCCACTTTTATAGTTTAACACGTATTTAATCTCTTGTAAGTTGCTTACAAGAGATTTTTGTTTACTTAGTGTTGTCCATTTGTGTTGTACCTCACTGCATTTTTGCTTTGGCCATCCAAGACCATGTGAATGACATTTTAAAATCTAATGAGATTGTTAATGTTTTTAGACATATTCTACTTACCCTTATTCTAGTTCTCGCTCTATCGCGGTTCACTCTTCGCGGCCTCGCTGTTTTTTTGTTTTGTTTTTTTTTCAAATTATTCATTTATTTATTTATTTTTTATTTTTTTTTATAGTGTAACAATGTGGTCTGCGTCCTGATTGGCTAAGAGACTAGACCAGGACTAAACGTGGACTAAACCATGTCTTGACCAGAAGTAGACCAGGTCTGAACCAGGATTAAATCACTCCGTGCGGCTTTTGCGTTTGTTTGTGCGTGTTCGGTTTGTGGCTCGGGTTGAGACCACGCGGTCCGGGCGCCGCAGTTCTATCTCCCCGGTGTACACGCGGCCTCGCGCTGCATTTTCTCATATTTGTCTCTAGTTTAAACACTCAAACTTTCATAGATTTTCAACAAAATGTATTAATAGTGGCGTGGGGGGAGTCCTGCCAGACGCGCGAGCACTAGACCAGGACTAAACGTGGACTAAACCAGGACTAAACGTGGACTAAACCAGGACTAGACCAGATCTAAACCTGTGATGGTCACGCAGGGTTGTAGGGACAGAGTCTCTGATGTCCTTCACGAGAGCGCCTGGGTGACAGGAGGTGTGGCCTTTGTTTACTTGCATGAGCCGGACCATGGAAGAGCCAAGAATCAACACGGACGGGCCTGGCCCGGGAGCCGCATTCGAGGGAGCCAGCGGGGGGGGACACTCGCGTGCAGAGAGGAGACAGTGGGTCTCCCCCCCCCTCACGCCTAGCGGACGAACCCGACCCCGTCCTAGAGAGCAGTGGAGTATTGGCGACGCATTGATAGCCATGCTCCGAACTCCGGGGCGGTCTGATTTTGCGCAGGTTAGTGCAGGTTAGTGGGGGAAAATCCTCATGGTAGAGCTAATCGGGGCTTTAGACCTCGCCCCTCGCTGAAGTGTTCGTACCTGGTCGGGTGGTGGGGGCTGGTGCTCAGAGGCGTCTGTTAGCGGTTCGGCACTGTTAGCGGTGGCCTGAGTCTTGTCCAAAATGATATCCAGGTCACTTTCCACTCGATTTTCGCACATGGCATGGATATGTTGCTCCAAAACAACGCATATCCATGTGCACGTGTCCGCGCGCACCCCCCCCCCCCCCCCCCCTCCCCCCTCCACGCTTCACTATTAATACGTTTTGTTGAAAATCTACAAAAGTTTGAGTGTTTAAACTAGAGAGAAATGTGAGAAAATGTTAATACCAGTCTGAGAAAAGTGTATAATGTGTGTGGTGAGGCGTTTACAGCCTTAAAACATGTGTAATAATTGTAAAATATAAAGTTGTCCTACTTCGCGGATTTCACGTATTGCGGGTTATTTCTGGAACCTAACCTAACCCTAAACGAGGGATTACTGTATTTAGACTTAGACAAACTTTATTGATCCACAAGGGAACTGACTTGGACCCAGTAACTCACTCATCAAATATAATATATAACAGAGGGTAACAAAAATAGACGGAAGAGCAAAAAAAAAAAAAAGCAAGAGACCAGTGTCAACTGAGGCATAATTATAAAAATAAAAAGTAATAAGTGTATATGTACAAGTGAAAATAAAATAGAAAAATAAGTAATAAAATATCAAATCACAGCTATATACATTTGTTGGGAGTATTATCTTTTCTATCATCTGTTTATCAAGTTATCTGTTCATATTTGTACATATCTATCTATCTAGCTACCGATCATATTATCTGTTAATAATAAATATTTCCTGTTGTTCCACAGTGTGACATTAAACAGCTCTACATTACATTTTTAAGGCCTATTATCATTATTATTATTATTATTATTATTATCATCATTATTTTTGATAAACCTAAAACATGCTCCAGGTAAAATCCTCCAGCTTAGGTTCTGACCAAGCCTAGCAATAAGTTCACGGAGATGGGTCCCCGGGCGCCTGAAAAATGAGCTGCCCAGGATGGATGGGTCAAATGCAGAGAAATAATTTCCCTACGGGGATGAATAAAGCATGTCGTCTTCTTCTTCTTAAAGATCATTTAATTTATGTGTGTAAAATCCCTCAGTCGTCCAGGTAGAATGCATGGCAAAAGGAGAAATTCAGTTTGTCAACTAGACAGACTTTGTCCACTTGACAAATTGAATTTTTCCTTTTGCCATCATTTAATGTATGTTTTTTTTTTTTTAATGTTGTGTGGCAATCTTTTGTGCACATAGTAACCCAGGGGTGGGCAATTATTTTTTCCATGGGGCCACATGAGAAACAGAAAATATTGTGGAGAGTCGGGCCAAAATGCTTAACTCAATTCTGCATAATATTAATTTTATTTCTTAATAGCAGTAAATAGCATTGTTTTGACACACTGGTAACTGTATATTATAATAATATACAGTTACCAGAGCACAAGAAAGAGTAAAAGATATAAGTGGTAATAATAAATTCTAAATAAGTACCACATAAGATAGCAGGAGACTCGCAAATAAGGCATACAGTAATCCCTCGTTTATCGCGGGGGTTAGGTTCCAGAAATAGCCCGCAATAAGTGAAATCCGCGAAGTAGGACAACTTTATATTTTATAATTATTCTACATGTTTTAAGGCTTTAAATAATAATTCATTGCATTTATATAGCACCTTCATTGTTCATTCACTCCACACTTTGTGATGGTAAGCTACCTTCTGTAGCCACAGCTGCCCTGGGGCAGACTGACAGAAGCAAGGCTGCCAATCTGTGCCGACCCCTCCGACCACCTCCAACACTCATGCACACTCCACTTTCATACTAAATGCCTCACCACACACATTATACGCTTTTCTCAGACTGGAATTAACATTTTCTCACATTTGTCTCTAGTTTAAACACTCAAACTTTCATAGATTTTCAACAAAATGTATTAATAGTGGCGTGGGGGGCTCCCGGAGCCGTGTCTCCCCCCACGCGCCACTAATACATTTTGTTGAAAATCTATGAAATTTTGAGTGTTTAAACTAGAGACAAATATGAGAAAATGCAGCGCGAGGCCGCGTGTACACCGGGGAGATAGAACTGCGGCGCCCGGTCTACTGTCGAAATGGGCCGCCTCGGACCGCGTGCTCTCAACCCGAGCCACAAACCGAACACGCACAAACGAACGCAAAAGCCGCACGGAGTGATTTAATCCCGGTTCAGACCTGGTCTAGTTCTGGTCTAGACCTGGTTTAGTCCAAGTTTAGTCCTGGTCTAGTCTCTTGGCCAATCAGGACGCAGACCACATTGTTACACTATTAAAAAAAAAAAAGTTACACTATAAAAAAAATTTAAAATAAAAAAATTGAAAAAAAAATCCGCGAAACAGCGAGGCCGCGAAGAGAAGAAGAAGTGAACTTTATTGATCTCACACTGGAGAAATTCTTCTCTGCATTTTACCCCATCCTATATATATATACATATATTAGGAGCAGTGGGCAGCACACACATTAGGGCGCCCGGGGACCATCTCCATGATCTTCTTGCTTCGGCTTGGTCAGGACCTAAGCTGGAGTACCTATGGTGCATGTTTTTTGGGTTGGTGGGGGAAACCGGAGTGCCCGGAGGAAACCCACCCAGACACGGGGAGAAACATGCAAACTCCACACAGAAAGGCTCAGGCGACCCGGGGATCGAACCCAGACCATGCATGCAAACGCCACACAGAACACACACGGAAAGGTCTGGGCGACCCGGGGATCGAACCCGGAACCTTCTTGCTGTGAAGCAAGAGCGCTAACCACTCTGCTACCGTGCCGCCGAGTGAACCGCGATAGAGCGAGGGTTCACTGTAATTATATAAATGTACATGTACAAGTCAAAATACATATATATTTACCCCATTGCCCTATGCTTGGCCACTTGCAAGTAAATTGTAATTTAATGAAATAATATCCACTTGTTTCACTTCACCTTGATATTAAATTCATGGTTAACATTGGCGGTGGCTGAGTGGCTAGCACTCAGGCTTCACAGCAAGAAGGTTCGGGGTTCGATCCCTGGGTCGCCCGAGCCTTTCTGTGTGGAGTTTGCATGTTCTCCCCGTGTCTGGGTGGGTTTCCTCCAGGCACTCCGATTTCCCCATCAACCCAAAACATGTACGATGGGTAAAATCCTCCAGCTTAGGCCAAGCCGAAGCAAGAAGATCATGGAGATGGTCCCCGGGCGCAGTAATGTGCTGCCAACTGCTCCTAATAACAGGACGGGTTAAATGCAGAGAAGAATTTCTCCAGTGTGAGATCAATAAAGTTGCTTCTTAACATTATCTTTCTGTGCTTCAGATGACATCACAACATTCTGTAGTATTTAAAAGTGCATTGTGTAACTTCTCAAACTCTTTTCTCCATGGAGATGTTATGGCTTTATCTGGAATGTTTCACAGTATGGCATTAAACCATTTCTACCTTCATGGAGACCAAACCAGACCAAGTTACAGGTCAGATTTGCAGAGATGCGATCCCGCTCACAGTCAGAATGCCAGCTTTTCTAGCTATTTTTGAGCTATAAAACCACCTGTAATTGAATAAATGTAAGGTAGATCTGTTTAATTTCACACTGTGGAACAAAAGGAAATTATTAATAGATAATACAAATAAGATGTAACAGATAATACTCCCTACAACTGTATATAGCTGTGATTTGATATTTGATTTGATATTTTATTACTTATTTTTCTATTTTATTTTGACTTGTACATATACACTTGTCTAAGTTTGTCTAAGTCTAAATCTATTATTTGGCTGCTGAAAATAGAAATACAAATTTAGATTTATTTTGAATTTTTTTTTTTTTTTTTTTTTACATTCTGATCAAATAATATAATTTAGCCTATGTGTGCTTCCATTTCGTGAAGTCCATCTCAAATATTAAAATTTCAAATTAAGGAGATGAAATAAAATGATTTTCATTTAATAATCCGTTGTGTTCTACCTTTGGAGGATTATCAACACGTATGAGTGAGGGGGTACTCGAGGTATGACAAAAACGCTCAGGGGTACACAAGACAAAAAAGATTGGGAAACACTGATTTAAAGGTCCCATGGCATGAAATTTTCACTTTCTGAGGTTTTTGAACGTTAATGTGAGCTCCCCTAGTTGCTAAAAGTTGCGAAATGTCTAAACTGAGCATTTGCAGTCCTTTTCTGCGTTAGGAAAAAAACAGCTCAAACGGGCGATTCTGAACAAGGCAACTATGTTACGTTACATTGAAAAAAGAAATGCAAATGCAGTTCCACCACCATCTGGATGTCCACCCCCTGTCTCTGGAAATCACGCCCAGAGAGTTTGGACCGCGATGGAGCTACGCAATGCGAAATGCGTTTTTTTATTTGCCTGAAGGCACGTGCGAGTGTTTCTAGGCTCGGAAGTCCTTTACCCGACCCTCTGGACCTCTGAAACAGCAGTGGTTTAATTTTATTTTCTGTGAAAATGTGTTTTTTTCATTGAAATTTCTCTCCTTTCTTTCCCCGCGCTTAAAACGCGGAAGTGGGAGACAGTGCACAGTAACAAGGAACCAGCGGCGCATTTCCCCCCCCCCCCCCACCCGCTCCTCTAACCTATGTGTCCTTCTCATTTGCATTCAAGCAACAAGGCCCAGAATGAGTCGTTCAGAGAGAGATATTCTGACTCTGACTGTGTACATGTGTCTTTCTCATGCACTGAGTGTTTATTTTGAAGGATTCATTTACAGTATTGGGGAACCATTAAGGCACCATATAAAAGCATCAAGAAGTACCATGTCAAGGGACCTTTAAGGGTTTTTCAACATTTCTACATTCTGTCTTATGCATTATCCATCTCTCAGAAGGAAGCACAAACCAGTATTCCAGTATTGTCTTCGCTGAAAACACAAGACAAGCTCAGTGAAGAACCACAGCAAACACATATTTAAATTTTCTCTTGCAAGAGGGGACACACAGATGGGTGTACACAAATATGCAAATTTCACATGATAAAACAACATGACGTCTTTTCCCATAAACTCAACAACCTTGACATTTGCAGCTGCAGGTTACAATGCAACTTCTTTCAAAACTCCCAGCCCAGATCTCCTGACTCCCTCCCTTCATCTCCCACAACACTGAGATGCAATATTCCAATAAAATTTGATCAAAATACATGAAGCAATGATAATGCATTCATACTTATTCTAACCATAATTAAATTTGATCAAAATACATGAAGCGATGATTACACATTTATAATTATTCTATATATTATGCTAAACTTGGACAGTGTTTAGTGACAAGCTCCTTTTTATTATAGTAAATATATTAAAGGGCCTATATTACACTATTTTCTGATCTATGTTATAATAAAGTTATAATGTTAGAATCAAAAATATACCTGGAGTTGTGTTTTGCTTAATTTACACATGTTAACTCAATATTCCTCCATGTTTAGTTGATTTTTTTTCTATTGAGTTCATCTCACAAACAGAAAACACTCTGTGCCACGTTGTGATGTCATGCGGTAATACAGGAAGTGCTCCACTGTGTTTTTGAACACCATACACCATGACTATAGAAACATTTGGACGATTTCTGCTGTGGAATTGCCAAGCTCTACTGAACACAACACAAAAAGGTAGATGCTAACTTGAAAAACTACTTGACGACGTCACAAGGTGGAACAGAGCATTTTGAGCTTTGGAAATGTAGAGTAATAATAAAGGGTAACTCAGACACCTGTGAATGAAACAAAACAACACTGGTTATGTTTTTGATGAGGTAAGAACATTATAACGTGGCTTTAAATTCACCTGAGTCAATTTTACATAATATAGGAGCTTTAACATTTTGCCTACCTCCTTTTCTACATCCAAGTGTGCTAAATTCATCAGAAGTTATCAGTTGTCACCACTCATTCATGACAGATCTTATTATTAGCAGTTACCATGGTTACACTGTAATAATTGCCTCCTGGGGCAGTGCCAAAGGCTTTGAATAGTTTCATGAAAAGGACTCGTGCTTTTCAGGTTTGTCTGGATTTAAACTTGCTTAAACTTGACTTGGACTAAATGTATTGATCCACAAGGGAAATTATTTATTTGGGATTTGGGTGAACATGATCACACTGGGCTCTATTGTAAGAAGTGTATTAATTTAACAAACGTTGACCAGTATTGTGAGTTATAGCTTGTATTTTATGGCTGAAATAATAAATATAGCTTTGTCTAATAAAAGTTTTGTGTTTCAGAATGTCAGAAGGGGACAGTGCTGGGGAGTCAATCCATGGAAAACCATCGGTAGTCGCGGTCTTTTTTACACGGATTGGACAGGTAAAGTTTATATAACGTAAATAATTCTGCTCATTTACATATTGTGCTCATTTTGAAGCACAATATGTTGCTACAGAGAAATGTTAATAAATGAAACTCCTTTATTCCTCTGACACCATAACAATAATAAGTCGGATAATCTCATTAAAGCATTTTTAAATCCAGTATTATTTAAAGGCAAACTGTGTGGTTCCATCTTTTATGTATTGAATGATATGTTGATTATAATAATTGTGTATTATTATAATGTTGCTCCAATGTGTGTGTGTGTGTGGGGGGGGGAATACAGATTTTTCTGTCTTGATGCTCAAATCAAGTTTTATCAAAAATAACAATGTATATGAATATATTTGTAATCTTCTTTATCTAATCTAATTTATATAGCACCTTTTAAAAGTATAGTTTACAGATTGCTTTATAATACTATAAAATGCACCATAAAAGAGAAAGACAGACATTTGCACACAGAAATGATATGACAGTTTATAAAAAGTCAGTAAAAGTGACTTTTAAAAAGTGATTGAAAGCTAGGTAATAATATCTAATATAATTTGATTTTGTTTTTTAATATTTTGTGACATTGGAGTTGTAAATTATATCCCATGGCAGACCAAATGCCATTTCATTTGGAACTGAATGAAGTGATTGTTTGACGTTTACATTGTGTATTTAATCTGCACTGCTATAAAAAGATGTTTTCAAACAGGTCTATCAGTCATGGCTGGACAAGTCGACGCCGTTCTACGCAGTGAGATGGGCTGCGACTTTACTACTGACAGCTATCTACATGATCAGAGTGTACATACTACAGGTAACGCAAAACACACTCAAAACACACTTTCTCAGTACATTTACACACACACACAAAAAAACACATTTCAACCCAAGTTTGAGTAAATTACTAAAGGAATTGTAAACTGCACATTATTCCGATTTCTCTAATCTAGAATCTACTCTTTAAAGACACCCTCTGACTCTTTAAAGACACCCTCTGACACGTCTTCTTTGCTTTGTCTGGAATGGCATTAAACACAATTATAGATAAATTAAACCAGGACTAAAGCAGGACTAAACTAAAACTAAACCAGGACTAAACTAGGACTAAACTAAAACTAAACCAGGACTAAACCAGGACTAAACAAGGACTAAACTAAAACTAAACCAGGACTAAAGCAGGACTAAACAAGGAATACACCAGGACTAAACGAGGACTAAAGCAGGACTAAACTAAAACTAAAGCAGGACTAAACTAGGACTAAACTAAAACTAAACCAGGACTAAAGCAGGACTAAACAAAGAATAAACCAGGACTAAACAAAGAATAAACCAGGACTAAACTAGGACTAAACTAGGACTAAACTAGGACTAAACCAGGACTAAACCAGGACTAAACCAGGACTAAACCAGGACTAAACCAGGACTAAACAAGGACTAAACAAGGACTAAACTAGGAATAAACCAGGACTAAAGCAGGACTAAACCAGGACTAAATTAAAACTAAACCAGGACTGAACTAGGACTAAACAAGGAATAAACCAGGACTAAACTAGGACTAAAGCACGACTGAACCAGAACTAAACCAGGACTAAACAAGGACTAAAGCAGGACTAAATTGGGACTAAACAAGGACTAAACCAGGACTAAAGCATGACTAAACAAGGACTAAATTAGGACTAAACCAGGACTAAAGCACGACTGAACCAGAACTAAACCAGGACTAAACAAGGACTAAAGCAGGACTAAATTGGGACTAAACAAGGACTAAACCAGGACTAAAGCATGACTAAACAAGGACTAAATTAGGACTAAACCAGGACTAAAGCACGACTGAACCAGAACTAAACCAGGACTAAACAAGGACTAAAGCAGGACTAAATTGGGACTAAACAAGGACTAAACCAGGACTAAAGCATGACAAAACTAGGACTAAACTGGAACTAAACCAGGACTAAAATAGGACTAAACAAGGAATAAACCTTGCATTTATTCATTTGTAGGTGTTTTGTTGGGGGGGGGGGGGGATAATTTTTTTATTAATGTCTTTCTTTGGAACATTCAAGGTGAAGCAATAACTCCATCGAGACATAGAAATGTGACAGAGTGAAACTTTACAATGATTAAATTTTTTTTGGTCAAACCAAGGCGCAAAACAAACACTAAATGAATACAAAACGCCAAACTGAACAGAGTACTTGAATTAAAACTATAATTGTCCTCTTTTCAGGGTTGGTATATAGTAACTTATGCTTTGGGAATCTACCATCTCAACCTCTTCATTGCTTTCCTATCGCCAAAAGTGGACCCATCGTTGCTTGATGAAGGTACGTCTGTGGAGGGAGAGAAAAGCTGCCATCAAAACATACACATCAATTTAACTACTAAATGAATAAAAATAATTTGATTTCCTTATCGCAGATGACGGTCCAGCTCTTCCGACCAAGCAGAATGAGGAATTTCGTCCATTCATCAGGAGGTTACCGGAGTTCAAATTCTGGTATGTTTTTCAATTGTTCAGAAGAAGTAACATCACAGTTGGAGTATCATTTACGTCCCAACATGACCTGACAGCCTTGGTTTAAAAATCACAATAGCTGTTCGAAATTTTCGTCATGCCCCTGCTGATTTCAAAACTCAAAATATCCTTCCATATCAAGTAGGGTTGGGACAATATCTCGCGAGACAAAACTGCCACGAGATTGTGCACACGTACCAAAAAATATCTCATAAGATTTTTTCCTCATGTTTTTTTTACGTTTGGATTGAAAAAATAGAGAACTGGCGAGTAGGGATGTAACAATATCAAATCCCTCTATATGATACTCCCGCAATATGCATCTACCGGTACGATATTTATTTTGTGGAGCCTAACTAAATTGTAAAAATGTGACCTTTTTCCTTTTAAAAGGCTTCACAAGACTTTGGTTCTGTCAAAATCCAAAGAATTAAGATTTAAAAGTGCTTATAACGGTGAACATTTATGTAATCGGCACTGAAACTGAGCAAAGGATCATGGTTTATGTGGTTTTCTTCAGTTTTTTTAGCTATATTACTGCACCATAACTACTCATTGAAGCAGAGAGACTTGTAAATCGATATATTGTGATGGCCCACGATATTATTGTGTGACTTTTGACAATACAGTATATTTTTTATTTTATTCTTTTATATAATAGGGACAGTGCATATTAATGAACATCTACAACATTGCAGTGCAAATACGCCAGTGTTGGAGTCTCTCTTATTGATGATGGGAGAGAGTTCCAGAACTTAGAGCCTCTGACTGAGAGACACTTTGTCCGAATGTAGAGCTTCTGTGTGGGACCTCACGGTTCCCCTGGGGTCTGTGTGGGACCTCACGGTTCCCCTGGGGTCTATGTGGGACCTCACAGTTCCCCCGGGGTCTGTGTGGGACCTCACGGTTCCCCTGGGGTCTGTGCGGGACTAGTTCCCATCCCACTGACAGTCTTTGTTTTAATAAAATCCTGTAGCAGAGGAGGAGCAAAACTTTATATATAAAACGTCCATATTCAAAAATGAACAAAATGATTAAAATTAAGCAAGTTATACTTGTCTAAAATAGTGCAGTGGTGAACTAAGAATGGTTTCTTGTCCAACATTTTTAAAGCTTTTTTTAAAAAGTGATTCAGCTGGTTTGAGTGTTGTGCCCATGTGGTTCCGCAGATCTCTATATGAGACAGTCATGGAGTGTAAAAACATTCGTGCCGCATATAGAGTCATAAAGGATTGTGCCTGTTTAAAATTAGAGCTGGGCGATATGGCCTAAAAATAAAATCTCTGATTAAAAACAAAAAACAAAATCAGATTTCTGATTTTAATCGATTTTTCTCTGCCCTACTCAAAAAAAAATAACAGATGACAGACAAATGGCTCAATACATTAAACCTTGCATCAATTAAGCTGTTATTGTTTTTAAAACCTATATCACTTGAAGACTCTTACCTATAGCATTGTGCAGTCTGTATACAGCTGTGGCAAGGCAACTTCAGAAAAATATTTGCAGCTTGGTAGCACATACTTCGGGTCCAAAACTTTCACCATGTTAATGAATCCGGGCTTTTCCACAGTATATATGGACACCATGTCTTTTACGATATGTGCTTGCGCTGTGGGGACCTGCTCTTCTCCCACTCCGCTGCGTGCCTCTGCTTTAGGCACTAGGATACATTTGTCGTGCTGCTTCCTTTTGAACAGACCTTACAGCGAGCACTCGTTTGTTCTAAGTCCGACGCAAGAAAACCGAACCAGTTCCATATAACAGATGTAGCAACACCTTTCTTTGGTACAAGCTCCGGCTTTCCCTCAGTCGCTGCCACGCTAGCTTGTACAATGTTTGGGCGCGCCTCGCTAAATTACCCGTGTAGAACGTGGCGGCGCATTAGTTCCGCTCGCATTTAAAAAATAATTTAAAAATCGATTTTCATAAAAACACATCGTCCTGAACTGTAAATTCGAATGATTTAATTTAATCGATAAATCGTGCACGTCTATCTAAAATTCGCTAAGTTAAAATTAACAGTTTTTGTGAGGTGCTTAATGTGTAATATCAGTATCATGATATTTCAGTTATTGTTACATCCCGAGTTAGATTTTTGAGTGTCGTCCCAAAAAGCAGAGCTACAATGACAGCAGAAATATTAAATAAAGTCAATCAAAAATGCATAAAGTATTTATTATAGCCTGAATAATGTCAAAATCTTGTCTCGTTCTTGTAGATCCAATCTGTGTTGTTTCATCTCATGGAAATTGTGTCTCGTCCCACTCCTAATATCAAGTTTTAATTAATATAGCTTAAATATTCAGAATAATATGCTTTTTGTATTTATTTATTTTTTATTTTTTTGTGACCAATTTGTGACCAATTTATCTTGACATCATGAGTCACAATATCAAATTTTAGTACTTTTACATTATTACATACATATAATTACATATAATTATTTACATTATTATTTTACATTAAGTGTCTCCTCCAGTTTTGTTTGAATACATTTTGGGTCTGGAACAAGAACCTAGAAGACCATGGACAAATGTTCTCGTATCATTCAGAACAAAAGCTAGAATTTCTTACTTTTTTGTGGTGTGAATAGCTGTTAAAAATGTCATCATGCCCCTGCTGATGTCAAAGCTCAAAATTCCAATATTTAGCCAGGGAAAACCATATATTTTCCAATTGTTTATGGTGCACTGTGTAACTTCTACAGATGGAGGGTCCGCTACTTGCTTGTTTCCATGGAGATGTTATTTCTTTGCCTGGAATATTCCACAGTAGGGCAATAAACATAACTGCATTTGTTCAATTACATGCGTTTTATAGCTCAAAAATACCTTAAAACATGAATTCTTACCATGTGCAGACTTGCTTCTCCATAAATCCTGAGAAGTGACTTGTCTCCATTGTGATCACCAAGATTATTATCTTCATTTATTTAACACTTTAAACCGTAAGCCAAAATCCACATCCCTAAATCCACATCCACACTTATGGTAGTTTTACGTAGTAGGAGCGCTGTGTCTTAAAAAGAAACCCCTCTATTTATGTCATCAATACACAAAATTCCACCTGAAATGCAAGGGCAATTGATGGCAACTCTCATATTTTTAATCAGCTTAAACATTCTTTTATACGGAAGCAGACAGAGGCCATGTTCGTAATGACTATTTTCCACATTAATAACGAGAAAATTAACTCGAGATCTCAAGAAAACGACACAATTAATTTGTGATATCGAGAAAACAAAACTGTTATTTCGAGATCTCGAGAAAACACTGTATCTCCGTCGGTAAAGACGAAGCCGGGCCAGTCTTCTGCGGAGGTGCCACGGACTAATCATGAAATTATCCCGAATTAAAAGACGTAATGCAATCTCCCCCTGTGTCAACCCCTGATCAAAATATTGCCTTATCAGCTGATTGATTATTACTCCAGACATTCTAATGACCAAGAACGCGTCTATTCAGAATGAGAAATGGCCCCGAAGTCAGCCTGTCACAACGTGGAGGTAGACGTTTCAGTTGTTTTCTCGAGATCACGGGATAATTGTTTCGTTTTCTCGAGATCTCGAATTAATTATCTTGTTATCTCAGGATAACAAGGAAGAAAAAATATTGCTTATGAATATGGCCTCTGTCGACTTCCGTACTTTTAAAATATAGGTATTCTCATATACTTTAGTTTGTCAAGTCATCACTATTGTGTAAATGAGCCCAGCTTTTTTCCTCCTTTACAGTATAATCGCGAGATAGAAGTTAAAGGTCCCATGGCATGAAATTTTCACTTTTGAACGTTAATTTGAGCTCCCCTACCCTGTTTAGCCCCCCCCCCCCCACCATGGCTAAAAGTTGCGAAATGTCTAAACTGAGCATTTGCGATCCTTTTCTGCGTTTGAAAGAAAGACGGCCCAAACGGGCAATTCTGAGCAAGGGAACTTTCTGACATCACACTCGGGGAAAGGTTTCCACCCCCCCTTTGGATGTCTACCCACCGTCTCTAGAAATCACGCCCAGAGAGTTTGGACCGCAAACGAGCTACGCAATGCGAGATGCGGTTTTTTATTTGCCTGGAAACACATGAGAGTGTTTCCAGGCTCGGATGTCCTTTATCCGAGCCTCCGAACCTCTGAAACAGCAGTGGTTTAATTTTATTTTCTGTGGAAATAGTGTTTTTTTAAAAAAAATTTAATGGAAAGCGTCTCATATCTTCCTCCGCGCTTAAAACGCGGAAGTGGCACAGCGCACCGCTAATCCAGGAAACGGTGGCGTATTTGGCCACACCCCCACCCGCTGCACTGGCCTGTCTCTGTCCTCCTCTGCATTCAAGCAATAAGGCCCAGAATAAAGTGTTTTAGAGACATATTTAGCCTCATGAAGACAGAGTCGTATCTCATGCACTGAGGCTTGATTTGAAGGATTTATTTACAGTATTAGGGAACAATTAAGGCACCATATAAAAGCATCAAGAAGTACCATGTCATTAGCTTGTCCATGATGATAGGTTTAAAGCCACAATGTGAAACAGTCTGGCAAAGCAATAACGTCTCCATGGAGAAAAGTAGGTTGCGGACCGTCTACCAGAAAAGTTCCACAATGCACCTTTTAAAGATGTACACATTTCTTTCAAGTTACATTTTTTTGCTGCCTTTGTCTAACTACAAATAATTTTAAAAACGTCATCAAAATGTTATAAATAATGTTAATTAGGTTTTAGGGAAATTGGAAGTCTAACCTGTCACGATAATTACTATATTGACTTTTCGTTCAATATTATGAGAGCTGGAACGATAACTTTTTGCCATCAGTATTTATCGTGTGTACATTTTCGCTGTACCGGTAGGACATTTCTGGTGATTTATTTATTTTTTTGAGTTGTAGAAATCCTATGACTAATTTATAGCACTAGAAGAACCAAGTGTTTAATTCTGCTTTTTAATTATTTTATTTAAATTCTTTACAATATTGTACATTTAGAATACGCTTTTGGGCACTCCTGCTTTATGGTTCGATTTCAGTATTATTGTTTATGTCTGTATTTACTTCAGCAATATAACGCACTTCAGAACTGTGACGTATGCGCTTTATCCAGTCGTTTGAACGCATGTGGTTCAGTTTACTCTGCACGGTCTTTACTGTTATTCCCTGATGCAAATTGTCCGTTTCTTCCCGTAAGATTTCCATGTAGTAAAAGTATGTGGGTTGGTGGGTTGTTTGTCTGTGTAGCTGTAGGTGTAGAAGTGTATAAGGTTTGGATATGCCTGTGCCACAGTGAAACGGTAAACGGCTCTACTTTACATTTATTCCATTACAGGTGGTTTTACAGCTCAAAAATACCCTAAAAACATTCTGACTGTGAGCGGGGTCGCCTCTCCACAGATCTGACCTGTAACTTGGTGCGGTTTGGTCTCCATGAAGATAACTAAAAGCCCCACAGTTTTATTTATTTATTTATTTATTTATTTATTTGAGAGAAAAAAAAAAAGTGCTGTAGAACAGATTTATTGTATAAGCAGCTCTTGGGGTTAAAATATGTGCAGTTTGCATCTAATTTAACTTTTTTAAATTATTATTCAAGAATCAGGAAGTGCGCTGTTTTTAGCATTTGAGGAGTACTAGGCGATATTGACAAGGCAGAACATTCTTTTTTTCATTATCTTGTCAACAATATTCAGATATTTTTAAGAATCCAGGAACAATGTGTTAAATGCATGAAAGTTTCACTTTCTGAGGTTTTTGAACGTTAATGTGAGCTCCCCTACCCTGTTTAGGGCCCTCCCCCCATGGCTAAAAGTTGCGAAATGTCTAAACTGAGCATTTGCGGTCCTTTTCTGCGTTTGAAAAAAACACAGCTCAAACGGGCGATTCTGAACAAGGAAACTTTCTGACGTCACATCGAAAATGCAGTTCCACCCCCCAGTTCCCCTCCACACCGTCTCTGTAAATCACGCCCAGAGAGTTTGGACTGCGAAGGAGCTATGCAATGCGAAATGCGTTTTTTTTATTTGCCTGGAGGCACGTGTGAGTATTTCTAGGCTCGGAAGTCCTTTACCCAACCCTCTGGACCTCTGAAACAGCAGTGGTTTAATTTTATTTTCTGTGAAAATGTGTTTTTTTTTCATTGAAACGGCTATCCTTTCTTCCTTCGCGCATAAAATGCGGAAGTGGGAGACAGCGCTAATTAGAGCGCAGCGCTAATCCAGGAACCAGCGGCACATTTGGCCCCCCCCCACCCGCTGCTCTAACCTATCTGTGTCCTTCTCATTTGCATTCAAGCAACAACGCCCATAATTTATTTATTTATTTATTTATTTCAGGACAGTGCATATTCATAAACATTTCTGTCAATATGCCAGAATTAGCCAGGAGGCTATTTTTCATCTGTAGTCCTGTGACAGATGTAATTGTCATTCTAAAAACAGGGAACAATGGTTACATAAAATATAAAGAATATAGATATAAAATATAGAATATAAAATTATCACTATTTACAGGGACAAGACACTGACATGACAACAACTGACAACAGATCAATTCAACGATTGAGACAGTTAACAAATACATATGTTTTCACCCAGGCACAACAGAGACATACTTCATCATAAAACCACTACATAAATATGACACATATATCGCACTGACCAGGCACACAGTTACACCATCACAGTCACGCAGTCACACAGTCACACAGTCACGCACACCAAGGGAGGAGGCAAGAGGCTAGCAGGGGGCAGCGAGAGCACATGAGTTAGTGCTCACAGATCTGATTGTCCATAAGCCATCCTTTTAAGTTTGTTTTGAAGGTGACATATGAGTTTGCGTTCCTGATGGTGGTGGGAGTGAGGTTCCAGTCAGAGGCAGCGCGGACAGAGAAGGATGTTTGACCAAATGTACTCTTTCTGAAGGGTGTTTAGAGAGAGATTTTTCTGTGGTATGTGTCTTTCTCATGCACTGAGTGTTGATTTTGAAGAAGGATTCATTTACAGTATTAGGGAACCATTAAGGAGCCATATAAAAGCATCAAGAAGTACCATGTCATGGGATCTTTAAAAAAAAAAGGTTTGTATTTAAACAAGACAGATTCAGTGTCTCTGTTGAGGTTAAAATCTTGCACAGAACACGAATGTAGCTTAAAATTAATTTTAAAAAAATATTAATTGTCACTTTATATACCCTTGTTTCAGAGATTACACATGGCATTTCAGCTCATTTATTTTTTTCTAACTTTTTGCCAATTTTTAAATAGTTTTTTTGGTTTCTGTTTTATGATATACTCCATATTCTAACTATTAACTCTAGAACAACAATTGCAACCTTATCCATTTTTCGATATTTTTTCCACCCAAAATAGCATGCTAGTGGCAAAACGCCGCTCTGGCAGCCTGAAAATTGTAAAAAGCGCCTATAAACTCATCTCTGAATAATTAGGATGCTCTGAACATATAAGGTAAGTGAGGAATAACTTTGGGCCTCTGCAGACCTTTAAAAATAAACCAGTTCTATTTTTAACGTTTTTTAAGATGGTAAAACTCAGATTCAGCGCCTCAACGGTGTCTTTTTATTTTTGTTTGTTGACAGGCATTCGGCGACAAAAGGCATCGTCATCGCCATGATTTGTACATTTTTCGAGGCCTTCAACGTGCCCGTGTTTTGGCCCATTCTGGTCATGTACTTCATCATGCTCTTCTGCATCACTATGAAGAGGCAGATCAAGGTAAGAGCTGAATTCCCCTCATTCCACAGTGTACTGTTGCAGTCTTGAGCTCACAGTGATAATGGACTGGACTCAAGCTGCAGTTTAAAGTGCTACCAGGCATTTCACATTTTCAAGTTTTAGTGTTAGAATGTCTGAAAAGAAAAATCAGCCTTTTACACTTGGGGCACCTGTATACAGTGTTGGGAAATAACTGAATACTTGTACGAGCATATGTGGTCTGAATACTTATTTTGTGTACCTGTATTCCAGTACAGTTACTTTTCATTTGGTAGTGTTCAGAATGCAGTTACTTTTCGAAAATTAAATATACATTATGGTATTTGATCGTGCAATTTTGGCTTCAGACTGTACATAACTAGTGGGATAAATGGACAACTGCTCTTGTGTGATTTTTATTTACATTTTTTTCTCCATCTCCAGTTAGTGACAGAAAATGCTTTAAAAATATAAAGTTGTTATTAACACTATATTGCATCTATACACTATAATTTAGGCTACATTTATATGATGACAGTCTGAACAGAAGACGCAAAAGTGGCGTCACATCTTCACTTTTTATTCCACGTTTAGACGAGTGTTTTCGGGAGGAAATCTGCGTGCATACGGTGACGCAAAAGTGTGTGGAATTCGATTGAGTATGCATGCCAGGCAGCTAGGTGGCGCTGTGATACATTATCGCTATGTCCGCGCAGATGCGTAGAATCTTCCTTCTTCTCATCTGCGCCACGAAAAGCAAAACAAAACATGGTAACCGGTAGCAAAAAAAAATTTGTGTGATAAGACGAAGAAGTTCAACTGTTGCTTCAGACCACGTTAGACTACAAAGCAACGAAGGCGCAACAAGGTGTGGACTGGGAGTCTTGCCAAACAAAGTACACTGATGTATGGACCGATGTGACGTAAACACGTACGCGTGGTCAGCAGAATGGACAAGAGTTTTGCGTCTTGGGCAGTGTAGACGAAAACGCTACGGCGGAGCGTATTCAAGTTTTCCACTTTGGAGGGCGGTTTCCGCCACCGTCTAAACGAAAGGCACTTCGATAAAATATTTTGTCGTTTTTACCCGTAAGCGTTCTCGTGTAAACAGGCCCTTAGAAACAACTCGATGTACTGTATGCAGAATACAGTACTCTGACTGGACTATATACCAGAATGCCGTGCATTAAAACTGCATAACACACAGCTCCGAGTTGTTTAATGCGCTTTTACCACGGCTACAACTGAAACATCTCTCCTGTGTTTCTGAAAAATGTGTCCACTGTCTGTAAATGTCTCAAATATTTCAGTTATAGTTATTTGTTTTAAATGAAGCTAGTCCCTACATTCTCCTCAGAACAGTGGAGCAGTTTACCGTTGCTATGGTGACGTCATGGCGATTGCCGCAACGAGGAGCAGTGCGTTAAAACTGGATACCGCGTCTCAAGAGTTGTATAATGCGCTTCTACCATGTCTTCAAACTGAAATGTCTCACGTGTGAATGTGAAAAGTCTGTTCCCCGTCTGTAAACGTCCAAAATATCAGTTATTTCAGTGTTTTTAAATGCTAGTTATTACATTCTACCCACAGCAGTTGAGCGTTTGTTTACCCGTTGCTATGGTGACGTCATGGCAATGGCCGCAGAGCAGTGATATAGAACAGTGATTTGGCTGTTGCCGGAACTACCTGTGTACCACGCGGCATTAACGCGCGACAATGGTGTTCTCACTGACCGCGGCGTGAAGTTCTTTAACCATTTTGTTTTGTGTTTGTCTTTCAGCACATGATCAAGTACAGATACTTACCGTTCACACATGGGAAGAGGACGTACAAAGGCAAGGAAGACACAGGGAAAACATTTGCTAGCTAAAAACCCACTCCCCTCCAAACCATGGGCTCAGATAGTGGCGTTCTGAAGGATTACTTTATTTTCTAACTGGGCAGTAAAAGCATCCGTGCAGTATCGATTCTTTACAAACGAGGGTAGACGTTTTAGTAAAATTATATATTGCCTTGACGATTCAAAGGTAGATTTTTTTGTTTTTGTTTTGCTTTTGTTTTTTTCCGGACTGGTTATGTCTGTTAGTGTGACTCAGCGCTGCCCCCTATGCCTTTTTTGAAAACTTCCGGGGTAGTACGAAGTCATGTTAAAATTGCAGAATCCTTTGTCAGACTTCCAAAATTCCAATTATTGTCTCCCATTGGAAATAATCTGAAAGTTTATTTACTGTAACGTAACTTTTGTAACATTAAATATTTAAACCACTAGTGTAGAGTAACATTATTTAGCAGTTTTAAAACTATTTTTAAAAATATTCTGTCTTTTTCTGTCTGATTCGATCTCCTTGTAAAGACATATCACCTGAAAATTTCAAGTTAAAAAGTTCATTATAAAACTGAGAAAATTGTATATGCCATCACCATTTTTATAAATATTTGAATTTGGATAAAACTGAAAATGTGGAGTGGTTTTTGCAAACAGTATTTCTTAGTTTGTAATGCAGTGGGCCAGTTTCACAAGATTAAAAATGTTTATTTAATGTTTATCCATTTGTAATACTGTCCAATAAATACAATTAAACACTTTTTTATGTTTTTTTTGCAGGAATATTTAGTATTTTCATTTGGAAGGAAAAAAAAACATCGATATGCATTTCTGATTTTTAATTTAGATGACTTTACCCTGTTTAATGTTATTTTTCAATTTAAAATCTAACTTAAAAATGGTATTAAACATAAAATCCAATGGAAAATACTCAAAATTCTATTTCTATTTCTATAGTCTTATGAAACTGGCCTTGATGCATAATCACCTTTGGGAATATGCGACAAAGAGCAGATAATTCAGCAGATTTTCAGATCTAATTTTACTCTTCTGCCCTCTGCTGGTCAGTTTATAAAATCCCAGCTGTAGGTATTGTCCGTGATGATGTAGGGCTGCATTAGAAACCTGCTTTTTTAGTGCTTTCTTTACATTTAAATCAGGAATTCTCAACTTTGTCTCAAATTAAAAGATTGACTCCTCCTTAAAGTAGATAGTTTGGTAATTACAATATAAAACAACATGAAATACAGTAGATTATGTCAATGGACCACCTTTCTCTTAAAATATCTGATGCAGCCCTATTAGAAAAAATAGTTTTCTTGATACTACACAATTCGCCCTCTTTTTTGTATCAATACTTATTATTTTGGGAGGGTGTTCTGCTTAAAATGTAATGTTTAAAGGGCCCATATTGCGCTATCACGGTTTATGTTATAATGTTGTGTTCCCTCATCTCAAATATACCTGGGGATGTGTTTTGGTTCGTACG
The DNA here is from genome assembly GCA_036785185.1 of Paratrypauchen microcephalus. NCBI lineage: Eukaryota > Metazoa > Chordata > Actinopteri > Gobiiformes > Gobiidae > Paratrypauchen > Paratrypauchen microcephalus. The sequence continues at coordinate 732,225 of JAVJIX010000103.1, read as the reverse complement.
GAAGTCGACAGAGGCCATATTCATAAGCAATATTTTTTCTTCCTTGTTACCCCGAGATAACGAGATAAATAATTTGTGATCTCGAGAAAACAAAACAATTATTCCGTGATCTCGAGAAAACAACTGAAACGTCCTCAGTTGTGACAGGTTGACTTCGGGGCTATTTCTCATTCTGAATAGACACGTTTTGGTCATTAGAATGTCTGGAATAATAATCGATCAGCTGATGAGGCAATATTTTGATCAGGGGTTGACACAGGGGGAGATTGCATTACGTATTTTAATTCGGGATCATTTCAAGATTCATCCGCGGCACCTCAGCAGAAGACTGGCCCGGCTTCGTCTTTACCGACGGAGGTACAGCGTTTTCTCGAGATCTTGAAATAACAGTTTTGTTTTCTCGAGATCGCAAATTAATTGTGTCGTTTTCTCGAGATCTCGAGTTAATTTTCTCGTTATTAAGGTGGAAAATAATCATTACGAACATGGCCTCTGTCGGCTTCCGTAGGTTCGCATGTTTAACACACAAATCCTGCGTATTTAGGCTAGTCACTTCTCTCAAATTGAAAACAATCATGCGGTGTCGTGTGGTAATACAGAAAGTGCTCCACTGTGTTTTTAAACTCCACACACCTTCACTAGAATCATTTGGATCATTTCAGCCCTGGAATTGCCGATCTCTACTGAAGAAAAAGTGGACTAAAACATTTTGGTCTTTGAGTAATCATTTATTGTTAGTCTATCTACGACTCCAAACGTGCAAATGAAACAAAACACAACTACGGGTATATTTTTGAGGAGGTAACGTCTCACTTGGCTTAGCTCACTTAATTCACAAGAGTCCATTCTGCGTAATTTAGGACCTTTTAATGAGTACCAGTATTAAATTTCGAGAAACATTTGCCCATTTTACAAAATCTTAGCCTGAAATCATTAGCAGCTTTCAAAACCGCGAATTCTAGTCATTCCAAGCAAACTTTTGTTCTTTCTTTTGCAGAGGAGACATAAGAAAACAGAAAATTGGGTGCAGATCACAGCTCCTCTGTTGATTTATACTGATTTTGATTTCACGGATTTTGATTTTATGGATTTGATTTTTCAATTTTCTTTTTGGGGACTTGTCTCTGCTTCATTCTGATTGTGACTGTCGAAAAGGGAGCAGCCCGTGAACTGGAGGATGTGTACATACGTATATAATATATATTTTAAAGTATGATTTTTGTTCAAGATTTCTTTTTTTTTTTTTTCTTTTTTTTTTCTGGTTTTCCTCCAACCGCCATACTGATACCGTTTCCAATTGTTTGAATCCATTTTGTTTGGAGAAAAAAAAAAACTGTTGAAAGCAAAACTCGATTTGGATTTGTTCAGTGAAATGTTTCTCATGAATTGCATGTTGTTTTCTTGTGCTCTGTTTCAGAAGACAGACTTGATTTTAATAACTTGAGTGTAATTTTTCACTTCAAATGCTATTAAAGAGGCTGTGTCGCTTCAACAGAACTCAATTATGTGTCTGATGTTTTATTATATATATTCTTTAAAGGGAACAAATCAGATTTTCTGAGATTTTAAGCATGTTGTGTTTTATATTTTTCTGTCACATCATTGGCTTTCTCAGTTGTATTTTGAGTGATTAATGTATGTTTGAGTAATCCTGTATTGTCCTGAATTTGAGGTTAAAGTGCTCAAATCTGTTTTCCCCTATCCCCACCCAAAGCGCAAAATGTATCAAAATGTAAAATTCTGATCAGCCTATAAGAGTTTATTATTGAATACTAAGAGTGTAATTAATATGTCTCCTTTAATGAAAATTGATTATATTTTATGTCATGTTTTCATATGTCCTTTACTCATACTAAATCCTCCATTGTCCCAGATGCAGTTTTCAAATTGGAGGTAAGGTTTGGGTTTTTATTAACGGTGCATTGTGTAATCTCCATGGATATGTTAGTGCTTTATCTGGAATGTTTCACAGTATGGCATTAATTATCTTTATGGTGGAGACCAAACCAGACCAAGTTAAAGGTCAGACCCCCCCACACTCACAGTTAGAATGCCTGTTTTTCTAGATATTTTGAGCTATAAAACCACCTGTAATCGAATAAATGTAAAGTAGAGCTGTTTAATGTCATACTGTGGAACATTCCAGGCAGAGCAATGACATCTACATAGGGGTCCATCGCTTGCTGGTTTCTAACTAACAGGGATGAAAGTGCCCCCCCCCGGGGAAAAAAAAAATCCGGGGGGGGGGGGCAAAACTTTAAAGGAAAAGTAACGTTATTTTACAATCTGAGCCTTCTTTCGGTAATAAAACAAGTCGTTTGACTCACCCATATCACGTTCGTGTCATTTGGAGCTGTTTGAAGAAAGTTATGTTGTAGCGTATCCGTTAGCATGAGTATTCGGGGCATTACTTTGCGGTCTCCAAATAACACAAACTTTAGCACTTTTCAAATCATAGAAGCCCGATGTCTTAATGTAAGATTTCGTTTGAAGCAAAAGTGGCCTGTAATCCGAGATTTATCCATAGTTTTCAGCTTTGCGTTTCATGTTTGGGTCCCGGGAGCTCAGAGCACAGTCTGCGCATGCGCACTGGCGTCCTCATCTACTCGAAACTATGGCTAAATCTCAGATTACAGGCCACTTTTGCTTCAAACGAAATCTTACATTAAGACATCGGGCTTCTATGATTTGAAAAGTGCTAAAGTTTGTGTTATTTGGACACCGCAAAGTAATGCCCCGAGCATATGATACAGCACCATGTTAACGGATACGGGATCATTAGTAGAACAGAACGGCTCAACATAAGTTCTGCGATACTGCTCCAATTGACAGAAAAATGCTATGGGTGAGTAAAACTACTTGTTTTATTGCCGAAAGAAGGCTCAGATTGTAAAAAAACGTTAATTTGCCTTTAATAAATAGCAATAAAACACATTTTTAAACAATTGTAGTGGTTTTTATTTGAAAGTTGATATCAAAACACGGCAGTGACCCCGATTTTGCGACATCAAAGTCTGATAACGAGCCGAGAGGGCGCACTCGCGGCGCAGCTCGGGGCGTGCGGTGTCCGCAGCACCAGAAGAGCACGCAAGCTCGTGTGGCCCCGCACACATGTACAAGTTTAATACGAGACATTTACTTTTGTTTCTGAATACGGGACGATTACATATTTCAATGGACGGTTGGCAACCCTAAACACAATTATACATATATAATACACACCCAAAATTTCAACGTATTTGGGAAAAAGAAAAAAAAAGGTCCCATGGCCTGAAATTTTCACTTTCTGAGGTTTTTGAAATGGCTTTTGAAATGGCTAAAAGTTGCGAAATTGAGCATTTGCGATGCTTTTCCGCGTTTGAAAAAAAGACAGCCCAAACGGGCGATTCTGAACAAGGGAGCTTTCTGACGTCACACTCGCGGAAAGGTTTCTACCCCCTGTCTGGATGTCCACCCCGTCTCTGGAAATCACGCCCAGAGAAAGTGGACCGCGAAGGAGCTACGAAATGCGAGATGCATTTTTTTTATTTGCCTGGAAACACATGAGAGTGTTTCCAGGCTCGGATGTCCTTTATCCGAGCCTCCAAACCCCTGAAACGGCAGTGGTTTAATTTTATTTTCTATGGAAATGTGTTTTTTTTTTTAATGGAAAGCGTCTCGTATCTTCCTCCGCTCTTAAAACGCCGAAGTGGGTGACAGTGCACAGCGCACTGCTAATCCAGGAAACAGTGGCGTATTTGGCCACACCCCCACCCACTGCACTGGCCTGTCTCTGTCCTCCTCATTTGCATTCAAGCAACAATGCCCATAATAAAGTGTTTCAGAGACACATTTAGGACTCTGACTGTGTTCATGAGGCTCTCTCATGCACTAAGTGTTGATTTTGAAGAAGGATTCATTTACAGTATTAGGGAACCATTAAGGCGCCATATAAAAGCATCAAGAAGTACCATGTAATGGGATCTTTAAGACATTTGAAGTGGGAGACTTTAAAGCCATAGTATGTAAAATTTGCCAACGATAAATAGACTAGGCGTGTTTCCTTTTACATTATGGATATTTTATTGCACTAAAATAACAGAAATATGTCCTAGGATATGTCCTAGCTGTGAATGGGCTTGCACCTCCACAAACTCTTATTTGGCCTGAAGGAGGGCGTACTCCTGCTTGTTTCCATGGAAATGTTGTTCCTTTGGCTCTAATATGCCACAGTATTGCATAAAACATAAATATTTCCATGGCGAATGTTCTGACGTATGGTTTAACTTTGAATTTGCAGTTGACTTTATGAAGTTCCTTTTCTTACACCGCAAAAACATGAAGATCCAACACTGCACCACTGAGCGTGAGCACTGACATCTGGTGGATTAATGTCGTCATTGCATTACTAAAGCACAATATAAAGTTATGCTAAGGCGGGGGGTAAAAGGGGTGTTTTTTTTCTCTCCATCCTATTCCCATTTAGAGTTTTATTATTATTTACATATTTTTGTTAAAATGTGTAACCCCCTGCAGGGTTGCCACTCCACAGATCTGACTTGTAACCACAGACACTTTCGCCGCTGTTATTGGAGCCACATAGCAGCCTGAGAGCTTGGTCTGCAGAATGAGATCGTGGGATGTTACGGTCCCGGTCTTGTTATCGGGTGTGTTTAAGATGTGCCGATGTCACCGATCCAGAGGCACTGGTAAAGTCATGAGATCACCCACCTTTTTAAAAATCTTTTATTATTAAAGTTACATTTTTTGAAAACCACAATAACATTTGCAAAGTATTAAGAAGACAGATTGGGGGATGTGAGCACGAGAACAAACATTACTGGGTACAAGGGCTAAGGGACTTGAAGGGGGTGGGTCGGGGCAAGCAGGTACCGGGAAAAATACAAGGGGGGCTGAGAAAAAAAACAGGGGGAGTGAAGAGGTCCAAAGGGATTATCCCAGGCAAAGAAAGGGGGTCTGGGGGACAAGGGTGATGCAGTGTCCAGGGAGAGTCCAGATGACAGGGGCCAGACGGAACAGGGGAATAGGCCTTCATGGACTGACAGCTGATTGGACCTGATCTTTTGATGAAACGTGAGGGCCTGCTACTCAGGGATGTCCTTCATCTCACATCGCTTTACTTTTATATCCTCACAAATGCTTAAAATCAGACAGGAAGGGGCCCGGGTGTTGTACAGCACAGACACGTGATTAATGCATGATCTTGATCAGACCAACTCTGACTGGCCCGTGAAAGGTTGCTTGGAATTAAGAAAATAAAACCTACTTTCAAAATTGTACATAATGCATTTGTACTGATGATCATCTGTTGGACGTGCTTCACATCTCAAACATGAACCTGACTCTGATGCACTTGTTAAAGCTCAACAGAGGCGAGATTTCTCTCACTGATCAAGAAAACTACATGCTAACTTTGACTTTTTTTCTACACAGTTTGGCAGTTGGACAAAAAAATATTGTGACATATCTTGTATTATATTATTTGACATACAAAGACATTGTGGTGTCTTAATACAAAGTTATAGTTAAACTCAGAAAGCATTGTTTATTTATTTTTATTTATTCTTTATTTAATAGGGACAGTGCATATTAATGAACATCTGCAGCATTGCAGTGTAAATATGCCAGATTATAGCAAGAATGCTAATTTCCATCTGTAGTCCCTAGGCAGGTGACACCACAGCAAAAACAATAAAACCAATGACAACTGACAATAAGACCAACATTAAAACATTAAAAGTGCCCACAAGTCTGGTTTTCCTTTAGCCACTGTTTCAAGTATGATTTGAAAGTGGCCAGTGTTGGAGTCTTGTTGTGGGGTTAATGTGACTGCAAAAGAGTTACAAATGTTTCACATTTATCGTTATTTTGAATTATTTTACTCAATAAATTCAGTTTTTGTAAAACCTCACTCTCTTAATAATAACACATAACTTACCAGCTTGTGTAAACAATGCCATTTACTGATTTCAGTGTAGAAATAAAATTAATAACCAGAGTCGACTTCAAACTTTTGGCCCTCCACAATATTTTCTGCTTCTCATTTAGCCCCTGGGGAAAAATATTTGCCCACCCCTGATCTTGATGATCTTAAAGTCATTTTCACCACAGATCAGGCCTAAGTGTGTAAACTTTATAGTGAGCTCTGTGTTCTTTGCTCTGGTCTTGTGTTTGTCAGTGTTGTGTGGGGGGAAACAGGAGAATGCATTCACAAAGTTTGATGTAGTTTTATTCAGTGAACGCCAGACCTGTCCTGTCACTGGGACTCTGCGTGATCTGAGGAGCCGGGCTGTTCTCGGGCTTGTGGAGTGTCCAGAATTATGAACCTCTGAACCTTTTTCTCCTTTCCTCGGCTACAGCCGCCTGATCTCATGGATGATCTAGGTGAGGATTTCGGCATCTTCCCTTGGAGGAACTGCAACACCCTGTACCACCCCTATGTAAACGAGTTATGGATTTGGATAGTAAAACGACATGCGCTGTACAAACAAATACATGTGCAAAACAGTCTGAGCCACTGCTGCAGAGTGGAAATCCAAGACCGACTCTAATGAACCTTTTCATTTAAAATACAGCTCATTTTACCTTTATTAATTTTTGTTATTACATCATATGTTTTGTGTTGAAACAAATGTGCTGATGAAGATGTATGTTGGAATTCTCTCATTGTATCTGCTTTCTGGTAAGAATTCACAACTTTAAATTGTAAATTAGAGTAGACAAATTGTTTAATGGAATATAATGGAGCTTGAGTTGAGTTGTTTTATTTTTGAATGAAAAGAAGGCAATATGTATTATTTCTTCCTTTATTTTACAGTTAAATTATTATTTTTGTATCCAGATATTTGTTATTATAAAAAAAAAATTATGTAGCAGAAGCACTTATGAACTGCCTTCCTCTTTGCACTTAAATAACAAAAGACCTTGTGGAATTTGGCACATTTGTTTTAGAGATTTTGTATTTTTTTTCTGTACAGATATTATCGAGATATAGCAAAATATATCGTAGTATATTTTTTGCTCCTTATCGCTCAGCCCTACCTCAGCGCCTATTATAAAATATTTGTAACCAAATATTTCACCTCCATTAACAATACCCAGAAGACAGAACTGTAACAATTCATCTTTGCACGATGGAGAGTGGGCTCTGGGCAGCCATAAACACTATTTTACTGTAAGGCATGTCTCTCTTTGTAGCTATTAAAATGGTTTATAACTGTATCCTCCTTTATCTTTAACATAACGTGACATACCAATCTTCCTTTTCCCAAATGATCAGGAACCCTCTTTGTGCACTGTGTAAATCAGTACTACTTTGTCAACTTACAAGTGAGTTGGAACGAGGCTCGGCAGTACTGCAGAGAGCACTACGACGATCTGGTCACATTAGAAAACAAAGAGGAGGTGATGAAATTACAAATACCTGATAAAACCTGGACTTGGATCGGACTGTTTGATGACCCTGCTTCATGGAAAGGGGCGATGACGTCTGACTCAAACTCCTGGAGATGGTCTTCCACTGGGACCACCAGCCCTGGAGGGTACCAGAACTGGGCAACCGGTGAACCATCTAATAGTGGTGGAAAAGAATTCTGTGGCAACATTCAAAATGGTCTGTGGAAGGATTACGCCTGTGGTGCCTCAATACCTTTCTTTTGTTACGATGGTGAGTTACACTGAGCTATGGACGTTTGCATTTGTGTAAGTTACATGTTTGTCTTCTGTTTCAGTTGAACCATCAGGCCTCAAAAAGTACTTTCTAATCACTTCTCCAAAGACCTGGTCCAACTCCCAGTCCTACTGCAGACAGTACCATCACGACCTGGCCATGATCGAGACCTCTGCTGAAAACCAAGCCGTGACAAACCTTCTCCCAACCACAACAACCTATGGGTGGATCGGTCTGTACAGAAACGCTTGGAGGTGGTCTAACGGCAACCCCAGTACATACAGGCATTTTACGCCGGGGAGCCCAAACAATTGGGGAGGATCAGAATTCTGTGCTTCCCAGTATTCAGCCTATAATTGGAATGACGCCCCCTGTACCTCTAAGTTTACATTTGTCTGCCAAGCAGGTAATATAAAGGTCTTAAATGTACTACCCTTTTTGCAATTGAAGGGCTCATTTGCAAAATGTAAAAAGAAAAAAAAATTCTACAAATCTACAACTGGCCCAGGTTGCAACAAAATGGAAAACAAAATGATACCGCTCAAGTAGGCCTGTCATGATAATTACTATATCAACTTACCGTTCAATAAATGATAGATGGAACAATCATTTTTCTATCTCAATATTTATCATTCTTTTTTTTTCTTTGTACTACAGTAGTGGGGAAAATGTTGTCATTTTTCTGTAATATGGTGAGATTTTAGCTGAAGATTGAATAAATAAATGCCCGAATATACTATAGATACAAAATACAGTGTTTCGTTATGCTACTTATTTGTTGCATGTAATGTTTTTTTTTTTTTATAAATATTGTAAATTTAGGAATTAGTTTCAAACTTATCAATTATCATCTATATTTTCTTCTCCAATATATCACACTTCAAAATTTGTTATCATGACTGGCCTATCCTCAAGGAGCTATTCCGCCTAATGAACATGTGGAAGATTCTTCCTCTAACTCCCCATCTCACCACCTTGCTCTTCACTGAGAATCTCTAATCGCACTCTTCAATCTTCATTATGTCCAATATCGTCCTATGACATCAACCACTTCAAGTCTCCTTCTGGTCCTCTCACTCCAGTTGTCCCTCAATGTTCAGTTTTCTGCCCCTACCTCTTCATACTTTAAATATACCACCTCTAACATAATCCTCCACCACATTTCCACATTTCATTCATTTTAATTTTATGTGTCCGCCAAATTAATAATCTGCAACTCAGAAACAAAATTGTCATTACAGTTCAAGGAATGACTCATTATCAAAATGTCAGCATTAGATTTAGCCTTTGCAACCGATGCCATTATAAGATTTCAGTTACAAATTTGTCTATGGCATTTATCTGTTTTTTGTAACCCCTAAATTGTCTTAAAACACTCTCAAAAATATCTTAAATTCTTCTTTCTAGTTGTGACATCAAGAGCCAATGTAAAATTGACACTCCAGACAACAGCCCACATGTCTGATACTGCAAATAGAGACAAGTTTTTACAAGTGGTAAGTTTACTGCAAGTTATAATATGTCAACATTTATTGCAAATGTATTGCTATTACAATTTTGATTTGATTTATTTTGGTTTACTGATTTTAGGTAGAAAATTATCTTGGCTTTGGTTTCTCACTAAGTTGGAAAGCCCCACCAACAAAAAAAGAGAAGAAATCTAGGGATGATGTCTGCACTCCAAAGCTCCAAATATAGCCAGTGTTGGGAAGTAGAGGTTGTACATTACAGTACATTACTTTCTTAATCGATGATATACATAGGATTACACAGGATTTGGTAGTGTCACAGCCATTTTTTGGAGCTTTGTACCATGTTAGAAATTAAACTTAATCAGAACCAATCCTGAAGTGGTTAAATATGTCATCCGTAAGGCTGGGCATCGAAACCCGGTTCTAAGTAGGCACTGACCAAAAAGGTCCAGTAAGTGGGCAAGGCAAAGCAAGGCAAATTTATTCGCACAATTCATATGCAAAATAATTCAAAGTGCTTTAAAGAATAAGTAAATCACAATACAAACAAATCAAAGCATAAATATCATCAAATTTACATTAAAAGAGACAAGAGAAGAATAAAAAACATTCAGTCAAATGCACAGCTAAACAGAACCATTTTGAGCCTATTTTCAAACAGAATCAGAGGCTCTGAGGCTCTCACATCTTTGTGGTGGCATCTGTCTTTACCGCTCGTTTGGAGAGGCTAGTGAGGTCATTACAGTAGTCAAACCAACAGGACAAATGCATAGTTATGTTTCTCCAAATCTGGTTTAAAGAGAGTTACTTTCTCTTTCTTTCTGTGGCCTAAAGACGATGTCTTGAGTCTTGTCTGCGTTTAGCTGGAGAAAGTAGTTTTGCATCCACACACTGATTTGTTGGATGCAGTGGCAGACTGAATCCACTGGTTCATATTCCCCTGCTGCAGTGAAACAGAGTCCTGAGTAGGACACATAAGCCGTGTCTCAATTCTCAATGTGCACAGTTCGGAGCGTGGTTTTAAGGGCATGTACGTCACTTCCGGCGAGACAACTGCTGTCCCATTTCGTTTTTGTCCCATGTCCCAATTAAGCTCGCAGTCATTTCTATGGAAATCGGGGTGTGGACCAACTGCGGGAAGATGCACACTTCATGCAGTCATATATCTCAGCATCCCAGCATGCACGCGCTACTTCTTCTATGGGAGAAAATGGAGTCGGCGGCTACATCTGGTAGTTGCGAGACCTGTCGCATTTCGCCGACGCCGACTCAGGGCTGTGCAAGTATGCACAGTCTTGACTGCAGTCTGAGTACCCTTAAAACCACGCTCCGAACTGTGCACATTGAGAATTGAGACACGGCTATAGTTCTTGTAGGCCACATTATATTAACTGGCCTAACGGCAGCATTTAGAGACTGAACAAAAGGAGTACCAGGACTGACCCCTGGAACACCGGGTACTGTCAAAGAAAAATTAATGTTAGTTCGGTGCCAACTTTTGGTTCCTTAGTTTCAATGCCTGTGTCAATTAGCCACTATATATAACAGCACTGATTTATCACGTGAGGATCAGCTTTCTTTGTGCATATGTCATAACTGAACATATGGCATGGCACCGAAAAAGTGGGTATTGTTTAAGCACTGGTATCGAAAAAAATCAAACAGTAGTCATCCATGCACGTTTGTGTGATCTAGCGATCACTTACGGTTAGCAGCATAAGCAGAGCATAAGACATATTCTGTCTTATGCTCTGCTCACAGGCCTACGTCACCCATGTTCCTGCACGGCAATTTCCATGAATATACAAAACCAGGACACAAATCAACAACTACAACTTCACAAACCTGATGTGATGTGCAGTCATTTCGTTAGTGAAATGCACATCACCAACTGTTTTGTATATGTGTAATGGCACTCTGAAGGGGCAGTGATGCAGGGAACATGGGGAGGGGGGACTCCCAGCCTCAAACGAAAATATAATGTATTAAACATGCTATGTTTTTGGCAAGTATAGCATTTTCTAAACAATCAAAGACAACATGGTGATCTAAATATGTTATGTGTTAGAAATTAATACCCTGCAGAAGTATAATACCCCCTCCTAAAAGAACTTTAAGTGTGCCACAATGCATTATATCTATCATTTTACACTGTTAGTGAAATCTGCCTGTTTCGCCAGTGTTTTGCCCTTATCTTTCTCATGCCAATCAGAGCACTGTATTCTGAGAGTTGAGTTGCATTATAGTTTCAAAATACACCGTATGATTAAAACAACTTACATACAAAATGTTTGTTTCACCTTTTTTGTTGCATTTATTTATCATTAATTAAAAACAGAAAATACCCAACCCCACAGGCAGATACTAAATTAGTGTTCTAAATTCTGAATATTCATTTTCAGTTCCCCTCCCATGGACCTACCACCCGCAGGAGGATCCATGGGGGCTGGTGTGCTGCGATCTGGGCAGCGGATCTGTCTTACGCCCCCGCCACCTGAAATACAGAGAAAGCGGAGAAAATGGGGGAAAAAAACTTCCCAAAATTTGTTAATTCATTTGTTACTTCCCAACACTGTGTACAGCCACATACATCATAGCATTAAGGGTGAGGGAATACTATAACAAGATTGAAGTTTTTTGCTGCTAAAATGTGCACATGTTATATAGCATTATATATACAGGACTGTTCATAGTCATTTTTGGCAACTTTAGTGCAATCTAAGGCCCCGTCCACACAACAACGGAGGAGTTTGTATTCGTCTTGGGCTTTCGTCAACCCGGCGCCGGCGTTTTGGGAGGGTGAAAATTGTGTTTTTTGAAACCAGGTTCCAGAGTGGAGAAATCGGAGAACGCCTTGTCGTGTGGACAAGCACAACGCAGCTTTTGGAAAACGATGACGTCGCGATTCTGTCATCATCTGCTTTGGCAGGACTCCCCGTCGACGTTCTGCTGATACTGACGTGTTTTGTAATCCAACGTAACTCGTAGAAGTAACTCCACTTCGTCGTCGGTCCAAACGAGAGAGTCGGCTTTTGTACGTGTGTCCGCCATCATTATTATCTTCTTGTGTTTGTTTGTTTGCAGAAAAGAAAGCATGCGCATGCGTTCTTTGTAGTATTGCGTTTCCGGTGGCTCTTGCTGTTTCCTGTTTACAGCACCACATGTGGCATATTACATCTTTTTCACTCAGCACTCTGTTTTCGTCTGGACGCGAATATTTACTGATCCAACACGTGTGTGGATGTGAATTTTTTTCAACCCGCATAAAAAAAAATCCAGGAGCGTTGTCGTGTGGACGTAGCCTAAGTGAATTTGCAGCTTTCTGGTATTAAAAAAAAAAAAAAAAAAGCTAAAATCTGAATTGGTGCTGCCTTCAGTGACCTTTTAAAGTTCCTCTAGTTGATGACGTCACAAAAGAATTCCCTGATTGCAGCCAGGAGTTTCTGATCACAAACACCTGGCTACACAAGTGGAGTTTGAAGCGTGAATCCTGTTAGACCAATCACACTGTTCCTTACACCTCCAGACCCCACCCCTCCTACTGTAAGAAATCTATCAAAGTTGATTTTGTATAGGTGTGCATGACAGGACACGTGTTGTAGAAATAGCAATAGTTTCACACTTATTAAAAAACAATTTGCGAACAAAGGATGAACCATTACATTACAGAAAGTAGAAAGGCCTAAAACAAAGGCCTACTGGTGACATCACACTAGGGACAATTCTGTCCAAATGTTAGACACAATTTACGTGCCAGAAATACATTTTTATAATGCTTTAAAGGGATATGCCACCCCCAGGTCAAATTTGGGCATCTCCCCACAGTCCAGAGACTAAAATAAGTGGTGGAAAGCGTTTTCCTGCTCACCCAGCCATTGTCCGAGTCTGTCGCCACTGACATCGCCAGAGAAAGATTTCGGCCAAAAGGAATTAATTTGCTCGATGCGTTTCCCAATTACTTTCTGTGTAGTGCGCATTCATATCGAGTGCAAATAAATGTGCAAATCAACACGGAGAGCTTGCCTTGGTCATTTTGGGTGGGAACTATTTTCCAGTGCGGAAGAATACAGCCGAATCACGCACCACGTTGTGCAACAGGGGAACTCCCTTCCCGGTGCGTAACTGGGATTCCCCTGTCAGCGTGCTGCGTGATTCGGCTGTATTCTTCCACACTGGAAAATAGTTCCCACCCAAAATGACCAAGTCAAGCTCTCCGTGTTGATTTGCACATTTATTTGCACTCGATATGAATGCGCACTACACAGAAAGTAATTGGGAAACGCATCGAGCAATTCCTTTTGGCCGAAATCTTTCTCTGGCGACGTTAGACTCCAGTCTAAGGCGGAGGAGCTGCAGATACCGCGGCGGTCAGTGGCGACAGACTCGGACAATGGCTGGGTGAGCAGGAAAACGCTTTCCACCACTTATTTTAGTCTCTGGACTGTGGGGAGATGCCCAAATTTGACCTGGGGGTGGCATATCCCTTTAAACATTATTCCAACCAGTGTACTTCGTGGTTGCTAGGTAACAATGTGACATCATGATTTCCAATCAGGAAGTAACATTTTAAACCTAAAAAAATGCCAAACCAGCAGAAAAATTAAAAATGTAAAATCTTACTAAAACTAAGAGTTTAGTAGCTCAACCTCTAATGGGTACTAAATGTCTTCGTCAAGGCAAGAAATTATGTGAAAAAATGTTGAAAAAATGCTGTAATAAGACGTGAACATATCAAAGCTACTTGCCAATTTGTTGCATTTGACTCTTTTTTTTGTTGCTTTTTTTTGCTTGATTAAACAAATAAATATATAAACAAATCTGCTGTGATTTCCTTTTTATCCAACAAGCTGACACACTGCTACAGAGCAAGCTACCCCTTTTTTATTTTTTTATTTTTTTATTTTTTGTTTATTTGCGCAACTTAAAGGGATATGCCACCCCCAGGGCAAATTTGGGCATCTCCCCACAGTCCAGAGACTAAAATAAGTGGTGGAAAGCGTTTTCCTGCTCACCCAGCCATTGTCCGAGTCTGTCGCCACTGACCGCCGCGGTATCTGCAGCTCCTCCGCCTTAGACTGGAGTCTAACGTCGCCAGAGAAAGATTTCGGCCAAAAGGAATTAATTTGCTCGATGCGTTTCCCAATTACTTTCTGTGTAGTGCGCATTCATATCGAGTGCAAATAAATGTGCAAATCAACACGGAGAGCTTGCCTTGGTCATTTTGGGTGGGAACTATTTTCCAGTGCGGAAGAATACAGTCGAATCACGCAGCACGCTGCCAGGGGAATCCCTGTTACGCACCAGGAAGGGAGTTCCCCTGTTGCACAACGTGGTGCGTGATTCGACTGTATTCTTACGCACTGGAAAATAGTTCCCACCCAAAATGACCAAGGCAAGCTCTCCGTGTTGATTTGCACATTTATTTGCACTCGATATGAATGCGCACTACACAGAAAGTAATTGGGAAACGCATCGAGCAAATTAATTCCTTTTGGCCGAAATCTTTCTCTGGCGACGTTAGACTCCAGTCTAAGGCGGAGGAGCTGCAGATACCGCGGCGGTCAGTGCTGACAGACTCGGACAATGGCTGGGTGAGCAGGAAAACGCTTTCCACCACTTATTTTAGTCTCTGGACTGTGGGGAGATGCCCAAATTTGACCTGGGGGTGGCATATCCCTTTAAACGTCAACCTGACAGGATCTATTGCTCCTTGATCCATTACATCAGAGTATTCAAATTCCCCAAAGCCTTCACATCCTCCCTGCTCCACACCTTTGTTTGGCTCATTTACTGTACCCAGCATGCACCTTGCCCACAATGCATTGCAACTTAAATTTTACCAAACTTGACCTAAGCAGTAAAATGTATTTAATAAATTAAAAATACACATTATAAAAGTAAACTATGTATTTATTTTTCTGGTAACACAATATCTTAAATTAGTTTGATTTGCCCAATCAAGTTGGCTGTGTGATTTGGCAGCAGCTTTAGTGGCGTCTCTAACATTAAAACCTTTTCATCCAAGCAGGGCACAGTGTGGATTGTCTTGGCAGCTCTCGTCTTCAGTGGAGCAAATCTATAATTTGACAAACAGCGTTATGACACTGCAACAACTGGGTTAGGCTCGAAGCAAGTTTCATCCAAACTTAAGGTCAAAGAGAATGGTATCCATATTGAGCTTTTGTATAGACTGATATTTTTTATGCTTTGGAGCCTTCAATTTTCTTCTCATGGCCACTGCCCTGGGCCTGGGGACGTCCATCTGCTGCTGGATATGGGACTCATAACACTAACAGGCCACAGGCGGTGAGGATCAGCAGCCACCTCTCCTCCACACGTGTCCTCAGCACTGGAGCACCCAGTGCTGTACTCCCTGTTCACCTATGACTGTACCGCCAGGCACAGCTCCAACATCATCCTCAAGTTTACCAAAGACACCACCATCCTAGGCCTCATCACTAACAACGACGAGATCGCCTACAGAGACAAGGTGAAATCACTGACCAACTGGTGTCAGGAAAATAACCTCTCTCTGAACGTCAGCAAAACTAAGGAAATGATCGTGGACTTCAGGAGACAGGGTGTGGACCAGCATCCCCCCATCTTCATCAACAACTCTGAGGTGGAGCAGGTCAGCAGCTTTAAGTTCCTTGGGGTACACATCACTGAGAATCTGTCCTGCGGATGGCTCTGGGTGCGAATGATGTGCAATTTCCAACTTAGACTCTTAGACGAATACCCCACGTGATAGGTGGGGTGTGCAGTCAATCTGTGGCGGGACGTAAAACCTTTCTTGTGCTCTCATAGGTCTGTGAGCTGTCAACAAGGCGGGACCAGGTGCTGGGACTGGGAGTGCTTTGTGACATAATACTGGGACTGGGAGTGCTGAATCTAGACACTTTGTGACATATTTCATCTTTTTTAATATAAGTATATTGCATAAGTGTTGGTGCTGAACATCAAATGTTCGTTTTATTTTATTTATTATTTTATTATATGCTCTAGTACAATGCATGTTTGAGGGAAAATGACATGTCACCCATGAAACATCTTGGAATAAAAAACAACAACAAACAAAAAAAACTTAATACAGTGTTGTTGTGGTGGTGGCTATTTTTTAGAAAGGATGTGCTTTTGATGTCTGCTGAGGGCTGTATGATTATTTGTGTATGAACAAAATGAGACTTTTTAACAACCCCTGTAACATTATCTGTCTTGGTCCTGCTTGGAATCAATAAAAGGTTTTATTAAACTATTGTTGTTGTTTTAGTTACTTTTAGAAATGGCATGTTTGATACCAGGTGAGGTCCCTATGACGGGAGATTGATTTATGGTAGTCTAAATGTTTTAAGACATTAATGAACGTGTCACACAACCACTGAACACTAGGCTACAAAGCTGTGCAAAGAACATTACAGATCTCATAATTACTGAAATCACACTTGTTCACACATCTGTATAAAAAATATAAGATTACTAAATGACACATGCTGTTATAGTAATTCAAGACACTTTAATGATTAAAGTGCATGATGTAAAGAAAACTAAACAGTATAAGGCATATTTAAGTCATTAAAAGACATCAGTACAAAATGATGTCAGTGCACATGTTGCATTATTGGTCAAACAGGAAGGGAGTAGAAAGGCAACATCTATGGAGCAGGGCATTTAAGTGTAAGAAGACTGAATATTATTTACAATAAATACAATAAAATAAATAGACAGTGAGACAACAGACAATAAAGTTGCAGTTACACAGTAACAGTAACAATGTAACAGTAATAACAATGGGAAGAATCAATATGAGGGAAGTATAAATAGTATAAAACAGTAAAACACTTAAGAATAAATAGTATATAAATACTTATAATAAAATACTTAATAACAAATAACAACATGGTGGTAACAGACAGAGTAGAAAATGTTACAAAAAATAACAATAAATATACAATATGTACATAGTCTGCTCAGACAGACTCAGAGGCCTGTTCTTGGAGTTCGTCCACTGCCTTTGGCCTCCTTGCTTGTCTTCAGGATGCACTGTTGCCTGTCTTTGGGCACACTTGGGTCCAGAATGCACAGAACAGATCCATTCTCTTCTGGGAAGATAGACTGTAAGCTCACTTCAATGTTTGGATAGAAATCCCTCCATGCCCCAGGATTAACAAATATTCAAATATTCAACTATAATCCAGAGTCTATTTTTAGGTCTAGTTTTAAATTATCCTAGGCCATTATTTATTTATTATTATATTGTTCTGTTGCATGTTACTTTTTCGTGCTGTTCTTGATCTGTGCGTTGCAACACTGGAATTTCCCCACTGTGGGACTAATAAAGGCATATCTTATCTTATCTTATTATAACTATACTGCTATATCATAATAACTAATATTATTATATATATTATAACTATAATACTATATCATAAGCTGTATTATTACTCCTAGACCAATCCACAGGTCGCCAGTACATAACCTTAGACTCCAGTAGGCCAATGGCGAGCGACAACTGTCTATCGTATTTACGTCTGTGAGCTCTCCTATCCCTCTATGTAAAAAAACAAAGTAGCTTTTGTGTCACAAAGCGGTCCGTTTTAAATTATCACGCTATCCAAAAATACGCTTCTTACCTTAACCAGTCGAATCAATCTCTCCTCTTGTCCTCTCCTCTCCGTGGTAAACGCTATCTGAGAGGTTTATCATTTCCTGGGTCCCGGCACGGGGGGCCCCGCCCAGCTCAGAATGCTAGACGGTCCCGAGCCACGATTGGCCAGAGGCGCAAGAAGCCGGGGAGAACGCTAGACGATCCCGAGCCGCGATTGGCCGGGAAGGATAGACGGGATAGACGAGGGGATGCTCCCATTGGACGTCTACGTTGCGCGATTGCAGTTCCTAGTGTCCGGGTTCTGCAGACAGCGAACACTGCCTCACTGGCAAAGAGGGCTCAGAAGGGCTCTATTTCCTCCGCAAGCTGAGGAGAGCTGGAGCCCATCATGACCACCTTCTACAGAGGCATCATTGAGAGCGTCCTGACCAGCTGCATCACTGTGTGGTATGGGAGCTGCACTGAACAGAACGGAAAGCCCTGCAGCGCATAGTGAATGCAGCTGGGAAGATCGCTGGTGTCTCTCTCCCCTCCCTCACGGATATTTTTAACACCCGCCTCACCCGTAGAGCGCCCAGCTTTGTGGGTGACCCGAGCCACCCCTCACACAGCCTCTTTAGCCTCCTGCCCTCGGGGAGAAGGTACCGGAGTCTCCGGGCCCACTCCACCAGACTGTCAGACAGCTTCATCCACCAGGCTGTCAGGAAGCTGCTAAGGGACTACTATTGCACATTTACTACTGGAATTTTACTACTGTTGTACTGTTGTTTACTACTGTTATTGCACTGGAATTACTACTGTTGCTCTTTTATTTTTATCTCTACTTTCAATGCACATTCTATTGCACATTACCATTTCACTGCTGTATCTTCCATTGCACATTTTGATGCACACTGCACATCTTTGGACATCTGTAAATAAGTATTTATTTATTCTGTTGCACTGCTTTCAGATTTTAGATCTTAGATTTTAGTTTTTAGATTTTTGTCTTAGTTTTTGTTAGATAGTTTTTGTTTTGTTTCGTCTTTATGTTGTATTTTGTACAGTCTTTTTCCACTACTTGGCCAGAGAGAAACGAAATTTCGATTCACTGTCTGTTGAACACATATGGCAGAATTGACAATAAAGCTGATTTTGATCTTTGAGGAAACAGCCATAGCCACCGGAAACGCAATACTACCAAGAGAGCATGCGCATAAAGTCCTTTCTCTTCCGTAAACAAACACAAGAAGATTGTAATGATGGTCATCGCACGCACAAAAGCCGACTCTCTCGTTTGGACCGATGACGAAGTAGAGTTACTTCTGCGGGTTATGCTGGATTACAAAACACAACAGTATCAGCATAACGTCGACTGGGAGTCCTGCTCAAGCAAATACACGGACATTATGTTCGGCAGAAGAAGAGCTCTGTTACAGGACGATCATGTGGAGACACAGTGAACTTTCTTCTTGTGTTTTTTTGTATATAGTTGTGTGAATTTGAAAACAGAAATGCTTTTATATGTTTTGTGTGTGATACTGCATGTGCCTGTTTGTAAAAGGTACATTTTCGTTCAATAAAAAAAGACAAGAAATGGTTGCTGTTTTTCTTTATTTACAGCACACAACACACTCAGTCCACACATTTTCTGCAAAAGTTATATACAATTGTGACAATAGTTGGTTAAAGCACTTTGTTCAAGGGGTCCGTGGGTCGCCCGAGCCTTTCTGTGTGGAGTTTGCATGTTCTCCCCGTGTATGGGTGGGTTTCCTCCGGGCACTCCGGTTTACCCCATCAACCCAAAACATGCCCCATAGATAAAATCCTCCAGCTCCAGGTCCTGACCAAACCGAAGCAAGAAGATCATGGAGATGGTCCCTGGGCGCAGTAATGTGCTGCTCACTGCTCCTAATAACAGGATGGGTTAAATGCAGAGAAGAATTTCTCCTGTGTGAGATCAATAAAGTCACTCATTACAGTCGGTCAGGTACCTGTTGATCTCTGTGGTAGGCTGTACTTCCTGGTCACAGTGTATGGCGCTGAACACAGTGTCTCCTTGCTTGCCTCACAGTAATTGTGGAGAACAAAACAGGCGAAAATGACATGCGTCCGCAGAACAATCTCAATGATTGTTGTTATCGGGTTGTTACCGGCAAAAGGCGCAGGGTTATCTTCTGGTCACGTGATGATGATGGGATCGCGACGTCATCGTTTTCCCAAAAGCTTTGCTCGCCCACACGACAACGCAACCCCCGGCGTTCTCAGATTTCTCCACTCTGGAACCTGGTTTCAAAAAACACAGTTTTTGGCTCCCCAAAACGCCGGCGCTGTGTAGACAAAAGGCCAAAACGAATACAAACTTCTCCGTTATCACCAAAAAACTTTGTCGTGTGGACCGACCATAATATTCCACCACAAGCTGCTAAAACAGAAGCCCTAGAACAACTGTATGGGATTATAAATGGAAAACTCACACCCTGATGCAGCTTTCATTGTTTTGGAGGATTTCAAAAGAGCTACTATGAAAACGGTTCTACCAAAATATTACCAGCACATATCCCTCCCCACCAGGGGGGAGCAGACATTAGACCATTGTTATACACCTTTTAAAGACAGTTACAAAGCCCTCATCAACCCAGTCTTTGATAAATCTGACCATAGCGTAATCTTGCTGTTGCCCGTGTACAAACAAAGGCTCAAACTGGAAAAAATGTTTCCCAGACAAATACACAAATGGGGCAGTATGTCTGATGAGGTGCTACAGGACTGCTTTGAAACAACAGACTGGCAGATGTTTGCAGATGCAGCAGAAGGGGACATTAATGTGTACACAGACTCTGTCGTAGGCTACATAGTGAAGTGCATTGAGGACACGGTGCCCAAAATCTCCATCTGCACTTACCCTAATCAGAAACCCTGGGCTGGACAGGAGGTGCGTGCTAAACTGAAAGCTCGCACCGCCGCCTTCAACTCAGGAGACCCCGAAGCCTACAAAGCAGCCAAGTATGACCTCAGAAGACCATCAGGACTTCCCAGAGAGACTACAGGGAGAGAGTGGAATCTGCCCAGCAGAGCCACGACTCGAGACGCGTGTGGCATGAGCTACGCTGCATCACTGACTACAAGGGGAGGAGTGGGCCAGTGGAACTGTCCAGCGCATCATTTCTGGACAAACTCAACACCTTCTATGCCCGGTTTGATGCAGATAACGCCCCGCCTGTCACCAAACCTCATGTGGACATTGAGGACGCTGTACTCTGTGTAGACACTGCTACAGTGAGACGGGCGTTCAAGAAAGTGAACCCCCGCAAAGCACCAGGACCCGACGGCATTCTCGGACGGGTGCTGAGAGCTTGGCGGCACGGTGGCTGAGTGGCTAGCGCTCATGTCTCACAGCAAGAAGGTTCCGGGTTCGATCCCCGGGTCGCCCGAGCCTTTCTGTGTGGAGTTTGCATGTTCTCCCCGTGTCTGGATGGGTTTCCTCCGGGCACTCCGGTTTCCCCCATCAACCCAAAACATGCTCCAGGTAAAATCCTCCAGCTTAGGTCCTGACCAAGCTGAGCAATAAGATCATGGAGATGGGTCCCCGGGCGCTTGAAAGACGAGCTGCCCACTGCTCCTGATGGATGGGTCAAATGCAGAGAAATAATTTCCCTACGGGGATGAATAAAGCGTGTCTTCTTCTTCTTCTTCTTCTTCTTTGTGCTGACCAACTCGCCAAGGTGTTCACTAACATCTTCAACCTGTCTCTGAGCCAGTCTATCGTGCCCACCATCTTCAAGACCTCCACTGTAGTCCCCATCCCAAAGACGCCACAGCATCCTGTCCTAATGACTATCGGCCCATAGCACTCACATCTGTCATCATGAAGTGCTTTGAACGAGTCATTAAGAGACACAACTGTGACTCCCTCCCCGACACCCTGGACCCCCTGCAGTTTGCATATAGAGCAAAGAGGTCTACAGACGACGCCATTGCTCTAGCAGTCCACACCTCTCTCAGTCATCTGGAGAGAGGAAACACATGAGAATGCTCTTCATTGACTACAGCTCGGCATTCAACACCATAATCCCCTCCAAACTGGTCTCTAAGCTCAGTGCCCTGGGCCTGGGGACGTCCATCTGCTGCTGGATATGGGACTTCCTCACTAACAGGCCACAGGCGGTGAGGATGAGCAGCCACCTCTCCTCCACACCCCAGGGCTGTGTTCTCAGCCCTCTCCTGTACTCCCTGTTCACCTATGACTGTACCGCCAGGCACAGCTCCAACATCATCCTCAAGTTTAGTAATGACACCACCATCTTAGGCCTCATCACTAACAACGACGAGAGCGCCTACAGAGACGAGGTGAAATCACTGACCAGCTGGTGTCAGGAAAATAACCTCTCTCTGAATGTCAGCAAAACTAAGGAAATGATCGTGGACTTGAGGAGACAGGGTGTAGACCAGCATCCCCCTCCTGCGCGAGGGGCACGGAGACATGAGTCACTGGATTCGTAGGAAGCGGCTCTTTTTGGGTCTGCTGAAGCCAGTGCTGAGTCTGTCCCTGGTCTTCGCATCCTTGCTCATGCTCCACTGGCTCGCGGAGAAGGACGCACTGGAACTGAAAGCCGAGCAGTCTGCTTCTCATTCAAACACAGTGTGAGCACAGAGGAACGAGCAGGGCGCACCGCACTCATCCAACGGCACTGCCACGTCTTGGGACGCGCAGGTTCTGAACTGTAGTGAGAACGCTTCCGTGCGCTCTCAGGACTGGTTCCACCGCCTGGACTCCAGGTTCCACCAGTTTGTTCTGCAGAATCGCTACCACTACTTCCTGACGCGCGTTAACCACCCGGAGAAGTGTGCGCGCGGACACGTGCACCTGCTCATCGTGGTCAAATCTGTGATAGAGCAGCATGACTGGTACGAGGCCATGCGTCTCACCTGGGGCCGCAAGTACGAGACCGAGTCCGGCAGTGTCCGGACCGTGTTTCTTCTGGGGACCGCGTCCACAGCTAACGACCAAATACCTATTCGGTGCAGACTCTGCACGGTCTCGTACTCGCGGCCCAACGTGTGTGGCATGTGCCCAAATTCCATACTGCACAGTCCGTCACTGGTGGCATGTCTGTTTATAAGAATCTTCTCACCCAAAAGAAAAAAGAGCGCACTCGGTAAAAGACGCCTGCACCAAGACAGAGCGGCGCCAGGACAAAGAGGCGCGGTCAGAGGAACTGTGAAATACACGCGTCACTATTAATACATTTTTTTGTTGAAAATCTACTAAAGTTTGAGTGTTTAAACGAGAGAAATGTGAGAAAACGTTAATTCCAGTCTGAGAAAAGTATAGAATAAAACATGGAGAATAAATGTAAAATATAAAGTTGTTCTACTTCGCGGATTTCGCTTATAGCAGGTTATTTTTAGAACGTAACCCCCGCGATAAACGAGGGACCACTGTAATGCAAAATGTCACTAAACACTTTGCATAAACATGAAGTCCTGGAATACGTCAGGGAGATAAGATATACAGTTGGTCTACATAAGTGTAAGGGAAGCGATAAAACTGAAACAGAAATTGAAACTTTTTATTATTATTTCATGCCGCACAGAACATAACACAATACAACACAAGCAAATATTTAAGACCTGTGTACAAATATAGAGTGCAATATATTGTTAATCTACAATCTCAAATCAAACACTCAAACCAAATTAGATTGTGTTTTTATGTTGAACTTTTGCCTGTAAATTCCATCCATGATATTTGAAAACAATTGAAAAGTGAAAAAGTAAAAAAAAAAAAAGGCTGTGTGGTGTGGATTTAAAGCTACAGATCTGTGAAAAGTTTGCGAACTGTTTGAATAAAAAAAAGTTGGATGTTATATTGGAAATCTAACTTTAACAAACAAGTATCTGTCACATGGGGAACAGCAGGTGACCACTGAACGTGCTGTGGTGATTTACATTATCAAATATTCTTGCATTCTCCCACTGACGCAGAAACACAACATCTCCAGCCTCTAGGAGCAACGTGGCTCCATTGGCTGAGCTGCCATAACCATTTGTCTGATGTTCATAAGCAATAAATATATGTTCTCCATTCTTCACTAACACAGCACCTGAAGCATGTGAAGATCCGTGTGCACCAATGTAGAACTCAAAGTGGTAGGCCCCTCTGACCGGTGCAGTGAAAAACCCTGTAGGATATGGACTTAATGTTAGTGTTGGTAACACTCACATATATCACTGTAACATGTGTGAGTTCATTCACCTGTGTTTGGGCTGTAGGCGCTTCCAATGTTTGAGACGACGTGTTTGAAGACCAAATTAGTGTGAGTGTTAAAGGGGCCGAGGGTTGTGTCGCCTGAAACTGTTAAAGAGGCGGAGAAAGCCACTTGTCCCACTGAAAATAAGATAAATATACAAGTCTGAACATTAACTGTCTGTAGTCTAAATGTGGTTTTATTTATTTAGAAGGGAATCCCCTTGAGATGTAACCAATTCTAGTAGCTATGATTTGCGTCAGATTTATACTATTGAAATGAGTCCGATCATTACTGCAGGAGTGACTAAGCCAATTGTTGTTAAAATCACTCAGAATAATAATCTCAGTCTGAGTTCTTTGCCACGCTTTAGACTTGCTCTTTGGATCCATGAGTTGTGCAACAATAGGACAAGAAGTTTGTCTTACTTGTTTGCGTTGGTTGCTACCAGAGCAATGAACTCTACCAAAGCTAAATGTTTTTCAGTGATGTCTCATCCATTTTAAGGTGAGTGGTCAAAGTTTTTAACCATCAGCTCTGTCTTTTGGTAGGTTTCTCCTTGTGCTTCTGGAATTCCGTGTATAATAATAATATTTCTCATTTAGTAGTCTGTCTTAGTATTTTGGCACTTCTCACAGTCCAGGTAAGTGTCTGAAGAATGTCAGTTAGAATTTTCATTATCAATGAACTGGTCTCACCTTCTCTGTCTCTCCTCAGGGACGCCACATGGTCTTCAGTCACGTTTATTTGAGTCTTTATGCTCTTAAGTTTAGCATCTTGACCTAAGAGAAAAAAAAAGAGTTCTGACATTGTAGTAATTCCAAAGACAGCTGGAATTCAGGCAATTAAAGGTCTTATATTACACAAAATTGACTCTCGTGAGCTTTAAAGGGTTCATATTACACTATTTTTGTTATAATGTTGTTTCCTCATCACAAACAGACCTGGAGTTGTGTTTTGTTTCATTCACACATGTTTAACACAAACCCTGCATATCTTTGAGTTTTTCTTTCACAGAAAACACCCCATTTCACCTTGTGATGTCATGTGGTAATGCAGGAAGAGCTCCACTGTGTTTTTAAACTCCATACACCTTCACTAGAAATATTAGTATGTCTACATATCCAAAGTTCAAAATGCTCTGTTACACCTTGTGATGTCATGCAGTTGTAGTTTTCAAATTAACAGTGACCTTGTACTTTTTTGTTTAGTACATATTTGCAATTCCAGGCCTGAAATCATCAAAACAATTCCACTGATTCCATATTCTGTTCTAGTATAACATAATGAATGATTTTAACCAGCGAGGTTCCAGCTCCCATCCACAAGTCAATCGAGTGTTAAAAAGGTAGTGAATAAAGCTGAAGATGAGACAGCCAACACACAAGAGAGGCCAGTTTCAAGTCACTTCCATCAAACACTCACATCAAACCTCAATCAGTATCTGGCTCCTAAATGTAAGCTAACCTTTTTTTTTTTAATTCAATCTATACATGATACAAAATATTATCTACTGTACAAGGTCACATTTTCAGACATATTTGCATAAACTTCTTTTATATATATTTTTGTAATTCAAAGTAGACACAATCTACCCATTATTCCCACACTGGGGCAGCAGTCACTCACCTAATCATCAGAATGTTTGCAATTAAAATCCTTTCTCGCGACAGTAACTCAGTTGTCACAACTTCCAGCTCCCACAGGTACATACACCTGTTGTGTCCTTGGGTCTTATATGGGACTATGTGTGTGACTTATGCCTTATTGTTGTACCTTGTTGCTGTGTGTCAATCACATATATTGTAGATCAATAATCTATAAATAAATGACAAAACATTACATAAAATGACTTCAGTGAGTTGTAGAGGAGTGTTGGGTTGGCGAATCCAAGCACAGGAGCAAATATTAGCTTCTCAATCATGGCAACAAAAGCAGCTTGGCATTCTAATGTCCATCTTTCTCCAAAAGACTGCTTCGGGTCTAAATACTTCGGAGTTGGATTTTTTGGACTGGCGGACAGGTGCATAACACGAGTGAGTGCACTGAGTGTTTTCACAAGGGTGGCACGGTAGCTGAGTGGCTAGCGCTCTTGCTTCACAGCAAGAAGGTTCTGGGTTTGATCCCTGGGTCGCCTGGGCCTTTCTGTGTGGAGGTTGCATGTTCTCCCTGTGTCTGAGTGGGTTTCCTCTGGGCACTCTGGTTTCCCCCATCAACCCAAAACAAGCTTAGGTCCTGACCAAACTGAAGCAAGAAGATCATGGAGATGGTCCCTGGGCGCTCCATATATATATATAGGATGGGTTAAAATGCAGAGAAGAATTTCTCCAGTGTGAGATCAATAAAGTCACTTCTTCTTCTTCTAATCTCTGATGAACTTCTGATAGTAAAAAAGACTGTGGCTCTTTAAGGTTCTGGGGAACTGGCCACTTAAATCACACAGGCCTGTGACAGCACTTCATCATGAAGGCAAGAAGCATCTGGAAGGGTTGGCAGCATAACGGTTACTTTAGAGTACTTTTTGAGGAAGAACAGTAACTTTTTAGACGGATAATCTCCAACCTGCAGCAGCTCAGTTACACCCGGGACCGACACAACACACAAATGAATAGTAAAATGATTAAAAGTCTCGCGATAGTTGAGAACTTAGCCGTGGGTGAAAATGTAAGCTAGAGACAGACCAGGGGCAGAAAATACCGGGGTTACATATGCACACTTCATAAATGAAGTAACTGGTAAGCGTCTCTCATCAGGAAAGCCACGTGGTTTTCAGTCAAAATTGTCTGAGTCTTTATGCTGTTAAGTTCAACAACTTGGCCTAAGAGGAAAAAAATCTGAATTTACTGAAACTAAAAAATAACTAATACAAGGAAAGAGTGCAGAGATAATTCACTATAATTAATTATAGAGATAATTCACATAGACAATCCACCAGTACTGATACAGAAGATCTAAATAATAAGGTCACACAGTGAATATGTTCAGAATGTCTTATTAACACACTTTACACAAACACATGAGTCGAGTTAAATTTCTTTTTCTGTACAGTGGTTTTTAAATGTGTGTGAACAGGTAAGCACTTTGTGTGCCCAGTGAAAGTAGAAAATCACTATATAACAGCGGCAATTATCAAACATTTAAGCTTTTATAATTCTACAACTTGTACAAATTGTTTTGTACAATAGCATAATGTGAACATAGTAGAGGTAAGATCGGGCCTAAAAAATCCAGCCCGACCCGACTCGGCCCGCGGGTATTAAAGCCCGACCCGGCCCGAGCCCGACCAATTAACTTGATTTGCAGGCCCGAGCCCGAAGCAAACCCGAAATTTCATATTTTATTTGTGAGGGGCGTTTTTTTGAAACAAATGATAATATAGATGTTTGACGATCATCAATTTTGCTAGTACAGCTGTTTAAATGCCTGCTCAGCGTCGAATGTTCCCCCTAATGTTTTATGTGTCTGAGCAAACACACTAACTCCCTGAGCGCTCCTTGGACTCCTGTGCGCGACATCCGACATTCCCCCGACGCTACACGCGGAAAGAGCTGCGCGTGCTCGCGGCTTGCGCGTGCTCGTGGCTTACACCGGTAGAAGTTTAATACGAGACACATACTTTTGTTTCTGAATACTGGACGATTCCCCCGTATTCAGATGACCCCTCGGCTGAAAAAAAAGCGGAACTCTTTCATCCCTGCGCTGCAGAGGTTTTCTTGTGCGCTGAGAATGTGTGAGCAGTGCGCAACTGCGCAGGCGCGCCAGTCTTTTTGCTCTCGTATGAAAGCAAAGCGCCACATTGACTACATTCAGCGAAGCCAACGCAAGTTTCTGTAGCATTTTCAACAATCAATTTGAAGCTTTTCCACACCTCACTCTTACCGGTGCGTGTTTGTCTTTTCAGTTCTCCTGTCTTTAGTTTATCCTTAACTTCTTGCTCCTCCATATTGGGGATACCAGGTCAAAATAGATGCGGACTTGCGGAGGGGAAGATTATTAAGAGCGGCTCCTGTTTAATAGTTAAATAGCAATTACTTTACAGCGCCTTCTCTGTTTTATCCAAATTATTTATTTTAAAACAAGTATTCCTTAGTTTAGTATCCACACATCGTTTTATTATACATTTTTATAAACATATATTTATTTTTTTTAAAAAGTCAGCGAGAGAGAAGCCCGAGCCCGAGCCCGACCCGAAGCAATGATTGACATTTTAGGCCCGAACCCGACCCGAAATTCGGGTCGGGTCTGGTCGGGCTCGGGCTCGGGCTTAAGATCTTACCTCTAGAACATAGTACCTTTTAGTTCTTCCTTAAGTGGCTCCACTTCACTGGTCTGCTTCTGGAGCTCCTGGACTTGTGCTGTTAGTCCTAAAACAGAAGAACAATTGAGTCAGTGTTCAGTAAATATTGTTGGTGTGATATAATATTTTAAAAGTATATTTATATACTGAGAAAAAGGCTCAATACTCAGAAGCATTGTTTTTGCATCAAGGTGGCAATTTTTGCAATGATCATTTTAGAATTAAGGCCTATAGTGACTAAAGACTGTACCTTGTTGTTGTTGTTTCAGTGTCTCCACATCTCTGGTCTTTATCTCCAGCTCTCTCAGTTTGGATGCTTGTTCTAACACAGCAGATATAGTGTAGATCAATAATGTATAAATAAATGACAAAACATTACATAAAATGACTTCAGAGGTGTAGAGAAGTGTTGATTCTGACCTTTGTTGAGAGACTGCAGCTGCTCGATCCTGACTCTGTGTTCGGCCAGGGTGGCGCTCATCTGTCGGAGCACAGCGTGGAGGTCTGGTGGACAGGGCTGAGGCTGCTCTGGCACATTCACACTCTCACAGCCAGTCGGCTTGTCTTTATTCACTGATTGGTCATTGTCCTGAAGTTCAGCTCTTGACAGAGAGCTGAGCAGCAGCAGTGCACACAACACACTGACTCTTTTCATTGTGTAATGAAGCATGAGCCCCACAAACACTCTCACACTTTTATACAGACAGACTACAGACTGGGGAAGGGAGGGGGGACTTTATGGTTAACTCATTGTGGGCAACAGATGCAGGTATTTTAACAACCCACTGCACTCCAGCCCTAGAGCTGCTAACCATTAAAGACACACCGTTCTATCTGCCTAGAGAATTTAGCGCTGTAATCCTCACTTTAGTCTATATTCCACCACAAACTGCTAAAACAGAAGCCCTGGAACAACTTTATGGGATTTTAAATGGATTTGAAAACACACCCTGATACAGCTTTCATTGTTTTTGGGGATTTCAATAGAGCTAACATGAAAACAGTTCTACCAAAATATTACCAGCACATATCCCTCCCCACCAGGGGGAGCAGACATTAGACCATCGTTATACACCTTTTAAAGACAGCTACAAACCCCTTCTCTGCCCAGCTTTTGATAAATCTGACCATAGCGTGATCTTGCTGTTGCCCACTGTTGTATATTGCGTGTTCTTATCAAAAGATGACCAAGATTCAAAAAGGTTCAAATTTTCCAAAAGTTTATTTCCCTAACATGATAACAGAAGAAGTTCAATTTGTCAACTGGACAAAGTTTGTTTGGTTGAAAACGTTTCGCCGCTCATCCGAGAGGCTTCGTCAGCTCTAATAAGAATACTGGTAAGACACTTGCTTATATCTTGCTGTAGGGAGGAGCTACCTAGCTAACTACTTTCCGGAACTATCTCATTGGTTTCCGTCTTTCTGGCGTCTAGCTGACGATCTCTATTCATCCCTACACGCCTGTTTTTCACACCTCTGGCCCTGTCCTGGCTAACCCTATTGTTTCCCTGTTTGTTTGATCTAGGCTTAATAATGGAATTGTAGATGGGATGCAAATTATGTCTTACTCCACCATTTCTGTTCAGAGAAGGATTCTCTTTTTTGACAAAAATAGCCTCTTTAACTCCCCTCTCAAACCAATTCTTTTCCCTGGCTAAGATCTGAACCTCACTGTCCTCAAATGAATGACCCGTGAGGACAGTGAGGTTCAGATCTTAGCCAGGGAAAAGAATTGGTTTGAGAGGGGAGTTAAAGAGGCTATTTTTGTCAAAAAAGAGAATCCTTCTCTGAACAGAAATGGTGGAGTAAGACATAATTTGCATCCCATCTACAATTCCATTATTAAGCCTAGATCAAACAAACAGGGAAACAATAGGGTTAGCCAGGACAGGGCCAGAGGTGTGAAAAACAGGCGTGTAGGGATGAATAGAGATCGTCAGCTAGACGCCAGAGAAACAAAAGACGGAAACCAATGAAAGTAGTTCAAGTTCCGGAAAGTAGTTAGCTAGGTAGCTCCTCCCTACAGCAAGATATAAGCAAGTGTCTTACCAGTATTCTTATTAGAGCTGACGAAGCCTCTCGGATGAGCGGCGAAACGTTTTCAACCAAACAAACTTTGTCCAGTTGACAAATTGAACTTCTTCTGTTATCATGGATTCTACCTGGACGACTGAGGGACTTTTCACGCATTTCCCTAACAATATTTCTAATGCAGAGCTCTGGGTCTGAATTCCTGCCCTGGTGCGTACCCCTACATATGTCTTACCCAGGGCTTGCACCAAAGTGACTGCCCCTTCTCCCTCAGACCCAGATCAATATCCCACACAAATAATGAATATGCAAAACATGTAGATGTTGTATCAGGTTTCCAGCTGCTCCTCCTCGCTTTCTCCTGCTCTGCCACCAGACACGCCGACTCTTCCTATCAGTATGGAGACATCCCTTCCTGGCACCTCAGCAGCATCTGCACAGATCACATTCCACACATTCCAAAGCACAACCTCGCCTTATGCAGAAAACAGTCATGTTTCAGTGCTCATTCAAATAATACACAAATAAATGTTTATATGTTGTGTGATATAGGAATATGATTAGGTATATGCATGCTCCTAAAATGTATTAATTCAATATTTCTTCACCGTGTACAAACAAAGGCTCAAACTGGAACAAATGGTTCCCAGACAAATACACAAAGGGAGAAGTATGTCTGATGAGGTGCTACATTACTGCTTTGAAACAACAGACTGGCAGATGTTTGCAGATGCAGCAGATGGTGACATTAATGTGTACACAGACTCTGTTGTAGGCTACATAGGGAAGTGCATTGAGGACACGGTGCCCAAAATCTCCATCTGCACTTACCCTAATCAGAAACCCTGGGCTGGACCGGAGGTGTGTGCTAAACTGAAAGCTCGCACTGCAGCCAAGTACGACCTCAGAAAGACCATCAGGACTTCCCAGAGAGACTACAGGGAGAGAGTGGAGTCTGCCCAGCAGAGCAGTGACTCGAGACGCATGGGGCATGGGCTACACTGCATCACTGACTACAAGGGGGAGAGTGGGCCAGTGGAACTGTCCAGTGCATCATTTCCGGACACACTCAACACCTTCTATGCCCGGTTTGATGCAGATAACGCCACGCCTGTCACCAGACCTCATGTGGACAGTGAGAAGAAGTGACTTTATTGATCTCACACAGGAGTGCCCGGAGGAAACCCACCCAGACACGGGGAGAACATGCAAACTCCACACAGAAAGACTTGGGCCATACCAACGTGCCACACGGGGATCAAACCCAGAACCTGCTTGCTGTGAAACGTGAGCACTAGCCACTCAGCCACTGTGCCGCCGAGGACGCTGTACTCTGTATAGACACTGCTACAGTGAGACGGGCGTTCAAGAAAGTGAACCCCGCAAAGCACCAGGACCCGACGGCATCCCCGGACGGGTGCTGAGAGCTTGTGCTGACCAACTCACCGGGGTGTTCACCAACATCTTCAACCTGTCTCTGAGCCAGTCTTTCGTGCCCACCACTGTAGTCCCCATCCCAAAGACCCCCACAGCATCCTGTCCTAATGACTATCAACCCATAGCACTCACATCTGTCATCATGAAGTGCTTTGAACGAGTCATTAAGAGACACCCTGGACCCCCTGCAGTTTGCATATAGAGCAAAGAGGTCTACAGACGACACCATTGCTCTAGCAGTCCACACCTCTCTCAGTCATCTGGAGAGAGGAAACACATGAGAATGCTCTTCATTGACTACAACTCGGCATTCAACACCATAATCCCCTCCAAACTGGTCTCTAAGCTGACCACCCTGGGCCTGGGGACGTCCATCTGCTGCTGGATATGGGACTTCCTCACTAACAGGTCACAGGCGGTGAGGATCAGCAGCCACCTCTCCTCCACACGTGTCCTCAGCACTGGAGCACCCCAGGGCTGTGTTCGCAGCCTTCTCCTGTACAACATCATCCTCAAGTTTACTGAAGACACCACCATCTTAGGCCTCATCACTAACAACGACGAGAACGCCAACACAGACGAGGTGAAATCACTGACCACATGGTGTCAGGAAAATAACCTCTCTCTAAATGTCAGTCAGGAAAATAACCTCTCTCTGAAATTCAGCAAAACTAAGGAAATGATCGTGGACTTCAGGAGACAGGGTGTAGACCAGCATCCCCCCATCTTCATCAACAACGCTGAGGTGGAGCAGGTCAGCAGCTTCAAGTTCCTTGGGGTACACATCACTGAGGATCTGTCCTGGACACTACATACAGACACTGTGGTTAAGAAAGCCCGACAAAAACTCTACTTCTTGAGGAAGATGAGGAAGTTTGGTATGAACACCAGCATCCTCACAAACGTCTACAAGTGCACCATCGAGAGCCTGCTGACGGGCTGCATCCTGCATCTGGTTTGATGTGATTTAAAAGATCAAATTTTTCTGGAGTACAATCAATTTAAAGCAATTCTGAGTGTCTTTGAACCACCCCTCCCCAAACAGACTTTACTTTTGGACAATCCCAGAAAATATGTAGAAATGTCCCAGTTACTCTGAGATCACAAAGGGTGCAGTTAGGGGAGGGGAGGGATTTCATCTTGAAAGATCCCCTTACATGGTACTT
Source organism: Paratrypauchen microcephalus (assembly GCA_036785185.1). NCBI lineage: Eukaryota > Metazoa > Chordata > Actinopteri > Gobiiformes > Gobiidae > Paratrypauchen > Paratrypauchen microcephalus. The sequence goes on along the minus strand of JAVJIX010000103.1, from coordinate 699,318 downwards.
CTTGATTCTTTTATATGGCGCCTTATTGGTTCCCTAATACTGTATATGAATCCTTCTCCAAAATCAAGCCTCAGTGCATGATATAGCCTCTAAGAGGCAGCCCTATTCAGAAATGTGGTTCAGTACACTTTATTCTGGGCGTGTTGCTTGAATGCAAATGAGGAGGACAGACAGGCCAGTGCAGCCGGTGGGGGCGTGGCCAAATACGCCACTGTTTCCTGGTTTAGCGGTGCGATGTGCGCTGTCCCTACTTCTGTGTTTTAAGCACGAAGGAAGATAGGAGACGCGTCTCATGAAAATGGTCAGCGTAAATGGTCACATCTTTATATAGCGCTTTTCCACCTTCAAGGCACCCAAAGCGCTTTACAACAAGGAACCACTCACCCATTCAGACACACATTCACACACCAGTGTACGCAGACACTGAGGGTGAGGTGGGTTAAGTTTCAGAGGCTCGGAGACTCTCACGTCTCTCCAGGCAAAAAAAAAAAAAAATGCTGCTCGTAACTCGTTTGCTGACTAAGTCTACTTTTATATGATGACAGTCTGAACAGAAGACGCAAAAGTGTCGTCGCGTCTTCACTTTTTATTCCGCGTTTAGACGCAAAAGTGTGTGGAATTCGATTGGGTATGCATGCCAGCCGGCTAGGTGGTGCTGTGACACATTATCACTATGTCTGCTCACATGCGTAGAATCTTTCTTCTTCTCAACGTGACGTAAACGTGTACGCGACGTCAGCAGATTTGACCAGAGTTTTGCGTCTTGGGCAGTGTAGACGAAAATGCTACTGTGGAGCGTATTCAAGTTGTCTACTTTGGAGTGCGGTTTCAGTTTTTTGCATTTTTAAGCCCCCAAAACGTCACCACCGTCTAAACGAAAGGCACTTCCGATAAAATATTTAGTTTTTACCCGTAAGCATTCTCGTGTAAACAAGCCTTCAAGGAAGTTACTTACAGGCATTTTGCTGGTTGAATGGAGTGGATAAAGAATAGAGTTACTCCATGAGACCTCATAAGTGTGCATTGCAGTCCACAGTTGTAAATAAAAACTGAAAAGTTGATCCTGACAGATTGTATTGCTTTTATAACTCTCAAAATGATGAGAGGCCAGAGGAGTTGATATCCCTTAAAATATGGACTGAAAAGAAATGGGGATGTCTCCAACTTGAAGTAAGGGATTATGAAGGAAAGATCGGGCAGTGCGTAAATATAGACTTAATATTGCAGTGTTTGTTGACATTATTCCACACTAATATTATTTCATTAATAATAGATACATATTTTTAAGTTGATTTGGTGGAATACTGGGATGAACAAAATCTTGAAGTTGGTGGAAGTACACAAGTTTCTCCTCAACAGATCTCCAGGAGGCAGTAGAGGCTGGGTGTAATTGGTTTAGGGGCCTAAGTATGAATGAACAATGATACCACTTAAAGTTTGGTACACTAAAGCCCCCTCACCTTTGGATTTATGTCATAAAGATTTGTATTTATTATTTTATTGAGCCAAAAATATAATGTTTTATTATAATATTTTGTTTAAATGTGTCTTATTGTTTCATCATTCTGAAACCCATGGACAGACAATTGTTGAGATGAGCTTTTATGCTACAACACTTGAAACTTGATTCTGGTTTAACGTGATTGCTGTTATTCTGCCTCCACTAGTGTTTAAGAACTAGCTTTACAGCTAGTAAAACAACACCCAGGAAGCTTCTGCTGTTTTGGACATTTATTGAAAAGTTGTCTGTAAAACTGTAACAGACAAAAAATAAATACATATTACAATTATGTTTTCACATTCGAATGTACAGAGGATATGTAGAATTACATAAAACAATGTAGAGCAGCTTAATACAGTTTAATATATGCATAACCAGGGCTCTCAGATTTTGAGCGGGGTCGTGCGTGAGACTGTAATTTCCGAGGACGGGGGTGTGTGAACACACGGGGGGGGGGGGGGGGGGGGTGCTTGAATTGCGTGAGAAATGCCGTGTGAATTGCGTGTTGAGAGCCCTGTTTGTCTAAAGAGCAAACTTAAAATACCAAATCAACTAATGAGAGTTATATAAATGAAGTTATTACCTGATGGTTCTCAGTTTGTTTTATCATCACCGCACTTTGTCAGTGCGCGCTGAGAGGGGAGGAGGGACCGGAGCGGGGGGGAGCGGGACATTTTTAACGGATTCATGTAAGAGTCTGGTTAATGCACCGGGCCCGCGTCTCACCGCGGCTCACCATGGGCAGTTCGGCTCTGGGCCGCGCGTATTCCGCGCGTAAGCCGTCGGGGGGGGACACGTTACGCACAGACGGAGACACCGGGACCGGAGTCGGTGCGTCTCAGAGGAGACGTGGCACCGGGACTGAGGCTCAGGACGTGCCCGGGGGACGGCGCGTCTGCTCCGGCCTCCGCTCGGACTGTGCGCCCGGAGCAGGGGGAGTTTTTTTTGCTGAAAACGCGCGGAGCCTGCATAAACTAAGCCACACAGACCGATTTTCTGGGCAAAAAAAAAAAAAAAAAAGAAATCAGGAAATCAGCGTGAGAAATGCCATGTGTGGCGTGTGGCGTCGAATTGCGTGTGTCACACTCTCAAAGCGTGAGACTTGAGAGCCCTGAATGCATAACAATAGCTTAACATTAGCTGAACTTCCTAAAAACATCTATAAAACAAGCAGTTAGCATGATGCTAACATAAATGGAAATTCCTATAAACATGCTAGCTCCATTAGCGTCATACATTTTAGCCTGGATTTGAAATGTAAAACAACTTAAAGGGATAGTGTTTTTTTTTTGAGAAAAATCCAGCAGCGTATTTTGCATTCGCATATTGTCTCTCTAGATTTGTATCAATGTGCCCACTTTAGCTGTATTAGCCTGTTCACTTGTACACTTCCACTTACGACGGACTGCATCCGCCGTACACTTCCGCTGAAGGTTAACAGGCTAATAATAAGTAATAGGCGCGCAGTGATACGAATCGAGACGAGATATGCGAATGCCAATTATGCTGCTGGATTTTTCGTGGACAATTGTTAGGGGCGCAAATATATCACATATATAAAATATCATATATATGTGGCAGTAGCGGTAGCTCCCAAGGTGTACTTATAATGTACACTACACAACAACGCCACCCCAATAATGGGGACTAAGAGGTACTAAGGCACGCAGGTACGATTTTACACTAAACAGACGAGACAGTTCCAATTCACAGTCTTAATTGTAAATTCTTAGAATGTTTAAAACAAGTCCTTTTATTATAAACAGTATAAAACTCAATTCAATCTTCTTTAAGAAGGCCTAGCGCACTCACACACTCACACACATCACGTGGGGACGTCCGGGAGCTGAGGTCAGGCTGGAGGACAGAGAGGAACCAACAATAATGGTATGAAAACTAAATAAATAAAAAAAAAACCAACACAAAGAAAACCACTACAAACACATTCAACAACAGAAGAAGAAAGTGCACTGCAAAATAATATATATACAAAGTTTATCACCACCACCAAAAGGACCGACCCCGCCACCAGATTGGCCAATCAGCTCCTGGAACACAGAATTAAAACATTACAAAAACAGTACCAACACCCAATAACGCTCCAGTTCACACGCCACGCTGGTCCAGTGCTGTATTTCGCCACAGCTCGTTCAATCCCAGGAATATCAGGCAAAGGAGGGGTTAATTTCCCGCCGCCCCGTTCACCGAAGCGCACACCGCAAGGGGGAGGGGATGGGGGGTCCCCCCGCAGAATACCCCAACAATCCTCCCCAAAAGCAGGCGGCAGGTTAGAAAATGCCCGACCAGCGCAGGCCAGAAACAGGCAGTCAAGAGGCGGCGTGAAGCGAAGCACATGCAGAGTTGGCACAGAATACAAACAACAAGCGACAGTGGAAATAAGTGCAGCAGGACAAAACGGCAGCGTCTACACAAACATAACAGGAGGAGGTATAAGTACGATTAGCATTTACAGCTCATTAACCCAAAGACACCAACATACTTACCACTTAAGAGCCAAACTTTGAGCTCCGCCGAGGGAGAGGCGAGTGAGAGCTATCACAGCGCCTACGAGAGGTAACATGCTAGTAAGCTAAGCTATGCTATAGGACAGCCGAAAGTAACCAAACAGGGAAACCCTTACCGTGAGCGTTATCATAAGCGGCCTGAAACAACCGGCATATCCCCTTATTGCGCGGGTAGACTGTCCATGCTACAAATTAGATAAATACATTAGAAACAGTCTGAAATTGTGAATAAAGGAGACCAAGTGCTCCTCTTACCCGCAGGGATGCACGAAGCGAGCACGGAGCAAACCCGGGAGTGAACGCCGGCGGGCGGGCCCAGTGCTGGAGGTCAGAGGGGAGTGCGGCAGAAAGGCCGGACTTTTATAGGACGCCCCTAGCGCTGGCAGCCAATAGACACCCGTGCTCATTAAGCAGCTGCTTACATTCTCATACCGCTACATATAAAAATCACATATATAATATAAAACAAGCTTTATTAACAGCCCCCGCGAACTTACTGGACCTACTTACGTGAGCTCCAGAACGCGAGCCGAACCGGGCTGAGTGCAAACTGTCAGAGGTAAGCCAGTCTTACCGCACGTAACTTTTGGAAGGAAACCCAAACATATTAACATAAATAATAATAATTTAAAAAAAAAACGCACTATCCATTTAAAGTACCTCATATAAGTCTACAAAGTGAATTAACATCTTATAACACCACAATACTTACAGAGAGATATTTTCATGGGCCAGATGACAGTTTACAGGATTTAAACACTGGCAAGTAACAGAACAGGAGAAAAGTCTAGAACAATATGGCGGCTAAGGTAGCTCAGAGTAGACAAAACAGATAAACTCAAAACAAAAATATTCTTTCTCCACTGGGGCAGAACAGTTGTCAATTTCAAATAAAGAAATAATCAATAGAATAATATAGCCATCACATATAATATAAGTTCTAATACTGTACAGTGGTCCCTCGCTCTATCGCGGTTCACTGTTCGCGGCCTCGCTGTATCGCGGATTTTTTAAATTTTTTATAGTGTAACATTTTTTTTTTTATAGTGTAACATCGTGTTCTGCGTCCTGATCCGGTCCGAGATCAGGTCTAAACCAGGATTAAACTGCTCTTTGCTGGTTTCGTGCGGCTGGTTTGTGGCTCGGGCTGAGAGGACGCGGTCCGGACGCCGCGGTTCTGTCTCGTGCTCGCAGCCCCGGTGTACGCCCGGCCTCGCGCCGGTCACGCTGCTCTGTCACGGATTTGTCCACGATGAGGGGTGCACGTGTCGCGCACTTCTCCAAGGGGTTGGTGCGAGTCGCGTCCCGGGACGTGGCAGTGCTCCTCGCTCATCCGGCGGGGCTTCCGGGGCCGTGCCCCCCCCCCCCCCCCCCCACGCATCACTATTAATACATTTTGTTGAAAATGTATGAAAGTTTGAGTGTTTAAATGAGAGACAAATGTGAGAAAAGGTTAATTCCAGTCTGAGAAAAGCGTATAATGTGTGTGGTGAGGCGTTTACAGCCTTAAAACATGTATAATAATTGTAAAATATAAAGTTGTCCTACTTCGGTGATTTCTCTTATTGCGGGTTATTTCTGGAACCTAACCCCCGCGATAAACGAGGGATTACTGTATTAAAATTGTATCAAGAGAGAGCACTTATGCTTCTCAAAATAACCAAGAACAACAAGTCTGTATATAAAACACAAATCATTTAGAAATACATATCTTTTTAAAATTATTTTAGCATTCATCTGCCTGTAAATGTTTAAATTTGTTACGCCTTTATCTCCTGCACTGCGCCTAGTTTGTGATTCTGGGAAACAGCCAGTTTGAAAGAGATAAGAAGTTGTGATGTCTGTGTTTCCTCAATAGAACAACTGCAATCTGTGTAGTGACAACATGAACTTTGATTTTAAGATGTACTTTCCTTTGGCAAAGTAAATGAAAGCAATAAAAGCTGGATTAAAGCCTATGTTGTTAAAATAGTAAAACACAATAAAACAATAACTCTGTTGTTGTTTTGTTCTGATGGTCCTTAACTTGAACTCCAAGTATTTCTTTGGCCTTCTATCACGCTGTCATGGAATATGTCAGGGAGATAAGATATACAGTTGGTCTACATAAGTGTAAGTGAAGCGATGAAACTGAAACAGAAATTAAAACTCTTTTTATTTATTATTTCATGCAACACAAACAAATATTTAAGACCTGTGTACAAATATAGAGTGCAATATATTGTTAACCTACAATCTCAAATCAAACACTCAAACCAAATTAAATGAATGTATGAATCTTTTTTCTTTTTTTGAAAATTACAGTTAAATGCTAATTCTATATTGATTAAAGAACATGAGATTTTCATGTTTTTATGTTTAACTTTTGTCTGTAAATTCCATTAATGACACTTAAAAACAATGTAAAGGTGAAAAAGTAAAAATTAGGCTGTGTGTTGTGGATCTAAAGCTACAGATCTGTGAAAAGTTTGTGAACTGTTTGAATAAAAAAAGTTGGATGTTATATTGGAAATCTAACTTTAACAAACAAGTATCTGTCACATGGGGAACAGCAGGTGACCACTGAACGTGCTGTGGTGATTTCCATTATCAAAGATTCTTGAATTCTGCATCTGACGCAGAAACACAACATCTCCAGCCTCTAGGAGCAACGTGGCTCCATTGGCTGAGCTGCCATAACCATCGGACTGATGTTCATAGGCAGCAAATATATGTTCTCCATTCTTCACTAACATAGCAAATGAAGCATGTGAAGATCCCTGTACACCAATGTAGAACTCAAAGTGGTAGGCCCCTCTGACCGGTGCAGTGAAAAACCCTGTAGGATATGGACTTAATGTTAGTGTTGGTAACACTCACATATATCACTGTAACATGTGTGAGTTCATTCACCTGTGTTTGGGCTGTAGGCGCTTCCAATGTTTGAGACGACGTGTTTGAAGACCAGATTAGTGTGAGCGTTAAAGGGGCCGAGGGTTGTTACGCTTGAAAATGTTAAAGAGGCGGAGAAAGCCACTTGTCCCACTGAAAATAAGATAAATATACAAGTCTGAACATTAACTGTCTGTAGTCTAAATGTGGTTTTATTTATTTAGAAGGGAATCCCCTTGAGATGTAACCGATTCTAGTAGCTATGATTTGCGTTAGATTTATACTATTGAAATGAGTCCGATCATTACTGCAGGAGTGACTAAGCCAATTGTTGTTAAAATCACTCAGAATAATAATCTCAGGTTGAGTTCTTTGCCACGCTTTAGACTTGCTCTTTGGATCCATGAGTTGTGCAACAATAGGACAAGAAGTTTGTCTTCCTTGTAGCGTTGGTTGCTACCAGAGCAATGAATTCTACCAAAGCTAAATGTTTTTCAGTGATGTCTCATCCATTTTAAGGTGAGTGGTCAAAGTTTTTAACCATCAGCTCTGTCTTTTGGTAGGTTTCTCCTTGTGCCTCTGGAACTCCATGTATAATAATATTTCTCATTTAGTAGTCTGTCTTAGTATTTTGGCACTTCTCACAGTCCAGGTAAGTGTCTGAAGAATGTCAGTTAGAATTTTCATTATCAATGAACTGGTCTCACCTTCTCTGTCTCTCCTCAGGGACGCCACATGGTCTTCAGTCACGTTTATTTGAGTCTTTATGCTGTCAAGTTTAGCATCTTGACCTAAGAGAAAGAAAAAAAAGAGTTCTGACATTGTAGTAATTCCAAAGACAGCTGGAATTCAGGCAATTAAAGGTCTTATATTACACAAAATTGACTCTCGTGAGCTTTAACTTCTTACGCTGTGACCGGCCCGTGCACGGTCCCTTTCACGTTTTTTTTTTCTTTCCATATAAGAGCAAACATTCCCGAACGTGCATCATGACACTCTACACATCAAATGAAACCTTACAGTCTCCTCTTTTTGACTATGCAATTCATTTCCCGGCACAACAATCACTCCCCGAGCACATGGGGCTTTTATACGGAAAAGCACAAAACGAGGTTTGCTGTTGATTTGAGTTTCCTTGATTGAAAATATGGCTAAAAGGACTGGAAAGAGAAAATATTTAAGTTTGGAGGCTGCAGATTTCAGCTCTGGAGCAGTCGGAGGTGGAGAATCAGGAAACATATGGGCTGTGTGGAGGAGGCGTTGTTTATGAAGGATGTACTTCTGGGTGTGTAATTATCATTTTATTATGTATTTGATGTAGTATTTGAATAAAAATAAAACAATAAACATTAGATTTTTTTTTGTGCATTTAGATCACTTTTTATAAAATAGACCTACTATTATTTATTGGGTGTTTAGATAAAATAAATAAGAAAATAAATAAGAATAGATTTTAGTTTTTAGATTTAGATTTTTGTCTTAGATAGTTTTTGTTTTGTCTTTATTGTATTTTGTACACTGTTTTTGCACTACTTGGCCAGAGAGAAACAAAATTTCGATTCACTATGTTGAACACATATGGGAGAATTGACAATAAAGCTGACTTTGATCTTTGAAAATAAAATTTTAGAAAGCATATTTTGAGCTTATTTCCTGTTATATTTTTGTGTTTTTCTTACTAGTGTCATCACTGTGTACCAATAAAGCCCAACTGCAGATAAGGAGCCCTACCACGACTGGAGCAACAAAGAACGGATGGGCAGCAGTGGTGAGCGCACAAATGGCAGGCTGAAGTGTAGAAGATGTCAGTCAAAGACAGCTGTAAAATGTTCTACCTGTGACACTGCACTCTGCTTTATTCAAACAAGGGACTGCTCCAGTCAGTGGAACACACCAGACTCTTAGTGTGTAAATACCTGTAAATATGTGTGTAACGTTTAGTGTCCATGGTTTTTTGAAAATGTATACAGTGTGCAGTGTGATAGAATTTGTCAATACATATTTTCATTTTCAACACGTGTTTAGTCTATTTTTGATTGAAAAAAACACTTTTTTATAGAATGTAATTCTCAGGGACATAATATAGTGACCTTGTGTGCAGAAATGGATTCGTCTAGTTGTAAGCTTTCAGTAGAGCCCTCAATGATGTCTGTAGGTTGAATGAGTCAAAAGTTATTAAACGTTTTCTAAATGTTTCCAATTTGGATAGGTTTGGATAGGTTTGGATAAAGGCATGATCCCTGTATAAAACGCCTGGACAAAGTATAACAAAAAGTGGAGTAAAAAGTTTATTTTTACAGCTATTGATTCCCAATTTGAAATTTGAGTGGTCAACAACTTATTGTATTGAAAGATAGTGTATTTTAGGCCTCAGCTATGAACAGCAGCTATAGACACCTTTTATATTTAGAAAAAAATTAGGCGAGGATAAAAAAAACACTTTTTTTTGGTGTTCCAAGGTGTGTAACTTTTTTCCAATCACATTTGGAGTGAATGTAAATGCTGAGGGTAAAACTAGAGAATGTTCCCTTTACACAGAGACCAAACATTTGTATATAATCCATATACTTCAATAACAGGTATGATTTTAATTTGGAGATGTCCTTTTAGGGACAATTGCTCAAAAAAGGCCCTCCACTGTAAGGGGTTAAAGGGTTCATATTACACTATTTTTGTTATAATGTTGTTTCCTCATCACAAACAGACCTGGAGTTGTGTTTTATTTCATTCACACATGTTTAACACAAACCCTGCATATCTTTGAGTTTTTCTTTCACAGAAAACACCCCATTCCACCTTGTGATGTCATGTGGTAATACAGGAAGAGCTCCACTGTGTTTTTAAACTCCATACACCGTCACTAGAATTATTAGTATGTCTACATCTCCATAGTTCAAAATGCTCTGTTACACCTTGTGATGTCATGCAGTTGTAGTTTTCAAATTAACAATGACCTTGTACTTTTTTGTTTAGTACATATTTGCAATTCCAGGCCTGAAATCATCAAAACGATTCCACTGATTCCACATTCCGTTTTAGTATAACATAATGAATGATTTTAACCAGTGAGGTTTCGGCTCCCATCCACAAGTCAATCGAGTGTTAAAAAGGTAGTGAATAAAGCTGAAGATGAGACAGCCAACACACAAGAGAGGCCAGTTTCAAGTCACTTCCATCAAACACTCACATCAAACCTCAATCAGTATCTAGCTCCTAAATGTAAGCTAACCTTTTTTTTTTTAATTCAATCTATACATGATACAAAATATTATCTACTGTACAAGATCACATTTTCAGACATATTTGCATAAACTTCTTTTATATATATTTTTGTAATTCAAAGTAGACACAATCTACCCATTATTCCCACACTGGGGCAGCAGTCACTCACCTAATCATCAGAATGTTTGCAATTAAAATCCTTTCTCTCGACAGTAACTCAGTTGTCACAACTTCCAGCTCCCACAGGTACATACACCTGTTGTGTCCTTGGGTCTTATATGGGATGTGTGTGACTTATGCCTTATTGTTGTACCTTGTTGCTGTGTGTCAATCACATATATTGTAGATCAATAATCTATAAATAAATGACAAAACATGACATAAAATGACTTCAGTGAGTTGTAGAGGAGTGTTGGGTTGGCAAATCCAAGCACAGGAGCAAATATTAGCTTCTCAATCATGGCAACAAAAGCAGCTTGGCATTCTAATGTCCATCTTTCTCCAAAAGACTGCTTCGGGTCTAAATACTTCGGAGTTGGATTTTTTGGACTGGCGGACAGGTGCATAACACGAGTGAGTGCACTGAGTGTTTTCACAAGAGTAGCATAATCTCTGATGAACTTCTGCTAGTAAAAAAGACTGTAGCTCTTTAAGGTTCTGGGGAACTGGACACTTAGTTAAATCACACAGGCCTGTGACAGCACTTCGTCATGAAGGAAAGAGGCATCTGGAAGTGTTGGCAGCATAACGGTTACTTTAGAGTACTTTTTGAGGAAGAACAGTAACTTTTTAGACGGATAATGTCCAACCTGCAGCAGCTCAGTTACACCCGGGACCGACACAACACACAAATGAATAGTAACATGCAGCCATGTTTAAAAGTCTTGCGATAGTTGAGAACTTAGCCGTGGGTGAAAATGTAAGCTAGAGACAGACCAGGGGCAGAAAATACCTGGTTACATATGGACTCTCCATAAATGAAGTAACTGCTAAGTGTCTTTCCTCAGGGAAGCCACGTGGTTTTCAGTCAAAATTGTCTGAGTCTTTATGCTGTTAATTTCAACAACTTGGCCTAAGAGGAAAAAATATGAATTTACTGAAACTAAAAATTAAATAACGCAAGGAAAGAGTGCAGACATAATTCACTATAATTAATTATAGAGATAATTCACATAGACAATCCACCAGTACTGATACAGAAGATCTAAATAATAAGGTCACACAGTGAATATGTTCACAATGTCTTATTAACACACTTTACAGAAAAAGAAATTTAACTCAACTTCTGTTTGTGTACACTGGTATTTAAATGTGTGTGAACAGGTAAGCACTTTGTGTGCCCAGTGGAAGTAGAAAAGCACTATATAACAGCAGCATTTATCAAACATTTAAGCTTTTAAAATTCTAAAACTTGTACAAATTGTTTTGTACAATAGCATAATGTGAACATAGTACCTTTTAGTTGTTCCTTAAGTGGCTCCACTTCACTGGTCTGCTTCTGGAGCTCCTGGACTTGTGCTGTTAGTCCTAAAACAGAAGAACAATTGAGTCAGTGTTCAGTAAATATTGTTGGTGTGATATAATATTTTAAAACTACTGTATATTTATATACTGAGAAAAAGGATCAATACTCAGAAGCATTGATTTTGCATCAAGGTGACAATTTTTGCAATGATTATTTTAGAATTAAATGAAAATTAATGTTTTTACAATCTACAATCTAAAATAACGTCATTTACTCACCCATTGTACTTTGGTGTTATTTGGAGTATTTCCGGAGATTTTGGAGTTTAGCGATATCCATTTAACGTGAGTTGTCGGGGCATACGGTTGCGGTCACCAAATAACACAAACTTTAGCACTTTTCAAATGACAAAGTTCAATGTGTTAGTCAACACTTTCGTTTGAGTCAAAAGTGGCCTGTAATCCGATATCCAGCCATGGTTCCGACTGGATGACGTCATCGACGATAGCATACATGCACGCACTCACAGCTGATTTACAGATAAGACAACGCTCCCAGCTCTCGGTTACAGTCATAAAGAAGCTAAGGAATAATAAGAAGAAAACATATCCGCTTGAGAAAACCCGAAATGGTGCGAACATGCATTTATCCCAGCTGTGAAAACAAAATGACAGCTTGGACGAAGTTGAGTTTTCACAGGCTTCCTCATGACAATCCAGAGTTATTGAAGCTGTGGCTAGTTGCCTTGAGAATGGACCCAAATATGAAAGGCAAAGCTGTAAGTCGTTTGGACCAATGTGTTTGCAGTACCCACTTCAGTCCAGACGATTTTTTACCAGCAAAGGAAAAGAAAGAAGGCCAGCGGATTCAGTGCACGATTCTGAGAAGTAATGCGATACCAATGACTGTTCTCTGGTGCGCTGCTCCTCAAACTGTCTCCGCTTCCTTCTTTCTAATACCTCCTCATCCTTAAACTCAAAACGATAGGGATGGCCATCATACTCAAATAAGTCCTCTTCAGTCTCGAAGTCCGAATCTTCAGCCATGTCTCACTCACAACAGAAAAGTTTTCTAAGCAAAGTAGCGGAATGAATGCGCCCATGTGCGCTGTCCACGATGACGTATTCCAATCGAAACCATGGCTGGATATCGGATTACAGGTCACTTTGGCTTAACGAAAGTGTAGAGTAACACATTGAACTTATGTCATTTTACGTGTTAAAATTTGTGTTATTTGGTGACTGCAACAGCATGCCCTGATCACTCACTTTAAGCGGATATCGCTAAACTCCAAAATCTATGGAAATACTCCAAATGACACCAAAGTACAATGGGTGAGTAAATGACGTTGTTTTATCACCAAAATAAGGTCCAGATTATAAAAACGTTAATTTTCCTTTAAGGCCTATAATGATTAAAGACTGTACCTTGTTGTTGTTGTTTCAGTGTCTTCACATCTCTGGTCTTTATCTCCAGCTCTCTAAGTTTGGATGCTTGTTCTAACACAGCAGATATAGTGTAGATCAATAATGTATAAATTAATCATGAAACGTTACATAAAACGACTTCAGTGAGTTGTAGAGGAGTGTTGGGTTGGCGAATCCACAGAAACAGATATTAGCTTCTTAATCATGGAATGAAAAGCAGCTTGGCATTCTAATGTCCATCTTTCTCCAAAAGACTGCTTCGGGTGTAAATACTTAGCAGTTGGATTTTTTGGACTGGCGGACAGGTGCATAACACGAGTGAGTGCACCGAGTGGTTGCACAAGAGTAGCATAATCTCTGATGAACCTCTGATAGTAAAAAAAAACTGTGCCTCTTTAAAGGGATATGCCACCCCCAGGTCAAATTTGGGCATCTCCCCACAGTCCAGAGACTAAAATAAGTGGTGGAAAGCGTTTTCCTGCTCACCCAACCATTGTCCGAGTCTGTCGCCACTGACCGCCGCGGTATCTGCAGCTACTCCGCCTTAGACTGGAGTCTAACGTCGCCAGAGAAAGATTTCGGCCAAAAGGAATTGATTTGCTCGATGCGTTTCCCAATTACTTTATGTGTAGTGTGCATTCATATCGAGTGCAAATAAATGTACAAATCAACACGGAGAGCTTGCCTTGGTCATTTTGGGTGGGAACTATTTTCCAGTGCGTAAGAATACAGTCGTATCACGCAGCACGCTGCCAGGGGAATCTCAGTTACGCACCGGGAAGGGAGTTCCCCTGTTGCACAACGTGCTGCGTGATTCGGCTTTATTCTTCCGCACTGGAAAATAGTTCCCACCCAAAATGACCAAGTCAAGCTCTCCGTGTTGATTTGCACATTTATTTGCACTCGATATGAATGCGCACTACACAGAAAGTAATTGGGAAACGCATCGAGCAAATTAATTCCTTTTGGCCGAAATCTTTCTCTGGCGACGTTAGACTCCAGTCTAAGGCGGAGGAGCTGCAGATACCGCGGCGGTCAGTGGCGACAGACTCGGACAATGGCTGGGTGAGCAGGAAAACCCTTTCCACCACTTATTTTAGTCTCTGGACTGTGGGGAGATGCCCAAATTTGACCTGGGGGTGGCATATCCCTTTAAGGTTCCAGGGAACGGGCCACAGTTAAATCACACAGGCCTGTGACAGCACTTCGTCATGAAGGCAAGAAGCATCTGGAAGGGTTGGCAGCATAACGGTTACTTTAGAGTACTTTTTGAGGAAGAACAGTAACTTTTTAGACGGATAATCTCCGACCTGCAGCAGCTCAGTTACACCCGGGACCGACACAACACACAAATGAATAGTAACATGCAGCCATGTTTAAAAGTCTTGCGATAGTTGAGAACTTAGCCGTGGGTGAAAATGTACGGTAGAGACAGACCAGGGGCAGAAAATACCTGGTTACATATGCACTCTTCATAAATGAAGTAATTGGTAACTGTCTGAAGAATGATCAATGAACTGGTCTCACCTTCACCGTCTTTCTTCAGGGAAGCCACGTGGTTTTCAGTCAAAATTGTCTGAGTCTTTATGCTGTTAATGTCAACAACTTGGCCTAAGAGGAAAAAATATGAATTTACTGAAACTAAAAATTAAATAATGCAAGGAAAGAGTGCAGAGATAATTCACTATAATTAATTATAGAGATAATTCACATAGACAATCCACCAGTACTGATACAGAAGATCTAAATAATAAGGTCACACAGTGAATATGTTCACAATGTCTTATTAACACACTTTACAGAAAAAGAAATTTAACTTAACTTCTGTTTGTGTACACTGGTATTAAATGTGTGGAACAGGTAAGCACTTTGTGTGCCCAGTGAAAGTAGAAAATCACTATATAACAGCAGCATTTATCAAACATTTAAGCTTTTAAAATTCTAAAACTTGTACAAATTGTTTTGTACAATAGCATAATGTGAACATAGTACCTTTTAGTTGTTCCTTAAGTGGCTCCACTTCACTGGTCTGCTTCTGGAGCTCCTGGACTTGTGCTGTTAGTCCTAAAACAGAAGAACAATTGAGTCAGTGTTCAGTAAATATTGTTGGTGTGATATAATATTTTAAAACTATATTCATATACTGAGAAAAAGGATCAATACTCAGAAGCATTGATTTTGCATCAAGGTGACAATTTTTGCAATGATTATTTTAGAATTAAATGAAAATTAATGTTTTTACAATCTACAATCTAAAATAACGTCATTTACTCACCCATTGTACTTTGGTGTCATTTGGAGTATTTCCGGAGATTTTGGAGTTTAGCGATATCCATTTAACGTGAGTTGTCGGGGCATACGGTTGCGGTCACCAAATAACACAAACTTTAGCACTTTTCAAATGACAAAGTTCAATATGTTAGTCAACACTTTCGTTTGAGTCAAAAGTGGCCTGTAATCCGATATCCAGCCATGGTTACGATTGGATGACGTCATCGACGATAGCATACATGCACGCACTCACAGCTGATTTACAGATAAGACAACGCTCCCAGCTCTCGGTTACAGTCATAAAGAAGCTAAGGAATAATAAGAAGAAAACATATCCGCTTGAGAAAACCCGAAATGGTGCGAACATGCATTTATCCCAGCTGTGAAAACAAAATGACAGCTTGGACGAAGTTGAGTTTTCACAGGCTTCCTCATGACAATCCAGAGTTATTGAAGCTGTGGCTAGTTGCCTTGAGAATGGACCCAAATATGAAAGGCAAAGCTGTAAGTCGTTTGGACCAATGTGTTTGCAGTACCCACTTCAGTCCAGACGATTTTTTACCAGCAAAGGAAAAGAAAGAAGGCCAGCGGATTCAGCGCACGATTCTGAGAAGTAATGCGATACCGATGGCTGTTCTCTGGTGCGCTGCTCCTCAAACTGTCTCCGCTTCCTTCTTTCTAATACCTCCTCATCCTTAAACTCAGGCTCAAAACGATAGGGACGGCCATCATACTCAAATAAGTCCTCTTCAGTCTCGAAGTCTCAATCTTCAGCCATGTCTCACTCGCAACAGAAAAGTTTTCTAAGCAAAGTAGCGGAATGAATGCACACATGTGCGCTGTCCACGATGACGTATTCCAATCGAAACCATGGCTGGATATGGGATTACAGGTCACTTTGGCTCAATGAAAGTGTAGAGTAACACATTGAACTTATGTCATACTCAACCCAGCACCAGCCCCCCTCCACCCCCCACCACCACCACCCCCCGCAGTCCACCCCAGTCCCCCCCCTCTCCCCCCTCTCCATCACACCGGACGAGGTGAGGAGGGAGCTCAGACGACTCAGGCAGAGGAAAGCCGCAGGACCCGATGGTATCTGCCCCAGGCTGCTGAGAACCTGTGCAGACCAGCTCTGTGAGGTTCTCTGCTACATGTTCAATCTGAGCCTCAGCCTGGAGAAGGTCCCCGTCCTGTGGAAGACCTCCTGCGTGGTCCCGGTTCCCAAAACAACAAACGCCAGGGAACCGGCCCACTACAGACCAGTCGCCTTGACCTCCCACCTCATGAAGACCATGGAGAGGGTGATCCTCAGCCAGCTCCGCTCTGTGGTGAGCCCCACCCTGGACCCGCTGCAGTTTGCCTACAAGCCAAACGTAGGAGTAGAGGACGCCGTCATCTACTTTCTGGAGCGGGCGCTCACCCACCTTGAGACCGCCGGGAGTGCTGTGAGAGTCATGTTCTTTGACTTCTCCAGCGCCTTCAACACCATCAGGCCGGCGCTGCTGCGGGGGAAGCTGGAGGACGCGGGAGTGGATGGACATCTCGCTGCCTGGACCATCGACTACCTCACTGACCGTCCACAGTACGTGCGGCTGCGCAGCTGTGAGTCAGAGGTGGTAGTATGCAGCACGGGGGCCCCCCAGGGTACTGTCCTCTCACCCTTCCTCTTCACCATATACACCTCGGACTTCACATACAACACGGACAGCTGCCATCTCCAGAAGTTCTCCGACGACTCGGCCATTGTGGGCTGTGTGTCAGAGGGGAACGAGCTGGAGTACCGCTCGGTCATCAGTGACTTTGTGGACTGGTGTGGGCGCAACCACCTGTGCCTTAACACTAGTAAGACAAAGGAGCTGGTGATCGACTTCAGGAGGAGACCACTACCTCACTCACCGGTGAACATCCAGGGGCAGGACATAGAGACTGTGGACAGTTTCAAGTACCTGGGTGTTCACCTCAACAATAAACTGGACTGGTCCCACAACACTGACGCCCTGTACAAGAAGGGCCAAAGTCGCCTCCACCTCCTGAGGAGACTGAGTTCCTTTGGAGTGAGCAGGCCTCTGCTCAAGACTTTTTATGACTCTGTGGTGGCCTCTGCTCTCCTCTACGCTGTCGTCTGCTGGGCCCCGAGCAGCACAGAACGGGACAGAAAAAGACTGAATAAGCTGGTTAAGAGGGCCAGCTCTGTCCTGGGCTGTCCTCTGGACCGTGTAGAGGAGGTGGCTGAGAGGAGGGTACTGGCCAAATTCATGTCCATTAAGGACGACACCTCTCACCCTCTGCACCGGACTATTGAGGAGCTGGGCAGCTCCTTTAGCAGCCGACTGAGGCACCCCCAGTGCAAGAAGGAGCGCTACCGCAGATCCTTCATCCCCACCGCCATCAGACTGTATAATTCTAACATATAGGCCAGACATGCAATATCCTCCTTTTCATGTTGATGCTTGTTGTTACTATTATCATTATTACTATTTTCCATTATTATTATTATTATTACATATTACTATTTGCACTATTTATTACTTACTTTATCCCCTCCCTGCCTGCATGCACTTTTTTTCCCTCCTGTCCAATTGTCCTGGAGCTACTGTGGCGAGTAAATTTCTCCTGTGTGAGATCAATAAAGTCTTATCTTATCTTATCTTATCTTATCATTTTAAGTGTTAAAGTTTGTGTTATTTGGTGACTGCAACAGCATGCCCTGATCACTCACTTTAAACGGATATCGCTAAACTCCAAAATCTATGGAAATACTCCAAATGACACCAAAGTACAATGGGTGAGTAAATGACGTTGTTTTATCACCAAAATAAGGTCCAGATTATAAAAACGTTAATTTTCCTTTAAGGCCTATAATGATTAAAGACTGTACCTTGTTGTTGTTGTTTCAGTGTCTTCACATCTCTGGTCTTTATCTCCAGCTCTCTAAGTTTGGATGCTTGTTCTAACACAGCAGATATAGTGTAGATCAATAATGTATAAATTAATCATGAAACATTACATAAAACGACTTCAGTGAGTTGTAGAGGAGTGTTGGGTTGGCGAATCCACAGAAACAGATATTAGCTTCTCAATCATGGAATGAAAAGCAGCTTGGCATTCTAATGTCCATCTTTCTCCAAAAGACTGCTTCGGGTGTAAATACTTAGCAGTTGGATTTTTTGGACTGGCGGACAGGTGCATAACACGAGTGAGTGCACCGAGTGGTTGCACAAGAGTAGCATAATCTCTGATGAACCTCTGATAGTAAAAAAAACTGTAGCTCTTTAAGGTTCCAGGGAACGGGCCACAGTTAAATCACACAGGCCTGTGACAGCACTTCATCATGAAGGCAAGAAGCATCTGGAAGGGTTGGCAGCATAACGGTTACTTTAGAGTACTTTTTGAGGAAGAACAGTAACTTTTTAGACGGATAATCTCCGACCTGCAGCAGCTCAGTTACACCCGGGACCAACACAACACACAAATGAATAGTAACATGCAGCCATGTTTAAAACTCTTGCGATAGTTGAGAACTTAGCCGTGGGTGAAAATGTAAGGTAGAGACAGACCAGGGGCAGAAAATACCTGGTTACATATGCACTCTTCATAAATGAAGTAACTGGTAACTGTCTGAAGAATGATCAATGAACTGGTCTCACCTACACCGTCTTTCCTCAGGGAAGCCACGTGGTTTTCAGTCAAAATTGTCTGAGTCTTTATGCTGTTAATTTCAACAACTTGGCCTAAGAGGAAAAAATATGAATTTACTGAAACTAAAAATTAAATAATGCAAGGAAAGAGTGCAGAGATAATTCACTATAATTAATTATAGAGATAATTAACAAAGACAATCCACCAGTACTGATACAGAAGATCTAAATAATAAGGTCACACAGTGAATATGTTCACGATGTCTTATTAACACAGTTTACAGAAAAATAAATTTAACTCAACTTCTGTTTGTGTACACTGGTATTAAATGTGTGTGAACAGGTAAGCACTTTGCGTGCCCAGTGGAAGTAGAAAAGCACTATATAACAGCAGCATTTATCAAACATTTAAGCTTTTAAAATTCTAAAACTTGTACAAATTGTTTTGCACAATAGCATAATGTGAACATAGTACCTTTTAGTTGTTCCTTAAGTGGCTCCACTTCACTGGTCTGCTTCTGGAGCTCCTGGACTTGTGCTGTTAGTCCTAAAACAGAAGAACAATTGAGTCAGTGTTCAGTAAATATTGTTGGTGTGATATAATATTTTAAAACTATATTTATATACTGAGAAAAAGGATCAATACTCAGAAGCATTGATTTTGCATCAAGGTGACAATTTTTGCAATGATTATTTTAGAATTAAAGGAAAATTAATGTTTTTGCAATCTACAATCTAAAATAACGTCATTTAATCACCCATTGTACTTTGGTGTTATTTGGAGTATTTCTGGAGATTTTGGAGTTTAGCGATATCCGTTTAACGTGAGTTGTCGGGGCATACGGTTGCGGTCACCAAATAACACAAACTTTAGCACTTTTCAAATGACAAAAGTTCAATATGTTAGTCAACACTTTCGTTTGAGTCAAAAGTGGCCTGTAATCCGATATCCAGCCATGGTTACGATTGGATGACGTCATCGAGGATAGCATACATGCACGCACTCACAGCTGATTTACAGATAAGACAACGCTCCCAGCTCTCGGTTACAGTCATAAAGAAGCTAAGGAAAACATATCCGCTTGAGAAAACCCGAAATGGTGCGAACATGCATTTATCCCAGCTGTGAAAACAAAATGACAGCTTGGACGAAGTTGAGTTTTCACAGGCTTCCTCATGACAATCTGGAGTTATTGAAGCTGTGGCTAGTTGCCTTGAGAATGGACCCAAATATGAAAGGCAAAGCTGTAAGTCGTTTGGACCAATGTGTTTGCAGTACCCACTTCAGTCCAGACGATTTTTTACCAGCAAAGGAAAAGAAAGAAGGCCAGCGGATTCAGCGCACAATTCTGAGAAGTAATGCGATACCGATGGCTGTTCTCTGGTGCGCTGCTCCTCAAACTGTCTCCGCTTCCTTCTTTCTAATACCTCCTCATCCTTAAACTCACGCTTAAAACGATAGGGACGGCCATCATACTCAAATAAGTCCTCTTCAGTCTCGAAGTCCCAATCTTCAGCCATGTCTCACTCACAACAGAAAAGACTTCTAAGCAAAGTAGCGGAATGAATGCGCACATGTGCGCTGTCCACGATGACATAATCCAATCGAAACCATGGCTGGATATCGGATTACAGGTCACTTTGGCTCAACGAAAGTGTAGAGTAACACATTGAACTTATGTCATTTTAAGTGTTAAAGTTTGTTATTTGGTGACTGCAACAGCATGCCCTGATCACTCACTTTAAACGGATATCGCTAAACTCCAAAATCTATGGAAATACTCCAAATGACACCAAAGTACAATGGGTGAGTAAATGACGTTGTTTTATCACCAAAATAAGGTCCAGATTATAAAAACGTTAATTTTCCTTTAAGGCCTATAGTGATTAAAGACTGTACCTTGTTGTTGTTGTTTCAGTGTCTTCACATCTCTGGTCTTTATCTCCAGCTCTCTAAGTTTGGATGCTTGTTCTAACACAGCAGATATAGTGTAGATCAATAAGACCGCTATGCATTTGAAAAATATTTTTCAGATGTCTCTAATTCTAAAAGTTATTTCACATAACTTTAACATGCTGATTTCAAATATATAAAAGGAATTTGGACATCACGTCAGAATTTTTAACAAATCACATAATAAGTTTAGTCGGTTTATAAGAACTACGGTCGCAAATCACTTACATGTCTCGCACTTTGTTAATTGAAAAATTAAATTCTTAGATCCCTAATCTTACAAATAACATTATGTTACCATGTTCTGATATAACAACAATAAACAAACGATTTTATCAGCCTTCAGTTGTTCCAGATCACCAGTTAATCACAGTTTAAAGGAGCAACGGTCTCGACTTCAATTTTATAATTGTCTCTATGGACAAAATCGTCTTTTCTTAGACTTTCTTGCATGTTCTACGCAAGCTGGTGAATCTCTTTTTAGTGTCCAGCAGTAGTCTGCCATCATATTGCCACCCATCGTCCCTGATAACGAGTCTCCATAGTTTTGATGTCTTGGTGAAACCGTTCTCCCATTTCTTCGCTGTAATCACCCAGATTGAAAAAAAATCTCTATTTGGCCCTTTTCAGCCAATCAGAAAATAGATTGTTCTGTTGTTGGGCAGACTGTGGGCAGGTTTCAGCTGCTAAGCGCGCACTGCCCTGTCAGTGATAAGGACAGCGACTGAACACAAGGAACGACAAAATGATAAAACAAACTTAGAACCATCAGGTAATAACTTCATTTATATAACTCTCATTAGTTGCTTTGTAGTTTAAGTTTGCTCTTTAGACAAACATTTACAGTCAGGGCTCTCAAGTCTCACACATTGAGAGTCTGACACACGCTCACACGGCATTTCTCACGCAATTCATGCCCCCCCCCTCCTCCTCTGAAATTACGCAGTCTCACACATGACCCCGCTCAAAACTTGAGAGCCCTGCAATTTAAACTACAACCACTATTAGTACTAATAGTGCAGGTAAAACTACAACAAAAGTCAGCAGCTCATCAAAGTTACCCTGCTTGAACACATTACCGATATGTCATGTGCGAACTCATGATTCTGTCAAATACCTGGAAAACCATACGTGTTAGAGAAAAATTTACACTATTTTCGAAATTTGCAGGTCAAAATTAATTAATAAAACCTGTTTCGTAAAAACATCAGATATCATGCATATTTGTGTAATGTACAAATGAATGATGAAACATTAGATAAAATGACTTCAGAGGTATAGAGAAGTGTTGATTCTGACCTTTGTTGAGAGACTGCAGCTGCTCGATCCTGACTCTGTGTTCGGCCAGGGTGGCGCTCATCTGTCGGAGCACAGCGTGGAGGTCTGGTGGACAGTGCTGAAGCTGCTCTGGAACATTCACACTCTCAGAGTCGGTCGGCTTGTCTTTGGTCACTGATGTCATTGTTCTGAGGTTCAGCTCTTGACAGAGAGCAGAGCAGCAGCAGTGCACACAACACACTCACTCTTTTCAATGTGTAAAGAAGTACGAGCCGCACAAACACTCTCACACTTTTATACACACTTTATTATACATGTTACTTATTACCTTTTATCGTTTATTGCCATCGTGTTATTATTCAGGTGCACATGACTAAGATGAAGTACTTCAATAACAAACATCTTTATAAGAATATTTTATTCAAATGTATTATAAGTAACATTAAAAATAATAGAAATAATGAAAAATATTACTTTGATTACACTGTTGTACTGATTCATACCTTGATACTCAAGGACACTTAAAAGATAAAAAAAATTACATGTTTTTATTAATTGTGCGGTTTTGTGGTATAGTAACAGTTAGTAATAGTTTTACATCAGTGGAAATGGATTATGAATAGTAGCAGTTTAACATGATTTGATGTACCTACGTCAGTGTCCATGTGCTCATCCAAACTGGTATTTTGGATGAATCGAGGATGAGGGAGTGTATTACAGCGTAGAAACATAATATATCAGCTGTCCCTCACCCCTGCCGCGACCCAGTACCCAGCATTTGTGAGGCCCATTGATAAGCATGCTTATGTTCAAAAAGTCAGTTAGCCAAGACAAACTGGAATGGAGGGATGAGCAGGTATAAATAGCTTCTGGGAAATTAGAGGTGTGGTTACAGTGAACTGTGATTCGCTGATGAGGGGGAGAAGGTGGTTGAGGCGTGGTCCTGCTCCTGAATTTCAGTTAATCATATTAACTCCATGTATCTGTCACATGGGGAACAGCAGGTGACCACTGAACGTGCTGTGGTGATTTACACTATCAAAGATTCTTGCATTCTCCCACTGACGCAGAAACACAACATCTCCAGCCTCTAGGAGCAACGTGGCTCCATTGGCTGAGCTGCCATAACCATTTGTCTGATGTTCATAAGCAATAAATATATGTTCTCCATTCTTCACTAACACAGCACCTGAAGCATGTGAAGATCCGTGTGCACCAATGTAGAACTCAAAGTGGTAGGCCCCTCTGACCGGTGCAGTGAAAAACCCTGTAGGATATGGACTTAATGTTAGTGTTGGTAACACTCACATATATCACTGTAACATGTGTGAGTTCATTCACCTGTGTTTGGGCTGTAGGCGCTTCCAATGTTTGAGACGACGTGTTTGAAGACCAAATTAGTGGGAGCGTTAAAGGGGCCGAGGGTTGTGTCGCCTGAAACTGTCAAAGAGGCGGAGAAAGCCACTTGTCCCACTGAAAATAAGATAAATATACAAGTCTGAACATTAACTGTCTGTAGTCTAAATGTGGTTTTATTTATTTAGAAGGGAATCCCCTTGAGATGTAACCGATTCTAGTAGCTATGATTTGCGTTAGATTTATACTATTGAAATGAGTCCGATCATTACTGCAGGAGTGACTAAGCCAATTGTTGTTAAAATCACTCAGAATAATAATCTCAGTCTGAGTTCTTTGCCACGCTTTAGACTTGCTCTTTGGATCCATGAGTTGTGCAACAATAGGACAAGAAGTTTGTCTTCCTTGTAGCGTTGGTTGCTACCAGAGCAATGAACTCTACCAAAGCTAAATGTTTTTCAGTGATGTCTCATCCATTTTAAGGTGAGTGGTCAAAGTTTTTAACCATCAGCTCTGTCTTTTGGTAGGTTTCTCCTTGTGCTTCTGGAATTCCGTGTATAACAATAATATTTCTCATTTAGTAGTCTGTCTTAGTATTTTGGCACTTCTCACAGTCCAGGTAAGTGTCTGAAGAATGTCAGTTAGAATTTTCATTATCAATGAACTGGTCTCACCTTCTCTGTCTCTCCTCAGGGACGCCACATGGTCTTCAGTCACGTTTATTTATCAAACATTGAAGCTTTGATAATTCTACAACTTGTACAAATTGTTTTGTACAATAGCATAATGTGAACATAGTACCTTTTAGTTGTTCCTTAATTGGCTCCACTTCACTGGTCTGCTTCTGGAGCTCCTGGACTTGTGCTGTTAGTCCTAAAACAGAAGTACAATTGAGTCAGTGTTCAGTAAATATTATTGGTGTGATATAATATTTTAAAACTATATTTATATACTGATGAAAAGGCTCAATACTCAGAAGCATTGTTTTTGCATCAAGGTGACAATTTTTGCAATGATTATTTTAGAATTAAGGCCTATAGTGACTAAAGACTGTACCTTGTTGTTGTTGTTTCAGTGTCTCCACATCTCTGGTCTTTATCTCCAGCTCTCTCAGTTTGGATGCTTGTTCTAACACAGCAGATATAGTGTAGATCAATAATGTATAAATAAATGACAAAACATTACATAAAATGACTTCAGAGGTGTAGAGAAATGTTGATTCTGACCTTTGTTGAGAGACTGCAGCTGCTCGATCCTGACTCTGTGTTCGGCCAGGGCGGCGCTCATCTGTCGGAGCACAGCGTGGAGGTCTGGTGGACAGGGCTGAAGCTGCTCTGGAACATTCACACTCTCAGAGTCGGTCGGCTTGTCTTTATTCACTGATTGGTCATTGTCCTGAAGTTCAGCTCTTGACAGAGAGCTGAGCAGCAGCAGTGCACACAACACACTGACTCTTTTCATTGTGTAATGAAGCATGAGCCCCACAAACACTCTCACACTTTTATACAGACAGACTACAGACTGGGGAAGGGGGGGGGGGGTATTTTAAGGTATTTTAACAACCCACTGCACTCCAGCCCTAGAGCTGCTAACCATTAAAGTCACAGCACATATCCCTCCCCACCAGGGGGAGCAGACATTAGGCCATCGTTATACACCTTTTAAAGACAGCTACAAACCCCTCCTCTGCCCAGCTTTTGATAAATCTGACCATAGCGTGATCTTGCTGTTGCCCACTGTTGTATATTGCGTGTTCTTATCAAAAGATGACCAAGATTCAAAAAGGTTCAAATTTTCCAAAAGTTTATTTCTCTAACAATATTTCTAATGCAGAGCTCTGGGTCTGAATTCCTGCCCTGGTGCGTACCCCTACATATGTCTTACCCAGTGCTTGCATCAAAGTGACTGCCCCTTCTCCCTCAGACCCAGATCAATATCCCACACAAATAGTGAATATGCAAAACATGTAGATGTTGTATCAGGTTTCCAGCTACTCCTCCTCACTTTCTCCTGCTCTGCCACCAGACACGCCGACTCTTCCTATCAGTATGGAGACATCCCTTCCTGGCACCTCAGCAGCATCTGCACAGATCACATTCCACACATTCCAAAGCACAACCTCGCCTTATGCAGAAAACAGTTATGTTTCAGTGCTCATTCAAATAATGCACAAATAAATGTTTATATGTTGTGTGATATAGGAATATGATTAGGTATATGCATGCTCCTAAAATGTATTAATTCAATATTTCTTCACCGCGTACAAACAAAGGCTCAAACTAGAACAAATGCTTCCCAGACAAATACACAAAGGGAGAAGTATGTCTGATGAGGTGCTACATTACTACTTTGAAACAACACACTGGCAGATGTTTGCAGATGCAGCAGATGGTGACATTAATGTGTACACAGACTCTGTTGTAGGCTACATAGGGAAGTGCATTGAGGACACGGTGCCCAAAATCTCCATCTGCACTTACCCTAATCAGAAACCCTGGGCTGGACCGGAGGTGTGTGCTAAACTGAAAGCTCGCACTGCAGCCAAGTACGACCTCAGAAAGACCATCAGGACTTCCCAGAGAGACTACAGGGAGAGAGTGGAGTCTGCCCAGCAGAGCAGTGACTCGAGACGCATGGGGCATGGGCTACGCTGCATCACTGACTACAAGGGGAGGAGTGGGCCAGTGGAACTGTCCAGCGCATCATTTCCGGACTAACTCAACACCTTCTATGCCCGGTTTGATGCAGATAACGCCACGCCTGTCACCAGACCTCATGTGGACAGTGAGAAGAAGTGACTTTATTGATCTCACACAGGAGTGCCCGGAGGAAACCCACCCAGACACGGGGAGAACATGCAAACTCCACACAGAAAGACTTGGGCCATACCAACGTGCCACACGGGGATCAAACCCAGAACCTGCTTGCTGTGAAACGTGAGCACTAGCCACTCAGCCACTGTGCCGCCGAGGACGCTGTACTCTGTATAGACACTGCTACAGTGAGACGGGCGTTCAAGAAAGTGAACCCCGCAAAGCACCAGGACCCGACGGCATCCCCGGACGGGTGCTGAGAGCTTGTGCTGACCAACTCGCCGGGGTGTTCACCAACATCTTCAACCTGTCTCTGAGCCAGTCTTTCGTGCCCACCACTGTAGTCCCCATCCCAAAGACCCCCACAGCATCCTGTCCTAATGACTATCAACCCATAGCACTCACATCTGTCATCATGAAGTGCTTTGAACGAGTCATTAAGAGACACCCTGGACCCCCTGCAGTTTGCATATAGAGCAAAGAGGTCTACAGACGACACCATTGCTCTAGCAGTCCACACCTCTCTCAGTCATCTGGAGAGAGGAAACACATGAGAATGCTCTTCATTGACTACAACTCGGCATTCAACACCATAGTCCCCTCCAAACTGGTCTCTAAGCTCAGTGCCCTGGGCCTGGGGACGTCCATCTGCTGCTGGATATGGGACTTCCTCACTAACAGGCCACAGGCGGTGAGGATCGGCAGCCACCTCTCCTCCACACGTGTCCTCAGCACTGGAGCACCCCAGGGCTGTGTTCTCAGCCCTCTCCTGTACTCCCTGTTCACCTATGACTGTACCGCCAGGCACAGCTCCAACATCATCCTCAAGTTTACCGAAGACACCAGCATCTTAGGCCTCATCACTAACAACGACGAGAGCGCCTACACAGACGAGGTGAAATCACTGACCACATGGTGTCAGGAAAATAACCTCTCTCTGAATGTCAGTCAGGAAAATAACCTCTCTCTGAACTTCAGCAAAACTAAGGAAATGATCGTGGACTTCAGGAGACAGGGTGTAGACCAGCATCCCCCCATCTTCATCAACAACGCTGAGGTGGAGCAGGTCAGCAGCTTCAAGTTCCTTGGGGTACACATCACTGAGGATTTAACCTGGACACTACATACAGACACTGTGGTTAAGAAAGCCCGACAAAGACTCTACTTCTTGAGGAAGTTGAGGAAGTTTGGTATGAACACCAGCATCCTCACAAACGTCTACAAGTGCACCATTGAGAGCCTGCTCACGGGCTGCATCCTGCATCTGGTTTGATGTGATTTAAAAGATCAAATTTTTCTGGAGTACAATCAATTTAAAGCAATTCTGAGTGTCTTTGAACCACCCCTCCCCAAACAGACTTTACTTTTGGACAATCCCAGAAAATATGTAGAAATGTCCCAGTTACTCTGAGATCACAAAGGGTGCAGTTAGGGGAGGGGAGGGATTTCATCTTGAAAGATCCCATTACATGGTACTTCTGGATTATTTTATATGGAGCCTTATTGGTTCCCTAATACTGTATATGAATCCTTCTCCAAAATCAAGCCTCAGTGCATGATATAGCCTCTAAGAGGCAGCCCTATTCAGAAATGTGGTTCAGTACTTTATTCTTTATGTTTTGTTTTGAGAAGAAAAACAAGCTTTATTAACAGCCCCCGCGAACTTACTGGACCTACTTACGTGAGCTCCAGAACGCGAGCCGAACCGGGCTGAGTGCAAACTGTCAGAGGTAAGCCAGTCTTACCGCACGTAACTTTTAGAAGGAAACCCAAACATATTAACATAAATAATAATAAATAAATAAAAACGCACTATCCAAGTACCTCATATAAGTCTACAAAGTGAATTAACATCTTATAACACCACAATACTTACAGACAGATATTTTCATGGGCCAGATGACAGTTTACAGGATTTAAACACTGGCAAGTAACAGAACAGTAGAAAAGTCTAGAACAATATGGCGGCTAAGGTAGCTCAGAGTAGACAAAACAGATAAACTTAAAACAAAAATATTCTTTCTCCACTGGGGCAGAACAGTTGTCAATTTCAAATAAAGAAATAATCAATAGAATAATATAGCCATCACATATAATATAAGTTCTAATACTGTACAGTGGTCCCTCGCTCTATCGCGGTTTTTATAGTGTAACATTGTGTTCTGCGTCCTGATTGGCTAAGAGACTGTAGACCCAGGACTAAACGTGGACTAAACCAGGTCGAGATCAGGTCTAAACCAGGATTAAACTGCTCTTTGCTGGTTTCGTGCGGCTGGTTTGTGGCTCGGGCTGAGAGGACGCGGTCCGGACGCCGCGGTTCTATCTCATGCTCGCAGCCCCGGTGTACGCCCGGCCTCGCGCCGGTCACGCTGCTCTGTCACGGATTTGTCCACGATGAGGGGTGCACGTGTCGCGCACTTCTCCAAGGGGTTGGTGCGAGTCGCGTCCCGGGACGTGGCAGTGCTCCTCGCTCATCCGACGGGGCTTCCGGGGCCGTGCCTCCCCCCCACGCGTCACTATTAATACATTTTGTTGAAAATGTATGAAAGTTTGAGTGTTTAAATGAGAGACAAATGTGAGAAAAGGTTAATTCCAGTCTGAGAAAAGCGTATAATGTGTGTGGTGAGGCATTTACAGCCTTAAAACATGTATAATAATTGTAAAATATAAAGTTGTCCTACTTCGGTGATTTCTCTTATTGCGGGTTATTTCTGGAACCTAACCCCCGCGATAAACGAGGGATTCTTGTATTAAAATTGTATCAAGAGAGAGCACTTATGCTTCTCAAAATAACCAAGAACAGCAAGTCTGTATATACAACACAAATCATTTAGAAATACATATCTTTTTAAAATTATTTTAGCATTCATCTGCCTGTAAATGTTTAAATTTGTTACGCCTTTATCTCCTGCACTGCGCCTAGTTTGTGATTCTGGGAAACAGCCAGTTTGAAAGAGATAAGAAGTTGTGATGTCTGTGTTTCCTCAATAGAACAACTGCAATCTGTGTAGTGACAACATGAACTTTGATTTTAAGATGTACTTTCCTTTGGCAAAGTAAATGAAAGCAATAAAAGCTGGATTAAAGCCTATGTTGTTAAAATAGTAAAACACAATAAAACAATAACTCTGCCCTGGACGATCTCTGTTGTTGTTTTGTTCTGATGGTCCTTAACTTGAACTCCATGTATTTCTTTGGCCTTCTATCACGCTGTCATGGAATATGTCAGGGAGATAAGATATACAGTTGGTCTATATAAGTGTAAGTGAAGCGATGAAACTGAAAGAGAAATTAAAACTCTTTTTATTTATTATTTCATGCAACACAAACAAATATTTAAGACCTGTGTACAAATATAGAGTGCAATATATGGTTAACTTTAGTTGTTAACTATTTGAAAACAACTGAAAAGTGAAAAAGTAAAAAAAAAAAAAAAGGCTGTGTGGTGTGGATTTAAAGCTACAGATCTGTGAAAAGTTTTTGAACTGTTTGAATAAAAAAAAGTTGGATGTTATATTGGAAATCTAACTTTAACAAACAAGTATCTGTCACATGGGGAACAGCAGGTGACCACTGAACGTGCTGTGGTGATTTCCATTATCAAAGATTCTTGCATTCTGCCATAGACGCAGAAACACAACATCTCCAGCCTCGAGGAGCAACGTGGCTCCATTGGAGGATTTCCCAAAACCATTTGTCTGATGTTCATAAGCAATAAATATATGTTCTCCATTCTTCACTAACACAGCACCTGAAGCATGTGAAGAATGTCCGTATGCACCAATGTAGAACTCAAAGTGGTAGGCCCCTCTGACCGGTGCAGTGAAAAACCCTGTAGGATATGGACTTAATGTTAGTGTTGGTAACACTCACATATATCACTGTAACATGTGTGAGTTCATTCACCTGTGTTTGGGCTGTAGGCGCTTCCAATGTTTGAGACGACGTGTCTGAAGACCAAACTGGTGTGAGTGTTAAAGGGGCCGAGGGTTCCTGAGCCTGAAACTGTTAAAGAGGCGGAGAAAGCCACTTGTCCCACTGAAAATAAGATAAATATACAAGTCTGAACATTAACTGTCTGTAGTCTAAATGTGGTTTTATTTATTTAGAAGGGAAGCCCCTTGAGATGTAACCGATTCTAGTAGCTATGATTTGCGTTAGATTTATACTATTGAAATGAGTCCGATCATTACTGCAGGAGTGACTAAGCCAATTGTTGTTAAAATCACTCAGAATAATAATCTCAGTCTGAGTTCTTTGCCACGCTTTAGACTTGCTCTTTGGATCCATGAGTTGTGCAACAATAGGATGAGAAGTTTGTCTTCCTTGTTTGCGTTGGTTGCTACCAGAGCAATGAACTCTACCAAAGCTAAATGTTTTTCAGTGATGTCTCATCCATTTTAAGGTGAGTGATCAAAGTTTTTAACCATCAGCTCTGTCTTTTGGTAGGTTTCTCCTTGTGCTTCTGGAACTCCATGTGTAATAATAATATTTCTCATTTAGTAGTCTGTCTTAGTATTTTGGCACTTCTCACAGTCCAGGTAAGTGTCTGAAGAATGTCAGAATTTTCATTATCAATGAACTGGTCTCACCTTCTCTGTCTCTCCTCAGGGACGCCACATGGTCTTCAGTCACGTTTATTTGAGTCTTTATGCTGTCAAGTTTAGCATCTTGGCCTAAGAGGGAAACAAATTTAGTTCTGACATTGTAGTAATTCCAAAG
The DNA here is from genome assembly GCA_036785185.1 of Paratrypauchen microcephalus. Taxonomy (NCBI): domain Eukaryota; kingdom Metazoa; phylum Chordata; class Actinopteri; order Gobiiformes; family Gobiidae; genus Paratrypauchen; species Paratrypauchen microcephalus. The sequence continues at coordinate 668,272 of JAVJIX010000103.1, read as the reverse complement.
ACAGCTGGAATTCAGGCAATTACAGGTCTTATATTACACAAAATTGACTCTCGTGAGCTTTAAAGGGTTCATATTACACTATTTTTGTTATAATGTTGTTTCCTCATCACAAACAGACCTGGAGTTGTGTTTTATTTCATTCACACATGTTTAACACAAACCCTGCATATCTTTGAGTTTTTCTTTCACAGAAAACAGTCAATTCCACCTTGTGATGTCATGTGGTAATGCAGGAAGAGCTCCACTGTGTTTTTAAACTCCATACACCTTCACTACAATTATTAGTATGTCTACATCTCCAAAGTTCAAAATGCTCTGTTACACCTTGTGATGTCATGCAGTTGTAGTTTTCAAATTAACCACTACCTTGTACTCTTGTGTTTAGTACATATTTGCAATTCCAGGCCTGAAATCTTCAAAACGATTCCACTGATTCCACATTCTGTTCTAGTATAACATAATGATTTATTTTAACCAGCGAGGTTCCAGCTCCCATCCACAAGTCAATCGAGTGTTAAAAAGGTAATGAATAAAGCTGAAGATGAGACAGCCAACACACAAGAGAGGCCAGTTTCAAGTCATCAAATTGAAAATGGCTTTTGGATGGGAGCCGAGACCTCTTGGTCATTAGGAGACATAAAATAAATAATATATCTACCTTTGGTAGCTCATTACTTCTGTTTCTTATATGGGACTGTGTGTGTGGCATATGCCTTATTGCTGTACCTTGTTGCTGTGTGTCCAAATTTCTGGTCTTCATCTTCAGCTCTCTCAGTTCGGCTTCTTGCTCTCCAAGTTTGGATGATTGTGCTAAGACATCACATATAGTCTAGATCAATAATTTATAAATAAATGACAAAACATGACATAAAATGACTTCAGTGAGTTGTAGAAGAGGGTTGGGTTGGGTTGGTGAATCTGAATACTTTGCAGTTGGATTTTTTGGACCGAGTGAGTGCACTGAGTGTTTTCACAAGAGTAGCATAATCTCTGATGAACCTCTGATAGTAAAAAAGAGTGTGGCTCTTTAAGGTTCAGGGGAACTGGCCACACAGGCCTGTGACAGCACTTCATCATGAAGGCAAGAGGCATCTGGAAGGGTTGGCAGCATAACGGTTACTTTAGAGTACTTTTTGAGGAAGAACAGTAACTTTTTAGACGGCCGACCTGCAGCAGCTCAGTTACACCCGGGACCGACACAACACACAAATTAATAGTAACATGATTAAAAGTGTCACGATAGTTGAGAACTTAGCCGTGGGTGAAAATGAGTCTTTATGCTGTTAAGTTCAACAACTTGGCCGAAGAGGAAAAATAATCTGCATTTACTGAAACTAAAAATTAAATAATGCAAGGAAAGAGTGGAGAGATAATTCACTATAATTAATTATAGAGATAATTCACTTAGACAATCCACCAGTACTGATACAGAAGATCTAAACAATAAGGTCACACAGTGAATATGTTCACAATGTCTAATTAATACACTTTACAGAAACACAGGAGTCGAGTTAAAGTTCTTTTTCTGTACACTGGTATTTAAATGTTTGTGAACAGGTAAGCACTTTGTGTGCCCAGTGAAAGTAGAAATGCACTATATAACAGCGGCAATTATCAAACATTTAAGCTTTTAAAATTCTAAAACTTGTACAAATTGTTTTGTACAATAGCATAATGTGAACGTGAATGTTCAGTAAATATTGTTGGTGTGACATAATATATTAAAACTATATTTATATGCTGAGAAAAAGGCTCAATACTCAGAAGCATTGTTTTTGCATAAAGGTGACAATGTTTGCAATCATTATTTTAGAATTAAGGCCTATAGTGACTAAAGACTGTACCTTGTTGCTGTTGTTTCAGTGTTTCCACATCTCTGGTCTTCATCTTCAGCTCTCTCAGTTCAGCTTCTTGCTCTCTCAGTTTGGATGCTTGCTCTCTAAGATTGGATGCTTGTTCTAACACAGCAGAAATAGTGTAGATCAATAATCTATAAATGAATGACAAAACATTACATAAAATGACTTCAGAGGTGTAGAGAAGTGTTGATTCTGACCTTTGTTGAGAGACTGCAGCTGCTCAAGCCTGACTCTGTGTTCGGCCAGGGCGGCGCTCATCTGTCGGAGCACAGCGTGGAGGTCTGGTGGACAGGGCTGAGGCTGCTCTGGCACATTCACACTCTCAGGACTAGCTTGTCGTTGGTCACTGATCTCATTGTTCTGAAGTTCAGCTCTTGACAGAGAGCAGAGCAGCAGCAGTGCACACAACACACTCACTCTTTTCATTGTGTAAAGAAGCATGAGCCGCACAAACACTCTCACACTTTTATACAGACTTTATTATACATGTTACTTATTACCTTTTATCATTTATTGCCATTGTGTTATTATTCAGGTGCACATGACTCTAGATAAGAGGAAGTAGATATTACAAGAAATAATATATTACTTAGACTGTTGTACTGATATTTAATCATTCATTTATTTATCTGTGCCTTCCTTGACACTCAAGGACATTTAAAAGATTGAAAGACTTAAAGTGACACGCTTTCATGTTTTGTTTTTGTTTTTTTAATTGTGTGGTTTAGTGTTAAAGTAATATTTAGTAATAGTTTTAGATCAGTGGAAATTGATTCTGGATAGAAGCACTTTAACTGGATTTAATGTAGCTATGTTAGTGTCCACGTGCTCATCCAAAATCTAGAAGCCCTGAACTCCTTATATTATAGTACATCTTATTGCGTCTTTTTCTGCCCAGTTGACTTGAATATTGGAGGATAATATAAAATGTCCCTGGATTTAAAGCTACGGATCTGTGAAAATATAGTGTTTAATTAACTCATTCACTGCCGGCCTGTTTTCAGAATTCAAATCCCCAGAGTGCCAGAGGTTTTAGAGCATTTTCACTGGTTTTACAAGACTCACAGAATACTGAGTTCTTTCACTATATAAACATGGCACACATCAAAATAAAGTGTTGACTCTCTTCTTTCACCTGGAAAAAAATTATGCTTCTAACCTTTTCGGTTCTCAAGTAATTGATAGTAGAACATAGGGTAGTTTCAGCAAAAACACTGTTTTTTGACCACAAAGTGGAGAAAATGACCGTTTTGTGCAAAAAGGGATTTCTAGCAGATCAGTGATTTTGACGTCAATACTTATTGATTTAATGACACCTCAAACATCTAAAACAACAGAGAAAGAGATTTTTGATGGCAAAGTACATTTTCTATTTACAAATATAAGAATATAAGGCTCTGTGAATTGAAAAATTCCTTCAAATCAGTAGTGGCAAAAGATGTTACAGCATATAATAATATCTTTTCATATAAAATAGAACTTTGTCACTTCACAACAAAATTGAGGCATGCTCAGAGTACAGACCCATAATAAAAACTATATATACACACACACATACATACATATATATGTACATACACACAAGCCCATGCATAAACCTTTACACTCTGCTATACCTACACACGCACGCACACGCGAGCACGCACACACACACACACACACACACACACACATAACTTCATTCATTACAATTACCACACAGCAGCATCATGTAAACTTCATTCTTCTCATCTCATGCCTCTCTGGAGACGAATATCTACTGCTCCCAGTTAGTATTCGTCTTCATTGGCACTGTCATAATTCTGATCTGAGTTCCCTGCTTCACGCAGCCCGAGCCCGACACGTCCCCTGCCTTCATCAGAAGATTTGCCTTCTCCACTTATCAAATGTTCATAAGCAATACAAATACGTTCTCCATCCTTCACCACACAGCAGATGAAGGATGTGAAGAAACCGGTGCAGTGAAAAACCCTGTATGTACTTACTACTGTACGCTCCCTTTTTAATTACAAAAGGAACAACAGCTGCTACACAAATATAGGCTCCGTTATGTCAAATGTATGGTCTCACCTGCTTTGTCTCTCCTCAGGGACACCACATGGTTTTCAGTCACGTTTGTCTGAGTCTTTATGCTGTTAAGTTCAGCAGCTTGGCCTAAGATGGACAAAAGTACTGACAATGCTCTTGCTTTAACAAAACAGAAAACTCAAAACAAAAAATAATATTCTTTCTCCACTGGGGCAGAACAGCTGTCAATTTCAAATAAAGAAATAATCAATGGAATAATATAGCCATCACATATAATACAAGTTCTAAATACTGTATTAAAATTGTATCAAGAGAGAGCACTTATGCTTCTCAAAATAACCAAGAATAGCAAGTCTGTATATAAAACACAAATAATTTAGAAATGCATATCTTTTTAAAATTATTTTAGCATTCATCTGCCTGTAAATGTTTAAATTTGTTACGCCTTTATCTCCTGCACTGCGCCTAGTTTGTGATTCTGGGAAACAGCCAGTTTGAAAGAGATAAGAAGTTGTGATGTCTGTGTTTCCTCAATAGAACAACTGCAATCTGTGTAGTGACAACATGAACTTTGATTTTAAGATGTTCTTTCCTTTGGCAAAGTAAATGAAAGCAATAAAAGCTGGGTTAAAGCCTATGTTGTTAAAATAGTAAAACACAATAAAACAATAACTCTGCCCTGGACGATCTCTGTTGTTGTTTTGTTCTGATGGTCCTTAACTTGAACTCCAAGTATTTCTTTGGCCTTCTATCACGCTGTCATGGAATATGTCAGGGAGATAAGATATACAGTTGGCCTACATAAGTGTAAGTGAAGCGATGAAACTGAAAGAGAAATTAAAACTCTTTTTATGTATTATTTCATGCAACACAAATAAATATTTAAGACCTGTGTACAAATATAGAGTGCAATATATTGTTAACCTACAATCTCAAATCAAACACTCAAACCAAATTAAATGAATGTATGAATCTTTTTTCTTTTTTTGAAAATTACAGTTAAATGCTAATTCTATATTGATTAAAGAACATGTGATTTTCATGTTTTTATGTTTAACTTTTGTCTGTAAATTCCATTAATGACACTTAAAAACAATGTAAAGGTGAAAAAGTAAAAAATAGGCTGTGTGGTGTGGATTTAAAGCTACAGATCTGTGAAAAGTTTGTGAACTGTTTGAATAAAGAAAAGTTGGATGTCATATTGGAAATCTAACTTTAACAAACCAGTATCTGTCACATGGGGAACAGCAGGTGACCACTGAACGTGCTGTGGTGATTTTCACTATCAAATATTCTTGCATTCTGCCACTGACGCAGAAACACAACATCTCCAGCCTCTAGGAGCAACGTGGCTCCATTGGCTGAGGTGCCATAACCATTTGTCTGATGTTCATAAGCAATAAATATATGTTCTCCATTCTTCACTAACACAGCACCTGAAGCATGTGAAGATCCGTGTACACCAATGTAGAACTCAAAGTGGTAGGCCCCTCTGACCGGTGCAGTGAAAAACCCTGTAGGATATGGACTTAATGTTAGTGTTGGTAACACTCACATATATCACTGTAACATGTGTGAGTTCGTTCACCTGTGTTTGGGCTGTAGGCGCTTCCAATGTTTGAGACGACGTGTTTGAAGACCAAATTAGTGTGAGCGTTAAAGGGGCCGAGGGTTGTGTCGCCTGAAGCCAATAAAGAGGCAGAGAAAGCCACTAGTCCCACTGAAAATAAGATAAATATACAAATCTGAACATTAACTGTCTGTAGTCTAAATGTGGTTTTATTTATTTAGAAGAGAATCCCCTTGAGATGTAACTGATTCTAGTCGCTATGATTTGTGTTAGATTTATACTCACCAAAGATCTCCTCCTCTCACTCTGGCCACTTCAGTATCCTCATCCTCCTGGACCTCACAGCAACATTTGACACTGTCAGCCACTCCATCCTCCTCTCCCGTCTCAAGAACTCTTTCAACATCACCGACTCAGCACTATACTGGATCAACTCTTACCTCACTAACCGTCAACAATTCATCCATATCAACAACTGCTCCTCTCTCCACTCGTATCACTACGCCCATGTTAACTCTATCAGCCTGTTCACCTTCAGTGGATGTCTACGCCGAAGTTTACAAGTGAACAGGCTGATAGAGTTAACATGGGCGTAGTGATACGAGTGGAGAGAGACAATACAAGAATGCGAAATACGCTGCTGGATGTTTCGTTGACAACTGTTTCGGACACAAATATATCACCTTTCTAACAAATGTTTTGTTTTGAGAAGAAAAACAAGCTTTATTTCATGTTCCAGGGAAGTTACCGGACCTACTTTCGTGAGCTCCAGAAAGCGAGCTGAACCGGGATCTGGGGAACTGGCCACTTAGTTAAATCACACAGGCCTGTGACAGCACTTCGTCATGAAGGAAAGAGGCATCTGGAAGTGTTGGCAGCATAATGGTTACTTTAGAGAACTTTTTGAGGAAGAACAGTAACTTTTTAGACGGATGGTGATAGTTGAGAACTTAACCGTGGGTGAAAACGTAAGCTAGAGACAGACCAGGGGCAGAAAAATACCAGGTTACATATGCACACTTCATAAACCACGTGGTTTTCAGTCAAATTTGTCTTAGTCTTTATGCTGTTAAGTTCAACAACTTGGCCTAAGAGGAAAAAAAAAATCTGAATTTACTGAAACTAAAAATTAAATAATGCAACGAAAGAGTGCAGAGATAATTCACTATAATTAATTAGAAACATAATTCACTTAGACAATCCACCAGTACTGATACAGAATATTTAAATAAGGTCACACAGTGAATATGTTCACAAGGTCGTTTTCACACCAGGATAGTCCGATAGTTCACTTGCTTTGGTCCGGACCCTTTTTAAAAAAAAAAATTTTTTTTTTTTATTTTGGTGCGGTTCGCTTTCACACTGCAGTTTTTTCCCAAGTGGACCAACATCTATAAACAAAACCACGTGTGCTGAGGTCGCTCAGCCATTGCACAGAAATGAGCCATGTCAAAACGCCGTGTCCAAACATGTGAAGGAGGAGAGTCATGGTGTTACGTGCTGTTTTCGATCTAGCTTTAGCGATGTGGTTTGCTCAGTTTTTACAGTTCGCACAAATGTTTGAGCAGCATCGTGAGGTTTACACTATTTTACAATCAATTTCCAAACAACGAAGACACAGGACAAGACGGCTACGGAGGACAGTGCTCATGTGCACGCATCAACTTCTGAATCTTGCTCTTCACGCAAAACGTAAGTAAGCCTCGTAAGTTTCGTTTCGTTTTGTTTAGTCAGCCTCAGGTTTCCCATAATGCTCGACGTACGACGGGAGCTTGTTAAGTACAAAAAGCCAATTTGTGTCGGATCAAGTCCGGTCTGCAGTCTCACCTCAAACAAACTGCACCAGGATTCGAATGGAACTGTGCCGAGACCGAGCTTTTTAGGTGGTCTCAGTTCGCTTGTTTGCTCCGGATCGAGATTTTTGGTTTTATTCGCACCAGCCCAAAAGGTCAGAATCAAAGGAGCAAACAAACTCTGGTTCGTTTTAAACAAAGCAAACAAGGCAGGTGTGAAAACGACCTTATTAGCACACTTTACAGAAAAAGAAATTTAACTCAACTTCTGTTTGTGTACACTGGTATTTAAATGTGTGGAACAGGTAAGCACTTTGTGTGCCCAGTGAAAGTAGAAAAGCACTATATAACAGCAGCATTTATCAAACATTTAAACTTCTAAAACTTGTACAAAGTGTTTTGTACTCAATAGCATAATGTGAACATAGTACCTTTTAGTTGTTCCTTAATTGGCTCCACTTCACTGGTCTGCTTCTGGAGCTCCTGGACTTGTGTTGTTAGTCCTAAAACAGAAGAACAATTGAGTCAGTGTTCAGTAAATATTGCTGGTGTGATATAATATTTTAAAATTATATTTATATACTGAGAAAAGGACTCAATACTCAGGATTGTTTTTGCATCAAGGTGACAATTTTTGCAATGATAATTTTAGAATTAAGGCCTATAGTGACTAAAGACTGTACCTTGTTGTTGTTGTTTCAGTGTCTCCACATCTCTGGTCTTTATCTCCAGCTCTCTCAGTTTGGCTTCTTGCTCTCTCAGTTTGGATGCTTGTTCTAACACAGCAGATATAGTGTAGATCAATAATGTATAAATGAATGACAAAACATTACATAAAATGACTTCAGAGGTGTAGAGAAGTGTTGATTCTGACCTTTGTTGAGAGACTGCAGCTGCTCGAGCCTGACTCTGTGTTCGGCCAGGGCGGCGCTCATCTGTCGGAGCACAGCGTGGAGGTCTGGTGGACAGGGCTGAAACTGCTCTGGCACATTCACACTCTCACAGCCAGTCGACTTGTCTTTATTCACTGATTGGTCATTGTCCTGAAGTTCAGCTCTGGACAGAGAGCAGAGCAGCAGCAGTGCACACAACACACTCACTCTTTTCATTGTGTAAAGAAGCATGAGCCCCACAAACACTCTCACATTTTTATACAGACAGACTACAGACTGGGGGTGTGTGTGTGCTTTATGGTTAACTCTTTGTGGGCAACAGATGCATGTATTTCACACACGGATCACACACTGATCCGTCACACACGTGTCGGATCAGTAAGTATTTGCGTCCAGACGAAAACGGAGCACTGAGTGAAAACGATGTAATACATATGCCACACCGATATGTGGCGCTGTAAACAGGAAGGCAGCAAGAACCAACTTGTCCCATGGCATCAGGAAAAGCTAAACACAAATACACACAGAAAATAACCGGACATTTTAAAGACAGCAGGGACAAACAGAGTCTGTGGCAGGGCATCCAGAACATCGCAGACTACAAATCCTCACCACAGACCTGTGACTGCGACATCACCCTGCTCAACGACCTAAACAGCTTCTTTGCACGGTTTGAGGCACAAAAGACACCCGGCCACAGAAAACAACACCTCCCCACGACCAGCCCCTGTGTGTGTCTGCAGCCACACACAGGACTCTCCAGGATCAACACCTGCAAGGCTGCAGGCCTGGACAACATCCCTGGTTGTGTGTTGAAGGACTGTGCAGAGGAGCTCAAGGATGTCTTCACTGACATCTTTAATGCTTCTCTCTTCGCTGTCAACAAGGCGGGACCATGTGCTGGGACTGGGAGTGCTTTGTGACATAATACTGGGACTGGGAGTGCTGAATCTAGACACTGTGAGATATTACTTTTATTTGATGATTTTATGATAACAAGTAACTTGTTTCCCAATGTGCTCAGTGATCTTCTTTACTAGTTGTTGTTTAAGCATGCCAAAACTGTTTACGTGGCTTTAGCCAGTTGTCTCTCATTTGTCATTCTATGAGTTTCTGGGGAAAGCTATACTATGGGGTTTATTTTGGTGGCTGTTTACCTCAAGAGCTGTGCAAAGCTAAAATGCCATGTATGGAGCAGACGCTAAGTCAGCAGTGTACTGTCTGTATAAGAAAGAGGTTTTTCCTGTTGCAATCTGTGAGTGCGTGCGATCAGTGCTATGTAAACCAAATGTAATTGGCTTCGAATCTATTAAACCTGTGTGCTAAAATCTCCGGCTACCTCTCGTAATTCTGATTCCAACAAAATGGTGGAGGAATGCGGGCATAAATAAATAAAAGGAGCACAAGAACAGCTGGAGAAAACAACAGGACAACGGGCTCACCCGAAAGTCACAAAAAACCTACGCCATAAGAGCGCGCCAACCAGAAGGTACAGACGGATGCCTTTTCCAAAAATACTGTCGAAATTGGTCAGATAAAATTTTATTATGACGTAATGAATATGGGACTTTTGTAAAAAAAATTAAAGTGTTAAAAAGATTTTTTAGGTTTATCTAAGCACTGTTTCATAGTAATAAGCAATCTGTATTGCTTCTGTAATTGTGTACACCTGAAAAAATTAGTGTAAAAAAAACAAAAACAAAAATAGTAATAAGCAATCTGTATTGCTTCTGTAACTGTGTACACCTGAAAAAATCAGAATCAGAATAAGGATATATGTAATATATCTGTCAGTTTTGTAATAAACAGTGTAAAAACAAAAAAAAAGGTAACATTCTGAATCAGTTTTATTTGAATTAATAGTAGATCTACATGTGTAACCAGAGCGCTCTAAAATTGTGCCTGTTCAAAAATTGAACAAGAACATTTACGGTTGTAGAATATATTTTTGTGATCAAACGTAAGAATGTTGTATCCCAGTATATGGGTTTTATTGTTGTTCCTCATTAAGCTGAGCTCTGCAGAGGTTATCAAACAAGTCAGTGTGAATTATTCCCAAACAAATGATGATATTACATGTCATTGCAAAGTGGTAGAGGGAACCGTATTACAGATTGGAATCATTGCACAGCCTTGTGACAAAGAGCTGTTAATAGAAGGGGTGGAGTTAGGATATCAAAAAACGCAGGAGATCGCCACTTTCTCTGTTCGTTATGGAAAGTTTTCCAAAGTCTGTGAAAAATTGAATGATACGCTGCTATGGGATGTGAATTTTGTTGAGGCCAAATTGTCGTGTAGATGGGTTAACAGACCTAGATCTATATTTAGATGCAAATGCAACAGTTTTCCTTTTGGTCTTGTTGAATCGAGTAGTGATGATATTTGTGAACATAATACAACAGAGGCAAATGTGAGCACTACTCATGAAAATCTGACTGCTTTAGTCACAATGCCAAACGACACTTTAATGGATAGAGAAAGTGGTATTCTTATTAATAGATCAATAAGTAATGATAATGAATCTGAGTCCAACATGGCTAAAAATAGCTTGGTTGATATTCAATCCATTACGAACAAATTGAATACGTTTGTAAAAAGTGTCACATATTCAATGGAAACAATGGCTGAACAAACTCAGCAAACTCATGTAGACACTGTAATTAAAAAAATAAAAATTGAAATAGCAAAAGAAATAACCAAAAATGTTAATATAACAAAGGCTTTGTGTTCATCCAACTCTTCCAAGCTGGTAAAAATGTTATATGACTTAAAAGAAGAATATGATCGTTTCAATTTACAATTTACTCTTATTACGGTTGTGGTTTTGGGTTTCTTAATTCTATGCATTGTCTTGGTGATAGCTGTGCTGATACGTTTTCCAAAAACTCCTGAAATAGTTCTGCCACCCTCTGATAATTCTTTGTCTCTGCATAGCTGGGATGACGAATTAAGTGTGGAAGAAAATTCAAATGTTTAATTGAGATCATTTAATGGCACTGTATGATGGCTCCAATTGTGTTAAAAATTGTTAGTGTGAGTAAAAGTTTGCTAAGAAAGTGTTGTGAGATTGTGTCTGAGTGGCTGTTTTGAGAGAATGCTATGTGCAGGGTGTTTTGCCCATATTATAAATAGAAAGGGTTAAGTTAGACTCAAATTACAGGTTACTATGTGTTGGGATTAGTCATATACAAGTTGTTGAAAGTATGTTTTACAATAAACATTTGAGGTACTAATAGAGTTTATGCAAGCTATTTTCATTGTGTTGTAATTACAGAGGATAACTGTATTGTAAAATAATTACTGGATGTATTAGAGTTAAATTGTAAGAATTGCCTGGTATATCTGGACTTTGTATATAAACTTTTAAGTTAAATTCCTCAAATAGCTTGTATAAATGCTATTATAAAAATAAAGGTAAAGCTGCAGATGACAGACAAATGATTTGAGATAGGGCGACATTCTTAATAAAATAAATATATTACACTTACAAAAGTGCATGATTATCTTTTATTTTGGTTCACGCTTTTCATATGGTTTACAGTTCAAAACATGGTTAAAAGCATTGATTGTTCGATCTTGAATAAAAGTTTTTGGGTAAATCTTACAGTATATTTGTTTGTTTAAGTCCGATGGAAAAAATCATAAACAGCTCCGTGTAATAGATTTAGCGATGTTTCCTCAATAGATTCGGCTTCTGTAAAAGTCATGTTATGTTGACTGGTGCAGTACGTCTTGCTAATTATTCCGTGTAAATCACATGGGAGCGCATTGGTTCTGCTCGTATGTGAAGTAAAATTAAAAAATCGATCTTTATAAAGATATATTGTTTTGAACTGTAAAATTGAACCAATTAATTTAATTGATCATTCTTGTATGTCTATTTTTAGATCGAGTTAAATTTCAAAATTATATAAAGTAGAATTCTAGAATTGGCTAAAGTTTTTAAAAATTTTAAGTATAAATAAATTATTATTGCTGTTTACATTTTGCTCTTAAATTATTCGTTATTGTAGATAGCTTGTATGAGTTAAAACATTTATTAGATTTCACTTTTCTCCTATCTCCTGTGTGTGAGTGCTGGTGTAATTTGAGCTGCTGGTCCACAGTGTCTGTGTTTGTGTGGGTATGTGTCAGTGTCACTAGGGAGCAGTATGGGTGTTTGTGACGGCTGAAAGTTTTGTTTGTGTTAATAAAATATATGGATTATTGTACAGTGTCATTGGTGATTAAATATTAATTAATTATACAAATGAATTTGGAAAATAGTAAATGCATATTAAAATGTTAAATTATATAGGAAAATTAAATAAGTACAGCTTGGATGAGTTGAATTTACAGTATTTAGATATTTGGGGTAATATGTAAATTTTGTTCAAAAAATTCCAATCTGTAATTAGAGGTTTTTGCTTTGTTTGATGTAAAACCAAAACATAAAATTAATTAAAACATTGTTTACATTTCTTTTATTTTTGCAGAAGCTCAAACTTAATGCTACAACCTGAAATATTCTGCGGGAAGTGAAATGTGACTGAAGTTCACGCATTCTAAAACTTCGACTAAAGCTGTAGAGCTGACTACAGTTAATTAAGCAGGTGATTAAAATTAATTACTTAAGTTCAATAAATTTGAACCTTATTTTTGATGTCTATACTGATAAAAATACTTGAATTTTTATTTGAAATTTGAATTGCTTCAGCAAAATGTAATAAAATATTGCATTTTGATGGGGTAATTTTGGTTTCAAACACTATCTAAGTTCAGTTTTTTCTTCTTTCTAGAGATCAGGCTAAGGATAAAAAGTGACAGCGGGGATCAGTCTTCCTAAAAAACCTACAGGTAGATAGAGGATAATAAGTAATTTTTAAATAGTGTCCCACTCTATCAGTATAATCAGTTAAAAAAAACAACAACAACAACAACAAAAATTTAACTGGTAATAATTAATAAATAAATAAAAACTATATCAAAATGTCCCAATTCATTACGTTTGACCAATTAAGACAGTTTTGGAGGAAGAAAGTGTTGGAGGAGGAGCCAAACCCGAGAAGTGCCCAAGCAAAACAAGCAGTCATTCAAGACATAATCAAAAAATATGTCAAAAAAGGAATGCTTCATTCTGGAGAAGATGCTATTGCACCAACGGAGGCACAATGGAGAAATATTAAAAACTACTGCAAGGAAAAGATAAAGCAGTGCAATCTGAGCACAGTACTATAATGAGGAAAATAAACCAATTAAAGATACAGAAGCACAAGATCGAGTTGAAACGCCAATTAAAAATACAGAAGTATGAAGATGAGATGAAATTTGTTAAAAAATTGCACCAGTGGGCAAAGGAGATGACGGAAATACAGGAAATGAGAGATTTGTCTTCTGTTCTGGTTCTTAAGCCAAAAGAGAAGCAAGTGGTCGTAAAAGAAGACCTTCTGAAGGAATTTCTAAGAGAACCTGCTGTGGGAATATATATATATATATATCTTGAAAAATATGTGGCACCGCACAAATATCCCACCCGCTCTAAACCTGATGATTTTGGAGAAGAGCCAGAAGAAGAAGAGGGAGAAATGATGAGCAGTAAACAACCAAAAAAGAAAGCAACTAAAAGGGCAATTCAAAAGTCATCAAAACAAAATGAAGCAGATAATTCAGATGTTCCCCCACTTGAGACTAAAACACACTGTCCTATAGATCCACCGGAAAAAGAAAAAGGATGTCTTCCTGAGATGTTAAGTGAAAATGCTCCTCTGTCATATGCAGGTGATATCGGTGATGATCCAGGAACAGTGACACCCTCTGCTTCTCTAAACACATGGGAACAAGCTTCGTGCTGGACACCAAAAATGATACACAAGGTACTTGGAGGAGAGTTAGCGCTGATGCCTGTGGAGCCACAAACAAGAGAACTTGAAGAGAAAATGGAATTGATTCAAACCCAGGTGTCGGCATTGACTCAGATGATGGAGATGGATAAAAAATTAAAGCAAAGCAATAAAGAACAGCATATGAAAAGTTTAGATCAAGAGCTTAACCAAGAGGAGATACCGGGATCCAGTAAAAGTTGGACGCCAAAGTCAACAAAGAGTCAAGAAGAAGAAGATTTGGAAAAAGAGTCAGTGGAGCATGAAGATGAATCCTTTGCAGTTGAAGGATATTTTAATGGAAATGTTGAACAAACTGAATACAAAGAGGCATACATTAATGGCACAGTTAATTCCAGGCCACAGGAATCAAAGAAGTCTACAGGTGTCTTCCCAGTAAGGTTAGATGGTCAACAGGTGGTCTATCAACCCTTCTCATTAAAGGATTGGAGTGCTCTGATGCTAAATCTCCCAAAAATAAGTAAAGGTGGTGTCCCGTGGCTAAGAGCTTTGTTTAAAGAAACAGCTGGAGATCGCTTATGCTGGGGAGATATTCAAGCAGCTCTGATTAAAGTTGCTGATGAAACCGTTGCCGAAAATATCAGAAGAGCCATAGAAGGAAAATTGGGAGGAAGGCTACGTAATACCCATGCTATTCATATTTTCCGTGAAGCCCTGGAGGGAGAACTTAAAGAAAGATATCCTACTATGGTCACAGAGGAATTGTTGAGTATGCAAATGAAGGACAATGAAGATTATTACAGTTATAAGCAACGTGCTACAAACTTATATCACGACACAACTGGAGAATGAATTGAAGTCGGCACTGGAATGTCGTTTATGTTCCGCTCTACTCTGGTGAAAGGTATGCCTGCTGTGGTTCAAGAAGCACTTCAAAATGTGATGGGCCTCTATAACAAAACAGAAGATGAATTTGATGCTCATTGCAATCATCAAATAAATAAATGGCTAAAAGACAAAAAAGCTACCGAAGAAAAGAAGCAAGAATTGGAACTTGCCACAGTGAAATTACAATTGGCAAAGTACCAGGCCGAACTAAAAGACAAGAAAAAAGACAAAAATGCAAAAATAATGAGCATACAAGCGGACTCTGATCAAGAAGATATGTTATCTGCTACAAAACAACTGACAGCTGCAATTCAGATGATGATGAATACACAACAACCGCAAGAAACAATGACACCTAATGCTCAGCCAAATCAATCTATGTCAACGCCAAATGTGCCAGTTATGATCTATAATGGCCCTCAACCAAGAAATCGAGGAGGTTACAGAAATTTTGGAGGCAACAGAGGAAGAGGCTATATGATCAATCAGCCACAATCCAATCAATGCAGTTACTGTCGTGGATTCGGACATTGGAGAAACAGTTGTCCAAAAAGACCGGGACAAGGGCCAAATAATTTTCAACGTCAAATGCAACCTATGCAAGGATATAATCAACAATTTATGCCACAGATGATGCCGTCATATAATACACAGGTGGGGACAACTCAACAGACAACTATTCCAAGGACCCCAGGACCGAGTGGGAGAATTATGAATATTGAAGAGCACCATCAAGGAGGAAGAAACACTAATGGATGTTTTGATGAATATCAAGATTGCTGAAGAGACCAGAGGCCAGGCCATTCGCTAAATCCATGGAAAAGCGAACCAATGGTGGTCTTAAAAGTGAATGGACAAAAGATTAAATTTTTGGTGGATTCAGGAGCAACAGTATCTTGTATTCAGCAGAAGTTTCCACTATCATCAAAAAGTATGTCCATAACTGGCTGTGTGGGACAAGCAGAAGTTAAACCATTTACTGAACCATTGGCAGTAACACTGAACGAGCAAACAGTAAAACAAGAATTCTTATATCTACCTGATTGCAGTGTTTCCATATGTGGAAGAGACTTAATGAGTAAACTATCATTGTCAGTGATATTTTGCCCAGAAGGTCATAAAATACTCGACAGATGTGAAACAATCAAGATGCTGACAAATGCAACTAAGTGTAAAACTACTGAGATTTTGTACCTTTCTCCTGACACTGCACAAGATTTAAAATCGCAAGTTACCATTTATTGGACACAAATTCTCACGGATCCAGAAAAAGGAAATACTGCATCAGCATTGTGGCAAGACTATAAAAAATGGGCTAGAACATTATATGCACTAAGTGAGCCTTTAGACCCTTTACACATCACTTTGAACTATTCCCAACTTGATGATGATGTTTATGATGAGGCATGGCAAAACATCGATGGACAAACTTTCCGAGTGAGCTATCCGCATCTTTATTTGGGTCCACAAGGAATGGCATTGGCTGTGTCCCTTCCAGAAGATTTAAAGCCATACTACAGGGGAAGCAAAGAAAGTGCACCTCATGTGACTCTGGCCATCTCAAAAGATCATTTGCCACAACAGCTCGGACCAATGGTCAAACTAGCTTCAAGTCTCCAATATAATGACGCTGGATTCAATGGAGTATTCTATAATCCGCAATACAAGATGTTTAAGGTTGTTTTACCCCAAGGCTCTGAAGATAACACCAGAACATCAAAACAATGCAGACAACGGACTTTTGAAGATCATCCAGACACTGAGATGTATCTGGCACAAGTACCCTCTAACATATGGATGATGCACCCAAATGATGTGGGACAAACAGAGCATATTGTCAAGGTGCAACTCACCACGGACAAACCAGTTTATACTCCCCAATATCCACTCAGAAAAGAACAAGAAGCGGGGATTCAAGAAACTATCAATGGATTGCTGGAATCTGGGGTGATTTATGAAACAAAGTCAGAATACAACACACCGCTCTTTCCAGTGAAGAAATCGGATCTGCAGAATTGGAGAATGGTGCAAGTTTTTCGTCCTATCAATGAGGTCACAGCGGGAGAATCATACCCAGTGCCAGATCCCTACATTGCATTGAATAACCTGTTGCCAGAATATAAGTTCTATACTGTGATTGATTTGGCCAATGCATTTTTTACAATCAACTTGGAGGTATCATCCCAGAAATACTTTGCTTTCAGACACAGAAATAAAGTCTATTCATATAAAAGGATGCCCATGGGATGGAAGCACAGTCCGGGATATTTCAGTCATTTTCTAAGACAAGAGTTGGAAGAGAGTAACACCAAAATTGATAAAGTACTGTTATGAGCAACAAACTTGTAATTTGCTTTTTGACGTATGCGAAGTGTTAGATTGTATGCTAGGGGTGCCAGCTATAGATCATGCATTAAATGTCCAAATTATTTGTAGAGACACTTGTCTGACAAAAGCAAATAATTTTGATACATTTATAGATAAAGCCAGGATTATAACTAGTACCAGTATACAACGTAATCAAGAAGGAGATGCTCCTCAGACTGATTCTCAGCAAAGAGTTACTTTAACAAAAATTAAAAAAGATGAAGCATCTTATCAAATGGGTCTAAGAAGCTGTAGAGAACGCAAAGCAAGCACTAACCGATGTAATCCTCTAATATTGTCTATTACAAATCCGACCTTCAAAGACTCTGGAATATATTCCATAAGTTTCCAATGTTCGGAAGTTATTTCCGTACCATGTAATAGAAAGCTGAAATTGAATTTTGAAGGCTATATTCAAATGACAATTTTAAAGACCAATAAGCCAGCTCTGGAGAATAATTTAGTTTCTCTGTCTGAAGCAATAAAGATTGAAACAGGACATGAAATTAATGAAAATACATGGTTAAAATGGGTACAGTACACTGCCCATACTTTGACTTCGGAGGACTGCATTGTGTGCTCTACAGCTAGACCACAACTAACTACCACGTCCATACCATATTCTAATGAGAGAGATTTAACCTGTATACTTAAACTCTTCACTAGAATGTCATTTGATCAAACTGATGACTGCTATTCCCTTCACAACAAGTTACCTGTAGTAACTTCAAAAGACACACCTACATCTTGGGTTATAGGTACAGCCGATTATACCTGTTTTCTTCAGGATACTGTCATACATACAGATACAAGGAGTAGTGATGAAAACGAAATAGAAAGTTTCATTACTAATTTTTGTAACCGGACTTTCTCTTCAAATAATTATGAAGAGTTTGCACTCTTGACAACTCATACCACTGCCAGAGCTGACATTTGGTGGTTATGTGCTGATTTACGTATGTATGCTATCCTGTCAAAAACATGGTCATGTGTTTGCACGCCAATTATGTTGATTACACCTTTTACTATAGGCTCAGCAGATTTGTTAGACTTGAAACAGATCCAAGTATCATACGGGGGTAGCTCGATGGATAAAAACATCCATAAGAGATCGTTGTCCTACCCATCTAAATCCAAATTAGCAGGATCGTTTAATGAGGACATTTATCTTAGTGTGCTTGGTACACCGGTTGGGGTGCCAAATGAGCATAAAGCTCAGAATGAAATTGTAGCAGGATTAACTTCAGTTTTTTCTGCAGGAATAACTGCTACTAAAAATGTCATCTGGATAAATTACCTCTATTACAATCAGCAAAGGTTTATAAATTATACAATTGAAGCAATAGAGGGTATTGTGGAGCAACTTGGTCCAACGTCACTTATGGCTTGGCAAAATCGAATCGCCCTTGATATGTTGTTGGCCAAAGAATCGTCAGTGTGCAGCATGTTTGGTGGGGAATGCTGTACTTTTATACCCAATAATACTTCACCTGATGGAAGCATTGCTAAAGCGTTAAATAAGCTTAAGTCACTATCTGCTGAAATGGCTAAAAATTCTGGTGTCTCTGAAGACTCCTGGACAAATTGGCTCCATAAGTTGTTTGGACCTTGGGCGTCAACAATAGTGTCTATTGCTACTACAATACTGATTATGATCACTATTTTGATTATAATTGGATGTTGTGTCATCCCTTGTCTTCGATCATTAGTGGAACGACTGATAGCGACTGCCTTAAAACAAAAATCTCCTACTTCCCAAATTTTGCTACTTTCTGTAGAATCTCCGGAATTTGTGGACTAAGTTCAACTATGATTGCTTAGACTAAACTTTCACTGAAATAAAGTCTAATTCTGATCTCATAAAGTGCTCCTTGTTTCTTATTCTGAAGTGTCCGAGTGTCATGTATTAATTTGTGTGATGATGATAAAAAGCTAATGCTAAAATTAATATCTACTCTTTTGTTTTTGATTCTGTTAAAGCGGTCACATGTTGTATGTGACCGAAAGGGGGATATTGTGAGATATTACTTTTATTTGATGATTTTATGATAACAAGTAACTTGTTTCCCAATGTGCTCAGTGATCTTCTTTACTAGTTGTTGTTTAAGCATGCCAAAACTGTTTACGTGGCTTTAGCCAGTTGTCTCTCATTTGTCATTCTATGAGTTTCTGGGGAAAGCTATACTATGGGGTTTATTTTGGTGGCTGTTTACCTCAAGAGCTGTGCAAAGCTAAAATGCCATGTATGGAGCAGACGCTAAGTCAGCAGTGTACTGTCTATATAAGAAAGAGGTTTTTCCTGTTGCAATCTGTGAGTGCGTGCGATCAGTGCTATGTAAACCAAATGTAATTGGCTTCGAATCTATTAAACCTGTGTGCTAAAATCTCCGGCTACCTCTCGTAATTCTGATTCCAACAACACTTTGTGACATATTTCATCTTTTTTAATATAAGTATATTGCATAAGTGTTGGTGCTGAACATCAAATGTTCATTTTATTTTATTTATTATTTTATTATATGCTCTAGTACAATGCATGATTGAGGGAAAATGACATGTCACCCACGAAACATCTTGGAATAAAACAAAAAACAAAAAAAAACTTAATACACTGTTGTTGTGGTGGTGGCTATTTTTAGAAAGGATGTGCTTTTGATGTCTGCTGAGGGCTGTATGATTATTTGTGTATGAACAAAATGAGACTTTTTAACAACCCCTGTAACATTATCTGTCTTGGTCCTGCTTGGAATCAATAAAAAGTTTTATTAAACTATTGTTTTTGTTTTTGTTACTTTTAGAAATGGCATGTTTGATACCAGGTGAGGTCCCTATGACGGGAGATTGATTTATGGTAGTCTAAAATGTTTTAAGACATTAATGAACGTGCCACACAACCACTGAACACTAGGCTACAAAGCTGTGCAAAGAACATTACATATCTCATAATTACTGAAATCACACTTGTTCACACATCTGTATAAAAAATATAAGATTACTAAATGACACAACATGCTGTTATAGTAATTCAAGACACTTTAATGATTAAAGTGCATGATGTAAAGAAAACTAAACAGTATAAGGCATATTTAAGTCATTAAAAGACATCAGTACAAAATGATGTCAGTGCACATGTTGCATTATTGGTCAAACAGGAAGGGAGTAGAAAGGCAACATCTATGGAGCAGGGCATTTAAGTGTAATAAGACTGAATATTATTTACAATAAATACAATAAAATAAATAGACAGTGAGACAACAGACAATAAAGTTGCAGTTACACAGTAACAGTAACAATGTAATAGTAATAACAATGGGAAGAATCAATATGATGGAAGTATAAATAGTATAAAACAGTAAAACACTTAAGAATAAATAGTATATAAATACTTATAATAAAATACTTAATAACAAATAACAACATGGTGGTAACAGACAGAGTAGAAAATAACAATAAATATACAATATGTACATAGTCTGCTCAGAGGCCTGTTCTTGGAGTTCGTCCACTGCCTTTGGCCTCCTTGCTTGTCTTCAGGATGCACTGTTGCCTGTCTTTGGGCACACTTGGGTCCAGAATGCACAGAACAGATCCATTCTCTTCTGGGAAGACAAAGACTGTAAGCTCACTTCAATGTTTGGATAGAAATCCCTCCATGCTAGAGGTAAGATCGGGCCTAAAAAATCCAGCCCGACCCGACTCGGCCCGCGGGTATTAAAGCCCGACCCGGCCCGAGCCCGACCAATTAACTTGATTTGCAGGCCCGAGCCCGAAGCAAACCCGAAATTTCATATTTTATTTGTGAGGGGCGTTTTTTTGAAACAAATGATAATATAGATGTTTGACGATCATCAATTTTGCTAGTACAGCTGTTTAAATGCCTGCTCAGCGTCGAATGTTCCCCCTAATGTTTTATGTGTCTGAGCAAACACACTAACTCCCTGAGCGCTCCTTGGAACCCTGTGCGCGACATCCGACATTCCCCCGACGCTACACGCGGAAAGAGCTGCGCGTGCTCGCGGCTTGCGCGTGCTCGTGGCTTACACCGGTAGAAGTTTAATACGAGACACATACTTTTGTTTCTGAATACTGGACGATTCCCCCGTATTCAGATGACCCCGCGGCTGAAAAAAAAAAAGCGGAACTCTTTCATCCCTGCGCTGCATAGGTTTTCTTGTGCGCTGAGAATGTGTGAGCAGTGCGCAACTGCACAGGCGCGCAGCTGGGAACGTCGAGGTGCCAGTCTTTTTGCTCTCGTATGAAAGCAAAGCGCCACATTGACTACATTTAGCGAAGCCAACGCAAGTTTCTGTAGCATTTTTAACAATCAATTTGAAGCTTTTCCTCACCTCACTCTTACCGGTGCGTGTTTGTCTTTTCAGTCCTGTCTTTAGTTTATCCTTAACTTCTTGCTCCTCCATATTGGGGATACCAGGTCAAAATAGATGCGGACTTGCGGAGGGGAAGATTATTAAGAGCGGCTCCTGTTTAATAGTTAAATAGCAATTACCTTACAGCGCCTTCTCTGTTTTATCCAAATTATTTATTTTAAAACAAGTATTCCTTAGTTTAGTATCCACACATCGTTTTATTATACATTTTTATAAACATATATTTATTTTTAAAAAAAGTCAGCGAGAGAGAAGCCCGAGCCCGAGCCCGACCCGAAGCAATGATTGACATTTTAGGCCCGAACCCGACCCGAATTTCGGGCCTAAGAAATTGGGTCGGGCTCGGGCTCGGGCTTAAGATCTTACCTCTACTCCATGCCCCAGGATTAACAAATATTCAAATATTCAACTATAATCCAGAGTCTATTTTTAGGTCTAGTTTTAAATTATCCTAGGCCATTATTTATTTATTTATTATATTGTTCTGTTGCATGTTACTTTTTCGTGCTGTTCTTGATCTGTGCGTTGCAACACTCGAATTTCCCCACTGTGGGACTAATAAAGGCATATCTTATCTTATCTTATCTTATTATAACTATACTGCTATATCATAATAACTTATGATAAACATGTGTATTATATATTATTATATATATTATAACATATTATGACTATTATAACTATAATACTATATCATAAGCTGTATTATTACTCCCAGACCAATCCACAGGTCACCAGAACATAACCTTAGACTCCAGTAGGCCAATGGCGAGCGACAACTGTCTATCGTATTTACGTCTGTGAGCTCTCCTATCCCTCTATGTAAAAAAACAAAGTAGCTTTTGTGTCACAAAGCGGTCCGTTTTAAATTATCACGCTATCCAAAAATACGCTTCTTACCTTAAACAGTCGAATCAATCTCTCCTCTTGTCCTCTCCTCTCCGTGGTAAACGCTCTGAGAGGTTTATCATTTCGCAGGTCCCGGCACGGGGGGCCCCGCCCAGCTCAGAACGCTAGACGGTCCCGAGCCATGATTGGCCGGAGGCGCAAGAAGCCGGGGAGAACGCTAGACGATCCTGAGCCGCGATTGGCCGGGAAGGATAGACGGGATAGACGAGGGGATGCTCCCATTCGAGCACGTTGCGCGATTGCAGTTCCTAGTGTCCGGGTTCTGCGGACAGCGAACACTGCCTCACTGGCAAAGAGGGCTCAGAAGGGCTCTATTTCCTCCGCAAGCTGAGGAGAGCTGGAGCCCATCATGACCACCTTCTACAGAGGCATCATTGAGAGCGTCCTGACCAGCTGCATCACTGTGTGGTATGGGAGCTGCACTGAACAGAACGGAAAGCCCTGCAGCGCATAGTGAATGCAGCTGGGAAGATTGCTGGTGTCTCTCTCCCCTCCCTCACGGACATTTTTAACACCCGCCTCACCCATAGAGCGCCCAGCTTTGTGGGTGACCCGAGCCACCCCTCACACAGCCTCTTTAGCCTCCTGCCCTCGGGGAGAAGGTACCGGAGTCTCCGGGCCCACTCCACCAGACTGTCAGACAGCTTCATCCACCAGGCTGTCAGGAAGCTGCTAAGGGACTACTATTGCACATTTACTACTGGAATTTTACTACTGTTGTACTGTTGTTTACTACTGTTATTGCACTGGAATTACTACTGTTGCTCTTTTATTTTTATCTCTACTTTCAATGCACATTCTATTGCACATTACCATTTCACTGCTGTATCTTCCATTGCACATTTTGATGCACACTGCACATCTTTGGACATCTGTAAATAAGTATTTATTTATTCTGTTGCACTGCTTTCAGATTTTAGATCTTAGATTTTAGTTTTTAGATTTTTGTCTTAGTTTTTGTTAGATAGTTTTTGTTTTGTTTCGTCTTTATGTTGTATTTTGTACAGTCTTTTTCCACTACTTGGCCAGAGAGAAACGAAATTTCGATTCACTGTCTGTTGAACACATATGGCAGAATTGACAATAAAGCTGATTTTGATCTTTGAGGAAACAGCCATAGCCACCGGAAACGCAATACTACCAAGAGAGCATGCGCATAAAGTCCTTTCTCTTCCGTAAACAAACACAAGAAGATTGTAATGATGGTCATCGCACGCACAAAAGCCGACTCTCTCGTTTGGACCGATGACGAAGTAGAGTTACTTCTGCGGGTTATGCTGGATTACAAAACACAACAGTATCAGCATAACGTCGACTGGGAGTCCTGCTCAAGCAAATACACGGACATTATGTTCGGCAGAAGAAGAGCTCTGTTACAGGACGATCATGTGGAGACACAGTGAACTTTCTTCTTGTGTTTTTTTGTATATAGTTGTGTGAATTTGAAAACAGAAATGCTTTTATATGTTTTGTGTGTGATACTGCATGTGCCTGTTTGTAAAAGGTACATTTTCGTTCAATAAAAAAAGACAAGAAATGGTTGCTGTTTTTCTTTATTTACAGCACACAACACACTCAGTCCACACATTTTCTGCAAAAGTTATATACAATTGTGACAATAGTTGGTTAAAGCACTTTGTTCAAGGGGTCCGTGGGTCGCCCGAGCCTTTCTGTGTGGAGTTTGCATGTTCTCCCCGTGTATGGGTGGGTTTCCTCCGGGCACTCCGGTTTACCCCATCAACCCAAAACATGCCCCATAGATAAAATCCTCCAGCTCCAGGTCCTGACCAAACCGAAGCAAGAAGATCATGGAGATGGTCCCTGGGCGCAGTAATGTGCTGCTCACTGCTCCTAATAACAGGATGGGTTAAATGCAGAGAAGAATTTCTCCTGTGTGAGATCAATAAAGTCACTCATTACAGTCGGTCAGGTACCTGTTGTTCTCTGTGGTAGGCTGTACTTCCTGGTCACAGTGTATGGCGCTGAACACAGTGTCTCCTTGCTTGCCTCACAGTAATTGTGGAGAACAAAACAGGCGAAAATGACATGCGTCCGCAGAACAATCTCAATGATTGTTGTTATCGGGTTGTTACCGGCAAAAGGCGCAGGGTTATCTTCTGGTCACGTGATGATGATGGGATCGCGACGTCATCGTTTTCCCAAAAGCAGCGTTTTGCTCGCCCACACGACAACGCGACCCCCGGCGTTCTCAGATTTCTCCACTCTGGAACCTGGTTTAAAAAAACACAGTTTTTGGCTCCCCAAAACGCTGGCGCCGTGTAGACAAAAGGCCAAAACGAATACAAACTTCTCCGTTATCACTAAAAAACTTTGTCGTGTGGACCGACCATAATATTCCACCACAAGCTGCTAAAACAGAAGCCCTAGAACAACTGTATGGGATTATAAATGGAAAACTCACACCCTGATGCAGCTTTCATTGTTTTGGAGGATTTCAAAAGAGCTAATATGAAAACGGTTCTACCAAAATATTACCAGCACATATCCCTCCGCACCAGGGGGGAGCAGACATTAGACCATTGTTATACACCTTTTAAAGACAGTTACAAAGCCCTCATCAACCCAGTCTTTGATAAATCTGACCATAGCGTAATCTTGCTGTTGCCCGTGTACAAACAAAGGCTCAAACTGGAAAAAATGTTTCCCAGACAAATACACAAATGGGGCAGTATGTCTGATGAGGTGCTACATTACTGCTTTGAAACAACAGACTGGCAGATGTTTGCAGATGCAGCAGAAGGGGACATTAATGTGTACACAGACTCTGTCGTAGGCTACATAGTGAAGTGCATTGAGGACACGGTGCCCAAAATCTCCATCTGCACTTACCCTAATCAGAAACCCTGGGCTGGACAGGAGGTGCGTGCTAAACTGAAAGCTCGCACCGCCGCCTTCAACTCAGGAGACCCCGAAGCCTACAAAGCAGCCAAGTATGACCTCAGAGGACCATCAGGACTTCCCAGAGAGACTACAGGGAGAGAGTGGTATCTGCCCAGCAGAGCCACGACTCGAGACGCGTGTGGCATGAGCTACGCTGCATCACTGACTACAAGGGGAGGAGCGGGCCAGTGGAACTGTCCAGCGCATCATTTCTGGACAAACTCAACACCTTCTATGCCCGGTTTGATGCAGATAACGCCCCGCCTGTCACCAAACCTCATGTGGACATTAAGGACGCTGTACTCTGTGTAGACACTGCTACAGTGAGATGGGCATTCAAGAAAGTGAACCCCCGCAAAGCACCAGGACCCGACGGCATTCTCGGACGGGTGCTGAGAGCTTGGCGGCACGGTGGCTGAGTGGCTAGCGCTCATGCCTCACAGCAAGAAGGTTCCGGGTTCGATCCCCGGGTCGCCTGAGCCTTTCTGTGTGGAGTTTGCATGTTCTCCCCGTGTCTGGATGGGTTTCCTCCGGGCACTCCGGTTTCCCCCATCAACCCAAAACATGCTCCAGGTAAAATCCTCCAGCTTAGGTCCTGACCAAGCTGAGCAATAAGATCATGGAGATGGGTCCCCGGGCGCTTGAAAGACGAGCTGCCCACTGCTCCTGATGGATGGGTCAAATGCAGAGAAATAATTTCCCTACGGGGATGAATAAAGCGTGTCTTCTTCTTCTTCTTCTTCTTCTTCTTTGTGCTGACCAACTCGCCAAGGTGTTCACTAACATCTTCAACCTGTCTCTGAGCCAGTCTATCGTGCCCACCATCTTCAAGACCTCCACTGTAGTCCCCATCCCAAAGACGCCACAGCATCCTGTCCTAATGACTATCGGCCCATAGCACTCACATCTGTCATCATGAAGTGCTTTGAACGAGTCATTAAGAGACACAACTGTGACTCCCTCCCCGACACCCTGGACCCCCTGTAGTTTGCATATAGAGCAAAGAGGTCTACAGACGACGCCATTGCTCTAGCAGTCCACACCTCTCTCAGTCATCTGGAGAGAGGAAACATATGAGAATGCTCTTCATTGACTACAGCTCGGCATTCAACACCATAATCCCCTCCAAACTGGTCTCGAAGCTCAGTGCCCTGGGCCTGGGGACGTCCATCTGCTGCTGGATATGGGACTTCCTCACTAACAGGCCAGAGGCGGTGAGGATGAGCAGCCACCTCTCCTCCACACCCCAGGGCTGTGTTCTCAGCCCTCTCCTGTACTCCCTGTTCACCTATGACTGTACCGCCAGGCACAGCTCCAACATCATCCTCAAGTTTACTAATGACACCACCATCTTAGGCCTCATCACTAACAACGACGAGAGCGCCTACAGAGACGAGGTGAAATCACTGACCAGCTGGTGTCAGGAAAATAACCTCTCTCTGAATGTCAGCAAAACTAAGGAAATGATCGTGGACTTGAGGAGACAGGGTGTAGACCAGCATCCCCCTCCTGCGCGAGGGGCACGGAGACATGAGTCACTGGATTCGTAGGAAGCGGCTCTTTTTGGGTCTGCTGAAGCCAGTGCTGAGTCTGTCCCTGGTCTTCGCATCCTTGCTCATGCTCCACTGGCTCGCGGAGAAGGACGCACTGGAACTGAAAGCCGAGCAGTCTGCTTCTCATTCAAACACAGTGTGAGCACAGAGGAACGAGCAGGGGCGCACCGCACTCATCCAACGGCACTGCCACGTCTTGGGACGCGCAGGTTCTGAACTGTAGTGAGAACGCTTCCGTGCGCTCTCAGGACTGGTTCCACCGCCTGGACTCCAGGTTCCACCAGTTTGTTCTGCAGAATCGCTACCACTACTTCCTGACGCGCGTTAACCACCCGGAGAAGTGTGCGCGCGGACACGTGCACCTGCTCATCGTGGTCAAATCTGTGATAGAGCAGCATGACTGGTACGAGGCCATGCGTCTCACCTGGGGCCGCAAGTACGAGACCGAGTCCGGCAGTGTCCGGACCGTGTTTCTTCTGGGGACCGCGTCCACAGCTAACGACCAAATACCTATTCGGTGCAGACTCTGCACGGTCTCGTACTCGCGGCCCAACGTGTGTGGCATGTGCCCAAATTCCATACTGCTCAGTCCGTCACTGGTGGCATGTCTGTTTATAAGAATCTTCTCACCCAAAAGAAAAAAGAGCGCACTCGGTAAAAGACGCCTGCACCAAGACAGAGCGGCGCCAGGACAAAGAGGCGCGGTCAGAGGAACTGTGAAATACACGCGTCACTATTAATACATTTTTTTGTTGAAAATCTACTAAAGTTTGAGTGTTTAAACGAGAGAAATGTGAGAAAACGTTAATTCCAGTCAGAGAAAAGTATAGAATAAAACATGGAGAATAAATGTAAAATATAAAGTTGTCCTACTTCGCGGATTTCGCTTATAGCAGGTTATTTTTAGAACGTAACCCCCGCGATAAACGAGGGACCACTGTAATGCAAAATGTCACTAAACACTTTGCATAAACATGAAGTCCTGGAATACGTCAGGGAGATAAGATATACAGTTGGTCTACATAAGTGTAAGGGAAGCGATAAAACTGAAACAGAAATTGAAACTTTTTATTATTATTTCATGCCGCACAGAACATAACACAATACAACACAAGCAAATATTTAAGACCTGTGTACAAATATAGAGTGCAATATATTGTTAATCTACAATCTCAAATCAAACACTCAAACCAAATTAGATTGTGTTTTTATGTTGAACTTTTGCCTGTAAATTCCATCCATGATATTTGAAAACAATTGAAAAGTGAAAAAGTAAAAAAAAAAAAAGGCTGTGTGGTGTGGATTTAAAGCTACAGATCTGTGAAAAGTTTGCGAACTGTTTGAATAAAAAAAAGTTGGATGTTATATTGGAAATCTAACTTTAACAAACCAGTATCTGTCACATGGGGAACAGCAGGTGACCACTGAACGTGCTGTGGTGATTTCCATTATCATAGAATCTTGAATTCTCCCACAGACGCAGAAACACAACATCTCCAGCCTCTAGGAGCAACGTGACTCCATTGGCTGAGGTGCCAAAACCATTTGTCTGATGTCCATAAGCAGCAAATATATGTTCTCCATTCTTCACTAACACAGCAGCTGAACCATGTGAAGAATGTCCGTATGCACCAAAGTAGAACTCAAAGTGGTAGGCCCCTCTGACCGGTGCAGTGAAAAACCCTGTAGGATATGGACTTAATGTTAGTGTTGGTAACACTCACATATATCACTGTAACATGTGTGAGTTCATTCACCTGTGTTTGGGCTGTAGGCGCTTCCAATGTTTGACACGACGTGTTTGAAGACCAAATTAGTGTGAGCGTTAAAGGGGCCGAGGGTTGTGTCGCCTGAAACTGTTAAAGAGGCGGAGAAAGCCACTTGTCCCACTGAAAATAAGATAAATATACAAGTCTGAACATTAACTGTCTGTAGTCTAAATGTGGTTTTATTTATTTAGAAGGGAATCCCCTTGAGATGTAACCGATTCTAGTAGCTATGATTTGCGTTAGATTTATCCTATTGAAATGAGTCCGATCATTACTGCAGGAGTGACTAAGCCAATTGTTGTTAAAATCACTCAGAATAATAATCTCAGTCTGAGTTCTTTGCCACGCTTTAGACTTGCTCTTTGGATCCATGAGTTGTGCAACAATAGGACAAGAAGTTTGTCTTCCTTGTTGCGTTGGTTGCTACCAGAGCAATGAACTCTACCAAAGCTAAATGTTTTTCAGTGATGTCTCATCCATTTTAAGGTGAGTGGTCAAAGTTTTTAACCATCAGCTCTGTCTTTTGGTAGGTTTCTCCTTGTGCCTCTGGAACTCCATGTATAATAATATTTCTCATTTAGTAGTCTGTCTTAGTATTTTGGCACTTCTCACAGTCCAGGTAAGTGTCTGAAGAATGTTAGTTAGAATGTTCATTATCAATGAACTGGTCTCACCTTCTCTGTCTCTCCTCAGGGACGCCACATGGTCTTCAGTCACGTTTATTTGAGTCTTTATGCTGTCAAGTTTAGCATCTTGACCTAAGAGAAAGAAAAAAAAAGAGTTCTGACATTGTAGTAATTCCAAAGACAGCTGGAATTCAGGCAATTAAAGGTCTTATATTACACAAAATTGACTCTCGTGAGCTTTAAAGGGTTCATATTACACTATTTTTGTTATAATGTTGTTTCCTCATCACAAACAGACCTGGAGTTGTGTTTTATTTCATTCACACATGTTTAACACAAACCCTGCATATCTTTGAGTTTTTCTTTCACAGAAAACACCCCATTCCACCTTGTGATGTCATGTGGTAATGCAGGAAGAGCTCCACTGTGTTTTTAAACTCCATACACCTTCACTAGAAATATTAGTATGTCTACATCTCCATAGTTCAAAATGCTCTGTTACACCTTGTGATGTCATGCAGTTGTAGTTTTCAAATTAACAACTACCTTGTACTTTTTTGTTTAGTACATATTTGCAATTCCAGGCCTGAAATCATCAAAACAATTCCACTGATTCCACATTCCGTTCTAGTATAACATAATGAATGATTTTAACCAGTGAGGTTTGGGCTCCCATCCACAAGTCAATCGAGTGTTAAAAAGGTAGTGAATAAAGCTGAAGATGAGACAGCCAACACACAAGAGAGGCCAGTTTCAAGTCACTTCCATCAAACCTCAATCAGTATCTGGCTCCTAAATGTAAGCTAACCTTTTTTTTTTTTTAATTCAATCTATACATGATACAAAATATTATCTACTGTACAGGATCATATTTTCAGACATATTTGCATAAACTTCTTTTATATAAATTTTTGTAATTCAAAGTAGACACAATCTACCCATTATTCCCACACTGGGGCAGCAGTCACTCACCTAATCATCAGAATGTTTGCAATTAAAATCCTTTCTCTCGACAGTAACTCAGTTGTCACAACTTCCAGCTCCCACAGGTACCTGTTGTGTCCTTGGGTCTTATATGGGACTATGTGTGACTTATGCCTTATTGTTGTACCTTGTTGCTGTGTGTCAATCACATATATTGTAGATCAATAATCTATAAATAAATGACAAAACATTACATAAAAGGACTTCAGTGAGTTGTAGAGGAGTGTTGGGTTGGCAAATCCAAGCACAGGAGCAAATATTAGCTTCTCAATCATGGCAACAAAAGCAGCTTGGCATTCTAATGTCCATCTTTCTCCAAAAGACTGCTTCGGGTCTAAATACTTAGCAGTTGGATTTTTTGGACTGGCGGACAGGTGCATAACACGAGTGAGTGCACTGAGTGGTTGCACAAGAGTAGCATAATCTCTGATGAACTTCTGCTAGTAAAAAAGACTGTGGCTCTTTAAGGTTCCAGGGAACTGGACACTTAGTTAAATCACACAGGCCTGTGACAGCACTTCATCATGAAGGCAAGAAGCATCTGGAAGGGTTGGCAGCATAACGGTTACTTTAGAGTACTTTTTGAGGACGAACAGTAACTTTTTAGACGGATAATGTCCGACCTGCAGCAGCTCAGTTACACCCGGGACCAACACAACACACAAATGAATAGTAAAATGCAGCCATGTTTAAAAGTCTTGTGATAGTTGAGAACTTAGCCGTGGGTGAAAATGTAAGCTAGAGACAGACCAGGGGCAGAAAAATACCGGGGTTACATATGCACACTTCATAAATGAAGTAACTGCTAAGTGTCTTTCCTCAGGGAAACCACGTGGTTTTCAGTCAAAATTGTCTGAGTCTTTATGCTGTTAATTTCAACAACTTGGCCTAAGAGGAAAAAATATGAATTTACTGAAACTAAAAATTAAATAACGCAAGGAAAGAGTGCAGAGATAATTCACTGTAATTAATTATAGAGATAATTCACATAGACAATCCACCAGTACTGATACAGAAGATCTAAATAATAAGGTCACACAGTGAATATGTTCACGATGTCTTATTAACACAGTTTACAGAAAAAGAAATTTAACTCAACTTCTGTTTGTGTACACTGGTATTTAAATGTGTGGAACAGGTAAGCACTTTGTGTGCCCAGTGGAAGTAGAAAAGCACTATATAACAGCAGCATTTATCAAACATTTAAGCTTTTAAAATTCTAAAACTTGTAAAAATTGTTTTGTACTCAATAGCATAATGTGAACATAGTACCTTTTAGTTGTTCCTTAAGTGGCTCCACTTCACTGGTCTGCTTCTGGAGATCCTGGACTTGTGCTGTTAGTCCTAAAACAGAAGAACAATTGAGTCAGTGTTCAGTAAATATTGTTGGTGTGATATAATATTTTAAAACTATATTTATATACTGAGAAAAAGGATCAATACTCAGAAGCATTGATTTTGCATCAAGGTGACAATTTTTGCAATGATTATTTTAGAATTAAAGGAAAATTAATGTTTTTACAATCTACAATCTAAAATAACGTCATTTACTCACCCATTGTACTTTGGTGTCATTTGGAGTATTTCCGAAGATTTTGGAGTTTAGCGATATCCGTTTAACGTGAGTTGTCGGGGCATACGGCTGCGATCACCAAATAACACAAACTTTAGCACTTTTCAAATGACAAAAGTTCAATGTGTTAGTCAACACTTTCGTTTGAGTCAAAAGTGGCCTGTAATCCGATATCCAGCCATGGTTCCGACTGGATGACGTCATCGAGGATAGCATACATGCACACACTCACAGCGGATTTACAGAGAAGACAACGCTCCCAGCTCTCGGTTACAGTCATAAAGAAGCTAAGGAATAAGAAGAAGAAAACATCCGCTTGAGAAAACACGAAATGGTGCGAACATGCATTTATCCCAGCTGTGAAAACAAAATGACAGCTTGGACGAAGTTGAGTTTTCACAGGCTTCCTCATGAAAATCCAGAGTTATTGAAGCTGTGGCTAGTTGCCTTAAGAATGGACCCAAATATGAAAGGCAAAGCTGTAAGTCGTTTGGACCAATGTGTTTGCAGTACCCACTTCAGTCCAGACGATTTTTTACCAGCAAAGGAAAAGAAAGAAGGCCAGCGGATTCAGCGCACGATTCTGAGAAGTAATGCGATACCGATGGCTGTTCTCTGGTGCGCTGCTCCTCAAACTGTCTCCCTTTCCTTCTTTCTAATACCTCCTCATCCTTAAACTCAGGATCAAAACGATAGGGACGGCCATCATACTCAAATAAGTCCTCTTCAGTCTCGAAGTCCGAATCTTCAGCCATGTCTCACTCGCAACAGAAAAGACTTCTAAGCAAAGTAGCGGAATGAATGCGCACATGTGCGCTGTCCACGATGACGTAATCCAATCGAAACCATGGCTGGATATCGGATTACAGGTCACTTTGGCTCAACGAAAGTGTAGAGTAACACATTGAACTTATGTCATTTTTAGTGTTAAAGTTTGTGTTATTTGGTGACTGCAACAGCATGCCCTGATCACTCACTTTAAACGGATATCGCTAAACTCCAAAATCTATGGAAATACTCCAAATGACACCAAAGTACAATGGGTGAGTAAATGACGTTGTTTTATCACCAAAATAAGGTCCAGATTATAAAAACGTTAATTTTCCTTTCAGGCCTATAATGATTAAAGACTGCACCTTGTTGTTGTTGTTTCAGTGTCTTCACATCTCTGGTCTTTATCTCCAGCTCTCTAAGTTTGGATGCTTGTTCTAACACAGCAGATATAGTGTAGATCAATAATGTATAAATTAATCATGAAACATTACATAAAACGACTTCAGTGAGTTGTAGAGGAGTGTTGGGTTGGCGAATCCACAGAAACAGATATTAGCTTCTCAATCATGGAATGAAAAGCAGCTTGGCATTCTAATGTCCATCTTTCTCCAAAAGACTGCTTCGGGTCTAAATACTTAGCAGTTGGATTTTTGGGACTGGCAGACAGGTGCATAACACGAGTGAGTGCACCGAGTGGTTGCACAAGAGTAGCATAATCTCTGATGAACCTCTGATAGTAAAAAAAACTGTGGCTTTTTAAGGTTCCAGGGAACAGGCCACAGTTAAATCACACAGGCCTGTGACAGCACTTCATCATGAAGGCAAGAAGCATCTGGAAGGGTTGGCAGCATAACGGTTACTTTAGAGTACTTTTTGAGGAAGAACAGTAACTTTTTAGACGGATAATCTCCGACCTGCAGCAGCTCAGTTACACCCGGGACCGACACAACACACAAATGAATAGTAACATGCAGCCATGTTTAAAAGTCTTGCGATAGTGGAGAACTTAGCTGTGGGTGAAAATGTAAGGTAGAGACAGACCAGGGGCAGAAAATACCTGGTTACATATGCACACTTCATAAATGAAGTAATTGGTAACTGTCTGAAGAATGATCAATGAACTGGTCTCACCTTCACCATCTTTCCTCAGGGAAGCCACGTGGTTTTCAGTCAAAATTGTCTGAGTCTTTATGCTGTTAATTTCAACAACTTGGCCTAAGAGGAAAAAATATGAATTTACTGAAACTAAAAATTAAATAATGCAAGGAAAGAGTGCAGAGATAATTCACTATAATTAATTATAGAGATAATTCACATAGACAATCCACCAGTACTGATACAGAAGATCTAAATAATAAGGTCACACAGTGAATATGTTCACGATGTCTTATTAACACAGTTTACAGAAAAAGAAATTTAACTCAACTTCTGTTTGTGTACACTGGTATTTAAATGTGTGGAACAGGTAAGCACTTTGTGTGCCCAGTGGAGGTAGAAAAGCACTATATAACAGCAGCATTTATCAAACATTTAAGCTTTTAAAATTCTAAAACTTGTACAAATTGTTTTGTACAATAGCATAATGTGAACATAGTACCTTTTAGTTGTTCCTTAAGTGGCTCCACTTCACTGGTCTGCTTCTGGAGCTCCTGGACTTGTGCTGTTAGTCCTAAAACAGAAAAACAATTGAGTCAGTGTTCAGTAAATATTGTTGGTGTGATATAATATTTTAAAACTATATTTATATACTGAGAAAAAGGATCAATACTCAGAAGCATTGATTTTGCATCAAGGTGACAATTTTTGCAATGATTATTTTAGAATTAAAGGAAAATTAATGTTTTTACAATCTACAATCTAAAATAACGTCATTTACTCACCCATTGTACTTTGGTGTTATTTGGAGTATTTCCGAAGATTTTGGAGTTTAGCGATATCCATTTAACGTGAGTTGTCGGGGCATACGGCTGCGATCACCAAATAACACAAACTTTAGCACTTTTCAAATGACAAAAGTTCAATGTGTTAGTCAACACTTTCGTTTGAGTCAAAAGTGACCTGTAATCCGATATCCAGCCATGGTTACGATTGGATGACGTCATCGACGATAGCATACATGCACGCACTCACAGCTGATTTACAGATAAGACAACGCTCCCAGCTCTCGGTTACAGTCATAAAGAAGCTAAGGAATAAGAAGAAGAAAACATCCGCTTGAGAAAACACGAAATGGTGCGAACATGCATTTATCCCAGCTGTGAAAACAAAATGACAGCTTGGACGAAGTTGAGTTTTCATAGGCTTCCTCATGACAATCCAGAGGTATTGAAGCTGTGGCTAGTTGCCTTGAGAATGGACCCAAATATGAAAGGCAAAGCTGTAAGTCGTTTGGACCAATGTGTTTGCAGTACCCACTTCAGTCCAGACGATTTTTTACCAGCAAAGGAAAAGAAAGAAGGCCAGCGGATTCAGCGCACGATTCTGAGAAGTAATGCGATACCGATGGCTGTTCTCTGGTGCGCTGCTCCTCAAACTGTCTCCGCTTCCTTCTTTCTAATACCTCCTCATCCTTAAACTCAGGCTCAAGACGATAGGGACGGCCATCATACTCAAATAAGTCCTCTTCAGTCTCGAAGTCCGAATCTTCAGCCATGTGTCACTCGCAACAGAAAAGTCTTCTAAGCAAAGTAACGGAATTAATGCACACATGTGCGCTGTCCACGATGACGTATTCCAATCGAAACCATGGCTGGATATCGGATTACAGGTCACTTTGGCTCAACGAAAGTGTAGAGTAACACATTGAACTTATGTCATTTTAAGTGTTAAAGTGTGTTATTTGGTGACTGCAACAGCATGCCCTGATCACTCACTTTAAACGGATATCGCTAAACTCCAAAATCTATGGAAATACTCCAAATGACACCAAAGTACAATGGGTGAGTAAATGACGTTTTATCACCAAAATAAGGTCCAGATTATAAAAACGTTCACTGGGCAAAATAGGGTAGAATCCGGATGTGTTTGGACTGGATATTTTATATGACACGCCACATATCCGGACCAGTTTTTTACGATATCCTTATTTCTTGAGAATCCATGAAAATATTGACGTATTTGGACTCCGGATTTCACTGGGTACAATATCTGTTCGTATCCGGAGATATTTTGGCACTTGTGTCTCTCTGTAGCCAGCTCGCTGCACGCCCATGTGATGCCCGGACTGCCCTCAGGGCTGAGCCAGAGTATGCGCCGCCTCGACTGCAGACTGAGACCACACTCCGAACCGCACTCGCTGAATTGGGAAACGCAGCAATGTTAGCCGTGCTCCTGGCGGACAAGCGGTCACGTTTTGATGGGGAGGTGAACAATCCCACTATCAGAGATGTTTTAAGGTAAGTTGAAATATCAGAATTGCTATTTGGCGGGTGAATGTTTGGCGTTAGCTACACAGTTAGCCTGCCATTCGTTGATAACGTGGGATGACAAAGCTGGTTGATGGAATGGTTGGGACATAATGTATCATCAGTAATATGAATGTATAACATGTAATGGCGTCGATGTCTGATTTTCGACATACGCAGGGGATGAATTTCAAAATCCCACTTGTGTAAAAATGGAGAGTAATCTGCTAGCTAAATGTAGCCTTCTAGCTAGCGTGACACTGCGATCTATCTTTTTGTAGCAGCTAGCCTACATAGGTTTCCCACCCAAGTGTTTATCGTAATAATCTGTGGGTAAAAATACGCTATTTCCAGTGTTGGGTAAGTTACTTTATAAATGTAATCCGTTACAGTTACAAGTTACCTTGATTAAAATGTAATTGTACTGTAACTTTTTGGATTACTTTTACAAAGTAATGTAACTGATTACTTTTGGATTACTTTTGGATTACTTAAGTTTAAATGAGCATTAAACCCATGTTCAACATTTTATTTGTGAGAACTGACAGTGTGAACCTTAAAAGAGTACTAAACTGGAAGGGAATTGCTGACAGGCAATCACAGGAGGTCCACAAGAAGAGATGCCTGCACCAGACTTGTAAGATTTTCACACAGTTTCCCAATGTCAAGTGTTCTAGCCACTGACTGCCAGCTAACTGCATTACGGTACTTCATACATTTACAATGACACCCTTGCTTGTAAAATTACACAATCACTGTTTTAGACCAGCAATGCTGTCAGGTTTCACACATTGGATTGGACACGGGTCTCTTGATATCAGGCAAAGACTTTACCACTAGATCACATTTTAGACTCAGATGCAGAGAGAGGCAGAGGCAAAGCAGGTTCGGTCTTTTTGTCTTTACTTTGTCAAAAGGGTGTTTTTTTTACAAGACCTGGTAGTTCAAAAAAGTTCAAAATTAGAATGACTTAGAATTAGAATGCAAATCAAAACTGAAAAGTCCCATTAAATCCAGGCAAATGAAAAGATCCAGGTAATTATCAAAAGTCCAAACACAAAAGCCCAAAAATAAGAGTTCCATAGTCACAAGCAAATTAAAAGAATAAAAAACAAGCACTCAATACAACTGTGGACACTACAACTTGTGTCAAGATTAAAGTCACTTCAACATTTGAATTTAAAATGCACATGTGATACATCAAAGGGGCATTTTTTTCTTTGTACACTTTATAATTGTGTGTGTGTAATGTGAGAGAGAGAGAGAGAGAGAGAGAGAGAGAGAGATAATGTGAGAGAGAGAGAGAGAGAGAGAGAGAGAGAGAGAGATTATTTATGTATGTATTAGTATAGCATAATGCTGTTTATTATAACGGAGCAGGAGGATCTGCTCCATGTGGCTGTCTGTCATCCTGTTCCTCGATGGAGTTAAAATTTTCCCTCCTAAACTAAACAGCCGCTCCACTGGAGCACTTGATGGTAGCGTTGTGTTGTACTTAATAAAAAGTTGTTTAATTATGGGCAATGCCTTAAGTGATGTAATGCTGTTATCTGAATCCTCCAAGTACTTCCTGACTTCATCATAAGCTTTACAGTCAGATGTACTACATGTGTCATTTCCAAACACAAAAACTCATCAGAGTCATCAGATCTGGCAGTGTCATCATTTGTCATTTCAACTGGACCCTGTTGTTGTTGTTGTTCTAGTGCAACAGCTTCCTGCAGCAGCATTCTTCTCATTTCATCTCTTTTGTCAGGACTGAGCCAACATAAACGAAACTTTGGCAATGTTGTAGTTGCCATTTGTGCTTCATGACAGGCTAACACTGATCCAAACCTCTCATCTACAGCGTCAATGATGGTGTTGATAATGTGTGCAGTGTAAATGACATGAGGCAACTTCTCAGACAGCTTTGCCTTCAGGCTCAGTAAAGTAGGGACAACAAATCCTAAGAAACATTTGTTCTCACCCTGGAGAATGTCAATTGCTGACGCTAAAGGCTGCAGAGCCTCAGAGTATTCTTTGAGGAATGCAGCCTCTTGTGGGTGGAACATTGGTGTATCAAGATTTTCACAAATGGCCCTTAGCTGTTCTTCTGAAAGCTGTACAACTTTTGAGATGGCCCTAAATTCTGAACTCCATCGGGTTACTGATGGGACAATCAATTGCATTTTTGCAATTTCCTGAATGGCCTCGGCCGCCAATGACGATCTATGTGCTTTGTTCCAGATCGAAGAGCACTTTGCTGTTGCACTCCTATACAACTTGCGTGATGGCCCATTCCCACCTGCCTTGTGAACCTCATTAGTAGCTATTAAATTTAATGTATGGGCTGCACAGCGCTGGTGTTGTGGAAGAAAAAACTGCTCATCTTCCTCTTCTTGAAGAAGAGCACCGACATCTACAAATGTCACACCATCACCACCATCATCATCATCTTCCTCCTCACTAACACCATATTCCCTAAATGCTTTTACAAAATTGCTTCCATTGTCAGTGACAGTGGATCTTACTTTGGTCTGAATTTTGTATTCCGCATGGATTTCGTTAAGTGTAGATGCAACTGCATCGTATGTGTGACGACCTTTAAGGCGGGTGCAGGCCAAAGCAGCAGAGCGCCTCTCTAAAGTGTGTTTATCTATCCAATGACATGTAACTCCGAAGAAGCTACGGTTTTGGGCTGACCAGATGTCTGCTGTGGTGCAGACATTCTCCACATCAATGAGTTTATACGCAATAGACTGCTTCATTATGGCAAACTCTTCATCAATCCGCTGCATTAAAGTCTTTCGACACATTGGTTTTTTTCCACCACTGAGACCTTGAACCAGCTTGCGGAATGATGGCTGCTCCACCACTGAAAAACACTACACATCATCTACCACAAAATCGAATACCAGCTTGTTTACACGTTCCTGTGACACATTGAACGCTGGCGTGATCCTTGCTTGCTTCAAGGGGGGTTGAGTAGCTGCTGGGGTAGAACTGCCAGCCAGGTCATCTTCCTGAGTATCCAATGGACTAGATGTGCCTTTCAGAACACCTGGATGCTTCCTCTGAAGAGAGAGAGAGAAAAAAAGATATAAGAAATGTTTAAGGCAGCACTCATTCAATTCATGTTCATGAAAACCATTCCCCCAGATAAGGCTAAATGCACAATAACACCACTGAGTGGAAATGCATTTTTAACGAATGTCCATAGGCCTACGGTAGAATGCCGAGCATTATGGAAGCACTAATTATGTAACACTAGCACAACATTTCTGACAGGTGTCGTGCCCTAAATCGATGTCCTGCCAGTGCCAGATTATGATGACACTCAATGGGAACGCTGTAATCTCATCCAACAACCAGCTAAATGTATTGCAGGTGGGAGTACACAATACAATGAATGAGAACGTTGTAATCTCGTTTTTGCCCGGGGGTGTGAATCCTAGTGCCAGGCAGGGAAGCGGTTAGTTCAGGCGAATTTAGTGATCACATCGTCGGCCAGCTCGGTTTGAAATGAGTTCGTGGTGCGTTTCCACATCAATGGGTATTACCCACGATTATTATAGTCACTCAAACGCTTTACATTGAACAAAACGTTGAGATTACAGCACTCATTGAAGTGCATAGCATTCAGATAACGATT
Organism: Paratrypauchen microcephalus; assembly: GCA_036785185.1. Taxonomy (NCBI): domain Eukaryota; kingdom Metazoa; phylum Chordata; class Actinopteri; order Gobiiformes; family Gobiidae; genus Paratrypauchen; species Paratrypauchen microcephalus. The sequence continues at coordinate 628,540 of JAVJIX010000103.1, read as the reverse complement.
GAGGGCTATTTGACACACATACTCACTCAAACCATAACGCAGTACATCAATGGGTATTATCCACGAGTATTACAATCATCCAAACTTTAAACACTGAACAAAACTTCGAGATTACAGCGCTCATTGAAGTGTCATCGTAATCTGGCAAGACATCGATTTAGGGCACGCGCACGGCACCGGAGTTGAAGTAGTTGCTAGTCTAGTTGTTAGCCAGTCGACGATGGCTAAATGAGCTCGAAACAGACTAGACATGTTCTCTACATCTAGTTCTATCAATTCAAATAGAAGAGACAAACGAATAAAAACAACTCTTATGACATGACTCAACAGGGACATTAAGGGCCTGACAATACCAACGTTTTGAAAAGAAAAGCCTCCCCATCCCATCATATTTTTCTCCTCCGAGAATGTATTAGCTGCAAGTGCTGAGGCATGCTGAATATTAATAGTCTTACCGTAAGGTGTTTCTTCAAATTTGAAGTCGAATCTTTTGACGATGACAACGGTTGGACTTTGGGCAGGCACAACCTGCACTGCACAATAATGTTGCTGCCCTTGTCTTCTTTGAATATAAAATGTTTTTTGAATTTCCATCCAGTCAACGCATTTTTCTCCATTTTCCACGAACGACTACTAGCTCTGGACTGGGTTACATACCGCGCTCTCTCTCTGCAGACTACGACTCGACTGTCGTCATTACGTAACAGCGTATCATTGGATGCCGACGAAAAGCCAAAACCATACCGCAGAAACGATGAGCAGTTTGCCCTAAATGCACAAATTTACTAACTTTTGACTGCCTTAGTTCTGGGCCTCCCTCCAACCAATCAGAACTGGCCTGAAGCGTTTGGTTTCCGACTGGGTGGCATTGGGCCAAGTTACATCTTATCAGTGGTGGAGGGTAGCAGTGCTTACCTTAAGAGCTGTAGACTGCACGGTGAGGATACGGGAGCTCTACCGAGAGGAGTTTACGACACTACGGTGCGGAGGGGAAACACGGGAGCGCGGCAGGCAGGAGGGACCAGCCGACACCGCTCGCAGAAATGGCGGAACACCACGCAGCAGCACAAATTGTAATCCTGTTAAGTAATCCCCATTCTCAATGAATGTACCTGTAATCTGATTACATCGTTTTTTTCTTGTACTGTAACGGATTACAGTTACTTTTATTTTGTATCCTTTTACCGTAACGCCGTTACATGTAATCCGTTACTCCCCAACACTGGCTATTTCTTAGTCCATTACCATACAAACCAACTGGGGGCTTTGTGAAATTGGGTGGGTTTTAGAGCCGCCAGGAGACTTGAAGGTAATATGTAGGATTGTGGCCAGAGTAGGTAAGTACATTTTGCAACTGTGCTGCTTATTTACAAAATCTTTTCATGACTATTTAGTCAAAGTAAATAAGTAATAAAATTATAGTTACTAGTATGACCAAGTAAGTAATAAATAAAATTATAGTTACTAGTATGACCAAAGTAGTTCTGCAGATTAAAAAATGTCTATTACTGGAAATTCAAAATGACAGACATGGAAAAGATTTCTTTCCTTTCCCAGTCAAAATTAATACTTAGAATTTGATGGTGGTGGTAAGTATTCATGAAAAGGTAACATTTGTGAATGAGCAGCATGCATTCTGGAAATAAACTACCTTTTAAACATGTGTGTGACAAAACGGATCAGTCATTGCTTTTGCCCCAAGATAGATGTAGCTATATCGCAAACATTACAAAAGACAATGAGATGTTGAAATTAATGTTTCTGAATGCTGCAGGGCAATCGGTGACCTTCGCAGTTCAGTGGATGACCTGAGAAAGGAACTGAGGACCATGCAGGATGCCATGATGCAGCAGCAACACTCCCGCATGACCCAGGAGAACCACAAAGTCCCTTTGGAGTTGGCGGTAACACTTGATTGTCTGTTTTTGAGAATAGGACACAAACTGGACTCATGTATGTGTCCCATAACTAGGCTGACATCATTATCCACTGTTTCTTTCTATATTGGTTGTCTTAACCACATACAGTTGTATAATGATTTTTTCTTATTCAGGCACGGGTGAGGCGCTTTCACTGTGGGCTTGGGGAACTGCAGTGGATACCCTTATAAATGAACATATACCAGTGAGTGAGCCTACGAGTCTCCAATGCTGGCCAGCCCACACGTGTGTAAAGTTCACAGTGGTGTGTGCGAGGGTTACAGTTTGTGATGAACCTCAGAGAGGCATGATACACACAATCTAACACTTACGCTTATAAAGAAAGCAGGGTCCATCACTGGTGTGTTTTAGTACTGTGGAGCAAATCTTAAAGGAGTGGGTGATTGAGAGGTGAATAGGGAGAAGTGTAAGGATGACCACCCACTGTACATCATGTTCACTAAACGTGGTAGGAGCCAAAGGCTCCTCCTACCTAGGTGCTCCACTAGATTTAGGAGGTCTTTTGTTCCTGCAGCAATCAGACTTTTCAACAATAGCTGAGCACTATTTTAATGTTGTGGTTCTTTTTGTATTTCTATGATGGGATGTCACTTATTTATTTTTAGCTCTTTATTTTTTATCTGTTACACTAACTTGTGTCATTGTCTTACTATTGCGTGTGTATATGTTGTATGAATGGTCAGGTGGCATAATTTCCCCTTTGGGGATTAATAAGGTCTACTCAATCACTCAAAAGTCTGTTAACTCTACTTCTTACTGTCTTGCAGAAGCTTGAAATAGGTTCTACGAACACCTGAAGGCCCCCCAAAAAATGGACCTAGCTGGGAGGACCGATGAAGTAAAGAAGAAAAAAATGAACAGCCGACGTGACCGGGTAGGTAAAACAACCCCCAACACACCACACACTGGCATCACACCCTGATTAAGGCCGTAGGGCTGATTCACATTGGTGATTTTATTAGCCCACATAAAAGATTGTTTTGGACTTTTTACAGTAAATCAACTCAAGTGCCTTTTTTCCCCTTTATTTTTTGTTGGCATCACTATCTTTGATCACTGCTTGACCAAAGAAAAAAAAATCCAGTTGATGGTTGTGAAATTCTTCCTGGCTGCCATGAACTATTATTTGGGTGCAAGCATTGAAATTCAGGTAGGTCTGCATTCTACATTCTTTTGAAATGTGTTGCTTAATATTGCCCTCTTCTGTGTAGCTTTTCAAGCAGCGGCTTCAGGTGGCCAAGGACCTCCTTGATGACGATGACCTGCAGTATCTGAAAGGAGCAGAACTCTATTCAACCGCACGCCGGGAGTTAAAGTTAAAGGTATTCAATCACATTTTCACAGACGAACTTTGGGCGCATCTCATTAAAGGGACAAATATTTACCGTGAACAGACCGAACGTGATCACACTCCAGCGAGGGCAAAGACGTTAAGTGGTCGAATGTAACTGTCCCTGAAATGAAGACATTTATTGGGCTATGTATCGGCATGGGTCTACTTGTTCTGCCTGCACAGAGAGATTATTGGAGACACACCAAAAATCTCGTCAAGACTCAGTTCTCTGACGCCATGGCAGATTCTATGCTATATGGAGGTAAGAACTAAAATACTGATTGATTGTGATAATTATGTAATAACAAACGGTGATTATTAATATTATCAGTGCAAATTACATTTTTCTAATTATGTAGCATTTCATGTTTACATCTTTGGGCATAATGATGAGAGAGGTATTGGTATTATGCATTGAACTTTTATTCAACCATAATCATGCATACAAATATACAAAAATAGATACATACATACCATCATACAAATACAAGCTGTAACACAAGAGAACAATGTAATTTACAGTACCTGTAGACATTTAAAAAATACATAATTTTATTCATCACATACACATAGTTTGCGGTGCCATCTTATTTACAATAGACCGAATATCTCACAAAGCCACAGTACAATGTAAATTATGCTGTTTTATATTATACTTTCATCCAAGGTGACCTTCCTGTGTCTGTTTCTGCATTTTCAGTCAATCGAAGGCAACAGGGAGCCATACAGCAACAGGTGGAAGTGCCAGCTTGCCTTGCAGATTATCAAAAAAATATGAAAGGTTTGTTTGCCTTTTTGGTTTTATGGCCAAATATGTGACTATAATTATTTATTATGTTTATTTCCACTGTTGCCTTGTGAGTGTGTGCTGTGTGTTCCAGGCGTCGATCTGCTTGATCAAATGGTTGGCTACTATGGGTTCCAGCATCGAACGAAGAAGTGGTGGAGGCGAGTGTTTTTCTTCTTCTTGTCTGTGTCCTGCCACAATGCATACATCGCTGCAGGACCTGCCTTCAGCAGAAAGTACAGAGGGTACAAGAACTGGCTGGAGGACTTGGCAGAGGAGCTTATCACACCAATGACAACAAGGGCTGTTCCTGTGACCTCTCCTCCTTCTCCATCTTCTCTTCCTCATCCTCCACCCGACTGTAGGACGTTTGGGGGCCATAGTAGCCACACCACCTCCACAACATGACTGTGGAAAGATATATGACAAGCGCAAGCTGTGCCGGGAATGTCAACTGGTCCCAGAGAACGAGAAAGTAGGTGGGCCAACAGTCTTTGGATGCAAACAGTGCAAACTACCTCTGCACATTGAGTGCTTTGGCAAGCACTATCGCTGGTATATGTAAGGGATGTAACCTGTTCAGTATTGTAGTGCACTTCATCTTACTGCCTTATGGCCTTGGGGCACTTTATTTTTTACAGTTTTGACCTGAATAAGAGCTGTTCTTTATTTCTTAAAACTTGAAAATATTGTGCACTGTACATGTTGTGACTGTTTTCTTTTATTTTTTCCATATTATTGTGTTTCTGGATTATTTTATATTTTTTCTTAAGGTGTAGAATAATAAGCCACACTTCTCATGAAACCCACAAGTGTAAGCTTTCAAATACTTTTGGAATTTTGTCTCTGCTTCAGAGGCTGAGAAATCACTTATTTAATAGGCGTTGACATTGTAGAAATTTCCAGGAAAAACCTCAGGATCTCACCCTTAAAGGCAAATTAACGTTTTTTTACAATCTGAGCCTTTCGGCAATAAAACAAGTAGTTTTACTCACCCATAGCATTTTTCTGTCAATTGGAGCAGTATCGCAGAACTTATGTTGAGCCGTTCTGTTCTACTAATGATCCCGTATCCGTTAACATTGTGCTCATATCATATGCTCGGGGCATTACTTTGCGGTGTCCAAATAACACAAACTTTAGCACTTTTAAAATCATAGAAGCCCGATGTCTTAATGTAAGATTTCGTTTGAAGCAAAAGTGGCCTGTAATCCGAGATTTATCCATAGTTTTCAGCTTTGCATTTCATGTTTGGGTCCCGGGAGCTCAGAGCACACTCCGCACATGCGCACTGGCGTCCTCATCTACTCGAAACTATGGCTAAATCTCGGATTACAGGCCACTTTTGCTTCAAACGAAATCTTACATTAAGACATCGGGCTTCTATGATTTGAAAAGTGCTAAAGTTTGTGTTATTTGGAGACCGCAAAGTAATGCCCCGAATACTCATGCTAACGGATACGCTTCAACATAACTTTCTTCAAACAGCTCCAAATGACACGAACGTGATATGGGTGAGTCAAACGACTTGTTTTATTACCGAAAGAAGGCTCAGATTGTAAAATAACGTTACTTTTCCTTTAAGATTTTCAGGCCTTTTTCCCCAGGCGTTTTAGGTCTAAATGGGTTAATTAATAAAGACAACTTTATCAAACACAACTTTATCAAACGTTCTTGTCTGTTGTATAAATTGTATTAGTGACATTGGCAGAGGTGGAAAAATGCAGAAAAAATGTGATTTAAGTATCTTTACTTGCTTAAAGCCTACTGAATTAAAAGTACCCATCTAAAAATCTACTTGAGTAAAAGTAAAACAGTACTTGTTAATGTATTTTGAGTTTAAAAAAAATTACTTTAAATTGGTTACATTTTTCCATGATCTCTAAAGTTTGTCAGCTGTGTAGACTTAGCTTTTTCAAAGTAATTGTGATGAGTTTTTAGTAATGCTAATCTGTTTGTCATTTTGGTCAATGTCTGTGCTATTTTAAAATAACTAAGGCATATAATTAAAATATTAACCGAGTTACCAGCCGCCTAGTCAGTAGTACACTGTAAAACATTGGTATATAAATGTATGAAAATGTTGCATGGTCATAAGGCTATGGGTTTCACGATACAGTAGCCTATAAATGCTTGAAAAATAAAGCTCCCTAGTGAATGCTAGCTTGTGTATCCTGACATATCCGGAGGTGAGCACAGTACCAGAACGTGACGTATTCGGAGATATACGAACAGTGAATACGTGAAACACGGACGATATCCAGTAAATATCCGGAGAACCGGATATGTAGCGCGTCGACACAGTGCCATTCCGGAGTTCGGAAATGCTCCGTATACGAGAATTGACACCAACGTATCCGGAGCGTGTCAATCCGAACATCTACAGATATTGTGAATATCCTGGGATATACGACTACAAACATCCCCGGAAACAATGCCATTTTTCCCAGTGGTTAATTTTCCTTTAAGGCTTATAATGATTAAAGACTGTACCTTGTTGTTGTTGTTTCAGTGTCTTCACATCTCTGGTCTTTATCTCCAGCTCTCTAAGTTTGGATGCTTGTTCTAACACAGCAGATATAGTGTAGATCAATAATGTATAAATTAATCATGAAACATTACATAAAACGACTTCAGTGAGTTGTAGAGGAGTGTTGGGTTGGCGAATCCACAGAAACAGATATTAGCTTCTCAATCATGGAATGAAAAGCAGCTTGGCATTCTAATGTCCATCTTTCTCCAAAAGACTGCTTCGGGTCTAAATACTTAGCAGTTGGATTTTTTGGACTGGCGGACAGGTGCATAACACGAGTGAGTGCACCGAGTGGTTGCACAAGAGTAGCATAATCTCTGATGAACCTCTGATAGTAAAAAAAACTGTAGCTCTTTAAGGTTCCAGGGAACGGGCCACAGTTAAATCACACAGGCCTGTGACAGCACTTCATCATGAAGGCAAGAAGCATCTGGAAGGGTTGGCAGCATAACGGTTACTTTAGAGTACTTTTTGAGGAAGAACAGTAACTTTTTAGACGGATAATCTCCGACCTGCAGCAGCTCAGTTACACCCGGGACCGACACAACACACAAATGAATAGTAACATGCAGCCATGTTTAAAAGTCTTGCGATAGTTGAGAACTTAGCCGTGGGTGAAAATGTAAGGTAGAGACAGACCAGGGGCAGAAAAATACCGGGGTTACATATGCACACTTCATAAATGAAGTAAGTGGTAAGTGTCTCTCATCAGGGAAGCCACGTGGTTTTCAGTCAAAATTGTCTGAGTCTTTATGCTGTTAAGTTCAACAACTTGGCCTAAGAGGAAAAAATATAAATTTACTGAAACTAAAAATTAAATAATGCAAGGAAAGAGTGCAGAGATAATTCACTGTAATTAATTATAGAGATAATTCACTTAGACAATCCACCAGTACTGATACAGAAGATCTAAATAATAAGGTCACACAGTGAATATGTTCACGATGTCTTATTAACACACTTTACAGAAAAATAAATTTAACTCAACTTCTGTTTGTGTACACTGGTATTTAAATGTGTGGAACAGGTAAGCACTTTGTGTGCCCAGTGGAAGTAGAAAAGCACTATATAACAGCAGCATTTATCAAACATTTAAGCTTTTAAAATTCTAAAACTTGTACAAATTGTTTTGTACAATAGCATAATGTGAACATAGTACCTTTTAGTTGTTCCTTAAGTGGCTCCACTTCACTGGTCTGCTTCTGGAGCTCCTGGACTTGTGCTGTTAGTCCTAAAACAGAAGAACAATTGAGTCAGTGTTCAGTAAATATTATTGGTGTGATATAATATTTTAAAACTATATTTATATACTGAGAAAAAGGATCAATACTCAGAAGCATTGATTTTGCATCAAGGTGACAATTTTTGCAATGATTATTTTAGAATTAAAGGAAAATTAATGTTTTTGCAATCTACAATCTAAAATAACGTCATTTACTCACCCATTGTACTTTGGTGTCATTTGGAGTATTTCCGAAGATTTTGGAGTTTAGCGATATCCGTTTAACGTGAGTTGTCGGGGCATACGGCTGCGATCACCAAATAACACAAACTTTAGCACTTTTCAAATGACAAAGTTCAATGTGTTAGTCAACACTTTCGTTTCAGTCAAAAGTGGCCTGTAATCCGATATCCAGCCATGGTTCCGACTGGATGACGTCATCGACGATAGCATACATGCACGCACTCACAGCTGATTTACAGATAAGACAACACTCCCAGCTCTCGGTTACAGTCATAAAGAAGCTAAGGAAAACATATCCGCTTGAGAAAACCCGAAATGGTGCGAACATGCATTTATCCCAGAGAAGATTTATTCTGAGAAGTAATGCGATACCGATGGCTGTTCTCTGGTGCGCTGCTCCTCAAACTGTCTCCGCTTCCTTCTTTCTAATACCTTCTGATCCTTAAACTCAGGCTCAAAACGATAGGGACGGCCATCATACTCAAATAAGTCCTCTTCAGTCTCGAAGTCTGAATCTTCAGCCATGTCTCACTCAAAACAGAAAAGTCTTCTAAGCAAAGTAGCGGAATGAATGCGCACATGTGCGCTGTCCACGATGACGTAATCCAATCGAAACCATGGCTGGATATCGGATTACAGGTCACTTTGGCTCAACGAAAGTGTAGAGTAACACATTGAACTTATGTCATTTTAAGTATTAAAGTTTGTTATTTGGTGACCGCAACAGCATGACAGCAACAGCAACACACAAATGAATCGTAACATGCAGCCATGTTTAAAAGTCTTGCGATAGTTGAGAACTTAGCCGTGGGTGAAAATGTACGGTAGAGACAGACCAGGGGCAGAAAATACCTGGTTACATATGCACTCTTCATAAATGAAGTAACTGGTAACTGTCTGAAGAATGATCAATGAACTGGTCTCACCTTCACCGTCTTTCCTCAGGGAAGCCACATGGTTTTCAGTCAAAATTGTCTGAGTCTTTATGCTGTTAATTTCAACAACTTGGCCTAAGAGGAAAAAATATGAATTTACTGAAACTAAAAATTAAATAATGCAAGGAAAGAGTGCAGAGATAATTCACTGTAATTAATTATAGAGATAATTCACTTAGACAATCCACCAGTACTGATACAGAAGATCTAAATAATAAGGTCACACAGTGAATATGTTCACAATGTCTTATTAACACACTTTACAGAAAAATAAATTTAACTTGACTCCTGTGTTTGTGTACACTGGTATTAAATGTGTGGAACAGGTAAGCACTTTGTGTGCCCAGAGAAAGTAGAAAAGCACTATATAACAGCAGCATTTATCAAACAAAGAAAGAGACTGTCTAAAGACTGTACCTTGTTGTTGTTGTTTCAGTGTCTCCACATCTCTGGTCTTTATCTCCAGCTCTCTAAGTTTGGATGCTTGTTCTAACACAGCAGATATAGTGTAGATCAATAAGACCGCTATGCATTTGAAAAATATTTTTCAGATGTCTCTAATTCTAAAAGTTATTTCACATAACTTTAACATGCTGATTTCAAATATATAAAAGGAATTTGGCCATCACGTCAGAATTTTTAACAAATCACATAATAAGTTTAGTCGGTTTATAAGAACTACGGCCGCAAATCACTTACATGTCTCGCACTTTGTTAATTGAAAAATTAAATTCTTAGATCCCTAATCTTACAAATAACATTATGTTACCATGTTCTGATACAACAACAATAAACAAACGATTTTATCAGCCTTCAGTTGTTCCAGATCACCAGTTAATCACAGTTTAAAGGAGCAACGGTCTCGACTTCAATTTTATAATTGTCTCTATGGACAAAATCGTCTTTTCTTAGACTTTCTTGCATGTTCTACGCAAGCTGGTGAATCTCTTTTTAGTGTCCAGCAGTAGTCTGCCATCATATTGCCACCCATCGTCCCTGATAACGAGTCTCCATAGTTTTGATGTCTTGGTGAAACCGTTCTCCCATTTCTTCGCTGTAATCACCCAGATTGAAAAAAATCTCTATTTGGCCCTTTTCAGCCAATCAGAAAATAGATTGTTCTGTTGTTGGGCAAACTGTGGGCAGGTTTCAGCTGCTAAGCGCGCACTGCCCTGTCAGTGATAAGGACAGCGACTGAACACAAGGAACGACAAAATGATAAAACAAACTTAGAACCATCAGGTAATAACTTCATTTAGATAACTCATTAGTTGCTTTGTAGTTTAAGTTTGCTCTTTAGACAAACATTTACAGTCAGGGCTCTCAAGTCTCACACATTGAGAGTCTGACACACGCTCACACGGCATTTCTCACGCAATTCATGCCCCCCCCCCTTGAGAGCCCTGCAATTTAAACTACAACCACTATTAGTGCTAATAGTGCAGGTAAAACTACAACAAAAGTCAGCAGCTCATCAAAGTTACCCTGCTTGAACACATTACCGATATGTCATGTGCGAACTCATGATTCTGTCAAATACCTGGAAAACCATACGTGTTAGAGAAAAATTTACACTATTTTCGAAATTTGCAGGTCAAAATTAATTAATAAAACCTGTTTCTTAAAAAACATCAGATATCATGCATATTTGTGTAATGTATAAATTAATGATGAAACATTAGATAAAATGACTTCAGAGGTGTAGAGAAGTGTTGATTCTGACCTTTGTTGAGAGACTGCAGCTGCTCGATCCTGACTCTGTGTTCGGCCAGGGCGGCGCTCATCTGTCGGAGCACAGCGTGGAGGTCTGGTGGACAGTGCTGAAGCTGCTCTGGAACATTCACACTCTCAGAGCCGGTCGGCTTGTCTTTGGTCACTGATGTCATTGTTCTGAGGTTCAGCTCTTGACAGAGAGCAGAGCAGCAGCAGTGCACACAACACACTCACTCCTTTCAATGTGTAAAGAAGCACGAGCTGCACAAACACTCTCACACTTTTATACAGACTTTATTATACATGTTACTTATTACCTTTTATCGTTTATTGCCATTGTGTTATTATTCAGGTGCACATGACTAAGATGAAGTACTTCAATAACAAACATCTTTATAAGAATATTTTATTCAAATGTATTATAAGTAACATTAAAAATAATAGAAATAATGAAAAATATTACTTTGATTACACTGTTGTACTGATTCATACCTTGATACTCAAGGACACTTAAAAGATTAAAAAATGACATGTTTTTATTAATTGTGTGGTTTTGTGGTATAGTAACAGTTAGTAATAGTTCAGTGGAAATGGATTATGAATAGTAGCAGTTTAACAGGATTTGATGTAAATACGTCAGTGTCCATGTGCTCATCCAAACTGGTATTTTGGATGAATCGAGGATGAGGGGGTGGATTACAGCGTAGAAACATAATATATCAGCTGTGCCTCACCCCTGCCCCGACCCAGTACCCAGCATTTGTGAGGCCCATTGATAAGCATGCTTATGTTCAAAAAGTCAGTTAGCCAAGACAAACTGGAATGGAGGGATGAGCAGGTATAAATAGCTTCTGGGAAATTAGAGGTGTGGTTACAGTGAACTGTGATTCGCTGATGAGGGGGAGAAGGTGGTTGAGGCGTGGCCCTGCTCCTGAATTTCAGTTAATCATATTAACTCCATGTATCTGTCACATGGTGAACAGCAGGTGACCACTGAACGTGCTGTGGTGATTTACACTATCAAAGATTCTTGCATTCTCCCACTGACGCAGAAACACAACATCTCCAGCCTCTAGGAGCAACGTGGCTCCATTGGCTGAGCTGCCATAACCATTTGTCTGATGTTCATAAGCAATAAATATATGTTCTCCATTCTTCACTAACACAGCACCTGAAGCATGTGAAGATCCATGTGCACCAATGTAGAACTCAAAGTGGTAGGCCCCTCTGACCGGTGCAGTGAAAAACCCTCATTCAAATAATACACAAATAAATGTTTATATGTTGTGTGATATAGGAATATGATTAGGTATATGCATGCTCCTAAAATGTATTAATTCAATATTTCTTCACCGTGTACAAACAAAGGCTCAAACTGGAACAAATGGTTCCCAGACAAATACACAAAGGGAGAAGTATGTCTGATGAGGTGCTACATTACTGCTTTGAAACAACAGACTGGCAGATGTTTGCAGATGCAGCAGATGGTGACATTAATGTGTACGCAGACTCTGTCGTAGGCTACATAGGGAAGTGCATTGAGGACACGGTGCCCAAAATTTCCATCTGCACTTACCCTAATCAGAAACCCTGGGCTGGACCGGAGGTGTGTGCTAAACTGAAAGCTCGCACCGCAGCCAAGTACGACCTCAGAAAGACCATCAGGACTTCCCAGAGAGACTACAGGGAGAGAGTGGAGTCTGCCCAGCAGAGCAGTGACTCGAGACGCATGGGGCATGGGCTACGCTGCATCACTGACTACAAGGGGAGGAGTGGGCCAGTGGAACTGTCCAGTGCATCATTTCCGGACTAACTCAACACCTTCTATGCCCGGTTTGATGCAGATAACGCCACGCCTGTCACCAGACCTCATGTGGACAGTGAGAAGAAGAAGTGACCTTATTATGCATGAAGAGTCCCTCAGTCATCCAGGTAGAATCCATGATAAAAGGAGAAATTCAATTTGTCAACTGGACAAAGTTTGTTTGGTTGAAAACTTTTCGCCGCTCATCCGAGAGGCTTCGTCAGTTCTGGTTCTAGTGCTGGTTAGACCCTGTTTATATCTAGCTGCAGGGAGGAGTTCACTACACTGAAATAGCTCCGAAACTATCTCAACTAATCTTAGTTTCAGAGCTATTTCAGTGTAGTGAGCTCCTCCTAGGGCTGAATAGATATGCTAATACAAGACACCAGAGAAATTCGAAAAACAAAAGAAACAGATTAGTTGAGATAGTTTCGGAGCTATTTCAGTGTTGTGAGCTCCTCCCTACAGCTAGATATAAACAGGGTCTAACCAGCACTAGAACCAGAACTGACGAAGCCTCTCGGATGAGCGGCGAAACGTTTTCGACCAAACAAACTTTGTCCAGTTGACAAATTGAATTTCTCCTTTTATCAAGTGACTTTATTGATCTCACACAGGAGTGCCCGGAGGAAACCCACCCAGACACGGGGAGAACATGCAAACTCCACACAGAAAGACTTGGACCATACCAACGTGCCACACGGGGATCAAACCCAGAACCTGCTTGCTGTGAAACGTGAGCACTAGCCACTCAGCCATTGTGCCGCCAAGGACGCTGTACTCTGTATAGACACTGCTACAGTGAGACGGGCGTTCAAGAAAGTGAACCCCCGCAAAGCACCAGGACCCGACGGCATCCCCGGACGGGTGCTGAGAGCTTGTGCTGACCAACTCGCCGGGGTGTTCACCAACATCTTCAACCTGTCTCTGAGCCAGTCTTTCGTGCCCACCACTGTAGTCCCCATCCCAAAGACCCCCACAGCATCCTGTCCTAATGACTATCAACCCATAGCACTCACATCTGTCATCATGAAGTGCTTTGAACGAGTCATTAAGAGACACCCTGGAATCCCTGCAGTTTGCATATAGAGCAAAGAGGTCTACAGACGACACCATTGCTCTAGCAGTCCACACCTCTCTCAGTCATCTGGAGAGAGGAAACACATGAGAATGCTCTTCATTGACTACAACTCGGCATTCAACACCATAGTCCCCTCCAAACTGGTCTCTAAGCTGACCACCCTGGGCCTGGGGACGTCCATCTGCTGCTGGATATGGGACTTCCTCACTAACAGGCCACAGGCGGTGAGGATCGGCAGCCACCTCTCCTCCACACGTGTCCTCAGCACTGGAGCACCCCAGGGCTGTGTTCTCAGCCCTCTCCTGTACTCCCTGTTCACCTATGACTGTACCGCCAGGCACAGCTCCAACATCATCCTCAAGTTTACCGAAGACACCAGCATCTTAGGCCTCATCACTAACAACGACGAGAGCGCCTACACAGACGAGGTGAAATCACTGACCACATGGTGTCAGGAAAATAACCTCTCTCTGAATGTCAGTCAGGAAAATAACCTCTCTCTGAACTTCAGCAAAACTAAGGAAATGATCGTGGACTTCAGGAGACAGGGTGTAGACCAGCATCCCCCCATCTTCATCAACAACGCTGAGGTGGAGCAGGTCAGCAGCTTCAAGTTCCTTGGGGTACACATCACTGAGGATTTAACCTGGACACTACATACAGACACTGTGGTTAAGAAAGCCCGACAAAGACTCTACTTCTTGAGGAAGTTGAGGAAGTTTGGTATGAACACCAGCATCCTCACAAACGTCTACAAGTGCACCATTGAGAGCCTGCTCACGGGCTGCATCCTGCATCTGGTTTGATGTGATTTAAAAGATCAAATTTTTCTGGAGTACAATCAATTTAAAGCAATTCTGAGTGTCTTTGAACCACCCCTCCCCAAACAGACTTTACTTTTGGACAATCCCAGAAAATATGTAGAAATGTCCCAGTTACTCTGAGATCACAAAGGGTGCAGTTAGGGGAGGGGAGGGATTTCATCTTGAAAGATCCCATTACATGGTACTTCTTGATTCTTTTATATGGCGCCTTATTGGTTCCCTAATACTGTATATGAATCCTTCTCCAAAATCAAGCCTCAGTGCATGATATAGCCTCTAAGAGGCAGCCCTATTCAGAAATGTGGTTCAGTACTTTATTCTTTATGTTTTGTTTTGAGAAGAAAAACAAGCTTTATTAACAGCCCCCGCGAACTTACTGGACCTACTTACGTGAGCTCCAGAACGCGAGCCGAACCGGGCTGAGTGCAAACTGTCAGAGGTAAGCCAGTCTTACCGCACGTAACTTTTAGAAGGAAACCCAAACATATTAACATAAATAATAATAAATTAAAAAAAACGCACTATCCAAGTACCTCATATAAGTCTACAAAGTGAATTAACATCTTATAACACCACAATACTTACAGACAGATATTTTCATGGGCCAGATGACAGTTTACAGGATTTAAACACTGGCAAGTAACAGAACAGTAGAAAAGTCTAGAACAATATGGCGGCTAAGGTAGGTCAGAGTAGACAAAACAGATAAACTCAAAACAAAAATATTCTTTCTCCACTGGGGCAGAACAGTTGTCAATTTCAAATAAAGAAATAATCAATAGAATAATATAGCCATCACATATAATATAAGTTCTAATACTGTACAGTGGTCCCTCGCTCTATCGCGGTTTTTATAGTGTAACATTGTGTTCTGCGTCCTGATTGGCTAAGAGACTGTAGACCCAGGACTAAACGTGGACTAAACCAGGTCGAGATCAGGTCTAAACCAGGATTAAACTGCTCTTTGCTGGTTTCGTGCGGCTGGTTTGTGGCTCGGGCTGAGAGGACGCGGTCCGGACGCCGCGGTTCTATCTCGTGCTCGCAGCCCCGGTGTACGCCCGGCCTCCCGCCGGTCACGCTGCTCTGTCATGGTTTTAGTCCTGGTCTAGTCCTGGTTTAGACCTGGTTTAGTCTTGTTTAGTCCTGGTTTAGTCCTGGTTTAGTCCTGGTTTAGTTCTGGTTTAGTCCTGGTTTAGTCTGGTTTAGTTCTGGTTTGGTCCTGGTTTAGTCCCAGTTGAATCCCGGTTTTAGACCCGGTTTAGACCTGGTTTAGTCTTGGTTTAGTCTGGTTTAGTCCTGGTTTAGTCCTGGTTTAGTTCTGCTTTAGTCCTGGCTAGGTCCTGGTTTAGTCCTGGTCTAGTCCTGGTTTTAGTTCTGGTTTAGTCTGGTTTAGACTGGTTTAGTCTTAGTTTTAGTCCTGGTTTTACTTCTGGTTTAGTCCTGGTTTAGACCTGGTTTAGTCTTGGTTTAGTCTGGTTTAGTTCTGGTTTAGTCCTGGTGCGGAGTGAACAATTTTTCCCGAGGAGCGGGGGGGGTGCCACGTCGAATTGCGTGTTGAGAGCCTTGTTTGTCAAAAGAGAAAAGTTATTACCTGATGGTTCTCAGTTTGTTTTATTATCCCCGCTCTTTGGCAGGGCGCGGGGGGGGGGGGGGGGGGGGGGGCCGGGGGGGGGGGGGAGCGGGACATTTTTAACGGATTCATGTAAGAGTCTGGTTAATGCACCGGGACGTGGCAGTGCTCCTCGCTCATCCGACGGGGCTTCCGGGGCCGTGCCTCCCCCCCACGCGTCACTATTAATACATTTTGTTGAAAATGTATGAAAGTTTGAGTGTTTAAAAATGTTTATCTGTTTGGGTTTCCTTCTAAAAGTTACGTGCGGTAAGACTGGCTTACCTCTGACAGTTTGCACTCAGCCCGGTTCGGCTCGGGTTCTGGAGCTCACATAAGTAGGTCCAGTAAATTCGCGGGGGCTGTTAATAAAGCTTGTTTTTCTTCTCAAAACAAAACATTTGTCCGAAAGGTGATATATTTGCGTCCCCCCGCTCCACGGAAAAAAATTCCACACGTACACTTCCGCTGAAGGTTAACAGGCTAATAATAAGTAATAGGCCCGCAGTGATACAAATCGAGACGAGATATGCGAACGCCAATTATGCTGCTGGATTTTTCGTGGACAACTGTTTGGGACACAAATATATCACCTTAATTCCAGTCTGAGAAAAGCATATAATGTGTGTGGTGAGGCATTTACAGCCTTAAAACATATATATAATTGTAAAATATAAAGTTGTCCTACTTCGGTGATTTCTCTTATTGCGTGTTATTTCTGGAACCTAACCCCTGCGATAAACGAGGGATTACTGTATTAAAGTTGTATCAAGAGAGAGCACTTATGCTTCTCAAAATAACCAAGAACAAGTCTGTATATAAAACACAAATAAAAGAAATACATATCTTTTTAAAATTATTTTAGCATTCATCTGCCTGTAAATGTTTAAATTTGTTACGCCTTTATCTCCTGCACTGCGCCTAGTTTGTGATTCTCGGAAACAGCCAGTTTGAAAGAGATAAGAAGTTGTGATGTCTGTGTTTCCTCAATAGAACAATTGCAATCTGTGTAGTGACAACATGAACTTTGTTTTTAAGATGTTCTTTCCTTTGGCAAAGTAAATGAAAGCAATAAAAGCTGGATTAAAGCCTATGTCATTAAAATAGTAAAACACAATAAAACAATAGGGAGAGAGTAGTTGAGGCGAGGTTGAGGAAGGAAGTTGAGATTAGTGAACAACAGTTTGGTTTCATGCCCAGAAAGAGCACCACAGACGCAATATTTGGCTTGAGGATTCTGATGGAGAAGTACAGAGAAGGTCAGAAGGAGCTACATTGTGTTTTTGTAGATTTAGAAAAGGCCTATGACAGGGTAACAAGGGAGGAATTGTGGTTTTGTATGAGGAAGTCAGGAGTGGCAGAGAAGTATGTTAGGTTGGTGCAGGACATGTATGAAAATAGTACAACAGTAGTGAGGTGTGCTGTTGGAAGGACAGAAGACTTCAAGGTGGAGGTGGGACTACATCAAGGATTGGCTCTGAGCCCCTTCTTGTTTGCTTTGGTGATGGACAGATTAACAGATGAGGTCAGACAGGAGTCGCCATGGACTATGATGTTTGCAGATGACATTGTGATCTGCAGTGAGAGTAGGCAGCAACTAGAAGAAAATCTAGAGGTGGAGGTTCGCATTAGAGAGAAGAGGGATGAAGGTCAGTCGTAGCAAGACAGAGTACATGTGTGTAAATGATAGGGAGAACAGTGGAACAGTGAAGTTACAAGTGTTACGTGTGCAGTTAGCCAATGCCCAACACAAAGTTATAAAAACAGTCTCCGTTTATCTGAGATACAAAACTACACACGCACACAAAAAAAAAGAAACAAAACAACCGAATAAAGTTCACATAGGATGTATCCTACAGTCCTGCACCACTGGCGTGCGGACGTGAATTGGCCGACCTCCAACTGCCCGTAGTCTCCAAAAGTCCATAGAATGCACAGAATTCTCTCCAGTGGCATCCTCGAGGCAGAGAGTCAGCAGAAAAACGTGTAATCCAAAGCGATGGAGCAGCACCAAAAACAAAAAGACGAGCTCACGGCACCGCCACATGCCGGCCGTACGGAGCTTCTTCTTGCTTGGGTCCTTGTTGGTGTCTTCTGTGGTGTCTGTCCTCTCTCTGCCTGAGATATGAGCTGTGGTGCTTATATACCAGGCAAGATCAAGGATGAAAGATCAAAGAATAAAGCATTAAAGTGGGCCACATATGGTCATGCTTCCTGGACATCAAGTGAACCAATCGAAAAACACTTCCTGCACATCGGGGCGGGACAGGAAGTGTTCGAAAACTCCTAAGATGGCTGCCCACATACATGGACCTTACAAAATGGCGGCACCCATAGAAAACACAGAGAAATGGCTCATGTAATACAACACATTCACATATACCAACTAAAATACAACAAGTAAAATAAAATAAACAAAACGCTTGTCCGTAACACCCTCCCCCTTAAAGTGAAAATTTTGATTTCAAAGATCAAAATTTTCATTCATGTCCCTCATTCAACCCACACCACCCCGAGTTCTCGGCAAAGGTCCCACACAATCCACAATCACCCTGGAGAAAGGTTCACCAAAGGCTGGGAGGGGTTTCAGGGGAGCCACAGGAGGGTCTAGCTGATGCTTGCCAACCATCTGACAACTATGACATGTCCTGCAAAAGTTAGCCACATCCTTACGTAAACCTGGCCAGAAAAACTGTTTCATAATCTTATTACCCGTTTTACTAACGCCAAGATGACCACCTAATGGTAAGCAATGGGCCATAGTGAGGATGTCATTCCTGTAGGCTTTGGGAACAACAACTTGATGGACGACTGCCCAGTCTTCCCTGGCAGGAATATCAAGGGGACGCCATTTTCGCAGCAAAACCCCATCTTTGAGGTCATAACCAACTGGCACCTTCACAATTTCGTCATCAGAGAGAACCTTCTCCCTCAAATCAGCAATTTCTGGATCACTATTTTGCTCCTCGATTAGCTGTTTTCTTGACCAGGACAAACCGTCAGACACGTGAGGATCTTCACCCACTTCTACGGGTGAACTACCAAGATCCTGTTCAAACAACGTGCCAAGAAACGTATCTGACAATTCACCATGACAGCCACTCTTACTAGAGTCCTGGCTTACATGAAGTCCAGACTCATCAGTGTTCTGACCTAACACAGTGCTAGATTGCACATAGTCCTCCTCTTCTTTAGCCTTTTTGGCCACAGCTCGAGTAACTGCACATGAGGGAAAGACATCAGAATCCACATTAGACTCTTCCTCAGTACTCGGCTGAGAAGTTAACTGCATAGAGGGGACAACTTTACCGCCAGCTAAGTCATTGCCGAGTAACAAGGAAATACCTTTAATAGGCAGATTGGGCATGAGGCCCACCTTAACTTGTCCTGTAACCAAGTCTGACTTCAAAAACACAGAGTGCAGAGGTACCATCACACCTCTACCCTCAATACCCTGAATAAGTGTGAAGTCACCGACAGCAGTGCCTTCACATTCACCGGAGGACAATGCCTCTTTCAACAAAAGTGACTGGGCAGCCCCAGTATCACGAAGGATTCGAATGGGTTGAGGAGCAGAACTTCCACTTGAGGACACAAATCCCTCTGACACAAATGGCAGGAACTCTTTCCTGAAAAGATCAGACGACCCGACCTCTCTGGTCCCATCCGGGCCAGATGGCTCAGTCGAACCAATATCCGTGGGCCTCTCTATCCAAGACACCACTAAACCATTACCACTAGCAGACACCTCTCTTTCCTTCCTCCTCTGAAGGCTAAAACACTCAGACATGATATGACCTGGTTTCTTGCAGAAGTGACAGGTAGGACCTATATATGCCTCCTCTTTGGCATCGTCATTTCCACTCTTACCCCCAGCCGCCCTGGCTTTAACGCCTGTGGTCGGTGCTGCTATGGGTTCACCACCAGTCTGTCTAGTAACAGCCTGCCGGTCTTGGAATCCAAACTTAGTCTTATGCGTCAGTGCATACTCATCAGCTAACTTAGCCGCTTCTCGGAGTGTCGTGGCATCTTTTTCATCCAGATACGACTTAATGTCATCCTTGACACACCGTTTGAATTCCTCCACCAGCATCAAGTCCTTCAACAGCTTGAAGTCACCACCGACAGACTTAGATGTGCACCAACGTTCAAAGTACACTTCCTTATCATGAGCAAATTCAACATAGGTCCGCTTTTCATCCTTCCTAAGGCCCCTAAATTTCTGCCTGTATGCTTCTGGCACTAATTCGTAAGCGGTCAATATGGCCTGCTTAACCACATCATATATCGAGGCATCACCAACAGCCAAAGCTGAATAAGCCTGCTGTGCCTTTCCTCTCAAGACACTCTGCAGCATCAAAGGCCAATACTCCTTGGGCCATTTTAAACTCCCTGCCACCTTTTCAAAATGTTGAAAGTACTTGTCTACTTCCTGCTCATCAAAAGGTGGGACCAATCTCACTTCTCTGCTAGCAACGAAGTTATCGAGGTGTCCTGTGGCTGTTCTCCCTAGCTTTGCCAACTCTAATTGCACCCCTAAAGCCTCTTTCTCCATTTGCAACCGTTCTCTTTCCCTCCTTTCTTCCCTGTCTAATTTCTCCAACTCAAAAAGTCTCTCCTTTTCTCTTTCTTCTGCCCGTTCTTTCTCTCTTTCCCTTTCCAACCGAAGTAACTGCAGTTGGAAAGGGATGTCTTTCCCACTATCTGTGCTAGGTCCAGCTGGGGAGTCAGGCTCCACAAACTGAGCTAAATCGGCAATGCTAAAAATGCCTTCACGATGATAATGCCGGGCAGCAGTCTGAGCCATTTTAACTTTTGTGCACTTTGAATTTATACCAGGCAGGTTTAGAGACCTGGTGACCTCTAGCAATTCAGTCTTTCTCAAATCCCGCAGACCTTTAACAGTTGGATTTTCCAAAAAGTCAAGCGCTGCTTTCGCCATGATGAAGCAAAAAAAAACAGAAGAGTCTCGATGCTAAAAAGTTGGCTTTCACGAATGCTAACAGGCTACAAACGACTCACTAACGCATGGCGTTCATCCCGGACGAGCCCCCAATTATGTTACGTGTGCAGTTAGCCAATGCCCAACACAAAGTTATAAAAACAGTCTCCGTTTATCTGAGATACAAAACTACACACGCACACAAAAAAAAAGAAACAAAACAACCGAATAAAGTTCACATAGGTATCCTACAGTCCTGCACCACTGGCGTGCGCACGTGAATTGGCCGACCTCCAACTGCCCGTAGTCTCCAAAAGTCCATAGAATGCACAGAATTCTCTCCAGTGGCATCCTCGAGGCAGAGAGTCAGCAGAAAAACGTGTAATCCAAAGCGATGGAGCAGCACCAAAAACAAAAAGACGAGCTCACGGCACCGCCACATGCCGGCCGTATGGAGCTTCTTCTTGCTTGGGTCCTTGTTGGTGTCTTCTAGAGGTAAGATCTTAAGCCCGAGCCCGAGCCCGACCTGACCCGAAATTCGGGTCGGGTTCGGGCCTAAAATGTCAATCACTGCTTCGGGTCGGGCTCGGGCCGGGCTTCTCTCTCGCTGACTTTTTAAAAAAAATAAATATATGTTTATAAAAATGTATAATAAAACGATGTGTGGATACTAAACTAAGGAATACTTGTTTTAAAATAAATAATTTGGATAAAACAGAGAAGGCGCTATTTAACTATTAAACAGGAGCCGCTCTTAATAATCTTCCCCTCCGCAAGTCTGCATCTATTTTGACCTGGTATCCCCAATATGGAGGAGCAAGAAGTTAAGGATAAACTAAAGACAGGACTGAAAAGACAAACACGCACCGGTAAGAGTGAGGTGTGGAAAAGCTTCAAATTGATTGTTGAAAATGCTACAGAAACTTGCGTTGGCTTCGCTGAATGTAGTCAATGTGGCGCTTTGCTTTCATACGAGAGCAAAAAGACTGGCACCTCGACGTTCCCAGCTGCGCGCCTGCGCAGTTGCGCACTGCTCACACATTCTCAGCGCACAAGAAAACCTATGCAGCGCAGGGATGAAAGAGTTCCGCTTTTTTTTCAGCCGAGGGGTCATCTGAATACGGGGGAATTGTCCAGTATTCAGAAACAAAAGTATGTGTCTCGTATTAAACTTCTACCGGTGTAAGCCACGAGCACGCGCGAGCCACGAGCACGCGCAGCTTTTTCCGCGTGTAGCGGGGGGGGGGGGGGGGGGGGGGTGGATGTCGGATGGCGCGCACAGGGTTCCAAGGAGCGCTCAGGGAGTTAGTGTGTTTGCTCAAACACATAAAACATTAGGGGGAACATTCGACGCTGAGCAGGCATTTAAACAGCTGTACTAGCAAAATTGATGATCGTCAAACATCTATATTATCATTTGTTTCAAAAAAAACGCCCCTCACAAATAAAATATGAAATTTCGGGTTTGCTTCGGGCTCGGGCCTGCAAATCAAGTTAATTGGTCGGGCTCGGGCCGGGTCGGGCTTTAATACCCGCGGGCCGAGTCGGGTCGGGCTGGATTTTTTAGGCCCGATCTTACCTCTAGTGTCTTCTGTGGTGTCTGTCCTCTCTCTGCCTGAGATATGAGCTGTGGTGCTTATATACCAGGCAAGATCAAGGATGAAAGATCAAAGAATAAAGCATTAAAGTGGGCCACATATGGTCATGCTTCCTGGACATCAAGTGAACCAATCGGAAAACACTTCCTGCACATCGGGCGGGACAGGAAGTGTTCGAAAACTCCTAAGATGGCTGCCCACATACATGGACCTTACAAAATGGCGGCACCCATAGAAAACACAGTGTAATACAACACATTCACATATACCAACTAAAATACAACAAATAAAATAAAATAAACAAAACGCTTGTCCGTAACACAAGGAGCAGAGGTGGTGAAGGTGGAGGACTTTAGATACTTAGGATCATCTGTTCAGAGCAGTGGAGACTGTGGAAGAGAGGTGAATAATAGAGTGAAGGCAGGATGGAACAGCTGGAGAAAAGTGTCAGGAGTGATCTGTGATAGAAGAGTGCCAGCTAGGGTGAAGGGAAAGGTTTACAGGACAGTTGTGAGACCAGCCATGATGTATGGATTAGAAACACTTGCAATAGGCAGAAGACAGGAGGCAGAGCTGGAGATAGCAGAGTTAAAGATGCTCAGATTCTCTTTAGGAGTGACAAGGATGGACAGGATCAGGAATGAGGTCATCAGAGGGACAACACAGACAGGAAGGTTTGGAGAAAAAGCTAGAGAAGCCAGATTGAGATGGTTTGGACATGTTCAGAGGAGGGACAGTGGATATATTGGTAGAAGAATGTTAGAGATGGAGCTACCAGGTAGGAGACAAAGAGGAAGACCAAAGAGGAGATTTATGGATGCAGTGAGGGAGGACATGGAGGTAGTTGGAGCCAGAGTAGAAGATACAGAAAACAGGGCGAGATGGAAAAAGTTGATTCGCTGTGGCAACCCCTGAAAAAGGGACAAGCCGAAAGGAGAAGAAGAATAAAACAATAACTCTGCCCTGGACGATCTCTGTTGTTGTTTTGTTCTGATGGTCCTTAACTTGAACTCCATGTATTTCTTTGGCCTTCTGTCACGCTGTCATGGAATATGTCAGGGAGATAAGATATACAGTCTATATAAGTGTAAGTAAAGCGATGAAACTGAAACAGAAATTAAAACTCTTTTTATTTATTATTTCATGCAACACAAATAAATATTTAAGACCTGTGTACAAATATAGAGTGCAATATATTGTTAACCTACAATCTCAAATCAAACACTCAAACCAAATTAAATGAATGTATGAATCTTTTTTCTTTTTTTGAAAATTACAGTTAAATGCTGATTCTATATTGATTAAAGAACATGTGATTTTCATGTTTTTATGTTTAACTTTTGTCTGTAAATTCCATTAATGACACTTAAAAACAATGTAAAGGTGAAAAAGTAAAAAACAGGCTGTGTGTTGTGGATTTAAAGTTACAGATCTGTGAAAAGTTTGTGAACTGTTTGAATAAAAAAAAGTTGGATGTTATATTGGAAATCTAACGTTAACAAACAAGTAACTAAGCTGGATGACTTTTTTTATTTTGCGGAGATGGAGAAAACAGGATTGGAATTCGAGGTGAGAGTGTGGTGGAAAGTTATTTTCAAACTATTAGCCAGATGTGTCATAAAAGTGTGTACTCTGAGGAGACAGGATGGGAGACAGAGCTGACCTTCTGACCTTAATCAAAACATATCTGGGAACAATAACAATCTTAATAGCCAAAATGTGTTTTGGGAATGTGTTTTACGTAACTACATAACTAGGGGGTATCTCAACCAGGGTCTAACCAAACTTCCAAATATAGCCATGAGATGGGGTTTTGTCTTCTGGGGTATAACTAGGCAGTCCGCACCACATTTGGGGGCTGATTATCCTTTTCATCCTAGGTCAGAAGGACATCAGTCCTTGTCACCTGTTCCGCATCTTTTCTCTCTTTAAGTTCCTCTATAGGCTCATATAACAATAATATTTTGTACTTTGTAACTGTGTTTATCATGTTTTGAATAAATACCATTTAATGCGTATCTCGGCCTCCGTAGAATTTTTGAAAGACACCACAAGAGTCAAAAATGACGCCGAGGTTTCTGGTAGCAGGGGTGATGTTGGTAGTGAGAGGGTCGAGACTATTGCTAGTATGGGAAGTGGATTGGAGGGGATTGATTAAAATGATTTCGGATTTAGAGCTGTTGAGTTGTAGGAAGTTCTGTGCCATCGAACTGTTCACATCATCGAAGCAGTTTAACACAGCAGCCAGGTTCCTGGGTTCGTTTGGTCTTAGTGGGAGGTAGATCTGTGTGTCATGAGCACAGCAGTGAAAGACCATGTTATGGCGGGCTATAATGTGTCCTAAGGGGAGCCTATAAAAGAAAAGAAAAGAAGAAAATAAAATGGGACCTAAAATAGAACCTTGCAGCACACCACAGGTAATGGGGGCAGAGGAGGAGGTAAAATCGCTTATAGTGATCGCAAATGTTCTGTCTAAAAGATAAGAATACACCCTATCGAGTGCAGTGTCTTGGATGCCAACCCAGTTTTTGAGGTGTGGCAAAATTGAGCACTCTCCTCTGTCTGCAGCTTCAAGAAGATCATTTGAGACTATGAGGAGGGCTGTTTCAGTGCTGTGTAATGATTTAAACCCTGATTAAAATTTCTCAAAAATGTGATTTCTATTAATAAAGTCTAAAAGCTGGTAGGCTGGTTGGCTGCTTGTTTCAAGATGTCAGATATACTGTAGATTAATACAGCATAAATCACTTACAAAATATAACAAAATAATTTAATTAGTATGTTGCACAGAAGTGTGAAATTTGATCTTGGTTTAGTGTGTGCATACTCAATACTCAGTACCAATTTTGATACCACAATGATGATAACTGAGGTTTTTAAGCATGCAAATGGACTAAAAGTCATGAACTATTTTCAGTCAGACAAAGGTGTCATTTTTATTCAAATATTTGACCTTGTAGAAGTATATTTACTTTTCAGGAATATTGAAGCTTTTGTAACAACTAAATATTGAGATGCTATTTGTCTTAAAGTTACAGGCCTCTTTAGAACAGGCCAACTGGGTCAGCTTCCCCAAAACACAATACTATTAGCAGAAAACTGAAAACATTGCTGACATATTAATCATTAACATTGCCTAAGATATTTCACAGACTTTGGAGGACAAACAAACCCTCGGATCATCTTCTACATGCAAACGTGCCCTGTATTTGTTCTTCAGTGCAGTCAAGGTTGAAAAGGATGACTCACAAAGGTAGGTGGCCGGTAAGGGTAACAATATTTGACCAGCTCTAGCAGCCAGTTTAGGATAATCTTGTGTGAGATAGAGCCAAACGTTAGCAGGACTCATATGTAGAAATCTGGCTCTCAATGTCCTGTCGCGGGATATTTTCAGCAGCTGTTCTTTTGCCTTACCTGTAAGGCTATTTGTTGATAATCATGATGCAAAGGGATCACGCACTCAGTCCCAGGCATCAGCGTTCACATCGAAAAAGTAGGAGCTGATATGGTGGCGCAGTGACGTGAGGTGCGCAGTGCCGCCACCCTGCACAATATCCACAGACAAGTTCTCAGCATGAAGGAATTCACTCAACTGTGAGAACATGTCTGTTATTCCGTTTTCTATCCTCTTTGCCCAGAGGTCCGTTTTCTTCATGAAGGCAGATATTTTGTCATTAACCTCAAGTATCAACGTGTGCTCTCCTTGGATGAAAAGGCTGAGACGCGACCATGATAGTCACCTGCTTCTATTAAACATAAAAAACAGATTTAACATAGAGCAGAAATAACATAACATAAATTGGCTAGGACACGATGACATGTATTTGAAAAAACACTCTGCCGCCTCAGTTTGTCGAATCGATTTTTAAGTTATTTTTTACATGTGAGCGGAACTAATGCGAGGCCACGTTCTAAACGGGTAAGTTAGCGGGGCGTACCCAAACATTGTACAAGCTAGCAACTGAGGGAAAGCCGGAGCTTGTACCAAAGAAAGGTGTTGCTACATCTGTTATATGGAACTGGTTCGGTTTTCTTGCGTCGGACTGCTCGCTGTAAGGTCTGTTCAAAAGGAAGCAGCACGACAAATGTATCCTAGCGCCTAAAGCAGAGGCACGCAGCGGAGTGGGAGAAGTGCAGGTCCGAACGGAATGAAAATAGCCACAGCGTGAGCACACCTGAAACATTTTGGAACTGTGTACAATATGATAAGCATGGGCCACGACGGAAGGCAATCACACAAGCTGTTGTATGTTTTACCAAAAACATGATGTATGTTCTAAAAGACATGGTGCCCAAATATACTGTGGAAAAGGATTCATTAACATGGTGAAAGTTTTGGACCCGAAGTATGTGCTACCAAGCCGCAATATTTTTCTGAAGTTGCCACAGCTGTATACAGACTGCACAATGCTGTAGGTAAGGGTCTTCAAGTGATATATTTTTTAAAACAATAACAGCTTAATTGATGCAAGGTGTAATGTATTTGTTTTATAAAAGAACGTTGCATTATTTTGAGCCATTTGTCTGTCATCTGTTATTTGTTTTTTTTACTTCAAGATATGTTTATTGATTTTCAGCATTATAAAATGCAAGTACATTTGTAAAAGGTACAAACTCACTTGTTTTTTATCCAAAAAAAAAAAAGAAAAACCCACACAAAAAAAACAAAAAACAATCCCAAACCCTACCACCCATCCTGCCACTGCTAAACAATGTACAGTATATCAATATGTACCATTCAGATAAACAATTGATTATAGAGCTGGAAATGCCCTCAAAAAGGAACCCCACATCTTCTCAAAAGTCTCAGGACTTTGATTCAGTGAACATCTTATCTTTTCCAATTTTAGACAAGACATGACATCCCACAGCCACTGTGTTTGAGACGGGGGGGTGGCATCTTTCCACTTCAGTAAGATAGCACGGCGGGCCACGAGTAGGGCAAAGGCCAAAGAGTGTTTTTTTTTGTAGAGCTTATATGTATATGGTTTTCCACCACCCCAAAGAGAGCCAGCAAAGGGTTTGGGTGCAATGTAATGTTCAAGATCTTAGAAAGTGTGGAAAAGATGCCTCCCCAAAAGGTATTCAAGTATGGACAGAACCAAAACATGTGACTGAGGGAGGCCTCTGCTTGGTTGCATCTAGTGCAGAGAGGACTAACCTCAGGATAAATAGAGGACAGCTTGGCCTTAGACATATGTGCCCTGTGCACAACTTTAAACTGGATTAGTCTATGGCGGGCACAGAGAGAGGATGAGTGAACCAGTGTTAATGCACTAGCCCAGGCATCCTCTGTAATAGTGATATTCAGATCTTCCTCCCATGCCTTTTTACATTTATCTACTGAGGGGCTTTTAAGCTCTAGTATCATGTTATACAAAGTAGAGATGAGGCCTCTATATGGCTTGAGTGACAGAATTTTGTAAAGTATGTTCGTTTGCGGGGAAGATGATAATTCAGATAGAAAAAAATGTCTAATTTGGAGATAACGAAAAAAGTCTGAATTAGGTAGTGCAAATTCATCCCTCAATTCTGCGAAAGGTACAATGGTCTCGTCTCTAAGTAAGTGCTTAAAACGGGTGATGCCCCTTTGGTGCCATCTCCGA
This sequence comes from Paratrypauchen microcephalus, assembly GCA_036785185.1. Classification (NCBI taxonomy): domain Eukaryota; kingdom Metazoa; phylum Chordata; class Actinopteri; order Gobiiformes; family Gobiidae; genus Paratrypauchen; species Paratrypauchen microcephalus. Next base: position 600,370 of record JAVJIX010000103.1, on the reverse strand, counting down.
AAACCTGCGTCTATAACAGAAGGCTTGAAAAGATGGTTCAAAATAGGGCTCCAGATAGAGAAGCTTGTAAGGCCAAACTGTTTCCTAAATTGACCCCAGATTTTCAAGGAATGTTTAACGACTGGATTAACAAATTCACTAACAGAAGGTCCGGGAAGGGCAGAGCCAACAGAGGCAAGAGGGTTAAGGTTGTTTGATGAAAGTTCCAATGCAACCCAGTCTGGACGATTGGGTTGTTCATAAAAATAAGACCAATGAACCATACATTGCAAGTGCGCTGCCCAATAGTAGAAGCGGAAGTTTGGCAAGGCAAGACCCCCAGAAGATTTTGACTTTTGAAGATGAGTTTTACTTAGACGTGCCCGCTTGCCTCTCCATATGTAGGAGGATATGACTGAATCAAGCTGATTGAAAAAAGTGTGAGGAATAAAAATTGGCAGTGTTTGAAAAAGATATAAAAACTTGGGGAGAATAACCATTTTGACAGCATTCCCGCAGCCCACCAAAGACATCGATAAAGGTGACCACTGTGAAACCAGTTGCTTGGTCTGTCCCAAGAGCACGCCCATATTTTCTTTAAACAGATCTTTGTGTTTTTTAGTGACAGTAACTCCGAGATATACAAACTTATTATTTTCAACCTTGAAGTCGAGGTTAGAGAAGTCCAGGGCCCTTGCCTTGGCATTAACTGGAAAAAGCTCACTCTTGTTAATATTGAGTTTATAACCCAAAAGAGCACCAAAGTGATTTAATAGTTGTAAGGCAGTCGGGAGTGATTCAGTTGGATCGGAAACATATAGTAAAAGGTCATCCGCATATAGGGAGACCCTGTGCTCCACACCTCCCCTCCAGATACCAGAGAGACCGCTGCAGGTACGGAGAGCTATAGCGAGAGGTTCTATAGCTAAATTGAAGCGCATAGGGCTCAGAGGACACCCCTGGCGAGTCCCACGATGTAAAGCAAAAGGTTTTGATCGTTGAGAGTTGGTGCGGATCGTAGCAGTGGGATGAGAGTAGAGCAATTTAACCCATAAACTGAAGGATGGTCCGAAACCAAATTTGTTCAGCACAGCGAACAGGTACGGCCATTCGACCCGGTCGAATGCTTTTTCTGCGTCAACAGAGATGACACATTCTGGCCTGTCCTCCTGAGCAGTATAGAGAATGTCAAAAAGCCGTCTGATGTTAAAGTAAGATTGCCTGTTTTTAATAAAACCGGTTTGATCGGTAGATATAATAGATGGAAGAAGATTTTCTAATCTGTGGGCCAGCACTTTTGCCAGTATTTTTGCGTCTGTGTTGAGGAGGGATATGGGCCTATATGAGGCACAATTGGTCGGGTCTTTATCTTTTTTTTTTATTAGAGTAATACATCCCTCAGTAAATGACTTAGGTAATTGGTTCAATTTACAGGATTCCGAAAAAACACGGCACAGTAGCGGCGAGAGCACCTGAGAGAATGTTTTAAAGAATTCCGATGGGAACCCATCAGGGCCGGGACATTTATTTGATTGCATTGACTTGATGGCCTTTGCAATTTCCAATTGGGAGATGGGCTCTTCTAGCTTCTTCGCAGAGTCCATGTGGAGTTTAGGAATGTTAAGGTTATCAAGAAAGTCACTTACTGTCTTTAGTCTTACGGTGAACTCCGAGGTATAAAGCTGTGAATAGAACTCTCTAAAGGCCGTGTTGATTTTTAAAGGGTCAGTGGTAGTCTCCCCACTACTCTGCCGTATCTCCACAATAGCCCTTGATCTTGAGCCCTTAAGTTGATTGGCTAGTAATTTATCTGACTTGTCTCCGTAACTGTAAAACATAGTTTTATTCCTTAAAAGCAATTGTTCAACACGATAAGTGGTGAGCAAATCAAACCTAGTATTCAGTTCAACTCGCTTTTTATATGTATCAGGGGATTTGTTCTGAGCATATTGTTTGTCTAATTGTCCCATCTGAAGAATTAATTCATTTTGCTCTTGAACCGATTTACGTTTCATTCGAGCACTGTAAGCAATGATTTGTCCACGAAGGTAGGCTTTGAGTGTATCCCATAGAGTAAGATAAGAGATATCTGGGTTGGTGTTAGCATCAAGGAAGAAAGCAATTTCATTCTCCATAAAATTTACAAACTCTACATCTGATAACAGGGTTGAATTGAAGCGCCATTGCCTACACTCAGGAGGAAGGCCAGGAAGCGACAGAGAGAGCGACACAGGTGCATGATCGGATATGACAATCGGTTGGTACTCACAAGAGCTGACAAAAGGTAAAAGTTGATTGTTAAGAAAGAAATAGTCAATCCTGGAGTATGTGTGATGTACCGGTGAAAAAAATGAGAACTGTTTAACATTTGGGTGTAGAAAACGCCGTCACACACACCAAAGTTGTTAAGAAAGCCGTTAATGACACAGGCCGACCTACTCGCTGCGCTGGGATTGCTCGAAGATCTATCCAACAATGGATCCAACCAACAGTTAAGATCACCCCCAAGTATAAGGTTATAGGTGTTTAGGTTGGGTAGTAATAAAAATAATCGGTTAAAAAAGCTGGGATCATCCACATTTGGGGCATATACATTGACCAAGACAACCAGTGTGTTATAAAGTTTGCCAGAGACAATTACATATCGACCATTATTATCTGTAGTTATATCATGCGGAGTAAATTGAACATCTTGATCAAGAAGTATTGAAACTCCTCTGGTTTTGGTCTGGAATGAAGAGTTAAAGCATTGCCCCGTCCAACGCAGCAGGCGACTTAAATCATTAATACGTATATGGGTTTCTTGTAGAAAAATGAGTTTGGCTTTTAGTTGTTTTAAATGTGAGAATACTTTCTTGCGTTTTATAGGGTGATTTAATCCTTTTACATTCCAGCTCAAAAAAGTTAAGCTAGCCATTACTCGACATTAATAAAGGGTAGGTTTAGTACTGGTTGTGGTATTTTAGTTTGAAGACAAATAATTGCAGTACCCAGCACCTTACAGAATGTTACATTATCAGCAGTGACAATCCTCCCCCCACCCACCCCCCCAAAACAAGACAGCTGCAATAACAAAATGAGAAAAAAATAATAATAAATAAATAAATAAATAAATAAATAAAAAAGCAGCAAGCTCCAAGAAAAAAAACATTTTCGAACTCTTATTCCAGGTGAAGCGAGACACTCAAAACACAAAAAATATGAAGCTCCAGCGTGTACAGTACCGGTAAACAAGAATACTAACCCTTTTAAGTTACATACCCAGTATATAAAGGGAAGGAAAATAAAGCACGCTGTCAAAAGTATTGTTATTTGTTTTTGAGTAGGGCAGAGAAAAATCGATTAAAATCAGAAATCAAAATTATTATTTTTTTAATCAGAGATTTTATTTTTAGGCCATATCGCCCAGCTCTATATTGTATCTGCATTTTCTATTCTGTTTATGTTCTTGTATCACTGAAGAGAGAGGTGGGACGTTAGCGCCCCCATGTCGGCTGCTTTAAGGTCCATGGACCTGTCCATTTCCAAGTCTTCTCGTTGTTTACAATGACAAATAAACATTTCCATTCTTCCATTCTTCCAAACATGAGAAGTGTGGTTTGATCCATGCTTTTATTAGAGGTGAAAAACCAATCCGTCAAAACATTGAAAAGTTAAGCAGGATTATATCATTGTTGTGTATTGTGTATTATATCTTGTCTATCCCTCATTTATTTAGCGTAAGTTATTTTCAATCCTAGCCTTGGCCACTACATAGTTATCAGGTTGGCTTTCTAAATATAATACATATTAAAGGTGCTCTGTGTAACTTTCTGGTGGAGGGTCCATCACCTGCTTGTTTCTGTGGATTTGCCATTGCTCTGCCTGGAATGCTCCACAGTATGACATTAAACAGCTCTACCTTACATTTATTCAATGTGGTTGTGGTTGAAAAATAAAAGAAATACCTAAAACTGGCATTCTGACTATGAGTGGTGTTGCTACTCCACAGATCTGACCTGTAATTTGGTCTGGTTTGGTCTCCATACAGATAGAAAGGTTTAATACAATACTGTGAAACATTCCAGACAAAGGAATAATGGTAAAATGCTAATAATGCTATGCTAATACTTTACTTTTTCCCTAACTTGAATTTCTTGAAAAGGCCAGGAACCTCAGCTAATAATGTTTGCCAGATCAATTATTATTAGCTGCTGGAGTCTTGAGACTAGGCAAAACAACAATATGACATGAGATCTGCAAATTTTCTTATTTTCATAAATTTGACTTCCATTTGAGTACGGCTCAGACAGAACGAAAAGGTTATGTAAGGATTAGGAGTCAGGTATTGTGAGTTGAAACGGACACTGCATTTTTTGACGTCTTTAAATAAAGACGAATTCACTCAGATTTGTAAGTAGATATATATTTTTTAATATATTTTAGTTTTAAATATTGTTTAAGTAAATGTAAAAAAAATAAAAATGTTGCTAATTGCTTAAATTTGTGTGTTAAAGGTGCATTGTTTAAATTTTCTGGTGGAGAGCCCGTCAAATGCTTTTTTCTACAGGTATATGTGACGTTTTAGTCAGTGGGTTTATTGTCTTACGGGAGGCCTAGGCCTAGGGGGCGCTGCAATTTCAAATCCTGTTTGTGCAACCTGTACATATGATTTTTGACAATAAAGCTGACTTTGAACTTTGAGATTGTTGCTTTGTCTGAAATGTTTCACAGTATGGTATTAAACCTTTCTATCTTCATGGACACCAAACCAGACGAAGTTACACATCAGATCCGTGGAGGCAACCCTGCTCTCTGTCAGAATGTCTGTTTTTCCTAGATATTTTTGAGCTATAAAACTGTTGAATGTGGAACTTTCTAGACAGAGCAATGACAAATCCATAGAAACAAGAAAGTGACAGAACCTCCACCAGAAAGTTACACAGAGCACCTTTAATATGTATTATATTTAGAAAGCCAACTTGATAACTATGCAGTAGCCAAGGTTAGGATTGAAAATAAATTATGATAAATAAATGAAGCATAGACAAGATATAATACACAATACACAACAATGATATAATCCTGCTTAACCTTTGGATTGTTTCAGTGTTTTGACAGACTGGTTTTCCACCTCTAATAAAAGCATGGATCAAGCCACACTTCTCATGTTTCTGCTCTATGGTAAATCTCTTTTTTTATGTTTAGTAGTAGTTCTGCTTGATTGATTGTGGCCATACCTGCCTGTCAAAAGCCTGATCCCGTCAGATCTCAGAAGCTAAGCAAGGCAGGGCCTGGTTAGTACTTGGATGGGAGACCGCTGGGAATTCCAGGTGCCACAGTGGGGCGCCAGTTGCAAAAAAAACCTGTCGCTGTGTCCTTAGGCAAGACACTTTACCCACATTTGCCTAGTATGAAAGTGGAGTGTGCGTGAGTGTTGGAGGTGGTCGGAGGGGCCGATGGCGCAGATTGGCAGCCTCGCTTCCGTCAGTCTGCCCCAGGGCAGCTGTGGCTACAGAAGGTAGCTTACCACCACCAAGTGTGGAGTGAATGAACGGTGAACTGTGGAGCGCTTTGGGATGACAAGGCATGTCATGAAAGGCGCTATATAAATGCAATGGGGATTTTAATGCAATGTATGTTGTGTTCTGTATGTATATATTAATTTCTAAGCAAATACAGAGTTACCTCATAGCTGCAAAAACTTTATCAAACTCAAGTCCTTTCTCATGTTGTCAGAAATTGTTGGACGACCATCAAAGGGCAACAAAGTCCAGTTTAACCTGGAGTTGTGGTTTGTTTAATTTTAGCATGTTTGGATAATTTACTATATTTTTAATAACTCAAAAGTATGAGTTTGTTTTTTGTCTTCACCAAAGTCTGATCATTTCAGTGCCCACATTTCCTTCACTGTGCAGCATGATGACCAACTCTGTTAGTCAGCATGCTGAGCTGTATATATAGTATAATATATACAGCTCTGGGAAAAAATAAGAGACCACTGCAAAATGATCAGTTTTTCTAATTTTACTACTTATAGGTATGAGTTTGGGCAAAAGGAACATTTTTGTTTGAGTCTATAAACTACTGACATTTCCCCCAAATTCCAAATAAAAATACAGTATTTTCAATTAGAGCTTACCTGGCCAGCCAAATGATATCTCTCTGTATTTGCTACAGCGCGATACCATTTGGACACCCTCGCTCTACTCTCGCTCCCCCGGTTAACAACGGACTCCGCGATTCTGATTCGTTCAAAGATGGTGACGTCAGTGCACCCGCCTTTGCCCGCAACGTCACTCTTAGGCAGCGGATGTTCCTCCTCAGTTTTGAATCAAGATGGCGCAATCTCTGATTGGTTCACTTAGCTGTCTGTCTACGCGCAACCGCAGCGCATTCTGGACCAAGCGTTACCAGACTCAGCGCTGGTACAGCGATGAGTCATGGATTCTTCCAGGCAAGATTAGAGCATTTATTTACAGAAAATGACAAATGGTCAAAATAACAAAAAAGACACATGTATTCAGACCTCAAACAATGCAAAGAAACAAGATCAAATTCATTTTTAAAATAACATAATACTAATTACACTTAAGAAGAGTTCAGAAATCAATATTTGGTGCAGTAACCCTTATTTTTAATCACAGCTTTCATGCGTCTTGGCATGCTCTCCACAAGTCTTTCACATTGTTCTTGGGCGACTTTATTCCACTCCTGGTGCAAGAACTGAAGTAGCTCAGCTTTGTGTTTGTGTTGGAATTCAACAGACGCTGGAATGGAATGGCTGTAATACATGTAGAGAAAAAAAATGCAGTGGTCACTTATTTTTTTTCAGAGCTGGATTTATCTCATTTCTTTACCTAATAATGAAAAGTTGACTTCTCTGCTATATAATTATAATCTATGATACCTGTGGATCATTATGTTATAATTTGGCCATCTTAAATCACAATAGTCATCAAAACAAGAAACAAATCTGCTGACTTCCGCATTAGAAAACTGCGGTACCCAATGGGAGTTGACGTCACTGTAAACGTCATTACAGCATAGAGCCATGCAGCTGTGGGCACCTCTGATGAATAGCTGCACATCATGCTAGCAAGTCACACTTTTGCATTTGTATCAAAATGCCTACACAACACTACCGAACTCTCCTTGTATTCCTGATGAAGAAAATTCAATTGAAGTAGAGGTAAATTAAAACATAAATTAAAAATTAAGTCAATTAAAACAAAGTAGAGAGCAATAATGAATAAAGAGTAATACCGAGGACGGTGAAAAGGCAATATGGCATCTCGAAAATAAGTGCTTAAAGATTGGTCAAACATACTTGAATGATTCAAAATCAACTTTGAATGGTTAAATGAGGAGGGAAACAACTAGAATACAGTTAAAAGCTCAGAAAAGTTGATCTGACATAATAAGTTTGCTTTAAAAACCTGAAACACAAAAACCTAAACAGTTTGCAGTAGTCCAAAATTTTGCCTAAGACATCTGTAGCACCCTAATCATTCCCCGAGATGAGTTTTTTAAGTGCTTATCACAACTTTCAGGGGCCGGAGCATCACTGAAATGCTCACAACAACTAGCATGCTTACACGGCATTCCTGGTCAATGGAAGTTTAAAAAAAAAAAAAAACCTTTATAATTAGATGTAGACAGCGCACAACAGTCTCACTGTGACTAAACAAACTGGATACAGCTCCTTTACCTTTTCAGTTCACTTACATCTGGAGTTACGGCGCCCTCTGCTGGTTTCTCTCATACACAAACATGAGAGTTCAGAAATATGAACTTTAGCTTAGGCAAAGGTATCCATAAATAGTTTTGAAAGACAAATGAACACATTCAAAGTCAAAATCTCAATATTTCCTAAGGCAGTATATGTGTATATTTTTGTATATTTTTATGCAGGAGCAGGTGTGGTTCACAGCTTCCAGGCAGTCATATTCGAGTACTACTTTATTAACACAGCAATGATTTGGTCGGACGCTCGGCAATATTGCAGAGATCACTACACTGACCTGGCGACATTTAGAAACATGGCCGAGGTAAAGAGTGTGACCAGACCCGTGTACACCTACGCCTGGATTGGACTGTTCGATGACCCTGCTTCATGGAGAGGAGCGATGACCGACGACTCCAACTTCTGGAGATGGTCGGCCACTGCAGCCCCCAGCCCCAGTCGGTACATGAAGTGGTCTGCTGGAAATACTGGAGGAGGTTCTCTCGAGACCTGTGTGTACATTGTGACTGGAGAGTGGCATGACTATAACTGCGGCAACCAGTGAACAATTTTTCCCAAGGAGCAGGGGGGGGATTTGTCTAAAGAGCAAACTTAAACTAAAGCAACTAATGACAGTTATATAAATGAAGTTATTACCTGTTCTCAGGTACCCGGTCCTCAGTTTATCATCACCGTTTTGTCTTTCCTCGTATTCATATTCAGTCGCTGTCCTTATCACTGACAGAGTGCAATGCGCGCTTAGACACTCGCTGAGAGGGGCGGGGAGGAGGGAGCGGGACATTTTTAACGGATTCATGTAAGAGTCTGGTTAATGCACCGGGCCCGCGGCGAACCGCGTCTCACCGCGTCTCACCATGGGCAGTTCGGCTCTGGGCCGCGCGTATTCCGCGCGTAAGCCGTCGGGGTGGACACGTTACGCACAGACGCAGACACGGGCACCGGAGACGTGGCCCCGGGACTGAGGCTCAGGACGTGCCCGGGGGACGGCGCGTCTGCTCCGGACTCCGCTCGGACCGTGCGCCCGGAGCAGGGGGAGTTTTTTTCGCTAAAAAAAAAAAAAAATCTGCGTGAGAAATGCCATGTGTGGCGTGTGAGCGTGTGAACACGTCGAATTGCGTGTGTCACACTCTCAATGCGTGAGAGTTGAGAGCCCTGCGATTTCAGTAATTCTCATACTAATAGAGATCGGGATTGTGGGATTTTCAGTTTTTCTGTTGTTAAACAAATGGAAAACTGTTTCATTCAGAATTCCGATGAGCGATAAATACTGTATATTTACCAGTAGTGGCGCAGTCGCTTTTCAGGTTGTACCACATCTCAAGTCATTTACGTGTTGTCAGTCGACCAGGGTAGAAAATGTTGTGAAGATAGTCATCTGCCCTAATGACTTCCTCTTTTGTTAACTTTTTAAATTGTTATGGCTGATTTTGTTTTGCATTAAGTTGTCCTTAAATGCGCACTGTGCAACTTTTCTCGTGGAAGGTCCGTCGTCACCTTCTTGTCTCCATGGAGATGTCATTGCATTGCCAGGAATGTTTGATGGTATAACGTTAAACACATTTATCTCAAGTTTATTCATTACGGGTGTTTTCATTGCTCAAAAAGGAAGGGATTATAGTGTGGGGCTCGGTCCCTTAGTTCCAGTGAACAGAACTCTGAATACTTCAGCATACCAAGAGATTTTGGACAATTCCATACTCCCAACTTTGTGGGAAGAGTTTGGAGATGGCCCCTTCCTCTTCAACCTGACTGTGCTCCAGTGCACAAAGCAAAGTCCATAAAGACATGGATGAGAGAGTTTGGTGTGGATGAACTTGACTGGCCTGCACAGAGTCCTGACCTCAACCCGACAGAACACCTCTGGGATGAATTAGAGCGGAGACTGAGAGCCAGACCTTCTCATCCAACATCAGTGTGTGACCTCACAAATGCTTCTGGACGAGTGGTCAGAAATTCCCATGAACACACTCCTAAACCTTGTGGACAGCCTTCCCAGCTGCAAAGGACCGACGTCATATTAAACCCTCTGGATTAAGAATGGGATGTCACTTAAGTTCATATGCGAGTCAAAGCAGGTGAGGGAATACTTTTGGCAATATAGTGTACCTTTTATACTGAAGGGTTTATTTCTAGCAAATAGACAATTGAAGTTACGTTGTTTCAAAATCAGCAAAATCCTTTATCATAATCCCTCTCTACATTTCACATTTACTCAAATGTCACATTTGTACACTTTGAAATGGGTACTTCTGCAATTTTAGCTTGATTTAACTAAATTTTCCCTTTTTTTTTTTTTTTCCTTCTGTATCTGTATTCTCACTTAACACAAAATGTAGGACATCTTCCACCACTGCTTGCAAGAACTGTTTAAGGGAACTTCATTAGAGAGAGACTATGTGTATGAGTTATGGTTCCAAGCTTCTTGTCCAATAGAGTATCAGATATAGTCTATCTATCTCTATCTATCTGCTCTGATAATACCACAGGTGAGTAGAGTTCACATGCTCAATCAATCAATCAATCAATCAATCAATCAAACAATATTTATAAAGCGCTTTTCATACAAAATTGTAGCACAAAGCACCTTACAGTGGTTAAGGATGAGGAGATTGACTTTTATTGATCTCACACAGGAGTTGTTTCTATATTTGACTCGGGGACCATCCCCATGATTTTATTAGGTTTTACCTCATTGGTCATTTAAATACTCGCCATTGGCATTTGACCATTTTTAATGTCAGATTTATGCAATAAAGTATTTTACATCTGATCACAAACTGTATTGTATGTACTTGTTTGTAATTTTATTAAATGTTTCTCTTTCCACAGTTATATGAGAAGTTCAAGCAGAAGGGGCTCACTGACATCAGGATGCAGTGGACCATGAGCCCTCAAAACAGAAGCACTGTGGCTCGTTAGATTTGCTAGCATTTCTGCCTCACAGAAAAAAAAATGTACCCAGTTTGACTGCCAAATCCAAACGCTGTGGAGCTTTTAACCTACCTTAACCTTACAAACCCTCGCGGACCTGTGCTCCTCCGGCAGCAGCTCCTGGTCATTCCTAAAGTCAGGACACACACTCACGGAGAGGTGTACGGCCCTCGTCTATGGAACCGCCTGCCGGAGGACCTCAGGGCTGCAGAGAATGTTCATGTTTTCAAGAGTGGGCTCAAGACTCACCTGTTTAGCTTGGCCTTTGAGTGAAATTTTATTTATTTTTTTTACCTGTTTTTACTGTTAATATTTTATTCAACTTATTTATTTTATTTATTTATTTTGAACTAATGTTGATCTATTATTTTTAGGATTTCCAGTGCTTCCTCTGTAGGGGCCTCTGCATCGGGAGCGGTGGTCAGCTGCAGCTGCCGGGGTCTGTCCAGTGGGCTCCTGGTGGGGGCTGGTGCTCCCTGGCCCCTGTGGCGGTCCCTGGTGGCGGTGGACGGCTCTCTGCTCTTGGTGTAGACCCCTCCTCTGACGGTTCGTCTGCATTCAGCCTCACTTTTGACTTTTTACTATGTGCAGTTTTATGTATTTTAGCATTTTAGTGTGTGTGTTACTGGTTGGTTGCCTGGTGTCAGGCAGCTGCGGGAGGCTGGTTGGGTGGGCGGTGAGCTGTTTTTAATCACTGTAAAGCACTTTGTGTTGCATTATTTGTATGAGAAGTGCTCTATAAATAAAAGTTTGATTGATTGAACTTTCTGTTATTTCACTGAATGCAAAGCACCAAACATCAAACTTGTCTTGAAAGATGTTTTTTTTTTTTTTTTTTGGGGGGGGGGGGGGATTTGTTTATTTTTCCAAGATTCTCAAGATGTTCAATATCAAAGTCAAATGAAAAAGGTACAGTAGTATGTGAAAAGTCCCTCAGTCGTCCAGGTAGAATCCATAATAAAAGGGGAAGTTCAATTTGTCAACTGGACAAAGTTTGTTTGGTTGAAGACGTTTCGCCGCTCATCCGAGAGGCTTCTTCAGTTCTGGTTCTAGTGCTGGTTAGTCCCTGTTTATATCTAGCTGCAGGGAGGAGCTCACTACCCTGGAATCATTCTGAAACTATCTCCACTAATTTGTATCTTTTGTTTCCCTGGCGTCTCGTTTAGCATCTCTATTTAGCCCTATGAGGAGCTCCGTCGTTAAACAGAAATGGGGGAGTTAGACATAACTTGTCTCCCATTTATAATTCGATTCTTAAACCAAGTCATAACAGACGGGAAACAAAACATTAGGGCAGACGAGTCAGGGACAGAAGGGTGGAGACGGTCTGTAGTCTGAATAGAGATGCTAAATATTCAAATAACAAAAGGAACAAATGAGGGGATAGTTTCAGAGCTATTTCAGAGCAGTGAGCTCCTCATAGGGCTAAATAGAGATGCTAAACGAGACGCCAGGGAAACAAAAGATACAAATTAGTGGAGATAGTTTTCAGAATGATTTCAGAATGATTATCAGTGTCTGTGTATGTATCTTCAATTGATACATAACGCTGACTCAATTCATAACTGAATTTATTGAATAACAAAAACAAATAAGCCAAACCAATAACAAAAAAAGTGCATAGGATTTTTTCTAAAACAAAAAATGATGTTCAAACATTTGCCATTTGGAGGTAGCTACCATCATAACAAACAATACCCTTTCACAAAGAAAAAAGTGCATAGGATTTATAAAAAAAACCAACAACTAATAATTAATGTATTTATTTATTAATATTAAATATTAAATTATTAAATATTAAATTATTAATTAATAATAATCGATTTTTGGCATCAAGAATCGATGCAGTATACAAGAATCTATATGCAGTAAGTTAGTATCGCGATGCATTGTCATGACGATTATTTTGCACACCACTAATAATTACATAAATAAAGAAAATCACTTCCTTTTTCCCATATGGTTACTCAAAGTAAATAGTATTTGAAGATGTTTTGGTAGTATTTTATGGTATGTTTTAAACATAATAATTGCTGTGTAATATAATAATAAATTTTAAGAGCTTGGAATGTATAAAAAGATTATGAGTGTGTTCTAAAAACCCAACTTTGTGAATAATCCGTAGGGCTCGTTTTTGTAAGACAATTAGAGGTTTTAGTGTTGTTTGATAAGTATTCCCTTATACTTCAATACAATATGTGAAGTAAGGAAGAATCATTGAGCAGTATAGTGTACGCAATGCATTGTAATCAAGGTAATATTTTGTTCTATTTATTATGTATGACTCACCCATAAGAACGCGGTCACTCGTATCCATGTATGCACGTGTCACGGTCTTTAATAATCCGGGGCTCCGGAGAAAAGGACATATCTCGAACTTATCCCGTGTCCCAAGGTGAGAGTTCCTTCTTACGTACCATTAACGTAGCAAGTTAAGGATTCTTATTCTCTTGGAAATGCCGCGTAAACAATCACGCGGCTCGCGCCTCACAGCTGATCGCTCAACTCCAGTACTGGTGCGCGAGTGACTTTTTTTCGCTGAAAACGCGCGATGCCTGCATTAACTTACCGATTTTCTGGGCATAGAAGCGCTGTGAACAGTGGCTACAGTTTTGAATTGCTTTAAAAAATTTCAGCGTGAGAAATACCATGTGTGGCGTGTGAGCGTGTGAACACGTCGAATTGCGTGTGTCACACTCTCAAAGCGTGAGACTTGAGAGCCCTGATTATGGAGACTTTTGGAGATTTTTGTTTTTATACGTCTGATGTGGGTTTTCCAAGACAATTTATTGTCTATGATGACTCCAAGAAATTTTATTTCAGCTACTGTCTCAAATTTAACATTTTCAATCATAATTGGTTGTTTTGAGTTTGTTTTTGCATTTCCAAATAGCATAACTTTGGTTTTGTTTGGATTAAGTGGTAATTTGTTGAAATCCATCTACTTCTTTATTTTGTCGAGCTCCTTATTTACTGTGCTGATGAGTTCAGTATAATCATGACTGCTATAGAATATATTTGTATCATCTGCAAACAATGAGTTATAATGACTGTGATACCTTAAATATGTCATTTATGGAGTTAATGTGATTAACTGAAATTCCTCCTCATCAGCGAATCACAATTCACCTCTAATTTCCCGGAGCTATTTATAGCCACTCATCCCTTCATTCCAGTTCGTCTCGGTTAACTCAACAGCTCTCGACCGCGTCAGCTCGCTCGAGCTGGGCTAACAACCCGTCACATTCAAACACCGACCTGTCACACGTTTCCTCGTTCCCTCCAATTCGCAATTCCTCACGCCGCGACGGACCTCACGAGGATCCCATTGAGGAATCTGCAGCCAGCGTCCAACCCACGGCCCGCGCCGCCCAGTGAATTCTCCAGGCGCGCACTCACACAGCAGACCTCCACCTTCAAGGAGCACCATGCATCCACCGTCAATATCTCTGTTGCTGGCGGCATATATGGGATATCTACGATGTCCCTCTAGTCGCCTCCTCCTCCTCCTCGTGTAGGCGTTCGCGCAGCCCGGCTCTCAGCGCGCAGCCCGACTGTGGCAACCACGGCTTTCGGCACAGCGCGGCCCGGCCTCCAGCGACCATGGCGTTCGGTACTGCCCAGCACCCGCCGTGCCCCTTCAGGCTGACATATCAAGACAGGACCTTCAACAGTATAGATCAAGAATGTAAGCCCGACGCCCTGGAACGAGACTACCGAGCTTCCGGGTTCCCATCAAGTTTCCCGCGCACAGCTGCAGACGTCGCCACTCCCTCCTCTCCTCCACTTCAGCCTCATAGCTCCCCCTGCCGGGGGGCTAAGTAGTATCACCACCAGTGGCCAGGAAATGTATTCTGTGTACTGTGCAGTTTCATTTGAATTCTCTCATATTATCTCATCCTGCTTTCAGCAGACCATCTCCCCCTGTGCCTGCACCCTTCCTGTCTCATTCTTGTCCCCGTCTCGCAGGCTGCACAATTCCCCATGCACCTGCATCTTCTCCCCATCTCTTCATTTCTCTTTTTCAGTCATCATGAGCTAGATGGCTTCTCGTGCTCTACCCACATTAGGCAGAGCTTCTAATCCGTTTCTCGTCTTCTGCTCTACCCCCCCTACACCCCCCCCCCCCTTCCCCAACACCCAAATGTTTTTTCTCTGTTGTTGCAGCCTACACAAGTCACCACGCCCACTCACACTATTTTCGTTCGCACTCTGAAACGTCATACCAATACTTTTGTTCGCTTAACTCCTCTCTGCACCGGCACACTGTCATCTCGTATTCAACCTCTCCTACCGACTTGCATCTGACTATTCTAACTCATGCAACTCATGCTAGCTCACACCATTCCATCACATACTAGCTAAGCAGTCTCTACACTCACTCTCTGCTATTCTGATATTCAGTACCCATCGACTCACGTCGCTCACTCCATTGCAGCTCGTGCTGCTCACGCAATTTTGACGTATGCTAGCTGTCTTTACACCTGCTTGCCATCAATTCATATTCCGGCCCTTGCTGTTTCACGCTATAGCTCGGGCTGCTCATGTCATCCATTATAAGCTAGCTTAAGCCGTCGTAACCACGTGTCACACTATTCAGCCCCTCCCAGCTCCGCCCTCACCCGAGCTACACCATCTCGGCTCACCACCTTTCCTGATCAAGAATCCTACCATCGACGTCAGCTCATGACTTCTCAGCGATGTTCTCGCCATCTAGTCCTCATCTCCCCCTGCTCATGCTACATCATCGCATTCATTTGTCATTCTCTGCTCTCATGTCACGACTACTACTACTGTCTCCAAATTCGCCTGGTCTCATCCGTCCAGCGGTCAACCCGTACCCGCCCTGTGAACATCCCCAATATGCACCTCCACCCTCAGGTCCTCAGCTGTTCCACAGGTTCCAAGCCGACTGACAACTAGCCAACTCTCACGACGGCTCACCGGCTCTCATGATGACACGATGGCCGCCGGCTCACCCGGCTCTCAAGACCGCATGACAGCTCGCCTGGGTCTCACGACGGCTTGCCTGGCTCTCACGATGGCACGACAGCCCGCCTGGCTCTCACGACGGCACGTCAGCTCGCCTGGCTCTCACGACGGCGCGACAACTCATCTGGCTCTCACGACGGCTCGCCTGGCTCTCACGACTGCTTGCCCGGCTCTCACGTCGGGTCTCCTAACCCACAACGGGTCTCCCGACCTACAACGGGTCTCCCAACCCACAACGGGTCTCCTGACCCACGACGGGTCTCCCTCCCGACCCACGACGGATCTTTCTCTGCCTCTCTCTCTCCCGACCCACGACGGGTCTTCTTCTCTCCGCCTCTCTCCTGACCCACGACAGGTCTTCTTCCCGACCGACCCTCCCGACCCTCATCCCTCATCCATCCAACCCTCATTTCATAATTCAACATTCGAGCCTCGCTTCCTTCACCTACAGGTTCCTATGCTTGCCATCCGCACCTACGCTGAAGGACGCACATCAGCATTATCATGGTCACGTCCGTCAACCATCCGCGCTAGCGGGTGTGACCCCACTCCAGCGAAGGTCCAGCTCCTCTGTCAGGGGAGAAGACCTACATCACTCCTGACTCATTCTCCTCATCGCACCTTCATGACGCAGCTCCAGTTTCTCCAGCGTTCAATCCGAATCTTCGGCAGTAGTTGGATTCCGCATTGCTTCCAGAGCCCTCGAATCGCACAGTTAGCCTTCACCTTCATCGAAACTTCGTTCTACCTTTCCACCATTCTTTGGGGGTCTGACTAATCCAGGCATTCCCATTCTTTCTAACAATAATAGATCAGCCAACACCACATTCATCAGCTTCCCCTCTGCTCATCTGACATCACCATGATCTGCAATTTCATCACCCTCTCGCACCACTCGAGGAACATCTGCGTCTCCACCATCCAGGCTCAACTCTCAGGGATAAATCTCATATACAAGCTGACTTCTGGCGAAGACTGCCAGTCTCAATCTCATCCTCACGCTTCCATGCTGATTAAAGGATTGCAAAAACCGAACCTCAACTTTCTCCGAAACGCCTACCACTTACTTCGGACCTTCTCTACCATTCTCACTCTGCGCTCCGGCTACCTCTTGCCTTTCACGGACCTTACTCTCGAATGCATGTCCCTCCTAGCCTTTTCGGCTTTCTCCGCTGTTCTGAATTCGCTCCGACATCCAGCATCTTCGTTCCGTCCATCCACCCAAGACTGTCAGATCTCATTGTACACTCTCACAACTTATTCGTCTTTACTTGCCACAGGAGTAAAACGGATCAGTTGGGAAACGCCTTCCCTATCCACCTATTTTCGCCTCACGACTCTCCGCTAAGCCCATACGAAACCCTTCATTAAACAGCTTGCTTTTTGAAGCACTTCCAGTTCCTCCCACGATGATACGCTCTTTACAGAAACGGGCAAGATAGCTTCCAGATCCAGGCTTACTAAACATTTCAGAGAAATCTGGCGCTCTTCTGGCATAACACCCCATCCGTTCTCCATTACACCCACGGCCAGGGCAGAGGTACCCGACCGGAAAATTCGAACCCTTGGTCGTCGGGCCTCCAGCACCTACCTCATGTACGTTTGCCATGACCTCAACAATCTCCTCCAGGCCCATTCCACTTTATGCTCTAAAACTTTTGGGGGTCCTGTTTCGCTGGGCCAATCGAAGATTAAGATGGAGCCCCCACCCATTGTCTAACCCCAGCCATCACCACCTATTCTCCAGACATCCACTATCATTCAATAATAAATATCTTCACTGCATTATGTTGATGGCGTGGTCCTAGCTAGTGAAATAAATATTAAACAATTTTGGTCCCAAAACAGAGCCTTGGGGAACACCACAACCAATACCAAGAATATCAGACAGACGACCCTATTTGTACATATTGTGTTCTTTCAGTTAGATAACTTTGAAGCAATTTCCCAGCAATTCCTCTTATAACATGTTCATGTAATTTTTGAAGTAAGACTGCATGATTAATTGTGTCAAAAGCTTTCTTTAAATCAATAAAAATCCCAGTTGCGTATTTGTTGTGATCCAGTGCGCTTGTTATTTCATCGGTTGCATCAAGTATAGCCATTGAGGTAGTTCTTTTTGTTCTAAAGCCATACTGCCCTTCGTTAATGATTTGATGCCTGTCTATGAAGTTTTCTAAACGTGTATTGAAAAGTTTTTCTAGTATCTTTGAGAACTGAGGTAGCAGAAATAGGTCTGTAATTAGTAAAGTCATGTTTATCTTCACTTTTGTATATTGGAATTACTTTTGCTATTTTCATTTTATTGGAAAATTGTCCTGATTGAAAAGATAAGTTACAAATGTGTGTGAAAGGTTTTAGAATATTATTAATGACCAATTTAACTAATCTCATATTTATGTCATGAGTCAGTTGATGATTTACTTTTGTGCCTAACAACAATATTCAGTACTACTTTTTCATTTGTAGGAGAGAGAAACATGGTATAAGGGTTTCTGTCAATATTATTATTACATTGAGTGTCATTTACATTAATTTTTGCTGCCAACTCAGGACCGATATTTACAAAAAACCTATTGAAATAATTTGCTACATCTGACCTATTTTTAATTTTATGGTTTTTAACATTGAAGAACTCAGGATATGCTTCCTTATTAGTTTTTTGTTTAATCAAAGTATTTAATACATTATAACAGGAGAAATTCAATTTGTCAACTGGACAAAGTTTATTTGGTCGAAAACGTTTCGCCGCTCATCCGAGAGGCTTCGTCAGTTCTGGTTAGAGTGCTGGTTAGACACTGCTTATATCTCGCTGCAGGGAGGAGCTAACTATACTGCAATTTTTTCCGAAACTATCTCGCCTATTTCTTTCTGTCTTTTGTTTCTCTGGGGTCTAGTTTAGCATACCTATTCACCCCTACACGACTGTTTTTCACACCTCTTGCCCTGACCTGACTAGCCCTATTGTTTCTTTTGTTTGTTTTGATTTAGTGTTTTCTGTTTAAAGAAGGATTCTCTTTTTTGACAAAAATAGCCTCTTTAACTCCCCTCTCAAACCAGTTCTTTTCCCTGAAACAACCCAGAAACACTTTAAGACAAAAACTCGTCCACCCAAAGGACAAAACACCGAGCCACAAACAAAGCAATGTGGTCTACTCCATTCAGTGTAGACTGCAGTGAGCGCTACATTGGAGAAACAAAACAGCCACTTCACAAGAGGATGTACCGACACAGACGAGAGAGCCAGAGTGGACCGTCATCTGCAGTACATCTTCACCTAGAAGCCACGGGCCATTCATTTGAGGACAGTGAGGTTCAGATCTTGGCCAGGGAAAAGAATTGGTTTGAGAGGGGAGTTAAAGAGGCTATTTTTGTCAAAAAAGAGAATCCTTCTTTAAACAGAAATGGTGGAGTCAGACATTATTTGTCTCCCATCTATAATTCCATTCTTAAACCTAGATCTAACAAACAAAAGATACAATAGGGCTAGCCAGGTCAGGGCCAGAGGTGTGAAAAACAGTCGTGTAGGGATGAATAGGGATGCTAATCTAGACGCCAGAGAAACAAAAGACAGAAACCAACAGGCGAGATAGTTTCGGAAAGTAGTTAGCTAGCTAGCTCCTCCCTGCAGCGAGATACAAGCAAGTGTCTTACCAGCACTCTAACCCGAACTGACGAAGCCTCTCGGATGAGCGGCGAAACGTTTTCGACCAAACAAACTTTGTCCAGTTGACAAATTGAATTTCTTCTTTTATCATTAGAACACGTATATAACACTTGCGTTGAGTCCCTCTAGTGGTTTGTACGGTTGTGTGCATGTGTCTAGTTTGCTTTTGGCTTTGCATCATTTTGTATTTATTTTTTTCTTCTTCTTTTTTTATTTCTCAGGATTGGCCCGAGCTCTTTACTCCTACCAAGCGCAGAGTGCAGAGGAGCTGTCATTCCAGGAGGGGGCGCTCATCCACCTCATCCGCTGTAAACATGGAGAGGTACTGCATGCTTATAGGCTGTGTTCACTTTCTAATTCCATAATGTCATCGTTTCAGGTGGAGCTCAGGGGCCTGTATGACTCTATGGGAGAATCACTTACACTGGTCGACAAGCAAAATGCTTCCGGAACTAAAGTAGTGACATTTTTCTTGGTTTAGGTCACTAATAAAGAAAAAGTAAGTCAGAAGTGCTGCTATAGTTTCCAAGATATAGTATTGAGTCAAAATAGGAAATTTATGCAAAATAAGGCAAAAACGTTTAGTTTATCAGAAGGTCCAGTGTGTCTACAAGCAACAGTTCTATCTGAAAGCCTGTCTGCACATTCACATACATTCACTTTAATATGTCTACACTTTTAACATCAAATATCAAAATATTTGATGTTAAAACTGTATTTCACATAATTTCACATAAGAGAGATGCCTCGAAATTGTGTGCCCCTGATGTCTTAAGATATTTCTTGTTTATTTCTTGACGGATAAAGAAGTGCAAGTTAAATATTTTCAAAATATAAATATTATTTTTAAGCAAAAATGCATAAATCTATTGTATAAACAGATGCGATTTTGATGTAAAACAATATCATTAAATATCTTGAATACATTCGCTAACCAGCACAGTTATCAATTGATTTTCCGTTCATCTTATCAATATAAATGAGATTTAGCCACTTTTATCTCAGAAGCCGATCAAGTCCAAAAATTTGTAGACCAGAGTTATCAGTGTTTGTGAGGAACTGTCTCCAGAAATGTTTTTTTTTTTTTTTTACCACTACCACTTTACCACTTTCAATTTACAACAATCAGGACTTTGGGGTTGAAGAATTGCACCACTTTCTGATGCTATATAGAAAAAAAAAGTGATTTTGTTTATTAATTCTGACAAAATGTTGAACTTTGTGCCACTTTTTATGTCATACATAATTTCATCAAAGATATCTGCTGTCTGTGAGCTTCTTCTGGATCCATGTTTAGCTGTTTGGATAAACTAGCGCAGCATCGAGCAAGACCATTTACACGACTGAACTAAAGGGAAAAGGAGATGTTAAGGTGAAAACTACCACTATATGACATCACAAGGTGGAACATTTGGAGCATTGGAGATGTAGACAGACGAATAATAAAGAGTTACTCAAACATGTGTGAATGAAACAAAACACCACTCCAGGTGTGTTTGTAACGAGGTAACAACATTATAACCTGGCTTAAAGCTCAATGTCAAGAGTCAGTGTTGCGTAATATGGGCCCTTTAAGAAACCAAAAGCTTCACTGGAGATAACGACTGTCACACTGTCACTGCACTGCTCAAGTAGAAGCACTTTTATTTTATTTATTGATTTATTTATGAGACAGGGACAGTGCACAATGTACATTCATCTTAACAGGAGAGATGCATTGTGCCAGGTTGTACCACTAGAGCTAATTTCCACCTTTGTGCATGTTTTTTACTTCTTTTTTTTTTTTAATATTCATGTCAAACGTTTTTATTGGTGCTACAAACTCCAAGTAAAAACCTAACTGTCACTCCTGTGATTGTAGCCTACACTTCCATTGTTCATGTGGCGCTTACAGGCTACAGCATTTAGAGCAGGGGTGTCAAAAATGCGGCCCGGGGGCTGAATCCGGCCCTCCAAGACCTTTAATCTGGCCCTCGGCTGATTTTCTATTCAAATATTTTAATAAAATTTTAATTTTCAATTAAAATATTGGTAATTTTCTGTGCCGCTTTTCTGCTTTGCATGTTCAGGACTACCTGGCTTTGTGAGCAGGTTTTCTCAGTAATGAACATGAATAAAACAAAGCTGCGCTCAAAGCGAACACACAAGCACTTGAATTACATTCTGAAGTTGGCAGCTCCTCGGGACACGGTGCAGCTCCTCGGGACACGGTGCAGCTCCTCGGGACACGGTGCAGCTCCTCGGGACACGCTGCAGCTCCTCGGGACACGGTGCAGCTCCTCGGGACACGATGAAGCTCCTCGGGACACGGTGAAGCTCCTCGCGACACGGTGCAGCTCCCCGGGATACGGTGCAGCTCCTCGGGACACGGTGCCTGATATTGTTGCACTTGTGGAGGATAAAAGATACCAAGTTTCAGGAGCAAAAAGAAAGCATGACTAAATTCTGTGAAATGCAGACAAGTTAATTTTAAAACATTGTGTTGAAATGGCAGTTTTCTTAAAGTTTCAGGTTGTTCATAATATTATGATAAACGTCCATCAAATAAAAAAGACTTCTGTAATAGATTTGTGTTTCTCTGCACAAATATTTGGACTTATTGCTATTTTTGGGGTATATTTGCCATGAGTTTTCGGCCCCCGGACCAAAAGTTTGACACTCCTGATTTAGAGGAATGGCAAGAGGCCGTTCATTTTGTATCTGTGCAAATACAGAGATAAAAATAAAATAATATAATAATAGTAATATAATAATAAATAGAAATGTCCCTCTAAACGCCACTATGACGCCACTTAAGAAGAAGAAGAGCGCCTGCTAGATTTGGGACAGTGTGTTTACATTTCTAATCTTTTTAATTTCTTTTGTCCCTTTTTCCACTAAGTTCATATTGTGGTGTCTCCCTCTGCATGTCCACACTTCTGCCAGCAGAGGGCGCTGTTGTTATAGGTTGACCTGCTCACGCGCCACAGGAAGGGCTGGTCACGTGATGAAAAGTGAAAGTGAAAGTGTTTGGAGCAGAGGTTTCGTCTGAGTCGAGGTGAGTCGCACTTTTGGGTTTTAAATTTGAGTCGAAGTGACTTTGAGATTCATTGACATCCACTTGTGTAGAAAACATGTGTTCTTCAAAGGGATTTCATCTGTTTTATGATTCAGTGTCAGAGTGGCAGCCTTTGTTTGACGCAGATGGGAGTGGTGCCTTTTTTCCCCTCTGTCTCGATCACAGGCTGTATAAAGAGGATTCTTTTATGTTGCCTCTAGTCTCTGGTCTAGATCGACTCTGCTTCGGCTGTCAGTGGCCGAGCCTTCACGTGCTGTGCGACTTTTCTTTTGCAAAGCGTCGTGTTTTCCAAAACCTTGGAAAACTTTGTCCATTAGTGATGGGCGGGTCGATATCAAAGTATCGATATATCGATCCTGATGGGGTATTTAATATGGATCGATCCTGGTATTAAATTATCGATACCAAGTCATGTTTTCTTACTGACTTAACTTTCAGTTTATTTAGTTCAAATTCATATGTGTTTTGTTCATTATTCAACCATTGCCAGTTGTCAGGCACTACTTTTCCTTCCGCGTTCTCACCAAACGGGGTAGTACATCATCCCGCGATAGACTCACTGCTGTGAGATTTTAGTCAAAGCGCGCGGCGCGCGGCTGCGGGAGCCATGGGAGACCGCAAGAGAAGTGTGGTGTGGAATTACTTCCACACCGTGGACGACAATATTGCGAAGTGCAGTGTGCCAAAAAATGATCCGATATTGTGGCAATACCACAAATTTAAATAAATACTTGATCATAAATCATAAACCTCAACATGACGAAATGCTACTGACCAAACGGCGACAGGAGGCTAGTCAGGCAGCTCCCTCCAGCACAGCAACAACAGCAGTACGACAGAGGTCAGCTGCCGAGGCGTTTGAGAGAGGGAGAATCCAGGTAACCATCAACCATGTAAAAGACTAAGAGTAGTGCATGTGAGAAGAATGTATGTATGTGAGAGGAGAATAGTGATACTTCATGTGTTGTCTTTTTTCATAGGCTGCAAGTGCCCAACTTACAATAGATTTATTTATTTTATTTATTTATTTATTTGATAGGGACAATGAACATAAGTATAAAATAAATGTAAATATTAGTGCTGTCAGTTTAACGCGTTAATTAATTAATTACACTACTAATTAATGCGTTATAAAAATTAAAACAATTAATTATGAGCGGCAATACTATGTGGGCGCATATTAAATTTGTCCCATTGAAGGACCTGTAGGCGACTTGGCAGTGGAGTGACACTTCCACCTGCGTCGCTAATCAAACAAGGAAAAGAGGAAACTGAGGATGGGCTCGGGGGAGGAGGCGAGAAAATCATTGCTCGGGCCTTTGAAAGGCAAGTTTATTTATTTAAAATTTATTTAAAAAAAAAACAAGACGGGACTATCAACAAGAACGCGGTGATTTGTAGCTTTTGTCAAAAAGAATTTTCCTATTACCGAAGCTGCTCCAGCCTGACATATCATTTGAACGCTAAATATGTCCGGGCAAGTACCAGTGTTAGCGGCGACAGTGCTAATGTGAGCACACTTCGCCAAACCACGCTAACAGGAGCTGGCAAACGAATGAGCAAAGCGACTTCAGGAAAGCTGACAAACTCGATCGCAAAGTGGGTTGCTGCTGATTGCAGGCCAATTTCAATCGTGGAAGACGAGGGACTAAAGGAGGCGTTTCAGATCGCGTCATCTGACCCAAAATTCCAGCTACCTTCCAGAACTACGGTGATGAAAAGAATTCACCAGCTGTACAACAATGAAAGGAATGCAAAAGAATTGTTGGCGGGGGCCTGCCGTGTCGCCCTTACGGGCGATCACTGGACTTCGGTGAGCAATCACAACTACTTGGGGGTCACAGCGCACCTAATCGATAGTGAGTGGAAACTTAAAGGAAAAGTAACGTTATTTTACAATCTGAGCCTTCTTTCGGTAATTAAACAAGTCGTTTGACTCACCCATATCATGTTAGTGTCATTTGGAGCTGTTTGAAGAAAGTTACGTTGTGGCGTTTCTGTTAGCATTTGTTAGCATTTGTATTCGGGGCATTACTTTGCGGTCTCCAAATAACACAAACTTTAGCACTTTTCAAATCATAGAAGCCCGATGTCTTAATGAAAAATTTCGTTTGAAGCAAAAGTGGCCTGTAATCCGAGGTTTATCCATAGTTTTCAGCTTTGCGTTTCCTATTTGGGTCCCCGGAGCAGTCCGCGCATGCGCACTGGCGTCCTCATCTACTCGAAACTATGGCTAAATCTCGGATTACAGGCTACTTTTGCTTCAAACGAAATTTTTCATTAAGACATCGGGCTTCTATGATTTGAAAAGTGCTAAAGTTTGTGTTATTTGGAGACCGCAAAGTAATGCCCCGAGCAAATGATACAGCACCATGTTAAGGATACGGGATCATTACTAGAACAGAACGGCTCAACATAAGTTCTGCGATACTGCTCCAATTGACAGAAAAATGCTATGGGTGAGTAAAACTACTTGTTTTATTACCGAAAGAAGGCTTAGATTGTAAAATAACGTTACTTTGCCTTTAAGTCTTTTGCGTTAACCATGAGCAAAACGGTGACCCGCCACCATGCCGATGCATGCACCGAGCAGTTCGATGCTGTGATAAAGGAATGGGAAATACAAAAAAAAATAGTAAAGGAAACACTGGGAGCCACAAAACCCTTTTGAAATTTAAAATGAAATAACACTGCATATAACGTTCTTTTTTTTTTTACCTTTGTACCATAGTTAGTTCATTTTGAAAATGAACAAACTAAAATAAAATACATTTTAATTAAATACAGTGGTCCCTCGCTGTTTCGCTGATTCTTTTTTTATAGTGTATCAACATGATCCCAGTCCATCACTGCTCTGAAGTGCTGTATGTTTGCAAGTATTCTCCCCAACAAAAACCACAACAGCGCAGTGGCGCCAGGCGCCTCGGTCAGAGGGACTGTGAAATACACGCATATATATACATGCAATATAAAGCTGACTACTTAATGGATTTCGCCTATCGTGCGTTATTTTTACAATGTAACTCCTGCGATAAATGAGGGACTGCTGTACTGAGCTGCATCAGAGGGAACAAAGAGCCGCATGTGGCTCCGGAGCCACAGGTTGTCGACCCCTGGTCTAATGCCTTTCTCTGATCTCTCTGGGCCGGTCAGAAAATATTAGAATGAAGTGAGTATTGAAGATCACTTTATGCCACAGACAATGGCCCGACAGCAGGATAATCCCAGAGTAAACATTTCCTAAATGAAACATATTGTGAATAAAACTGTTAGAGATAAAGAGCACAATGAAACATTTTGGAGAGTTAGTATCTAAAATGTGTCATAATTATGTGATCTACAGCTGATACAGTTTGTCATCTCAGTAATTATTGTAACAAGATTTGTACCATATGCATTTAAATAAAAGTTCATAACACACAAACAATAGCCAACAAGATTAGATTAGTTTATCATTTGTCTGTTCCAACAACAGTAGATGTGGTAAAAGTCATATAGCCTCCATTCAGAATGTCTGATTTACCAGCCTAACTCCTGGGGGAAGAAGCTGTGGAGCATTAGTTGCAGTAATTCTATAGAGCAACTTTGGCCGTGGACATGGCCCAGAATCAGAGCTCTGCACTAAAGAAACGGTGTCGGTAGAAGTTAAAACTTGATGAAATCAAAGTCTTTTACATAAAGCTGACAGTAACAAAGTCTTCTAAGTAACAGCACATGTTTTCTCTCCACATACAGATCCCAACACACTGACATGGCAAATGAAAAGCTGCTCCACCGCACTGCACAAGGTGAGTGTGTATTACAATGTTTATGAGGACACACAAAACACATGCTACCTGATACATCTGTGTTCCTCTCACAGCAGGTGAAGAGCTCCAGGAGGTTCTGCAGGACCATAAGCTGAGCCTAAGCTCAGAGGGTGAGAGGGTGACAGAGGGAACTGAAGGAGCAGGAAGTAGAATTCCTCTGAACAGCATCTACACTGAGCTGTACATCACAAAGGGCCTCAGTGAAGAGGTCACAGCCCGACATGAGGAGAAGAGGCTGGAGGAACTCTCCAAGAAGACTGTTCAGGAAACCTCCATCAGGTGTCAGGACATCTTTAAAGCACTGCCCACTGAGGAGCAGCAGGGGGAGCCACAGCAGAAGAAGCAGACATCCATCCGAGTGGTGCTGACCTGCGGTGTCGCCGGAGTGGGGAAGACCTTCTCAGTCCTGAAGTTCTCTCTGGACTGGGCCCAGGGCTCAGAGAACCAGGAGCTGGACCTGGTGCTGCCCCTGTCCTTCAGAGAGCTGAACCTGGTCAGAGGGGGGCGCTACAGTCTGATGGAGCTGATACAGGTGTTCCATCCAGTGCTGAAAAAACAGGTGACACTCATTTATCTGCTCTTTT
Source organism: Paratrypauchen microcephalus (assembly GCA_036785185.1). Lineage (NCBI taxonomy): Eukaryota > Metazoa > Chordata > Actinopteri > Gobiiformes > Gobiidae > Paratrypauchen > Paratrypauchen microcephalus. Next base: position 573,624 of record JAVJIX010000103.1, on the reverse strand, counting down.
ATTTATGTATTTATTTCATCTCAGCTGCTTCATTTAAGGTCCTGTCTACTAGAATCACATCCAAAGGAATGAATTAAAGTAGGGACATTAAATACAAATGGACTAAATAACCCAATTAAGAGAAAACGTATTATCCAAAAAATGAAAAAGGAAGGAGTAGAGATATGTTTTCTCCAGGAAACTCAAGTCTTTGCCTCTTCCTTTACTTCAGCTGTAGCGATTTGAATTGTATGTTTAAGAAAGCAAAAGATAAAGAGGGGAAGATTTGTGCTGGTGAGAGGTGAAATTGAAGGACAATATTTAACTCTCATAATGTTTATAATCTTCCAGGGGAGCAAACAGAATGTCTGAAGAAAATCCTTCAACTTCTAGTAACTAAGAAAAAAGGCATTGCAATAATGGGAGGTGATTTCAACCTTGTGATGAACCCAAGGGGAGACACACAAAGTCAAGTTAAGCATAAATCAAATCAAGCAGCGAAATGAATAAAAACATTTGGGCAAGACTTAGGGCTAATAGACGTAGTATGGCATTGCTGACCCCCTCAAGAGAAAGCATTTACATTCAACTCTGAAGCACATAAGGTATATTCCCGGCTTGATTACCTTTTCACCTTTAAGTGAAATGTTAAAAGTCACAAAATGCCAAATCCACCCAATAAATATTGCAGAGCATGCTTAAGTGACATTGGAAGTAAACTGAAAAGAAATCTTGAATTAATTCATTAACATAGGTCATTGATTATATTTTATTGGTAATATTTCTCCACATTTGTTGAGTGGTGCCCCAAAACTCTACTTCTAGTCAGTGAGCTGAAGTGTTGTTCTGTGAATCCCCTTTTCAAACCGTGCATGTTTGTATCTGTGTCTGGATTGTTTTGTTGTTGTGGGAATTGTATGTGCAGGTTTGAAATAAATGACCAACTAAAACTTAACAAAGAAATATAATTTACTCAAACACACTTTTTGCCAATATCTCCAAGTGAGAAGTTACTTCAATAAAAACAGGACACACGCCATCTGCTCAGAAATGATAGAATAAATTCATATAAAAAAGAAAACCAAGGAGTGATTGGAGAGCTGTATAAAATACTCCAGGAATTCCATAACCAAGAATGCTCCAACACCAACGAGAAATGGGGAAAAAGGGTTTCAGAAGTACTTAACCACGAGGAGTGCTGCCAAAGTATAAAAGCCATCTTTTCCCACATACAATTGCCATACTGGCAGGAGTTTGCCTGGAAATTCCATTTAAGGCTTTTTAGAACACCCCAAACAATTTCTGTACTTTTCGTACTATAGAGCGCACCTGATTATAAGCCGCACCAACCAAAAAAGAAAAAAAAAAGATTTGTACAAATATAAGCTGCACCTCACTATAAGCCGCAGGTGTCCACATTGTTACTTGAGATATTTACACAGAAAGATGGTACACAAAAGGTTTTTTTTTTATTTTAATTAACGTAAATACCAGTACATTCAAACAGCACCTACGGCAGAAACACGGCAGTAAAGTAACTGTAAAATGGCCAGCCTGTAGCCTCATGCCAGCACAGAACCACGCAGAATAAAATACCAAAACAGTGGGCTACACACAAAGCACATCAGGTAACAGTGGCAGACGTCAGCCCAGGGCTCTCAAGTTTTGAAGATTGCTAGGAGTGAGATTCATATTATTTCATGAGTCCATATTATCATTCAATAATGCACAGGATAATATGTTATCACACACAGTCTTGGTTTAGTCTTGGTTTAGTCCTGGTTTAGACCTGTTTTAGACCTGTTTTAGTCCTGGTTTAGACCTGGTTTAGTCCCGGTTTAGTCCCGGTTTAGTCCTGGTTTAGACCCGGTTTAGATCTGGTTTAGTCTTGGCTTAGTCCTGGTTTAGACCTGGTTTAGTCCTAGTTTAGACCTGGTTTAGTGCTGGTTTAGACCCGGTTTAGACTCGGTTTAGTCTTGGCTTAGTCCTGGTTTAGACCTGGTTTAGACCTGGTTTAGTCCTGGCTTAGTCTTGGTTTAGACCTGGTTTAGTTTTGGTTAAGTCCTGGTTTAGTCCTGGTTTAGTCCTGGTTTAGTCCTGGTTTAGTCCTGGTTTAGTCCCGGTTTAGTCCCGGTTTAGTCCTGGTTTAGACACGGTTTAGATCTGGTTTAGTCTTGGCTTAGTCCTGGTTTAGACCTGATTTAGTCCTGGTTTAGTGCTAGTTTAGACCCGGTTTAGATCTGGTTTAGTCTTGGCTTAGTCCTGGTTTAGATCTGGTTTAGTCCTGGCTTAGTCTTGGTTTAGACCTGGTTTAGTTTTGGTTTAGTCCCGGTTTAGTCCTGGTTTAGACCCGGTTTAGATCTGGTTTAGTCTTGGCTTAGTCCTGGTTTAGACCTGGTTTAGTCCTAGTTTAGACCTGGTTTAGTGCTGGTTTAGACCCGGTTTAGATCTGGTTTAGTCTTGGCTTAGTCCTGGTTTAGACCTGGTTTAGTCCTGGCTTAGTCTTGGTTTAGACCTGGTTTAGTTTTGGTTAAGTCCTGGTTTAGTCCCGGTTTAGTCCTGGTTTAGACACGGTTTAGATCTGGTTTAGTCTTGGCTCAGTCCTGGTTTAGACCTGGTTTAGTCCTAGTTTAGACCTGAGTTAGTCCTGGTTTAGTGCTAGTTTAGACCCGGTTTAGATCTGGTTTAGTCTTGGCTTAGTCCTGGTTTAGATCTGGTTTAGTCCTGGCTTAGTCTTGGTTTAGACCTGGTTTAGTTTTGGTTAAGTCCTGGTTTAGTCCTGGTTTAGTCCCGGTTTAGTCCTGGTTTAGACCCGGTTTAGATCTGGTTTAGTCTTGGCTTAGACCTGGTTTAGTCCTAGTTTAGACCTGGTTTAGTCCTGGTTTAGTGCTGGTTTAGACCCGGTTTAGATCTGGTTTAGTCTTGGCTTAGTCCTGGTTTAGACCTGGTTTAGTCCTGGTTTAGACCTGGTTTAGTGCCGGGTTAGTCCCGGTTTAGTCCTGGTTTAGACCTGGTTTAGTCTTGGCTTAATCCTGGTTTAGTCCCAGTTGAATCCTGGTTTAGACCCGGTTTAGACCTGGTTTAGTCTTTGTTTAGTCCTGGTTTAGTTCTGGTTTAGTCCTGGTTTAGTCCCAGTTGAATCCTGGTTTAGACCCGGTTTAGACCTGGTTTAGTCTTGGTTTAGTCCTGGTTTAGTTCTGGTTTAGTCCTGGTTTAGTTCTGGTTTAGTCCTGGCTAGGTCCTGGTTTAGTCTTGGTCTAGTCCTGGTTTAGTCCTGGTTTAGTCCTGGTTCAGTCCTGGTTTAGTCCTGGTTTAGTCCTGGTTTAGTCCTGGTTTAGTCCTGGTTTAGTCCTGGTTCAGTCCTGGTTTAGTCCTGGTTCAGTCCTGGTTTAGTCCTGGTTTAGTGCCGAAATAGATGCAGAAATAATCTGATATGACTCACCCATAAGAACGCGGTCACTCATATCCATGTATGCACGTGTCATGGTCTTTAATAATCCGGAGCTCCGGAGAAAAGGACATATCCCGAACTTATCCCGTGTCCCGAGACGAGAGTTCCTTCTTACGTAGCAAGTTAAAGATTCTTCTTCTCTTGGAAATGCCGCGTAAACATTCACGCGGCTTGCGCCTCACAGCTGATGGGCGAACAGGCCGATCAGCTGTGAGGATCGGCCTCACAGCTGATCGCTCAACTCCAGTACTGGTGCGAGTGACTTTTTTTCGCTGAAAACGCGTGGTGCCTGCATTAACTTACCGATATTCTGGGCACAGAAGCGCTGTGAACAGTGGCTACAGTTTTGAATTGCTTAAAAAAAATTTCAGCGTGAGAAATACCATGTGTGAGCGTGTGAACACGTCGAATTGCGTGTGTCACACTCTCAAAGCGTGAGACTTGAGAGCCCTGCGTCAGCCCCATGCATTAAACAACTGCATTAATATCGTGGAAATCAATGCTCAACCCAGCCATAATTAAAAACAAAAAGTGTCTTACTTTCATGTGAAGTGTGATCCGCAACCCGCGAGTCCGCAACCCGATCGATAACGTCATCTCTGTCCAGGTTCCACACATTTTTCGCCCCCCGACAGCAGTGCTCTCTTCAATTTTTCCCTCTTTTTCTCCGCTCCCCCCTTGTGTCGTTTAGTGCCTCGATTCATTTGACTAAACTACCGTATAATGCTAAGTATCCGACCGTCTATCTCCTCTTCTACTTTGACTAACTTGACCACACTACCACAATCTTCACTGTTCTATTAACTTTCATGAGAAACGCAACTAGTGCCGTGACTGGTCAATTCTCCGGGCGTGGGAATTTCCCATAAGGCATTGCTTTACTTAAGTTGTCGCAAACAAATACAAAATACAGATATATTTGTTTTATTTCAAACTGTGCACATTTTTAACATCGTAGGAAGAAATATCCCGGCAAAATAAAATAAAGTAATACCTTAAACACATCATCACGGCGCTACCGTCACTGTAATATATATGTAGCTGTAAGTGGTATAAATACCGAACGGGTCCTTTCACTTACAGCAGTAGGGCGGAAAACGCTGACACGTGCAGTGGAGCTAGGTTTACGCGCTACACTCGCTGTTTTGATAAAGAATTAATCCATACATAAGCCACACCTGATCATAAGCCGCAGGGTCCGAAGTGTGAGAAAAAAGTAGCGGTTTATAGTCCAAAAAGTATGGTTCTCAGTTTTCCAAAAACAAAGACATGGTGGAATGTTGGAGAGAATGTGGTGAAAAAGAAGCAGACTATGTACATATCGTTTTGCTTGCCCAATATGAAAAACAAACAAACTACTAGACAGAAGTTCTACTAAAAATGAAGCAAACACGAGGAAATAAAGGTTGATTTGAAGAAGAAAATGGACTATTACAGACACCTCCCAGATAAACGAACAGAAGAGAACAATACCTTTTTTATGTTTGGAGTAACAGATTTAAAACAGATCAGCAAAAACTGGAGGACAGTTAAAGCGCCTCATGTAAAAATCTTATAAGATTAAATATAAAGAAGAACTGAAAAGAAAATTGGTTCTCTTTAACCTAAATAAATTACAAACAGAAAAGGAAAACAATAATGCAAAAATATGAGTATAAAAATACTGTATGTTGATAGGATTAAGCATATGCACAAAAACAAACTAAAAGAGAAACTAAAGGAAATCAAACACATGTTTTGAATTAGTTGAATACTTCCCTAAATGTGTAAAACAATACGGGTTAAGGGAGAAAATCAAAATAATAACTAAATAATATAAAATAAATCAATTATAAACATGAATAGAACATAATTATTATTATAATAGAATAGTAAGTAATATTGTAAAATAATGTATACAAAACAAAACAACCAGCAGCTTTATTATTATTATTTTATTTTTATTTTTTTCTGTGAGTGATTTTTTTTCTGTGTGAGAAAATGTGACATAGAAAAGTATAAAAAATAAAAGAAATGTGTCCAAGTGACTAATGAGAGAGTAATTTTTAGAATTGATTAGACATTGAGTGTAATCCTTTGTCCGTGAGTGTGTGTGTTTCCATGTGTGGATAAACCTGATCACATTGAAATGTCTCCTCTTGTTCCATGCTCTTCTTGTGTCCACAGACGCTCACAGCACACACTCTGTCCGGCTCTAAACTCCTGTTCATCTTCGACGGCCTCGACGAGAGCAGACTGTCTCTGGACTTTAACTGTGAGGTCATCTCTGAGGTCACACAGAGGTCAAAGGTCAGCGTGCTGTTAGTAAACCTCATCAAAGGCGCTCTGCTTCCTACTGCCCTTATATGGATCACCTCCAGACCAGCAGCAGCCAATCAGATCCCAGCGCAGTATGTGCACAGGGTGACAGAGGTCAGGGGCTTCATCACTGACCATCAGAAGGAGCAGTACTTCAGGAAGAGGTTCACAGATGAAGAACAGTGTAAGAAGGTCCTGTCCCACATCAGAACCTCCCGCAGCCTCCACGTCATGTGCCAGATCCCAGTCGTCTGCTGGATCACAGCCACAGTCCTGGACCACATGTTGAAAACCAATCAGAGCGGAGCGATGCCCCAGACACTCAGCGACATGTACGCCCACTTCCTGTTGGTGCAGACCAACAGGAAGAGGAAGTACCAACCTCAATCTCAGACCAGACCAGACGACAACCAACCAAAATCTGAGGCCGGTCCGGAGACAGCAGCAAGAACACTGGTGCTGACAAAGACAGAAACAGATGTCCTCCTGAAACTGGGCAGACTGGCCTTTGAACATCTGCAGACAGGAAACATCATGTTCTACGAGGAAGACCTGAAGCAGGTGGGTCTGGACGTGACCGAGACCTCGGTCTACTCAGGACTCTTTAAGCGAGAGAGTGTCCTCTTCAACAAATCAGTCTACTGCTTTGTCCACCTGAGCGTCCAGGAGTTTATGGCAGCGGTTTACCTGCTCCACTGCTTTGGAAGTGACACACATGTCGTTCAGAGGTTTCTTGACAGACATGTCGGTCAGAGGCTTGTCAGACTTTTCGTTCAGGGGTGTCTGGGTGAAAAGACAATTAAAAAATTAAGTGCAAGTAAGTTTCTCAAACGATCTCTTTCCAAATCCTTTGGGAGTTCAAACGGCCACCTGGACCTGTTTGTGCGCTTCCTTCATGGCCTCAGTCTGGACTCCAACCAGAGACTTTTAGGAGGTCTGCTGAGTCCAGTAAACCAATCAGAAATCCCCAAAGTCATTCAAAACCTGACAGAAATGAGCTCAAGGGAAATCACTCCAGACAAAAGCATCAACATCTTCCACTGTCTGATGGAAATGAAGGACCAGTCGCTCCTGCAGCAGATCCAGGACCTCCTGAAGTCTACAGGAGGATCACAGAAGGAACTGTCTGAGTTTGAGTGCTCGGCTCTGGCCTACATGCTGCAGATGTCAGAGCAGGTCCTGGAGGAGCTGAACCTACGGAAGTACAACACGTCTGATGGAGGTCGACACAGACTGATCCCAGCGGTGAGGAACTGCAGGAAGGCTCGGTCAGTCGTCATTCACAAACAGCAGCTTCACAGACGTGTGTTAGGACTAATCAAACACATTTAAATTAAACATCTCCCTACAGGTTTGTTCGCTGTGAACTCTCAGAGACTCACTGTGAACTGGTGGCCTCAGCACTGAAGTCCAGCCCCTCCCATCTGAAAGAACTCGATCTGAGTGTAAATCGCCTGAGTGACTCAAGAGTGTCTGTGCTGTGTGCTGGACTGAAGAGTCCTCACTGTGAACTCTCCACTCTCAGGTCAGTCTCCTCTGTTTAAGCACAAAGCGCACTATTAAACACACTGTTAAGTGTGTTTAATAGTGGGATAATGGGATACAGATCATTTAAATAGAATCACCAAAGCATTGTTCTAGTGTCATTATCATTTCTCATTAAGAGCACCATCATCTCTTCACTTATTTATTCTTTTATTCTGAAACATCTTTTTAGCTTTCCTTTTCAGAAATTATGCATTGTTACTGTGAGCGAGGTCACCTCTCCACAGATCTGACCTGTAATTTGGCCTAGTGGTGTCATCTGCTTATTTCCAAGGAGAGAGACGTGTGTTTAATACTGTGTGCTTTAACTGTATGTTTTAATTGTATTTAACTTTGTTTATGTTTTGTATTTGTGTATTGTTTAAGGCGACCTTGAGTGTCCAGAAAGACTCCTAATAAATGAAACGTATTATTATTATTATTATTATTATTATTATTAACAGAGATTAACTGATATATTACTGCTACTGCTACTACTACTACTGCTACTGCTACTGCTACTACTACTACTGCTACTACTACTACTACTGCTACTACTACTAGTAGAAGTAGAAGATTGGTAGGAGTGAGATTTCTGCGGGGGGACTTTTTTTTCGCAGTGCCTGCATTAACTTACCGATTTTCTGGGCACAGAAGCGCTGTGAACAGCATTAGTCGAGTTGTAAAATGAAATTTTTCATTTATGTGACATATTTTCCGGGGGGGGGCAGAATTAGAAGGTACTTTGTTGAAATGGAAATGCTTTTATAAGAAAAAGTCCATATAATCATTCAATAATTCAATAATACACAATACTACTACTACTAATACTACTACTACTACTGCTACTACTACTAGTACAAATAGTACAATTTACTTTCTTACTTTTCCTTTTGTTTTCACCAGTTCATTTAATGATGTCAGTTTTGGACCTCCAGAATTATTGGTGTTTTGTTGCTTAAAAAAAAAACCAAACAAACCTTTAAAAACATGTATTCTTACTGTGAGTGGGCACGCCTCTCCACAGATCTGACCTGTTACTTCCCCTGGAGGTGTTAGCTGCCTGTCTCCATGGCGATAGATTAGTTTAATTCCTGGAACGCACTCATGAAGAAGTCAACTATTCCATGAAAAGAAAAGTGTTGTGGATTTATTTGTCAAAGCAGAAAAGACGTGACACCATGTTCAGTAATGCTTTTCATATGTTTGTATTATTAATAATGATATATGATCACGTCTTTATATCACTGAAGAAAATAAAGAGGATAAACGATCATAGTGAAACTCACTTATGTCTCTGACACAAAAACCCAAGAGCAGATTTAAACCACAAAAACTATTCTAAGGCCTAGTCCCCACGACAACGTTCCTGTTTTTTTTTTTTACCCGGGGTGAAAAAAAGTGTCGTCCACACACGTGTTGGATCAGAAAACATTCGCGTCAAGATGAGCACGGAGCGCTGAGTGAAAACGATGTAGTACATATGTCACACCGATAAGTGGCGCTGTAAACCGGAAAGAGCCAGAGCCGCCGGAAACGCAAGACTACAAAGAGCACATGCGCAGAAAGTCCTTTCTCTTTCGTAAACAAGCAAACACGTGTACTTTAGGGACCGTCAACAAAAGCGAATTTATTTTGTCCCCCTGCTCCACCAATGTAGCAGCGACTCCCTCCAGTAATGTGAAAATGCTGACGGTCCCTAACATAGACAGACGCCACAGAACAAAGATTTGCGCTGCGTGAGCAGAGTTTTTGCCTATAAATCGATAGTTTGTATTACTTGCTATCGTTTTATTAGATAGACATTAACAAGTAGAACTCTCGTTAACCTTGGTCGTGTTATTTAGGCAAAATGCTTGTTTGGATCTTACTACGGGAATGTTAAACATACTCGGACATTATGTTGGCTTTTCGGCGAGAATATACAACCGGGGACCATCACAACGGGCAGCTATATATTTTTGTGTGTGATACTGCATGTGCCTGTTTGTAAAAGGTAAATTTTCATTCAATAAAAAAGACAAGAAATGGTTGCTCTTTTTCTTTATTTACAGCACACAACACACTCATATTGGTATGGGCTCCTCATTGTCCACTATCTGCCTTTTCAGCGATGGGATCTTTCCAGTTTTAAAATACGTGTTTAGCTTTGAATTGGCAAACACTCGTGTGTCGTGCGTACTGCCAGGCCACAACGTGTGTAATTGTGCATGCGTCTCCGCTGGGGTTGCACTGCATAGTATAAATAAACTTAGAAATGTCCGCATAACAAACTCGACTCCATTGTCCGCCATAGTTGTTGTTATCTGGTCGTTACCAGCGGAAGGCGCAGGGTTACCTTCTGGTCACCAGTCACGTGATGATTACGGCAGCGCGACGTCATCATTTTCCCAACAGTCGCGTTTTTCACCGCCCACACGGCAACACGACCTCTGGCGTTCTCCAACTTCTCCACTCTGGAACCCGTTTTTGAAAAACACCGTTCTCACCCCCAAAAACGGCGGCGCCGTCTGGACGACAGGCCCAAACGCACACAAACTTCCCGTTTCCTCCAAAAAACGTTGTCGTGGGGACAGGCCCTAAATCTACAATATTGTTCAAAACATGAGCTGCAACAAATAAACAGCAGAAACACTTTAGTTCTTAGTTTGCATCTGTAATGAGACAAAGAAGTCGTAGTAGTTCAAAAATCTAGTTCCAGCTTTCATATATTGATTGATATAGTAATTATGGTGGCAGGCCTATTTCTATGGACGTGAACCACATCATGGATTCTTTATTCAGATGTGTTCAAGGTTTGAACTAAAGTCATGTTTTGTTGAAATGACTTGAAGCTGTGGGGACTTGGTGCAGTGAATGACAAATGGTGTGTTAACAATGGAGAAAAAGTGTCAAAAGTGTCATATAAGATGTATAACCACATCATGTGTTCTTTATTCAGATTGGAGCTCTGTGGTTTGTCAGAGAGGAGCTGTTCTTCTCTGGCCTCAGCTCTGAAGTCCAACCCCTCACATCTCACACTACTGGAGCTCGGTGGTAACAGACTGTGTGATTCAGGAGTGTCTCATCTGTGTGGTTTTCTGCAGAGTCCAGACTGTCGACTGGAGACTCTCAGGTCAGTTCACTGTCTCTTACTTGTGTCATGTTTCAGAGCTTTCACTAAAGAGCTCGGCCATAATCAGCGCTAGTATTTCCTCTGTACTTGGACTCCGAGGTGGACAAGAATTATATTAAAACAAAGTACGCTAGAACTTTTCTGGTGGGGTTCTGCCACCTGCTGGTCTCCATGGAGATGCTTTTGTGTTAGCTGGAATGTTCCACAGTATAGACTTGCACTTATTTATCACATAGTCCGGGAGCCAGACTCCTCCACCGCGATTCTTGTGCTCCTTTTTCTCACTCTGATTTGTCGTTAGTGCACACCTCGGGACATTAAAGGAAAAGTAATGTTTTTTTTGAAAAGTAATGTTTTTTTTTTTACAATCTGAGCCTTCTTTCGGCAATAAAACAAGTAGTTTTTCTCACCCATAGCAGTTTGGTGTCAATTGGAGCAGTATCGCAGAACTTATGTTGAGCCGTTCTGTTCTAGTAATGATCCCGTATCCGTTGGCGTGAGTGCTCGGGGCACTGATTTGCGGTGTCCAAATAACACAAACTTTAGCACTTTTCAAATCACAGAAGATCGCTGTGTCAGGGTAGACTTTTAGTAGATTCCAAAACTGCCTGAAACCCGATATCTCAACAGAAAAGTAAAGTTCAGAGCGGTGTTAGCTTCTTTCGGACTAGCGGTGTTTACAAAACAGCTGAGTTCACGCATGCGCACTGTCCTCTCTGATGACATCATCAAATGAAACTATAGCTGGATATCGGGTTTCAGGCCTGACACAGCGATCTTCTGTGATTTGAAAAGTGCTAAAGTTTGTGTTATTTGGAGACCGCAAAGTAATGCCCCGAGCACTCACGCTAACAGATACGGGATCATTAGTAGAACAGAACGGCTCAACATAAGTTCTGCGATACTGCTCCAATTGACACCAAACTGCTATGGGTGAGTAAAACTACTTGTTTTATTGCCGAAAGAAGGCTCAGATTGTAAAAAAAAACGTTAATTTTCCTTTAAGAGTTCAGGTGTTTTGTTTCTCTGGCCCCGTTCACCTGCTATAACAGAAATAATGTCCCACACTCCCAAACCTACGCATAGAATTCTCACTCATTTGGCCATAGAATGCAGATGGGGCCATTCCATGGGAAACTGGGAGATTTCAAAATAAAAATTCCTGGCTTTTATTCAAACTTGGTACAATTCATATTTATATTTCATATATTACTTAAATGAAATTTGAGTCTTGTATCTAAAATGTTTGAGTTTTGGGGGGTTAAAAGGGGGGGTCGGGTCAAAATCAGAACTATCAGAAAATAATCACTTTCCTTAGCCACAGACTTTGAACTGTTTGTGGCAGAGTCTCATATTTTACACAGAAACATGAGCAACAGAAAACAGAAACCCCCTTAAGTTACAAAAATTACAAACACTCTGAAGGATAATGTTGAGATAAAAAACTAAATGTAGTATAAGAGTTATTAAAAAGTGAATCTTAAAGGTCCCATGGCATGAAATTTTCGTTAAAAGTTGCAAAATGTCTAAACTGAGCATTTGCGATCCTTTTCTGCGTTAGAAAAAATCAGAGCTCAAACGGGCGATTTTGAACAAGGAAACTTATTGACATCAGATCGAAAAAAGAAATGCAAATGCAGTTCCACCCCCGTCTGTCTCTACTCAGCGTCTCTGTAAATCACGCCCAGAGAGTTTGGACTGCGGAGGAGCTACGCAATGCGAAATGCGTTTTTTTATTTGCCTGGAGGAACTTGCGAGTGTTTCTAGGCTCGGAAGTCCTTTATCTGAGCCTGTGGATATCTGAAACAGCAGTGGTTTAATTTTATTTTCTGTGGAAATGTGTTTATTTTTCAATGGAACGCTTCTCATCTCTCCCCCCGTGCAAAAACACGGAGGTGGGTCACAGAGCAGAGCGGAGCGGAGAGCTTGGCCACGCCCCCACCCCCTACTATAGGCCATCTCTGTCCTCATTTGCATTCAAGCAACAACGCCCATAATGGAGTATTCCAGAGTGACATTTATGACTCTTTCTCATCTTATCTCTCTTTCTCATGCACTGAGTCTTGATTTTGGAGAAGGGATTCATTTACAGTATTGGGGAACCATTAAGGAGCCATATAAAAGCATCAAGAAGTACCATGTCATGGGATCTTAAATGTCATGGGATCTTAAATGTCATGGGATCTTAAATGGGATTCTAAACGATAAGTTCTGAGTTTACTTTTAAAAATATGAACACTGGCAGCAGACCTCAGGTCCTCAGGGGCCGTAAAAACTGAATGACGCCTCACTGAGTTTTAGTTTGGACTCTTGGGACAGTTAAAAGATGAGACCTGAGGGTTCGAGAGGCTCATATGATAAAAACAGATCAGATAAACAAAGAGGACTAAGACCGTTAAGAGCTTTATTGAAGCATCATGTTGTGACATTTAGTGAAATGTGCACTCACTTCTCTGTATTTTCATTTTGTGTGGTCGTGTCTCAGGTTTAACACTGTTGTCTGAAGTACAGTGGGGAATAATGTTGTGTACCACTCTTCATGATGTACAGACAGGTGCTGAAATCTGCTCTAAAACCCCTGATAGGGACAGAATGGCCATTCTAACTAATGTGTGATGGAGCTGCTTCAGTCTGAGTTCAGGTGGTGACTCCATGCACACACACACTTTGTGACAGGATTATGACATTTGTACAAATCTGCTGACATGATGTTTAGTCTTTAAGTTTACAAACACTCAACATTTTATAGATAAAGAAACATTTTGAAAGATACAAGACTCAAATTTCAATTTGAGATGATAATATTTCATATATAAACAGGAATTGTGCAAAGTCTGATTCAAATCCACAAAAGTGAAGTTGAATTTTTCTCTTGAAATGAGCTCGTTTCCCATGGATTGGCCCCCTATGCGTTCTATGGCCAAATGTTTGGGGGTGTGAAACATTATTTCTGTTTTAGCAGGTGATCTGCTGGACACACAGAGCTCATCTTGGGCTTCATTTGAAGCTGACAAATTGGTGAAGTTTTTATTTACATATGAAACTGTAATTCCATGCTGATGTGTCACAATCAGTTTGTAAAGAGGGTCTGTCCTTGAGAATGCTGTTTTTTAATCTATATAATTTTCAATAAATGGTTTAAACATTGTAAACAGAAATGCATAAACCTCTGTAAGGTTATATTGTTGTATTCCTCATCATGTCAGGATTCTTTGTTCCAAATGTCACAACTATGTGACACTGTACGTGACGATAGCAGCACTTTGAACACACTCGTATCATTTCACACAAGGAGGGTCCCACAAAAGGGCTTTTGGGTCCTGAGACCGAAAGGCCCAGTTGAAACAAAACACCCTGAACTCATAATGTTCCGAGGTGTGCATTAATGAAAAAGGAACAAAAGAATCACGGTGGAGGGGACTGGCTTCAGGAAAAACACATCTATTCCATTATTGGTGTTTGATTGTTTCAAAAATACCTTTTAAAAACATGTCCTCTTACTGTGAGTGGGGACGCCTCTCCACAGATCTGACCTTTGACTTGGCCTGTTGATGTTAGCTGCTTGTCTCCGTGGTGATGGATTAGTTTAATTTGTGGAACGCTCTTGGCAAAGCAATAACATGTCCATGTAGACGGGAAAGGGCCGGAGCCTGGACCAGAGAAGTCCTAGTGACCTTTAGGTAAGAGAAGTGTTACTTCTAAATAATAATACACAAGTACAGGTCCAAAAGTACTGCTCCAACAAATGGCTCCTGGTCACTTATGGTATTTGGATTTCATTATCAAATGTACTACAAACAAAACTTATATTCTAATCAAAAGTATTGATGATTTAAATGGCATTAAGTCCAAAAATGATGAATAAATGTGCAGTTTTGTTTCATATGTTTTATTATTGCCATATTTGATTTCTTTTATTATACTATATTTATAATATATAAGCACAATCTATATTTGTATGGACTTTTAACCACATCATGTGTTCTTTATTCAGATTGGAGCGCTGTGGTTTGTCAAAGATGAGCTGTTCCTCTCTGGCCACAGCTCTGAAGTCCAACCCCTCACATCTCACAAAACTGAACCTAAGTGGTAACGGTCTGAGAGACTCAGATGTGGAGGAGCTCCTGGTGCTTGAACGGAGCCCTCACTGTCGACTGGAGACACTGTGGTGAGTAGTGACTTTATGGGTCTGTTTTGAGTGTGGAGCAGTCGCACACGTCCTTCTGTTTTCCACCTGACACATGGAGTGGCTCCTTACGCCCCAAACACACTGCGAGAGCATTTAGAAGCAGAACGGCGAGTCCCTGCACCAGGCTCGTTTCACTTGTGCTCCCAGTTGAACAGATTAAAGTGTGCAGACAGCACGCCAAAGCAGCACACAGCCGCACACCCTGGGTCACAGCCCAGGACCCTCGTCCATCCAAAATACACTCCAAGTGTATTTTTCACATTAGAGGCTCACGCAGTGAAGCGCTTTTCTCTCCAAATCCATGGAAAATGTGCTTTTATTGACCTAAGCAGCCACAGAGACAGGGAAGACAAACAGATGCAGTGAGCTTTTGCTTGGGTACACCTGTTCTCTGGGCTGTGCTCTACACTTCACCATAGAGAAACACAGAGACCGCAGCTCCTCTCCTGCCTGTGAGTGATCACTCCTCTCTCGGCGAGGCAGTGAGGCCGCTGAAAGAGCGCCGCGCCTTTGCTCCTGCACTGGGTTTCGCTCATTAAAGCCACACAAACTTTTTAGACAAAAATGGTCTCAAATAAAAGCATGTTTTTCATTTGGGTTGTTTTGATTGCCCTGACTCTTCCTTGTCCTGGAGGAAAGAAAGAAAGAAAAGAAAGAAAGCTATGCCTTTATTAGTCCCGCAGTGGGGAAATTCCATTTCTGCATTCAACCCATCCTGTTATTAGGAGCAGTGAGCAGCACATTACTGCGCCCGGGGACCATCTCCATGATCTTCTTGCTTCGGTTTGGTCAGGACCTAAGCTGGAGGATTTTGCCTATGGTGCATGTTTTGGGTTGATGGGGGAAACCGGAGTGCCCGGAGGAAATCCACCCAGACACGGGGAGAACATGCAAACTCCACACAGAAAGGCTCAGGTGACCCGGGGATCGAACCCAGACCATGCATGCAAACTCCACACAGAACACACACGGAAAGGTCTGGGCGACCCAGGGATCGAACCCGGAACCTTCTTGCTGTGAACATGAGCGCTACCCACTCAGCCACAGTGCCGCAGGAGGGCATCCTCCTGCTTGTTTCCATGGAAATGTGCTTCCTTTGCTTAGGAGGTCTTCAACAGGGGAGGCACTGCAGGAGTGGTCGCAAAATCTTTTGATTTCACTTTAAAATAATATTTTATATTTTAATATTTTTGAAAACAATATATTTTTTCTTTTTTCCCCAATCAATTTCTCCCTTGTCCCTCCACCCTCTTTGATGTCTTAAAATGAAAAAAGATATGTTATGTGCAACTCATCAGGGTCAGACATCTCACTGAAGTGGGAATTCACAGATGGCTTGGGGGTTCACTGTCCCCTGTATGTTCATGTATGTTCAGTTTAACTTGATGTGTTATGATCAAAGCTTAACTTGATTTGTGTTAATTGTTCATTATTTGAATAGGTCTGTATTTGAGCAAGATGTATGTGTAAATGGCAGAAGCACAGCCACTCTCTCCCTTGCACTTGTTTTTTGGTTGAATCAGTGAACAATCTTAATAGGCCTGTGTTATATGCAAGTTGTGTTTAAAAATTGCAGTAGCACATCCACCCCGTAGGGCGTATCTGGCCCATCTTTAAAATAAAAAAAAACATGAAAATACAGTATTAACCTGTGTATTATTTCCTTGTATTGGATGTACCATAACAGAGTAGCAATGTTTATACATGACACTAAGCTCAATTTAATATAAAACACAATTCTATGCCGTATATATAGTTGGGGGTCCCTGGCCCAGTTCGCCATCTGTTTGGGGGTCCCTGGCCTGAAAAACGTTGAAGACCCCTGGGCTAGAATATTCCACAGTATGGCATAAAACTCATCTATCTCAGAGAATGGTTCCAAGTGGTTTTAACTTTCTGTTTCCATGGAAACATGCAGGTGATGTGCCACCTTGAGAAAGTTCCACACTGCAGCTTTAAATCAAATTATGGACATTTATGTGACTGTAGTGAAATGTATTTTAAAGATGTCACAGAGAAAAGGGGCGGGGCTGAGGGCAGAGTGGGCGTTATCTGAGCCCTGGAGCTCGAGCTTGAATCCACTGAAGCCTTTACACTTTGAATCAATCAATCAATCAATCAATCAATCAATCAAACAAACATTATTTATAAAGCGCTTTTCATACAAATGTGTAAAAGTGTAACACAAAGCGCCTGACAGTGATTAAGGATTAAACACACTTTGTCCTGTGTGTGTGTCCTGGTCTAGTCCTGGTTTAGTCCTGGTCTAGTCCTGGTTTAGTCCTGGTCTAGTCCTGGTCTAGTCCTGGTTTAGTCCTGGTCTAGTCCTGGTCTAGTCCTGGTTTAGTCCTGGTTTAGTCCTGGTCTAGTCCTGGTCTAGTCCTGGTTTAGTCCTGGTTTAGTCCTGGTTTAGTCCTGGTTTAGTCCTGGTTTAGTCCTGGTTTAGTCCTGGTCTAGTCCTGGTCTAGTCCTGGTCTAGTCCTGGTCTAGTCCTGGTCTAGTCCTGGTCTAGTCCTGGTCTAGTCCTGGTTTAGTCCTGGTTTAGTCCCATTGTAGTTCAGTATTGGATGTGATGTGTTTTCAGCCTAACACAGTTTAAAGTGAATCATTTCTGCTTCTCTACAGGTGGAAAAACATGGTGTGCCTCTGAAGGTGGTGACCCTGAAGAAGTGTTGAAGTTGTGTTGAAGTTGAGCTCAGTCCAAATAGAAGCAGATATTTTTTGGACAAATAAACTTTGAATAACTTGTTTTTCTGCAGATTACCTTCATAATGATTTGAAAATATGAGTAGACAACTTCACCATGATTGTGTGGATTTGGTTTTCCATCCACTCTTCATTATTTCTACTTCTTCCAGCAAACTTATTAACAAAAAAAAAGTTGTTTTTTTTCTATAGTAATAGTTAAAAATAGTAAATGAAGTAGGGATGGGCAAAGTGAGGCTTCATGAAACACTGAAGCAGCTGAAGCGAACCTGTTTATATCACTGAACGACTTTAAATCTGAGACTCCTGAACTTTAACTGTTTTACATGATTTCTACATCAGTTTAAAGGCTGATTATGTGTAAATGTAACTTTTTCTGTTTATGTGTATTGTCTGTAAACAACAAACATGAATTCTATTGCAACTTTTTGTTAATTAAAAAAAAAATAAAGTTTTTGCTTCCTCTTGGCTCGGACTCCCTTGGAAAATAAGTTTTTAATCTCATGGGACTTTCGTGGTTAAATAAAGTTTAAATAAAAATGTGTATGTGTGTTATTGTATGTATGTGTTTGTTTTTTTTGTTTTTTTAATATCATTATAGTCAGGAGTATTTATAGTCAGGAGTATTATATTTCAGGAGTCAATACAGCGACATTAAAAGTGCATTATGTGTCTGATTTACAGAAATAAATGCAATTACATCAGTCTGTGTGCCGTTTGTTCTTTTGGATTTCACTCAACAATGAAAAACAGTAAAATGGATAAACAGTCATTTCATTATTCCATTTTAGTGTCAAACCAAAATTTCCTGTTTCCAGTATTCAATTCCAAGTTTATTACAAACAAAACAAAAAAAATGTGTGCCCCTATTATTCCCTCCCACCCCTCTCCCGGCCACCCAATATTTTAGATATAATTTTTAGGGTTATTCAGTCTGTTTAAAGAATGGCTCCCAAATCTCATTGAATAATTGTAGTTTTCTGCTAATTTTATGTATAAGGCGCTCATGGGAGGCGGTCTCAGACAGAGTTAAAAGTCGTTCTGTGTTTGTGGGGATCTCGGGGGGTCTTCCAGTGTTTAAGTATCACTCTCTTTGCTGTAGTTAGGGCGACGTTTACCCATGTTGCCTTGTTATGACTATAGTTTTCTTTTAACTCGACTTGGTTTAAGACGCATAGGGTTGGATTAGCGAGAATATTCACTCCTATAACTTTGCTTATTTTTGTTATAATTTTCTCCCAATAGGTGTTAATATTAGAGCATGAGAAGGACATATGAGTTGTGCTACCACTCTCTATATCGCATCTCCAACAGCGATTTGAAGTGATCTTTCTTTATTTGATTTATTTGACGGGGACCATGTACAGGAGCATTAATCACAATCAATGAAGAGATGCTTTGTACCAGACTATAGATCTTTGAGCTCATTTCCATCTGCAGTCCCTGAAACACACAACACTAATAAAAGATAATAAAAAAAAAACACATTAAACACCATAAAATAATGCATTTCATAAACATTTCATCAAAGGTACATTATTTACATTAATTAAAATGGATTCCCCTTCTAAGATTTGTCTTACTGCTGACAGGTTTGACTCCTACACTAAATAGTTTGAAGTCCTTGCACAGTTTTAGCTCAGTGGGAAGTTTGTTCCATTCTGAGATTGTTTTAACAGAAAATGCAGATTGTCCCAGTGATGTTTTACATTTTGGTTTTGTACATTGCCACTGACCGTTGACCTGGTGGTCCGGACTGTTTGGTTGGATGTTAATTTGATCAGCCCTGCCTTGGGCATGTTAACTGGCGTCCAATAGAATCTGTTGAGAATTTTAAACTGAATCAATTTAGAAATGGCGTCTCTCACAGAAGTCAACATATTTTTTTATCAATGTGGTCCATTCCTTTTTCTCGAAGTTTATCTTAAGGGTAATTCCAGAATTGGAGGACATTCTATGTCCCACCCATCAAATATTAAATAATCCACATACAAAATACTAAAACATACAGTTTCTGAGTTAATTTACTTGTCCTGAGACCAAATCTAAAAAAAACTAAGAGAAAAGAATGCTTGAAAATAGTTTTTAAAATACCAAATAAGTCTGGAGAACCCCCAAAATGTCATTTTCCTCTTGTCCCATCCCTCTAATTACCAAACTGAATCTCAATAGCTACAGGAGAGGAACATCCAGGGGGTGTGGAGAAGTCTCAAGACCATCTCAGGCTTCAAAACACCTCCTGCCCAGACGGAGGGGGACCTGCAGTGGGTGAATGACCTCAATGCTCACTTCAGGAGATTTGATCAATCACTCGGCACTCCCCCCAACCAGCTGCCAGCTCTCACCTCCCCAGCTGGACAATGGGGAACTCCTGCTCCTCTTCACACCCTTACCTCTGCTCTACAGCCCTCCACCACACATGGACTCACCCATCCCCCCAGCCTGCCACTGTCATTCTCTGCAGCCCAGGTGATACAGGAGCTCAAGAAGATTAGACCGAGGAAGGCAGCAGGACCAGACGGCATCAACTCCAGGCTCCTTAAGTCCTGTGCAGACGAGCTGTGCGGAGTTATGGAGCACGTTTTCAACATGAGTCTTAAGCTGAGGGTGGTACCACAACTCTGGAAGACCTCCTGCGTGGTACCAGTGCCTAAGACACCGCACGCTAAAGACCTCAGCAGCTTCAGGCCGGTGGCTCTACCATCCCACCTGATGAAGACACTGGAGAGACTGGTACTTGGCCACCTCCGCTCCACCGTGAGCTCAGCGATGGACCCGCTGCAGTTTGCGTACCGGCCTGGCATCGGAGTGGAGGATGCCGTCATCTACCTGCTGCATCGCTCACTGTCTCACCTGGAGAACCCCGGCAGCACTGTGAGGATTCTCTTCTTTGACTTCTCCAGTGCTTTCAACACCATCCAGCCACTGCTCCTCAGGGACAAACTGGAGACCGCCGGTGTGGACTGTGACCTGGCAGACTGGATCCTGGACTACCTCACAAACCGGCCCCAGTTTGTGAGAGCTAAGAACTGTGTGTCTGACCTCCTGACCTGCAGTGTGGGGGCGCCCCAGGGCACCGTCCTCACGCCTTTTCTTTTCACCCTCTACACTGCAGACTTCAGACACAACACGGACAGCTGTGTCCTGCAGAAGTTCTCTGATGACTCTGCCATCATTGGTCTCATCAAGGATGACGATGATGGGGAGTACAGAGGACTAATACAGGACTTTGTGGACTGGAGTCAGCGGAACCACCTCATCATCAATGCAGGGAAGACCAAGGAGATGGTGGTGGACTTCCGCAGACGCCACTCTACTGCCCCCTCAGTGAACATCCAGGGAAGGGACATTGAGAGAGTGGACTCTTACAGGTACCTGGGTGTTCATCTGAACAATAAACTGGATTGGACTCATAATACAGATGCACTGTACAGGAAGGGCCAGAGTCGGCTCTATCTCCTGAGGAGACTCAGGTCTTTTAGAGTGAGAGGGCCACTCCTGAAAACTT
The DNA here is from genome assembly GCA_036785185.1 of Paratrypauchen microcephalus. Lineage (NCBI taxonomy): Eukaryota > Metazoa > Chordata > Actinopteri > Gobiiformes > Gobiidae > Paratrypauchen > Paratrypauchen microcephalus. The sequence goes on along the minus strand of JAVJIX010000103.1, from coordinate 552,854 downwards.
TCTATGACTCTGTGGTAGCATCAGCCATCCTGTACGGTGTGGTCTGCTGGAGCAGCAGCATCACAGAGAGGGAGAAGAAGAGGCTGGACAAGGTCATCAAGAAGTCCAGCTCTGTCCTGGGCTGTCCTCTGGACTCAGTGCAGGAGGTGGGGGACAAGAGGGTCCTGGCTAAGGTCACCTCTATGCTGGACCATGAGTCTCACCCCCTGCAGGACGCTCTGTCTGCTCTGGAGAGCAGCATCAGTGACAGACTGATTCACCCTCGCTGTGTGAGGGAGAGGTTTCGCAGGTCTTTCCTTCCTGCTGCTGTCAGACTGTACAACGAACACTGTTATGTCATTCAACTTATCTGCACTATTCAACTATACTCCAGAGTCTATTTTTAGGTCTAGTTTTAAATTATCCTAGGCCATTATTTATTTATTTATTATATTGTTCTGTTGCATGCTACCTTTTCTTGCTGTTCTTGATCTGTGCGTTGTAACACTGGAATTTCCCCACTGTGGGACTAATAAAGGCATATCTTATCTTATCTTATCTTATCTTAAATAAAACAGTTAAAATTGAATTGAAATTTCTTGTTTTTTGTATAATTTGTTCCATTGCCATCTCTTGTAACTGTGGGAACATTTATTTTATCAGACATAATATTTCAAATAATAATTATTACAGGGCTCTCAAGTTTTGAAGATTGGTAGGAGTGAGATTTCCGAGAAGCGGGGTCTAGACCTGGTCTAGACCTGGCAGACCAGGTCTAGACCAGGTCTAGAGGAGGTTTGAGCACGGGTCTCGTTCATGCGCTCAGACTGCGTGCGGTCCTCCTTGCCTCCTCGCTGCTCGCCTCAGCTGTGACTCGAAACGAAACCAGGAAATAGACCCGCGCGCGGCGCTTTAATCCACCTGGTCTCGTCCTGGTTTAGTCCTGGTTTAGTCCTGGTTTAGTCCTGGTTTAGTCCAGGTTTAGTCCTAGTTTAGTCCAGGTTTAGTCCAGGTTTAGTCCAAGTCTAGACCTGCTGGCAGCCCCGCGCCGGGTCATGCTGCGCTATCACACGTGTCAGAGCGCAGTTTTCTCCCCCCTCCCCCTTCCCCCCCACACTTCACTATTAATAATTTTGTTGAAAATCTATGAAAGTTTGAGTGCTTAAACGAGAGACAAATGTGAGAAAAGTTTAAATTCAGTCTGAGAAAAGCGTATAATGTGTGTGGCTGAGCGCGCATTATTTGAATTTTTGAGATTTCGCGTTTCGTAACTTGAATTTTCTTTCATATCTAGAGACCAAAATTTAACATGAAGGCATTTCGTAACTTGAAATTTCCGTTTGTTGGGTCTTTCATAAGGTGAGGTACCACTGTATTAATTATTATTATCATCACTAAGGATTTTTATATTGACCAGGGATTACATTCATACAGGGAATGCATTTAAGTCAGTTTATAAAGAAAGACATCTCTCCTTTGAGAAAAGATGGTTTATTAAACAATCAAAGGAACTTCTGGAAATGCAAATAGTCAAACATTAAACCCATTACAAACGTTGAAGCAGGTGACAATCCAAAATGAACAAATTACCTTTGCAAAATATGATCAGGTGGTGTTTAACTGCAGTACAATAGTACATTCTCATAGTACATGTAATTAGTTACTACCAAAAGAGACTCAAATAAGTGGCACATTTCACCATGATTCAAATGTTCGTATAGACTGAAAAACATTCAAATAAACTTATGAGCAAATGATAAGTTTTCAGTTTTGTCTCACGCACTTGTTAAGGTCATATAAGGACACATTTTTCATGGGACACTTCCTTCCTTAACCTGTTTTGGCGCTGCTCAGCTAAGATGAAAAGAAACTACCATTTTACTATTTTACTTCTGCAGGAAATTAGAAGTTAAGCCTAAACATCACAATTAGGACACATTAGGGACAGGAGCAGACAGCACGAGCAGGAGGGAGGCCTGATGTAACCACCCTTCAAGGTTATCAAGTTATTATGATTGTTTTCAGATATTTTAAGAATTTTATTGAATCACAAGCAAGGACCTCCTGGTAACTTTCCCTGCAGCACTTGACAAATACTGTATGTCAATCGCCTATTAAAGCTCTACCGAGAAAGAGGAGCGTTTGGTCCAGTGATGGAAGACCTACTGGATAAGCTTAATGAAGAGGTGAGTCTAGTTCTGAAAAGGAGTTTGTATGTGAACCTTTCCCTTTGGAATTGCCTAGTTTTCTGCATTAATTGGTCATAAAATCTCACATGAGCGTCATCCAAGTCACTAGTGTAGACAAACACAACACGCTGAAGCTGATGGCACATAAGAGATGTCTACGCTTTTTCTTTATTGATAACATTCATGCTTTACATCCCCAAACTGTTCCACAAAGGGCCGGAGTGGCTGCAGGTTTTCTTTCCAACCAACCAAGGCCACGCCTTCAACTGTCTGAAGACTGAAGCCGTTTTCCAATTCAGCGACTGCACGCTTGTGAGCGTCCTTGGAAGGGGATGTGCGTCATATCCGGTGCGACAACCGCCGTTCCATTCGTTTTTTGTCCCCTGCACAGTTAAGATGCGCTCTGAACAGCGCAGTCGTTTCCATGGAAATCGGGGCGTGGACCAAGCGTGCGAAAATGCACGCTTCGCACACTTAAAAGCCCCAGCATGCACAGCGCGGGAGGATATATGACTACAAAGACCGACTCGCCAGCGACATCCACATGTGACAGTTGCGACGTCACTATTTCGGATGTCGCGCACAGGGCTCCAAGGAGCGCTCAGGGAGTTAGTGTGTTTGCTCAGACACATTAAAAATTAGGGGGAACATTGGACATGTCCCAATTCCAAGTATTACTAGTCACAATAGAATAATATTTTTTTCTTTAGGGAACAAGGAGCAGACCACCCGGCTCATTGAGCTGAGGCGGGACTTGTTCCTTTTCGCAGACGGCCATGCGAGGAACATAGTGCACTAAGGACCGAGCGAGTATACGCCGTCTCGACTGCAGACCGAGTGCACACTCACAAGCGTGCAGTCGCTGGATTGGAAAACGGCTTGAGTTTAGTTGATTCAATGAGTCAAGTCTGGTGTGCTGCTGCTTGGTTGGAAAGAAAACCTGCAGCTACATGCTATTAAAGCAAACCTTTCTTTGTTATTGTAAGAAGCATAAACTAATTTGGTCAACAAAAAGCCTTAGGTTGGCTGAACTTAACTTTAAACTCAAAAAACCTTGTAAAGTCAACAGTAGTAAACATAAGTTGAAAAAGAGAAAAAGTTCAAAATCCTCTTGCATCATGTTGCCTAGAAAATTTGAGTTTTTTTTCAACATTTTTTTTTTACAGTGAGTCCATACACATATTAAAGGACATGTGCAGTTTTTGTACAGTACAAATTAACTAACTCATGTCGACACACTTGATTTTCTAAAATGTCATTTTTTCACATTTCAGATCTAAAGACAATTTCAGACTGTCTGGAAGCTCATTCCACTGCCTGATGGTTTGAAACGAAAATGCAGACAATGCAAAGGCCGACAGTCTTTTGGGAACTTTGCAATTTCGGTTCACAGAGGACCGAGCGGATCAGGTAGTTTGCTCAGGACAGAATTTAAGACATTTTTTTAAATGAATGAGGAGCTGCTGTAATAATAATAATTCTAAATAGGTTTCTTTGATTTAAATGCAGAATTAAATTGTCCAAACTTAACATTTTGTGTTTACGAAGAATAGAATATTACAATGGTGATAAGATTACATACATATCATATATGGGCCACATATAAATGCTGAACCACAGGGGTCCCAGAATTGACCTCTACCCCCCAGAACAACTTAGGCCTCCTCAGCTCCAACTTCTCCTTTAAATATATTCCACATTATGCTTTTGGAAAAGTTATGAGGAACACAGCATGCAGACACATTTTTGACTAACAAATGTGGGCATCATATTCTCCTGTGTCTTACCTGCACGACCTGCATTAATGTCTCAAAATCTCATGAGATGATCTACTACTCAGACCCATTCGCGATGTTGCGATTTGCAACTTCAACGCAACTTCAGCCAATCCCTGTGAATTCAGGGCGGTGTTGCAATTTTGACCAATCACCGCAACTTTCCCGCAATTTTTACTATTTTTTTTACAATTTTGACCAATCATCGGCGACGTATTGAACGCCGACCAACTTCCTTCTGCCTTACTTCCATGTGACAAAACGAAACTGCGGCCGTTTCCCCAGTTCCCAGAGCGCACAGCTCGGAGCGCGGCCCGAAGGGGGCTCAGACTGCAGTCAAGGCGGTGCACACTTGCTCAGCCCTGACTGCAGTCCGCGGTCCGCTTAACAACTGCGGTCTTCGGACCGCGTGTTAACTGCGCATGGGACAAAAAAGAAGTGGGACAGCAGTCGTCGCGCCGGTGTACTGTCGAAATGTGTGACGCACATGCCCTTCGGGCCACGCTCCGAGCCACGCGCTCTGGGAATTGGGACACGGCTTCTAATGCCAAAGAAACATGTCTGCGGCGCCATTTGCCCACAAAAATAACAGCAAAAGACCGCGCGAAACAGTTCCCCTCCTAGTAGTAATTTATTTTCGATGTTGGTAAGGTTGTTTTAGGACCATATCTGTGATCTCTGTGTCTTTGTATTATTCTTTGTCAGTAATAACTCAGTATTCAAAATATTACTCAATTTTAATTACAAAAAGGGAAAATCGCAACTATTTATCGCAACTTTCACTTCCTCCCGCAACAAAATCGCAACAAAAACCTTAAAAGCACCGCAACTTTCATCGCAACTTTTTGGAAAAGCTCCCGCAAATTCAGGGATTTTAGCCCACAACAATCACAAAAAATGCCCGCGAAATCCTGGGGCGTCTGACTGCAGCCTGAAGAATAACAGAGCAGTAGAGTAGTCCCCTTTCCCTTTGTAGTACGTTCTCTGACAGTGCATGGATTTTAATATGTGTACCACTGATTCTGACGTCTGATCGTTCTGATGTTTTCTTCCTGGATTTTCCTTCTTCACACACTGCACCAATCAGCTTTTACCTACATTATCCAAAACATCAGTTTTGGCATGCTCCCGCTGGTGTGATAGGGCCCAAGCAAACCAGAACAAACATGGTGACCACACTGACATGCTTCAGCCTATTTTAGCGAAAATACAGACTATTTTGTTTGCGAAAATGTCAGAAGGTGAAAGTGTTTTTTGCATTTATGAACAGGGAAGATGTCTCTGCTTTTCTCTCTGGATGTAACAAAAGTCTGACTTCTCTCTCATCTTGTTCTGTTTCAAATTCCAATATTCATTATGATATTCCAGCTTTTTCCAATCACTTTCAGCCAGAGCTGTTCCAGATTGATAAATGTGTAGATCTCAATTGAGTGCTAAACATATCAGTCCAGACCCTCCACCAAACAGCGCTTCCTGTTTCCAGATAGATTTGGATAGTTAAATATGTGCTGTCTAAACAAATGCATGTGCAAAATTACATGACAAACTGCAGCAGACTGAAAATCAGAGAGCACGAACATTTGTAAGTGTCGCCTATTTTAACCATAGCTATATATTTGCAAACCTTTATTGATACCACATATTCTTGTGCAGATATAAACCTACTGTGCTGATGAAGATGTATCTTTTATTTCTCTCATTTTACCTGCTTTCTGGTAAGAATTCACTTTTATAACTTTAATATTATAGTCTGTATTAGAGCCTGTCAAGATCATTTTTCAAAGGACAATGATGAATGTAAGCCACAATGAATGTCAACTGAATGTAAATGTAATGTTTTTTCAGTGATACTAAACCTAAATGTAAAGTGCTTTTATCTGGCTGTTTGTCACATGACTGCAGCTTTTTAATAATTTAAAAAGATAGAAAGTGAGTCTTAATTTAAGGCTAGCCAAACTCAAAACCAATTAACAACATGACAGATCAGCTACTGTAAACATAACTGTAGGTTAACCAAACAAACAACCAAACTGCATCTGGAACAAAAGTAATGAAATTGTTCTTGGTTTAGGTCACTAATAAAGAAAAAGTAAGTCAGAAGTGCTGTTTGGCTATAGTTTCCAAGATATAGTATTGGGTCAAAATAGGAAATTTATCTAAAATAAGGCAAAAAAAGGTAGTTTATCAGAAGGTACAGTGTGTTTAATATGTCTACAGTTTTAACATCAATTTTTTTTTTTTTTTCACATAAGAGAGATGCCTCGAAATTGTGTGCACCTGATGTCTTAAGATATTTCTTGTTTATTTCTTGACGGATAAAGAAGTTAAATATTTTTAAAATATAAATATTATTTTTAAGCAAAAATGCCTAAATCTATTGTATAAACAGATGCAATTTGGATGTAAAACAATATCATTAAATATCTTGAATACATTAGCTAACCAGCGCAGTTATCGATTGATTTTCTGTTCATCTTATCAATATAAATGAGATTTAGCCACTTTTATCTCGGAAGCAGATCGAGTCCAAAAATTTGTAGACCAGTGTATTTAGTAGTTAAGAAAATGAAATGAATTCTACTTACACAATGAGCGTAAGTGTTAGCACGGTGCAGATAACAATAGAAGTGCTGTAGCTGATGTGAAAAAGCACTATATATAGAGAGAGAGGAGGAAAGAGCTAGCAGCACATCGCAAAACACAGACAATAAGTAGCTGTAGTAGTAGCCTTCCCCAGGTGCTTTTTCAATTGGCAATTTCACTCGACCCTTAAAAAAACAAGTAAGGCTGAGAACCAGTGGTCTAGAGAGTCTAGATGTGGAGGTGTTTGTTCAGTTTGTTTCATAATGACCTTTAACATAGCTGATATTCAGAGATGGTTGTTAATAAGAAATGACTCCAAACCCAGGTGTATAGATGCTTGAAACGACATTAACTGATCAGGACGCTCCACTTCACATTCCCATAAGACCGTCAGAAGAGAGGACGCACATACTAGTCTATCACAAATAATTAGAATATAGTGAAAAAGTTCAATACTGACACTCATTCAGAAAGTCAAATCAAAGTTCAAAAAGTTCAAAGTCAGCTTTATTGTCAATTCTGCCATATGTGTTCAACATACAGTGAATCGAAATTTCGTTTCTCTCTGGCCAGGTAGTGCAAAAGACAGTGTACAAAATACAATATGAAGACAAAACACAACAAAAACTATCTAAGACAGAGATCTAAGTTAAAACTAAAGTCTACGGTCTAAAATCTTAAAACAGTGCAACATAATAAATAACAAATAACCTATACTATATACAGATTTCCAAAGTGTGCAGTGTGCATCAAAATGTGCAATGGAAGATACAGCAGTGAATTGGTCATGTGCAGTAGAATGTGCATTGGAGTTAAGATAAATAAAAATAAGTGTGCAACAGTAGTAATTCTAGTGCAACAGGAGTAAACAACAGTACTAAAAATTCCAGTAGTAAATGTGCAATAACAGTAGTAAACAGCAGTGCAACGGGGGTAAAAATCAATAACAGGAGTAAACAACAGTACTAAAAATTCCAGTAGTAAATGTAAGTGTGCAATAACAGTAGTAAACAACAGTGCAACAGGAGTAAAATCCAGTAGTAAATGTAAATGTGCAGCAGTGCAACAGTCGTCCTTAGCAGCAGTTTTTAAAGTGTCTAGAGTGATATGTCTTTTATGGAATACAGGTTATGCCAATATGGGGGGTGGGGGGTGGGAGATGGGTAAGGTGGGAGTTCGGGTGTGAGTTCAGCCTCCTGACAGCCTGGTGGATGAAGCTGTTTGAAAGCCTGGTGGAGTGGGCCCGGAGACTCCGGTACCTTCTCCCCGAGGGCAGGAGGCTGAACAGGCTATGTGCGGGGTGGCTCGGGTCACCCACAATGCTGGACGCTCTGCGGGTGAGCCGGGTGTTAAAAATGTCTAGGAGGGAGGGGAGAGAGACACCAGCGATCCTCCAAATGTGAATCCACATTTTATATAGACTCATGACGCATATAGTGAAATATTTCAAGAGTTTGTTTCTTGAATTTTTATGATTGTGGCTTACATGGTAAAAGGAGAAATTCAATTTGTCAATTGGACAAAGTTTATTTGGTCGAAGACATTTCGCAGCTCATCCAAGCTGCTTCGTCAGATCGACTCCTTTTGCCATGGATTCTACCTGGACGACTGAGGGATTCTTCACTCCACATTGTGCCTTACAGTCAGTAATCGAGTTGTAAAATGAAACCAGGGGGGATGGTGAAATTTTTCATTTATGTGACATATTTTCCAGCGGGGGGGGGGTCCATATAATCATTCAATAATTCAATAATACACAGGATATATGTTATCACACACGTACACACACACACACACACACACACCTTAGTCCTGTTTTAGACCTGGTTTAGTATAGATAATGAAAGGAAATGAATTATAGTAAAAAACGATACAAAGATTAAATAATAATAAATGAAACATCTAAAATAATACATTTCTACAGGTCAAGGTCAATTAATCTATAATATGATTATGTAGCTCATTTGCAATTTTGGATTTTCTAGATTTAAAATTTTTATAGTATAGTTTTATTTCATTGTAGAAAGCTTTAAAAATTGGGGAAACTTAAATCACACGATTCAAGCGAATAGTGCTCTTGTCGCAAGGTCTTATTCTCCGACCAATCAGAGAAAGAGTCGATTAAAAACTGACAAAAAGTTTATGACCTTAAAATAGGTTAAAGTCACCACAAAATCCAAGAAGTTGGGGTCAAATTGGATAATTTACTACAGGTGAATTAAAAAGAAACAATATTATACTGTAAGACATGTGTAGTATTGAAATTGGTTAGACATTCTTCACACGGCTGTACTGTGATATAGGCCGTCTAAAGGGTAATTAATAAATTAAGTTTAGTTTAATTTAGTTTAGTTTTAAGTTAAAACAGAATTCATATGGCCTTTGACTAGCTTCGGACCACCACCCATTTGCTAAGTATATCTACGACTGTAGCTATAAAAGTTAACCTATAGTTTATTCAATTAATCTGATTATTTTATATGTAGTTTCACAGGATTTTTACCATTACACATTGACCCATATCTGGAAATAACATCACTATTCACAAAAGCAAATTGTGCTTTTAATCAGCTGTTTTCTATCTTTTCTCAAAGAAGGTTGTCAATCGTTTAATTCTTGGAGGAACTTTGTAGGTCTTAAGGAGTCTTTGTACTCCAAGAGAAGAAATTGTGTGCTTGGAACAGAAGTCTATAAATCTTAATTACACTGGCAGCTAAAGGGCCAGGGTCAGAGGCATAGAGACCTCCTGTAGCTCAAGTTAGATAGTTTGTTTAATATTTCCTACTTTAAGTTACGTTACTAATGGTGTTTAGTGCTTCTCACAGTTTCAGAGGTCAATCTAGAATCTCTACGTGTGCCTTTCTTTGTAGCTCTTAAAATTATTGATGGAATTGGTATCCTTATTAAAACTAATAACGTTTCTTTTTTCCAAATCACCAGGAACCCTCTTTGTGCATTGTGTAATTGAGTACTACTTTGTCAACTTAAAAGTGACTTGGAAAGATGCTCAGCAGTACTGCAGAGAGCACTACGATGATCTGGTCACGATAGAAAATGCTCAGGATCTGAACAAGGTAAAAATTGGAGCCACGTCCTGGATCGGCCTCTTTGATGACCCTGCTTCATGGAAAGGGGCGATGACGTCTGACTCAAACTCCTGGAGATGGTCTTCCACTGGGACCACCAGCCCTGGAGGGTACCAGAACTGGGCAACTAGTGATCCAAATAATGGTGGTGCAAATGAATTGTGTGTCTTCATTCAAAATGGTCTATGGCTGGATCTCCGCTGTTCTGCCTCATTACATTTCTTTTGTTATGATGGTGAGATTCATTGAGCTAAGGACATTTGCATTTGTGTAAGTTACATGTTTGTCTTCTGTTTCTTCAGTTCAACCATCAGGCCTTAAAAACTACATTCTGATCACTTCTCCAAAGACCTGGTCCAACTCCCAGTCCTACTGCAGACGGTACCATCACGACCTGGCCATGATCGAGACCTCTGCTGAAAACCAAGCTGTGACAAACCTTCTTTCAACCACAACAACCTCTGTGTGGATCGGCCTGTACAGAAACGCTTGGAGGTGGTCTAACGGCAACCCCAGTACATACAGGAAATGGATATCAGGGGAACCCAACAATTACGGAGGGTCTGAGTTCTGTGCAGCATCGACAACTAGCTATGTTTGGAATGATGCTCGCTGCACCTTGTTGCTTCCATTTGTCTGCCAGGCAGGTAAATATAGATCTTAGTGTAAATAAGTATCTTTGTGTAAATAAGTATCTCACTTTTTACACAAATTCCATCTTCCATGCTAGATATTTTATTAACAGAAGTCCAAGGAAATGAGTTTGTTTCTTCTGTAAAATAAGGGGTTATCAAAAAGGAGGATACCTGGTTTGGGGATGAAAAAATTGGCGATGTTTGTAGTCTGTACCCAGCGATTTCTGTTTGCGTTTGAATTTAATATTGCAAATGTGTAGTATGATGAGAGTATCAGGGTCTTAAGCCTTTAACAGGACGTCTGAACACTTTTTTTTATCATAGTTATCAAGATATTGCTGAGAGGGCAGACTATTTCCATCAGGCGAGCACTCTGGTGACGTCCGTCTGAGTTCGCATTGCTACAAACTTTATGAACATATTTCCACTAGTATGACGTCAGTTTTCATCACATAAAAAGTGATGTAGAGTTTGAGACATGAAGCACTGTGTTACAACTTCCACCCTCTTCAGAGTAGCTAATATGCTTTTGTAATAAGCTTAATACACCTAAATGCATTTTGTGATCAAAGGAACAGTCTGTCCACTCGTCCTGTCAGGAACAAGGAGAAAAAAGTGGAGTTTAGACACACTGAAAACACACTGTTGTTGGTTGTGTCTGATCAGATGAGATTGTTGTCAAAACTCAGAAAAGTGCCCCACTCAAAGCTGTTAAAATTCGGGATATTTTGGGGTAATTTAGACACTCCTGGATGTTTTTTGGGTCCCAAAAGGAGGACTTGTCCGGAAAAAGAGGACGTCTGGTCAACAACAAACAAGTGGGGAGGGTACGTCTGTCTGTTCCAGTGTCTCACAGGCACAGCAGCACAGTGTCTCAAACTTTTATTAACAGTGTAAAATATAAATATGCTACTAAAATGAACATTTAATTAATTAAAGACTACCCAATTTGTTTTTATAGAAGGTAGATGGTGTTTTAATATTTATTATGCCTTAGAACAGGGGTGGCCAACCAGTCGATCGCAGGCAGTGTGTCAGTCGATCGCGAGTAATGTGTGTCTATGGCTACGTTCAGACTGCAGGGCTTAATGCTCAATTCCGATTTTTTTGTGAAATAAAAATTTTTTGCGAGGTCGTTCACATTTCCAATTAAATGCGACTTGTATGTGATTTCCAGTGTGAACTTTAAATGCCCCGAAAGTGTCCCGCATGCGCCTTGGAGGACACGACGAGGTCACGTGCAGTGAGTGTGCTCAATGTTTATGGAAGTAGCCTAAAGTTGCTTTTGTACCGGAGCCAAAACATGTACAGCTTATTTAATTTAAGGAGACGGAGAAGGACAAGGTTTTTGGCCACGGCGTTTTGTGGGGCGGTGGCAGCAACGTCCGTAGAAATGAACGTGTGGGTGCGGAGTCGCAGCCAAAGAGTGGTGGGATTGCTATGTGCTTTGCCGCTTCATGGATACAAAGTTTATATACTATTTTTGCATGACGAGAAGAACGTTTTGTGAATGCCTACTTGTACCACTCTCGCTGGAGGAAACACGCCCAGGTCGGATAAATGCGACCTGGCTTTTCAGACTGAAGTAGCATGCCAAAAATCGGATATGTATCGGTTTTAGGACCACATATCTTGGGCTACGTTCACACTGCAGCCTGAAGTGACCCAAATCCGATTTTTTCGCCCCTATGCGACTTTAAAAATAATCTCACTCCAAAAGCCCATATTTGCCATGTCTAACAAGTCATCCTAAAATGGACTAGAATGCAGGAAGTTTTGGGCTCATTTAGACATTTTTTTGGGTCTCAGAAAGAGGACATGTCACCCTATTATGCCTCCAAATTAGCATTAGCATTAGCATTGAGACACAAACATCTCACAGAAATGTCCTCAGGTTAAGGATTCACCACAGCTCCCTGCCCACTGCCTTTTCTTTAAATATTCATAAACTTAAAGGTCCCATGGCATGAAATTTTCACTTTCTGAGGTTTTTGAACGTTAATGTGAGCTCCCCTACCCTGTTTAGCCCCCCCCCCCCATGGCTAAAAGTAACGAAATGTGTAAACTGAGCATTTGCGATGTTTTTCCGCGTTTGAAAAAAAGACAGCCCAAACGGGCGATTCTGAACAAGGGAACTTTCTGACGTCACACTCGCGGAAAGGTTTCCACCCCCCGTCTGGATGTCTACCCACCGTCTCTGGAAATCACGCCCAGAGTGTTTGGACTGCAAACGAGCTACGCAATACGAGATCCGTTTTTTAATTTGCCTGGAGACATGTGAGAACCTCTGAAACAGCAATGGTTTAATTTTTTTTTTCCTCATTTGCATTCAAGCAACAACGCCCAGAATAAAGCGTTTAGAGACATATTTAGCCTCATGAAGACAGTCAGAGTCATATCTCATGCACTGAGGCTTGATTTTGTACAAGGATTCATTTACAATATTAGGGAACCATTAAGGCGCCATATAAAAGCATCAAGAAGTACCATGTCATGGGATCTTTAATCGTGACACAGTAAAACCTCATAGAGATACAATCGGACAGGGAGTAGTGACCCTAACAGTGACGATAAAGGTGTAATGTTTCGATCAGGCTATCTTGAACATTTGCCCTACTGAGTTTTTTTTTTTTTCTTTTGCTTTTGTTCATTCATTTTGACACTTATTAGACTAGTAATGTTGATTATTGTTATTTTAATATTATTTTTATTCATGTATTTATTTTTAGAAAAGACAACAAATGTCAAGACAAGGATAACATTCCAGACAACAGCGAACATGTCTGATCCTGCATGTTATGACACGTTCTTAAAAGCGGTAAGTTTACAGCAAGCACTGAAATTATTATTTTACTTATGATTTTATTTAATTAATCTTAAATGAATTAATTTAATGTAATTAATCTTTTTTTAATTAATTTAATTTTAATAATTTTTTTTTTTAGCTTGGAAATTACTTGGGCTTTGGTTTCTCACTGAAATGGAACATCCTGCCCACAAAGAAGAGCAGCCTGAGAACGATCACAGCACAAGATGAGAAAGACTGCATTTAAATGATGGATCTATCGAGAGACGACCAAGATTCAAAATGGTTCAAATTTACCAAAAGTTTATTCCCCTAACAAAAAACTCTAATATAGAGCTCTGGTGCGTACAACTACGTACGACTTAACCAGCGTGTACCAAGAAGTATTTCCCCTTCCCCCTCAGACCCAGATTAATATCATCATGAATATTCAAATATGCAAAACGACACCGGATTTCACTCGCTCCTCCTCGCTTTCTCCCGCCAGACACGCCCACTCCTCATCTCCGTTTGGTACCTGCTCACACAAAACATTCCAGAAGACAACCCCCATTGAGCAGAAAACATTCATATTCTCCAGTTTTCATTCAAATAATACACAAATAAATGTTAATATGTTGTACGATATAGAAATATGATTACGTATATGCATGCACTTAAAAAAAACTTTATTAATACAACATTTCTTCAAAACTCTTTTTTTTCTCAGGTTTAGTTTATTTATTGTTTGCTTTTGTCACAATAATACCCTGCAATTACTTACTACAAATAAAAAAGTGAAAAAAGTCTGATTAAAAATATACAATGTGCATGATTTATTGAAGTGTTTTACTGTCCAAAGATCAGTAAATGTGTGGTTAGCCTACTTGTAGGCTAACCACGTGGTGGAGGGGTTTGAGTGCCCGAATGATCCCGTGAGCTATGTTGTCGGGGACTTCATGCCCCTGGTAGGGTCACCCAAGGCAAACAGGTCCTGGAGGATGGGTCAGACTAAGAGCGGTTCAGAAGCCCTTATGTCGAATCTTACATCAAGGTCAGATACGTCGCCCCGACTGGCGTTACCGTGGCCCCACCCTGGAGCCAGACCTGGGGTGGGTGCTCGCCAGAGAGCGTCTGGTGTCCGGGCCTTTTCCCACGGGCCTGGCTGGGAGAAGCCCGAAGGAGCGACGTGGGGCCGTCCTCCTGTGGACCCACCACCCGCAGGAGGATCCATAAGGGCTGAGTGCGTGGAGATTTAGGCGCCAGTCGAAGGCAGGGGCCTCGACGGCCGGATCTACGGACATAGAGACTCTGGGGAGATGGAATACCACCTCGCTGGGGGGGAAGGAGCCTGAGCTCGTGCGGGAGGTTAAGCATTACCGACAAGATATAGTCGGCCTCACCTCCACTCACAGCTTGGGCTCTGGAACCCAACTCCTTGAGGGGGGCTGGACTCTCCATTTCTCTGGCGTTGCCCGCGGGGAACGGCAGCGAGCCAGTGTGGACCTGCTCATTGCCCCACAGATCAGCCGCCATATGTTGGAGTTCACCCCGGTGAACGAGAGGGTTGCGTCAGTACCCGGCCTTCTTGGAGTGCCTGGGAGGGGTACTGGACAGTGCACCGACCGGGCTCTCCGTTGTTCTCCTGGGGGGCTTCAACACCCACGTGGGCAACGACAGTGACACCTGGAGAGGGGTGATTGGGAGGAACGGCCTCCCTGATCTGAACCCGAGCGGTGTTCTGTTATTGGACTTCTGTGCTAGCCACGGTTTGTCCATAATGAACACCATGTTCGAGCACAAGGGTGTCCATCAGTGTACGTGGCACCAGGGCACCCTAGGACGGAGGTCGATGATTGACTTTGTGGTCGTGTCATCTGACCTCCAGCCATGTGTCTTCGACACTTGGGTGAAGAGAGTGGAGGAGTTCAAGTATCTCGTGGTCTTATTCACGAGAGAGGGGAGGATGGAGTGTGAGATTGACAGGCAGATCGGTGCAGTGTCAGCAGTGATGCGGTCACTGTACCGGACCGCTGTGGTCAATCTAGGTTCCTACCCTCACCTGTGGTCATGAGCTCTGGGTAATGACTGAAAGGACAAGATCGCGGATACAAGCAGCCGAAATGAGTTTCCTCCGCAGAGTGGCTGGGCGCACCCTTAGAGATAGGGTGAGGACCTCAGTCACACGGGAGGGGCTCGGAGTAGAGCCACTGCTTCTCCACGTCGAGGAGGCATGGACGCCTCCCTCGGGAGGTGTTCCAGGCATGTCCCACCAGGAGGAGGCCCCGGGGAAGACCCAGGACACGCTGGAAGGACTATGTCTCCCAGCTGGCCTGGGAATGCCTTGGGGCCCCCCCGGAGGAGCTGGAGGAAATGTCCGGGGTGAAGGAGGTCTGGGCATCCCTGCTTAGACTGTTGCCCCTGCAACCCGGCCCCGGATAAGCGGAGGAAAATGGATGGATGGAATGGATGGATCAAAACTACGCTCTGGCCTCTGAAAGTTATGAAAATGCTTATGCAAAACATTTATTTTGATCAATTATAGCATGATTTCTTGATCCTTGGACAATAAAACACTTGTACATAGATGCAGACAGTACATCTCTGTGTGAGTGTGTGTGTGTGTGTGTGTGTGTGTGTGCGCGCGCGCGTGTGTAGCGGCTTGGCTTCGGCTTTCTGCTACTGCTGATTGACTTTAATTGTACATGTGCACAATACATTTTTAATTAAAATTACCTTTGACATACATATGTATAGTTACAATATTCCCTCTTTGCTTCTGGTTCAAATTTACATCGTCCTTGGTCAATAAACCACAAATTGATGAATAATGTTCATTTCCCAACAATCTAGAATTTACTATTTCAATTCAAAAATACATCATAAAATGACTCTAGCAGGATAGCATTACTTGCCTTGACACAGTGCTTCTCAAATAGTGGGGCCCGCCCCCCCAGGGGGGCGCGAGGCTCCGTCAAGGGGGGCGCGTTTGACCTCGAGGAACATGCTTTTTTATTTAGATTTTTTTACTGTCCTAGAATAAAGTGCAATTGCACCTACACTACATTAGGGGGCAGCGGCGCTCTCATTGGGAGAGTGTGTGCAGGGAGTATTCGCTCGGTGGTGTAGGGGTTTTGTTTGCACTGAGCATGCGCGCTTTGTACACAGCACAGAGCATGAGTATGAAGTGTAGACACGAAGTGTAGCAGACCCTCAAGTGACACCATGAAAAAATATTTAACAGGGATGAGAAGACAGGCGGAGAGAGACGGAGATAAAGAGACAAACGAAAGTCTCCCAAAAGATAAGACGAGGAAATATGACGAAGCGTATGTAGCGCTCGGCTTCACTGTGACTACGGTGGGAGACGAGGAAAGACCGGTGTGCTTACTATGTCTAAAAATGTTGGCAGCGGACAGTATGAAGCCAAATAAATTAAGGTGTCACTTAAAGACATTACACCCCAATCACGCTGATAAGCCGTTTTTTCAGCGAAAACGTGCTGAATATTGCCAACAATCATCCCGCTTTGTCACTGCTACTTCAGTAAACCAGCGAGCGTTGCTGGCGTCATATAAGGTGGCGTACCAAATTGCTCAGTGCAAAAAAAAACACACCATAGCAGAGGAACTGATACTGCCTGCAGCATTAGACATGGTCTCTGTCATGCTGGATGACGCAAGTGCTGCAAAAATAAAAACTATCCCTCTGTCCAATGACACTGTTGCTAGACGTATAAATGGTGGCTGAGTGGCTAGCACTCATGCTTCACAGCAAGAAGGTTCGGGTTGCCCGGGCCTTTCTGTGTGGAGACTGCATGTTCTCCCCGTGTTTGGGTGGGTTTCCTCCGGGTACTCCGGTTTCCCCCACCAACCTAAACATGCGCCATAGGTAAAATCCTCCAGCTTAGGGCCTGACCAAAGCATAAATAACAAAACAAAATCATGGGGATGGTCCCCGGGTCAAATATAGAAACAACTTCTCCTGTGCGAGATCAATAAAGGTCAATCTTCTAATCCTTGACCACTGTAAGGCGCTTTGTGCTACAATTTTGTATGAAAAGCGCCTTATAAATGTTTGATTGATTGATTGATTGATAAATGACATTGCTGACGATCTTAAAGAACAGCTGGTAGATAAACTCAAAGACAAACGTTTTGCCTTACAATTTGATGAAGCAAGTGACAGCAACAAAGACTGTTTGTTTATTGCTTATGTACATTTTGACATGACAAATTCCCTGTGTGAGGATCTACTTTTTTGTAAATATGTCAGAGACAGAGCCACAGCTGAAGAGCTCTTCAAAATGCTAGACTGGTTCCTGACTGAGAATGGGCTAAAGTGGGAGAACTGCATTGGTGTTTGCAGTGATGGTGCACAGACCATGGCAGGGATGAGAAAAGGACTTCGGACTCTCATCAAGAAGGTCTCACCTAATGCTGAGTGGACACACTGTGTTATACACAGAGAAGCACTGGCATCAAGGCACCTTTCCTCTGAATTAAGTGAGGTTATGACTGACATTGTAGGTGTAGTCAATTTCATAAAGACCAGACCACTAAAAACAAGAGTCTTCTCTGCTATCTGTGAGGAGATGGGAGCTGAACATCAAGCTGTGCTGTTTCACAGTGAGGCAAGGTGGCTGTCACGAGGAAAAGTGTTGTCCCGAGTTTTTGAGCTCAGAGAGGAGATAAGAATGTTTTTGGAGCAGGAGGACAAGAATGAAGTTGCAAGAAAGTTTAGTGATGAGAACTTTCTGATGAAACTGGCCTACCTGAGTGACATATTTGGAAAGCTCAATGAACTAAATCTACAGCTTCAAGGGAAAGATCAACACCTCCCTCAGGTCACAGACAAGATCAGCTCTTTCACTCGAAAGCTTGCAATGTGGGGCAGGCGAATTGATGAAGGAAATACTGAGTCATTTGAGAACCTGCATGAATTTGTTGACACTACTGACTATGATGCCACCTCAGTGATTCCATATTTTAAGCAGCATATTTCATCACTGATGGGATTCTTTACAAAGTACTTCCCTGAAAACAGTTCCCAGTATGACTGGGTGAGAGATCCTTTTAATGCACCAGCTCCAACTGGTTTCAGCTCTGCAGAGGAGGAGCAGTTCATAGACATTAGGGTTGGGCGGTAATACGGTAATACGGTATACTGCGGTATCTAAAAATAGCAACGGTATCAGATTCATTACCGTCATTAAAAAAAAATAAAAAATCTTGCCCTAATATAATATTAACTATAATTAATTTAATGCCTAAATAAAGAGTGTTTGTCCAGCACCTATGTATGTGTGGTTGTGTTTGTTAATTTAATACTATTACAGTTTAAAACTAATATTACTATCGGAGAGATGACGTTCGGTTATAAAGTCTCTGCTTCTGATAATAGTTGCGGCCCCTTTAAAAAAAGGCGTGACGTTTGACACGCTGCTTTTGTGTTCTAACGCAGCGCCTTTTCTGATATTCTCGCGTGTTAATAAAAACGACTCACTGTTTTTGAGTCTGAAATGTGAGAAGTTTTCGGGTTTCTTATTACAAACGCAACTTCCACACGAGGCTGTTATTCTGGGAGATGAAGACCCCCTTCTTTGGTGGAAATCCAATGGAGTCAGGCGCTTTCCTCTGATAAAATACCTGTGCGAGATGTTTTCTTCTTCCTAGGGGGGGCATGACAGAAAATAATTGAGAAGCACTGCCTTGACATAACCTTTATAATTATACCATTCATTTTCAACTGTCTCAAAAATCTTACATGTGAACAAAATAACAGGTACAAGTACAAGGTGTGGCTGGAGTAGGGCGAAACAAGGTCTAGGCTATGCTAGTGCGGGAGTTAGCATAGAGCGCTAATCATACAATTTGACAGAAATGCCACTATGAAAAATGTCTAGCTTTAACTAGCGGCCATTACAACAAAAGTTACATAGATATGACTTCATTTGAGTCAGTATTTTGTTTGGTGGGACCGTACCAACCTGAAAATACACACAATGACACGGACACGTTATTTCGGCTTGGCTTCGGCTTTCTGCTACTGCTGATTGACAGGAAGTAGAAGCCAGGGCGGGTCAAACCGTCTCACTGTGTGTGTTGCCATCAAGTGGACAAACTCGGGATTACAACTCATTCATCAAAATAAAACACCACATTTGATCGCATACAAAATTACTTACAAAATTACATTAAATAAAAACTATGTGACCACACCTTGTGGGTGTCACACGTGCGTTAGTGTGTACTGGGGCGAGATAAGCTCACAAAAGGCCTGTCAGAAGGTTTCGTCTCATTACATTGATATTCCTCAACCAGCTGCTCCAAAGACCCACATATGAGTTTAGTGTAGCCTATTTGACTAGTTTTGTTTTGTTTTTTTCTCAGGACTGGGGCCTATATTTTTCATGTAAGCAATTTGCAAAACCACGAGACATGACGACATCTCATTTGAAGACAGCATTTGTATAAACAGGCTCTTTGAATATGTCACATGGGTTCAGGTCAGGTAACTCTTTCCAACCATTCAGACAAAACGTGTACTAATCATGGGTAGTTGTAGAAATTAGATTGAAACTTGATTTTTTTTTTTTACTTTTTATTTATACTTTTTCAAAAACAAAGGTATAGAACAAAACAAAATATGTGGGGTTCTACAAAAAAACATAAAAAGCTTTACATTTCTCTTATTCTTATAGTTGATCCATTTGGACCATCTTTTTTCAAATTTACTTGCTTTCAACCTCAGATAGTAAGTATTTTTTTTTCCCATCAAATACATTTCCTCAATTATTTCCATCCACTGTTTCAGTTCCCATGAGCCACTTTTTAGCCAGTTCCTCATTAGAGCTTTCTTACTGGCCATCAGTATGATTTTAAACAAATAAAAGTCTTCGGTCTGAAGAGGTCCTTCTTGCGACAGTCCCAAGTACATGACTCGTGGGTCATTAGGTATTTTATAACCTAGTATTTCTCCCATTACTGTTACAATATTTTCACAAAAAGATGTAATTTTTGTACATGTCCAAAACACGTGAGCTTTCCAACGATGCCTTACACATGGAAATCAGAGAACATCTGAAGAATCTGGCCATTTGAAAGCAGTCCATCTGAAATACGATGAGCTGAGAAAACGTTTTGCAGCTTCTTCAGAACTGAAGAAGCAGCTTGGATGAGCTGCGAAACGTATTTGACCAAATAAACTTTGTCCAGTTGACAAATTGAATTTCTCCTTTTGCCATGGATTCTACCTGGACGACTGAGGGATTCTTCACACATGGATTAGTAAAGTTTAGTCAAAACATGTGGTTTTGTGTGGTCAGTGAATGTTTTTTTTTCCCCTGTAGGCCTATATTTTTTCTTGTAAGCAATTTGCAAAACCATGGGGCATGAAGGCAACTTCTTTTAAGGCAATTTGCATAAACAGGCTATTTGAACATGTCACATAGGTTAACTTCAAGACACTCGGGTCTGTGCACCCGACCATAAAGAGTAATACACTGTGAGCATTTGGGTTTTTACATTTTTACCTGTGTCCTGAAGCCAGAAGGAAAATGAACATCATTTTGTCCGTCCTGTTTATTGGTAAGACATAATGTACAATTGAGTAGTAGTTCAAAGAAATGTATTCAGACAAAACTAGTACTAATGAATGTCATAAGAAGAGTCAACAGTGGGTAGTTGTAGTAAATTATTATTATTATTATTATTATTATTATTATTATTATTATTATTGTTAGTAGTAGTAGTAGTAGTAGTAGTAGTAGTAGTAGTATTGTTGTAAATATTTTAATATTATATTTTAATTTAAGCACATTCTTTCTATTTGCAATTTCAAAGTAACAACTTAAATTGCAGCTCGCATTCAAACTATAAGTAAATTTAAGTGAGAAAAATTATTTGAAAAATGTATAACTTTTTTGTAAATTTTTTTTGTTTTTTTCTTTTTAAACAAAACATTTTGAAAGAAAAACTTTCTAAATGTCGACAGTCTGTTCTTGAACAATATACTGTATGTGCAGTGTTGTATAAAGTACTGGAAAATCAAACTCAAGTAAAAGTATAGGTACCCCTCCCAAAAATGACTTTGGTAAAAGTTGAAGTCACCCCCCCCCCCAGTGCTGAAAATAAGGCATACATAACACCATTGAAGGAGTGTTTTTGGAGGAAGAGGGTTTTTTGCAATTTGGCCCTTAATTCTACTGTAAAACACCATGTTCGGCTCACCCATGGTGTCATATGGAGCACTGTCGAAGATATTGGGTTTGGTGATATCCATGAAACGGCGTCCTATGAGCAAGTAAATGCAAGCACAAAATACGTTATACGAATCCTTCATATCAGCGTAAGAGAACATTGTGTTTAAGTACGGCCAGGGATGCTCATCGTCAGGTCCCCCTTCATTTGTAGCCGACGTGGATGCTGTCTCCTCTTCCATCAGGGATGTTGATTGATTAAACTAGCTGCATGAAATCAACAGGTATAGGCTGATTGTCATGCGCAAGTAGCGAACAAGCCCAGGCACGTCCTGACTTCCTTGCAGTCAGTAGAGGGTTTTTTTGTAACGAGTAACTAAACGGCACATTGAAAATGTATTGGAGTGAAAGTATGCAATTAAATTCGAAAATGTAGTGAGGTAAAAGGAAAAGTAATAATTTTTTTTAAAACTCAAGTAAAGTACAAAATCTCCCAAAATGTAGTTAAGTACAGTAGTGAAGTATTATTACTTTGTTACTATACAACACTGTGTATGTGTATAGAATCCCTCAGTTGTCCAGGTACAATCAGTAGCGGTTCTTGGGGGGGGGCGAGTGGGGCAATTGCCCAGGGCGCAACTTTGTGAGGGGCGCCGTGCCGAGCGCTTGAAACAAAACCTCTCTCCCTCTCTCGCTCCGTCTGGTTTGCCTCAAACCTTTCTCTGCTCCTGCAGGAGTGCTTACAAACTGTTTCCTGCTCTCTGGACTCTGTTCCCCTCATGCTCTCCCGACCTTCTCCGCGCTGCTCTGTTTCAAGGGCCAAACTGCGGCACTTCCTGGTCTTGCGAGAAACAGCGCATAGTGGTGCGCTAAAGGGGGCCACATTAAAGGGGGAATCACTAATGTTAATTTGCGGGTTTATTTTGTTTTCTTAAGTCTCTTAGTTAATTAAGTCATACCATATGGGGGTTATTTAAGTATTTTCTTTATTATGTTGAATTGCAGGTGTTTTATCATTATGGGGACCGTTATTTATAGCTGGATAAGGATGTGAAATTGGATATGAAGATGGAGATAACACATGAATAACACATGGTTTGATTGTTAAAACTGCTATAATAATTGCTGTCTATGGTTCTATATGGGCTTTGGCAATGATATTGAAAAATAATAGCTTGCAGCAATGTATTGGGAAAAAAAAGAACTATGAAGTAGTTCATTTTTTGGAACTATGAACGAACTACTAACTATAAACAATTATGAACTATGAGCAAACTAGTTCATTTTGAAATGTGTGAACTGAACTTTGAACTAGTTCATGTAGAAAATGAACTTTCCCAACACTGCATACTTGTTCTATTTATATATATGTATATATTTTTTATTTATGTTATTTAAGTTATGATAACTTATATTTTTCGAAGTCTGCCGTAGCTAAAAACAGAAAGTGCAATAGCGACTATCCACCTATGCGCCACGAATCCTACACACTGGGGCTTTAATAATGACAAATTAATTAAATTGTGAATAAGGCTTTAATAATTTAATTTAGAAGCAACTAAGCCATAATCAGGGTTGGGAGGGTTACTTTAGAAATGTAATCCGGTACAGTTACTAGTTACTCCTTAAAATATGTATTCAGTAACGTAATCCCGGTACTATAATATTAAAGTAATGTAACTTGATTACTTTCAGTTACTTTTGGATTACTTTAACACCAAATATCCTATAACAACAAGAAAACAAGAAAATTACAATACAATTAAAAGTTTTTAGGAGGACAAGTACAGTTCTATGTGTAAGATCAAAGGAGAAGTTCAATTTGTCAACTGGACAAAGTTTGTTTGGTTGAAAACGTTTCGCCGCTCATCCGAGAGGCTTCGTCAGCTCTGGTTATTGTACTGGTTAGACACTGCTTATATCTAGCTGCCGGGAGGCGTGTCTGACAATGACAAAAGCTCTGAAAACGATCCCCCTAATCTGTCTCTTTGTTTTTCAAATTACTCTGACGGCTGTTTCGACCCCCTATTCAACGTCTAACGACCCTCTCCACCCCTCTGCCCTGGCTCTGTTTGACTGGTCTAAGAATCGCATTATAAATGGGAGACAGGTTATATCTCACTCCCCCATTTCTGTTTAATGACGGATTCTCTTTTTTGACAAAAATAGCCTCTTTAACTCCCCTCTCAAACCAGTTCTTTTCCCTGGCTAAGATCTGAACCTCACTGTCCTCAAAAGAATGGCCCGTGGCTTCTAGGTGAAGATGTACCGCAGAAGCCGGTCCACTCTGGCACGCCCGTCTGTGTTGGTACATCCTCTTGTGAAGTGGCTGTTTTGTTTCCCCAATGTAGCGCTCACTGCAGTCTTCACTACACTGAATGGAGTAGACCACATTGCTTTGTTTGTGGCTCGGTGTTTTGTCCTTTGGGTGGACCAGTTTTTGTCTTAAAGTGTTTGTGGGTTTGAAATAAACTGGAATTTCGTATTGTCTGAAAATCCTCTGTAGTTTTTCCGAAACGCCAAACAACCAAACAAACTTTGTCCAGTTGACAAATTGAACTTCTCCTTTGATCATGGATTCTACCTGGACGACTGAGGGACTTTTCACACAGTTCTATGTGTAGTTTTAACAACTGTTATCACTATAAGCCAAGTCACTAGTAAACAAGGTCACTCACTAAACCAAACACCTAAACACCTATGACTTCAACGAAATTATATTTTCAGTTAAAGTTTTAGTTTTACCGGGACAGTCATCTTGCCCGATCTCCGCAGCTGGACAGGATGTTCGTCCAGCTTGCG
This sequence comes from Paratrypauchen microcephalus, assembly GCA_036785185.1. Classification (NCBI taxonomy): domain Eukaryota; kingdom Metazoa; phylum Chordata; class Actinopteri; order Gobiiformes; family Gobiidae; genus Paratrypauchen; species Paratrypauchen microcephalus. The sequence continues at coordinate 528,820 of JAVJIX010000103.1, read as the reverse complement.
TGCTGGCCTACATCTAATGACAGCTTTGCTCGGAATTGTCTAAAGGGTCTTCATGGATCAGTTAACATGACTATGTTGCCTAGATAATGTTTAAATATTGTAATATCGTTCTACAAATGCACAAAGTGTACTTTTGACCGCAAACCTTAGCTAGCTTGCTAATAGTTTGCTAGTCGATAGCTAACTCGAAACTGGCTCCTACCAATGAATCAAGACAAAGAAATGACTCATATTCACACATAACATGACTGAAGCAGGACATTTAGGGCCTGTCAGTATCAAAGCGTTAATATTAGCGATCTTACCTGTAAATGTTTGAGATTGGAAGTAGAATCCTTGGACATTGACAGGTGTTTAACTGCTGGAAGGCACAATTTGCACTGCACTGTGATGTTGTTCCCTTTGTCTTCTTCAAAAATAAAATTCTCCCTAAATTTCCACCCGCTAAATGCGTTTTTTGAAACCATGCCCGCTGCAAGTTTAGTCCGTAGTGCGCGACCTGCGTGAAGTTCAGTGCGAGCCGCTGCAAGTGTATTCCTCAGTGCGCCGCTGCAAGTTTGTTTCACAGAGAGCTGTGCGCCGCGAGTCTGTACGTTCTGTTTTCCCTACATATGACCTCCGGCTTTAAATGAAAAAATGAAATAACATAAAATGCTTTCAAATTGTAATCCTGCTAAGTAATCCCCATTTTCACTAAATGTACCTGTAATCTGAGTACGTCTTTTTCTTTGTAACTGTAGGGGAATACAGTTACCTTTTTTTTGTATCCTTTTACTTAACACCGTTCCATGTAATCCGTTACTCCCCAAGCCTGGCCATAATCATGACCCTAAGTTCTTAATTACTACCAGTCAAAGCAAAGGTTGGTTACTTTGAGAATTTTAATATAACTTAAAATATATCTTCATATATTTGATAATATATTTGATGGCTTCTGTGTGTTTATAAAATGTAGAAAGTGATAAACTTAAAGAAAAAGGCTTGTCCAAACCTTTGGCTGGTAGTGTAGTTATTAAGCCTTAATCATTCTTAAATTATTAATACTCTATTGGTTCATTATGAAGTCTTTACTCATGCTTCATTATTATATTCAATAAAGAGATAAAATCTGTTTCATTTATACAGATAACCTATCATAAATAAAGGTGCACTGCATAACATTTCTAGTGGAGGCTTTGTCTGGAACGTTCCACAGTATTGATTAAATCTATCACGACGGAAACGAGCAGGTCACAGCACTACGCTTCATTACAAATCAGATCTGTGGAGTGTCGCCCCTATTCACAGAAGGAATTACTGTATTATACATATATATATATATATATATATATATATATATATATATATATATATACACACACTGCAGACTTCAGACACAACACGGACAGCTGTGTCCTGCAGAATGACTCTGCCATCATTGGTCTCATCAAGGATGACGATGATGGGGAGTACAGAGGACTAATACAGGACTTTGTGGACTGGAGTCAGCGGAACCACCTCATCATCAATGCAGGGAAGACCAAGGAGATGGTGGTGGACTTCCGCAGACGCCACTCTACTGCCCCCTCAGTGAACATCCAGGGAAGGGACATTGAGAGAGTAGACTCTTACAGGTACCTGGGTGTTCATCTGAACAATAAACTGGATTGGACTCATAACACAGATGCACTGTACAGGAAGGGCCAGAGTCGGCTCTATCTCCTGAGGAGACTCAGGTCTTTTGGAGTGAGAGGGCCACTCCTGAGGACCTTCTATGACTCTGTGGTAGCATCAGCCATCCTGTACGATGTGGTCTGCTGGAGCAGCAGCATCACAGAGAGGGAGAAGAAGAGGCTGGACAAGGTCATCAGGAAGTCCAGCTCTGTCCTGGGCTGTCCTCTGGACTCAGTGCAGAAGGTGGGGGACAAGAGGGTCCTGGCTAAGGTCACCTCTATGCTGGACTCTGACTCTGTCTGCTCTGGAGAGCAGTTTCAGTGACAGACTGATTCACCCTCGTTGTGTGAGGGAGAGGTTTCGCAGGTCTGTCCTTCCTGCTGCTGTCAGACTGTACAACGAACACTGTTAACATGTCATTCAACTTATTTGCACTACAATATTCAGCTATACTCCAGAGTCTATTTTTAGGTCTAGTTTTAAATTATCCTAGGCCATTATTTATTTATTTATTATATTGTTCTGTTGCATGCTACTTTTTCTTGCTGTTCTTGATCTGTGCGTTGCAACACTGGAATTTCCCCACTGTGGGACTAATAAAGGCATATCTTATCTTATCTATCTTATATATATATATATATATATATATATATATATAAATTTAATAATGATTAATAATTATTATTAATATATATATGTCCACATCTGTTCAAGGAGGTTTAGGCTTTGTGTAGAGTTTAACCTCTGTCTCTCCTTGGACCCTCAAACACAGTTTGAGAAGTACTGTTGTAATCATACTTTTACTTGCCCATAATGCATAGTATTTGAGGATACCTCCATGGTGGAAGTTCACCTGGGTGCTCAGAGATTTGCTCTGGTGCCACAACATCCAGGTCAGAAGTATAGTTCAGTGAACGCTGCTCAGGTCAAATCTCTTCCAAATTTGGGATACTGAAGGTAGTAATTTCGCTTTAACTGAATAAGCGTTTTGTTTTGTAAATCAGCCTTTGCATGTTTTTTGTGTTTTGTTAATTTTAGTGCTGTCAAAGATGAATCGCAATTAATCACATATTTTTGTCTCTTGAATGATAATTTTAATTCTCTTCTCAACATAGAAAAGTGGACAGGCACCGCTTTGTGCAAACCACAACAATTGTCAGTGAGACAATTTTGTGCTTGATGTTCCACTCTCATGTCCCACTTTCATAAAGTGCTCTGCAACAGTGTCAGCAAAGTGCTTTTCTTCTGTCTTCATAACAGTCGAAGCGATTGTGTCGGGTTCTATGTCCCGCACTCACACCGGCCCGATGACGTCATCACACGGCGATGTTTGTTTACATGATGCACAGCAGAGCTAATGCTTTAGTGGAGAATATAAGTCCAGCGGCAGAAATGTCTCTTAAATAATGAGACAGATATGAGTCCTGCTGTGATATGTTCCTCTGTGACTTTATGGATATAATAACAGTGCGGAGCAGTGAGGACAGACGGAGACGAGAAGCTGCAAAACTTCTGTCTCTGTCCACAGTCCTTATTGAAGGTAAGCTTAGATTCGTCGTGTGTTTTGGAGCAGACTTTATTTACTGTTTTCCTCGTATGAATAACATCTGCACGCACACACACACACACACACGCACACACACACAGGGCATGTATAATGAAGTTGTGCATGTACGCGTACATGAGCAACCGTGCCGTGCTTTGTCCCACTTCCTCCAACTGGGAATTCTCAGTTTTGTACAAATTGTTTTGCTTCCGTTTTACAGCCGGATCCTGTAGTTTTTCTAATGTCACTAGCAGTGGCCACAGCTTATGAAAAAAACTATTTCACTACAAAGAGCATTAATCTCGCGATAAAATAAATGCCATTAAAACTGTCTTGCGTTAACTTGTTAATAACAAGATATTTTTGACAGCACTAGTTAATTTCCACATTTTCTTTATTATTGTAATTGTCTACAACTCAACTGCAACAAATGCAATTCTTTTTACCAGTAAAGCAAGGTTTAATCATAGACTTAATTTTATGATTATGATATTTGAAACCCTACCCATACCATCATCATTAATACCATCATCATACCATCATCATCATTTAGCTCCAGAGAAGGAGCTAAATGTTGAGCCGACCAGATGAACCAGTTTTTTCCAGTGCTGGCGGTCTTGGGCCAGCTGCTCTGCATCCTCCACGGTGACTCCAAGTTGTTGGAGGTCGCCCGCGATGATGCCATCGGGTGCGGGGCTTGCCTCGTGGTCGTTTCCAGCCTGCTGCCTTTGGATCAAACTGGATGGTCAGCAGGAAGGCGGAGGACATGACCGAACCAGCGGGTGCGGCGTTGCGCAGGCAAGATGCTCTGGGCTGGCGTGTGCAAGCTCTGAGCACCTGGTTGGAAACTCGCTGGGGCCACCTGATATTTTCGATGGTGCGAAGAGCTCTGCTATCAAAGCCATCTACTCTGGCAGCCAGAGTCTTGTTCAGGGGCCATGTCTCTGAGCCGTACAGCAGGATGGAGAGTACGGCGGAATTATATATCCGGAGCTTTGTCGTGCGTGAAATGGTAGAATGCCGCCAGAGTGGTTTCCAGAGGGACTGCAGGGCTGATGCCAGGGCTCTTCTGCGGTTGATCTCTGGATTTAGGTCTCCGTTGTCGGTCACTATGGACCCCAGGTACACAAAGCACTTGACAGGCTCTACAATGTTATTGCCAAGCTGCAGGGATGGGGGGGTGGATCCGGCCCATCACCGACATACATAAATTTTGTCTTTGCCCAGCTCACTTGGAGGCCAAGTGAGGCCTTCCCTGCCTCTTCACTGTATATGCCCAGTACGTCTCTCAGCTGGCTGTAGGATGTGCTGAGCAGAATGGTGTCGTCAGCGTACTCCAGGTCAGTCAGGTGGTAGTCGCCAAAGGACACTCCGGGGACCCGCTCACAAACCTTGAGCATCGGATGGTCAATGATGCAGTTGAAGAGGTCAGGAGCAGCCACACAGACCTGACGGACGCCACTGGAGGTGGGAAACCAGTTGGAGTCTCTGCCATTAACATGGACACAGCTCTGTAGAATGCCGCCAGAGTGGTTTCCAGAGTGACTGCAGGGCTGATGCTGCCAGGGCTCTTCTGCGGTTTATGTCTGGATTTAGGTCTCCGTTGGACCCCAGGTACACAAAGCACTTGACAGGCTCTACAATGTCATTACCCATACCCTAGAAACATTTATGAAACCTGGAGATATTTGTCACATAACACATGTCTGCTTTCTGTGTTATTGTCTTCATCACAATGGTACCTCTGTATTCTCTGAATGTGGGTTCCATCTTGAGCAGAGACACAAACATCACCAACTCATGTCTGTTATTAACAGTTTTGAACTTGTCAATAATAGGCATTTCAATGGTTTTCCAATGAGAACCCCTCCATCTTAACGTTTGGTCATTTTACTTCAACAAGATCAAACCAAGGTTTCTCTGAGGAGTCAACATCACAATGATCAGAGCTATAGTTTGGGTGCCCAAAACATGCACCATAGGTAAAATCCTCCAGCTTAGGTCCTGACCAAACCGAAGCAAGAAGATCATGGAGATGGTCCCCGGGCGCAGGAAAGTGTCGCCCACTGCTCCTAATATATATATATATATATATAGGATGGGTTAAAATGCAGAGAAGAATTTCTCCAGTGTGAGATCAATAAAGTTCACTTCTTCACTTCTTCTTCTCTTCTTCTTTGGGGTGCAACACAAAGCTACATTTGTAATGGTTCAATCTTTTTTTTATCTGGTAACTAAATCCAAACCTCTGTTCATATCTCCTGCCTAGTGTGTATCTCCACATGACACTTTTCTATCAAATGGAGTGTACACCTGTGGTCTCCAATGTTCTGCCATTCAGGACACAAACTTTCTCCTGCGCTGCACATTCAAGCTTGTGACATTTTCAGGATCACTTCCCGACTTTTCAAATGTAGCTGCTGTTAGGCCTGTCGCGGTAAATACTATATCAACTTATTGTTCGATATATGATAGATGGAACAATAATTTTTGGCGGTCAGTGTTTATTGTGAAGACTTTCTCTGTACTTTCTACTACTTTTTGTTATTTTTCTGTACTACGATGAGATTTGAGCTGTAGATGGTTGAATTATAAAGAATGAATGGAAGGATGGTTCTAATGAAAATATTCTCCTGAATATATTTGTACACATGGGCAGAGGCATGTCCATAGTCAATGAGGTCTTGTTTATTTATAAGTGTGAAGTGAATTCAGACATTTCATTTGTCAGTGGGTAATGAAAAAAGAAAACTGGACAAAGACAGATGTGCCTTTATTCATTATGTAAACATCTTTCAAGTTTGGTGTTTGGTGCTTTGCATTCAGTGAAATAACAGAAGGTTAATAAGTAGGTTAAGGTTAAAAGGCTCCACATTTGTTAGTCAAACTGGGTACATTTTTCCTGTGAGGCAGAAATGCTAGCAACTCTAGCGAGCCACAGTGCTACTGTATTTAGGGCTCATGGTCCACTGCATCCTGATGTCAGTGAGCCCCTTCTGCTTGAACTTCTCATATAACTGTGGATAGAGAAACATTTAATAAAATTACAAACAAGTAGATCAAATACAGTTTATAATCAGATGTAAAATACTTTATTGCATAAATCTGACATTAAAAATGGTCAAAATTGAGTTAAATTGAGCTAAAATTGCAGAAGGACCCATTTCAAAATGTACGAATGTAACATTTGAGTAAATGTCAAATGTCGAGAGGGATTATGATAATGGATTTTGCTGATTTTGAAACAATGTAACTTCAATTTTCTATTTGCTAGAAATAAACCCTTCAGTATAAAAGGTACACTATATTGCCAAAAGTATTCCCTCACATGCCTTGATTCGCATATGAACTTAAGTGACATCCCATTCTTAATCCAGAGGGTTTAATATGACGTCAGTTCTTTGCAGCTACAGTATAACAGCATCAACTCTTCTGGGAAGGCTGTCCACAAGGTTTAGGAGTGTGTTCATGGGAATGTCTGACCACTCTTCCAGAAGCATTAGTGAGATCAAGAAAGTCTGGCTCTCAGTCTCTGCTCTTTTTCATTCCAAAGGTGTTCTAACAAGTGGAGGTCAGGACTCTGTGCAGGCCAGTCAAGTTCATCCACACCAAACTCTCTCATCCATGTCTTTATGGACTTTGCTTTTTGCACTGGAGCACAGTCATGTTGAAGAGGAAGGGACCATCTCCAAACTGTTCCCACAAAGTTGGGAGTATGGAATTGTCCAAAATCTCTTGGTATGCTGATGTATTCAGAGTTCTGTTCACTGGAACTAAGGGAGCCCCACACTATAATCCCTCCTACACCAAACTTTACACTTGGCACAATGCAGTCAGACAAGTACCGTTCTCCTGGCAGCCGCCAAACCCAAACTCAACCATCAGATTGCCAGATGGAGAACGTGTCCACTGACAGCACTTTACACCACTGCATCAGACGCTTTGCATTGTACTTGGTGATGTTTGGCTTGGAGGCAGCTGCTCGGCCATGGAAACCCATTCCATGAAGCTCTCTATGCACTGTTCTTGAGCTAATCTGAAGGCCAAATTAAGTTTAGTGGTCTGTAACAATCGACTCTGTACTTAAGATGCGTGAAGAGTCCCTCAGTCGTCCAGGTAGAATCCATGATAAAAGAAGAAATTCAATTTGTCAACTGGACAAAGTTTGTTTGGTCGAAAACGTTTCGCCGCTTATCCGAGAGGCTTCATCAGTTCTAGTTAGAATGCTGGTAAGACACTTGCTTATATCTCGCTGCCGGGAGGCGCTAACTAGCTAACTACTTTCCGAAAAAATCTCGCCTATTGGTTTCTGTCTTTTGTTTCTCTGGTGTCTAGATTACCATACCTATTCATCCCTACACGACTGTTTTTCACACCTCTGGCCCTGACCTGGCTAGCCCTATTGTGTCTTTGTTTGTTTGATCTGGGTTTAAGAATGGAATTATAGATGGGAGACAAATTATGTCTGACTCCACCATTTCTGTTCAAAGAGGGATTCTCCTTTTTGACAAAAATAGCCTCTTTAACTCCCCTCTCAAACCAGTTCTTTTCCCTGGCTAAGATCTGAACCTCACTGTCCTCAAATGAATGGCCCGTGGCTTCTAGGTGAAGATGTACGGCAGATGACGGTCCACTCTGGCACGCCCGTCTGTGTTGGTACATCCTCTTGTGGAGAGGCTGCTTGGTTTCTCCAATATAGCGCTCACTGCAGTCTTCACTACACTGAATGGAGTAGACCACATTGCTTTGTTTGTGGCTCGGTGTTCTGTCCACCCAAAGGACCAGGAGCCAGGTCAGGGCCAGAGGTGTGAAAAACTGTTGTGTAGGGATGAATAGGTATGCTAATCTAGACGTCAGAGAAACAAAAGACAGAAACCAATAGGCGAGATTTTTTCGGAAAGTAGTTAGCTAGTTATCTCCTCCCGGCAGCGAGATATAAGCAAGTGTCTTACCAGCATTCTAACTAGAACTGACGAAGCCTCTCGGATGAGCGGCGAAACGTTTTCGACCAAACAAACTTTGTCCAGTTGACAAATTGAATTTCTTCTTTTATCATAATCGACTCTGTAGAAAGTTGGCGACTTCTGCGCATGCTGCACCTCAGCATCCGCTGACTTCAGTTTATGTGTTGCTGTCATTCCCAACCACTGTGGAATATTTAGGAGCGAGGAAATTTCATGACTGGACTTGTTGGACAGGTGGCATCACAGTACCACGCTGGAATTCACTCAGTTCCTGAGAGCGACCCATTCTTTCACAAATGTCTGGAGAAACAGTCTGCAGGCCCAGGTGCTTGATTTGATACACCTGTGGCCATGGATTGGAATACCTGAGTTTGATTATTTGGATGGGTGGGTGAATACTTTTGGCAATATAGTGTATGTTCAGCAGGCCTCAAACTACAAGAAAAAAATACTTTGTCTTTTATTGGTCCAGTTAAATATGTGTAGTATAAATATTTGCGCTCAAATGCAGTGAAGTAAAAAAGTATCCCTTTTATATACTAGCTTACAGATAAGAAAATACAGATACCTAAAAACTTGTAGTATAGTACTTTATGGTTGATGTCACACCTCACCCAAACCATTGGGCCTGTTATTTTCAGTAGAAAGAAATAGACAGATATATACTACAGATATCAACTACTCTCTGAAATCTCCTGCACAGGCTCTTATTTTGTTTTGGTCGATCTGCTGCCTAAAAATACACACAAACCTTATATTAACACTTAATTTTAACACTTCACAAATATAAAGAGAAAATATATGACTACAAAATTTGCCATACATATCGGCCCAAAAAATATCGGCAGATATCGACTGTATTAGTAGATTTCGAGTTTTCGAGTTAGCTCCTCTCTTCAGACAGATATCCCAGTGTCCCAGCAGAACTAAAGGCGCTTAGATGAGCAGTGAAACATCTTCACTCTAAAACTTTTGCCCAGTTGGCTGAATTTAAATTTCATCTTTTCTGCTATAACCGTACCTGGATGACTGAGGGATTACGCAGATCTTAATAAACTACTCTACGACTTTTGTCACTTTCACCCACTGATTATCCATTTCAAACTTGTCCAAACATCTTAGCTCTCACCTGTGCTAAAATCAGAGCGGCGGTTCCTGGATCCGAGAGGTCAGCCCGAGTCTGCAGTTCCAGTGGTACATTAACGACTCTTTTCTTGAGAACTACACAATATTAAAAACACACAGTCAGTTTGACAAGAATCCTTAAAGGTCCTATATTATGCACAATTGCCTCTTGTGAGTTTTAAGCCATTTTAGAAAGCTGTTACCTCATCAAAAACATACCAATAGTTGTATTTTCTTTCATTCACACATTTGAGTAATTAGTCTAACTATATCTCCACAGCTCAAAATACTCTGTTCCACCTTGTGATGTCATGCAGAAGTACAGTTTACAACTTAACAGCTCCTTTTACCTTTAGTTCAATAGAGATGGACAATTCCAGGTCTGAAATTATCCTAGTAAAGGTGTATGGAATTGTAAAACATAGTGGAGCTGTATTACCACATGACATCACATCTGTTTGAGAAAAGACCTCAACCCTATCCTTTTAATCTGCAGGGTTTGTGTGTTAAACATGTGTGAATGCTACAAAACAAAGCTCCAGGCGTGGTCTTGATGAGGAAACATTATAACAAGTCAGAAAACAGCGCAATATGGACTTGTTAAAAAACAGTTGAAGAGTTGCAACTGTCCTGACCTTGACAAATGAACGGTAAGCGGCCGCTACACATTCCATCGTGCCAGTACTGTGCAGAACTTTCTGCTACACAGTACTCCCCCCTAGTGCTAGGCTGTCCACTATCCCAGTTTTGGAGCGTGCTGTTGGTGCCGTCAGACCACCTCCAGGCCTCTCTGTACAGACCGATCCACACTCCATAGACTGGACGGAGAGCGGCCACTGCAGAGTTTTCAGTGTCATCTTCAATCATGGCCAGGTCTGTGTGGTGGTTTCTGCAGTAGCTCTGAGCGTTCTTCCAGGTCATTGAGGTTTGGACAAGAATGAATTGCTTGGAATTCTGTACACCTTAAAAGTCAGAGAAATTTGTTCTTAATTAAAGGTGCATTGTATAACTTTTCTGGTGGAGGGTCCGTCACCTGCTTGTCTTAATGGAGATGGTATAGCTTTGTCTAGAATGTTCTATGGTAGAGATTAAATACAGCTCTGGAAAAAAATAAGAGACCACTGCGAAATTATCAGTTTTTCTGATTTTACTACATATAGGTATGTGTTTGGGCAAAAGGAATATTTTTTGTTTGAATCTATAAACTACTGACAACATTTCCCCCAAATTCAAATAAAAATATTATCGTTTAGAGCAGGGGTCTTCAACGTTTTTCAGGCCAGGGACCCCCAAACAGATGGCGAACTGGGCCAGGGACCCCCTACTATATATACGGCACAGAATTGTGTTTTATATTAAATTGAGCTTAGTGTCATGTATAAACATTGCTACTCTGTTATGGTACATCCAATACAAGGAAATAATACACAGGTTAATACTGTATTTTACAGTATAAAATATAGAATTATATTATTTTAAAGTGAAATCAAAAGATTTTGCGACCCCCCCTACAGTACCTCCGCGACCCCCCTAGGGGTCACAACCCCCCTGTTGAAGACCTCTGGTTTAGAGCATTTATTTGCAGAAAATGACAAATGGTCAAAATAAAAAAGATACATGTTTTTAGACCTCAAACAATGCAAAGAAACAATATCAAATTCATTTTAAAACAACATAATGCTAATGTTTACACTTAGGAAGAGTTCAGAAATTAATATTTGGTGCAATAACCCTTATTTTTAATCACAGTATTTCCCACATTCCTTTCTCCTGGTTCATTTCATATCTCTCTGATCGCAGTCAATTCATCCACTTCAAATTATCCAATTCAAATCTTGCAAATCCAACACTTTCCTTGTCACTGCTGGTGTTCCCCAAGGCTCTGTCTTAGGTCCCCTTCTTTTTATCATTTACATCCTTCCACTTGGCTTTCTGTTCCGTAAACACAACATTCTTTTTCACTGTTACGCGGATGACACCCAGTTCTACATTTCTACCAAACCTTCCTCATCTCTCCCTCCAACCTCTCTTACCCTCTGTCTACAAGAAATCCATTCCTGGTTCTCCTCCAACTTTCTCAAACTTAACAGCTCTAAAACTGAAGTCCTCCTAGTAGGCACCCCCTCCACTATCTCCAAATCCAGCCGTTTCTCTATATCTATCCATGATTCCACTGTCCTTCCTTCCCCTCAGGTCAAGAGTCTAGGTGTCATCCTTGACAACACACTTTCTTTCCAATCTCATATTAATAACATCACCCACTCCGCCTATTTTCACCTCCGCAATATCTCTCGTCTCCGCCCCTCTCTCACTCCTCACACCACTGCCATACTCATTCACAGCTTTGTTACTTCCTGGATGGATTACTGCAACTCCCTCCTCTTTGGTCTTCCTAACAAATCCCTCCAGAAGAGAAGCAACTTTATTGATCTCACACAGGAGAAATTCTTCTCTGCATTTAACCCATCCCGTTATTAGGAGCAGTGGGCAGCACATTACTGCACCCGGGGACCATCTCCATGATCTTCTTGCTTCGGCTCGGTCAGGACCTAAGCTGGAGGATTTTACCTATGGTGCATGTTTTGGGTTGGTGGTGGAAACCGGAGTGCCCGGAGGAAACCCACCCAGACACGGGCGACCCGGGGATCGAACCCAGACCATGCATGCAAACTCCACACAGAACACACACAGAAAGGCCTGGGCGACCCGGGAATCGAACCCGGAACCTTCTAGCTGTGAAGCATGAGCGCTAACCACTCAGCCACCGTGCAGAAACTGCAGCTTCTCCAAAATTCCGCTGCCCATCACCAGGACCCCCTCCTTCCACCACATCACCCCCATCCTCCAACAACTACACTGGCTTCCCATAAAACAAAGAATTAACTTTAAAATTCTCCTAACCACCTTCAAAGCGATCCATAACCTGGCCCCACCTTACATCAATGACCTCCTCCACATCTCTATTTCTTCTCGCTCCTTCCGCTCCTCCTCCTCTCTCCAACTCTCTGTCCCCTCTGCTCGTCTCATCACCATGGGGGGCTCTGGAACTCTCTCCCTCCTGACCTCCGCAATATTCACTCTCTTCCTCTTTTCAAATCCAGACTCAAAACACACCTGTTCAGACAATCCTACACCACATAACAGTCACTTTCACCATCTTCCAGTTTTTGTATCTCTGTTTTTATCTTTGTATTTTAAGTATTTTTATGTTTTTAACTTTGTTTTGTACAGTGTCCTTGGGTGTCTTGAAAGGCGCTTTTAAATAAAATTGATTATTATTCTGATTATGATGATGATGATGATGAGTGTGTGTTTGTGTTGGAATTCCACAGTCGCTGGAATGGAATGGCTGTAATCCATGTAGAGATGCTGATTTCAGAAAAAAATGCAGTGGTCACTTATTTTTTTTTCCAGCGCTGTATATCTTTCCAGGGAGTCAACTATTGAGTACATTACAGGTCAGATCTATGGAGATGCAACACTATTCACAGAGATAATTATTATATTTTTGAGCAATGAAAATACCCGTAATGAATAAACTTGAGATAAATGTGTTTAATGTTATACCATCAAACATTCCTGGCAATGCAATGACATCTCCATGGAGACAAGAAGGTGACGACGGATCTTCCATGAGAAAAGTTGCACAGTGCACATTTAAGGACAACTTAATGCAAAACAAACTCAGCCATAACAATTTAAAAAGTTAACAAAAGAGGAAGTCATCAGGACAGATGACTACATTCAAAACTACTGGTAAATATACAGTATTTATCGCTCATCAGAATTCTGAATGAAACAGTTTTCCATTTGTTTAACAACAGAAAAAATGAAAATCCCACAATCCCGATCTCTATTAGTATGAGAATTACTGAAATGGGTTTTGGAATACTGTATACATTTGGACATACCCAATCACATCTAGGGCTATTCCAAAAATCGAAAGAATGATAGATCAGAACTTTGGTCAGTCCTGATGACAAGGAAAGCACATTGTAATTGTCAGATCTACAGCCAATCCTGTGTCAGTAAGAGCGCTTGATTCTGAAGCAAAAGGAGAAATTCAATTTGTCAACTGGACAAAAGTTTATTTGGTCGAATACATTTCGCAGCTCATCTAAGCTGCTTCTTCAGTTCTGGTCAGACACTGGTGGACACTGCCTATATCTGCCTGAAGGGAGGAGCTAACTACAATGACATTACTATGAAACTACCACACCTACTTGTTTACAGTTTGTGTTAGTTAGGTGGGCCTTTTAGATCTGCAGTGGGAGTGGAGTGTGGGACTTGTTAGCAGAACCATTCAGGGCCAGAATGGAGTTTTTTACACCTCTGGACCTGACCTGGCTAGCCCTATGGTTTTCTTTGTTTGTTTTGATTCAGGTTTGCCCTGCCGGCAGTTATAAGCAGTGTCCACCAGCACTCTAGCCAGAACTGAAGAAGCAGCTTGGATGAGCTGCGAAACGTATTCGACCAAATAAACTTTTGTCCAGTTGACAAATTGAATTTCTCCTTTTGCCATACTGTAAATCATTCTAGACAAAGCCATGGAGAAAAGCTTCTGAGAGACCGTCCTCAAGAAAAGTCACATAATGCACCTTTAATATATCAGACCATCCAGGAATTCGCGATGTTGCGATTTGCAACTTCAACGCAACTTCAGCCAATCCCAGTGAATTCAGGGCGGTGTTGCAATTTTGACCAATCACCGCAACTTTCCCGCAATTTTTACCAATTTTGACCAATCATCTGCGACGTATTGAACTCACGTCCGTGTGACGAAACAAAACTGCGGCCGTGTCCCCAGTTCGGAGCGTGGTTTGAAGGGGGCTCAGACTGCAGTCAAGGCGGTGCACACTTGCTCAGCCCTGAGTGCACTCCGCGGACCGCATGGCCGTCTGCGAAATGCGACAGGTCTCGCAACTACGGGAAGCAGTGTGCGTGCCCAATGTGGGCGGAAGAACCTGATGTGGGCTCTGTGTGTTCTGCACATTTTCACGCGCTTGGTCCACGCCCCGATTTCCATGGAAACGACTGCGGTCTGCGAAAGCATTGTGCGTGACTGCGCATGGGACAAAAAAAGAAATGACGCACATGCCCTTCAAACCACGCTTCGAACTGTGCACTCTGGGAATTGGGACACGGCTTCTAATGGCAAAGAAACATGTCTGCGGCCAGCCATTTGCCCACAAAAATAACAGCAAAAGACCGGGAGAAACAGTTCCCCTCCTAGTAGTAATTTATTTTCGATGTTGGTAAGGTTGTTTTAGGACCATATCTGTGATCTCTGTGTCTTTGTATTATTCTTTGTCAATAATAACTCAGTGTTCAAAATATTATATTCAAAATATTACTCAATTTTAATTACAAAAAGGGAAAATCGCAACTATTTATCGCAACTTTCACTTCCTCCCGCAACAAAATCGCAATAAAAACCTTAAAAGCACCGCAACTTTCATCACAACTTTTTGGAAAAGCTCATGCAAATTCAGGCATTTTAGCCCGCAACAATCACAAAAAATGCCCGCGAAATCCTGGGGGGTCTGATATATGTGTCTAACCACAGGAAAACCAATACCAAGTCGTCATGGAGGCGTTTTGAAACACGTTCCAAACTTTAAATGTTGATTATTGGTTACTGGATTATTATCAACCTAAAATAAAAACTGTAGTGATCATGACACCCTGCTCTCTATACCAAAGTCCACACATCAGTGGAAGATCAGAAAAGCTAGATCAATATGGGAAAACAACAAACAAACAAAACAAAAACATCCTTAACCACATAAAAGTGAAAAATGCAAATGTCTTACTTTGGAAACAGACAAAGTATAGCTGGCTGCCGCAGTTATAGTCATGCCACTCTCCAGTCACAATGTACACACAGGTCTCGAGAGAACCTCCTGCAGTATTTCCAGCAGACCACTTCATGTACCGACTGGGGCTGGGGGCTGCAGTGGCCGACCATCTCCAGGAGTTGGAGTCGTTGGTCATCACTCCTCTCCATGAAGCAGGGTCATCGAACAGTCCAATCCAGGCGTAGGTGTACACGGGTCTGGTCACACTCTTTACCTCGGCCATGTTTCTAAATGTCGCCAGGTCAGTGTAGTGATCTCTGCAATATTGCCGAGCGTCCGACCAAATCATTGCTGTGTTAATAAAGTAGTACTCGAAGATGACTGCCTGGAAGCTGTGAACCACACCTGCTCCTGCATAAAAATATACACATATCCTCCTGAGACCCGCCCATTCATTTGTGTCCTTTATAGTGGACATCTTTTAAGTTTTGAGATAGATTTTAGTTTGTGGCTGCACAATGATTAAAAAAAATAAATAATAATAATAATAATAAAATAAATAAACAAATTATTATTATTGTTATTATTATTATTATTATTATTATTATTATTACTACTACTACTACTAATAATAATAATAATAATAATAATAATAATACATCACAATTAAAAATATATAAATAAAATACATAAATAAGTAAATAATACATAAATAAAAAATAAAACAAAGCCAGCGGACCCAACTCACAACCAGGTGGTGATCAGTTGACAGCTCTGCCCCTCTCTTCACCTGAGTGTCCAAGACACGCGGCCGGAGGTCAGATGAGATGACAACAAAGTCGATCATTGACCTCCATCCTAGGGTGTCCTGGTTCCACGTGCACTGGTGGACACCCTTGTGCTCGAACATGGTGTTCATTATGGACAAACCGTGGCTAGCACAGAAGTCCAATAAGAGAACACCGCTCGGGTTCAGATCAGGGAGGCCGTTCCTCCCAATCACCCCTCTCCAGGTGTCACTGTCGTTGCCCACATGGGCGTTGAAGTCCCCCAGGAGAACAATGGAGTCCCCGGTAGGTGCACTGTCAAGTACCCCTCTCAGGCACTCCAAGAAGGCCGGATACTCTGCACTGCTGTTTGGCCCATAGGCCGACACAACAGTGAGAGACCTGTCCCCGACCTGAAGGCGCAGGGACGCAACCCTCTCGTTCACCGGGGTGAACTCCAACACACAGCGGCTGAGCCGTGGGGTAATGAGCAGGCCCACACCAGCCCGCAGCCGCTCCCCGCGGGCAACGCCAGAGAAATGGAGGGTCCAGCCCCCCTCAAGGAGGTGGGTTCCAGAGCCCAAGCTGTGCGTGGAGGTGAGGCCGACTATATCTAGTCGGTAACGCTCAACCTCCTGCACGAGCTCAGGCTCCTTCCCCCCAGCGAGGTGACATTCCATGTCCCCAGAGCTAGTCTCCATGTCCGGAGATCCAATCGTTGAGGCCCCTGCCTTCGACTGCCGCCCAAATCTCCATGCACCCAGCCCCTGTGGATCCTCCTGTGGGTGGTGGGTCCATAGGAGGACGTGAATTATCCAAACATGCTAAAATTAAACAAACCACAACTCCAGGTTAAACTGGACTTTGATGCCCTTTGCTGGTCGTCCAACAATTTCTGACAACATGAGAAAGGACTCGAGTTTTACTCATTTTATGTGATAAAGTTTTTGCAGCTATGAGGTAACTCTGTATTTGCTCAGAAATGAATACATACATACAGAACACAACATACATTGCATTAAAATCAATCAAGCAGAACCGCTATCAAACATAAAAAAAGACATTTACCATAGAGCAGAAACATGAGAAGTGTGGCTTGATCCATGCTTTTATTAGAGGTGGAAAACCAGTCTGTCAAAACACTGAAACAATCCAAAGGTTAAGCAGGATTATATCATTGTTGTGTATTGTGTATTATATCTTGTCTATGCTTCATTTATTTATCATAATTTATTTTCAATCCTAACCTTGGCTACTGCATAGTTATCATCAGTGTTGAGAGTGATGCATTGCATTTTGCTGTAATGCAGTAATTTAAGGCATTACAGAAATAAAAATTGGTAATATTCTACTCAGTACAAATGTCAGTAATGCATGTTATAATGCATTTTTAAACTGAATTGAAGTGGTGGGTTTTTTGTTTTTCTTCATACAAATTTGCTAAAATTACCATGAGATCAGCAGCTGTGAGACGTCTGATCAGATCAGAACAGATACATGACGTCATTGTGAATCACGTCAAATGTTTTATTAAAGATCACCACACACTACAGGAGAATTTGCCCAATTTTGAGTGCGACTGGCATGACCTGACTTCTGTCTTCGTGTGAGATTTTGTAGCCGCTGCGCTCCTCATGTGACTCTGAGTTGCTTTGTCATATTGTAACCACTAAACATCAGCAACTCTACAGTAACAGTAAAAATAAAACAGAGCGTCGGGGTAGACAGTGACGGACACAGAGGCGCAACATACAAACTCGGGAAATGGCAAAAATAATTATTACTCACCCCTCATAAACTTGCAAATTTAAACTGCAACATCTCATCCACATTATCCTTAGAATTTGTCCTTGACAGTGACTCTACCTGTTCGGTCAGATACCACTTCACCTTCCACTGGAGTGTCATAAGCTACATTTAGATTGCCAAATCCATTTTTCCAGTTATTTTGGTGAAAGTAACTTAAAAGAATGCAATAGTAGTGTAATGTCTTGCATCTTAAATACAGTAATATTATAATGTAACAAATTACTTTGAAATGACAGTAACAAGTAATAATTAAAGCAATAAAGTTTTGAAGTAACTTCCCCAACACTGGTTATCAAGTTGGCTTTCTAAGTATAATACATATTAAAGATGCTCTGTGTCCATCACTCTAGACACTTTAAAGAACTGCTGCTAAGAGCAACTATTGCACATTTATTTTTATCTGTATCTTCAATCCACATCCTTTTGCACATTTTTACTGTACATTTCATTGCTGCATCTTCCACTGCACATTTTTTGACATCTGTAAATAGGAATTTATTTATTCTCTGCACTGCTTTAGCTTCTGTCTTAGATAGTTTTGTATTGTCTTTATATTGTATTTTTTACACAGTCTTTTTGCACTGCTTGGCCAGGGAGAAACAACATTTCGATTCACTGTATGTCGAACACATAATGCAGAATTGACAATAAAGCTGACTTTGAACTTTGATCCTGCTTGTTTCTATGGCTATGTCATTGCTCTGCCTAGAACACATTCCACATTCAACAGTTTTATAGCTCAAAAATATCAAGAAAAACAGGCATTCTGACTGTGAGCGGGGTTGCCTCGCCACAGATCGGACGTGTAACTTGGTCTGGTTTGGTGTCCATGAAGATAGAAAGGTTTAAAGGAAAATTAAAGTTTTTTTACAATCTGAGCCTTCTTTCGGCAATAAAACAAGTAGTTTTACTCACCCATAGCAGTTTGGTGTCAATTGGAGCAGTATCGCAGAACTTATGTTGAGCCGTTCTGTTCTACTAATGATCCCGTATCCGTTAGCGTGAGTGCTCGGGGCATTACTTTGCGGTGTCCAAATAACACAAACTTTAGCACTTTTCAAATCACAGAAGATCGCTGTGTCAGGGTAGACTTTTAGTGGATTCCAAAACGGCCTGAAACCCGATATCCAGCTATAGTTTCATTTGATGACGTCATCAGAGAGGACAGTGCGCATGCGTGAACTCAGCTGTTTTGTAAACACCGCTAGTCCGAAAGAAGCTAACACCGCTCTGAACTTTACTTTTCTGTTGCGATATTGGGTTTCAGGCCGTTTTGGAATCTACTAAAAGTCTACCCTGACATAGAGATCTTCTGTGATTTGAAAAGTGCTAAAGTTTGTGTTATTTGGACACCGCAAATCAGTGCCCCGAGCACTCACGCCAACGGATACGGGATCATTAGTAGAACAGAATGGCTCAACATAACTTCTGCGATACTGCTCCAATTGACACCAAACTGCTATGGGTGAGTAAAACTACTTGTTTTATTGCCGAAAGAAGGCTCAGATTGTAAAAAAAATGTTACTTTTCCTTTAATGCCATACTGTGAAATATTTCAGACAAAGCAACAATCTTCACAGAGAAAGCATTTGACGGGCTCTCCAACAGAAAATTTAAACAATGCACCTTTAACACACAACTTTCAGCAATTAGCAACATTTTATTTTTTTTAGATTTACTTAAACAATATTTAAAACTAAAATATATTTAAAAATATATATATCTACTTACAAATCTGAGTGAATTCTTCTTTATTTAAAGACGTCAAAAAATGCAGTGTCCGTTTCAACTCACAATACCTGACTCCTAATCCTTACATAACCTTTTCGTTCTGTCTGAGCCGTACTCAAATGGAAGTCAAATTTATGAAAATAAGAAAATTTGCAGATCTCATGTCATATTGTTGTTTTGCCTAGTCTCAAGACTCCAGCAGCTAATAATGATTGATTTGGCAAACATTATTAGCTGAGGTTCCTGGCCTTTTCAAGAAATTCAAGTTAGGGAAAAAGTAAAGTATTAGCATAGCATTATTAGCATTTTACCATTATTCCTTTGTCTTGAATGTTTCACAGTATTGTATTAAACCTTTCTATCTTTATGGAGACCAAACCAGACCAAATTACAGGTGGAGTAGCAACACCACTCATAGTCAGAATGCCAGTTTTAGGTATTTCTTTTATTTTTCAACCACAACCACATTGAATAAATGTAAGGTAGAGCTGTTTAATGTCATACTGTGGAACATTCCAGGCAGAGCAATGGCAAATCCACAGAAACAAGCAGGTGATGGACCCTCCACCAGAAAGTTACACAGAGCACCTTTAATATGTATTATATTTAGAAAGCCAACCTGATAAGTATGTAGTGGCCAAGGCTAGGATTGAAAATAACTTACGCTAAATAAATGAGGGATAGACCAGATATAATACACAATACACAATACACAACAATGATATAATCCTGCTTAACTTTTCAATGTTTTGACGGATTGGTTTTTCACCTCTAATAAAAGCATGGATCAAACCACACTTCTCATGTTTGGAAGAATGGAATGGAAGAATGGAAGTGTTTATTTGTCATTGTAAACAACGAGAAGACTTGGAAATGGACGGGTCCATGGACCTTAAAGCAGCCGACATGGGGGCGCTAAAGTCCCACCTCTCTCTTCAGTGATACAAGAACATAAATAGAATAGAAAATGCAGATACAATCACAGTAGTCACAAACACCTATGATGTAATACAGTGGAATGGTAAACACTGAGGTCTTTTTTTGCTTGGAAATACATTACGGGAGGGGAGGGGGGGACGAGATGGAAAACAGAAATATATTATTGACAAACTGAGGTGTGAGAGGGCAGAGTGTTTCTTCTTTATTTAAAGATGTCAAAAAATGCAGTGTCCCTTTCAACTCACAGTACCTGACTCCTAGTCAAATTTATGAAAATATGAAAATTTGCAGATCTCATGTCATCATGTTGTTGTGCCTAGTCTCAAGACTCCAGCAGCTAATAATGATTGATCTGGCAAACATTATTAGCTGAGCTTCCTGGCCTTTTCATGGAATTCAAGTTAGGGAAAAAGTAAACTATTAGCATAGTATTGTTAGTATTTTACCATTATTCCTTTGTCTAGAATATTTCACAGTATTGTATGAAACCTTCCCCTCCTTGAGCCGCCACCTTAACGTGGTGGAGGGGTTTGAGTGCCCGAATGATCCCGGGAGCTATGTTGTCGGGGGCTTTATGCTCCTGGTAGGGTCACCCAAGGCAAACAGGTCCTGGGGGCGGGTCAGACTAAGAGCGGTTCAGAAGCCCTTATGTTGAGTTTCACATCGAGGTCAGATACGTCGCCCAGACTGGCGTTACCGGGGCCCCACCCTGGGGCCAGACCTGGTCTGGGTGCTCGCCAGCGAGCGTCTGGTGGCCGGGCCTTTCCCCATGGGGCCCGGGTGGGCGAAGCCTGAAGAAACGATGTGGGGCCATCCTCCTGTGGACCCACCACCTGCAGGAGGATCCATAGGGGCTGGGTGCATGGAAATTTGGGCGGCAGTCGAAGGCAGGGGCCTTGACGGCTGGATCTCCGGACATGGAGACGAGCTCTGGGGACATGGAATGTCATCTTGCTGGGGGTGAAGGAGCCCAGTAAAGAGACACGTTTCCCTGTACAATGAAATTCTTACTTTGCTGCCCACCCTGGCTGCCAGGAGCAAAAAAAATAATTAAAATGTATTATTATTAAAATACATAAATAAGATAAGAGAAGCATGTAAAAAAGTATAATCAAATAGAAACAATCTTTACCGAATATACACTATAGCTAGGTGCTATGTACATATTTACAGATAATGTGCAACATTAGTTTTATGTGCAACTGTCAGTAGTAAAAAAAAATGGGTTGTAAACATTGTTGATATTGTGCAAACAGGAAGAGTAAACATGGTTAATATAGTGCAAACAGGGAATGTAAACATTCGAGCAGTTACATGTGCAGCTGTAATCTGACAGATTATCTTAACAGTTGGTCAGTAATAGTGCAAATTACTTGTGCAAAGTATAGGTTAATCAATGTCTAAGAGAGGGGGCTATTGCTCAGCGGTTCAAGAGTGTGATAGTTGGGAAGAAAGAGTTCTTAAATCTGGAAATCCTGCTTTTCACACTCCTGTACCACCGGCCTGAAGGTAGGAGTGTAAATAGTCCATGTTGGGGGTGGGTGGGGTCTTTGATGATGGAGGCAGCTCTCTTGCGGACTCTGCAATGGTAGATGCTCTGCAGAGACGGTTGAGGAATCCTGGTGATCTTTGTGGCCATCTTAACCACTCTCTGAAGGCGTTTGCGGTCCTTCACAGTAGTGCTACCGTACCCCACAGTGATGCAGCTGGTCAGGATGGACTCAATGAAACAGCTGTAGAAGTTGCTGACTGAGGATTTTGGGCGGCATGCCAAATATACTGGGTCATACTCTGGACCTTGTCCTTTCCTATGTTTTTTCTGTTGAGAACATCTCAGTAGACGAGATGTTCTCAGTAGTCATTTTCTGATCATAAGCCCATTTTTTTCAGTATCAACATTACAAATCCTGTTCAGATAGTCAAAACCCTTGGACAGTACTTCCGTTGCTTAAACTCACAGGTTACTGCCCAGTTCACTGACTGTTTTTTAAATAAAGATGTAGCCTTAGCTATGACTGCAGCAGCTAATGCCTCATGTAGCTCTGACGATTTAATTGCTTTATTTAATTCATCCTGCTCAGAGATTCTGGATTCAGTGGCTCCTCTCAGATACAAACATCCTAATTTTAAATCTAATGTGAGGCTCGATGATCATACCCGCTCACTCAGGCAGGTCTGCCGCAGAGCTGAAAGGAAATGGAAGAAAGAGCGTCTTACTGTCTTTCAAACTTTCAAATCTGCCCTGCTATCTTTTCAGGCTGCTGCCAAAGAAGCCAGAGCCAGATATTTTTCAGATATCATTAACCGGCAATCAAACAGACCAAAAATCCTTTTTAACACAATAAACTCCATCATCAACCCACCTCGTTCTCCAGCTCCCATTATAAATTCGGATCTCTGCGAGAACTTCCTACATTTTTTCATTGAGAAAATTGAGAACATCAGAGCTCTATTTCCTCCTCTTGCTCCATCTCCTCATCCACCCCCACACCCTATAGCTACTCTCTGTCATTTTAAACCTGTCTCCATGGTCGATTTAAAGGACATTATCCTGCACATGAAAACCACCACATGCCCTGGTGATGAGGTTCCATGTTCCATTTTAAAGGAGGCTTTTGACATCGTAGGACCCTCCCTACAACTCATTATAAACTCTTGTCTGTCATCTGGTACTGTCCCTGCTTGCCTCAAACATGCAGTTGTCCAGCCTCTACTCAAGAAACCCAACCTGGACTCAAATTGCTTGAACAACTATAGGCCCATTTCTAAACTCCCGTTTATTTCTAAAGTGCTCGAAAAAGTAGTGTTGTCCCAGCTCTCCCCCTTCCTCTCGCAGCACGCCATCTTGGAGCCCTTTCAATCAGGTTTCAGGGCCTGGCACAGCACCGAAACTGCATTGCTTAAAATAACAAATGACTTGCTCCTCACACTCGACGCAGGTCAAAATGCAGTCCTGGTCCTATTGGACCTCAGTGCAGCCTTTGAGACAGTGGACCATACCATCCTCCTCAACCGCCTTGAAGAGTGGGTGGGCATTAAAGGGACAGCACTGCTATGGTTCAAGTCCTATCTCTGACATAGAACTTTCTCAGTTTCCATTGGCCATTCCTCATCTACCTCTGCTCCGGTCTCCTATGGTGTCCCCCAAGGCTCAATTTTAGGGCCAATACTCTTCTGCCTATACATGCTCCCCCTAGGGGACATTATCCATAAACATTTTGTTTCCTTTCATTTCTACGCAGATAACACACAATTATACTTACCATTAACATCACAGGAGTCCGCCCAATCTCTCCTAGACTGTATAGAGGCCATTAAGCTTTGGATGTCCAACAATTTTCTACAACTCAATGACAGCAAGACCGAGGTCATAGTTTTTGGATCCCCTAAATCAATACCCACAGTTACTGGCAATCTATCTCACCTCTCCTCTTTTGTTAAGCCTTCTGCCAAAAGCCTTGGGGTTATCTTTGACTCAGACTTGTGTTTCAAAAAACAAATAAATACTGTCATAAAAAATTGTTACTACCAGCTGAGAGTGATCACCCAGCTCAAGCCTTCACTCTCTTTTCAAGGTCTGGAAACAGTTATCCTTGCCTTTATAACATCTCGGCTGGATTACTGCAACGCCCTCTACTTTGGCCTCCCCCAGACACAGCTAGCTCGCCTGCAGTTGGTGCAAAACGCTGCTGCTAGACTTTTAACAGGCACCAAGAGGCAGGAACACATCACTCCTGTCCTCTCCTCTCTGCACTGGCTTCCCATCTGTTTCAGAATCCAATTTAAAATACTTCTTTTGTTTTTTAAGTCCTTTCATGGCCAGACCCCCAAGTACATCTCTGACATGCTGCAACATTACTCTATACCAGGTCCCTCAGACCTGCCGATAAAGGTCTCCGTTGTGTTGCCCGTTCCTGCCTCAAGCACAAAGGGGACCGTGCTTTTGCTGTGGCAGCTCCACGTCTCTGAAACAGTCTACCTGCTGACATCAGATCTGCTCCAACAATCACCACTTTTAAATCCAAACTAAAAACTCATTTGTACACTGTGGCCTTTGCCTCTTAGCTCTTTTTATCTCCATCTTTTATCCTGTCTTTTATTTCATCTCATGTATACTTGTTGCCATGTCAAATGTTCTTATGTATTTTATGCTGCCGAATTATTTATTATTTAATTTTAGCTTTTTGACATTGTACAGCACTTTGGCCAGTTCTCACTGTTTTTAAATGTGCTATATAAATAAAATTTACTTACTTACTTACTTACTGAAATCCCTCTGTATAAAGAAAAACAAATATCATTCTGGAACCAATAGGCTCTATTCACGCTTACCGGAAGATGTCTGGAAACATGTGGTGGCGTTACCAGGGGTGACATGACTCTAATCGCATTTTTGATGTCACTTACAGGAAGCTGGTTGTAACTGTTGATGTGCCGAACATAACGGAACGCTATAATGATTTTTTTTCTTTTTTTTAAATTAAGTTAGACAAATTATAATACACAATTTAATAGGCAATTTATAAAAGGGAAAAAGAAAGAATACAGTGACATCCACCAAGCCATTTTCTCAGTTTTCCCAGATTTGGTTAGAGTTACTATCGCCAACAGAGCCCAAAGCAAGTCGTCATCCGCATGTTTCCAAACATCTTCCGGTTTTGTGAATAGAGCCCATAATAGTCATTTGATTTAGTTTATTTCATTGATAGTGATCTCCAGGCTCTTTTGTCTTTTATAACTGCACTTGTTTGACGAGGAGTAGCAGGTTCTTGGCTCTTTCAGCTCTGCATCGTGGGGACTGGTACAAGGGCAGCTCGAAGAAGGAGAAGGTGAAACTCAGCGAAAAGCTAAAATTGTTGACCTGACGAAGAGGAGGCAGGCGAGGAGGACGAGGGACACGGCGCTGGGGCAGAGGGTGCCGCTTCAAAGGGAAACTGTGGACGGTGCCACCTGCAGAGAGGGAGGGGTGTCACACAGAGAGAGATGATTAGGGGCCTGTTTACACGAGAACGCTTACGGGTAAAAACAAAATATTTTATTGGAAGTGCCTTTCGTTTAGACGGTGATGGCGTTTTGGGGGCTTAAAAATGCAAAAAACTGAAACCGCCCTCCAAAGTGGAAAACTTGAATACGCTCCGCTGTAGCGTTTTCGTCTACACTGCCCAAGACGCAAAAGTCGTGTACGTGTTTACGTCACATACATGCGAAAAAAAACCAACAACAAAACAAACAACAACAAAAAAATAACAAAATAAAAATTTGGGTACCGGTAGCCATGTTTTGTTTTGCTTTTCATGGCGTAGATGAGAAGAAAGAAGATTCTACGCATGCGCGCGGACATATTGATAATGTATCACAGCACCACCTAGCCGCCTGGCATGCATACCCGATCAAATTCCACACACTTTTGTGTCACCGTATGCACGCAGATTTCCTCCTGAAAACACTCGTCTAAACGTGGAATAAAAAGTGAAGACTCGACACCACCTTCATCATATAAACATAAATTGTAGTCAGGGGTTTGTGTGTGAATCAAAGTACAAAATGAGCAGTTGGGAATCAGGTGAAGAATTTTGTATTGTATTATTGAAAAGTGAATTTAGTAATAAGGTACTGGATTTGTATAACTTTATCAAGACACCCAAAGTGCTTTTCAGTGCATTAGTCATTAACTTCACACTTGCGGGTTACTATTGTAGCCACAGCTGCCCGGGGACAGAGGCTGCCCATCTGTGCCATCAGCCCCTCCAACCAGCAACACTCACACACACAACATTTACGCAGGACGCAACAAGACGATAAATGATAATATTGAAAGTGATTTATGAGGAAGTGTGTGGAAAGGGAAGACTGGGCCTCCCTGCTCAGACTGCAGCCTCCGCAACCCGGCCCCGGAAAAAGCGGAAGGAAATGGATGGATGGACTTTATGCCACTGACACAATAACCCAAGGGCAGAGTTAAAGATGCATTGTGTAACTTTTCTGGAGGAGGGTCCAGCAAATGTTTTTCTCCATGGAGATCTTATTGCTTTGTCTGGAATGTTTCACAGTATGGTGTTAAACCAGTCTATCTTCATGGAGACCAAACTAGACCAAGTTACAGGTCAGATCTGTTTTTTTGAGCTATAACACCATCTGTAATTGAATAAATGTAAGGTACTGTGGAACATACCAGGTAGAGCAATGACATGTCCGTAAAAACAAGCAGGTGATGGACCCCTAACCAAAAAGTTATATACGTAGTGCAGCTTTAAACCACAAAAACTATTCTAAATGTAAAATATGGTTAAACACAAACTGCAATACATAAATAGCAGAAAAAATAGCAGAAAGAATTAATAACTTCTAAGGAGTCATAGAAATTATTAATTCAACCTTCTGTGGCGCAAATCATATAGCCAAAAAATGTCAACAAATGTTCAATTATTACAAAGAAAATGTGCGCACAATAAATATTGAGAACCAAAAATATTGTTAGAGCTTTTTTATACTGAACTATAAGCAGTGATGGAATGTAACAAAGTAAAAGTAGTAAAATATTGTACTGAAGTATAAATGTTAGGTGTCGGTACTTTACTTAAGTACATTTAAAAGTGGATATTTTTTACTGCACTACATTTGAGAGCAGGTATGCGTAATTTCTACAACACTGCATTTTTGAACAGGACTGAAAAATAAAAGTATTTTTGATGATTGCTTAACACCTTCCAAAAAGGCTTTTTTTTTTCGACATTTGTAGTTGGAGCAAACAAAAAATATACAAAGAAAAACAGCAATTCATTTTTTTTTCTATTGTTTCTGCACAGACCTGTATTAAAATCTCTATATTTGAAGCTTTATTAGATCTCAAAATCTGCGTGAAATACTTTTACTTTTGACTCTTTACGTACATTTGTAAACAGGTACTTTAATACTATTTAATAAATTTTTTGCCCCAGTATCTGTACTTTTACTTAAATAACAAAAGTGAGTACTTGTATCACCACTGACGATAAGTTGATATAGTATTTATCGTCCCACCTGTGTACTGTGCAGAATGTTGTGGTGATGGAGTGGACATGTTGGAGTTGACGGTGAAGGCGGAGCTGTTCCTGATTTGTTTCCTGGTCCTTTGGGGTGAGGCGGGCGTGGTCTGCGGGGCAGGGGGAGGAGGAGGAGGGACACTGGGGGGTCGCCGGGGGGATAAAGAGGAGAAAGAGGATTCGGACAGGTCCAAACCTCCCCACGGGGTCATACTGGAGTCACACACCAGCACTGATGGTCACGGCTGGCGGCGCTTGTAGGGTCTGGCCTGAGGGGGGCGCTGTGTTGAGGGGACTGCAGGCTTGGCTGAAGGAAAATACAAGAATTTGAAGCTTTACGCTGGTGCTTTGTAGAATAATTGTAAAAACACTTAAAAATGACTTTAAATCATTTAGATCATTTTTGCCATATGACATTAAAATCTATACTTACTATACTGTTTACGTTTTTGTAGTGGAAATTATTTGCAGCAAAAAATAATCACATGGAAAAGGGTGACATAGTATATTTAATTTATTATATTTTTTGTGTGTAATTTGGTGCAAGATTCCCACAATGCACAGAGTAAGAACAGTTAGACACTTGCTATACTTTTTACAATTTTTGCAGAAATCCTTTCTTGACTGCATAATGGTTGCTCTCATAGCCATTTTGTAGTAATCTGAAATAGTAATTGTAATGCAGTAGTACTATATATTTATCACATTTTCCCAGTTTTTGTTTTACTTTTTACCAGTAAAAAAAAAAAAAAAAAATCAAGTACAAAGTAGCTTACAGACATATACTATACCTTTAGCTTTAATTGTCCTCCAATCAGAGGAAGCCGGGACATCACCGCTCCTAAATATAGACACAACCTTTAGTACAATTAAACGACTACTTGTACATTATGACACACAAACACCTGAATGTGTAAAGCTGAATGGGTTTAGCAAAGTATAAGAACTTTAAAGATCCCATATTACATGAAAATGAATGAAGTTTCAAGCCATGTGAGAATGTTGTTACCTCATCAAAAACATACCTAGAGTTTAAAAACACAGTGGAGCACTTCCTGTATTACCATATGACATCACAAGGTGGAACAGTGTTTTCCGTTTGAATTATTTTTGATTGTTTTAAATGTTTAATGATGAATTGGATAGTGGTTATTTTAAGGAGACACCATTACAGTTTAATTGTTGTTGTGGTCTAATGTCAATATTTTCTTTAATGTACTTTGAACCTGCCCACGCACTGCACATGGAAAATAACTTGTAGCTAAATCTGGCACAGAGCGTCTTTTCTCTCTGAGATTAATGTTTTCTGTGCACTGTCCTTGTTTTAAATAGATAAATAAATAATAAATAATTGACAATTCCAGGGTTGAAATGATGGAAATGGTTATATTAAAGGTGTTTAAAAAGAGTTTAAAAACACAGTGGAGCACTTTACTACTATATGACATCACAAGGTGGAACAGACTTTCTTTTTCTTTTTTTGAGAGAAGCCTAAATATGCAGAGTTTGCATGTGAGTAAGACTATAACTAAACTAATGAATAATTTCAGCCGTGGGATTTCCAGTCTCATATTAAACACTCATATTTAACTTGAAAACTACCACTTCATGACATCACAAAGTGGATCAGAGCATTTTGAGCTTTGATGTTGACAGACTAATAATAAAGGGTTACTCAGAAATGTGTGAAAACACAACTCTGGGTATGTTTACGATGAGGTAACATTCAAACATGGCTTAAAGCTCACAAGAGTCAGTTTTAGAGTCACTAACATAGTACCTTTAACTTCAAACCACAGATGTGCTCCATTTAAAGGGATATGCCACCCCCAGGTCAAATTTGGGCATCTCCCCACAGTCCAGAGACTAAAATAAGTGGTGGAAAGCGTTTTCCTGCTCACCCAGCCATTGTCCGAGTCTGTCGCCACTGACCGCCGCGGTATCTGGTGCTCCTCTGCCTTAGACTGGAGTCTAACGTAGCCAGAGAAAGATTTCGGCCAAAAGGAATTAATTTGCTCGATGCGTTTCCCAATTACTTTGTGTGTAGTGCGCATTCATATCGAGTGCAAATAAATGTGCAAATCAACACGGAGAGCTTGCCTTGGTCATTTTGGGTGGGAACTATTTTCCAGTGCGTAAGAATACAGCCGTATCACGCACCACGTTGTGCAACAGGGGAACTCCCTTCCCGGTGCGTAACTGGGATTCCCCTGGTAGCGTGCTGCGTGATACGGCTGTATTCTTACGCACTGGAAAATAGTTCCCACCCAAAATGACCAAGGCAAGCTCTCCGTGTTGATTTGCACATTTATTTGCACTCGATATGAATGCGCACTACACACAAAGTAATTGGGAAACGCATCGAGCAAATTAATTCCTTTTGGCCGAAATCTTTCTCTGGCTACGTTAGACTCCAGTCTAAGGCGGAGGAGCACCAGATACCGCGGCGGTCAGTGGCGACAGACTCGGACAATGGCTGGGTGAGCAGGAAAACGCTTTCCACCACTTATTTTAGTCTCTGGACTGTGGGGAGATGCCCAAATTTGACCTGGGGGTGGCATATCCCTTTAATATCAATAGACCAATTATGTTCACTTTGATTAGTCTAAAATTGTCTGCTTAACAGAACATGACTAATGCCCTCTCAGGTGACAGCACTGGGGCCCGCCTGACACCTGCACTTGTACTCATTAGCAAACACCTCCTGGGTTCATGAATGTGCAAATACACATGCTAATAGATTCAAGATTCAAGATTCAAGATTGTTTATTTGTCATATGCAGAATCAACACAAGGTCAACAATGCAATGAAATGCTTAGGATCAGTAGAACCGTTGACTCGCTAAGATAGTCAAGAAGTACTAATAACATGTAATAATAGTACATGGTAAAAAAAAAGTGTTGCAAAAGTGCAGGGGAAGAAGTAACAATATAATAAACAATATAATAAAATATGTAATAAAATGTAATAAAAAATACAAGGTACAATGTACAAGGTGCAGGTAGGATTAAATCAAAGATCAAATAAGGTGTAAGTATTTCACAGATTGCACATAATATGGTGTGGTATAGGTGTTGCATGTGGATTTCGTATTGCACATAGTATGGTATAAATATTGCACATAGGTTATTGCACAGATTATTGCACAGGTAACAGTAATTTACAGTGAGGTAGTGACAAACATGATATATTCATACAGAGCAGCAGCAGTAAACATAATTATGCATAATGAAAGGTAGTTTAGTGCAGTATTATTGAGAGTTCAGTATTTAGAATATTAGAATATATTTAGAGTTCAGTAGTCTGACAGCTTGGGGGTAATAGCTGTCTTTGAGTCTTTTTGTGCGTGCTGGCAGGCTCCTGTATCGTCTACCAGAGGGTAGCAGACGGAAGAATCCTTCTGCCGGATGAGTATTGTCCTTAGTGATGCTGCGTGCCTTACGCAGACCCCTGCTGTGGTAAATATCCTGGATGGAGGGGAGACTGCTGCCAGTGATGTCCTCAGCCGCTCGCACCACCCTCTGTAGTGCTTTGCGGCTCTGAGCGGTTCAGTTCCCATACGACACTGTGATGCAGCCCGTCAGCAGGCTCTTGATGGTGCACCTGTAGAGGTTTGTGAGGATGCTGGTGTTCATACCAAACTTCCTCAACTTCCTCAGGAAGTAGAGTCTTTGTCGGGCTTTCTTAACCACAGTGTCTGTATGTAGTGTCCAGGACAGATCCTCAGTGATGTGTACCCCAAGGAACTTAAAACTGCTGACCTGCTCCACTTCAGCGTTGTTAATGGAGATGGGGGGATGCTGGTCCACACGCTGTCTCCTGAAGTCCACGATAATTTCCTTAGTTTTGCTGAAGTTCAGAGAGAGGTTATTTTCCTGACACCAGCTGGTCAGTGATTTCACCTCGTCTCTGTAGGCACTCTCATCGTTGTTGGTGATGAGGCCTAGGATGGTGGTGTCGTCAGCAAACTTGAGGATGGTGTTATGTGTGATATGATTCACACATAACTGATCCTTCCATGGCCTGCTGTAAACACGTATGTCCTCTGCAGATCTCACCTCGTCCGTGTGTGAAGAAAGCTCATCACTGCTCACACCTCAGCTCGGGGCTACACTTGATATACTGTAGCTTTGGCAGAATGTTCTCTTAATGCCATACTGAGGAACATTAAAGGCATCTCCATGGAGTCAAGCAGGTGATAGAACTGCAGTCAGAAAAAAAACAGTAGAAGGAAAAAGTAGTGGTTCAAGAAATTACTCAAGTAAGAGTAAAAAGTATTTGGGAAAACTGTTACTCAAGAACTAAGAAACTACTACTTAAAGCCCCAGTGTGTAGGATTCGTGGCGCATAGGTGGATGGTGCTATTGCACTTTCTGTTTTAGCTACGGCAGACCGCGCGCCGCTACTGTATAAATAAAACGCGGTCCCGTTTTTTTTTTTGTTTTTTTTTCTCATGAAAACACACATGTACCATGACACTCTACACATCAAATGAAACCTTACAGTCTCCTCTTTTTGACTATGCAATTCATTTCCCTGCAAAACAATCACTCCCCGAGCACATTGGGCTTTTATACGGAAAAGCACAAAACGAGGATAGCTTACCTTAGAATGCTTTGCACAGGTCAAACTCTGTATTTCACCATAAACTTGATCTCAATTTGTCCGTGAGGATCCAGCGAATAAAATCCAGTAAAACAATTTAGTCCAAAACACGTGTTAGATCCATTACGACGTGTGATCCGGCAGCATGCTTGTGTTGTTTACCCAAAACCACGAGCCTTGCCGAAGGCGGAGCCCAAATGTCCTTCTGCGGCTCTCGTATTCAAAATGGCTGCCTCTACATGGGGAAGATCCCCCTTTTATGTGACTATATCTAAGTTCAAAAGAATACTTTGATTTCATGATGGAAGTGAAAAGGCTTGGAAAACAATGTATTTTTGAATGGGTATCTTCAATTTCAGTAATTAACGGGTAAAAATCTTACACACTGTCCCTCTAAAGAGTAACTGTCGGTAGGTAACATCTTATAAAGTTAATGTAACTGGAAGAAGAAAACATTAAATAATGCACACAATCTCCAAGAACAGGCTAACTGCAGACAGATGAATTAACTCATACCTAAAGGAGCAGTGCAAGAAACACAATTGCCTAACTCATTTCATATTGTCAACATAAAGCATTTCTCACTTGTGGACTTACTCATGTGAGTGTGAAGAGTAGGTGCCATCTACAAGTTAAAGTAAACCAACTGGACTTAGTTAGCGTTTGAAGTTTTACTTTTAACTCAAGTAGGAGTAAAAAAAAACACTGCTACATAAGTACTTTGATAAATATTTCTCTAAAAAATTATTCAAGTAAATGTAGTTGAGTACTAGGCTGGGTTTGTAACTTGGCATTTTGGGGCTATAGAAGTTTAATGTCATACTGTTTAACATAATAATAATAATAATAATAATAATAATAATAATAATAATAATTCATAGCATTTATATAGTGCCTTTCATGACACCCAAAGTGCTTTACAGTTCATTGTTCATACCAGGAAAAAAGTTGTTGGCTTAGACATAGAGAACAGCCAGCCAATTGTTAATTTCAATTAACAAGGATCCATTGATAAGTACCTACTGGCTAAATGATCCTTACTTAAAGCCTTGCTGCAAAACATTCCACCCAGTAACTCTCCAATACAAACATTAAACAATAGAAATCCAAGGAGGTTTAAATCAGCTTTCTAAAAGAAGACTAAACCTGAGAATTGAAAATCTCCAAAGTGTTTTTTTTTGGGGGGAGAAGCATTTTCCACAATTACATTTTGTTATTTTACATATCTTTCAAAACAATAATTAACTACTTTAAGGATACCAAGAACATAGAATTGTGATTAATAAATTACCTTTATTAAAATGTATGAAAATCAAGGTACATTTACAAACAAAGTGAACAGTCTCACAGATGACCAACACACTAGAGCATGTGTATGAGCTGTAAACCTTGTCCACAAATCAAAACATATCCTCATCTGTCTCTTTTCTCTCTACAAGCCTCTCCTCTATTTTTATTTCCTGATTCCTCTCCATCTCCAAACACCACCTCAGCACTTGACCCACTTTTCCAGTCGCATTCCTCTTCCCAAACTGCTAAGGCTGCTGCATCTGCCACATGGGAACATACTGTCCTCTGGTGGCGGGTCACAGAACTGCCAATTCTCCACAGACAGACTCTCTGCAAGATGTAGAAACAATTTGATTCTTGTTTAGCAGCTTCAGAGAGGTTAAAGGAGCAGCGTGAGCCAATGGGACGTGAGCTGATTTTGAGGATCAGAATTGTCAACAATCTGGATTTTGATTTGAGAAACACTCAGGTGGCCGTCATCCCCTCCACTTGTGACAGTTATACGAGTTATACCTGCATATAAAAAGTAACTACACTGTTCAAAAAGACTGTGGAATAGGGGCAATAAATGACATTTAAACTCCACAATTATTCGTGCCACCATAGTCTGTACAAAATCTATGGGAAACACTGTATATACTACGTACAAAAGACAGAAAACAGGATGAATCAAATGTTTAGATTATGGACTTTTTCCTACCAAAGAGCAGAAACTAATTTTCAATGAACTCCAGAGCTGTAACAGGAGCAACCGAATGTACAGTCTCCATTTGCGATACTGCCTTTAGCTTTCAATCAGGGATCAAACATTTTATGGTAAAACTTCACTTGAAAACAGATGCCAAGTTAGCCACAAATGCTACGAGCCAGGGCTTGGTGTGACATTTTAACAGCCCTGAAAGCAGATTATTCCCATCTCGACGCATACGGGCAATGTCTATATTTTATCTATTTCGCCGGAATCATAACAGAAATTGTTAGAGCTTTAAAATCAATAAAATGTCCAATCTGTCGCCAAAGTTCAGTGCTTCACATGTTTTCACTGCTGCTTTTAGCACTTCCGGGATAGTTGTAACAAATCAGGTGTTATAGACCCTTTTTTTGGCGGCACGGTAGCTGAGTGGTTAGCGCTCTTGCTTCACAGCAAGAAGGTTCCGGGTTCGATCCCCGGGTCGCCCAGGCCTTTCTGTGTGTGTTCTGTGTGGAGTTTGCATGCATGGTCTGGGTTCGGTCGCCTGGGCCTTTCTGTGTGGAGTTTGCATGTTTCTCCCCGTGTCTGGGTGGGTTTTCTCCGGGCACTCCGGTTTTCCCCCATCAACCCAAAACATGCACCATAGGTACCTCCAGCTTAGGTCCTGACCAAACCGAAGCAAGAAGATGGTCCCCGGGCGCAGTAATGTGTCGCCCACTGCTCCTAATATATGTATATATATATATATATAGGATGGGTTAAAATGCAGAGAAGAATTTCTCCAGTGTGAGATCAATAAAGTCACTTCTTCTTCTTCTTTTCTGTTAGTAAACAAAGGCGCGGTTGCGCGCGCAGCTGGCAACAAAAGCATGGCAGAACTCCGCTACTCCTCAGTGTATGCAAAGGGACTTTCGTCAAAAGATCGCGAATGTTACCTCAACAAGCTGACTTTGGCAAATGGTGTCCGACTGCCAGATCCTAATGTGATCAGTGAGTGGCTGGATGATGTTAGCAAGTGGCCTAATATACAGAGGCCAGATATTTATACTTATTTAATAGAGAAACCCAGTGTGTACACGAGGGAGAAATTGCGAGCCTATAAGTCACTGGACGCCTACGAATATGTTGTCTGTGGTCATGTACAGGACGTGAAATACCATGACATAGATTCAGAGTTTTGTGTGCTAAAATTCAAAGTTCTTCCTAGTCAAAGGCAAGGACACAGGACATAGGACGTAGGGAATGTCTGAGTTGAGCCGTTATGCTATGTTACTATGTTATGTTACAGTTATTTCCTTACCCATTTAGTCATTAAATCATATCCCCAATGCTGATTATTATAGATAAATCATGTCTTTGTCTAATGGTAACAACATGTATGGAAAAGGGTGTTAACATCATTAACTAAAATATGGAACAGCCTGAGTGATGAACTAAAACACTGTTCAAACTTTAAGCAGTTTAAAAAATTATACAAATCTAGTATTCTGAGTCGTTATAGTGATGCAATGTTGTAATGGTTAGTATATTAAATTATTATAAATGGCTTATCTGTGGACATTGTAAATATAAGTTATATAGTAAAACCGGATGTGACAAAGATGGTTCAGAGGAAACCGGACATTATTAATGTTTAAGTGACTGTAAGGAGTGGGATTCAAAAAGTTAACACTTATTCCCATAACCCTTTGAGATATGTTTACTTCTGTAAAGAAATTATATTAATATGTCTACACGTACATGTATACGTGTAATGTATTATGTACTGTATATTGACTTTGTGACATACTCAATAAAATTCATCATTCATTCATTACAAATAAATGAGATACTGTACAGTTTATTACAAGTCATTACATGTTAAGTACTGTACAGCGGTGTAGGAAAATATAGATTTTTGCAGCTCCTCTTTTATCTTAAAATTTTCAGCTCGTAGTGCGTCACACTCCTGTCGCAGGTTGACATAGTCTGCCTGAAGTTGACTCTGTCTCAGGTTCAGATCATCATACACTGTCTTTGGAACTGGGAGATCCTCTTCACCTTTAAGATAGAAAAGTGAATAATTAGTACGTGGTGCAACCAGTGCAGTAAGTTTAAGTTGTAAGTGCATTCCAGGTAGTTATACGATTTAAGCAAAGAAAGAACATTCTTGGAAGGGATGGGTTTTCGAGAATTTCATCTTACAATCAATAAGTTGATTGTAAGATGAAATATATTCGTACCGGGACAATGATCCAGGCTGCATTCTTGTTCTTCTTCTTGGTTTAGAAGAAACAGAACTTGCTGAAGTGTTAGCTCTGTCTGCTCACTTCATTTTCCTATGGTACCTAACAAATAAAATATCAGAAATTAAATTAGCAAACATTAAAGTGCAACACAGGACAACATTTATATGCACAAGCAGATTCATACCTAACCATTAAATAACCATAAATAAATAAATGAACAGTACAGTACAGAAGAGTCAAGTCAGAGTGCTAAGATAGCACTAAGATGCTTAGATAGTGTCAGTAATAAAAGCAGCAGATGTGTAGTGCTTATGCAAGAGAAAACAAACTAAAAGGGGAAAAAATGAGAGGGGGATAACTTTAATTACTCTTAACCTGCCCATCTTTGAATGAGGATTCTGGCTTTGTTTTCTGTACGAAAATACAGAAGGCACGAATTCAGGACTACCTGCAAATGTACATGTTTATTTACTAGCCTAGCCTGCTAGCTGCTAACCAAGCCTAACACCAGCTTATCAAAATTCAGCTACATTTCATTATTAATTTACATCATACAGACACTCACTAATGTAAACCGGGCTTTCCAGCTAAATAGACAACCTTACCTGATATAAAGTGGGCGCTGCAGACGCGAACATTTCTGATTATTGTTTTCATTCCAGTCAACGCGTTTGATCGCCTGCAGCCACAGACGGCGCCTGTTGCTTTGAAATGGTCGTGATCCTCTTGGAATCCGGTAAAACTTTAGTCCGCCGGTAGAATATCGGTTTTGGCAATCATACACACAACAGCCAGACATTTTTCCTGGAATTGGAAGCTGGAATGTGCTCGAAAAGTTAGCGTCTCTATCTAAATGAATGGAGAATAACGCCACTTCCGTTGCCAACTGCGCGCGCAGCTTTTTTTGTCACCGCCCCCATAAAAGGGGTTAAACGAACATACATGTTCTAATTGGCTGAAGCGCCACGTGACCGCACGACTGCGTGGCTTCTGTAATACCCCACAGGAGACAACAGGTGGCGGTAGAGTTCAGTGGTGAATGGAGCCGTTTGGCTCACTGCGGTTACACAAAATAAGTGTTTTTTTTCCTCGTTTATTTTCCAATTAATCAGGTTTACATCATGCTTAATTGTTGCCAATCGACGGATTCTTCCTCAACTAAAATGACTGCAGGTAACAGACTAAATTGTCTAGCCTGTATATTTAATGTAGCTATAACAGCTATATTATCATTATTTGAACTTTTGT
This sequence comes from Paratrypauchen microcephalus, assembly GCA_036785185.1. Lineage (NCBI taxonomy): Eukaryota > Metazoa > Chordata > Actinopteri > Gobiiformes > Gobiidae > Paratrypauchen > Paratrypauchen microcephalus. The sequence goes on along the minus strand of JAVJIX010000103.1, from coordinate 491,403 downwards.
CCTAACGTGGAACAACAGATCATGCTGCATTTTAACTTATCAACAACTTTGCCTAACCTACTTCTTTATCAACGTGTTTGAAAAGTAAGTGTTAAAAGTATATTCATATAGTCACAAACATTAGGCTAGACCATAGATATAGCTTTCCTGCTAGCCGCCGCGTTCCAAATAGGAAGTGAACATAGGGGCGCTTCCGGCTCCACGGACTCTGTTTCCAGTTGACATTACATTGAAAATTTGTCACCTCTCTCGCTGTGACTGCTGCAGTGAACCTCGTCATTTTGGTTTGTATTGATCCTCTCTACATGATCCTGGTGTTTTTATTCCACTATTTTGTCTGTAAATAAATGACTATTCTAATGTTGACTTTATAACTGATAACACCATGAGCCTCATTTCACGAGCCGAATGCCATGGGTGACGTCACACTCCCTTAGTCCACTTCTTTATACAATCTAGACAAATGTGTTGTTTGTGCATATTTGTTGTTTGTGTATTTTTGCTGAAAACAGATTGTAGGACTATACATGTTTTGTTTTTTTGTTTTTTTTAAAGGGAGTACACTTGGACTATTGTCTACTATGTAATCCTGGAGACATGGAGCAACTAGTGCCCAGGAGGACAACCACAACATGGTGGAACAGAGAAGTAAGTCACTGAATGTGTGTTTAACTTTTATAATAACTCTTATCACCTGCTCCTTAGCCCACATGTTTATATGTTATATGACACATCTCAGAGTCACCACTACTGTCCAAGAAACAATGTCTCTATAATGTTTTGGCCTTGAGCTAATGATTCACAGACACTCACTGATTCACTAAAGTCTTAACCTCAGGAAGCTGCAGAATAATTAAAGACTAGATAAGCAGAAAACAGATACAGACATAGCTAATTTTTTTTATCATTCACAATTTAGATACAACATTTTTTATTAATTGGACCTATTAAACATACACAAACCAATCAGTGAATAATATATGATTTTTTTCTATGCAAAGATTGATTTTTGTTTCTCTTGCGAACAAGCTTGAACTTTAACCTTGGTACACTTGAAAGCAATATCAAGCTATAGCAAGAGAAGCAGAGGTTTGCTTCATGAACACAGCAGACACGTAATATAACAGGTCTAGCTAAAACACATGCTAATATTTATTTTTATTTTTTTCGTGCAATATTGTAACAGATGAACTGAACTGTTACTGAAAATCCTGCATTTTTCAAGGATTGGATTTTAAGAAGAAAAAAAAAAAAAAAAAAAAGGATCATTTAAACCTATTTTTCCCAACAGATTAAGGTAAGTAAGTAGTATTTATAACTAATGTATTTATGAATGTATTTATTAATTAATGTATTCATGTAATGTATATTAAGGTATTTATTTAACTGTAACTTTACCATTGGCTGCAAAAGTCTAGTAAGTCAGTTTCATGATAGAATCTTGTTCCTGGACTCAAGAACTACTTCAGTTAAAGGTGCACTGCGTAACTTTTTGGTTGGGGGTCCGTCACCTGCTTGTTTCTATGGATGTGTCATTGCTCTGCTTCCAATGTTCCACGGTATGACTACCTTACATTTATTCAATTACAGGTAGTTTTATAGCTCTAAAATACCTAGAAAAACAGACTTCTGACTGTGAGCGGGGCTGCCACTCCACAGATCTGACCTGTAACTTGGCTTGGTTTGGTCTCCATGAAGATAGAAAGGTTTAATGCCATACTGTGAAACATTCCAGACAAAGCAATAACATCTCCATGGAGAAGAGCATTTGACGGACCCTCCACCAGAAAAGACAATGCACCTTTAATTATAAACCTAATTCACATTTTATTAATCAATGTATGTATGTATGTATGTATGTATGTATGTATTTATTGCAATAGTTGGCCATCTTTTTTCAAAAACACCTGGTGACATGGATCTGTTGCTAAGGTTACACGTACACTCAAAATGTGATTATTAACAGATTTTTGGAGTTATAAGAAATTAAAAACACGTAAAAAGCCAAATTCTTTCTTATCATGGTCCCTCTGCACTTACATCAGATCTTGTGCTTTTAAAGGTCATTTAAAGGTCCTATATTATACAAATTTGACTCTTGTGAGCTTTTAGTCATGTTACAATGTTGTTACCTCCTCAAAAACACAATTTACCTTTAGATCAGTAGAGGTTGGCAGTTCAAGGTCTGAAATAATCCAAATGATTCTATAGAAGGTATATGGAGCACTTCCTGTATTACCACATGACATCACAAGATGTTTTCTGTTTGAGAGAAATATGCAGGATTTTTGCATTAAACATGCGTGAATGAAAGAAAACACAGTTCCAAGTATGTTTGTGATGAGGAATCAACATTATAACATAGATCAGAAATCAGATAATAATCAGATTTTGCTGTGCATGTGAACATAGCCAGTTTACCAATGGATTTTTGAAGAACTTAAAATAACTCTTTAGATCTTTTAGCATTTTGTCTTTCATTTCTTTCTTTACAGTAGGTTTTTTAACCTCCTTTTGCATAATTTTCCTTGTCAAAATTAGCACAGGTATAAAAAATAAAAAAAAGAAATCCAATTACCCACCGGCTGGTTAGCTCAACTGGTAAGTCACTGACTTTCCCCCTGGGGGTTGTGGGTTCAAATCACCCCCCGGCAATGAGCAAAAACCAGTGTGGGTCCTTGGACAAGACCCTTCACTGTACTGCCCCCCGGGCGCCGATAGATGGCTGCTCACTGCTCCTGAAAAAGGATGGGTTAAATGCAGAAGTCAAATTTCTCCCGTGTGTCACTGTGTGTCATTGTGTGTGAGACCAATAAAGGCTTAATCTTAATCTTAATCTTAATCACATCAAGTGGAACTACTCCAGAAACCAGATAATCAGATCTTTAGCTACTGTTTACATCTGATCAACCAATGCAGCCAATAGAAGCTACAACAGTTTTCTAAACAGATACAAAAAAACAAAATTCTATCTTTGTTCAATTACAGTGAACCCTCGCTGTATCGCGGTTCACTCTTCGCGGCCTCGCTGTTTCGCGGAATTTTTTTTCCAATTTTTTTTTTTTTTTTTTTTTTTTTTTTTTTATAGTGTAACTTTTTTTTACAGTGTAACATTCTGTCCTGCGCCCTGATTAGCTAAGAGACTAGACCAGGACTAAACCAGGTCTAAAGCAGGTCTAAACCAGGACTAAACCAGGACTAAACCAGGTCTAGACCAGGGATGGTAGGGACAGAGTCTCAGATGTCCTTCACGAGAGCGCCTGGGTGACAGGAGGTGTGGCCTTTGTTTACTTGCACGAGCCATGGAAGAGAGTGCGAGCCGGTGTGAGCCAAGAATCAACATGGAGCCAAGAATCAATCCCCCCGTCCGGGGGAGCCGCAGCGGGGAGGGAGCCCGCAGCGGGGGGAGGACACTCGCGCGCACAGAGGAGACAGTGGCTCTTCCCCGTGAGAGGACGAGAGGACGAACCCTAGAGAGCTGTGGAGTATTGGCGACGCATTGATAGCGGTCTGATTTTGGAGCCGGGGTGAAATGCAACCAACTCTTGTGAGCGCAGGTTAGTGTTACCTGGTCTTGTGGTGAGGACTGGTGCTCAGAGGCGTCTGTTAGCGGTTTGGCACTGTTAGCATTGGCTTGAGTCTTGCCCAAAATGATATCCAGGTCGCTTTCCACTCGACTTTCGCACATGGCATGGATATGTGGTACCAAAACAAACACACGTGTCCGCGTGTCACGTGTCCGCGTGTCACGTGTCCGCGTGTCACGTGCCCCCCACTATTAATATATTTTAATGAAAATCTACAAAAGTTTGAGTGTTTAAACAAGAGAAAAATGTTAATACCAGTCTCAGAAAGGTGTATAATGTGTCTGGTGAAGCGTTTTCAGCCTTAAAACATGTAGAATAATTGTAAAATATAAAATTGTCCTACTTCGCGGATTTCACTTATTGCGGGCTATTTCTGGAACCTAACCCCCGCGATAAACGAGGGTTCACTGTACTTCAAAATGGGGTGTGTTGTGGAATTTCTGATCTACGAGAATAAAACTGGAGAGTTGTCTTGAATCAAAGAGTTGTTTTAATAAAGCAATTTTGCGCACAATCACACCGTTACGATCCCTGACAGAGGTGTCTGTCCCTAGACTCGTGATCATGACAAAGCATACAGAGTATTTATACCCCTCGGAGGGGTGGCAACAAGGATAGAATCAGCACAAGAATAGAATCAAGAATCGCAGCAGAGTAGCAAGTGAAAATATTAGAGACAGCATGGAGCCTCTAAAGGCCCTCTTGAACCAAACTTTACTTGTGTTATATATCTACTAGGCATCATTTTGTTGAATGGGTTTTGGATCCTGGTTTTGTCCCATAGCTGAGCCTCTCTGGTCTGTCCCTGGTCAGTTGAAACATGGCAGAGCGGAGGAGAGTGGACTATAATGTCCACAGAGACGTGCTTGATGAGGAGATAGTGGACAATGTCTACCATCCAATCCACAACACCACCACTGTGAAAGAGAAGCTCAAGAAGTCTGTCAGGTAAGACTCTTAACTTTTGGCTTATTTGATTCTGCTTTATTCATACCTAAAGGTGCACTCTGCAGATTTCGGGTAGAGGGTCAGCTCTTTACTTGTCTCCATGGGGATGTTCTTACTTTCCCTTGAATTTTCCATGGACTTTAAACATTTCCATCTAGGATTTATTCATTACGGGTGTTTCTAATGCTCAAAAATGCAATAATTCCTTCTGTGAATAGATTCAGTGAACAGATCTGACTTATAATGTAGTGTAGTGCTGTAACCTGCTTGTGATATATAGTTTTAATCTATACTGTGGAACATTCTAGACAAAGGAATAACATCTCCATGGAGACAAGCAGGTGGCGGACCCTCCATCATGTATCGTCCTGGTTTATTGTTAGTGGCACAGTGGTTAGGACTTTACAGCTTCAAAAGGGGGTATAATACAAAATTGACTTTTTTGGCATTTCCTACTGTTATAACCATAGACTGTAGATATAAATGGACATAATGGACAACCTGCGAGCCGCCACGTTCCCTAATAGGAAGTGAACATGGGCGTGCATCCGATTCCTTCGACTCTGTTTGCAACTGACTTTACGTTGGAAAATTGTCACCCCGTTCTCTGTAACTGCTGCTTTGAACCTCATCAATTTGGTCTTAAAAGGCTTGTATCAACCCGCTCTACATGATCCTGGTGTTTTTATCTCGCTATTTTGTCCTTAAATAAATAAATAAATAGCCTCATGAGCTTCATTTGACTGGAAAACAATGCTATGCACTACTTTATGCAGTCTATGGTTAAAATGTTGTTCTCTTATCAAAACAATGTCTGATTTGGTTTAATATGTCATTCATATATGTTTGAGTAATCCTGCAATCTCTCTGGGTCCTTGTTTAAACCCTCATTATGGTGAACTGTAACTTTCTCTCCAAAGATCATGAACCCACAAGTCTGCGAAAGCCATGCTCCCTCACAACCATTTAAGAAATAAATACACAAAACATGATATACAGTAATCCCTCGTTTATCGCGGGGGTTAGGTTCCAGCAATAAGAGAAATCCGCGAAGTAGGACAACTTTATATTTTACAATTATTCGTGAAAAGTCCCTCAGTCGTCCAGGTAGAATCCATGATAACAGGAGAAGTTCAATTTGTCAACTGGACAAAGTTTGTTTGGTTGAAAACGTTTCGCCGCTCATCCGAGAGGCTTCGTCAGCTCTAATAAGAATACTGGTAAGACACTTGCTTATATCTTGCTGTAGGGAGGAGCTACCTAGCTAACTACTTTCCGGAACTATCTCATTGGTTTCCGCTCAGCTAGACGCCAGAGAAACAAAAGACGGAAACCAATGAGATAGTTCCGGAAAGTAGTTAGCTAGGTAGCTCCTCCCTACAGCAAGATATAAGCAAGTGTCTTACCAGTATTCTTATTAGAGCTGACGAAGCCTCTCGGATGAGCGGCGAAACGTTTTCAACCAAACAAACTTTGTCCAGTTGACAAATTGAACTTCTCCTGTTATCATTTACAATTATTGTACATGTTTTAAAGCTGTAAATGCCTCACCACACACATTATATGCTTTTCTCAGACTGGAATGAACCTTTTCTCACATTTCTCTCTCGTTTAAACACTCGCGCACCAACCCCTTGAAGTGCGCGACACGTGCACCCCTCATCGTGGTCAAATCCGTGACAGAGCAGCACGACCGGAGCGAGGCCGCACATACACCGGGGCTGCGAGCAAGAGATCGAACCGCCGCGCCCGGACCGCGTCCTCTCAGCCCGAGCCACAAACCAGCCGCATGAAACCAGCAAAGAGCGGTACGTGGTGGTTTAATCCTGGTTTAGACCTGGTCTAGTCCCGGTTTAGTCCAGGTCTAGACCTGGTCCAGTCCTGGTTTAGTCCAGGACCAGTCCAGGTTTAGACCTGGTTTAGACCTGGTCTAGACCTGGTTTAGTTCTGGTCTAGACCTGGTTTAGTCCTGGTTTAGTCCAGGACCAGTCCAGGTTTAGACCTGGTTTAGTTCTGGTCTAGACCTGGTTTAGTCCACGTTTAGTCCTGGTCTAGTACCGGTCTAATCCCGGTCTGGTCCCGGTCCCCCCCGCGTCCCCCATCTATCAATCGACAAAGGTCTACAGTCTCTTAGCCAATCAGGACGCAGAACACAATGTTACACTATAAAATAATGTTACACTATTAAAAAAAATTGAAAAAAAAAATCCGCAAAACAGCGAGGCTGCGAACAGTGAACCGCGATAGAGCGAGGGACCACTGTAAAACAATACACTTTATAGCGCTTTCAGGGGGAGTGACTTAGCACGGGGAGCAAAGGGAGCAAAACTGAAAGTAATTTTAATATGTTGCTTTCAGCGAATTATAGCATTTTCAAAACAATAAAAGGTACATGACACTTTAAAAAACTGCTGCTAAGGACGACTGTTGCACTGTTGCACATTTACATTTACTACTGGATTTTACTCCTGTTGCACTGTTGTTTACTACTGTTATTGCACATTTACATTTACTACTGGAATTCTTAGTACTGTTGTTTACTCCTGTTATTGATTTTTACCCCCATTGCACTGCTGTTTACTACTGTTATTGCACATTTACTACTGGAATTTTTAGTACTGTTGTTTACTCCTGTTGCACTAGAATTACTACTGTTGCACACTCATTTTTATTTATCTTAACTCCAATGCACATTCTACTGCACATGACCAATTCACTGCTGTATCTTCCATTGCACATTTTGATGCACACTGCACACTTTGGAAATCTGTATATAGTATAGGTTATTTGTTATTTATTATGTTGCACTGTTTTAAGATTTTAGACCGTAGACTTTAGTTTTAACTTAGATCTCTGTCTTAGATAGTTTTTGTTGTGTTTTGTCTTCATATTGTATTTTGTACACTGTCTTTTTGCACTTGGCCAGAGAGAAACGAAATTTCGATTCACTGTATGTCGAACACATATGGCAGAATTGACAATAAAGCTGACTTTGAACTTTTGAACTTTGAATGATGATCTGGTAACAAATAAATACCTCATAGAAGTGTGATAGTGGAGTTTGCATGTTTTTTATGTCCTGGTTTAGTTTTGTTAACCTTAGTTACTCCATATTTATTGCAAACTATACCTAATATTTATATAACTATATTTGAAACCCCCACTAAGTAACTTTTAAACCAAAATAAAGTAAAATAAAAGTGTTTGTTTTTTAGATATTTTGAATTGTTATGGAATTTCTGATCTATAAGAATAAAACTGGAGAATTGTCTTGAGTCAAATGGTTGATTTATTAAAGCAATTGTGCACAATTACACCCTCACTGTCCCTGACAGAGGCATCTGTCCCTAGATTGGTGATCATAACAAAACATACCAAGTTCTTATACCCGTCGGGGGGGCATAAGCAAATATGTAATCAAGACATAACATTTCACAATAACAGGTCAGCCCAAGGCTGGGTCATTCACAGCAGAATAACAAGTGAAAAACAAGTTAAAACCCAGCGGAAATTTACCACATATGTATTGTACGGCCTGAGAAGCCCTAACTAAATTTTGAACTTGATTAACAACCTCATTTCATTAAAAATCCCAAAACCAACTTATACATGACATATATATTTGATTATATGAATGGTTATTGTAAAGATTTCCACTACAGAATGTTTTATGGAAACATAGAAAATCCATCCATCCATTTTCTTCCGCTCATCCGGGACCGGGTCGCAGGGGCAACAGTCTAAGCAGGGACCCCCAGACTTCCTTCACCCTGGACACTTCCTCCAGCTCCTCCGGGGGAACCCCAAAGTTTTCCCAGGCCAGCCGAGAGACAGTCCCTCCAGCCTGTCCTTAGAAAATTATATATCCTTACTGTGGGGGCTTGCATTTCCAGGAGGGGTGTCTCTTACTTGTTTCCATGGGATTCTTGTTCCTTGGCTATAATCCTCCATAGTACCTATCTCTGTCCCATGGAGAATGTTCCAAAGTATGGTTTTAACTTTCTATTTTCATGGTATCACGCAGGTAATGTGACATCTCCAGAAAGTACCGTAGTGCCACTTTAACAGTCTTGATGTGCTCTTCTTGTGCAGCTGCTCTGGTCCGAGGTTAAAGAGGACCATAATGACCAGTGTACCCGTGATATCATGGTTACCGCAGTACCCGATCAGAGAGAACGCCCTGGGAGATCTGATCAGCAGCATCAGTGTGGGCATCATGCAGCTCCCACAAGGTACAGTAAGGTACACCATCAAATTTAGTGTGAATTACATTTTCAATTTGACCAACTATTCTCCATTCACAACAGCAGTGTGTGAGTGGAGACTGAACCAGTGACCTTAGACCTTATGTGTATATCTCCTTTGGTTGTAGGAATGGCATCTGCGCTCCTGGCCTCTGTCCCTGTCGTCTACGGTCTGTACTCGTCCTTCTACCCAGTTCTGATCTACTTCCTATTTGGCACCTCCAAACACATCTCTGTGGGTACGTATCACATGCATATTCAATTCATATTTATTGATTTTATGATTTAAATATAGCGTCTTATGTTCATTAGACTCATTCTTATATTTAATGAAAAACAATAGAACTTTGAAGCAGGCAGCTATTTTAGCCTAACTTAAAGGGCCCTGATCCATGTTATAATGTTTTTTATTCATCAAAAACATACCTGGAGTTGTGTTTTGCTTCATTCACACACATTTAACACACTAATCCTGTATATTTAAGCTGAGTTCTTCTCTCAAACAGAAAACACATTGTTTGACCTCATGATATCATGTGGTAATACAGGAAGTGCTCCACTGTGTTTTTAAACACAGTAATTTCCCATTTCTGCTGAACTAAAGGTAAAATGTAGCTGTTAGCTTTGAAAACTACAACCTCATGACATCACAAGGTGGAACAGAGAATTTTAAACTGTGGAGATGTAGGTAGCCTAATAATGCAGGATTACTCAAACATGTGTGAATGAAACAAAACATAAGAGTATCCAGGTATGTTTTTGAGGAGGTAACAGCATTATAACATTGCTTAAAGCTCGCAAGAGTCAATATGGCGTTCTATAGGACTTTAATCTACACCTCAGTACAGTATAATACCATATTGTCCATATCTTATCTCTTATCGTCTCTCTTATAGTGTGCAATAGATAAAACTTCCTTGACAATACTCCTTACAACTGTATATGGCTGGGATAGTAGATCTTATTTGATATTGTATTTTATACTCTTTTTTTTTACCCTCTGTTATATATTATATATTATATTTGATGAGTGAGCTACTGTACCCAAAACAATTTCCCTTGTGGATCAATTTATTTATTTATTTTATTTATTTATTTGAAAGGGACAGTGCACATTAATGAACATATAATATATATGTAAATATGCCAGATTATAGCCACAGGCTAATTTCCATCTGTTGTCCCTGGACAGGTTGATGGTGCCAATTAAAAGGTCACACATACAATAAAACAAGAGAAAAATACATTAAACACACAGATTACACACAGGAGCGATTCATAATCAAAAAACATAAATTCGGGAGGGTTACACAGTTTATATTGCACAAGTCCTAAAGTGCTGAGTGCACTGCACCAGTTCCAAAGTGCTAAGTGCACTGCACCAGTTCCATAGTGCTAAATGAACTGCACCTGCCCTAAAGTGCTGAGTGCAGTGCACCTGCCCTAAAGTGCTGAGTGCAGTGCACCTGCCCTAAAGTGCTGAGTGCATTGCACCTGCCCTAAAGTGCTGAGTGCAGTGCACCTGCCCTAAAGTGCTGAGTGCATTGCACCTGCCCTAAAGTGCTGAGTGCATTGCACCTGCCCTAAAGTGCTGAGTGCAGTGCACCTGCCCTAAAGTGCTGAGTGCACTGCACCTGCCCTAAAGTGCTGAATGTATTGCACCTCCCTAAAGTTCCTGTTCTTATAATAAATAAAGTTTGTCTAAGTCTAAGTCTAAGTGTGCTTTGTTTTTGTGCAGGTACATATGCAGTGATGAGTGTAATGATCGGAGGAGTGACAGAAAGACTGGCCCCAGATTCAAACTTCTTGGAGAATGTAACAGGAGAGGCCATCGTAAACACCACGCTCCGAGACGCAGAGAGGGTCAAAGTGGCAGCGGCTGTCACCTTTGTTTCTGGATTATTTCAGGTAATTAATCCAGAATTATATTTATTCCTATATTTTTGCTGCTTTTTACTTATTTAGAATTTATTATTACCATTTATTTGCTCTTTTTTATTATATTGTGGTGTGTAAGCTGCTGTGCACAAATAATTTCCCTTCTGAGTCAGCAAAGTTTGTCTAAGTAAAAAAGCCAGTCAGAGAGACTTCCTTCATTTGCCTCTTCATTGCTCCTTCCTTGGACTCTTTTAAATAGATATTGACCACTAATGACAGACCAATAACCCTCCACAAATTCTGCATTTCTAGAAATGCTCAAACACAGTCAATACTAGTCAATACTCTCTCAGATCCTTACCTAAACTTTAAGGACAAAAATGTATTCACAAGACTAACACCACATGGTCTGCAGGCCTAGAGTTATGATATGCACAAATTTAGCTACTGCTTTTAATATCAGTTTGAATTTTACATTTTATCCTCATTGTTTGGCTTACAATGGAACAAAACACTAAATCCACTTTTTTTTTTTTGCTATTAAACATTAACCGTAATTTCCAGACTATAAGCCGCTACTTTTTTCTCATAATTTGAACCCTGCAGCTTTTAAAACGATACGGCTCATATATGGACGGATTATTTGATTATCAGCACAGCGGATGTGGCGCACCCTGAGTGCAGAAAGCGCCGCTGTCTGTGCGTTTATCTCCATGTGATAAAATAAGTTCTGATGCTAAATGAACATTAGTGAGTGGGATACGTCTTAATGACCTGTATGTGTTAAATACAAGTGAGTGCGTAGAAGACAGGAAGAAACGTCTCAAACTTCAGTAGCCGGACATCCACTCATACCTGATCGATACACCTATCCCCGCCCCCGGGAGAGCCTGAAATCTGCTGAAATCCTAAGAGGCACAGACATGATCCCCAGATACGGACATGATCCCAGACACCGACATGAACCCAGACACCGGCATGATCCCAAACACCGGCATGATCCCAGACATGGACAGTGGCTTTTTTTGCAGAAGACATGTGCAGTAGAGCGAGAAGTGACAGGTGAGGAGACCACGTGCCGAGGGAGATGCTAGTTTGATTTTGTTTTGAACAGTTATTTTGCTGTTCAAAGCAAAATAAAGCTGCTGCACGTGAGCTTGGCATCAATGAGTCGATGGTGAGATGTTGGTGATGGCAGCGTGACGAACTGACTTGATGCAAAAAGATGACAAAAGCTTTCCGTGGCAATAAAAGCAGATGGCCCACACTTGAAAACGTTCTTGATGATGTGGACACCTGCGGTTTATAGACAGGTGCGGCCTATATATATACAAAAATAAAATTCTTTGAAAATTTTCTTGATGCAGCTTATATTCAGGTGCGCTCAATAGTCTGGAAATTACACTATATGGTGTTTTAATAGCATTCTCTACTGTAAGTGCAAATTTCCAACTTTCCAGTAAGAAAATTTTAGTTTGTGCTGCCCTCAATGGCCTTTCAAGTAGTTGGTGACATCACAAAAGTGTTTCTGATACAAACACGTGTCTGCAGGAGTTTAAAGCATGGATAGACCAATCACACGGTTCCTCCCATCCACTCACCACTCTTTTCTTTAGTCCTCCAGGTGCTGCCCAAGTTTGCAGCTCTATCTGAAATGTAGCTGTTTAGATGCTTAGTCCCACTTTAATTGTGTTGTATCTCCCCTTGCCTCCCTCAGGTGCTGTTGGGCCTGGTACAGTTTGGTTTCGTGGTCACATACATGTCAGAGCCGCTGGTCCGAGGGTACACCGCCGCAGCAGCCATCCACGTCATTGTCTCCCAACTCAAGTACACGTTTGGGATCAGCCCGAACAGGTTCAGCGGACCTCTGGCTCTCATCTATGTAAGAACTCATAAGAAATTCACCCATCATGTAGTGTTTCTTTATGCAAAAATTTACTCTTGTGAGCTTTAGAATGTTAGAATGTTGTTACCTCTTAAAAAACTACTTACTTAAAAAACTACTTACTTAAAAAACTACTTACTTAAACTAATACTTGGAGTTGTGTTTTGTTTCATTTACACATTCTGTGCAATGTTCAGCCCACAAGCCTGGAGGAATTCTCTATAAATACACAAACGCATGATACAAAACAATACACTTCAACTTCACAAACTTGATGTGATGTGCAGTAGTTTCATTTGCAAAATGCACGGCAATTGTAATGGGGTAGTGCTCTGAAGGGGGGAGTGACTTGAAAGTGAAACTTTGAAAACAATACTTCAGCACTTTCAAAACAATAAAAAATAACATGGTATTTTATTACATTACATCTAAATGTATTATGTGTTAGCAGTGAATACCACACAGAAGTTTAAAAAAAAACCCTCAAAGTTCAAAGTCAGCTTTATTGTCAAAAAACATGTACAGGTTGCACACACAGGATTTGAAATTGCAGCGCCCCCTAGGCAGTGGTGTAGTGGGGATTTTTTAAGTGGGTGTACGCGATTTGTGACGTCATGGATGTGAATTACCCCCCCCCCCCAGAAAATTTTAAATTTCTGAAATGTTGATTTCTATATGCTATATGTTAGCAATAAAGTAAAACTGTACATTAAAGTACAAAAAAAAAACAAAAAAAAACATTTTATTAACAGGTAGGCCTACTAGTAGTATATATTGGATTTGTTTTTGCTTTGCACTTCGTCTAATCAGAGCACATTGAGGAGGAGGAGCTTATGCGCGCTAAAAGGCGCAGGTAAAAAAGCGAGGAGCGACGCGTGAGGCACGGGCAGGTAGGATGAGGTATAGGATGTTTTATAAAGTTCAACCTGTGTACACGCAATGGTACACGCTGTTGCGAGAGCTGCGCTCACTCACTCAGTCCACGGCTCCAGACACGGGCTCGCGTGGCCCGCAGTTTAATACAAAGTTTAATACGAGATACACATACTTATGTTCTGAATACGAGACGATTCTGTCATACATACTGTATATGTATACACCCAAAATCTTTCTCAACCAATTTGCACAGATGTAAAAAAAAAAACATCGGCTGAAAAAAAAGCGGAGATCCGCTAAAAAGCGGAACTCTTTCATCCCTGAATTTATATTTGTTATTTTTTTATATCTCACGTCGGGAGAAGTGGGTGGACGGCGTACCCCCGCGTACCACGCCCACTACACCCCTGCCCCTAGGCCCACAGTGAACATAAAACGTCTGATAAAAAAGACGATGAACACCATGACTAAAACATCACATATACCCATAGCAAAAATACAAAACAGACACAATGACTAAAAAAAATCACATATACCTGTAGCCAAAGTACAAGACCATAAACACAGTGACTAAAAACATCACATATACCCGTAGCAAAAATACAAAACAGACACAATGACTAAAAAAACATCACATATACCTGTAGCCAAAGTACAAGACCATAAACACAGTGACTAAAAACATCACATATACCCGTAGCAAAAGTTACAGTAAACTTGTATATAATACAAATAGGTAAAACACACAATGTGTAGCATAATAAAGCTCAAGTGGTGTCATTTAAACAGCTGTATCAGTGTCATTTAAGTGTCTTTTAAGCAGCAGTGTCAGTGTCCTTTTAGTGTCATTTAAGCAGCAGTGCCAGTGTCATTTAAGTGTCATTTAAGCAGCAGTGTCATTGGGGGAGGGAGGGCAGGGCAGGGAGAGTTCAGCATCCTCACAGCTTGGTGGATGAAGCTGTCTTTCAGTCTGCTGGTCTTGGCCCTGAGGCTCCTCAGTCTCCTTCCTGATGCAGCAGACTGAAGAGGCAGTTGGATGGGTGGGTGGGAGCACCCGCAGTGCAGAGGGCTTTGTGGGTGAGGTGGGTGCAGTAGATGTCCTGCAGGGAGGGGAGAGAGATGCCCACGACTGCTCTCACTATTCGGTGTAGCTTTTTCCAGCAGGATACAGTGCAGGTGCCAAACCACACATGCAGCTGGTGAGGATGCTCGCTATGGTGCCTCTGTAGAAGGTGTGCATGATGGGAACAGGGGCTCTAGCTCTCTTCAGGTTACGGAGGAAGTAGAGTCGCTGTTGGGCTTTACTGGCCAGTGATGCAGTGTTCTCTGACCAGGAGAGGTCCTCAGAGATATGCACACCCAGGAACTTGGTGCTGCTTACTCTCTCCACAGCAGCTCCGTTGATGGTGAGGGGGGCATGCTGTGTGTGTGCTCTCCTGAAGTCTACGACAATCTCCTTTATCTTCTCCATGTTCAGGGAGAGGTTGTTGTTACTGCACCACTTGACCAGGCGGCTCACCTTCCTCCTATAGTGTGTCTCATCATCGTTGCTGATGTGACCCAATGCAGTTGTGTCATCCATAAACTTGAGGAAGAGTTTAGAGCTGTGTGACGGTGTGCAGTCGTGGGTCAGCAAAGTGAAGAGGAGGGGGCTCAGCACACATCCTTGGGTAGCCCCCGTATTCAGTGTGATGGTGCTGGAGGTGTTGCTGCCGACCCGTACTGCCTGTCGGGAAATCCAGCAGCCAGTTGCACATCGAGGTGTTGATCCCCAGCTTGTCCAATTTAAGTATGATTTGCTGGGGGATGATTGTGTTGATTGCTGAACTGAAGTCAATGAACAGCTTTCTAACATATGAGTCTCTGGTGTCCAGGTGTGTAAGGGCTGAGTGGAGAGCTGTTGAGAGTCTGTGGTGGAGAAGCAGTCTTGCAGTGCCTCTGAGGACCCCTCTGGCCACACCTGTACCTGCTTTTGAACTGGTCTGATGGTTTTGACCAGTGGCCTGTATGCTGGCATTAGCATGACAGTGATGTGGTCAGAGGCGCCAAGGTGAGGGAGGGCTTTGTAGTCTCCCCTCCGAGTAGTGTAAACGTTGTCCAATACGTTGTTTTCCCTTGCAGGAAAGTTGATGTGTTTCTGTAATTTGGGAAACACGGACTTTGGGTCTGCATGGTTGAAATCACCCGCCAGAAAGAGAAAAGCTACTGGATGTGTGATGGACATGCTGGTACAGTTCGTTAAGTGCCTCGCTCCTGTTGTTATTATTGGAGCTAGGATGGATATAAACAGCAGCAAGTAGCATGGCTGTGTATTCCCTCAGCAGGTAGAATGGTCTGCACTTGATCATAGTCTCCAGCAGTGGTGAGCAGTGTTTACAGACCACAATAGCGTCCCAAGACCAGGCATTGTTTATATAAACACAGAGTCCACTGCCTTGGGTCTTACCTCCTTCCGGGAGCGTTCTGTCTTTCCGATGGCATGCTAGCTGGTCGAGTTGTAATGCGCCGTCGGGGATGAGCCATGTTTCCACAAATACAAATACACAACTCTCTCTGACTGACTTTAGCGTAGCCCCAAGTAAACGTACGTGGTCCAGTTTATTTTTCAGCGAGGTGGGGATTGCCGGCTTGTGCGGGTTAGTAGTTAGCCTTTTCCAGATCCCTCCGCATTTACCCCGCTTCTGTTTCCTCTCACACTGCTTGTGGCTCCTCCACTGCGGGCAAGGTCTAGGAGTGGGGGTCAGTGAAGGTGAGAGCTCCTGGAGCAGGCCGTTGTCTCTGAGTGTGTCCCGTAGCCCTTTGACGTCCGAGTTGTTTGTAGCGTTTCTGCTAATGTTGAGCAGAAACTCCTGGCTGTATGTGCGCCTTTGAGGAAGCTCACATGACAAAGATGACAACGAACAAAAACAACGTTGTTTACATGACAAAACACATGAAAACACTGCGAACGTTGGGACCGAGAGCGGCCACTGCGTGTGTCTGCTCCGCAATCTTGATCTCTTTACTCTTTAATGTTACAAAAAATAAAATAAATTTTTGGCTAAATTACATATTCATTTCAGTTCATTTTTTTCTTGGTGAATGTAATGTAGTAATCTTTTAAATATTCATGAACTGTTGGAATAGTAGATGCTCATGACTCGATCTAGTGACACAACTACTTACCTACTACTTACCTGACAAGCTTGGACAAAACTTTACAAAGACGAGTGGATCTGGAGCTCTATCCTGCCCCCTGATTTCATAGGGTGTGAACCAATCAGAGACACGTACTCTGCATCAAATACAAACATGGCTGCTTACATGTAAAAAAGGGGGAAAACAACATACAGGACTGAGAAACAAAGCACAGATTTTGATGATATGAAAACGTGATACAAATTAGCAGCTGTGGTTGGATCATCTCAAGTTTGGACGGAGGCTTCTCAACCTCTATTGTCCGGTTCTAAACCCTTCTGGTTTAGAACTAGGGACAGGTCAAGCATCATTCCTACCATATCTTTTCCCCTCTTCTTTCACAGACAGTGCTGGAGATTGGCTCTCTTCTGCCTGAAACTAACCTGGGGACTCTGGTGGTCTGTGGAGTCACCATCGTCTGCCTGATGATAGCCAAAGAACTCAACACGTATCTGTCAAAATGGCTTCCTGTACCCATACCAGTGGAGCTTATCACTGTAAGAATACACATTAAACTGCGTGTTTTTATAATATTTATTACATTCATTGTGTATTGTGTGTTTGCAGATCATCGTAGCCACATTGGTCTCGTGGCAGGTTGACTTGAATGCCAAATATGGTATTGATGTGGTGGGCGATATTCCTCCTGGGTGAGATTTTTTTCTTTTCTTTAAAAAAAAAAAAAAAAAAAAACATGTTAAAATCAACAAAATGAGTTAGTAGTGTTTTAAGCGCAGTACCTGATTTCTACAGTCTTAAAGGTCCCATGGCATGAAATTTTCACTTTCTGAGGTGTTTGAACGTTAATGTGAGCTCCCCTACCCTGTTTACCCATGGCTAAAAGTTGCAAAATGTCTAAACTGAGCATTTGCGGTCCTTTTCTGCGTTTGAAAAAAACACAGCTCAAACGGGCGATTCTGAACAAGGCAACTATGTTACGTAACATCGAAAAATGCAGCTCCACCCCCCGTCTGGATGTCTACCCACCGTCTCTGTAAATCACGCCCAGAGAGTTCCAGAGACCGCGCATGAGCTACGCAATGCGAAATGCGTTTTTTTATTTGCCTGGAGGCACCTGCGAGTGTTTCTAGGCTCGGAAGTCCGAGCCGAATCCTTTATCTGAGCCTCTGGACATCTGAAACAGCAGTGGTTTAATTTTATTTTCTGTGAAAATGTGTTTTTTTTCATTGAAATGCCTCTCCTTTCTTCCTTCGCGCTTATACACACGGAAGTGGGGCCAGCACACAGCGCACCGCTAAAACAAGGAACCAGCGGCACATTTGGCGCCCCCCCACCCGCTCCTCTAACCTATCTCTGTCTTTCTCATTTGCATTCAAGCAACAAGGCCCAGAATGAGTTGTTCAGAGAGAGATTTTCTGACTCTGACTGTGTACATGTGTCTTTCTCATGCACTGAGTCTTGATTTTGGAGCAGGATTCATTTACAGTATTAGGGAACCATTAAGGCACCATATAAAAGCATCAAGAAGTACCATGTCATGGGACCTTTAAAAATGTGAAAAACAGTTCATTTTAAATGGTTTGGAGGGAGGTTTCCCACTACAGTATTTCTAAAAACTACCTGATTCTTGGGCAATAAAACACACATTTGAATTAGATGTACTGGGACAAGACAAATATTGTAAAAGTACATGGAAAAAATTTTGGTACAGATTCTATAGCTTACTGCAGGTGAGTTGAAGCCATCCATCCATCCATCCATTTTCTTCCGCTTATCCGGGGCCGGGTCGCGGGGGCAACAGTCTAAGCAGGGACCTCCAGACTTCCTTCACCCCGGACACTTCCTCCAGCTCCTCCGGGGGGACCCCAAGGCGTTCCCAGGCCAGCCGGGACACATAGTCCCTCCAGCGTGTCCTGGGTCTTCCCCGGGGCCTCCTCCCGGTGGGACATGCCCGGAACACCTCCCGAGGGAGGCATCCAGGAGGCATCCGGAACAGATGCCCGAGCCACCTCAGCTGGCTCCTCTCCACGTGGAGAAGCAGCGGCTCTACTCCGAGCTCCTCCCGTGTGACCAAGCTCCTCACCCTATCTCTAAGGGTGCGCCCAGCCACTCTGCGGAGGAAACTCATTTCGGCCGCTTGTATCCGCGATCTTGTCCTTTCGGTCATTACCCAAAGCTCATGGCCATAGGTGAGGGTAGGAACGTAGATTGACCGGTAAATTGAGAGCTTCGCCTTTTGGCTCAGCTCCCTCTTCACCACAACGGTCCGGTACAACGACCGCATCACTGCCGACGCTGCACCAATCCGCCTGTCAATCTCACGCTCCATCCTCCCCTCACTCGTGAACAAGACCCTGAGATACTTGAACTCCTCCACTTGAGGCAAGGACTCTCCACCCACCCAGAGAGGGCAAACCACCTTTTTCCGGTCGAGAACCATGGCCTCGGATTTGGAGGAGCTGATCTTCATCCCAGCCGCTTCACACTCGGCTGCGAACCGCCCCAGTGCACATTGGAGGTCCCGGTTTGATGAAGCCATCAGGACAACATCATCCGCAAACAGCAGAGATGAGATCCTGTGGTTCCCAAACCGGATCCCCTCCGGCCCCTTACTGCGCCTAGAAATTCTGTCCATAAATATAATGAACAGAACCGGTGACAAAGGGCAGCCCTGGCGGAGTCCAACATGCACCGGAAACAGGTCCGACTTACTACCGGCAATGCGAACACAGCTCCTGCTCCGGTCATACAGGGATCGAACAGCCCTTAACAAAGGGCCCCGAACCCCGTACTCCCAGAGCACCCTCCACAGGACCCCACGAGGGACACGGTCGAATGCCTTCTCCAGATCCACAAAGCACATGTGGACTGGTTGGGCAAACTCCCATGCACCCTCGAGCACCCGATGGAGAGTATAGAGCTGGTCCAGTGTTCCCCGGCCGGGACGAAAACCACACTGCTCCTCCTGAATCCGAGGTTCGACTATCGGTCGAATTCTCCTCTCCAGCACCCTGGAATAGACCTTACCGGGAAGGCTGAGGAGTGTGATTCCCCGATAGTTGGAACACACCCTCCGGTCCCCCTTCTTAAACAGAGGGACCACCACCCCGGTCTGCCATTCCAGAGGTACTGTCCCCGACCGCCACGCGATGTTGCAGAGACGTGTCAGCCAAGACAGCCCTACAACATCCAGCGACTTGAGATACTCAGGACGGATCTCATCCACCCCCGGGGCCTTGCCACCGAGGAGCTTTCCAACCACCTCAGTGACTTCAGCCAGGGTGATGAGTGAGTCCGACCCCGAGTCCCCAGCCTCTGCTTCCTCCTCGGAAGACATGACGGCGGGATTGAGGAGATCCTCAAAGTATTCCTTCCACCGTCCGACAACATCCCCAGTCGAGGTCAACAGCTCCCCACCCACACTGTAAACAGTGTTTGTGGAGCACTGCTTCCCCTCCTGAGGCGCCGGACGGTTTGCCAGAATTTCTTTGAGGCCGTCCGATAGTCCTCCTCCATGGCCTCTCCGAACTCCTCCCAACTCCGAGTTTTTGCCTCTGCCACCGCCCGGGCTGCAGCACGCTTAGCCCGCCGGTACCCGTTGGCTGCCTCCGGAGTCCCACGAGCCAACAAGGCCCGATAGGACTCCTTCTTCAGCCTGACGGCATCCCTTACTTCCGGTGTCCACCACCGGGTTCGGGGATTGCCGCCGCGACAGGCACCACAGGCCTTACGACCACAGCTACGGGCGGCCGCATCGACAATAGAGGCCGAGAACAGAGCCCATTCGGACTCTATGTCCCCAGCCTCCCCCGGAATCTGGGAGAAGCTCTCCCGGAGGTGTGAGTTGAAGGTGCCCCTGACAGAGGGCTCTGCCAGACGTTCCCAACAGACCTTCACTACGCGCTTGGGCCTGCCAGGTCTTTCCGGCTTCCTCCCCTGCCAGCGGACCCAACTCACCACCAGGTGGTGATCGGTTGACAGCTCTGCCCCTCTCTTCACCCGAGTGTCCAAGACACGCGGCCGGAGGTCAGATGACACGACAACAAAGTCGATCATCGACCTCCGTCCTAGGGTGTCCTGGTGCCACGTGCACTGATGGACACCCTTGTGCTCGAACATGGTGTTCGTTATGGACAAACTGTGGCTAGCACAGAAGTCCAATAACAGAACACCACTCGGGTTCAGATCAGGGAGGCCGTTCCTCCCAATCACCCCTCTCCAGGTGTCACTGTCGTTGCCCACGTGGGCGTTGAAGTCCCCCAGGAGAACAACAGAGTCCCCGGTCGGTGCACTGTCCAGTACCCCTCCCAGGCACTCCAAGAAGGCCGGGTACTCCGCACTGCTGTTCGGCCCGTAGGCCGACACAACAGTAAGAGACCTGTCCCTGACCCGAAGGCGCAGGGACGCGACCCTCTCGTTCACCGGGGTGAACTCCAACACACAGCGGCTGAGCCGTGGGGCAATGAGTAGGCCCACACCGGCCCGCCGCCGTTCCCCGCAGGCAACGCCAGAGAAATGGAGAGTCCAGCCCCCTTCAAGGAGTTGGGTTCCAGAGCCCAGGCTGTGCGTGGAGGTGAGGCCGACTATATCTAGTCGATAGCGCTCAACCTCCCGCACGAGCTCAGGCTCCTTCCCCCCCAGCGAGGTGACATTCCATGTCCCCAGAGCTAGTCTCCATGTCCGGAGATCTGGTCGCCGAGGCCCCTGCCTTCGGCTGCCGCCCAGATCTCTCTGCACCGGCCCCTTATGGATCCTCCTGCGGGTGGTGGGTCACGGGAGGACGGCCCCACGTCGCTCCTTCGGGCTGAGCCCGGCCGGGCCCCATGGGGAAAGGCCCGGCCACCAGGCGCTCGTTCGCGAGCTCCCACCCCAGGCCTGGCTCCAGGGTGGGGCCCCGGTGACGCCGATCCGGGCGACGTAACTGACCTCGATTGAATACTCATCATAAGGGGTGAGTTGAAGCCCTGCTGACTAAATATTTTCGGAATTTAAGTTTTGAGAATCTTTTTAAAATTCTCTCACAATTTACTATTATTTTTTATTATATTTGTATTATTTATTTATTTATTATTATACTACACCATTAAAGCTGTACTTCCTGTCTCTCCTCAGCCTGCAGCCTCCAGCACTCCCCAATGTCTCTCTCTTCTCTCAGGTGATCGGAGACGCCTTCGCCATCTCTGTGGTCGGATATGGACACGTCATTTCTCTGGGACGAATCTTCGCTCTCAAGTATGGCTACAAAGTGGACAGCAACCAGGTCAGTAACACTAAATGTTTTTTTTCATACAGTGTCTTGAGTGAATTTCAGCTTAATTAAAATATGAAAATACATCTTGCTACACTGCAGTGTGCATTGTGTAACTTTTCTTGTGGAGGGTCCTTTTCTTCCTGGAGATGTTATTGCTTACCCACTTATTCCATTGGTAGATCATTTTTCAAGTTGAATCTACTCAAAAAATAAAATGTTCTTAATTTAAAGGTGCACTGTGTTTCTGGTGAAGGGTCCATCTGCATCGTTCCATAGAGATACTGTCTGGAATATTCCACAGCATGGTGACGCCACAGGGCCATGTTACAAGTCAGATTTGTGGAGAGGTGAGTAGTATTTTTAGGTCAATACAAAAAACATGTTATAAATATGAAATGGATATGTTTAATGCCATACTGGGACATTTCAGACAAAACAGTAACAGGTGACAGACAAGCAGGTGATGGACCCCCACCAGACAAGTTACACAGTGCACTTTTAAGTCATTTTAACTTACCTAGATATTTCTTTGTGTAGTAGTAAATATTCTCTGTGATGATTTACTGTTAGTGTAAATTGACAGGAGCTGATAGCCCTGGGTCTGAGTAACACCATTGGAGGGATCTTCCAGTGCTTTGCCATCAGCTGCTCCATGGCCAGGACTATGGTCCTGATCAGCACTGGAGGAAAAACACAGGTCTGCCCACATTTTATTATTCAACAACACAAATGATGCAAAACTAACATTTTTGAGCATTTAAAGTGGGACTAAACATCTACATTTCTCCCCACTGACACTTTACCCAGGTGGCTGGAGCTCTGTCGGCTGTGGTCGTTCTCATGATCACTCTGTGGATTGGACGGCTCTTTGAGGATCTGCCTAAGGTACGCCCTGCAGTCATGAGCACTCTTTAATATGTCCACTGTTATAAAATACTATAATGTCCCAAACACTGTTAGGCTCTATTTTGTGTTTTACACTTTGTCCAGTCCGTGTTGGCCGCCATCATCTACGTGAATCTGCAGGGGATCATGAAGCAGTTTATGGACATCCCAGCTCTGTGGAAGAGCAGCCGTATCGACATGGTACGAATAAACCAACGACTATGATAAACACAATTGTACCAGAGGGAAAAAGCAACAACGTGACAAGTGTATTGACTGTCGTGGTGAAGGGACATGATCTAACCTGGCTCATACCAGACTGATCTGTGTGTCACTCTGAACTGACTTCTACACATTCCCAATCTGGGACAGCAAAAAATGCAAAAGCAAGACTATTTGAATCTGATAGACAAAGTGTCACAACAGCAGAACAAGATGAAAAATTTGTCAAATCCAGTTGAGAGAAAAGCATAGACATTTTCCCTGTCCATAAATGCACAAAGCCCTTACCTTCTGCATGTTTTGCACAAATAAAATAATCCGCGTTGACGCTAAAAAAAGAAGTACGTCACCATGTTTTAGTTTGTTTGGGCACTTTGGATTTCTCTCTATCCTTGCTGGAAGGCGGCTGCTTGTTTTCTCGCTCCCTTATGTACTGCTCTCTCTGTCTTCGTGCCTTTCTCTCGTCTTTGTCCATATTTCTCTTGTTGGAGTAGATTTTCAAATTCTAAATTATGGAATTGATAAGCTGGTCCCTCAACACAATTGGCTTTTTTTTTCCACGAAGAAATGTGGGTTTGGGAGAGCCGACCGGGGCTATTTACTATTTGGATTTTTGATGGCAGGACATCTGAATTGGCCTGAGGGATGTTTTCTGATCCATCGGAGAATTGGAATGCCTGCAGCGAACAAGGAGCCCCCGAGCTGTCGGCTGTCATTTTACACCACAGTGGAGCCGTTGAAGACCAGGGAAGGTCTACATCAGAAGGAGACACAGATTGAGGAACTGTACCATCTCCAATCTGTGAATATCCCAGTGATGCTCGGATACCATCATGAATATGGTTGTGGAACTGTGCAAAACAAGTGACTCAGTCCGCAATCATCTACGTGCCAGGAGGAGAGGACTGGGAGTCGCACAGCCCTGCTTGGTGACATGAAGTTGGGGACTTTGCAGTACCAGGTCTCGGACCAATTGCCCGTTCATTTGAGTTCTAAAGTGTGTGGATTATGTGCATTTTTTCCTAATTAATTATTCTTCCGGAATCTCTGCGACAAAGGGACCCTTTGTTTTTTGACTCCCTTCTCTCGCACTCAACAGTCCCAAGGTCACAGCTGTGACAACAGCGGCTCACATGATGCCAAAAGGACATAACATAAATTGGCTAGGACACGATGACATGTATTTCTAAAACCATTCTGCCCTCTCACATAGTCTGCCGCCTCAGTTTGTCAATAATATATTTCTCTGTTTTCCATCCCGTTAACCTTAGTTTGGGCACATGCCAAGGTCAATTCTCATGAGTTTGTGAACTCATAAAGCTCATGATAATCCATCTTGCTATGTAAGGTCAGACATGATCAAGTCTTAAATAATGTATGACTGTCTTATCTCGTTTGTTTTTCTCAATATCTTATTTGAGCTTTGGTTGTGCAGGTGATCTGGATCGTCACGTTTATACTGACCGTCCTGCTGAACCCCGACCTGGGGCTGGCTGCTTCCATCGCCTTCGCTCTGCTTACAGTCATCTTCAGAACTCAGCTGTAAGAACTACAGTGTTTTTATACACTTTTATTTGTAATTTTTATGTCATTCATTTGTTTTGTTTTTTTCAGTCCAACATACTCTCTGTTGGGGCAGATCCCAGACACAGACGTCTACAAACCTCTGGACAACTACGAAGAGGTAAAAACAAGGAATGACATCCTCTTTAATTTCAGTTACATATCTGTAATTAAATGCCCTGTACTGGATTTTTCATATCTATTTGATCAAAATTTGTCTTACCCAGAACAGCTATATTGTATTTTACAGTCCGATAATCAGGAAGTGTGCGGTAGCATACTAGTTGGTCTTGCAGTGGTCTCACGTTTATAATGATATTCGTGGTGAATATCTTTGGACCACTGCAAACTTTTTAAAATGGACTAATTATTTTTTTCACATTTTAAGACAGTAAAAATCAGGTAAGTGCCTTTAAACCAAACCTGCACTGTATAAATAATAGGATCTTAAATTAACCACAGTGTATCATAATATATGAACCCCATAATTATTGTGTGAAGTGTAAATACCATTTACAGTGTTTACAGAGTAGCTGCTGCCTAATGACAGTTTTATTGTGTAGAATTATGACTTCATTACAATGTAATTATAATTTTAAAGTCATATTTAACTCTAGGTCTCAGGACACGATGATCATTCTTAAACTTTGAAAGGTTCTGGTTCACTATAGCCTACACCCACAATTCAAATGTTTTTTTCTTCTGAGAGCTGTGGGGATATTTCTGAATGATATGTATTCTGCTGGGTAACTAAAATTTGATTAATCAAATGCCTATCATCACAGTAAATGTATCTGATGGCTCACTTTGTACACTAATACATGGAATAAAAATAAAAATTTGGAGATTCTTGAATTATAGGCTTTTTCTTTTTGATTTTCAGGTGAGGCCAGTGCCAGATGTGGTGGTTTTCCGTTCCTCTGCCACTCTGTACTTTGCCAACGCAGAGATGTACCAGGAAGCTCTGGGACGCAAGGTAAAGTCTCACTCCAGCTTCATCAGAACGGGAAACTGTTACAATAGTGTGCACTAACCAGTGGTATTATCAGAAGTAGAAACAGTAATTTAGTGAATCCCAAACCTGTGAAAGGTGAGGTATGTAATTGTTCTGGGGGAGTGTCTGTTACCTGCTTGTTTCCACGGAGATGCTCCCGTTTTGCTTGTAATTGTTCCACAGTATAGCATTTAACTTTAACTTTATTATTTTGCTTTTATTCAGTTAGTGTGTACACGTTTATATTACTCTAAAATATCTTGAAAATGTGTGTTCTTACCGTCAACCTCTCCATAGAGCTGACGTGTAATGTGGCCTGATGGCATCACCAACCTGTTTCCATGGCGATGGTCCACATAGCCTTAAACATTTCTTTTTTGCATTTTTCTAGTTATACAAAATATTGCTCTATCCTTGAACATACTTCATTCACACATGTTTAACACAGAAAAAATGCACATTTAGACTGAGGCCGTTTCCCAATCCAGCGACGGCACACTTGTGAGCGTCCTTGGAACGGGATATGCGTCATATCCAGTGCGACAAGTGCCGTTCCATTCGGTTTTTTCCCCCTGCACCATTAAGACGAGCTCTGAACGGCGCCGTCGTTTCCATGGAAATCAGGGCGTGGACCAAGCGTGCGAAAATGCACGCTTCGCACACTTAAAAGCCCCAGCATGCACAGCGCGGGACTACAAAGACCGACTCGCCAGCGACATCCACAAGTGAGAGTTGCGACGTCACTATAAAATATACGTACTGGTTCACCTCACCTACAACTATGCTACATGAAACTCTTCATAAACTACGCTAAACATGTGTGACGGTAGCCGTAACGGCATAGATCACGGCACCTGTATTACCGTTCACATGCTTTTCCCCTTACACTTCTATATTTCCTTTGCTGTTGTAATGCTGGATATTCTACAGTGTAGCCATGTCCAGCGTTTACTCTAAGCTGCGCACTGTTTGGGGGGGGGGGGGGGCATTTCGGATGTGGAGTTAGTGTGTTTGCTCAGACACATAAAAAATTAGGGGGAACATTGGCCATGTCCCAATTCCAAGTATTACTAGTCGCAATAGTATAATATTTTTGTCTTTAGGGAACAAGGAGCAGACCACCCGGCTCATTGAGCTGAGGCGGGACCTGTTCAATTTCGCAGACGGCCATGTGAGAAACGTAGTGCACTAAGGACAGAGCGAGTGTGCGCCGTCTCGACGACAGACCGAGTGCACACTCACAAGCGTGCCGTCGCTGAATTGGGAAACGGCCAGAGTTCTTCTTTCAAACAGAAACACTCTGTCCCACCTTGTGATGTCATGTGGTAATACAGGAAGTGCTCCATTGTGTTTTTAAACTCCACACACCTTCGCTAAAATCATCTCGATATTTTCAGCCCTGGAGACACAGGCGATAATTATACGTGTGGTGTAGTCAAATGAAAGCTCTTTTTTCTTATTATTATTCTTGGATTATTCTCATTTTGTTTTTGACTGACAGCTCTATTTGCAAGATTAGGCACGGTACAGTTTTTGAATCACTACAAAACCCCATTAGTGAAGCCTTTCGAAGGACGTCTCTGTTGTTGTTACGACTACAATGACAAAGTGGACTTTCTGAATCAAACATCGGGACGGGTCCCCCACCTGCTCATCTCCATGGAGCTGGAATGTTACAGGAATGTTCCACAATATCAGAGTAAATGTATCTGGCTCCATGGAGACAAGCAAGTACAAGCAAGCAGGCACAATTACAGGTTAGATCTGTGGAGAGGGGTTTCTCAGTGTATTTTTCAACAATATAAACAAATGCAATTGATAGAAAGGATAGATAGATATATTAGATTATTTTTTATTATTTAAATATTTCTTGTCTTGTCTTTTTATGAATGTAATTTTCCATTTTTCTTTTCCAGACCGGAATTGACATCACTCAGATCTTGGCGGTCAAAAGGAAACTGGAGGCCAAACGACAGAGGGTGGAGAAAAAACAGCTGAAGAAAGCCCAGAAAGAGGCCAAAAAGCTGGCCAAGGAGAACGGAGATCTGCAGGTCAGAGAGAAAAAAAAAATCAGACCCATGTGGAGGCAACTTCCTATGACTCGGCAGGGTAATAATTCAAACTGAGCTATGTTTTTCTATCATCGTTCAAAAGTGAGTTCACAACGTTTGACAATTTTTGAACACCACAGAATTGGCTTATTATGGTACCATTAAAGGACATAAATTATCCATCGTTTTATGTTTATTAGCCTTTAAACATGCTCTTGAGTACCCTTTTCTTGGGTATTTTAAGTTTTATAATGTAAAATAATCCTTATTGAAAACACATCTGTTACATTCCCCGTTTTGAAATTTGATGTGGGATTGAACCATGAAAACAACAAGTTATTCAAGCAACTCCACGGACATGATAACTTGAAGCTGGTAGATTAATGATTACAATTTAACAACAACAATGAGAGAACAAGTCTGGTGATGATTTATGCGCTTGAAACAGGATTTCTACCTGTGATGTCACAATTCAGGAAGTAGTTTTTTAGGCTCAGAGCAAGAGAAACTTGTAAATAGGATTAATGAAAAAAGCATGAATGAATCCCAAAAACTTCAGCTGTGTTTTTGATGAAGAAACAACATGATCAAAAGGTCAAAAAGTCAATTTAGTATGATATAAGTTCTTACTGTCCTACCTTCAAATAATGTATTTTGGATGTATGGGGGAAAACGAGTTAATATTTTTTTGTTTGTGTTCTTTCCTCTCTCCAGGTGAACGAGGAGCACACAGAAATGAAGGGGGTGGAGAAGGGGGTGGCGGTGATTGACGTAGAACCAGATAGGGACCCATCTTTACCCAGGTCCATCATCCTGGATCTGAGTCCTGTGAACTTCCTGGACACGGTCGCAGTCAAGACCCTCAAAAATGTATTTTACTTTCTGTTATCTCCATAGCAACTGTGTTATATTCACAGTGTGTATATGATATTTAGGTTAGTATTGACCTTATTATATCGTTTCAGATTAAAAAGGACTACGGAGAAATCGGGATTGACGTGGTACTGGCCAACTGCCAGCGTGAGTTATTTTGAGAATTTACATTAAAGGTCCTATATGATGCACAACTGACTGCGCTTTAAGAAATGTTATAACGCTGTCACCTCTTCAAAAACAGACCTGGACATGTGTTTTGTTTCATTCACATGTTTGAGTAATCCTTTATTATTAGTCTGTCTACATCTCCAAAACTCAAATTGTTCTGTTCCACCTTGTGATGTCATGTAGTGGTAGTTTTCATGTAAACAGCTACTTTTTACCATTTGTTCAGTGAAGATTGGCAATTCCAGGGCTGAAATTATCCAAATGATTCTAGTGAAAGTGTGTGAAGTTTAAAAACACAGTGGAGTACTTTGTGTATTACCACATGACATCACAAGGTGGAAACAACATTATAACATATCAAAAATAGTATTAATAATTAATTATGGTCAATAGAGCACATTTAAAACCAAAGTGCTTTACAGTGCTGGACAATAATTGATACTTTGCAGTGACATTGTACTGGGGGTGTTCTAATATCTCTATGGCAGAATATCCATCAGTTACCATGGTGACACAATGTACACATTAGCAAACACTGCCAAAAAGTGTTGAGATTGTCTGAAAACTTGTTTTGCTTTCAGCTGGAGTGGTGCATAACTTGGAGACTTGCGGATTCTTCTGTGAGAAAGTGACAAAGTGTTGTGTGTTTTCTTCTATTCACGACGCCGTTCTGCACTGCCAGCATTCATGTGTGAAAGAGCGCCACCATCAGGACATGGTAAGTATATGTTTTGTAAAATAGACCTAGACCTAGACAAACTATTGACCCACAAGGGAAATTGACTACCCACCTCTGCAGGCTGGGTTTTAACTTGGCATTTTGGGGTTGTAGAAGTTTAATGTCATACTGTTCAACATACAGTGGTACCTCACCTTACGAAATTAATTCGTTCCAGAAGTGGTTTCGTAACGTGAATTTTTCGTAAGTTGAGTAGCTATTTCAATGGAAAAGGCCTGATTCGTTCCAAGTTTTTTTTTTATAGTGTAACATTTTTTTTTTATAGTGTAACACTGTGTCCTGCGTAGAGACTGTAGACCCAGGACTAAACGTGGACTATACCAGGTCTAGACCAAGGTCTAAACCTGGACTGGACCAGGTCTAGACCTGGACTAAACCAGGACTGGACCAAGACTAAACCTGGCCTAAACCAGGTGGATTAAAGCGTCGCGTGCATGTCTATTTCCTGGTTTCGTTTCGAGTCACGGCTGAGGCAAGCAGCGAGGACTCCCCTCGGGACCGCACACAGTCTGAGCGCATGAACGAACGCATGCAAGAGCCGCGGTGGTCTAATCCTGGTTTAGACCTGGTTTAGACCTGGTTCAGACCTGGTTCAGACCTGGTTCAGACCTGGTTTAGACCTGGCACGGTTTGAGCACGGGCCTCGTGCTCGCAGCCCCGCGCCGGGTCATGCTGCGCTATCACCCACACCGTGTCCGCGCGCACACACAGCGCCCTCCCCCTTCCCCCCACGCTTCACTATTAATACATTTTGTTGAAAATCTATGAAAGTTTGAGTGTTTAAACGAGAGACAAATGTGAGAAAAGTTTAAATTCAGTCTGAGAAAAGCGTATAATGTGTGTGGCTGAGCGCGCATTATTTGAATTTTTGAAATTTCGCGTTTCGTAACTTGAATTATCTAGAGACCTAACATGAAGGCGTTTCGTAACTTGAAATTTTCGTTTGTTGGGTCTTTCGTAAGGTGAGGTACCACTGTACCAGGAAAAAAAGTTGTTGGCTTAGACAGAGAACAGCCAGCCAATTGTTAATTTCAATTAACAAGGATCCATTGATACGTACCTACTGGCTAAATGATCCTTACTTAAAGCCTTGCTGCAAAACATTCCACCCAGTAACTCTCCAATGCAA
The DNA here is from genome assembly GCA_036785185.1 of Paratrypauchen microcephalus. Classification (NCBI taxonomy): domain Eukaryota; kingdom Metazoa; phylum Chordata; class Actinopteri; order Gobiiformes; family Gobiidae; genus Paratrypauchen; species Paratrypauchen microcephalus. The sequence continues at coordinate 460,969 of JAVJIX010000103.1, read as the reverse complement.
TTATTAAACAATAGAAATCCAAGGAGAAGGTCTAAACCAGCTTTCTAAAAGAAGACTAAACCTGAGAATTGAGTCTTGTTTTGGAGGGAGAATTCCCTCAATTACATTTTATTATTTTACATAAACAGCTCTGGAAAAAAATAAGAGAGCACTGCATTTTTTTCTGAAATCAGCATCTCTACATGTATTACAGCCATTCCATTCCAGCGTCTGTTGAATTCCAACACAAACACAAAGCTGAGCTACTTCAGTTCTTGCACCAGGAGTGGAATAAAGTCACCCAAGAACAATGTGAAAGACTTGTGGAGAGCATGCCAAGACTCTGAAAGCTGTGATTAAAAATAAGGGTTATTGCACCAAATATTGATTGAACTCTTAAGTGTAAACATTAGTATTGTATTTTAAACTGAATTTGATCTTGTGTCTTTGCATTGTTTGAGGTCTGAAAACATCCATCTTTTTTGTTATTTTGACCATTTGTCATTTTCTGCAAATAAATGCTCTAAACAAGTAGTAAAATCAGAAAAACTGATCATTTTGCAGTGGTCTCTTTTTTTTTTTTTCCAGAGCTGTATTTCAAAACAACAATTAACTACTTTAAGGATACCAAGAACATAAAATTGTGATTAATAAATTACCTTTATTAAAATGTATGAAAATCAAGATAAATTTACAAAGTGAACAGTCTCACAGATGACCAACACACTAGACTAGAGCATGTGTATGAGCTGTAAACCTTGTCCACAAATCAAAACATATCCCCATCTGTCTCTTTTCTCTCTACAAACCTCTCCTCTGTTTTTATTTCCTGATTCCTCTCCATCTCCAAACACCACCTCAGCACTTGACCCACTTTTCCAGTCGCATTCCTCTTCCCAAACTGCTAAGGCTGCTGCATCTGCCACATGGGAACATACTGTCCTCTGGTGGCGGGTCACAGAACTGCCAATTCTCCACACACAGACTCTCTGCAAGATGTAGAAACAATTTGATTCTTGTTTAGCAGCTTCAGAGAGGTTAAAGGAGCAGCGTGAGCCAATGGGACGTGAGATTGGTTTACCAGACTGATACAAAGCTGATTTTGAGGATTAGAATTATCAACGATCTGGATTTTGATTTGAGAAACAGTCAGTTGGGCATCATCTCCTCCACTTGTGACAGTTATTATGATAAAAGTCATTAAGTTTGACTGGAGTTAACTCCACTCTGATGTGCAGGAACAGTGAAGAGGGATTCTGATTGGACGATGAGAACGAGATGAAATGCCACACAGCAATCTGCCCGTCTGTAGCAGCGGAAAACAGCAGCTGATGCCTGGAATACAAAGGGGGAATACATGTGAAACACTATTTAAAATTGTATATTTGCAAATGATTTTGGGTAAACATGTATAATGTTTTGGGGTCGCAGCAGTTCTTATTTTGTTAATAAAATAGGCTGAAGTTGTAACATTCACAGGTGGTACTAACACTTCTGTTGACTTTTAGTGTGTACAGTAATGAATAAAAATAAAATAAAGAATTGTTATGTCATGTCACCAATCATAAATGAAATAATTTATCACTTTCATTTAGTCTTAACTCTGTATATCTTTAGTTTCAAATTTAAAATTGCACCCACTTATAGGTGATCAGTGTAAATAAATGCAATTGTTACTTGAACATCATCTCCTTTTTCAGTATTATCTACAATGGTATCATCTGAACAGTATGTTATTAAATGCTTTGCTATGTCACAAATCAAATAATTACTTAAAGGAACAGTGTGTAAGATTTTTACCTGTTAATTACTGAAATTGAAGATACCCATTCAAAAATACATTGTTTTCCAAGCCTTTTCACTTCCATCATGAAATCAAAGTATTCTTTTGGACTTAGATATAGTCACATAAAAGGGGGATCTTCCCCATATAGAGGCAGCCATTTTGAATACGAGAGCCGCAGAAGGACATTTGGGCTCATCCTTCGCCTCGGCTCCTGCTAACAGCTGCACAGCCGCGCTGCGTATGGCTCCCCCCTTCCCCCCTCCCCTTCCCCTTCTCTCCTTCGTTCCTCTGCTCCCATATGCAGCCAGGAGCGAAGGAGAGAAGGGGAAGGGGAGGGGGGGAGGGGGGAGCATGCTGCCGGATCACACATCGTAATGGATATAACACGTATTTTGGACTAAATTGTTTTACTGGATTTTATTCGCTGGATCCTTATGGACAGATTGAGACCAAGTTTATGATGAAATACAGAGTTTGACCTGTGCAAAGCCTTCAAAGGTAAGCTAAGTAAGCTAAGTTTTGTGCTTTTCTGTATAAAAGCCCCATGTGCTCGGGGAGTGATTGTTTTGCAGGGAAATGAATTGCATAGTCAAAAAGAGGAGACTGTAAGGTTTCATTTGATGTGTAGATTGTCATGAATCATGATCGGGATTGTGTGTTTTCATGCGAAAAGAAAAAAAAAAAGTGAACGGGGGACCGCGGTTTATGTATACAGCGGTGCGCGGTTCGTGCGCGGGCACGCGCGATGTCGGAGCTACGTCGCGTCCGGGTGACCCTCGAGGTCTGCCATAGCCAAAAGAGGAAGTGGAATAGCTAGTAACCACCTATGCGCCACGAATCCTACACACTGTCCCTTTAAAGGTCCCATGGCATGAAATTTTCACTTTCTGAGGTTTTTGAACGTTAATGTGAGCTCCCCTACCCAGTTTAGGCCCCCCACCATGGTTAAAAGTTGTGAAATGTCTAAACTGAGCATTTACAAAAAAATCGGAGCTCAAACGGGCGATTTTGAACAAGGCACCTTATTGACGTCAGATCGAAAAAAGAAATGCAAATGCAGTTCCACCCCCGTCTGTCTGTGCTCAGCGTCTCTGTAAATCACGCCCAGAGAGTTTGGACTGCGAATGCACTAGGCAATGCGAAATGCGTTTTTTTAATTTGCCTGGAGGCACGTCCGAGTGTTTCTAGGCTCGGAAGTCCTTTATCTGAGCCTTTGGACCTTTGAACAGCAGTGGTTTAATTTTATTTTATGTGGAAATGTGTTTATTTTTCAATGGAACGCTTCAAATCTCTCCCCCCGTGCAAAAACAAGGAAATGGATCAGCTGTGGGCTCTGAGCTCTGAGCGGAGAGTTTGGCCACGCCCCCACCCTCTACTATTGGCCATATCTTTTCTCCTCATTTGCATTCAAGCAACAACGCCCAGAATAAAGAGTTTGAGAGAGATATTTATGACTCTTTCTCATCTTATCTCTGTTTCTCATGCACTGGTGTTGATTTTGAAGAAGGATTCATTTACAGTATTAGTGAACCATTAAGGAGCCATATAAAAGCATCAAGAAGTACCATGTCATGGGATCTTTAATAATAATGAATAATACATTTTTTTTATATAGAGCTTTTTTGGACACTCAAAAACATTATTCATCCACTCCACACTCTGTGGTGGTAAGCTACTATTTACTTGTTAAAGTAAGTGCTAAAGTACACATGTATGTGTATGTAACTAATTATGTTGCAGCAATTCAACTGTCTCTCACCTGTTCCCCTGTCGGTCCTGTAAACAGCAGGTGGCGACACTGAGCACACAGCGCTGATGGTGGAAATTCTCCCACAACAACTCAATGCGGCGCTTTACTTCACTCACAGAGAAGAGTCAGCAGCAATAACACATAATTAAACCATTCAACTCAAAACTAAAGGTATCACAACTAAAGCTTGTTCTAGGGGAAGAAGGGGGGGGAAATTCAGCAAGTCGCAGGTTCGAATCCAGACCAGAGCGAGAGCAAATGAACAGATTTAATTTTTAAACTTGCTTATTTTAAAATCAGTTATTTATCTTTTCATAATGTTTGGTCATTTTTCAGGGAAATTATTAAAAACTACTAATATTTGTCCATTTAAAGGCATTTTACATATGCAATTTTTCCTATAGTAACTTTTGGGATTCCATTCATATCATACTGTAACTCTAAAGTTTCATTCAAACTGCAAGCAGCTTCTTGATATCATAAGTGCTTCTAGAATTCACTGTAAATTAATACAACACAATCAATTCCGCAAAGAAATATATTTATTAACACAATAGTATGCCCAAAATTTCACATTTTCTTGGCAGTCAGTAATTTCAGTCAGAACCAGAATATAAAAACGTGAATTTTAGATTCATAAAGATATTAGAAACATAAAGATATTGATATACAAGACCAACAATAAGTACATAGATAAATAGGAATAGAACAGTAATAGAATAATAATAATTATAATTGGAATAGAATAGTTATTAACACTAGAGGGTAATAAAAACATTTATTAATATTAAAGTAAGTAAAGCTAACCCAATACAGTATTCGCATACGTTGAAGCCACTCCTCTTTTGTAACTGGCTCTGTGTTTGGACAATACACCTTGCCTTTTTACTGACTGTGACTGTTTCCACGGTGCGAAACTGCCCACATTTATGACATATATTTGAGGTCACAGTCATGCCTTACAAAAACAATGGAATGGACATATTTTTAGGTATTTATATTTTCTAATACACCAAATACCAACAAAAGCATGCAGAAGTATTTCCTCAGACATAAGTGAATAGGCAAATATTATTACTTGTGTGTGAGGATAACTCTAAACTCTGATCGATGGGCCCGGTCCAACTGCTGAAGTACAGCATGACCCCCTGGATCTACATCTGGTGCAAATGAGGGTTTTCGTGATCATGTTATAAAAGCTGTAAATGTCTAGCACCTGCCGAACTCTCCTGTGCAGACCACCACCAGACAACTGATGCCCAGAACAATTTGTTTTGATACACTGGAGGCGGACCTTCCAGATCCTGTACGGCATCTAAACCAGCAGCCGTTGGGCAAAGAAGTGGTCTGGTGTTGGAGCCTGGTGGTACAAGGTACCTTGTACCACCAGGCTGGTGGAGGGTGGTACCACAGGTCTCGGCGGACTTTCAGTTCCAGCTTCCCTTTTGCACCCACCATAAAAAGTGTTTCTGCCGCCCACTTGCGGTCCTGCTGTGGCATGGCCTGTGGCCATAGTGACGGGAGGTCCGCTGGTTCTGGCTATATTGAGAAAAAAAGGTATAAGAAACAAAGAAAACATTGATTGATAATGGCATGTACATTTTTCAGTGCATCTCACCATTGTTCGTGTTGCTGGTGGTAGAAAGAAGGAAGAGGAGGGTTTGATGAAGGTCTGATGGCAGACGAGGTCTGCGGAACAGCGGGCATGAGACTGTTACAGGGACATGTGTCTATGAAACCTGTGAAGTCTCTAAATGAAAGAATATTATTACGTTTTAGTGAAATAATGTATAATTACGACAATTTAATTTATATGTACTTAATTTTCAGTTAAATAAAATGATATTATTACCTGAGGGAGTTTCCTCTGCAGACAAATTTGGTTTGACCACATGTGAGCCCCCAAATCTCTGCTTTTCAAGCTGTTAACAAGAGGGTCATTGTCAGTCAAATTTATGGGTCTAAATCAGGGGTGGGCAAACTTTTTGACGGGTTCTAAAATTTGACAGAAGGGCCAGACCAGGAGCAGGTGGATTTAGTGTTTTGGTAATCCACCTCATAAGAACAAAAAATAACATGGGATATGTGGAAAACATGTGCTTTATTTTAATTAAAAATTAACAAAAGCATTACAACAAAATGTCCATCTTTCAAGTTTTATTTATTTAGCTATTTATTTAAATGACTCTTAAAACACAGAAAATTTAATAAAATACAGCTTTTTTATTACTAACAGTTAATATTTTAAAGCACTGAAAATTCTGTTCTCCTTCAGGTTATTTTGTTCTTTCGTTGACTGTTTTGTGGCAAAGTGACGGCTGATATTCTGTAAAAAAACGCTACAGTCTCTTGGCATATCAGGCATACAGCAGCTGATAAGTATTTGGTGAAAAAATATTTACTTGTGCACTCCTTATTAAACACTCGACATTCTGTCCACTTTTCTTTTCTTAGCTCCGCTCATCTTTACAGGAGGGCTGAGGGGTAAAAAGTAAAGCACAAACAGCAATACGCCGCACTTCAACAAAGGTCACTGTATGTAGTGCGCCAGCTACTGGAAAACGCCAGAATTGCAGGGAAATTTTAATGTTTAAAAACATTAAAACATTAACAAGGTTTATTAATATAATTTCTTCAAGTTCGGCGGGCCTGATTAAAAAGCTTAATGGGCCGCATATGGCCCCCGGGCCGTAGTTTGCCCATGCCTGGTCTAAATCCTGCACCACTGCTGCAGATATGCCTGTGTGTATGTATGTATGTGTGTGTGTGTGTGTGTGTGTGTATGTATGTATGTATGTATGTATGTATGTAATAACATGCTGCTAACCATGGATAAAGTCAGTCTGGGTCTTTTGGACTGCTCATTGCTGCTGGGGATAGATGGTGTGGGTCTTTTTGAAGGAGTGGACAGCTCACTGCTGGAGGTGGAGGGTGTGGGTTCTGCACTCAGCTCTCTGCTCCTGGAGGTGGTGCAGGATGAGTCTAAGCCAGGGGTGGCATCCACTTTAGGTGGCAGATGACCCTGCGATAAGTGCATGAAGATATACCAGACAAATAGTAGGCCTATTTAGGACACTAATATATTCTATATCATGTCTAACACTACTTTTTTTTTTTTTACTTGAAAGCAGAGGGCACTTTTCTATCTGAAATCATAAACAAATATTATGCATATAACAAGTTTGTGTGCCAGAAGTCCATACATATACACAGTATTATGTTAAAAATGTATAATTTGTATTAAGTGAATCATCTACTTTTTTATCTGCACACAGATAACATGGAATATCACAAACAGTTCCATTTTAAATACAATAAAGTTGAATCACTCTGGTACATCTCATACCATCTTTTTTGTCTGGGAGCAGGTCTATTGCTGTTTGTCTGTGACGTAATTACCAATGAATTAACGTAATCACTACGTAGTGTCTGGTAGTTATTGAAACAATTAAACTAAGCCACTGCATTGATGAAATATGTACAACCCACCTAGAAACTAGAGAAAAACCAGGGGCTCAAGGAAGAGCTGGAGAAGGCCTGGAAGGTGAAGGCATCAGTGGTGCCCGTGGTGATCGGAGCACTCGGGGCTGTAACCCCCAAACTGGAGGAGTGGTTACAGTAGATCCCAGGAAAAACATCAGACATCTCAGTCCAGAAAAGTGCAGTACTAGGAACAGTAAAGATACTGCGCAGAACTCTCAAGCTCAATTTATTAATTCATTAAAACATGCACTGAAGAGTTGCGGAACTTCTGAATAATGGTTTTCTATGGCAAAATGTGGAGATGTCTCATGTATTCTCCACCAGCTTCATAAATCTGCCTGCCCATCATCAAATCTTCAACCAACAAGGTCGACAAAGGATATAAAATGTATATTTATATATATTTGCTCAGAAGAACTTAATTCTTCTAAGCAAAACTAATGTTATGATAATGAATAAAACATAAGAAACATAGCATAGATAGATTTGTGCAGTTTGAATACTAGACATGTAATCTCTGAACATATCTAGCATTCGAACTGCACTATGCTAATATGTACATCATGAAACTGATTTTTTATTTTAATTCTATAATCAGCCTGAGTTATCAAGCTACTTATTAATGAATTATTTATTACTTATTTGTGTTATTCATTATCATTATACCATACCAGAAGTAGTTCACTAATGCAACCCTACCAGGCGGGGCTTCCGGCCATTGTGAAAAAGGTCTATGCTGCTAATTGGTCATATCAACAAGTGTCATACCTCACCTTTTCCAGCAGAGGGTGGCAATTCATTGAAGCTGTTTCAGTGAAATAGTTGCATTTTCACACAGTACACAGACAAAACATGCAATGGTCAATGGAAAAGAATAATATTGGTTTATATTACGTTTGTTTGGACACTCGGTGAAACTTTACGTTGCATTATTCATTCACTCACTCCATGGTGGGATAAGATATATGTCCTTAGCTACAGCCATCCTCGGGCAGACTAACATGGGTGAGGCTGCCAATCTGCTCTATCAGCCCCAGGGATTAACGCTTATGCACATAGCACATTCATATATGCATATAGTTCCACACCAGCCAATGCTGCCTTACTGGTATTCCCAGCAAGTACTAACCATCCAAGTACTAACCAGGCCCAACCCAGGATCTGTAGTAAGTACTGGATAAAACACTTGGCCTTAATCCTAGGGCAAGTTTGATTAGTGGTTGCTCCAGGTACTGCAGGTCCCAAGAGCTCTGGCCCAAAAACAATTCTCCCATAGAACATACTGCATGTTTGGGGAAATCAAACTAACTGTGTACGGCTGACAGGACATTAACAGGCTTTCACAAAGGTCCAATTTTGTAGGATCTTTCTCTATTTTCACAACATAAACTTTTTTGAATTTTTAAATCCTCAAAAAATGTAAGACCCACTCTTAGCCCACTTTAGCAGCTATCGCTCTGATAGCTCTGGTCAGAACTCGTCAGTGTTCCTACTGAAGAAACAATATGACGCCATCTTTGGTTCATCGTCCAGATCTTATTATACTTCTTTAGTATCCTTCGATGGGCCATACTCTGCTAAGCTTCTGAGATCAAGATGAGATCGGACATTCTCAACGTGGTCAGGCTGAACATACACACAGTCAACGTTTTCTGTGACAAACCAATCTTGGAATTTTTGTAGAGGAACATCACATTAAGAACTTATGCAAGCTCAGACGTGGTGTCAGATTAATTCTAGCCATACCCCTCAACTACTCTGCATATGCCCTTCATGCCCTTTCCCCTGCATAACCCCTTCCCACTCCTCACAGCCGCATCATAAGACCACCGTGTTAACTCTTAATCTTCCTCTCCATTGTTTGGTGTTAGTAATCTGTGATTTTAGCCTGCATATCTGACCTGAATCTGTTCCTTCTCTCCTCTCTCATACTCACCCAGAACTCTGTTAACACCAAAGAATTTTAAACCCTGCCTGTGTCCTTATAGTGCTGCATTCTCCATTGGTATTTTAAGCAAAGAACTGTGAGGTGTTAGGAGTCAGCTGCCAATAATTCCTATGAGGACTCAACTTCAGACTGAAAAGAATCTTAAATATATATAGTTATTTCACTCCATTTCTTACAATACAACTTCTACAGACAAAGTACTATTCATAATTTTGTACCACTTAATAACTACACCTTAATTAGCCTTAAGCATGGACAAAGAATTACTCATAAGATAAGATAAGATAAGATAAGCCTTTATTGTCTCTTCAGGAGAGAAATTTTGTTTGGACATGAGAGAGTGTGTGATTTATAATAAACACTAAAAACAGCACAGCAGACAGACACATAAGAAACATGTATAATACATGAACAAAGGAATCATGCAACATATAAAAAAGACTGCCATTGTTAGTACAACCTGTTTAAAACACACACACACATAAAAACCCTACAGAAAAGTTGCATCCCCACACACACACATACACACACGCACACATCCGCTAAGACCTACTATTCAGTAGTTTAATTGACCAGGGAACCAATGAAAATTTGAACCTATTTGTTTTACAGTTTGGGACCCTGTATCTTCTTCCTGATGGCAGTATTTCATATTCACTGTGCAAAACGTGCTCGTCATCCTGTAGGATTTTCAAACCCTGCCTTTTCACTGTTTCATCAAATAAAGCTTGCAGTGATGTGGGAGGGGGCATGCCCATTATTTTCCCCGCTCTCTTAACAAGAGTTTGCAGTTCAGTTCTTTGTTTAACAGACAAGTTCCCAAACCATATAATGATCCCATATCTAATGATGGATTCAATGGACGCCCTATAGAAGGCCATCATTATTTCTTGCTCCACCCCAAACACTCTCAACCTCCTCAAGAAGTGCAGACGTTGGCTAATTCGTCTGCTTAAAAAATCAACATGCTGGCCCCATTTTAATTGGGAATCAAATACGACCCCTAAGTATTTATATGTGGAGACCTGCTCCACTGCCTCCCCATTCAGAGTCACCACCTGATGGTTTCCTATGGACCTGGGGTCAAAGACGATTTCTTTTGTTTTATTCACGTTTAACACCAGATTATTTTATTCACACCACAACACAGCCCTGTCTATTTCTAACTGATAGACTCTGACGCCTCGTCAGAGTCCTGTGTCAGCAGACTGAGAATGACAGTGTCATCTGAAAACTTGATTATGTGATTGCTTGTGTGGTGATTTCTGAATTCATTAGTGTATAATGTGAATAATAGTGGTGAACTCACACAACCTTGTGGGACACCACAAGGTTAATGAACAAATACAAAATTGTAATTCAAAATGATTTAGCAAGAAGGTCCCGGGTTCCTGGCTTGCTCTGATCTTTCTGCATGTTTCTGTTTGTATGTTCTCCATGTGTCTGGGTGGGTTTCCTCTGGACACTGGTTTCCCCCCTCACCCAAAACATGCACCACAGATACAATCCTCCAGTTAAGGCAGTTCTGACCAAGACTAGCTCAAGATCTGGAGATGAACCCCAGAGTACTGTGGTGTTCACTGCACGCATAAGCCACAGCAGCAATGAAGTATGGGTCAAATGTGGTGGACGAATGTTCCTATAGGGTAAATAAAGTGACCTTTGTTCATGTTTTGTAACTCTAATATAGAAGAAAGGAAAGAAAAACACAGCATCTTTGTGGAAAATATTTAACGTTTTATTGTTTATAATAGAAAACTGGAGATGTGCCTGACCAGATGTACATATTATGGGTGTGAAAATGTGGTATATATTACATGTAAGCTTAATTACCTGCAACAGTGATTTTCAAACTTTATGCACCAAGTAATACTACAGACAATTTTGGCTTCATAAAACAGAAATAAACCAGATCTAAACATGGTTTACCCTTACAAACTAATTTCTCCTATCCAAACCAGGTTTGAAGCAGATCTAAACCAGTACCAAACGAGGACCAGTGTGAAAACACCCTTGTGTGAAATAGGGAAATGTACATGTACTTCCAGTAGTACCCCAGTTTGAGAACCGCTGCCATTTAAATTGTATTGAATCTTCTTAAATGATCTTCTCCATCCTCAGCATGTTTATCCGGGCCAGTCTGGAGAACCAGCGGTTGGAGTGCGTATTATTATGGGATGCTGTCTGCACAAAGCCATATTTCTGGAACATGGTGATCGCTGCTGTTTGAGAAGAACTAACATCTAGTACCACACGACCGTACCCGCGTTCTTTGCAAAAATCCATCACTTTTTGCATCATCTCCAGCCCAAAATATTTACGTCGCCATGGATACGCCACAACCAAATGCATGAGTTCTCCGTAGCTTCCAAATTCGCTTTCCTCACCAATAACACCTCCATTCCAATCATCAAATCTCTCTCCTTCGACTTCAGAACGTTTGCCAATCACAGCCGCAATTCCAACTAACTTTTGCTGCCCCTTAACTTCAGTTTCTGCCACCCAAAACGCACTATCAGGGTTGTCGAGGTAGGTAGCTTGAACATTAGCCATGTCCGTGGTCACCCTCTGCTCCATGTAGCCTTCATAGATTTCGTAGCAGCAGTAGTAAAGAAGACCCGCCCACGCACTTCCGAAGAGTAAGGCTTGGAAGTATGAGCTTCCTCCCAGAACATAGCCAGCCATGGAGATACTCAGGGCGATTCCTATGTGATCCGGATGACTCAGGGTCTTGAAGAATGCCGGATACACGTGCTCCATGATGCCGTCGCAGAAAAGTGACGTCACAGCAGGCTGGTCAGAGGGAGCGTACTTCCGGATGGAGAATGGGACTGAAAGGAGATAAAGAAATTCAAGATGAGTATTTCAGATTATTTCTTAATGTCTTACAAATCTTTAGCATTTAAAGATGTTGTACCACATTTTTTCCAATGTATTTGAGTGAAATTTGTCTTAATACAGAGATATTGTGTAAGCAGCTCTTGAGGTCAAAGTATATCCGCTATGTGCTGTCGGCATCTAATTATGATCCATTTTATTCAGGTAGTATGATAGTTGTTAGCTTTACTGTGATGGCAAACTTTGTTCTGGCATTTCTGGTTTTTATGAATAAAAATCAGATACGGCACCTTTATGTTCAACATTTCTTTGCGGATTACTTATAGTGGAATACAATAGTGGAATACAATAGTGGAATATAAAGCTCTTGACCCCATCTGAAAGAGGGACATTTTTGTTGAATGTAAACCACCAAAAAGACTGTCACTTTTTCAATAGGAATTCATTTGAAAGTCTGAAATAAAACAAATTACAACATTGCCTAAGTCTGTACTACTGAACAGCGTGCCTGGCAAAGGCGATTCAGTAACACCAATGTGAGACTTTCCATTATATAAGAACAAGTACTCAAGGAACCACTCACCCCTTCACACACACACACACACACACACACACACACATACACCAGTGTATGCAGACACTGTTTGAAACTTGTTGAACAAAAGCAAAAGCCAAAAAGGAAGACATGCTTCAAACATGCTTGGTGCTTAGAGCATCGTTTTCCCAGCAAGAGCACCCTCTGCTCAGGACTTTTTATGACTCTGTGGTGGCCTCTGCTCTCCTCTACACTGTCGTCTGCTGGGCCCCGAGCAGCACAGAGCGGGACAGGAAGAGACTCAATAAGCTGGTCAGGAGGGCCAGCTCTGTCCTGGGCTGTCCTCTGGACTCTGTAGAGGAGGTGGCTGAGAGGAGGCTGCTGGCCAAACTTACATCCATCATGGACGACACCTCTCACCCTCTGCACCGGACTGTAGAGGAGCTGAGCAGCTCTTTCAGCAGCCAACTGAGGCACCCTCAGTGCAAGAAGGAGCGCTACCGCAGATCCTTCATCCTCACCGCCATCAGACTGTATAACTCCACTGTATAGTCCAGACGTGTAATATTTTCTATACTCTCTTTTTACTTATTTTGGTTATTATTACTTTTTGTCTGCATGCACTTTCTGTTCAAACTTTCTTTTCTCTTCTTTCTTTCTTTGCACTAAACTGCCTGAAGCTAATGTGACAAATGAATTTCTCCGGTGTGAGATCAATAAAGTCTTATCTTATCTTAAAGGAGAATACTATGCCTTCTGTAAGCTCTGCCGTACTGACTTTGACATTGATGTGAGTAGCCGAGGTAAAGGTGCATTAGAGTGACACACAGACACATAACACCACAAGGAGAATGCTTGCAGTGCTGCGCACTCTCCTTTAACGTCTTTTTTTGCCCCACCAACAAACAACACAACAGATGACAAAATTTGTATTATAATCATACTACTACTACTACTACTACTACTACTACTACTACTACTACTACTACTACTACTACTACTACTACTACTACTAATAATAATAATAATAATAATAATAATAATAATAATAATAACAATAACAATAATAATAATGAAAAGTGGTTGTATAGGGCTGTTTTTAGTCATTGTGTTGTGCTCTATGGCCATGTTCAATTATATATACAGTCTATGAAACCAGGTCTATAATAGGACTATTCCAGGTCCAACAGGGCCAAACCAGGGACTATTCCAGGTTCAATCTAGGGCTAACCCAGGTCTAAAAGTGGACATAATTTCCACTGGAGTTCTAAACATGAAATGATCCAAAGGAGGACAAAAAGTGATCAAAATGAACTTTAAATGAACGCAAATCCTAAACTAAAGAGCTGTGCAAGGACCACCTGAAGGATCTTGAGTACCACCAGGCATACAAGCACCACAGTTTGAGAAACACATTTTTATATCAGATGCCCTTGGTTGCTTTATATTTCAGAACATGTTCACACATTGCACTCTGCTAAATGCCAGGTTTGACTGAGGCTGGGGATAATCAGCTTGTTGCAATCACAAATTCCTTCTGGATTTCACAACGGGCTTACCACAATCATGTAACCCTCTCAAAAAAGAAACATGAAATAACATCCAGCAGCTCCTTCAGCAGCCAACTGAGGCACCCTCAGTGCAAGAAGGAGCGCTACCGCAGATCCTTCATCTCCACCGCCATCAGACTGTATAACTCCACTGTATAGTCCAGACGTGCAATATTTTCTATACTCTCTTTTTACTTATTTTGGTTATTATTACTATTTGTCTGCATGCACTTTCTGTTCAAACTTTCTTTTGCACTGCCTGGAGCTAATGTGGCAAGTGAATTTCTCCTGTGTGAGATCAATAAAGTCTTATCTTATCTTAACTTACATCCAATTTAAAGCTGCACTGTGTCATTTTTCTGATTGGGGGGAATATGCTACTGCTTGTTTCCATGGAGGCGTTACTTTTTTGACTGGAATCTGACTGGAATTTCACAGTATGCCATTAAACTTATCTATCTCCATACATAGACAATCAGCTGATGCTACCAGACCAAATTACAGCTCAGATCTGTGGAGAGGCAACCCCACTCTCAGTAAGAATGTATGTTTTTCAAGGTACTTTTTCCAACAATAAAAACACTTGCAATTGAATATGCTAGATTCCATAGCAGCTGGGTATCATACATGTCCATCGAGAAAAGCAGGTAGCCAGAAAAGTTACGCCATGCTTCTTGAATTCACATTGTTCCTCAAAATACCGAAAAAACTGCCTTAAAATGTGATTGTTGAAGGTGGAAAAAAAACAAAATTTTAATTAATATGACATTTTGAAATGCTATAGTTCTGAGTTTTTGTCATTTGCACAATAGAACGCATTAGAGTTATAAAGCTACTAATGACAAAGAGGAAGTTAAGGATCAACAAAGAGGAAAAAAAAAATGCAACATGAAAATGATCATATCACTGAAAGTCCCGTTCTTCACTTAGCCGACCTGTGTCATCATCACTACTGTTCCTAATCAGTTGGAGAAGATAAAAATATAAAATAACTTAAAAATGGAAACTTACTGTTGTTTTTGGGGGCCATGGTGTTTAGCTCCAGGTCGGCGGTCGATGTGAAAGATTAACGCTGTGCTCGCTCTCCACTTAAGCCACGCACAGAGGAGGAGAATTAGCCCCTCACAAAAGGATTGAACTGGGTCGGACTCTGCGTCACTCAGTCATACAACTCATTTGTGTTAGGCAAGGCGGGTGTCTTGCCCAAGGACACAGTAACAGTAAATAAGCACTGGTCTGAGCTTGGATTGAACCACTGACGTCTAGGTTGGTGGGCAAATGCTGTAGCAACTGCTGCCCATTGGTAAATACAAAAAACTAATAGGACAGTCAGTCATTCTTTGTCTCTCAGTATATATGTAACATTTTGTCTCTGCAGAGAAGTTATTGCTTTGTTTGGAATGTCCCACAGTCTGGCATTAAACCTGTCTATTCCCATAGAGACAGACAGGTAATAGGTCAAATCTCTGGAAATCTCACTCAAAGTATGAATGCATGTTTTCAAGGTATTTTTGGTATGATAAAAACGCCTGTAAATGAATACATTCTAAATAAATGAGTGTAATCCCATACTGTGGAACTTTCCGGGTGTGGCATTATTAAATTTATGGGTATGTGACCAGTACGTGGCCCCATCCCTCGGCCTCTGAGTTTGGACTGCTCATTGTTCTCTTCTGAGTCAGTGCCACGGTGAAGCAAAGAGCCCCGATTCTGCCTGGTGCCTTTCCCTGCTGTGTCTCGGCCTCTGCCAGTCCTGGGGTCCCTGGGTGCAGCTGGTGGTCAGATTGGTCGTGTCCACTGGAGGTCTTGGCTGAAGCTGGGTACTGGGGTGGTCAGTCATGGAGTGTGATGGTGCATGTGGCTTCAGGGTTCTACCTCAGTCTTGCCTTCCTGCTTTTATTTTATTTTGATGTAATCACAAAGAACCAAAGAGCCACCCCGCACATAGCCTGTTCAGCCTCCTGCCCTCGGGGAGAAGGTACCAGAGTCTCCGGGCCCACTCCACCAGACTGTCAAACAGCTTCATCCACCAAGCTGTCAGGAGGCTGAACTCTCACCTTACCCGTCTCCCACCCCCCACCCCCCCCATATTGGCATAACCTGTATTCCATAAAAAGACATATCACTCTAGACACTTTAAAAAACTGCTGCTAAGGACGACTGTTGCACTGTTGCACATTTACATTTACTACTGGAATTTTACTCCTGTTGTTTACTCCTGTTATTGCACTAGAATTACTACTGTTGCACATTTATTTTATCTTAACTTCAATGCACATTCTATTGCACATTACCATTTCACTGCTGTATCTTCCATTGCACATTTTTGATGCACACTGCACACTTTGGAAATCTGTATATAGGTATTTATTTATTATGTTGCACTGCTTTAAGATTTTAGATCTTAGACTTTAGTTTAACTTTAGATCTCTGTCTTAGATAGTTTTTGTTGTGTTTTGTCTTCATATTGTATCTTGTACACTGTCTTTTTGCACTACCTGGCCAGAGAGAAACGAAATTTCGATTCACTGTATGTTGAACACATATGGCAGAATTGACAATAAAGCTGACTTTGATCTTTTTGATCTTGAAGAACATGTCACACAGACTCTGATTTAATGAAACTACTGAATACTTTGAACTAAACTATTATGGGTTATAATTGCAACAAATTAAACATGCAAATCTAACCAGAACTAACTTAAAAAGCATTTTCCAACATAATAAATGCTAATAAGTAACAATGCCACAGGAAATAAATCCAGTGGCATTGTTCGTTTATTACAATTTAGTTAGTCCTATATTTACTTTATTCCACCACTCTAATGCCACACAGGTAAATTACCAACATCTCCATGGAGATGTCTGAAAGGTTACACAGTGCACCTTTAACTTACCATGACTAGTCACAACTACTCAAAAGCACAATTGTGAGTAGTTATTATTAGTTTTTTTTATATACTGTGTGTTAAAGGTGAATTGTGTAACATTTCTGGTGGAGGGTCCATGAAATACTTGTCTCCATGGAGATGTTAGTGTTTCACAGTATGGCATTAAACCATACTGGAGACCAAACCAGACCAAATAACATCAGATCTCTGGAGAGGAAATCCCACTCACAGTCAGAATGTCTGTTTTTCTAGGTATTTTTGAGCTATAAAACCACCTGGAATTGAATAAATGTAAGGTAGAGCTCTTTATTGTCATACTGTGGAACATTTCACTCAGAGCAATGACACACCCATAGAAACAATATTTTGTATTTCTTGGATGCAATTTCCTGCATTCTAGTCCATTTTACAGACCCCCCAGGATTTTGCGGGCATTTTTTGTGATTGTTGCGGGCTAAAATGCCTGTATTTGCGTGAGCTTTTCCAAAAAGTTGCGATGAAAGTTGCGGTGCTTTTAAGGTTTTTGTTGCGATTTTGTTGCGGGAGGAAGTGAAAGTTGCGATAAATAGTTGTGATTTTCCCTTTTTGTAATTAGAGTTGAGTAATATTTTATTACAGTTATTACTGACAATGAATAATACAAAGACACAGAGATCACAGATATGGTCCTAAAACAACCTTACCAACATCGAAAATAAATTACTACTATGAGGGGAACTGTTTCGCCCGGTCTTTTGCTGTTATTTTTGTGGGCAAATGGCGCCGCAAACATGTTTCTTTGCCATTAGAAGCCGTGTCCCAATTCCCAGAGTGCACAGTTCGGAGCGTGGTTTGAAGGGCATGTGCGTCATTTCTTTTTTGTCCCATGCGCAGTTAACACGCGGTCCGAAGACCGCAGCCGTTTCCACGGAAATCGGGGCGTGGACCAAGCATGCATGCACCGCGGGCTTCTTCTTCTACGGGAGAAAATGGAGTCGGCGGCTGCTTCCCGTAGTTGCGAGACCTGTCGCATTTCACAGACGGCCATGCGGAGTGTTTCAGGGCAGGGGCAGAATTAGAACATACTTTGTTAAAACAGAAATGCTTTTATAACAAAAAGTCCATACAATCATTCAATAATTCAATAACACACAGGATGATATGTTATGACACATGTACACACACACACCCTGGACACACACACACCTTAGTCCTGGTTTAGACCTGGTTTAGACCTGGTTTAGAGCTGGTTTAGTCCTGGTTTACTCCTGGTTCAGACCTGGTTTAGTCTTGGTTTAGTCCTGGTTTAGACCCGGTTTAGTTCTGGTTTAGACCTGGTTTAGTCTTGGTTTAAATTTGGTTTAGTCTTGGTTTAGACCTGGTTTAGTCTTGGTTTAGTCCTGGTTTAGACCCGGTTTAGTCCCGGTTTAGTTCTGGTTTAGACCTGGTTTAGTCTTGGTTTAAATTTGGTTTAGTCTTGGTTTAGACCTGGTTTAGTCGCTGTTTAGTCCCGGTTTAGTCCCGGTTTAGTCCTGTACACACACGCTGACACAAGGCCTCTGCTGTCAGCTAATATGTCCCTTTGATGCAGAAATAATATGATAATATGACTCACCCCATAAGAATGCGGTCACTCCGTTGTAACATTTTGCCGTGTTGTCCGATAATTTGCGTATCTCCACGTGTATGCGCGTGTCGCGTATATAAACAGACTTTAATTATCCGGAGCTCCGGAGCAGCAGACGTATACCGAACGTATCCCGTGTTCCGAGGCGAGAGTTCCTTCTTACGTAGCATTAGTGTAGCAAGTTAAGGATTTTCTCCAGTTTCACTGTCCTTATTCTCTGGAAATGCCACGTACATATTCACAAGGCTCGCTCACAGCTGATTAGCAAACAGGCGCAAACACAGCAGCGCTAATCGTCATGACTGGCAGGAGCGCAATTGGTGGGTAATTATGCTGCAACATGATTGGAAGCTGGAGCGTTGGTCACCTATTTTGACTTCAAAATGGCGAATTTCACCAAAAGGTGAGGGATTTTCCTCTCTGATTGATAAAATGCCACAAGGGATCCCCCCTCAACTCGAGTACTGGGAGTTTCTATGGATATATCACCCAAAAATTTGTGCATCTTTAAAATATGAATGTGCTTACAGATACCTCTAAGTGTCCCTAAGCTTGGAAATAAAGAAGAAACAAAAATGCAAAGAAGTGCAAACTGGTAGTGTACATATTTTTGCCTGAGATCATGAATACACTCTTCTCCATCCCACCTCATTCCGCCCACACACTTTTATTTTTAAACACTCATAAACCACACTGTGCATCTTAAATATGACATAAAGTCGGTTCATTTGTGTAAAATGTTCAATGTCCATGTGTATCAAGAAGTCACACTCCATCGATTCTCTGGGAAGCTTTAAAACGGCTTTATAGTCCGGATTAAATGTATTTGCTCTGCAGCCCCGTACAAAACAATACAACCCAAATAATGATGGCAGCGCCCACAGTAGGGCTGAACGATTTTAAGAAAAAATTGAATTGCGATTTTTCTGGCAGATATTGCAATTTCGATTTCATCCACGATTTCTTTCAAATTAGGTTTCAGTGCACATGAACATTTGCAAACATCACAGAAACTTACATCATACCATTCAAACACTAAATTCCACTAAACTGTAATGCAAGAATGAAAAGTCAATAATTTATTTCAAATGTAGTCCTATTTATTAAAAAGAAACATGCTGTACATAGTCTACATTGAGCGCTTGAGCAACCGCAGTTATTACACCTGAAGAACTAAAAGAGCATCTGTGTCTTAAGTAGAGCAAAAATAGTATTTTAAAGTGGTGTAAGGTCAGTCTTTTATGGCTCAAGGGAGCTTGATTGTTGTATTTTATAACAAACGTATAGAATACAATGCAACTTAAACTTAACTTAAATATAACGATGCTAAATATAGCAATGCTAATTGCGGTAGCCTTTCTATAGCGTTTGTAATGTAAACTAGCCTTATGCTAACAGTTTGTCAGCTAACAACAGAGGGGAAGCATATACCTCTTATCACGATGGATAAGAGGTATATGCTTCCCCTCTGTTGTTAGGATTCTACCTGGACGACTGAGGGACTCTTCACACAACTTTTACTAGACATTTCTCCGGACTTTCTCGCCATGCACTCGAGTGACGGATTATGGACACTGATTAAATGGGGGCTAACACCGGCTTCACCAGCTCACGTCTCCCCAGACCGCACGGGGCTACACGGCGTATTTGCGTTGAGGGATCGCTCGGAGCGGAGCGGCTAACACCGGCCTCACCAACCTGTCCACACGCAGCATGCCGCTTCTGATTGGTGGGTTTAGCAGCGTGGCAGGGAGGCGGGCCAGGCGGAATACATGTGTATTCCGCCATGTCTGCAAAATGAACTTTTCAGAGCTTTAACCATGCTATAATAGTCACTCAAAGTTGTATTTATTTAATTTATTGTATTTATTTATTCATGTGCTTGTATTTAAGACCCCTGTTTTCACCACCACAGTTACACTCCCATTGCGCTGTACATACTTTGTTGTCCAGTTACATTTTCTTAATCAATGATACACGTAGGATTCAACAGCGTTGTGTAATCATTTTGGTACAGCTGAGAAAAAAATGGCAGCACAGTTTTACAATCCATAATTCAATGTGATTTTAGACCAATATTGTGATTTAAAATGTCCACATTAAGATCCACGGGTGTCATCGAATATCTGCCTGACCAGCCAGTCCCTTCTACATTCTGTTCAAATCCAGAAGAGTCTGGAACTGGATCACAGAATGTGAAAATTCTCTGTACAAATTATCGATGATCCAACCTCAGCCACTCATTGGCAGCACGTGTCTCTCAAATGTGTCAGACAACAACTCGACTCCAAAATTCTCGTAACATTCAGAACAAAATATATTCAAGGAAAAGTAACTTTTTTTTACAATCTGAGCCTTATTTCGGTGATAAAACAAGTTGTTTTACTCACCCATAGCACTTTGGTGTCATTTGGAGCAGTTTCGTAGAAGTTGTGTTGTAGCGGGATCCGTGAACGTGAGTGCTCGGGGCATAGCTTTGCGGTCTCCAAATAACACAAACACAAACACAGATTTCTGTTATCATCACCCAGACGTTCATCTCCTGGACGCAAATCCCACTCGACACAGCAAAGGCATTCTTCCTCTGTTGCCATTGACATACAATGTCCACATAAACACCACAAGGTACTGTCTTTTCGTAGACAGGCCGTCTCTTGCTGTTCTCTTGTGCGCTGCTCCTCAAGCTCTCTTCGGTTCCTTCTTTCTAATATCTCTTCCTCCGTAAACTCAAGCTCAAAAAGGTAGGGATGGCCATCATACTCAAATAAGTCCTCTTCAGTCTCAAAGTCCGAATCTTCAGCCATGTCTCGCAACAGAAAAGTAAAGTTCAGAGCGGTGTTAGCTTCTTTCAGACTAGCGGTGTTTACCTGCTAAACAGCTGAGTTCACGCATGCTCGCTGTCCTCTCTGATGACGTCATCAAATGAAACTATAGCTGGATATCGGGTTTCAGGCCGCTTTGGAATCCACTTAAAGTCTACACTGACACAGCGATCTTCTGTGATTTGAAAAGTGCTAAAGTTTGTGTTATTTGGAGACCGCAAAGCTATGCCCCGAGCACTCACGTTCATGGATCCCGCTACAACACAACTTCTACGAAACTGCTCCAACTGACACCAAAGTGCTATGGGTGAGTAAAACAACTTGTCTTATTACCGAAATAAGGCTCAGATTGTAAAAAAAAACGTTACTTTTCCTTTAATGCTTCAGTCATGTTTGTTTTTGACGTGAACGGAGCATGCATCTCTCTGATTGGTTAATCCGCCTGTCAATCACGCCCTCTGAAATCAGGGAGACAGGACACTCGTCTTTGTAAAGTTTTGTAAAAGTGTGTGGTTTTGGCTGGACAGGTGAACTTTTCAGAGCTTTTAGTTGTTAATTGGTTAATGTTAATCGGTGATATGTGTAGAATTTGGCAGCGTTGTGTAGTCATTTTGGTACCAGTGAAAAAAAAAATCTTGTACTTGCTAGCGTGATGTGCAGCTATCCATCAGAGGTATTCACAACTTCACAGCTCTTTGTTGTGATGACGTTTACGGGCACCACAGTTTTACAACCCATATTTCCGCGGACTTGTTTTTTTTTTTTAAATTAAGTCATTTTAGATGAATATTGTGATTTAAAATGTCCAAATTAAAACATAATGATCGACGGGAGTCATAGATTATAACTACAAAGCAGACACAAGCACAAAATGTCTTCTTTAAAGCAATACAACTAGTAGGATCAAATTAAAGTATCACTAAATAAAAAGGGTAAAACCATAAAAAACAAAAAAACACACACATGTAAACCAATAGTGAACAAGTCCAGAAGAGGGGAAGTGGTGTTTCAGTCTGAGCACAACCTCTCATTTCGCTTCATGGATTTTGTGAACTTTCTGTAAGTTTGACTTCCTGAAATGAAGTCCATTCATCACAGACAGGCCGGACTAGAAGACGGTAAAAGGAGTCTAGAGATGGTACAGTTTTCTTTGCATTGGTATCAGATCTTCAGCTATAAAGAAACAGACTAGATTTATATCTCTGCTACTTTCTCTGCATGTTCACATTTGTCCAGGTTTGAGCCCAGTTCAGTCCTGATGTAGACGAAGCCAAGTCACAGGTCATAAAACAGGTCAAATCAAGGCATGTTTTTCAAGGCACTTTTAGCAATACACGTTCATACAGGCACATAAACCATATCGAAATTGGGACTAAACTACACCAGGACATCACTGGGCATAAACCTGGACCAAACCTGTATTGAATGAATGCAAGATGTATAAGTTGAATGCCATCATGTGAAACATTCCAGGGCAACCATCAGTGCAGTTTATTGTGAATCCAATCATAGGAATTTAAACTAAACATCAAAACTCCACCCACAACCACATTTCAACCAGAGCTGTTTGGAGGACTAAAGGGGAGAGTGAGGAGGGGCGGGGTCTGGAGGTATAAGGAACAGTGTGATTGGTCTAACAGGTATCCACACTTCAAACTCCGCTCCTGTGTGATGTCACATACTACAGGGGGTCCTCGGGTTACGACGTAGATCCGTTCTTAAGACGCGTCGTAACCCGAATTTCGTCGTAAACCGGATTTTGCCTTTGATCTTCCAACCAAAGCACCAATAACCTTTCCATCTGAATAATTAGACCACTACGCTGTTTGGTTTTCACTGCCGCTTTCATAGGAGCAGATCAGAGCCCACATCAGGTACTTCCGCCCACATTAGGCACGCACATGAGGCTGTCTTCTTCTCCCTACAACCACAACAGAGCGTATTCTTCCGCCGTGCGCCGCGCGCCGTTTGCGTTTGTTTACATCTCTTACCACGCTAAATCGCGTAAGACGGAATGACGCGTAATATATACATATTTTTTTTAATGGGGGCGCGTTCGTAACCACGAAACGTCTTAACCCGAGACCGTCGTAACCCGAGGACCCCCTGTACTTGAAATTGCCACTGTAAGCAGCACAAACAAAGATTTTACATTTTTCTATGCACTAAAGCTGCTCAGAAAAGACTTGGAACAGTGGAGAATGCTGTTAAAGCACCATATACACAGTTTAGTAGTGAAAAAAGTCGATTGTGTTCTACTTTAAAGGGCCCATATTATGCTATTTTCTGATCTCTGTTGTTGTTGTTGTTTCCTCATCAAAAACAGACCTGAAGTTGTGTTGTTTCATTCACACATGTTTAACTCACAAACCCTGCATATTTAGGATGCTCTCAAACAGAAAACACCCTGTTCCACCTTGTGATGTCATGGTAATACAGGAAGTGCCCCACGAGAATCATCTGGATGATTTTAGCCCTGAACTTCACAATCTCTACTAAACAAAAGGTTAAATTGAAAACTACCGCTACATGACATCACAAGGTGGAACAGAGCATTTTAAGTTTTGGATATGTAAAATGACTAATAACAAAGGATTACTCAATCATGTGTGAATGAAACAAAACACAACAGGTCTGTTTTTAAAGGGGTAACAAAATTATAACATGATTTAAAGCTCACAAGAGTCAGTTTTGGGTAATACAGGACCTTTAACTGCTAAATAACACATTTGGATCAGTTTTGTTTTATTTTTAGATAAAGGAAATAATTGCTGTTTTCAGTATCGGCCAATATCAGGTATTGATTCAGCAGATACTAATTTAAATACTGTAGCATTAAGTATCAGAACTCAAAAAAGCTGGATTGGTGCATCCCTAGTCTATGTATGACTTAGTTTAACAATGCACTATGTAACTATTCTGGTGGGGGTCTGTCGTTTCCATGGAGATGTTATTGGTTTGCCTGGAATGTTCCACAGTATGGCATTAAACATATATTTATTTGCACACTACTTTTACCTCTTATATCCAATCCAGTAATTTAAAAGAACAACCATAACAACAGCTTAAATTCAGAATATTGAGAACGAGAGGAGAAGAAGAAGAAGAAGAAGAAGAAGAAGAGAAGAAGAAGAAGAAGAAGAAGAAGAAGAAGAGAAGAAGAAGAGAAGAAGAAGGAGAGAGGAGGAATGATGAAAAAGTGGAGTAGAAGAGAGTCAGAATTTAAAAAGAGTTAAAGGTTAAGAGAGAGAGGAGAGGAACGAGGGAGTTAAGGGATGAGAGTGGATGAAGGTGAGAGAGAAGAGGAGAGGGAGAAAGAGGAAGTGGAGATAGGGAGGAGAGGAGGAGAGAAGAGAGGAGGTGACTGAGAAAGCGGAAGGATAGTTAGGGAGGAGAGGGAGAGAGAGATTATAGGGGGAGGACAAGAGAGAGGGGACAACAGAGGGGGCTGAGCAAGGAGAGAGGGACATCATTTGAAATGAGTTAAGGGTTAAGAAAAAGAGAAGAGGGGAGATGAAAGAGGGAGTTAAGGGAGGAGAGTGGAGGAAGATGAGAAGGAGGAGGAGAAAGGAAGGAGGAAAGAGTTGAAGGAGAGAGGGGGCGCAGAGCAAGGAGAAAGAAAAAAGAGAATGAAGGAAGTTAAGAAATATGAGGTAAAAGGGTAGTAAATGGACGAGAGTTGAGGCAGGTCAAAGAGAAAAGGGGGAACGAGGAAGTGGAGACAGGGAGTAGAGGAGGGAGAGACGAGAGGCAGTGACTGAGAAAGAGGAAGGAGAGAGGGATGAGAGGAGGAGAGAGGACAGAGGGGTGAGGAGAGAGACATGAGGAGGTGAGAAAGACAGATGAGGAGGGGGAGAAAGAGGAAGGGAGTACCCAGTGTAGAGGGAAGTGAAAGAGAGATAAGAAGAAGAGAGAAGAAGAAAGAGGAAGGTGCTAAGTCTCTGAGCTTAAAGGTGATCTGTGAGAGTGCCACTTGAACCTGGTGCAACACAAGAGCTCAGACTCTTCTCCACTCGTTTCTTTTACATTTCATGACGTCTGTTTGAACTAAATGAGGAAACATGGCTCAGTAAACAAACACGCAACGCTCGGAAATATTAAGAGATTAAGGTCGTTTTCACACCAGGAAAGTCCGATAGTTCACTTGCTTTGGTCCGGACCAAATGTTTTTTTAATTTTTTTAAATTTTAGTGCGGTTCGCTTTCACACTGCAGTTTTTCCCCAAGCGATCTAACGTCTATAAACAAAACCACGTGTGCTGAGGTCGCTCAGCCATTGCACAGAAATGAGCCCTGTCCAACAGCCGTGTCCAAACCCGGAAGGAGGAGAATAACGGTGTTACGTGCTGTTTTCAATCTAGCCTTAGCGATATGGTTTGCTCAGTTTTTACAGTTCGCACAAATGTTTGAGCAGCATCGTGAGGTTTACACTATTTTACAATCAATTTCCAAACAACGAAGACACAGGACAAGACGGGTACGGAGGACAGCGCTCATGTGCGCATCAAGTTCTGACTCTTGCTCTTCACGCAAAACGTAAGTAATCCTCGTAAGTTTCGTTTTGTTTCGTTTAGTTTTGTTTCATCAGCCTCGGTTTCCCATAATGCTCGACATACGACGGGAGCTCGTTAAATACAAAAAGCCAACTTGTGTCGGATCGAGTCCGGTCTGCATTCTCACCTCAAACGAACCGCACCAGAGTTCGTATGGAACCGGACCGAGACCGACCTTTTTAGGTGGTCTCGGTTCGCTTGTTTGCTCCGGATCAAGATTTTTGGTTTTTATTCACACCAGCCCAAAAGATCAGAATCAAAGGAGCAAATGAACTCTGGTTCATTTTAAACGAACCAAACAAGGCAGGTGTGAAAACGACCTAATGCTGATGCCGGTCACCTTTCATGTTCTGTCCCCTGCTTGTCTCCGTGGATACACTGGAATATAAATACCAAGTACTAACATGGGGAGACAAGACGGTGGCACACCCTCCAACTGAAAAGTTTCATAATGCATCTTTAAAGGAGAATTAACCTTTTTTACAATCTGAGCCTTATTTCGGTAATAAAACAAATTGTTTTACTCACCCATAGCACTTTGGTGTCATATGGAGCACTTCCGGAGATGTTTTAGATTTGTGATCTCTGTAACGCGAGTTCTCGGGGCATATAATATATAAATAAATACAGATTTACTGTTTTAATTTAACTACCGGTAATAAATCAAAATCCGAATTTAAACCATCAACAGTTCTTGGAGCATGTAATATATGCCCCGAGTGGTCTCCAAATAACACAAACTTTAGCACTTTTCAAATCAAAGAAGCTCAATGTCTTAGTCTACACTTTCGTTTGAGTCAAAAGTGGCCTGTAATCCGAGATTTATCCATAATTTACAGCTTTGCGTTTCATGTTTGGGTCCCGAGAGCTGAAAGTGAAATAAACTGTGACTCCGCACATGCACACTGGCGTCCTCATCTACTCGAAACTATGGATAAATCTTGGATTACAGGCCACTTTTGACTCAAACGAAAGCGTAGACTATAGAGTTGGGCGGTATCCAAATTTTGATACCGTTAAACCGTGTCCACATTTTCCCGGGGTATACGGTATTACCGTTGCTAAGTGCTACTTGGTAGCACTACAGTGGAGTCGCCTCGCCAAATGGCAGCTTGCACCTATACCATTCAGAAACAGAATAGCAAGCATTACATAGGCCTAATGATACTGAAAACAACAAAACATGTACAAAATTAGTAACTTTTATTAACAAATGTTTAAAGTGCAAATACAGCAGCCAACCGACGGAACGAAATAACAAATTGTCTGTGGGCTAAAGCTAACAAACCAACAGGAATCATTATCAGAAGCAGTGACTTTATAACCAAGTGCTTAACAAAGAACTGAGCAAAACCCGCATGGCAAAGCTGTAACACAGTTAAAGGGATATTCCAGGATTTTTGACATGGGGGCTCATTTCCGAGTTAGCCAGAGTGCTGCAGAGATGTGGAGACACTTTTTAGCGAATTTCATGCAGTCCTTCCAGCTGCAGAGTTTTCAGATGCTAGGCTAGCGCAAGTCAACGGTAAATGGTAGCCGGATTTAAATAAGGCTTACCCACTCCATAGTGCACCCAAAACAAGTCAATTATAACGGCAGACTGTTGATGTAAATGTATGTTGATTGAGTAATGTATGTTGATTGAGTAATTTTTGAAATCAAACTGAGTGCGAATAGCATGAATCATTCCATATCTGAGGGACTAGCTTCGCAGCAGCAGCGGAATTTTACTTTACTCTAGTTGGTTGTGAAGTGACCAATCACGTAAACAGAGAAGCGAGAAAAGACGTAGTAAGGAAGACCACAGAGTGAAGAGGTGAATTTTAAAAGAACTACCGGGCAAAATGTTTTTTCAGTGTGCATTTCGAAAATGTACAAATAAAGCCCGCAGGTGGGCACCACAAAGTTTTCACAGCTTTCCCGTGCACGATCGAGAAAGGACGCGACTGTGGCTTGTAGCTGCTGGCTTAGACATCAACACACCGGTGGAGACGCTACATAAACAGAAGATTTGCAGTGATCATTTCGGACCAGACTACTACACCAAATCCCTTGGAAAGCCTAGTCTGACAACCACTGCAGTACCATCTGTCTTTCCAAGCGCAAGATCCCGTGATGAAGAACAGGTTTATACCTTTTTTACCCAAGCTTGCTCCTGTCGTTATGTTAGCCTGCAGGTCAAAAGGCATGCACGCTCATAAAGTTGTTGCTAGCCCGTGAACATTCATGTTGAGCACGGAACTGAAAAGACAGCCCCGCATTGATCGTTCATTCCAACGAACAATGCAACAACCCGGTTTTCTGTAGCTGTAGCGGGGGCTAACTCACCGACACTCTCTCGCGTTCTGCCCTTTCAACATCCATCTCTCTCAACTCTTCATCTGTATATTCCAAGCATCAGGGAGACCTCCAAACGTGGCCATGTCTGGATTGTAGAACAGGGCAGGCTACTGTACTCTACGGCTTAACGACGACAGCTGAAGGTAAACAAATATCAGCTGGAAACCTAACTGCAAGGTGATATCACTCCGCCCATGCCTAGCTAGATCGGGGGAAAAACGCGCTGTTGCATAAGGACATAAATCCTTTAAATTACAAGGTTGATTATATTTCTAAAATTGTTCCATCAACACAGACATTTGCATCGACAGTCTGGCGTTATAGTTGACTTGTTTTGGGTGCACTATGGAGTGGGTAAGCCTGATTAAAATCAGGCTACCATTTACCATTGACTTGCGCTAGCCTAGCATCTGAAAACTCTGCAGCTGGAAGGACTGCATGAAATTCGCTAAAAAAGTGTCTCCACATCTCTGTAGCACTCTGGCTAACTCGGAAATGAGCCCCCATGTCAAAAATCCTGGAATATCCCTTTAAATTAATTATAGTTAATATTATATTAGGGCAAGATTTTTTTTTTTTTAATGACGGTAATGAATCTGATACCGTTGCTATTTTTAGATACCGCAGTATACCGTATTACCGTATTACCGCCCAACCCTAGTAGACTAAGACATCGAGCTTCTATGATTTGAAGTGCTAAAGTTTGTGTTATTTGAAGACCGCAAACATGTGCCCCGAGAACTCACATTACGGAGATCGCAAATCTAAAACATCTCTGGAAGTGCTCCATATGACACCAAAGTGCTATGGGCGAGTAAAACAACTTGTTTTATTACCGAAATAAAGCTCAGATTGTAAAAAACGTTAATTCTCCTTTAAGAATAGATAACGAGTAATTGAATCTTTTTGAATTTTCTATGACAATGCCATATTACAGAGCTTTCAGTGGTTTTAGTGGGGTCCATCTGCTGTTTGTCTTCAGAAAGATGCCATTGCCTAACACAATGGGAGATACCATTTTTGGCTCAGTCCGATACTAAGTAATACCAAGTCACAATATTGATCCAATACAAATGGGTTAATGCAAACTTACCGTGAGTCATATGGTTCAATAGAAATGAGAGATAAGAACAGGCCCCAGACTACACTTCTTTGTAAAGTCTAGGAAAAGCATCCAGTCTTAGTTGGCCAGGCAATTATTCACTGCAATAAACTTCAAACTTATAATTTTTCCAAAAATGTGGAAATGTGAGATCAGCTCCTAATGACTGACAGTGGGTACAGCTGGTGATGGATGGAAGATTTCTTCAAAGCGTTTCAAGACTTTTCTTTGACATTTTGGTTGAAAACAGAGAAGGAGAAATATATGCCATTTTTCACTGTAGCGTCGACGCAGGAATGATGACGTGATGTGTAAGTCTGGGAGTAGAGGAAAAGCCACAGGAGGAGGCTGCACAGAGTGAGTGTGTATTGATTAGTTGGGACTGATCAGATGCAAACACGGAATCAGAATTACTGTAGTATCTGAATGGCCCTGCTCTTTAATGCACTTTAATGATAATATTAATTACATGCCCTGATGCTGCTGCCAATACTGCTGTACTGATGTCAAATGTTTACAAATGTTTACACTGGGGGTATTTAGAGGTTATTTATTTCACTGGGTTTGCACTTTACTACTTCGCACTTTACAACTACGTATGTGGATGCTCCATATGCACTTTCATTGTTCTTTCTTGTGCAATGACAATAAATACTTGAAATCTGAAATCTGAATTACCAGGCTAAAATTATTCGACTTAGACAAAGTACCAAAAGGTCTTGAACAGGGCTGAAGAATGAACCTTTATTCCAGAAGAGGTACAAACATTTTAAATTGACGAGTCTCAGTGAGAGGTCTACAGTCACTACTTCAGTCCCGTTTGACACTTTGGATGAATAAACAGAATTAAATTTATTCATAAAATGTAAAATTTTAATTTCCATCCATAACACCTCAGCCGGCTCCTCTACAGAGATCGCCTGTCAATCTCATGCTCCATCCTTTCCTCACTCGTGAACAAGACCCCGAGTTACTTGTAATGTGATATTTTGTTCTTTTGCAAAAAAAAAAAAAAAAGTAACCTGTAAACACAGACTTTGCAGCATGTGTCTCACTGATCTGATCTAATGAGGCTTTGGTGTCAGGGCTGTGTGGAGAGCTGTGAGCCATGGAGAATACACTGGGCCAGACAAGCTACAGATGGACACAAATACTGTATTTTCACTGTTACCTGTGAACAGTCTTGGCATGTGTCAAGTTAAGAAAGAAAATCACAAAATCAGTTATACCAGGCAGTACCTAGGCTGAGGGCAGATGATGACTAAAGGAGCCCTATATTTTAGATAGAATACATCATACATTAATTTTTGCTTTTCATTCACTTAAATAGTAAAAACAGATGGGGGGCCACCAACTGCTTGCTTCCGGACTAGAGATATTATTTCTTTTCCTACAATGTTCCACAGTATGGCATTACACTTAAAGGAAAAGTAACGTTATTTTACAATCTGAGCCTTCTTTCGGTAATAAAACAAGTCGTTTGACTCACCCATATCACGTTGGTGTCATTTGGAGCTGTTTGAAGAAAGTTATGTTGTAGCGTATCCGTTAACATGAGTATTCGGGGCATTACTTTGCGGTCTCCAAATAACACAAACTTTAGCACTTTTCAAATCATAGAAGCCCGATGTCTTAATGTAAGATTTCGTTTGAAGCAAAAGTGGCCTGTAATCCGAGATTTATCCATAGTTTTCAGCTTTGCGTTTCATGTTTGGGTCCCGGGAGCTGATAGCACAGTCCGCGCATGCGCATGCGCACTGGCGTCCTCATCTACTCGATAAACTATGGATAACTATGGATAAATCTCGGATTACAGGCCACTTTTGCTTCAAACTAAATCTTACATTAAGACATCGGGCTTCTATGATTTGAAAAGTGCTAAAGTTTGTGTTATTTGGAGACCGCAAAGTAATGCCCCGAATACAAATGCTAACGGATACGCTACAACATAACTTTCACCAAACAGCTCCAAATGACACAAATGTGCTATGGGTGAGTCAAACGACTTGTTTTATTACCGAAAGAAGGCTCAGATTGTAAAATAACATTACTTTTCCTTTAAAGGGAGAGTGTGGTTTTTTTATGTTAATCTGTATGGGTTTCCTTCTAAAAGTTATGTGTGTTGACACCGGCTTACCTCTGACAATCTCCACTGATCCCGGTTCAGCTCGCTTTCTGGAGCCCACGTAAGTAGGTCCAGTAACTTCCCAGAAACATGAAATAAAGCTTGTTTTTCTTCTCAAAACAAAACATTTGTTAGAAAGGTGATATATTTGCGTCCGAAACAGTTGTCCATGAAACATCCAGCAGCGTATTTCGCATTTGCGTATCGTCTCTCTCCACTCGTATCACTACGCCCATGTTAACTCTATCAGCCTGTTCACTTGTAAACTTCTGCGTAGATATCCGCTGAAGGTGAACAGGCTGATAGATTGGCTGATGTACCAATTAGCAATGCCTTACTGTGGAACATTGTCAATATACCATCCAGAAAAGTGACATACTAAGAAAAATGGAATTTGTCTATAATCTGAAAAAGACCACTAAATAATTAGCAGTTCAAGAAATGAAAATGGATTTGATTTACATCTGCGTCATCCAGATAAGATCTAGCAAAAGAAAATTCAAGTGGCTTCTTCAGTCGTGGTCAAGTGCAGGTGTATACGCGTCTGAAGTGACCTCAACTTTTGACCTCTTAACAGAATTGAATTTTCTTTTAGAATTCACTAATGTGGATTATATATCAAAAAGATGAACAATAAACCCACACTTATGCGGTTAGAACAAAAATGCATTTATTTCATGCTAATCTCTGCTTCTGTCCTTGATGAGAACCAAACGTGGAAAACACAATATTCTAAGAGTCATCAATACATGGAGAGGTGGAGGGGTTTAGAATGGCATGTCCACGGGGGATATGATGCAAGAACCAGAGCATACGTCAAACAGTGTCCGATTGGAGGCAGGCAGTCCCGGCCTCTCTTCTCAGCTCTCGTCCGCCTCCAGGTTAATGTTGTTTCCGAATTTGGCGTAAAGTTGAACCTTCAGATCTCCCAGAAGCTGCTGAATGGACGAGACGCGCTCCTCCAGACATTTGACCTCCTGCTCCAGAGTCTCCTGCGAAGACAATTCAATCATCAGGACACGTCTGTAGCACTGGGGTCAGCTTATGTCCTTATATGGCAACAAGGGTGTACTAAAGGTGCCCCCCCCCATTGTAGTTTATTATTTCTCTAAAAAGTTAAATATTGCGGCTTTGAAGAATGGATAATATTGCAGTCATTATTTTGGAGATGTTTAGAATATACAGTATTTATAGAACATACATATGGGTAACAGTAGTTCAGTTGGTAGAACGTTTGCCCACTGATGCGAAGGTTGGTGGTTCGAATCCTGCTCTCGACATAAAACATTATTGGTTGAGAGCAGGATTGAGAGGTCTGTATGTGAACGGGTGAGTTCCTTGTTGTAAGGCGCTTTGAGTGCCTTGAAGGTGGAAAAGTGCTGTATAAAAGCATTGAAACGCATTTAGTCCTTAGAATTATTATAGTTATTAGTTATTAGGGGGCCAAGCACCGAAGGTGCTTAGGCACCCTATAGGAATTGCTTTGCGTTGCCTAGGCAAGTTGCCTAGTAACCCTTTGATCTTTCCTTTGATGTTCTGGTCTCCAGCCAGTCTCCTCATTACCCACAGCAATTTATAGGTCCCCAGCCCCAATCGTCTAGTGGCACCAGCTGGTCAAAGTTGCAGAAATTTGTCAATTGCCTAGCAACGCACCTAGCAACCTTTGATCTGTCTTTGATGTGTCTGTTCTGACAGGGTTAGACCCTGACCCTGTCAGACCCTGTCAGACTCTGTTAAATCCTGTCAGACCTTGTTAGACCCTGTCAAACGGTGCTTGGCCCCCACATTGCTGCTTGCAGCTATATTTATAGTTATTATTATAGTTTCCAGCAATATGGATTTTACATTACGATATTGCAGTGTTAATTTGCTCTAGTCAGGTTTGCCATGTTTCCTTGACCTGCTCTTAACTAACCCTGTCCTTACACTGTACATGCTGGCGATTTCAAGTCTTAAATCAAGGCTCTTTTTGATCATATTCATAATAACAGGATTAAGAGGAGCATTTCTTTTAATGAGAGAACAAAGCCTGAATAGAACCCAGTGATGTCAGATCGACTGACACTGTAGCCTTCACACTGAGCTCCAATAGGACTGAATGGACCTTTTAAACACAGACACTATTTGAGTGTATCATGAATGACTCCACCGCAGAGGACGGGGGATGATGGGTAATTACAAGTTCAGGCAAGGCTCCCCCCAAGTCCTTCCCAGGTTATGTGAGGAATACTTAAGACTAGGGATGGGGCCGATCCGATCCAGTATCGGTATCGGGTTCCGATATCAACGTAATTCATGGATCGGAAATTCCGATCCAACCTGCGAAAATTTCTGATCCATGATCAATGTCTGTATATACACATTATCTGCTGAAATGACTCCACGAGTGATTCCCTGTCGGCTGCTCTGCTCCTGCTGCAAAATGTAGAATGGATTTCCTGAACGGAGGTGTATCTCAATGAGACACAGAGTAATGATGAGACACGCCTCCGTTCTGGAAATCCATTCCACAGTTTGCAGCCAGCTAGCAGGCGAAGTAGCAGCGCGAGCTAGCAGGCGAACACTGAGCAGCACAAGGCAGTTAACAGACTTTTCATCACAACATGTCCGCTGTGTGGAAATACTTTTTACTAGAAACACCTCAAAGCAAGACAGCAGCGTGAGGCCGGTGTTAGCCGCTCCGCTCCGAGTGATCCCTCAACCCAAATACGGCGTGTAGCCCCGTGTGGTCTGAGGAGTCGCGAGTTGGTGAAGCTGGTGTTAGCCCCCGTTTAATCAATGTCCGTAATCCGTCACTCGAGTGCAGGGCGAGAAAGTCCGGAGAAATGTCTAGTAAAAGTGATACTTGGGCCAAAAAGACAATTCCAGCTTCTTTTGCCAGTGTAACTCCGTATGACAGAAGCAGCACACCAGGAGCTAAGGACTGCCGTAAA
This sequence comes from Paratrypauchen microcephalus, assembly GCA_036785185.1. Lineage (NCBI taxonomy): Eukaryota > Metazoa > Chordata > Actinopteri > Gobiiformes > Gobiidae > Paratrypauchen > Paratrypauchen microcephalus. The sequence continues at coordinate 426,729 of JAVJIX010000103.1, read as the reverse complement.
CACGGTGACCAAAATGTGGTTTAAAAGTCTCCTCCGCACGATGGATAAGAGGTATTCCCCTCTGTTGTTAGATGACAAACTGTTAGCATAAGGCTAGTTTACATTACAAACGCTATAGAAAGGCTACCGCAATTAGCATTGCTATATTTAGCATCGCTATATTTAAGTTAAGTTTAATTTGCGTTGTATTTTACAAGTTTGTTATAAATTGAGCCATAAAAGACTGACCTTGCACCACTTTAAAAGACTTTTTTTGCTCTACTTAAGACACAGATGCTCTTTTAGTTCTTCAGGTGTAATAACTGCAGTTGCTCAAGCGCTCAATGTAGCCTGTGTACAGCATGTTTCTTTTTAATAAACAGAACTACATTTGAAATAAATTATTGACTTAATTTTCATTCTTGCATTACAGTTTAGTGGAATTTAGTGTTTGAATGGCGTGATGCATGTTTCTGTGATGTTTGCAAATGTTCATGTGCACTGAAACGTAATTTGAAAGAAATCGTGGATGAAATTGAAATTGCAATATCTGCCAGAAAAATCACAATTCATTTTTTTCTTAAAATCGTTCAGCCCTAATAATAGGCCTACTTGCCTGTAGAGATGAGTTTATTTGTAGTTTAATAATAATGATGATAATATTGAAAACAAACAGTTTTGGTATCAGAATAGTATCGGTATCGGCCAATATCCAAATTCAGGTATTGAGATTGGATCGGAAGTGAAAAAAAGGTGGATCGGTGCATCCCTACTTAAGACACAAGTGGAAGCTGGCATGAAAGAGAAATACTGCCAACGATAAAATGTAACTTGACTGCTAAAACAGACTTAATACTGATGAATAATAATAATAACAAACTCTCTTTCTTTTAGACAATAAAATCTGATTTTGTTCTGATGCAGCACAAGATTAGGGATGCACCGATGTGAAAATTTTAGCCGATACCGATATTAATGTTGCTGTTATCGGCCGATACCGATATTGGCCGATACCAATATTTATTTATTTTTTAACTCTGAGATAACATTTTATACAGACTGAAAATCATGCAAAATGAATTTTTGAATGTCTTTTATTTTCAAAACGTGTTTTGACTCCTGATTTTTTTTTTTTTTTTCCAATTTCAATTTTTTTTTATAGTGCAACTTTTTTTTTATAGTGTAACATTGTGTTCTGATTCCTGATTGGCTAAGGGACCTTTGCCGATTGATGTTATAGATGGGGGGACGCGGGGATGGGGGGAAGGCCAGGACCAGACCGGGACTAGACCAGGAATAAACGCGGACTAAACCAGGTCTAATCAAGGTCTAAACCTGGACTAAACCTGGACTAAACCAGGACTAGACCAGGTCTAAACCAGGATTAAACCACTGCGTGCGGCTCTTTGCCTGGTTTTCTTGCGTTCGTTCATGTCGAGGTTTGATGTGTTCTGACTGGGTGCCTCCTCCTCGGGACCGTGAGGCACGGTTTGGACACGGGTCTCGTGCTCGCAGCCCCGGGTGGGACGTGTGGTCTCGCGCCGGTCATGTTGCGCTATCACGGACTCAAGCATGATGAGCGCACGTGTCCGTGCGCACACTTCTCAAGAAGTGTCCTCAAATGAGATCTAGTTTCGATACTAGTTTTAGTTTAAATTAGTATCCGAGTCAAGTATAACCACTAAAATATGATATAAAGCAGGTTGATTTGTTGAAAGTGTTCAGCCTTTGCGGGCACTAATTTAGGCAGCAATGAATCACAAACGAGTAGAAATTTGAATGGCGTAATTAACAAATCCCCAAAACTGCCTTTTTTGAAGTACCATAATTTCTTCAACCAGCAAAAACAAATCTGTTTTATTCTGCATAAAAATGGCTCACCCTGTAGTTTAGATGTGCACAAACATGCTTTGAAATGTGATTCTTGTATTTGTTTGTCAGTTCAGATTTTAGTCTTTGTCAATTTTTCTGAACGTGTTTAAAATGTGAATTATTATGAAATTATTATTAAAACATAAACCGCAAGTCAACAATGCACCTTTTCTCTGAGAAGCTTGTAAAAGGCAGCCTAAGATAATAAAAAAAATTATAATCTGGTCCTGTGTAAACACCTCACTGACACAGGACCAATGTGGAGTGATGGGACTTTCGGCCCTTTCAGGGGATCTCAGTCTTTTGGATCTGTTCATTTCAAAGAGCCATTCAAAAGTCTGGCTCTTTTTATATGAGTTATATGTCCAAAGCCAATGTGAGAACTTGTTTTATCTAAAAACTGGGTCAAAAGTATGGAAAGTCAGCTACTAATCTATACTAACAGCAATATCATTTGAGCAAGCATCGGAAAATCACATTAACAGGACAAAATGTGAGCTTTTTTGAAAAGTTGTAATGTCAGTTTGAGCTTTATCAGAACAAATAAGGTTTCATGGTAACATAAAGAAAATACTCTTATTGAGTATGAAAATTACATTCTATCACCAAAAAATAAGCATGTTTTATTTTATTGTAATTGATTGCAATCGGTATCAGGTATTGAGTGACTTCCTTAGATAAAATCATGCAGATTTTTTTCTATTGTGAAATAAATCACAGACAGAAATACCCAAGGATGATTTATTTGTTGCTTTAAAGGGACAGTGTGTAAGATTTTTACCCGTTAATTACCTAAATTGAAGATACCCATTCAAAAATACAGTGTTTTCCAAGCCTTTTCACTTCCATCATGAAATCAAAGTATTCTGTTGGACTTAGATATAGTCACATAAAAGGGGGATCTTCCCCATATAGAGACAGCCATTTTGATTACGAGAGCTGCAGAAGGACATTTGGGCTCCGCCTTCGCCTTTTCTTTATACAGTAGTTGTCAAAGGGCTCGTGGTTTTCACACTACGAGATAGTACGTGTTTGGATAAACAACGACAAGCATGTTGCCAGATCCCACTTACTCTGCACATACATCGCAGGAGCAAGCACCTTCATCTAAGAGGAAAAGAAGAAGGACATAGTACCTGGGGCTTTGTTGCAGCGCGGGCCCGCACCCCGGGTTCAGACCGACCTCCGCAGTCCGGTTCCCGATTCCCCCCACCCGCGCACAGCGCCGGGTGCGCTTCACACGTGCGCGCTGTTCGTGCATGGCTGCCGGAACCCACCTCCGGGTATGCCTAGCTCTCCGCGTTACGGCGCGCCCAGGTGACCCTCGAGGTCTTCCGTAGCTAGGACAGGAATTGCAATACCCACCATCCGCTACCAATCCTACACACTGTCCCTTTAATAGTTCATCCATTTTGGTCAACTTTCTAACTGCCTTTGAGCGCCCTCTGGTGGTTGTTTGAGAAAACGCTGCCTTGACATGAGAAACGTTAGGAACTTTACTTGTTAATGCAGGGATGGCTACTACACTTGGACCGCACTGATGTGTTTCCTTGTAAATGGAGTCCTGCAGTCCACGTATGACCTCTCACCTTAGCGGCCTCGAGCATCTCCTGTGTTTCCTCCTGTGAGTGACTGATGAACACGTCTCCGATCTGAAATGGCACCAGGAGAGCGTCATCGTCCAACATCATCAGGTCGTCCCCCGCGTCCTGCAGGTTCTGGAGGGACTTCTGCAAAACAACAACACAGAGCGATGGATTTAGATTTATTCATCATATATAAATCTAAGTAAAAACACGTAAAAATGCAATGAAATGTGTTTGGATGAAAAGAACGCTATATAACTATATTTTCTATAGAGCCATATTTCATTGGACTCTGCTCCCCTGCTCTGTGCACATAACTGAAGCTAAATATAAACTCAAGAAGACACTGACAGCTGACCATGGGAACATGTTTCTTTTTCTCATTTTTACTCAACCATTGCCCCCATTAAAGCACATTTTTGTGTAATTTATTTTCTTGTGTAATAATTATTTTATAAGGACCCCAGAAGACTAGCAGTTGTCATGCGGGCAGCTTATGGGGATCCTAATAAAACAATATTAAAGGAGAATTAACGTTTTTTACAATCTGAGCCTTATTTCGGTTTTACTCATCCATAGCACTTTGGTGTCATATGGAGCACTTCCAGAGATGTTTTAGATTTGCGATCTCCGTAATGCGAGTTCTCGGGGTACATGTTTGCGGTCTCCAAATAACACAAACTTTATTTTTTCAAATCACTTTTCAAATCATAGAAACTCGATGTTTTAGTCTATGCTTTCGTTTGACTCAGAAGTGGCCTGTAATCCGAGATTTATCCATAGTTTCGAGTAGATGAGGACGCCAGTGCGCATGTGCGGAGTCACATCTTATTTCACTCTCAGCTATCAGGACCCAAACATGAAACGCAAAGCTGTAAATTATGGATAAATCTCAGATTACAGGCGACTTTTGACTCAAACGAAAGTGTAGACTAAGACATTGAGCTTCTATGATTTGAAAAGTGCTAAAGTTTGTGTTATTTGGAGACCGCTCGGGGCATATATTACATGCCCCCTGGGCTGCATGGGAAGAGAAAAGAATGGGAGATGCGTGATAACCATCTTCAATGTTATGTTGATGGTTTAAATTCGGATTTTGATTTATTAAATTTAATTAAATTTATTAAATTAAAACAGTAAATCTGTATTTACTGTAATATGAAACAAAAGGCTACCCCCGTACCAAAACAGGAAATCAGTTACAAATTAAAGACCATGACCAAAAAAAGGACTTTTCAAAAATCTTAAAACACTTTTCATAGGTCCGGGGTATTTAGTTTATCATGTTTACTATTAGGGGAGTGTGGAGTGAATGAATAATGTGTTAATGAATAAAGTGTTTCGCGTGTTTGAAAGTTGCTAAATAAATCCAATGCAGTATTATTATCATCTTTAATCTATATAATAAATCACATTTTAAAACATCTTTTGGTGACTGTAAGTAATATCCTCTGATTTATTAAAGAAAACAAAAAACACTTCACCTGAACTGCTCAAGCTCTTCACAAACTGAATTATTTGGGCACTTCAAAGTTTCACATAATTTGCATAATACTCTGGAGGGGGAGACAGCATCATGAAACAAATTGAGTAGTCTGAGTATGTACTGTGTCCTGGATTTCAAATAATGGCTTAGAATAAATATTAATAAATGCATTTAGTCCTTAAATAAGCAGTCTAAAAATAAAAATAAAACTCACCTTTTTTGCCTCGATTTCATTCTTTAGTTCTGTCATTCGACTCGTATTTCGTGCAAATTTGTTGATTTTTTGCTGGTCCTCGAATGTAACGTTCACATCTTCAACAGCCTGTAAAGAAAATGAGAAAAATAGTTTTTCACATGTAGCAGAAAGCACATGTTGTGTTTAATCAAAACACACGTGCAGTAATAGCTGGTATTGAACTGCAAATCTAAAACAGCCATATATTTACTTTACTTCATATATTTACTTTATCTTTATACCAATCAGCTTTTTTTCAATACTGTGACAATGCCAATAGAACTTTTCTGAAAAAGTGTTAAACTGTAAAACTGTCTACTCACTTATCCACTAGTTCAAATGAATAAATATATCTGCATGAAAAGAAAAATATATAGTGTATTTACTAGGGATGCAAATTATCGATTAATTCATTAATTGATAGTTGATTGACCTTATCGATCGATTAACGATTAACTGATAAGCGGCGTTTTTCACCTGAATTTTAGTGTTTCAATAGGGTCTATAAGCTATAGTATACATAACACTGAGTCAAAAATATATCATAGTATTATTATATTGTATATTCCTCAATTAATTATTCCTTAGTAAAAAGCAGACAAATGTATGTATTGATGCTGAATAACAAAATACAGTAATCCCTCGCTCTATCGCGGTTCGCAGATTTTTTTTTTTTTTTAATAGCGTAACATTGTGTTCTGTCCTGATTGGCTAAGAGACTAGACCAGGACTAAACGTGGACTGGACCAGGTCTAGACCAGAACTAAACCAGGTCTGGACCTGGACTGGACCTGGACTGGACCTGGACTGGATCGGGACTCGACCGGGTCTGGACCTGGACTGAACCAGGATTGGGCCGCTGCGTGCCGCTGCTGGTTTCGTGCGGCTGGTTTGTGGCTCGGGGCCCGGGCCGCAGGCCAGCCGCGCGGGACTCGGGGGCCCGAGCCGCGGGCCGGCCGCGCGGGACCAGCAGCAGCACGTTGCGGCGCATTCCTGGGCGCCGCGGTTCGATCTCGTCTTGCGCGTACACCCGGGGCTGCTGAGCAGTGCCGTTGGTGCCTGCGGCCGGCTGTGAGTCGAGAGCAGCGCGGTGCGCGGTTGCCTTGTTTCGTGACCGTGTCCGCGATTAGCGATTAATTACAATTAATGCATTTTGTTCGACTAACGTCTTAATCGACAATTAATCGTTAATCGATTAATTGTTGACATCCCTAGTATTTACTACTCCATGTTTTGTTTATACGTGTCAGAACTGAAGAAACAGCTTGGATGAGCTGCAAAATGTCTTCGACCAAATAAACTTTGTCCAGTTGACAATCTGAATTTCTCCTTTTTTGCCATGGATTCTACCTGGATTCTTCACACAAGTTTACACGTGTAAGTTAAAAGCTATTATTATCTGGCTAATGTAGGGTGACCAGAATTTCAAAATCAAGACCTGGGACATCCCCGTTTTTTTTGGTGATTGGTCCCTCGTTTATCACGGGGGTTAGGTTCCAGAAATAACCCGTAATAAGTGAAATCTGCGAAGTAGGACAACTTTATATTTTACAATTATTCTACATGTTTTAAGGCTGTAAACGCCTCACCACACACATTATACGCTTTCCTCAGACTGGTATTAACATTTTCTCACATTTCTCTCTCGTTTAAACACTCAAACTTTCGTAGATTTTCAACAAAATGTATTAATAGTGAAGCGTGGGGGGGGCACGTGCACATGGATATGCGTTGTTTTGGAACAACATATCCATGTGCGAAAGCCGAGTGGAAAGCAACCTGGATATCCTTTTGGGCAAGACTCAGGCCACCGCTAACAGTGCCGAACTGGCTGACATGTTTCACTGCTCCGAAGACGCCTCTGAGCACCAGCCCGGCAGACCCCTGGATTGTTGTAGCCCGTAATGACTGCAGACAAGGTAAGCGAATAAGCCGCTTGTCCTGCTCCTCCTCCCGTGATGGCTGCGGACATGGTAAGCGCTCCTCTTCCACTATGAATGTAGCTTTGTCAAATAAATTCAATATCCTGGACCTTGAGGATTTTCCCCCACTAACCCGCGCTCACAAGGGTTGGTTACATTTCAGCCTGGCTCCAAAATCAGACTGCCCCGGAGTTCAGGGCATGGCATCGCCAATACTTCACAGCTCTCTAGGACTTCCCCAACTACGGCCCCAGTGCCGCCCGCAGATCTGGCCTTGCACGTGCCGGGTTCGTCCGCTAGGCGTGACGGGGGAAGACCCACTCTCCCTCTCTCCGCGCGAGTCCCCCCCCCCCGCGGCTCCCTCGGCCGCGGCGTCCGGGCCAGGCCCATCCGTGTTGATTCTTGGCTCTTCCATGATCCGGCACGTGCAAGTAAACAAAGGCCACACCTCCTGTCACCCAGGCGCTCTCGTGAAGGACATCATAGACTCTGTCCCTACCACCCTTTGTGACCATCCCAGGTTTAGACCTGGTCTAGTCCTGGTCTAGTCCTTGTCTAGTTCCGGTCTGGTCCTCATGTCTTAGTCCCGGTCTGGACTTCCTACGGATCCAGTGACTCATGTCTCCGCTGATACACTATTAAAAAAAAAATCTGCTAAACAGTGAGGCCGCAAAAAGTGAACTGCGATAGAGCGAGGGACCACTGTAATAACATTGTGAAATGAGTGCGTAATGAAGTAAAACTGTTCTGCAGAGATCAATTATAACTAACATGTGAGTCAGTATATTCATAGTTTCTTTTTAAGCAGCTTTTCTGTATTTTACCTCAACAAATGACAATTTATGCCTCTTTTTACTGTGGGCAGGGATCAGATTAGTCAAAAATAGGGGACATTTCTTGTATAAAACTGAGACAAATCAATGGTTTTGGATAATATGCTGGGACAATGGACACAGGGCTCAAAACTGTGATCTGGTCACCTGGTCACCCTAGGCCAATGGTTTGGTACTAGAAAGCCAAACCACATTGGACCACTCCCCTGACAGCTGACTAACTTAACACTTTTATTTCAATCGTTGCCTTAATTTCAACACTTCAGCATCAATAAACAATCCATACAGAATATAGAATAGATCATATAGAATAGTTAGTGCGTAAGAATCTACCAGCCATGCGTAATGCTAATGTGCTAACGAGACTGCAGAGACACGAGGATGAGATTATAACAGATTTAAGGCACTTTAGAATGATCGTATGCATTTTTCACAAGACGTGCACTTTATAAGATCTGGTTACAGTGGTTAAATGTGTCCCTGTTTCGTATTTAAAGCAGAAAAAAACAGATTAGACTCACGACAGGTCCCTTCATCGTGGCTGCCATTGCGCCTTGTTCGCGCAGGTCTGTGGACAGTGGCGCCACACCGCCCCCGTGTGGAGACACTGGAGGACTGCAGGTGTAAGTTCATAAGAGAAAGTTCAGTTCACTTTTTGATTTTTTTTTTTTTTAACCCTAAAAGACTTTCTACACAACCCAAAAACATGCACAACAGAGCGAGACAGGTTGATGGGACACCTGACAGGTTGTCCCAGGTTGGCATTGAAGAATGGGTCAAACGCAGAAGATTTAAAGGGCGGTTATTGCGTTATTTTATTTTCTGATCTGTGTTATAATGTTGTTTCCTCATCACAAACATACCTGGAGTTGTTTTGTTTCATTCACACATGTTTGAGTAATCCTGGTTTACATCTCCTAAACTCAAAATGTTCTTTTATTTTATTTTATTAAAGACAATAGAATCAAACAAGACACAAATACACAAAACAACAAAACTTCCCACACACACACAAATCTAACTGAACACAATGCAGTAGTAATGCAGTAGTGCAGCATAACCGCACTACTAGGCCCCCCACATTCATATTTTTCAAGTGAACAGCTACCTTTTCCCTTTTGTTTTGTAGAAATGGTCAATTCCAGTATATCTTTATTTATTTATTTATTTATTTATTCTTTATTTAATAGGGACAGTGCATATTAATTAACATCTGCAGCATTGCAGTGTAAATATACCAGATTATAGCAAGAATGCTAATTTCCATCTGTAGTCCCTAGGCAGGTGACACCACAGCAAAAACAATAAAACAATGACAACTGACAATAACACCAACATTAAAACATTAAAATATTAAAACATTAAGCATTAAAACATTAAAAGTGTCCACAAGTCTGGTTTTCTGGTTTTAGCCACTGTTTCAAGTATGATTTGAAAGTGTCCAGTGTTGGAGTCTCTCTCATTGTTAATGGGAGTGTGTTCCAGAACTTAGTGCCTCTGACTGAGAGCACAGTTTGTCCAAATGTAGAGTGTCTGTGTGGACCTCACAGTTCCCCTGGGCCGTGGCCCTTGTTCCCATCCCGCTGACAGTCTTTGTTTTAATAAAATCCTGCAGCGGAGGAGGAGCAAGTCCGTGTAAAACTTTATATATAAAACAACCGTATTTAAAAATGAACAAAATTATTAAAATTGAGTAAGTTATACTTGTCTAAAATTGTGCAGTGGTGAACTGAGAATGGTTTCTTGTCTAATATTTTCACAGCTTTTTAAAAAAGTGATTCAACTGGTTTGAGTGTTGTGCCAGCAGCAAGTGACCATGTGGTTATGCAGTACTCTATATGAGACAGAATCATAGAGTGTAAAAACATTCATGCCGCATATAGGGTCATGAAGGATCTTACTTGTCTAAAATTCACTAAGTTAAAATTAACAGTTTTTGTGAGGCGCTTAATGTGTTTCTTAAATGTCAATGTCGGGTCCAACGTCAGTCCCAGGTATTTAAACTCTTTGACGAGGCTGAGTTCCACCCCGTCCAGAAAGACATTGGACCGCTGCAGCTCATTTGCTTTTTTACTGAACATCATGCAGACAGTTTTCTTTGTATTGAGTTGTAAGCATGAGTTCTTGACCCACTTTTGGACAGGAGTCATGGCTGATGATAACTTTTCTGAAACTTCCTGTACAGTTCTGGCATGTGTATAAATTACAGCATCATCAGCATACAGCTGGACATTGACATTTGGACAAAATTCTGGGAAATCATTAATATAAATACTAAATAAAATTGGTCCTAAAATACTACCTTGGGGGACCCCTGTTGGACAGTGAAGGTAGGGTATCTATATATGAAGGTAGGTATCTATATATATTTCTATAGGCAATATGCTTGTGTTATTGAGGCTTGAAAACAACACTTCTCGCACAGGCGATTACACAGTAGGGTTGCATGATTTGAGAAAATTATGTGTGATTTGTCTGACAAGCATTATGCCTGCGATTTGATTTGTGATGCTTTAATAATAGAATTCCATTCAAAGTTCACATTTTAAATGACAAAAAGAACAGATAAAAAACTATCAAACTGCTGCAAGAATTTTGTACAGATCTAAATGGCAGGGTTAGTCATTTTTATGCAGAATAAGACAGGAGATTTAGTTGTTTTATGACGCTTAAAAAACTCTTTGCGGTCTTCTCGTCTCATCTTGCGGTTTGTTAATTTCATCTATTCACATTTCGATTGTGATTAATTTTGCAGCTGTAATACAGAGTCCACTATTTAGCAGATTAGACATGATTGCATTCTTTGTTTTCGTATCAAGCGGAACTTTCTCTTCTGTAAATATTTCCTCATTACACAGGGCTGCACCCAATTTCAAATATTTGCCCACTACATCTGCTCAGCCTGGGAACTGGGAATAAACTAAACCAACATACAAGCCACCGCACCACACTAATGCTGATGACCGTTCACCTAATGTGGGATTAAAAGCTGTGCAAATTTGAACATCTAAACAAAATGTACTTGTGTCTCCATGGGGTCTTATTCTGTGTAAAAGCTGTAGTTTAGACCTCTACAAACATGTTCTGAAATGTCCCTGTGTGTCAGATGCCCTTCCTGTCTCTCCAGGGGGTCTTATTCTTTGTAAAGTTTACACCTTTTGCTCCTAGATGTTTAAAATATGCACTGTAAACTGACTTACTTTATTGAGGTGGGTAGTGCATTAACTTGAGTAATGTTTTAATACAACTGCACCTTTTACTCCTCTTCGAGTACTATATTTTACAGTATTTTCTACTTCTACTTGAGTATTATTATTTTGAAGTAACACTAATATACACATATAAATCTTTCTGAAGATCTGAAAATGGCACATCACCCGCATGACTCCATGGAAATAGAAAGTTCAAGCCATACGTTAGAACATTCCCCATGAAAATACGATACGTTTATGCCGCACTGTGGAAGACTATAGCCAAAAAAACTGTATTTCCATGGAAACAAGCAGGAGGAGGCCATGTTTGTGGAGATGCAAGCCTGCTCACACTAAGGACACATAAAAAAAAAAAAAAAAAAAATCAGTCAAAAACATACCAAAATGAAAAAAATAAAATAAAAATCTGACAAAAAAAAAAAAGTGACATACTATCGCTTTAAGTACTTTTTTTGGCTATATACCTTCCTATAAATTTTTGCTAATCTAATGGCAATCCCAATATTGCCATTCTAACATACTTTAGCTACAGGTATATGTGACAGTTCGAATCCCGCTCTTGACGGCTTGATTGCGTGTGATCCCAGATCCCACAGATGAGCGCTACTGTTGTGTCCTTGGGCAAGACACAACCCCACCTTGCCCCCAGTGTCTACGGACACTGGTAGCCCCCATGGCAGAAGATACATCAAAGCTGTTGTGACGTGAGTCGTCCTCCTGTGGACCCACCACCTGCGGGAGGATTCATGAGGGCTGTTGCATTGTGTTCTGGGCAGCAGATCTGCTTGGACTGCTGCCCCCACGACCCAGAAAAATGGAAAAAGCGGAAGATGATGAATGAATGAATGTATATGTGACATTTTAGTTATTGTGTTTATTATTGTCGTTTTAATGCTTAATGTTTTAATGTTTAATGTTTTAATGTTTTAATGTTATTGTCAGTTGTCATTGTTTTTATTGTTTTTGCTGTGGTGTCACCTGCCTAGGGACTACAGATGGAAATTAGCATTCTTGCTATAATCTGGCATATTTACACTGCAATGCTGCAGATGTTCATTAGTCCCTATTAAATAAAGAATAAATAAATAAATGAATAAATAAAATGTCCTGTACTTTTGCTACGGGTATATGCGACGTTTTAGTCATTGGGTTTATTGTCTTGTTTCTCAGATGTTTAATGTTCACTGTGGGCCTAGGGGGCGCTGCAATTTCAAAATCCTGTGTGTGCAACATGTACATATGGTTTTTGACAATAATGCTGAATTTGAACCACTGATATTTTACCAACATTTTCTTTTAAATGTTCTAGTTTTGATAGTAAAATCTGAGCTGTGATGCGTTGGTCGCTGTAGCAGAGAGGACTTAAGGTCTCTACCCTCCCACCTCTGTGTGTGACCCATAGGCGACAATGGCTGTTTGTGCTGAGGCATTCTTCACATTCTCATCAGAAAACGCCAATACAGAATGGCTGTAAGTACGACACAGTTAGCAGCACTCAAGTTCACTATTTAAACTGTCTGCACCAGCTTTTTATGTTTATTTAAAAGGCAAAACATGCTGTGTTTGAATTAACAGCAGAGTCAATAGTACTGTAGGTCAGGTGGAGGCAGGTGTTGTGAGGTGAATTCTGAAATTAAGGACACATTGTGTAACTTTTGTGGTAAACAGTCTCGCCTCTACGGAGATGTCATGCCTTTGATTGGAGTATCCCACAATAATAAGACATAAAACATATTGTATTTATCTCCAAGGAGACAAAGTGATGCCACAATGCAAAGTTACAGGTCCCGTCTGTGGAAAGGTGGCTAAATGCAGAATATACTGTAGATATGTTTAATGCCATACTGTGGAACATTCCAGGCAAAGCTATAACGTCTCAACGGAGGCAATCAGGTGCAGGATTCACCACCAGAAAAGTTACATAATGCTGCTTTAAATAACAATAGCAGTCATCAGAACAGATAACGATGAATAAGGGGATAATACTCTTTGATCAACACTGATTAAAAGACACAATACTAGCATGTATGTAGTACAGTATGTAGTTTCAGGAAGAAAGCACAGTAAGACGGCAAATAAAGGTAAAGTAGACTAAATGTGTACTCAAATAAGAGTACTGTTACTGCAAAATAATATTACTCAAGCAGAAGTACAAATTAGTGGTCCAAACTCAAGTAGGAGTATTTTGGGAAACTGATATTAAAATAATTTTAAGAGTAACTGTCCGATTTATAATTTGTTAATTATAAATCATTAAACAACACAAAATCTGGTACAGGAAACACAAATTCAAATTATTTCATATTGTCGACATAACGCTTTTGTCACTTTAGACTAGAAAGGTGTCTGAAAACTACCAAGAGAAGTACAGTTTTATTAAAAGTTATTCGAGTCATGAGTAATGTATGTAAATGTAATGAGTGTAATGTTTTTAATGAATAGTTTGCCATCGACTCATGGAGAAGTTACAGTTTTGCCCGGAATGCTCCACAGTATGGCATTAAACCTATCTCTCACTATGGGGTGAAGCAATTTACAGTGCAGATCTGTGGAGAGGCGATCCCGCTCACTGTAATCATGTTTTTCAGCAACAGAACAACTGTAACTGTACACATGCAAGATAAACGAGTTTAATGCCATACTGTGGAATATTCCACGCAAAGCAATACAATTTCAGCGTCATATGGGCCCTTCACGTTACACTTTCTGCTTTTAATACTACTTACTGGTGATTAATAGGCCATTTGCCTTCACTGGCGAACCATAAACTAATCACATTACGACCATGTGTAGAGTTTGTGAGTAGGATTGAAACCAGACGCGAGCCAACTGTTTCCTAAAGAAACAACCCGCCCACTTTAAGATGGATAAATACTGTGTAAAGTGACATAAGCTTCATAAGGGAAAGTAACATTGGCATATCTGTGTTTACTGAAGGAGGAGGAACCGCAGTAAAGGCCACACAAGGATACTAGTTATTTTATTTTATTTTATTTTTTTGCAGACTGGTGCAGAATGGGGAATGAGAATTCAAAGATCCAAAGTCTCCAGGTAAGTTTGGATAGATTTCGATATCATAAAAATATATTATTATATTATTGATATGAGCCGTGTTATAATGTTGTTACCTCATCAAAAACATACCTGGATACCTGGAGGGAGTGTTTTTTTGTTAGGTTTTTTTTTTGTTAATAGTCTTCATCTCCAAAGCTCAAAATGTATGGAAGATGATTTGTTCCATCAGATTCTGAATTTTAAATACCGCTGAATTTCTCACTTTGAATTTTGAATTTTGAATGAAACTTGAATTATGGTCTATGGCGCATGCTCCGCTGCGACAGCACGACCTGAGCTCCGTTTGACTGTTTGTAAAGTTTGTCTTTTGTCTTCGTTTTTACACGCACCTGAACGGATAAGGCCCCGCTGAGTGTGCTGTAACGCTTATTGTATGTCTTTGTGTTTGTTGTGTTGTTGCTGTGTTTGTCAAACAGGCTCTGTGTACGTGAAAATAAATTTCCCCTTGGGGACAATAAAGTCTAAAGTCTATAAATTATTTTTATTCTGGATTATTTTTAATCTGAATTTTAGTTGCTGAAATTTTAAGTGTTTAAAAGTAAATTTTAAAAAAAGAAAAAAAAAGGGAAAAAACACCTTTTAAATATTCAGCATGTATACTGTATGTATACATTATTTATTATTATGTAAGTCAAAATTCAGAGTATAAAATTTGCAGGTGCTCCGTTCCACATTGTGGTGTCATGTAATGGTATTTTTCAAGTTCACAGACTTTTTTTTTTTTTTGGTTTGAAATTGGCAATTCCAGGGAAAACATCCAAATGATTCTAGTGAAGGTGTATGGAGTTTAAAAACACAGTGGAGCACTTCCTGTATTACCAGGTCTAAATATGCAGGTTTGTGTGATAAACGTGTGTGTATGAAACAAAACACAACTCCAGGTGTGTTTGTGATGAGGAAACATTAGAACAGAACATAATATGGGCCCTTTAAAGATGCACATGTAACTTTTTCTAGTGGCGGAGTATGCCACCTGCTTGCTTCTATGGAAAGGTTATTGTGCCTGGAATGTTCCGTAGTATGGCATTAAACTCATTTATCTTTATTCAATTACAGATGTTTTCTAGCTCAAAAATGTCTTGAAAACGCCCGTGTGTCTGAACTGTAATTGGACTGGTGGACCCTTATTGTCTCCATGGAGATATGTTTAATGCCATACTGTGGAACATGGCAAGCAAGAGTTTCATAATGCAGCTTTAAAGACGCACTATGTAGCTTTTTCTGGCGGTGGTGGGAAGGTATGTCACCTGCTTGTGTCCATGGAAATGCTGGAACGTTCCACAGTACGGCATTAAAGTTACCTGTTTTGAATTCATTGACTTGCATCACCTCCTCGTCTCCACGGAGATAGATACATTTTAGGCCATACTGTGGAACATTTCAGCTAGGTAAGGAAATAAATATCTCCATGGGGACAAAAAGATGGAGCACTATCCACCAGAAAAGTTACTTAGTGCACCTTTATAGTAAGTAATTGAAAATAAAAGAAATTTGAAAGTCATGACTAAACCATTTTTAATTTCTTCAAGATATTTATATATTCATGACAATTATATCTGTACTGAAGTTCTTATTTTATTTGTCTTTTATGCTAGTTTATACCAATTTTTTTTTTTTTTTTTTTTTTGGTCAGGGATCTCAGAGCTGGTTGTGGGTGAGGGAATGAATTCAGTTATACACGTACAGCACTACAAAAATGTAGTGCGACTTAATCCAAATATGATGAAATTATAGTTAAAACATGACTTACATCTGATATTGTTGTTGTACTGTCTTCTAGGAGGTGAAAACAACGATCCCTGTGAAGCATAAGAATGGAGGAGTGAAAGGGATTTCTCTGACCATCACTGCCAATGGACACACAGTGGACGGTAGGGGCCAAACACACTTTATTTACCTTCACATGTAAAATATAAGAAATATTTAATTAAAAGCAATAGTGTTTATTCTTTAGGGCAAGGGACAAATCATTTTGAAAGGTCCTATATATTACGCAAAATGTACTCTTGTGACTTCTTGTGAAAACATACCTGGAGTTTAATCTATAAGTTTACAAGTTTAATCTATAACTGTACTGAATGATATAGTCTGTCTCCATTTATTTTAAAGGAGAATTAACGTTTTTTACAATCTGAGCCTTATTTCGGTAATAAAATAAGCTGTTTTACTCACCCATAGCACTTTGGTGTCATATGGAGCACTTCCAGAGATGTTTTAGATTAGCGATAGCCGTAGCGCTAATATATGCCCCGAGCATGTAATATATGCCCCGAGCGGTCTCCAAATAACACAAACTTTAGCACTTTTCAAATCATAGAAGCTCGATGTCTTAGTCTACGCTTTCGTTTGAGTCAAAAGTGGCCTGTAATCCGAGATTTATCCATAGTTTCGAGTAGATGAGGAGGCCAGTGCGCATGTGCGGAGTCACAGCTTATTTCGCTCTCAGCTCCCGGGACCCAAACATGAAACGCAAAGCTGTAAATTATGGATAAATCTCGGATTACAGGCCACTTTTGACTCAAACAAAAGCGTAGATTAAGACATCGAGCTTCTATGATTTGAAAAGTGCTAAAGTTTGTGTTATTTGGAGACCGCTCGGGGCATATATTAGCGCTACGGCTATCGCTAATCTAAAACATCTCTGGAAGTGCTCCATATGACACCAAAGTGCTATGGGTGAGTAAAACAACTTGTTTTATTACCGAAATAAGGCTCAGATTGTAAAAAACGTTAATTCTCCTTTAAAAGTGCACTATGCAACTTTCCTGGTGCTTGTCCTGCTTGTCTCTATGGAGATGATATTGCTGTGCCTGGAATGTCCCACAGCATTCCGTTAAACGTATGTATTGCCATGCAGACAAGCAAGTGATGCTATTAGGCCAAGTTACAGGTCAGATCTGTAGAGAGTTGACCCTGCTGACAGTAAGGATGCATGTTTTTCAAGCAATTAAAATGGAATTGAATAATAAATGCTAGAAGTGTAAGTGTAAAGCCTTATAGTGGAGTGTTAAAAGCAATAACATCTCCAAAATGACATCAGGAAAGTGAATCCACATCCTGTTTTATATGTAAACACAGTGATATGATCCACGTGGTTTGGGTTTCTACAGCGTGATGTTTAGTAAAAGCATGAGAGATCAGTCATGGTTCCTGCCCTCTCCAAACCTCTAAGCCTTATATTGATATTAGCTTTAGACTTCACATTATTCTGAGGAAAGACAAGCCCATGTATACTCTATGGACTGTCTCAAATAGCTATAATGGTAAAGGTGCACTGTGGAATTTTTCTGGTGGAGGGTCGGCCACCTGCTTGTCTCCCGGGAGATGCTGTTGCTTTGCTTTGCAAGGATGGTCCATGATATTATGACATGAAACCTATCTCAATGGACACAAGTAACTGGTCGGATCTGTGAACAGGTGAGCCGCAGTAGAGATTCAAGTATTGTGTGTGTGTGTGCAATAACATCTGTAATTAATATATCCTCCTAAGACCCGGCCCATTTGAAGTTGAATATATATATATATATATATATATATATATATATATATATATATATATATATATATATATATACACTCAACAAAAATATAAACGCAACACTTTTATTTTTGCTCCCATTTTTCCTGAGATGGACCCAAAGATCCAAAATTCACTCCAGATACACAACACTACCATTTCTCTCAAATATTGTTCACAAATCTGTCCAAATGTGTGACAGCGAGCACCTCTGCCCCGCCGAGACAATCCATATATATATATATATACATATATAAACATACATAAATAAGTAAATAAATAATAAATATAAATATATTATCATGACTGCGCTATGATAAAAAAAATAATAAATAATCATAATAAATAAATAATTGAATAATAAATAAATATATAAATAAAAAATAAATAAACATGCATAAATAAGTAAATAAATAATAAATATAAATAAAATAAAAAAATCTGAGATGTTGGTCATCAAAACAAAACAAAAATATTTTTGTTAGGTCGTTAACTACACATGGATTTAACACCATTACAGTCCATTACAGAGGACATGTTACAACATTATGAATAAAAATAAATTTAACAAAATGGAAATGCTAAAGTGTTCATTTACCTCCAAATAGAAAATTAAAATTATAATAAAAATAATTTAGATACATCTTTTTCTTCGGGTCCCAGGAGGATATACGTACATATTATGTAGATATTACCATTTTTTCTGATCAATATAATGTTGTTATCAAAAGCATACCTTGACTTTTGCTTTCTTTCATTCACTCACACAAAACCCTGCATATTAAAGAGTTCTTTTCTCAAATAGAAAACACTCTGTTCCACCTTGTGATGTCATGTGGTGATACAGGAAGTGCTCCACTGTGTTTTTACACTCCAAACACCTTCACTAGAATCATTCGGGTGATTTCAGACATGGAATTGCCAATCTCTACTAAATAAAAGGTAAAAGGTAGCATTAAAACTACCACTAAATGACATCACAAGGTGGAACAGAGCATTTTGAGCTTTGGAGATGTAGAGAGGCAAATAATGAAGGGTTACTCAAACATGTCTGAATGAACCAACACAACAGCACAAGTCTGGGTATGTTTTTGATTGAGCATTATAACATGGCTAAAAGCTCACAGGAATCAGTTTTGTGTAATATTGGACCCTTAAAGCCATACTGCGATATTGTTTCCTTTTTTATCTGGTATCTCAAGCCTAACCTTAAAAGTTATCTCTGAAAATTGTAATCCTCAAATAACATCTAGTATTGTGGGCAAAATATTGACATAAACAAAAGTCTCGACAATGTTGCATCACTATATATTATCTTGTGTATTTGCAGATAATTCCCATAACATGATTTTAATAATTGGCATGGCTGTTTTCTCCCAAAATAATAAACATTTCCATCCTTTATTCCTATTTTCTGTTGTAGTTCCGACTAAGATCCCAGTAGAGGAGACTGTGGACTCCTTTTTACCAGACGTGACAACCGAATCCATCATAGAGGAATCAAATAGTCCTCAAACCGAAGTCCAACCTCCCAATCCAAATCCATGTGCTGCCAGTGATAAAGTCCAGACCAAAGAGGAACCTGAGACTCCTGCTCCTGTTGAAGAGGTCCAGAGCAGAGGAGAGGAGAGAATGGGGCTGTTTAACAAACTGTTCATGAAGAAACCTGCTCCTACAACAGAGAAAGACACGATCAGCAGCACATCTCAATCACATGAGGATCAGGCCGACACGAGTCCTGATAATCAACAACAAATAATAACAGTGGGTTTTGATGTGCATGAGACACGTTTTCTAATTATTACCTGGTTTGGTGGGATTTGGTGGTTTGGTGAATATTTATCGTTTATCGTTACATCAGTCAAGTAAGAGGCAGTTTGTGAAGAACAGTTAAACACAAAAGTTACAAAATGCAGGATATATTCAGGAATATTCAGTCCCAATGCCAGACAGAATATTTGTTATACATTTGACTTCGGTGGTCTGTTTGCTTGTCTTTTGTTTGTTCTTTTGTTTGTTTGTTTGTCCATCTTTTTGTTTGTTTGTTCGTCTGCTTGTTCGTCTGTTTGCTTGTTTGTCCATCTGTTTGTTTGTTTGTCTTATTATTATTATTTTTTTCCCCCTCTGGCAGCACGGTGGCTGAGTGGCTAGCACTCATGCTTCACAGCAAGAAGGTTCAGGTCGCCCGGGCCTTTCTGTGCATTGCATGTTCTCCCCGTGTCTGGGTGGGTTTCCTCCGGGCACTCCGGGTTTCCCCCACCAACCCAAACATGCGCCATAGGTAAAATCCTCCAGCTTAGGGCCTGACCAAGCCTAAATAACAAAACAAAATTATGGGGATGGTCCCCGGGTCAAATATAGAAACTATGCGAGATCAATAAAGGTCAGTCTTCTAATCCTTAACCACTGTAAGGCGCTTTGTGCTACAATTTTGTATGAAAAGCACTTTATAAATATTGTTTGATTGATTGATTGATTATACTACAACTATTACTATATTATACTACTAATAATAATGATTAGTCTTATATAGTGCTTTTACAATTTCCTGGGACAGACTGACGGAAGCGAGGCTGCTAATCTGCGCCATCAGTTCCTCTGACCACCACCAACATTCACGCACATACCACATTAACACTAGACACAAAGTGGGTGAAGTGTCTTGCACAACGACACCTGGCACCTGATTTTCCCAGTGGTCTCCCATCCAAGCAATAACCAGGTCCATCCCTGCTTAACTTCTGAGATTTGACGAGATCAGGCTTTACCACGGAGGTTTGGCCATACTAACTATTACTAACAAGGCTTATTGGTGGCTAGATAAGAGTTATCCAACGAGGAAGTATGATGCACCAAAACATCACATCGCACATCCAAAGTCATGTGATCAACTTTTTCTTTTTGTAATAGAATGGACATATTCCCAAGAAGCAAGAAAATGAAACTATCGATGGATCTTCACTGAAGGAATCTGGAACAGAAGGTAGGAATCAATATAATGTTTTATTGTCCAATAATCAGGAAATGCACTTTTGTATGCGAGTTGTTGTTAGCATTATTTCACATTTTAAACAGTAAAAAACAGGTACAGCGGCTTTAAAATAGTCATGAATACTGCGATTATTCATTACAGCCCTATATATAGTGAATGTATGCATATTTTGTCTTTTCTTTTTCATAGTCGAACCTGCCACCTCAGCAGATCCAAGTGTCGAAACAAACTCTTCACAGTCAACAGAAGATGTGGTTCTTCAGTCACAGGAAGTTAAAACTCCTGATCCAAGTGTTCTCATTGAGGAGATCCAACCCAAACAGGAGAAAGTGAGTCTGTTCAGCAAAATGTTTAAGAAGAAACCAGCTCCTACAACAGAGAAGGAGCCAGAGAAGGAGCCAGAGAAGGAGCCAGAGAAGGAACCAGAGCAACATCTGACAGACAAGAACCCTGCTAACCACCAAGTGACTTCACTCATAAAGGTGAGCTAATATTTTACAGAGGGGGTATTATGCTATCAACTTTTGGAGCTTTCTACCCAACGTTGTTCCCTTATCAAAAAACATGCCTGAAGAAGATTTAGATGTAATCCATCATGTTTTACTAATGATATCTCCCCTGTAATTACAGTTAGCAATACAAGTCTGTACAAGGCTCAGCCCACAAGCCATCATCATCATCATCCATACTCTCAAATAACAATTTTCCATAAATACACAAAAGCATGATACACAACAATGCACTACAAATTCACAAACCTGATGCGAAGCAAAGAGAGCTAAGGAAGGGGGGGCTCAAAGCATATATCGAAATTAGTAAATAAATATTTACTAAAATGCAAAAGTCAGATACTGTGATGAATTTCAGTCACACAAAACAAATTACATAGCGCCCCTTTAATATTTATTTGTGTTTGTGTCTTTCATAGCAAAATGGTGATATTCAAGAAGAAAAGAGAAACAGCATCAGCAATGGAAATGTTCCAGATCTGCCATTATCAGAGGAGATGTCTGACTTTCCACACACTGAGCCCCTGGAGTCACAAAGTGGACCTTTTAAAGCTGAAGTTAAAACTCCTGATCTCATTGAGGAGGTCCAACCGAAAGAAGAGAAAGTGAGTGTGTTCAGAAAAATGTTCATGAAGAAACCAGCTCCTGCAACAGAGAAGGAGCCAGAGAAGGAACCAGAGAAGGAAGCAGAGAAGGAACCAGAGAAGGAACCAGAGAAGGAACCAGAGCAACACTTGACAGACCTTGCTAATGACCAAGAAACATTACTCAAAACGGTGAGCTTCCTACCATGTTATAATGCTGTTAACTTATTAAAAAAAAAAAAAACATGCCACGTTTTAGATGTCATTCATACATGTTTGAGTAATCTAGTGATCTCTCCCAGGCTCTTACGGTTAGCAGTGTGAGTCTGTACATTCTAAATGAGTAATTAAATAATTACTTAAAGATCCCATGACATGGTACTTCTTGATGCTTTTATATGGCTCCTTAATGGTTCCCTAATACTGTAAATGAATCCTTCTTCAAAATCAACACTCAGTGCATGAGAAACAGAGATAAGATGAGAAAGAGTCATAAATATCTCTCTCAAACTCTTTATTCTGGGCGTTGTTGCTTGAATGCAAATGAGGAGAAAAGAGATGGCCAATAGTAGAGGGTGGGGGCGTGGCCAAACTCTCCGCTCAGAGCTCAGAGCCCACAGCTGATCCATTTCCTTGTTTTTGCACGGGGAAGAGATTTGAAGCATTCCATTGAAAAATAAACACATTTCCACATAAAATAAAATTAAACCACTGCTGTTCAAAGGTCCAGAGGCTCAGATAAAGGACTTCCGAGCCTAGAAACACTCGGACGTGCCTCCAGGCAAATAAAAAAACGCATTTCGCATTGCCTAGCGCATTCACAGTCCAAACTCTCTGGGTGTGATTTACAGAGACGCTGAGTACAGACAGACGGGGGTGGAACTGCATTTGCATTTCTTTTTTCGATCTGACGTCAATAAGGTGCCTTGTTCAAAATCGCCCGTTTGAGCTCCGATTTTTTGTAACGCAGAAAAGGATCGCAAATGCTCAGTTTAGACATTTCACAACTTTTAATCATGGGGGGGTGGCCTAAACAGGGTAGGGGAGCTCACATTAACGTTCAAAAACCTCAGAAAGTGAAAATTTCATGCCATGGGACCTTTAAAATGCATGCCAGATAGATAAGGTTAATGCTATACTGTGGAACATTTGAGTCCCACCAAAGTAGTGTGTAGTGCCCCTTTAATATTTATTTGTGTTGTCTTTTCATAGCAAAATGGTGATATTCCAGAAGAAAACAGAAATGGCATCAGCAATGGAGATGTTCCAGATCTTCCATTATCAGAGCTGCTGGAGTCACAGAGTGAACCTCTTCAAGCTGAAGTTCAAACTCCTGATCTGAGCATTCTCACTGAGGAGGTCCAACCCAAAGAGGAGAAAGTGAGTCTGTTCAGCAAAATGTTCAAGAAGAAACCAGCACCAGCCCCAGTGACTGACAATGAAGCAGAGAGAGAACCTCAAAGAGAACAAGAGAAGGAACCAGAGAAGGAGCCGAAGAGACAAGCAGAGGAGCTGAGCGGAGATCAGACAGACTCAAGCCCTGCTGCCACGGACCAACAACTGGTAAGAACTAAAACAAGTATATTCATATTACTATACTCTCTGGATCCTAATATTCTTTGTAAAACACGTCATTTTAAAACGTTTATCATGGTTCAAAGTTATTCCTCACTTACCTTATGCATTCAGAGCATTATAAATATTCACCACAATGAGTTTTTATATAAGATCTTTTCACAACTTTCAGAGACGAGAGCGGAGTTTATCATGAAGGTAAAGCTACCAATAATTAGCATGCTAGCAATGTACTTCTTGATTATCGAACAATAATTAGATGCAGACAGCCCACAGCGGTCTTCTTTTTACCTTGAACTATCGAATATATACAGTAGGCCAAGTTATTTAATGTTTTTCTCACTTTTTAATGCCACATTTTGATTGGGTTTATTGTGAGAGAGCTTGCATCACTATGTATGTGCCTTTAAAGGAGAATTAATGTTTTTTTACAATCTGAGCCTTATTTTGGTAATAAAACAAGTTGTTTTACTCACCTATAGCATTTTGGTGTCATATGGAGCACTTCCAGAGATGTTTTAGATTTGCGATCTCCGTAATGTGAGTTCTCGGGGCACATGTTTGCGGTCTCCAAATAACACAAACTTTAGCACTTTTCAAATCATAGAAGCTCAATGTCTTAGTCTACGCTTTCGTTTGAGTCAAAAGTGGCCTGTAATCCCAGATTTGTCCATAGTTTCGAGTAGATGAGGAGGCCAGTGCGCATGTGCGGAGTCACAGCTTATTTCACTCTCAGCTCTCGGGACCCAAACATGAAACGCAAAGCTGTAACTTATGGATAAATCTCGGTTTACAGGCCACGAAAGTGTAGAATAAGACATTGAGCTTCTGTGATTTGAAAAGTGCTAAAGTTTGTGTTATTTGGAGACCGCTCAGGGCATATATTACATGCTCGGGGCATAAATTATATGCCCCGAGAACTCGCGATACGGCTATCGCTAATCTAAAACATCTCTGGAAGTGCTCCATATGACACCAAAGTGGTATGGGTGAGTAAAACAACTTGTTTTATTACCGAAATAAGGTTCAGATTGTAAGAAACGTTAATTCTCCTTTAAGGAAACAAAATTGATAGGAGTTATACACTAACTGCATCCCAGATGAATTACCCTGAAAGACAAACATGTACCTTAGTTTTTCTGAAAATGTGTGATTTTTATGATTAAGGAGTCAACTTTGATCAGCGAACCTTCTTCAAACTTCAATGAGGACCAACAAGAAAAGAGAAGAAATGGAACCTCAGAACCTGTGGATATATGCAGCCAAATCAGCACAGAGTTTTCTTCCATTGAAATCCTACTAGATCTACCAACAAACAATGAGGATTTAAGCAACATTTCAGATGCAGAGGAAGCGATGGAGTCAATAGAGGAATTCCGTGAAGATCTCGCTCCTTCAGAAATCAGTGTAGTTTATGAAAAAACTGGTTTAAATAAATGAAATAGTGACACATTTCAATGTAATTCAACCAATACCTTCAATGATTCTTTTGAAGGTTCGTACAGTCTTCCTAAAATAGTAGCGGATTGCGTGGAGGCAGTTCTGTCAGAGCAATACACAAGTTCGGAATTCGAAGAAAGTTTGACAGCATCAGCTCAACCAAGGACTGAGATTTCTTTGGAAACAACTGAACCAAAAACTGTGACAGATTTTGAAATGCAAAGTTCAGCCAAAGAAGATGCAAAAAACGGAAACTGCCATGACTGGAAAGAAGAATGTTCACAGTTTTGGATGGCTGAGAAAACCTACAAGATGGTGTGGTTTCCCGATGAAGAGTTCGTGGTTGTGAATGGACCCAAAAGACTCAAAAGTATCCAAGAAGATCATTTTAAGAATAGAGTCCACAATGTGTCAAATTCCAAATAGAATATTGAAATACAGTAGGAACATCTATGACTACTGCAGCTATCGATAAATAAAACTAGGTTATGAAAGAGGAAGTCGTCAAAAGATTGTAATGTTCTGATTCTGAACATTTTGCTAATAAAAAAATAGCAGATAAGACAAGATAACGAGTATTTGTTCATTAGTTTGTTATTTAAGTTTTGAAAGTTCATTCGCGCATGATAAATGTTTAACAGTGATATGGATCAATTTGTAAAGTAACACGTATTGTACTAAATAGTAGATTATAAAATTATTTTTTAAGATTTTACAATAAAATGTACCATGTTCATAGACTGTTATCTTGCTGAGGCTACACTGGCTACTACCTTTTGACTTTGATAATTAGTTAGACCTATTTATTGTTCAGCTTGTTTTTATACTATCACCAGTGTCTTTTCTATTAAAAAAGAAAACACTGATAATTACCTACTGGAATGCACTGATCTATATTGGTTTAATTATGACCACTTTACTATATTATAAAATAAAACATTCCAACTCCTTTTCCGTATTTGTCAATGTCTTCATGAAACAATTTCAACTTTTTCAACCTTTCATGCACGGCAACAAAGCAGCAAAGTACTCTTAATTATATGTTGTTGTTGTTTTAAGTTCAGCTGAAAACAAACACAATTTTCTCAAGCTATTGTGAAAAAATAATTTCTCTGAAGACATTGAACTTTGTATCTACTGGGTCTATCAACATGAAAAAAACTGGTATAGAAATACTGTATTAACCATACCAACCAGGTCAATAACTCTGCAATCTAGTTAAATCTCAAATTCTACCACAGAATTCAGAAATGTCCTCCAGCTCAGTTTAAAGCTCCGATATTACCCAAAATAAACTCTTGTGAAGTTTAAGCCATGTTTTCACATATTTGAGTAACCCTTTATTACCAGCCTGTCTACATCTCCAAAGCTCCTAATGCTCTGTTCCACCTTGTGATGTCACAGGAGTAGTTCTCAAGGCAACAGCTCCTTTTTACATTTACCGTATTTATCGGAGTATAAGTCGCACCAGCCAAAAAATGCATAATTAAGAAGAAAAAGACATATATATAAGTCGCACTGGAGTATAAGTCGCATTTTGGGGGAAATTTATTTGATAAAATCCAACACCAAAAACATACATGTCATCTTTATTTATTTATTTTAAAATAAAAATAAAACAGAGAACAACAGGCTGAATAAGTGTATGGAATACTAACGTTACATGACAGACATGCCTGGTAATGCCAGTAACGACGTAACATATTAAGAGTTATTCAGATAACTCTAGCATAAAGAACATGCTAACAAGTTTACCAAACTCAGAATCAGAATATGACTTTCTTTTCAGTGCCATTTTTGTTTAGCCCTTCTCAGTTGTATTTAGAACGGCAGTGTTGAAATTATCAACATAGGCCTAGCGCGCCATCTTGCGGTTTAGTGTGAAAATTACATGTGAAATGATATAATAATATCATTTCCACATGTAATTTTTCACACATAAGTCGCTCCGGAGTATAAGTCGCACCCATGGCCAAACTATGAAAAAAACGGCGACTTATAGTCCGAAAAATACGGTAGTTCAGTAGAAATCATGATTTGACGATTCTAGTGAAGGTGTATGGAGTTTAAAAACACAGTGAAGCACTTCCTGACATCACAAGGTGGAGTGTTTTCTGCTTGAGAAAAGAACACCGCTTAAATATGTGTTAAACGTGTGAAGGAAACAAAGCTCCAGGTGTGTTTGTAACATTACTTAATTAAAACATAGATCAGAAAATAGTGTAATATGGTCATTTAAACATAAACTATAGAAAATGTACAATGTTGTGATGCCACGTGAACGCAACCTAATCTGAATTCATGTGAACTTATGTCAGATGTCCCTTTATTACACTGTGTAGTTCATTCAATAACTTTGCTTTTCAACAAAAGCTCTTTAAAACTACATGGTGTGGTATTTGTCAGAGCATAACTCACACACATTGTTGAATATCAATGAGTGACGTTAATAAAAGGACGATTGTTAGAGATGGGACGAGTAGGCAGCGGCATGGATGGAATTGTGAACCCCTCTCAAAGCTGCGTTCAAGATCCTGGCTGCTACACTAATATATGCCTTTAAGCTCATGTTGTTCTAATGCATGTGTAGGAAACTGGAACGCTAACAGCAGAGCCAGAGAAGGAGGCTGAAGACGGAGACAGCGATTCGGAGCAAAAAGGAGAGGAAAGTCAGTCAGAAAGAGGAGAAAACCAGGACAACGCTGCCGACGATAATCCAGTTATGAGTTTCTTCAAAACGCTAGTAAGTGACCAACAGGTGGGAGGGACTTCAAAGTTGAAGAATAATTACACTTTTTGAAGCTTTTAGCTAGTTTCCCTTTTTTTTTTAAATCTCAAAATGAAGTCTCATTAGTCACTCAAGGTACTTTCTTCTACTGTACTTCTTTTGTCTTTGAATCAGTATGCTGAAGTATTTGCATTTTAGAAAGTTTTAACTGTTAAACTGTTAACCTGTACAGATTTGTTGTAGTAGTAATCGTAGTAGTAGTAGTAGTAGTAGTAGTAGTAGTAGTAGTAGTAGTAGTAGTAGTGGTGGTAATAGCAGTAGTAATAGTAGTAGTTCTTAAATTTCATTCAGGATCAATAAAGTATCTCTCTCTCTCTAGTAACAGTCGTAGTAGTAGTAGTAGTAGTAGTACTAGTAGTCGCAGTAGTCATAGTAGTAGTAGTAGTTTTGAACTGTTTATATTAATTCCCCTTTTAGGTCTAGATTATTTTAATTACTTTAAAACACGTTGCTTCTTATTAAGCTATTAATTAAAATATATATATATATGCCTATATGGTTGCATTGAGATCACATGATCCTGTACTAGTGGATATTTTCACCCTTTTCAGTGTTAATTTATTGAAACGAGTCACAAATGTTTGGAAGAGTTGTTTTAAAATCTCGATCCTTTAAGGTAACAAATCTAAACTTTAAAAATACTCCTTTTTGTAGTAGCCTGTGTGATTACTACTACTACTTGACAAAATTCTCTCTCGAAATTCTCTACAGTTTAAAATGTTTCATTCATTTCTGTTCTCAAAGTTGAGGTGAGGTCAGATCGATCGTCCTAAAGGAAATTGAAGTGAAAGTTTAATTTTAATCAGACACTATATTTCCACTATTACACGGACTATTCTGTTTGTATTGCTGGATATATTTAATTTAAAAAGTTTGGGTTTGGGTTAAAGGAGAATTAACATTTTTTTACAATATGAGCCTTATTTCTGTAATAAAACTAGTTGTTTTACTCACCCATAGCACTTTGGTGTCATATGGAGCAATTCCGGAGATTTTTTTTTTCAATTTGCGATCTCCGTAATGTGAGTTCTCGGGGCACATGTTTGCGGTCTCCAAATAACACAAACTTTAGCACTTTTCAAATCATAGAAGCTCAATGTCTTAGTCTACGCTTTCGTTTGAGTCAAAAGTGGCCTGTAATCCGAGATTTAGCCATAGTTTCGAGTAGATGAGGACGCCATTGCGCATGAGCGGAGTCACAGCTTATTTCGCTCTCAGCTTCCGGGACCCAAACATGAAACGCAAAGCTGTAAATTATAGCTAAATCTCGGATTACAGGCCACTTTTGACTCAAACGAAGGCATAGACTAAGACATTGAGCTTCTATGATTTGAAAAGTGCTAAAGTTTGTGTTATTTGGAGACCGCTTGGGGCATATATTATATGCCCCGAGAACTCGCTTTACAGATATCGCTAATCTAAAACATCTCTGGAAGTGCTCCATATGACACCAAAGTGCTATGGGTGAGTAAAACAACTTGTTTTATTACCGGAATAAGGCTCAGATTGTAAAAAACGTTAATTCTCCTTTAAGTATCTGAAAACCAGAGGAACTGGTTTGATTCTGACGTAAGCACGTACTGCCATTGTGTCCTTGGGCAAGACATTTCATTCATTCAGACTTGATCCTAGCCAAATGTATTGTTGTAAAGTAACGGTAAGTGTAAGTGTTTTTTTATGATTTGAAGTTAAATAAATTGAAACTATAACACAACTGTCAGATATATCACTCGAGTAAAAAGAGTGTCTGGAAACTCTTTTAAATTCCATTCAAAGTTACTCAATTAGATGTTGGGTACAAAAAGAAATCTGGTGAACATACAGTAGATCTAGGCAATGAAGGGAAATTTCCATAAGAAGAAATCATAACATAATATTATTCTAAAATATGCAGAGAAGAAACTTGGCCTTGGTAGAAGCACAACAAGTGTCCTTTGTGCACGCTGTTCATTCGACTGTCTTGTGGACTTTAAAGAGCTAGCTGGAGCGTTAGCCGCGTACTAGCTCAGCCTCCGACCATGCTGCAGACTGTGTGGTGGTCTATTGTTCAGGCCAGTCGTGAGCACACAAACGCTCCCTGTGCTTGGGCGGGGGGACACTGGGGGTAAAGATGGAGATCGCGGAGGCTGTCTCCACAACACAAAGACATTGATACTGTAAGCTCCACTGTCTGACTCACTGACCGCTCTGTGCTGACATTTATTATAGACACCAATTTATACTGGCACACTGGGATTACTCTGCAAAAAAGAAATGTCCACTTTACTTCAACTTAAAGCCACAGTGGTTTTGTTTATTGCACTGAAGAACATGTGTCCATACTCTGAGCAGGCTTGCATCTCCACACACCTGACTCTTATTTGACCTGGAGGAGGGCTTCATTCTTCTTGTTTCTATGAAAATGCTGTTCCTTTGGATATAATATTCTACAGCATGACAGAAAATGTATCTGCCTCCAAGAAAATGGTCTGACATACTGTATGGTTTTAACTTTCTATTTTCCATGGAATCATACAATCACACACACTGCATCTTTAAATTCATTATTGTAAACAGATTTGGACCAATTATAATGGATTTACTTTTTCTCACTGAATATTAAAAATGCATCATTCTTACTGTGGGCAGGTTTGCTTCTGCTTGGATCTGTATAGAAGTTTAATGCCAGATTGTGGAACATCAGGGTTAGGCAAAGCAATAACCTTCTCTGAGTACTGCCTTATATATCCTCCTGAGACCCGCCCCATTCATTTGCGTCCTTTATAGTGGGCATTGAGTTTTAACCAGTCTGTCAAAATAAATAATACATAAAAATAACAATAAATAAAATAAAAAAAAAACTAAATAAATAAATAAATAAATAAATAGAAAATAAATAATATATAAAAATAACAATAAATAAAAACTAAAATAAATACATACAAAATAAATAAATAAATGGAAAATAAATACAGTAATACAGTACATAAAAATAAATGTTTAAAACCCCCAAAAATAAATAAAAATAAATGAATACAAAATAAATAATACATAAAAATAAATAAAAAAAATAAAATACTAAAATAAAATACACAAATAAGAAATTAAAAGGGAGACTAAAAACTATTTGGCATGACTGTAGATGCTTGTCAGAGATGTTGGTCATCAAAAAAAGTTTTTGTGAGGTTGTTAACTTCACATGGATTTAACACCAAAATGTCCCTGACGTCCATTACGCAGGACATGTTACGGATATTATTATTATGAATACAAATAAAATTAACAAAATGTCAATGCTACAGTGATCATTTACCTCCAAATAGAAAATAAAAATAATAATAATAATAATAATTCAGATACACTTTTTTTCTTCAGGTCCCAGGGGGATATAGTAGGTCCTGTTTTATTTAAATTACTCAAATAACTTCAAATAGACAGAGGCCTGAATAGTTTTCTGCATGTTCTTACTCCAATGAATGATGAAAGCAGCAAATTCAGAACGGTCAAATGGTTTCATGCAGTCAGTCATTTTGATGTTTAGTTGATTTTTTGATTTGTTCATATTTTGTTTTTCAGGGTAAAGCTGAGGAGTAACTCTTGTTAAACTGTTTTTATATTTTATTCCAGGTCACTCCCACAAAGTCAAAAAAAGAGGCACCAGCTCCAGATGCCACAAAAGAACAGGTACAACGAGTACTCCCTTTATAACCTAAAGACACTGGTTGGACCTTATGGTTTGGGATTAACTATTGACTCGTTGGATAATTTACAAAGATGATTTTACTTAGCATTTTTTTTTATCTGGCTGAATGATTTTATGATTTTAGTTTTAAGCATGAGCATTTTGATTATAAATAGGCTGGTTAGTGTCTTAGTAGGATCTTACCACCACAGAATAAAGACAGTGCTTTGAGAAAGGGAAAGGGATGACTATTATTATTGTAGTTTGTGAAGTACCCAGTTCTGGCCTAATGGTCAGATCTATCTTAGTTTAACGCTGGGAAAACAATAACATCTCCATGGAGACAAGCCAGAAAGGTTACATAGAACATTTTAACCTCCTGAGACCCGGCCCATTCATTTGTGTCCTTTATAGTGGACATAGCGTTAACCAGTCTATCTTTTAATTGTTTTGAGACTCTAGTTTGTGGCTGCACTATGATAAAAAAAAAAAAAAAAAATCTAAAAATCTAAAAATAAATAAATAAATAATACATAAAAATAAATAAATATGTAAATAAATACTCAAATAAAAATAAATAAATAAATAAATAAATAATACAGAATAAATAAATAAATAAGAAATTAAAAGGAAGGCGACTGTAGAAGCTTGTCAGAGATGTTGGTCATCAAAAAAAAAAAGTTTTTGTTAAGTTGTTAACTTCACATGGATTTAAAGGTCCCATGGCATGAAATTTTCACTTTCTGAGGTTTTTGAACGTTAATGTGAGCTCCCCTACCCTGTTTAGGGCCCCCCCCCATGGCTAAAAGTTGGGAAATGTCTAAACTGAGCATTTGCGGTCCTTTTCTGCATTAGAAAAAAAACACAGCTCAAATGGGCGATTCTGAACAAGGCAACTATGTGACGTCACATCGAAAAATGCAGCTCCACCCCCCGTCTGTGTCTCTACTCAGCGTCTCTGTAAATCACGCCCATAGAGTTTGGACTGCGAAGGAGCTACGCAATGCGAAATGCGTTTTTTTTTGCCTGGAGGCACGTGCGAGTGTTTCTAGGCTTGGAAGTCCTTTTTCTGAGCCTGTGGACCTCTGAAACAGCAGTGGTTTAATTTTATTTTCTGTGGAAATGTGTTTATTTTTCAATGGAACGCTTCTCATCTCTTCCTCCGTACAAAAACGCAGAAGTGGGGCCAGCGCACAGCTGAAGAGGAAAGAGCGGAGAGTTTGGCCACGCCCCCACCCGCTACTCTGGCCTATCTTTGTCCTCCTCATTTGCATTCAAGCAACAACGCCCATAATAGAGTGTTCCAGAGAGATATTTATGACTCTTTCTCATCTTATCTCTGTTTCTCATGCACTGAGTCTTGATTTTGAAGAAGGATTCATTTACAGTATTAGGAAACCATTAAGGAGCCATATAAAAGCATCAAGAAGTACCATGTCATGGGACCTTTAACACCAAAATGTCCCCGACGTCCATTACAGAGGACATGTTACAACATTATGAATAAAAATAAAATGAACAAAATGGAAATGCTAAGGTGTTCATTTACCTCCAAATAGAAAATTAAAATAATAATAATAATAATTTAGGTACACTTTTTTTCTTCAGGTTATTGGTCATCTTAAATGATAAAAGGAGAAGTTCAATTTGTCAACTTGACAAAGTTTGTTTGGTTGAAAACGTTTCGCCGCTCATCCGAGAGGCTTCGTCAGCTCTGGTTCTAATGCTGGTTAGACCCTGTTTAAATCTAGCTGCCGGGAGGAGCTACCTACCCTGAAAAAAACTCTGAAACTATCCCCCACTCATCTGTCTCTTTTGTTCTACGCATTCCTCTGGCGTCTAGTATTAGCACATCTATTAGTCCTAGGAGGCGCTCACTAAACTTAAATGCATTGCCTGGTCTAAAATGGGAAAGTGACTGATTGTTGATGAATGCATCAAGTGGAGTTAATATGATGAACTTAGATTCAGGTGCTGGACTACGCCTCAACCTCCTCATCTGCTAACAATACCTCATCTTGACCACACCTTCAATTACCCAGAAGCCATATTTAAACAGCCTATCCCGACAACACCGTCCATGTCAGCTCTCTCGTCCCACTCCCTCCCACCCCGTGTCTCTCATCCATCCTTCAGCCTAAAGACATCATCTTTAAGGAGGGGGGGGTTCCGAATTAGCTGGGTGACCACTTTGGATTGGAGAGTCTCCCCCCAGCCATCACATCTACCCACTGTCAATAAATATCTTTATCGTGTTTTATTGTCGTGGTGTGGTCCTTGCTAGTGAAATGGTTTATGGGTTGACTGGTTGGTCCTGGGGTCTCTCAGTCATGTGTATTAACAAAAGTATTTCCCCCATGCAAACAGTAGCATTGACCAGTGAAGACGGCTGTTTAATACTTTAGGCATACTTATTTATTTGCTGATCCATAACCTACTCTTTACTGCTTTCTCTTTTGTTGCATCAGCCTCAGCCCTCAGAGACCCAGCCTGCTCCAGCCACTACCACCACTGTGAGCTCTGCCTACACAAACACATGCTTAGAGCTTTATGCTTCTATATTTAACCTGCTATTACTGTACAATGTGTGTGTGTGCGTGCGTGCGTGCGTGTGTGTGTGTGTGTGTGCAGTGATCTCCTCTAATACTGGCACAAATGGCAAATATGAGACAAAAGGGTAGATTCATGAAGCAGGTGAGGTAGGGGGGTGCCTTGCTCATTTACAAAACATGAACCGGTAACCCTACTGTTCTAGGTGGGGTAGGCTGTTTGACTGTAACCCCAGTGTAAAACTTTTGTTTAAAAATAATTACAAAAAGTATTTTAATTGCCTATACAGACCCAAATAATTTCAAATAATCGCATATAGACTTGGCTGAGACCTGGTTTAGTCTTAGTTTTAGTCCTAGTTCAGACCTGGTTTAGTTCTTATTTAGAACTGGTTTAGTCCTCGTTTAGACCTTGTTCTGTCTTTGGATAGAATTGGTTTAGTCCTGATTTAATCTGTGTGAAGAATCCCTCAGTCGTCCAGGTAGAATCGATGGCAATAGGAGAAATTCAGTTTGTCAACTGGACAAAGTTTATTTGTTATCCAAGCTACTTCCCCCTGGGGAACTGAAGAAGTATCTTGGATGAGCTGCAAAACGTATTCGACCAAATAAACTTTGTTCAATTGACAAACTGAATTTTTCCTTTTGCCTCCTGATTTAATCCTGGTTTAGTCCTGGTTTAGACCTTGTTCAGTCCTAGATTAGACCTGGTTTAGTCCTGGTATAGGGGTCATTCCAGAATTGGAGGACATTTTGGCTTTAAAATTCTTGAAAAATAAACCTTCACTTTTCTGATTTTCTGCTACATATTCATCAATAATAGGTAATAAACTATCAAATGCTTGATTAGCTCAGCTTACGGTTAATGGTAAAATTTTTATTATATGATTTATATGGTTTATTTATTTATTTACTCTAATCACAGTAACAGGGTTGCAGGTAACAGGGTTGCAAAATCGCGCTAATGTTAGCTTTATCTCAGGAATAGAAGCTAGCTGTTTAGCTAGCTGTTATTACTAATCAAGAGGAAAAACTTATTTATGCAAATACGTAAAGGGAAAAAAATGGTCTTATTCTGATCATTTGCATAACAGGGTTGCATGAGGTAGAGTGAGACATTCAATCAAGGCTAACTGTTTTATAAAAATATGAAACATAGAAGAGAAGATAAACCTTTGCTCTGCTGCCCATTCTTTTGGAAAACTGTTTGATGATGTCAAGTCCAGGGGATCATGTGGTTCTGCTTTCTTCTTCTTCTACCAGACTAAAAATGTTCTGGTAACAGGGTTGCGTGCATGTTGTGGGACACATGTTCCATGAATAATAATTATTATTTGAAATATTATGTCTATTAAAACAAATGTTCCCACAGTTACAAGAGATGGCAATGAAACAAATTATAGAAAAAACAAGAAATTTCAATTCAATTTTAACTGTTTTATTTGAGATTCAATTTGGCCATTAGAGGGGTGGGACAAGAGGAAAATGGCATTTTGGGGGGTACCCCAGACTTATTTGGTATTTTAAAAACTATTTTCAAGCATTCTTTTCTCTTAGTTTTTTTTTAGATTTGGTCTCAGGACAAGTAAATTCACTCAGAAACTGTATGTTTTAGTATTTTGTATGTGGATTATTTAATATTTGATGGGACGTAAAATGTCCTCCAATTCTGGAATGACCCATAGACCTTGTTCAGTCCTAGATTAGACCTGGTTTATTCCTGGTTTAGTCTTAGTTTAGAGCTGGTTTAGTTCTAGTTTAGTCCTACTTTAGTCCATGATCTACTGGTGGAGAACTGAAGTATTTTGTTGCATCTTTAGGTCAAATTTTATTTTAACACCAAGGATTGTATCACCCATGCTAATATTAGTGGGAGAAACTGTACTTACATGTTACTTTATTTCCCAAATAATCTTATTCCCTTGTTTGCTGAGCAGGTTGCGCAGGTATCGGACCCGCCAGCGCCCCCTAAAGGAATGCCCATGCCCCCCCCTCCTCCTCCAGAACCTCCCAGAGCAGAACCAGCCGCTAAAGCTGTAAAGCCCAAAGAGGAGCCCAAAGCAAAGGACAGTCCCCAGGCCTCATCAGCCAGAGACACTCTCACACGACTCTTCAGGTCCAAGGTAATCCAAAAATATATCACGTTTATGGAACAATAGCCTATTTAAAGGATTTGTGCCTGATTTTTAAATGAAAAACAGAACTACAGTAATCCCTCGTTTATCGCGGGGGTTAGGTTCCAGAAATAACCCGCAATAAGAGAAATCCACGAAGTAGGACAACTTTATATTTTACAATTATTCTACATGTTTTAAGGCTGTAAACGCCTCACCACACACATTAAACGCTTTTCTCAGAGTGGAATTAACCTTTTCTCACATTTATCTCTCGTTTAAACACTCAAACTTTCATAGATTTTCAACTAAATGTATTAATAGTGACGCGTGGGGGGAGACACGGCCCCGGAAGCCCCGCCGAACAAGCGAGGAGCACTGCCACGTCCCAGGATGCGACGCGCACCAACCCCTTGGAGAAGTGCGCGACACGTGCACCCCTCATCGTGGAAAAATCCGTGACAGAGCAGCGTGACCGGCGCGAGGCCACGCGTACACCGGGGCTGCGAGCACGAGATAGAACCGCGGCGCCCAGAGCGCGTGCTCTCAGCCCAAGCCACAAACCCAACACGCACAAAAGAACACAAGAGCTACACGAAACCAGCAAAGAGCAGCACGGAGTGATTTAATCCTGTTTTAGACCTGGTTTAGTCCAGGACCAGTCCAGGTTTAGACCTGGTTTAGACCTGGTCTAGACCTGGTTTAGTTCTGGTCTAGACCTGGTTTAGTCCACGTTTAGTCCTGGTCTAGTCTCTTAGCCAATCAGGACGCAGAACACAATGTTACACTATAAAAAAAAGTTACACTATTAAAAAAAATCGAAAAAATAAAATAAAAATCTGCGAAACAGCGAGGCCGCGAACAGTGAACCGCGATAGAGCGAGGGATTACTGTAGTTCATTTTAAACAGGGAGCAGTGATCCAGAGTTTTCCCTCACTTACCTTATTCACCACAATGACTTTAAAAGTGTTTTACACAACTTTCAGAGGCCAGAGCAGAGTTTTGCCAACAACAACTAGCATGCTAAGTGCACACATCCTGCTTATCGGACAATCAAATGTGTTATGATTACATGTAGACAGTACACAGCAGACGGGCAAGACAAATTCTGCTGAAATACCTACAAAAAACTGAGTAGAGGCGCTTTAAAGTTTTTAAATGAATTGTGGCAGATACAGCAAATAATGTAAATTCATAATTTACTCAGCGGCTACATGCACACCAAAATGTGTGGAGGAATCATTTATTGAAATGTCGGTTAAACAGTTCCATCTGATGTGAGTAATCTGATTTCTTAGAAATGTCATAGAAAATGATGCACAAATCACAAACTAATGGCAAAGGCAAAAATTAAAGGAAACATGTTAAAGATTGAATGTTATATTAAAATTCATTGTACTTATGTGTTCCAAATACAGCAGTTACTCTAAAATGACTTAAGCTAACAACAACAAGCCTACCAACTACTCACTATTTTTACTTCCTAGTTTGCAAACGATAAAAACGCTTTATAACTAGATGCAGTCAGTGCATAATGGTCTTATGTTTATGTAATGGACAAAAACTAATTCAATATTGTACTGACAGTAGCTAAAAATTCAGTTTTTTTTCCCAAATAATAACCCAAACTAACCCTTCCTTTAACAGTCAAAGGACATACTACCACAAATTGCAGTAGAAGACGCCCAGACAGTGAATGTCCAGGTAAAAATGAAAAATACATTAGAATGTTGAGTAGATTCTAACAATGTATTTAATATCACTCCTAACAAATGCAACTCAGCCTGAGACACCATTGGAGCCTCCACAGCCTGTTTCTGAAGACAAGGTATGATTTAGAAATGAACATGTTATTACAACTTTAACTGTTTAATCACATAAGTTATTTAAATGTTGTATTGATGTGTTCAGACTGACAGTACAGTAAACACACAGAACACAGCAGACGCACAGACAGTGCTAGAGGAACAGGTAACATTCAAGACAATTGATTCTCTGATAGAATGCATGGACCTTCTCTTTGGATATCTTTATATCTCTGAACTATATCTTTAAATCTTGGGTCACATTTTTCTTCATTTCTTTAAACTGGTCAAATGGACTGAAGTTTGTTTTTCAAAGCAGCCAGAGGAGGGAGACATATTTAAATTAAAAGTAACCTGATTTATGCCAGATTGATACTATAGCACATCAGTCCAGGGTGACTTTTTCTGAAAGCAAATGGATTTGAATCTGTCTGGTCAAAGCATCACAACAGTGGAACAAACTGAAAAATCACATTTCTGTGAAATCCAGATGAGAAAAGCACAAAGCGATTCCCTCTGCATCTTTATTCATAGCAAATGTGTGTTGGTGCTAAGGCAGTGGACTGTTTGTTTTGGTTAGTTTGGGCGCTTCACCAAAGGGCCACAGTAGATTCTGTGATAGGTCTGCTCTGAGACTGCTCTAAACCACTGGTGACTTCGGCCTAATCACACCAACAGGACACAGGCCGGATGGATTACGGTGAGTTTGTAAACTCACAAATTCATCCTGCTGTGCTAGGTTATCAAGATTAGATTTGATGTTAGACCCAGAGAGTCTATTTTCCTTCAAATAAATCATACTTATTTGAGTAGTTATTGAAATCTCAGCACCCTCAAATATCTGCTGTAGACAACACTCTACTCTACTCTAATTTCTCCATGATGTTGAATTCTTCTTATTCTCAGACATGATAAACCTCATGATATTTCTCCTAACACAGAGCATCGTGCACCTGTGTTTTATAGAAGCCTGATGCATCTAAAGTCTCGACTCTGGAGGCTGCTGCTAAACCTATCCCTGCTCCAGCCGCTCATGATGAGAAGAAACCTGAGCCCAAGAAGTCTGTGCTCTCATTCTTCAAACCCAAAGTAAGAGCACTAACATACTGTATCTGGAGGTTAGAAGTGAAAGTCCTACTGCAGAACATTTCAATAAACTATAGATTAACAGAGTTTAGTGACACATCTTGCATGTCCCCAATTAGCTAATTCACCTGTCAATCACACACATCGGAACTGTGCCATAAAACTGGGGCCCGGACCAGTGATCTTTGTACAGTACAGTACAAATTGTGTATTTGTGATTGTGCTAAAACGTACCTGTAAACGTCAATTATCACACAAAAAGTAAATGGATTATATACTCAACAAAAATATAAGCGCAACACTTTTGTTTTTGCTCCCATTTTTCCTGAGATGGACCCAAAGATCCAAAATTCACTCCAGATACACAACACTACCATTTCTCTCAAACATTGTTCACAAATCTGTCCAAATGTGTGACAGCGAGCACCTCTGCCCCGCCGAGACAATCCACCCCACCTCACAGGTGCGCCACATCAAGATGCCGATCCGACATCATGACCAGTGCACAGGTGTGCCTTAGACTGCCCACAATAAAAGGCCACCCCGAAATGTGAATTTTTTTTGCTTTATTGGGGGTCTGGGGACTCAGAATCAGTCAGTATCTGGTGTGACCACCATTTGCCTCATGCAGTGCAACACATCTTCTTCGCATAGAGTTTATCAGATTGTCAATTGTGGCCTGTGGAATGTTGGTCCACTCCTCTTCAAAGGCTGTTATGGACGAAGAACACAGGTGCATTTTATTGATGGCATTTTGAATGCACAGAGATACCGTGATGAGATCCTGAGGCCCATTGTTGTGCCATACATCCATGAACATCACCTCATGTTTCAGCAAGATAATGCACGGCCCCATGTTGCAAGGATCTGTACAGAATTCTTGGAAGCTGAAAATGTCCCAGTTCTTGCATGGCCAGCATACTCACCGGACATGTCACCCATTGAGCATGTTTGGGATGTGCTTGACCGGCGTATACGACAGCGTGTACGAGCTCCCACTAATATCCAGCAACTTCGCACAGCCATTGAAGAGGAGTGGACCAACATTCCACAGGCCACAACTGACAATCTGATAAACTCTATGCGAAGAAGATGTGTTGCACTGCATGAGGCAAATGGTGGTCACAAATGGGGTGCACCTGTGCACTGGTCATGATGTCGGATCGGCATCTTGATGTGGCGCACCTGTGAGGTGGGGTGGATTGTCTCGGCGGGGCAGAGGTGCTCGCTGTCACACATTTGGACAGATTTGTGAACAATGTTTGAGAGAAATGGTAGTGTTGTGTATCTGGAGTGAATTTTGGATCTTTGGGTCCATCTCAGGAAAAATGGGAGCAAAAACAAAAGTGTTGCGTTTATATTTTTGTTGAGTATAAATGAATGAGCTTTTCACTGTAGCTCTAAAGAAAATATCCACAGGAGAACAAAAAAGGGATTAAATTTACTCCAAAGACCATCTGAAGGAGCTTGCATACATCATGAGTAACACATGTGCCACAGTTGAATTTGTATAAAATGTTGCCTTATTTATAGACAGTATAGTTGGTAACATGGACATGATGGTTTATATATTTTTGCAATAATTGATTTGCTCAAGATACACATAAGTTGGAATGTTCCGCAGTGTAGTTTAAAATCTGAAAATCTAAATGAAATAACCACTATATAATGAGTGAATTTAACGTCCTGCTTTGACCTTTGAGGCTCTGTTAGACCATGTGACCTCCACAGTCCAGGCGGCCTCCAGTGGACTGCAGCTGTTCAGGAAAACCACAGCAGCGGTAAAAGCACTAACCCAGAAGTGCTGTGCTCATAACCCCAGGGTCTATGTCTATGTGTCTTTACAATCTTTGCGCTCTGTGCTGCTCTGTGTTTTGTGAACACAACTGGAGGATTTTGAAATGGTTACGATAAATATGGTATTCTTGTTTTGTTTAACTGAGATGAGAATGTGTTTTGGTGGATGGCCAGCCACCTGTTTTGCTCTATGAAGATGTTATTGCTTTGCCTGGAATGTTTCATCACATAGAATTAAACTTAACCATCAGGCATTCATTTAATTAGAATTAAACTTTATTGATCCACAAGGGAAATTGTTTGGGTACAGTTGCTCACTCATCAAATATAATGTATAACAGAGGGTAACAAAACATAGATGGAATAGCAAAAAAAAAGATAGCAAGTGTATATGTACAAATCAGAATAAAATAGAAAAATAAGTAATCAATCACAGCTATATACAGCTGTAGGGAGTATTATCTGGAGTCTGTTGGAGAATGAGCTTCTCTGTCCCTCTATGGTCTGGTACAGTGGGTGAGCAGGAGTGTCCATGATGGAGAGTAGTTTGTCCAGTGTCCTCCTGTCCCTCACTGTGACAAATGACTCCAGCTCACAGCTGATCACATGACCAGCTTTGCGGATCAGTTTGTCAATCCGTCCAATGTCCCATTTACTGGTGTGTTTATTTGTTCTCCCCGTGTCTGGGTGGGTTTCCTCCGGGTACTCCGGTTTCCCCCACCAACCTAAACATGCGCCATAGGTAAAATCCTCCAGCTTAGGGCCTGACCAAAGCCTAAATAACAAAACAAAATCATGGGGATGGTCCCCGGGTCAAATATAGAAACAACTTCTCCTGTGCGAGATCAATAAGGGTCAATCTTCTAATCCTTGACCACTGTAAGGCGCTTTGTGTTACAATTTTGTATGAAAAGCGCCTTATAAATATTTGATTGATTGATTGATTGATTGCAAAAATACTTTGAAAAGCATGTGTTCTTATATACAGTGAAACATTCCAGATGAAGCAAAAGACATAACCTGAAGTTACTGTACATGTGCACCTTTAATTAGCTGTGGTGTGATTGGTTATGTTGGAATAATAGACTTATCACTGTTATAAATTATCACATTCTTTTGTAGAATATGCCAACTGGTATCAACAATTTAGAACTATGGCACAGCAAAAGTCCCATCATTTATGCTGCTATTTTTATCCAATAGCACCTCAAAGATTTTTGTGAGCTTTAAACCGTGTTGCCAGCATATATAAGTTTGAGTAATCCTGCTTTATTAATCTGTCTACATTTCTAAAGCTCGAAATGCAAGGGTTTGTGTGTTAAACATGTGTGAATGAAACAAAACACAACTCCAGGTATGATTGTGATGAGGAAAACAACATTATAAAGACTATAGGTTTTTGTGATGTCTAACAGTGGTGGTTGTGTTCTGCCATATATTGCATGTTTGGCAGCTGTTGATCTTAAAGAAAATAAAAATATAATAATGCTACATGAATAATAACTAATAACCTAATAACAACAGTGAAAAGTGTGAGTGGATAGTTGTAAATTGTGTATTGAATGTTTTTCAAGCTTTGTCTTGTTGCAATCACTAAAAAGTCTCTCAGTCTTTATAGAAGTTTACAGTTCCTGGGTTGGTACAAAAAGTTACCCATTATACCGGGAGGTTGGCAGTTAGATCCCAGCTACTTTCACTGTATACTGCTTTGCTATACTTGATATGTTTTCTGAATACTTCATCATACAAATCACTCTTGTATGAAGCTTTTTGGGTAGTTTAAAGTACCTTTACATGGCCTTCTTTATTCACTCCTCACACTCTGTTGCCAAACCTGCCCTGGGACAAAATAACAATGAAATAGGTGCCAATCTGTGCCACAGGTCGTTCCAACCACCACCAATCACTTACTCAAACACCCTCCACATTCTTCCTGAGGCAAATTGAGTGTCTTGCTCAAGGGCATACAAGCAGAAGGCAAGTATTCAGAGATGGGCTCGAACTGCTGACTTTCTAGTTATAAGGTGACCTCCCAACTAGCTAAGACCACTTTTACTGGATTTGTTGTGATTTATGATTCATAAATGTGCTTTGAGTTTTTAAGATTTGAAAGCGCAAAATTTAATTTAATTCTGGACTAAAATCATTTTGGTTTGTACCTGAACAGGCAGCAGACCCCAAAGCCTCCTCCGCCCCAGCCGCAGGAGCAGAGGCAGGTCCAGCCAAAGAAGAAACTCCAAAAGCAGCAAAGTCTCCTGAGGCCCCTGCAGAGAGCAAACCAGCTGCTGCAGCGCCACCTGCTGGAGAAGAGGCCGCCACTGCACCCAAGAAGAAACAGGAGAAGAGGAACTCCATCACACTCTTCTTCAAAAACTTGGTACGACAATAAATAAATTTAAAAAAAGGATTAGACTGGTCAAGGTGATGCTAACTGGTTTATAAATCTAGTTCATATACAGTGGTACCTCACCTTATGAAAGACCCAACAAACGAAAATTTCAAGTTACGAAATGCCTTCACGTTAAATTTTGGTCTCTAGATACGAAAGAAAATTCAAGTTACGAAACACGAAATCTCAAAAATTCAAATAATGCGCACTCAGCCACACACATTATACACTTTTCTCAGACTGGATTTAAACTTTTCTCACATTTGTCTCTCGTTTAAACACTCAAACTTTCATAGATTTTCAACCAAATTATTAATAGTGAAGTGTGGGGGGAAGGGGGAGGGGGGAGAAAACTGCGTTCTCACATGTGTGATAGCGCAGCATGACCCGGCGCGGGGCTGCCAGCAGGTCTAGACCTGGACTAAACCAGGACTAAACCTGGACTAAACCAGGACTAAACCAGGACTAGACCAGGACTAGACCAGGTGGATTAAAGCGCCGCGCGTGGGTCTATTTCCTGGTTTCGTTTCGAGTCACGGCTGAGGCGAGCAGCAAGGACTCCCTTCGCGACAGCACGCAGTCTGAGCGCATGAGCGCATGAACGAGACCCACGAACGCATGCAAGAGCCGCGGTGGTCTAGACCTGCTCTAGACCTGGTCTAGACCAGCACGGGTCTCGTTCATGCGCTCAGACTGCGTGCGGTCCTCCTCGCTGCTCCCCTCAGCTGTGACTCGAAACAAAACCAGGAAATAGACCCGCACGCGGCGCTTTAATCCACCTGGTCTAGTCCTGGTCTAGTCCTGGTTTAGTCCAGGTTTAGTCCAGGTTTAGTCCTGGTTTAGTCCAGGTCTAGACCTGCTGGCAGCCCCGCGCCGGGTCATGCTGCGCTATCACACGTGTCAGAGCGCAGTTTTCTCCCCACCTCCCCCTTCCCCCCACACTTCACTATTAATAATTTTGTTGAAAATCTATGAAAGTTTGAGTGTTTAAACGAGAGACAAATGTGAGAAAAGTTTAAATCCAGTCTGAGAAACCGATCACAATGTTACACTATAAAAAAGTTACACTATAAAAAAAAAAAAAACTTGGATCGGGGCCTTGGAACGAATCAGGCTTTTTCCATTGAAATAGCTACTCAACTTACGAATTTTTCATGTTACGAAACCACTTCTGGAACGAATTAATTTCGTAAGGTGAGGTACCACTGTAAATAAAAAGTCAACAAAGGAGGAGGGTAAGGTAGAAATTCACAATTTGGCAGGGTCAGAATGCAGAGGAAAGTTTATAAACAAACGGTTAGAGTACACAATTTTTTGGACTAAGAGTGATACGACAAGGTTAATTACAACAATATTACAACAATATTAATTCTTTATTCTTCTTGTTATTCTTTAACAAGTATAATAAACTGATTAAGACAAGATATACACTACATATTCTTAAAGGCACATTTGGTAACTTTGGTCCACCATCATGTAGACCAGACCTGGCCATTGTCACATTCCACCCTTTGGTTGACTCTGACCGGCTCATTTAAGCTAATTTGGAATTACAAAATAAACATATTTTATAATTTTACCTCATGCATGGACTAAAGCTGCATTGATTTTATTTTAGAGGTCTTTTTTATGACATTTTTTAAGACAACCTTAAGACAACAATTTTTCATTGTTTAGTCATAACATAAATTCTAACCTATCTTACCAGCGCATCAAAACAATGCCATTTACTGCGTTTTATAAACAATTAATATTCAGCAGAATTGAATTAAGCATTTTGGCCTGGCCCTCCACA
Source organism: Paratrypauchen microcephalus (assembly GCA_036785185.1). Lineage (NCBI taxonomy): Eukaryota > Metazoa > Chordata > Actinopteri > Gobiiformes > Gobiidae > Paratrypauchen > Paratrypauchen microcephalus. The sequence goes on along the minus strand of JAVJIX010000103.1, from coordinate 381,927 downwards.
ATATTTTCTGTTTCTCATGTGGCCCTATGGAAAAAATAATTGCCCACCCCTGATGTAGACAGATTAGTTTAATGTGGAATGGTTTAAGGAAAGCAATAGCATCACCATGGAGATGAGGAGCTGGCAGACTCACCACTAGGAACATTACCTAGTACATTTTAGTAATGTTGTTAAAATTGCTTTTGTTTTTAGCTATTTTATTATCACTTTATTTATTGCTATGTTAGTAATGTTTTTATTAAAGGTCCCATGGCATGAAATTTTCACTTTCTGAGGTTTTTGAAGGTGAATGTGAGCTCCCCTACCCTGTTTAGCCCCCCCATGGCTAAAAGTTGCGAAATGTCTAAACTGAGCATTTGCGGTCCTTTTCTGCGTTAGAAAAAAACAGAGCTGAAACGGGCGATGCTGAACAAGGAAACTTATTGACGTCAAATCGAAAAATGCAGCTCCACCCCCGTCTGTGTCTACTCAGCGTCTCTGTAAATCACGCCCAGAGTTTGGACCGCGAATGCGCTAGGCAATGCGAAATGCGTTTTTTTATTTGCCTGGAGGCACGTCCGAGTGTTTCTAGGCTCGGAAGTCCTTTATCTGAGCCTCTGGACCTTTGAACAGCAGTGGTTTAATTTTATTTTCTGTGGAAATGTGTTTATTTTTCAATGGAATGCTTCTCATCTCTTCCTCCGCGCAAAAACGTGGAAATGGGTCAGAGCGCACAGGCACAGCTGAGAGCTGAGAGTTTGGCCACGCCCCCACCCTCTACTATAGGCCATCTCTTTTCTCCTCATTTGCATTCAAGCAACAACTCCCATAATGGACTGTTCAGAGAGAGAAAAATTACTCTTTCTCATCTTATCTCTGTTTCTCATGTTGATTTTGAAGAAGGATTCATTTACAGTATTAGGGAACCATTAAGGAGCCATATAAAAGCATCAAGAAGTACCATGTCATGGGACCTTTAAGTTTTATTGATTTTGTGTGCAGCACTTTGGAAACTGTCTCTGTTTATAAAATGTGCTATAGAAATAAAGTTGGATTGGATTGGATTGGATACATCTTTACATTTTTTCAGCTTTGCAACACTATGCAGGTGAGCAGCTCTGGAAACATTGGGTGCACTACATTTTGTAATCCAAATGCATCTCAACTGAGTTTTTGCACAGTTGTACTGCCCATACTGTATTTGTATTTTATGTTTTATTTTATTATTGATTTTATGTTGCACCATAAAGCAGAAGCAAGTTCTTAGTTTGTGACTTCTGCTCAGTGACAATGGCAATAAAATGTATTATTCTGATAGTACCAATAGATGGCACTAGTAGCCAAGGGAAAGCCGTATAGTTGTTTGTCAAGCTAAATCCTGTGTAAACACAAGTTACACATGTTTTGTTTTTGTTTACAGAGTCAGAAGCGCCCCTCCACAGACGCAGGAGTCCCGACAGAAGCTGAGAAAACCAAGTGAAAGCACTGTGTGTACAAAAGGATCACTATAATATAAGGAGTAAAGAGCCCCCTGTTTATTTGATCAAAATCATGACAGTCAGTGGTGAAAATGAGCAAATGGAAGTGCATGATGAAGGAAAATGAGCAGAGGTTAAACTGCCGACAGTGTTTATCTACAATAACTTAGAATGCTTTGCTATGGTACATGTCAGAACTATTCTATATGATTTTATTAGTAATATCTCAGAACGCGTCATTCAAGGGTAGAGGTGAGAGATACGTCGAAAAATTGACACTGTAATTGTTGTTTTGGCGATTTGCAAAATTCGTCAGTTCTTCAATATCGCCCAGCCCATTCAGTTCAGTTTTGTCCAGGTGCCTTCTTAAGTCTAAATCATTATCATTATTAATAGAGGTAAAGGTTAAAGCTATTTTATCTTTTTTTTTTTCATTAATTCTGATATTTGGGCAGTTAATGTCTTTACGTTTGTTTATTAGCAACTAGAACCAACATGGCGGGAGGTGGTAAAAACTGGGATCAGACCAACCTTGCAACTGTAGACTGCTTGATAACAGCGCGTCGTTTTACTAAAATCCTACGCTTTCTAAAGGGAAGTGATCAAGTCATAACCATAATGTACTATGATACGCAGATACAAATCACGTGCCAATCCTTATGGTGTATTTTCAGTAATCCATAGTCAGTGTCATTAACTCTATGCACTTTTGTTATCTCTTATAGTGTTAGTCATTGTTAATATTCTAAGTATGCTTGTTTTCATAACAGCTTAGTTTGATTTGCATGCATTTGTGTATAGTAACTTAACAATAAATCATATGTTCACCTTTGTCAGACTCATGAGTCTCACTGTGATCCTAAACATGACACTACAACATGCGTTCATAAAACAAAAGGAAATAAATCACAAGTGAACCTGGGCTACTGGAGCCTTAACCTGCAGATAGAGGACACATACATATTTGTCTCATTCTAAATATACAGTGGTCCCTCACCTTACGAAATTAATTCGTTCCAGAAGTGGTTTCGTAACGTGAATTTTTCGTAAGTTGAGTAGCTATTTCAATGGAAAAAGCCTGATTCGTTCCAAGGCCCCCGAAGTTTTTTTTAATAGTGTAACTTTTTTTATAGTGTAACATTGTGTTCTGCGTAGAGACTGTAGACCCAGGACTAAACGTGGACTATACCAGGTCTAGACCAAGGTCTAAACCTGGACTAAACCTGGACTAAACCAGGACTAGACCAGGTGGATTAAAGTGCCGCGCGCGGGTCTATTTCCTGGTTTCGTTTCGAGTCACGGCTGAGGCGAGCAGCGAGGGGGACCGCACGCAGTCTGAGCGCATGAACGAGACCCGTGCTCAAACCGTGCCTCCTCTAGACCTCTAGACCACCGCGGCTCTTGCATGCGTTCGTTCATGCGCTCAGACTGCGTGCGTTCCCCCTCGCTGCTCGCCTCAGCCGTGACTCGAAACAAAACCAGGAAATAGACCCACGCGCGGCGCTTTAATCCACCTGGTCTAGTCCTGGTCTAGTCCTGGTTTAGTCCAGGTTTAGTCCTGGTCCAGTCCTGGTCCAGTCCTGGTTTAGTCCAGGTCTAGACCTGCTGGCAGCCCCGCGCCGGGTCATGCTGCGCTATCACACGTGTCCGTGCGCAGTTTTCTCCCCCCTCCCCCTTCCCTTCACTATTAATAATTTTGTTGAAAATCTATGAAAGTTTGAGTGTTTAAACGAGAGACAAATGTGAGAAAAGTTTAAATTCAGTCTGAGAAAAGCGTATAATGTGTGAGTGCGCATTATTTGAATTTTTGAGATTTCGCGTTTTGTAACTTGAATTTTCTTTCGTATCTAGAGACCAAAATTTAACGTGAAGGCGTTTCGTAACTTGAAATTTTCGTTTGTTGGGGGGTAAGGTGAGGTACGTACCACTGTATATGTGAAAGCTCAGAACCTCCAGAATTCTCTAGCACTGATTCATGACTGGCTGCAGGTGCTGGGGTTTAAGTAGTGACCATTCAGATCAGAGAGAGGCATTTTTGGTTTAAACCAGCTGGATTGCAGCGCTGAAACTGGAAAACCAAATGGGACACTCATGTGAGGCTCATTCTGCTTTCTGATTTGATAAATGCCTTAAGAAATAAAACACAAAATTATAACATAACAATTTGTCCATTCATGTACAATGTTTTTGTACTTAAAAATAAATCAGCATTACAGTATGATGTGAACATGTCTCCCTTGTGTACAGAGACACAGATCAGGTCATATGGAGTCTTCTATGGTGCCTTTAAATGGATTAAATGCATCTTGTATGTTACATTTCTAGAGTTAATGTGTTAACAACAGTCTCGTCAGTGGATCCACACTGACTGTCTGATATCTTCTGTAATGGGAGAAAACAGGTGACACATGTTTTCTCACCAGGTGTGGTCTATGACTCACAGCAGCTGTTCAGCTCCATACTCGTGCTTTGTGTGTTAGAATAGTGAGAGTTTTACACCACAACCTGTGGCAAAGAGCAGATTTGTAGAGCAAGTATATTGTTTTACAGTTTACATATTCTGAGGTGTGTAAAGTAGCCATAAATAGTAAATACTAATAGTAAGTAGGCCTAAAGAGTATTGTTACTTCTGAACAGCATTTTACTCAAGTAGAGGCCCAATAATTTACAATTACAATTAAATTACAATTAAGAAAAACTAAATCATATGTGAAGGAGAGGTTCAAGAAACACAAATGTTCAAATCATTTCATATTGTCACATAAAGCTTTTTCACTTACAGTGGGAAGAAAAAAAAACTTTTACTCAATTAAATGTACTCTTACAATGTCAAATATTTTAATCAATAGGTCTAAAAGTATAATGTTGGTAAATTATTCAGAGAATGACTATACCCGCCCTGAGTGTGGGTGTGGTATTCTGATGCAGATTCTCTCACTTCAATGGAAAGGACAAGGCTCAAACCTACAACAGACAAAAGACTTAAAGAACACATATTGTGTTTGTTTCTGCTATGGAGTTCAAATCTACAACAGCCATGGATCACTGTGTTATATCGTGCACATTTTAAAGGTCCCATGGCATGAAATTTTCACTTTCTGAGGTTTTTGAACGTTAATGTGAGCTCCCCTACCCTGTTTAGCCCCCCCCCCGGTTAAAAGTTGTGAAATGTCTAAACTGAGCATTTGCGATCCTTTTCTGCGTTACAAAAAATCGGAGCTCACACGGCGATTTTGAACAAGGCACCTTATAGACGTCAGATCGAAAAAAGAAATGCAAATGCAGTTCCACCCCCGTCTGTCTGTACTCAGCGTCTCTGTAAATCACGCCCAGAGAGTTTGGACTGCGAATGCACTAGGCAATGCGAAATGCGTTTTTTTATTTGCCTGGAGGCACGTCCGAGTGTTTCTAGGCTCGGAAGTCCTTTATCTGAGCCTCTGGACCTTTGAACAGCAGTGGTTTGATTTTATTTTCTGTGGAAATGTGTTTATTTTTCAATGGAACACTTCAAATCTCTCCCCCCGTGCAAAAACACGGAAATGGATCAGCTGTGAGCTACAGCGGAGAGCGGAGCGTTTGGCCACGCCCCCACCCTCTAATATTGGCCAGCTCTTTTCTCCTCATTTGCATTCAAGCAACAACGCCCATTATGACCTGTTCTGAGGGAGAAAAAAAATACCCTTTCTCATCTTATCTCTGTTTCTCATGCACTGAGTGTTGATTTTGGAGAAGGATTCATTTACAGTATTAGGGAACCATTAAGGAGCCATATAAAAGCATCAAGAAGTACCATGTCATGGGATCTTTTAATCACAATATTCATCTAAAATGACTTCATAAAGTTTCCTAACATGCTGACTTTCATGTTAGGAAACTGCAGTGTCCATTGGGTAAGACGTAACTGTCATCATAACAAAGAGTTGGTAACTTGAGAGTAGCAGATTTTTTTTTCTCCATTTGTACCAAAATGACTTTGCTGTGTAATCCTGTATGCATCACCGATTAAGAAAATCAAACTGGAGAACGAAGTAAGTAAAGCGCAGTGGGCCTATACCGGTGCTCATGGGGGAAAGAGAAAATAAGTAATTAAAGATGCACAAATCACTCCAAATACAACTTGAAGAGGGGAAACAACTATAACATGTTTTAAACCTCTGAAAATTTTACATAACAGATCTGCTTTAAAAATGGACTTCTGATATCTGATCAAACTTCCTCATATTAAATCATACTCATGAGCAAACAAATCTTTAGAAAAAAGACAGATGTATGCATTTTCCCCTAATATTGATTAAATGTTTGTTTTCTTAACTTAATTTTTGATCTTTGATCTATATCCTATTTCCTCTGGTGGTCATCTGCAAGTCTGTAACAACAAATCTGACCCAAAGCAGACACAGCAACACTGATGAGTAAAGATGTTCTGTTACAAAGGGAAGAACAGCTGAAAAATTTGAATAAACATCACAGGCCATAGAAGAGAGGAAGAAAGAAAGAAAGAAAGAAAGAAAGAAAGGGAGAGAGATGAGGAGACAGAGACAGAAAGAGGGGAGAGAGAAAGAACGGATTTGAGGGGCACCGTACAGAGACAGAGAGAAAGAGAGGAGAGACAAGAAGGGAGAAGAGTGATAGAGGGGAGAGAGAGAGAGGAAGAGAGAGGAAGCGTGAAGAGATAAAAAGAGAGAGGGACAGAGACAGAAAAAGAGAAATTTCCGACAGAGATTGTATAGATAGAGAGAGATTGTGAATTATTGTCGTCTATCAGAGGGAGGGATGGAGAGGCGGTTTATGAAAGGAGACAGACTGTGAATGCAGCAGAACAATGCAGTCAGCTGCTCCTGATGGACACACAAAAACAGCCACCACCTCTCCCTCACTCTCTCTCCCTCTCTGTGCCCATTCACAAAGTTCCCATCCTCTGTCCGTCCAATGAACGCACCCATCAAAAACACATCGTAAATAAGTTATGGTTGTCCTAATGCCGTCCCATGCATTTGACTTTAGGCTGATCTCTTGGTGACTGACATCACTGGAACACCTTCAACAAATAGAGTAAAAGTGTTAGTTTGTTAACACCACATCTGCAAACGCACACAGGAAAGTGAACATGACAGGAAAAAGCCATTTGACTAAGACCAATAAATACAATACAGATATAACGTAATGCTAAGATGTGTTTCCACAATTTATAAAACAAATCCACATTTTATAGCTGGACTGAAATTCAACTGTCAGATCAGGGCCACTGTCATAGCAATGACCAACTCTAAACAAAATATTTGTGTGACTTTTGTCCATTCACATGCTCTTGAGAAGCTTTCCTTCATGTTATAGGTCCCATACCACTGACTGACTAATCATAGAGCAGCACTGTGGTTTGGGCAGAAGCCAGAGCCGAACAAAACATGGCGATGCCAACTGACATACTTACACTTTACAGAGTCAACAAAGCCTCTCGAAGAGCTCCACTGTAACCATTATCCATTCACTCAGTGATGGTCAGATACTATTGTAGCCACAGCTGCCCTGGAGCAGACTGACAGAGGCAAGGCTGCCACTCTGCACCATTGGCCACCACCAATCATTCATGCACACACCACTTTCACACCAGGCACAGTTCCTTGCCTAAGGACACAACAATAGAACTTGCTCCTGGCAGGAGTTAAACATCTGCTCTAACCAATGACATAATAATAATAATAATAATAATAATAATAATAATAATAATAATAATAATAATAATAATAATAATAATAATAATAATAATAATAAAATATACAAAATGTTACAAACAACAAGTAGCTGAAATCCATAAATAAGTTGCGTTCACATTGTAGAAATGTCCTAATTTCTGAAGTTGAACTTTATCATTATTATTATTATTATTATTATTATTATTATTATTATTATTATTATTATTATTATTATTATTATTATTATTTTGGTATAAGTTGCTCTATTAATGTTATGGCTTTTAACTGATAGCAATATTGTCTTGAATGTTAAAAATGGCACTTTGTGTAGCTGTAGAGCCAGTGATTAAGAAAACTGCAGAATGTATTTATGATTTTTGCCTTAATGTCCTTAATAGAATAGTATGTACACACTGAAAAAAATTGTCTGTTAAATTAACATAAAAAAATGTTGTACATCGGTTGCACCTATTAAATCATGACTACGAAGAGCAATTAAGTCACGTTGAAAGTGGAAAATAACATTCTGTTAAATGTGCATGATTTGTTTGTATGTATATGAATAAAAAAATCATTCAGTCAAACATGATTTTTTTTGGTTTACTGAACATAATTTTTACATGTGCCACCGATTGATAAGATATTACTTTTTTCTGTTTGATGAACATGACTTTTTCTGTTTGATGAACATGACTTTTTCTGTTTGATGAACATGACTTTTTTCTGTTTGATGAACATGACTTTTTTCTGTTTGATAAACATAACTTTTTAGGTGCAACCGATGTACAAGATTTTTTCATGCAACGTTTTTAAAAAATTATTGTCGAAAACATCATTTTCCTTAATAACATCATACAAATCAACCACAACTATTACTAGAGTTGAACATTCAAATGTTTATTTCACAATTTCCATACTGTACAACCCCAAATCTAAACACTGAAACTTTAAAAACTGATAATATAGTACAAAACAGCCATGGCAGTTCTTAGGAGTGCATTGGGTGCGAATCATGAAAGATTTATCAGTTGAAAATAATTAAATTATACAATAATACAATTCAATAATACAATTTCACCTACAGTCACTCCCTGGCTTTTATTATTTGCAAGTTACCAACAATAATCAACAACTAACCGATGTGTCAGTAAATTCCATGTTTTTTCTAGTAGCGGCCGTTCCACAATAACAGATGTGAATGTTTCAATTAAGTCTTAAGGAGAACAAACAAACAAACAAACAAGACAGGCATTTTCCTGACCCTATGGACAGGTGAAAAAAAGCCCCATAAAAAGCCCCATGAAAACTTAAGAAGGATTTACAAAAAAAAACAAACATTTCTGGGGCATCATATAAACCGTGTATATTTTCAATCCCAGGATTCCACGAAGACTTTTGCATAAGAGAAAGACAACACAATCCTCAGCTGTGGCACACAAACTCATTCTGACGCACAAAGGGCTATATGCATGACGTCGCACACATGCATGACGCACTCACCACAACACTCAGTCAAACACACACACACACTCATCACGACACAGACACACACATCACTCTTGCGCACACACAAACACTCACTCACTCACTCACTGACACACACACACACACGTCACTCTCACACACAAAAACCTGCAATCTCTCTCACACACAAACGTCACTCACACACACTGAAACACGCCACTCACACACACACACACACGTCACACTCACTAACGGAGCTTGTTTTGGAGTGCCCGGCATTTCTTGGACATGGTGGTGCCCTCCAGCTCCATGACCACCTTTTGCAAAAACTCAAATGTGTGCTTTAACTCTAAGGGATAGCCCATGTTGAGTGCGTACAACAGCCCAAACAGCAAACTGGTCGCCAGAGCCACATTGTCGAGCTCCACTAATACCTGCTGTCCCTCCAGGATGATCCTAATGTCAGGACGCTCTGCGATGTGGCGCTTTACTGACAGAATCCCCACTGTTATTCCTTCCACTACCTTTTCAATCTGACCATCATCGTCTTCCTACAGAGTAAGACAAAATGATAGTGAGAATGGGGAAATATGAGAAAAAATCTATTAATAACATGCAATGAGCCTTCAGTTTCTGTAACTGATTGGATCAGCTTCACATCCTGCAGTACACACCCTCTTAACGTTTAATTGGACATTGCAGAAATTTAAGGAACAGTCTACCCTTTTAAATGTTGGCATATTTGCAGTATTTCCAAGTAAAAAAAACAAAAAAAACAATGTGCATATCATTTTCTCAGTTTGTGCTTCATAAATACATTTTGTATTTTGTTTGGCACAATAGACTTCAACTGACATGTTAAATATGGCTATACTGTCGAAGTAGGCATTGCAAACACAGAAAAAAATCCTATGTATTCTCATGTTTTACCAGGACTTAGCTACAGATGAGCAATTTCTTTGAAAAAGGTGGACTGTCCCTTTAAATAATGTGCCCATGTTCAGCTGTATTCAGATGACAAAGCAGTGATAAATTACATACATACATGTATTAAGTTATCAGATCTGTTAAAATATGAGGGTATTGCATTGTGAGGGGTATTGCATTTTGTGCCAAATGTACACAATCAAAATACATGATCAAGAGCATGCTCACATCTACAAACTTACCACTAGTTCTCGAATGAGATTGCTTGGGTCCTCCTGGAGGTAGAAGCACAACCCTTTTAGCAGGCATTCCCGGCCAACATCAACTTCATCAGCATCAGTGTCACCACCCTGAGTAAAGAAGAATGAGGGGATAGCCACTTCTGATTAGAAAAAAAAAAGTTTACTACATAGCCTACTATAATCTGTACAATGCATCAATTCAATTATATCACAAAAACCTGGCATTTAAACAGGGGTGCTTAGACTTTTTATTGGCACTATCCATCACTGCAATTTTCATCCCTCAATAGTTACACTAATCTTACCTGAATAATTGGTGACATGACTGTCTTTAGATTTGTGCCGGTCTTGCCAGCTGTTCTTGTGAAAAGCTTCACAAGCTTGTCAGACAGGATGTCCAACTGTGACAAAAACCTGGACTGCAAGGGTGTTGTTGTGATCCTCTTGAACTCAGCATTGATCTGGAAAAGACAGTGAAGCAAATAGCCAGAAAGGAATTATTTCCTCCTTACATCTTGATTTCATCCAATTAATGCAACACGTGGTCAAAAAGTGATTCCCAAACTGTGGGCCAGGACCCAATGATGGACATTCCAAGTGGGCCCTGAAATCATTTAAAAAAAAAAAAAAACTAAATAATATTTGTGTATCAAGTATCTAGTGGGCCCCACATCGGATAATATTGGGAACCCTGCTTTAGAGCATCCCATTCAAGAATTTTGGCATATCTACTTGGTGGCATGTCAAAATCAATTGCTGCATATGTTCCACACCCACTTGTCCTGTACCGACAGTGGACCTTGAAGGAAAGTCTATACAGAAGCATCATTTCAAACTTAAAAGGTGCACAGTGTAATATTTTTAGTTGTTTGTTTCCAGAATTCTTGCAGCCAATTCACAAATGTTATCTTTTCCATGAATACTTACCACCAAAGTATTTATTATGACTGGGAAAATTACACTTTTCATAGATGAGAAGTGGAATCTTCTCAATGTGCACCATTTGGAATTTCCATTTTTAGCCACAAAACTACTGCACTTTGGTCATTCTAGTAATAAATATTGGTTTATTACCTAGTAAATATTCATGAAAAGATCAAATTTGGTCACAGGTGACATAGTTACACCTACCCTGTCCTACACAGTGCACCTTTGAAGGTTTTTCTATCATCTCCCAACCAATTTTTCACAGTGATACAGAAATGTCATGCAAACAAACAACAAACAGAAATAGTACAAACAACAACCCATTTTCATGAACATTTGCTACAGCCAACTTAATTTCAGTATCAAGTCATTTTTCAGTTTTGTTGCCTTACCTCGTGTACATCAAAGAGGGCTGGCCATCTTTGCAGTACCTCATGGACCATGGGTTCCCTCCCAACGATCTCTTGTCTTCTGTAAGCGAAAGTCTTGTCCATTTTCATCCTCATCTCTCGTACATCTTTCCTCTGTACATCTGATGCTAGCTCCACTCTGAGCTTCTCAAGAGATTGGTCATCTTCTCCTGTGGGGTAAGCGGGGCAGTAAGTACAAACGCCACAATTTTGGATGTCATTGAGTGCAATGTTCAAAATGTGCACAAAACTGTTATAATTTTTAAAATGTTTCGGTAACACTTTATAATAACGGTCGCTTATAAAGCATTAGTAACACTTAGTAAATAATGAACTAATTATTACTAATTATTTTACAAAACATTTACAAATATGTTAAAAAATATTTGTTAATGAGTAACAAATACTACACTAATAGCATTAGTAACACTTAGTAAATAATGAACTAATTATTTTACAAAACATTTACAAATATTTGTTAATGAGTAAGAAATAATCAATTTAATCTCGCCAGAAAGACCCATTGAAAGGAGATATTATGACACGCATGGTCCCTCCCACTCAACCAATCCTAAAAATACAAATAATTATCTATAATTATTTGTATTTTTACAAATAATTAGCTTTGAATCTATACAACTGTAAACAACTCACGCATACAACTGTAAACGAAAAACGGCGTATTTCGACGTAAGGCGGCCTATTTCGACGGGGGGGCGTAACCCGATAGACATCGCCGTCAAAATAGGTCAGTGGTGGGCTCATTCTGACGAGGCGGCCCATATCGACAGTACAGCGGCTCTGATCGGCTAATAATGATACAACATCGCCATCTACAGGTTGAGAGATGTGAATTACACCTCAAAAGTTGCTCCAGGCCGTAACCTAGCAACCCCCGCTGAAAAAAGCAATTGACGTCTATAGACGTCACGGCACTCAACGGTTGGATTCGAGGGGACGTCAATAGACGTCTCCGGCACTGAATGAGTTAATACAGCATTACCAATTACGCATGACTGTTTTTAAAGTAAAAAAAGCACATCTGAAGGGGTTTGGCTAAGACATTGCTTGAAAAAGTCTTTCATATTAGATCATGCCACATAAAGAGAAGCTGGTAATTTGATGCACTTATAGCATTTAACAGTTATACAAGGTTCAATTAAAATTTAAATGCCTTGTCCATATAAGCATTGTTAACTTGTGACCAACTAGTAGGTAAACAAAATGTACCTTGGCCTGTATGAAGCAGGATTTTACAAGATATGTGCAAATGCAAAATATGTATGTTTTTCCAAAGTTCAATCTCATTATAGCCTACTACATTATAATACATACTAAAAAAGTCTTTATTTATTCACCTGCTCAACTGTACCAGGCTACAAAACACCCCTAGGATTAAAATCCTTCAGACGTACTTCAGCCATATAGTTTTTATTTTTTATTCCGCTGTTAATAAAGGCAACCTTCCTCAGTAGACAACATTCAACCTGTGCGGAGTTAGGCTACAAGGACTCCTAATTTAGATATGGGGATGATGATTCGTGCATCATGCAAGGAATTAGATTTGCAGGCACGAAGGCGAGAAAGGGACAGTGGCGCGTGAGAGGATGCACGCGGGTATGATCAAAGCAAGTACAAGAGCTAGTGTACATGTTGAACGCTTAACAGAGTGCGCTGATTAGTTTAGTCAGCAAAATTACAATACGCATCTCCCTGAAATTAGTTTTCGGAACTCGGGGCGTCTGCATTTAAGATTTGTGCGATCATGAATTACACCGTGCGCACATTCACATTCATCCAGATGCACCTGACACAAGAGCTACCAGTAGTTCCAATGGCAAGCTACTGCAACTACCTACTACCTCACACTCATAGCTCATTTCCACCGCAACGGTGCCGGGGCCGAACTGGCACCAGTTCCTCTCCAGTACCGGCACGGCCCAGGTGGAAAAGAGGTATCAGAAAGCACCGTAGCTAGAGCACAATATAACGGTCGCTAGTAGGGCACGAATCAATGCATGCATTCCATTCCAACAGCTATACTACCGTATTTATGTTATGCAGTATTGGCGCCATAAACTAGCTAGTGCTAGTTTAGCATAGTAGCCCATCTAGATATCTTTCTATGTTCAGTTAGCATAGCGCTTTCCCTGACAAGCAAATGAATTCGGTATGAAACACATGGCGTTAACTATCTGCTTGTAAAACCACAATAACTTGGTAATAAGTTCGACTGCTCGACTTAAATCTACCAAAGATTAAGAATACAGTTATTTTACCTCACACTGAGGAGCAACACTTTCTAGGTTCAGAATTAGCGCTTTCCCGACAGTCAAATACATTCGATAGGAAATACATGTTGAGAACTATCTGTTTGTGAAAATACAATAAGTAACATATTCGGATTACAGCTACCAACGATTATGAATCATGTTATTTTACCTCACACTGTGAAACAGGTCCTTTAATCCCGGGCGTCTTCAGCAAATTCGGATGCAGCTCAAGTGTGAATGAAAAGAAGAAGCCTGCGCGCGCGCGCTGCTACCAAGTACCAACCGTCTCTTGCGTGCAGTCAAGGGCAAGTGGCACTGACGTGATCACGTAGGGCGGAGCTCAGTGGACCTAAACCTAACTTTTTCCTTATCATCCAACATGACAAAATCGTGAACATTTGACATTCTCAAGGAATAGCTTCGGTCCACATGATTTTTTTTACTTTAAGAGGGAACACTAATAAATGATGTGAACTTCATTCAATAAAATTACGCGAATTCTACAACCCCAAAGAGACATTTTTTTCAGTGCATGTTAAATCCTTTTGTAAACATACACCAGACAGTAAAGAATAGGATGAGTGTTGTCACACTCAAGTTAATTGAATCAGGTTCAAGTAAACAAAGCCACTTGTTCCTGTCTGCAGCTGTGGGGGAGGGGCCACAGAGAAAACAGCACACCCTTCAAACGGCATAGATCAAATATTATAATACAATATAATCGATCGGCCTTGTTATAAATAGGCAAAATCATTATAAGATGTATGATCCAAGTCAATATAAAAATGAAAACAAAACAACCTCTTTAACTGCAGGATCTCCACTTTTACATAGATCAATTACACCGAAGATCACTTTGGGATGAATAGAATACAATCCATTAATCTTGTATCATTATGTCATTATTATAGGGGTGTGCATTCTTTTTATTCATTTTAATTTCAAGCTTCAATCATTACACTATGCTAATCAAGATGTTTACAATCAATTTTCAGTAATTAGCGTGTGTTTTGGAGAACATAGCCTAAAAAATAACTCATGTAAAACCTACATACTCTATCTGTCTAGACATTTCAGTTGTTCACACTACATCACTTTAATAATTCTTACCTACCATCTATATAAATAGTTTATTATAATTTCAGTTATTTTGTTTTCATCATTATGGTTTACATTTCTGTTATGTAACTAAAAAATATTTTACTTTTGATTATTATGGCTGGTTAGGCATGGCCTAACCAGACCATGAAAAAACTGTAGATAAACAACAGGCATTTCTCAATCAAACTTCCAAAGTGTTTATCTATATTCAAATCTTCTCTTTCAAAATGTATCCAACCAAGCTACAGAATTTACAATCGAATTTTGAGTTGCCTTGATCTCAATTAAACACCTAAAAAGTCGATATCTCAGTTCACAACTTAATAAAACCCCTATAAACTGTGTGATCTCTGTTACACTTCACTGTAATTTTCCCAAATGATCTCTTGAGACATTGTGGTGTTATCTGTTGTGTTTCATGGCAGAGCTTTGGCCCAGATTGTTTCTTTGAGGAGTTTCTTTGTGGAGTGAGAACAATGGAAGAAGCAGGAGGCCTCCCAAACCCTCACAGCGCTGCATGTGGAGCTTTTCATTTACATAGTCACTGTGTTGTGTAACAGAAAAACTAGAAGACAGAAGAATGAACAGAAACCATTAGTGTAATAATGTTACCTTTTTGTATTTTGTTTTATTTTTATTTTTATGTTAATCCAGTGTAAATGATATAATTTTAGGGAAACTGTAATTACGCATACATTTAAAGATAAGATAAGATAAGATAAGATAATCCTTTATTTGTCCCACAATGGGGAAATTGCAGTGTCAAAAGGCAAGTTTCAGAAACAGTAGGAAAATATGAGCGTGCATCAAAATTAAGATAAATAATAATAATAATAATAAGTATGTACAATCAACTAAAAAACACAACACTGTAAGATGCATTAACTTAAACCTTTCTGGTTTTCCACTTTGGAATGTTTCACAGTATGACATTAAAACTATCTATCTTGCATTTATTCAGCTACAGTAGTTCTGTTTTTGTTTTACCAATAAAAATGACAGAGATTTAGGTCAGTTTAATCAGGAGACATGATTGGTGTAATTTTTCATAACAATTACAGCAAGTAAGGACATGGAATGTTCCACAGTATGGCATTAAAGTTATATATATCTTCCATTTACTCAATTACAGGTGTTTTGTCGCTAAAAGAATACGTTATGCAAAATACGCATTCCTACTGTGAGCAGGTTCGCGTCTCCACAGATCTGAGCTATAACTTGGCCTGGTGGGGTCACCAGCTTGTCTCTGTGGACATAATAGTTTTGGGGGATTACTGTCATATGGAAACAAGTTCATTTATGGAATAGTTTTGACAAAGATATCAAAGGTACAAAGATGGCATGGCAGATGGCAGAGAAAGATTTCGGCCAAAAGGAATTAATTTGCTCGATGCGTTTCCCAATTACTTTCTGTGTAGTGCGCATTCATATCGAGTGCAAATAAATGTACAAATCAACACGGAGAGCTTGCCTTGGTCATTTTGGGTGGGAACTATTTTTCAGTGCGGAAAAAGAAAGCTGAATCACACAGCACGCTGCCAGGGGAATCCCTGTTACACACCAGGAAGGGAGTTCCCCTGTTACGCAGCGTGGTGCGTGCTTCGCCTCCAGTCTAACGCGGAGTAGCTGCAGATACCGCGGCGGTCAGTGCTGACAGACTCGGACAATGGCTGGGTGACCAGGAAAACGCTTTCCACCACTTATTTTAGTCTCTGGACTGTGGGGAGATGCACAAATTTGACCTGGGGGTGGCATATCCCTTTAAAAATACATCAGTTGAGCTGGTAAGTCACTTAACTTTCATCCAGGGAACCTGGGTTCAAATCCCCCCTGGCAGTGAGCAAGCCAGTAACCCTTCACGGTACTGTCCCCCAGGCACCGGAAAGATGGTTGCTCACTGCTCCTGAAAAGGATGGGTCAAATGCAGAAGTAACATTTGTCCTGTGTGTGAGATCAATAAAGGCTTAATCTTAAAATCCAGCACAATGTGTATGTGTGAAAAAGAAAACAAAGTTGTTGCGCATAAAAGTGATGATCTCTGTTTACAGCTGATTAATATAATTGTGATTGAACTTAAATGTATTGATGAAGTGTTTTAAAGTAACTCTCAATGTTAATGTCTGGAAAAGGGAAGAGGGGGCACATAGCATAAGATGACTTTTCTTTCTGCTCCTTTTCATTCAGTTCTTGTATGTTTTTAATGTTAGGACACTGTTAATGTCTTTTTATACTTTATGAATGGAATTAACAAACAAATAAATACATAAATAAATACAATAAAAAAAATACAACCTCTTTTCTCAGCACACGGTATGTTTTGGAGCCAATTATTCGATTAAATTACCTTTTTTTCAATCAATTAGTTGTGATTAATTGACTTTCAGTTGTTAATGTTGGAAAAAACATGGCCAAACATGTCCAATATTAATTTGTATACAGAGTGTGTATCTTATCTACGAGGTATCTGATGCAATGCTAGATCTATCAGCGCCCTGGTATAGGCTTCACACTGCTCCACTGAAATGCCTGTCAAACCTGCTTGGATCTGAGACAGGCCTGAGACGTTCAACCTGTTGGGTGACAGTTAAAGTGGGATAAAAATGAACTGCTTTTCAGAAAATCGCCCGCAGCAACAGATCTGAGATGAGATTTAGAGATTCAATATTGTATTAACATGAGGTGGGTAAACTATAGAATTTAAGTAACGCATTGGTATTTCAAAATACAATGACTTAGAAGTAAAATGTCACCTAGAAACACAATAAAAGTACAAAATTAATGTCTGAATAAGTTACTCATGGAGGCGTTCAGTCACATGACATTTTGCTGTTGCATCTTGAGGACTTTTGACAAATCAAAAGACAGATGTTTACTATTGTGGTATTGACCCTAATTGGATATGACTTTAAATAGTGTTAAAAAATAAGACATGTACATGGAAGGTATGTGTATGTGAAAGTGAATGTATTTTATTGCTCAAAAATACCTAGAAAAACAGGCATTCTGGCTGTGACCAAGGTCGCCTCTCCAGAGATCTGACTTGTAACTTAGGCTGGTTTTGTCTCCCTGAAGATAGAAAGGTTTAATGCCATTTTGTGAAACATTCCAGACAAAGAGAACAGAGAAAAGCATATGACGGACCCTCCACCATAAAAGTTAAAATTAGAAATGACTAATTACTAATACTAGAACTGTATCAAAACTACATACTCATTTGAGTAGGTATCAATATTTTAAAAAGTCACATTCACAGGACAGAAATCTTTCCTGAATATCTTTAGAATGATCTTGAGCTGTGTCAGAACAAGACCACTATGAAACCTACCTGGATGAGGGATTACACAGACATAAGGCCACATGGGAATAGAAAAGAAAGTGCTATGATTTACAGCTGAAAATCACATTCTGTCTAAAGAAAGTGTGTTTTATTATCATATTGTAATCGATAATGAGTATTGAGTACTACAAATGCAATCAGATGAAATGATGCACTTAAGTATTTGAGTAAAAACACTTCCCATCTCCCTCAACTGTTCCCTTTGTTTACAGTTTCTATGGTGGAGCTCCTTAAGCCATCGTTAGTATTTTAACTTGCACTCAAAATTTGCATTTAAACAACAGAAACATGTATTGTAATGATCAATAGTATTGAAACTATATACACTGTAATACTTATTTTGGTATAGTACAGTATAGTAATTATTACTTTAAGTCTGTAGGGTATTAGAAAGTGAAGAGGAGAGTGGAGGATGGGCAGATTGCTTTTAAAGGGATAGTTCAGTGGCAGTGGCTCTATTGTATTGTATTTCTATTATTTCTATGTATTTCTAAAGCTGTTTTTTTGTTTATAGTAAATAATTGTTGAAACATTTTGAAAATAAATTGAAACAGGTTATTTAGCCTAGTACTTGGTTAAAATTTCACTGTGAACAGAGTTTCAGTTGGGAAGCTAATTTGAGGACTTTTCACCATTCAGAACTTACGGTTTTGTTTTGACTTTTTTTTCTATGGCAACAGAATAAATTTTTCTCTGAAACTTACAAAAAGTGAAATAACATTAGATTTTTTTTGTGTGTGGAATATAATGAAAGGTGAGCATAGGCCATACTTTGTCTATTCTCGTGACAAAGTATGCCCTAGGTGCACGGTGTAACTTTTCTGTTACCTGCTCGTCTCCATGGAGATGTTATTGTTTTGCCTGGAATATTCCACAGTAAGTCATTAAAGGTATCTATTTATAAAGGTATCTATTTAGCATTTATTTCAATATGGATGTTATGACTGCTCAAAAATACCTTGAAAAAGGTTTTTAACTGGCTTTCCTCTTCACAGATCTGACCTGCCTAGTAGCACTACCTACAGTACATGTCCCCATGACAATAGATATGCTTAATACTATACTATACAGCATAGCAAATGAGAAAGTCTATTCCGTCAACTAGTTTTTTTTTGTTTGTTTGTTTGTTTGTTTCTCCTCCAAGCTGCTTCTTCAGTTCTGGTTAGATTGCTGGTGGACACTGCCATATATCTGCCTGAAGAGAGGAAAAACAAACAATAAAAACAAAAAAATGTTTTGCCTAGTTAACACAATGGAATTTCTCCTTTGCTCTGGATACCTGGATAAGTGAGGGATTACGCTAATATTTGATGCAACAGTATGCCATTCGGATTCTTATTCCACAAAGGCGGCACGGTAGCTGAGTTGTTAGCGCTCTTGCTTCACAGCAAGAAGGTTCCGGGTTCGATCCCCGGGTCGCCCAGGCCTTTCTGTGTGTGTTCTGTGTGGAGTTTGCATGCATGGTCTGGGTTCGATCCCCGGGTCGCCTGGGCCTTTCTGTGTGGAGTTTGCATGTTCTCCCCGTGTCTGGATGGGTTTTCTCCGGGCACTCCGGTTTTCCCCCATCAACCCAAAACATGCACCATAGGTACCTCCAGCTTAGGTCCTGACCAAACCGAAGCAAGAAGATCATGGAGATGGTTCCTGGGCGCCCTAATGTGTGTGCTGCCCACTGCTCCTGATATATATATATATAGGATGGGTTAAAATGCAGAGAAGAATTTCTCCAGTGTGAGATCAATAAAGTCACTTCTTCTTCTTCAAAGCAAAGCAACATTTCTGATTACAGACAAAGCAAAAAACATCTCCCTGGATACAAGCAGGTAACATAACAGCCACACAGTGGACCTTTAAGTATTTCCTAAAATGTCCAAATGACATTCTCAGACTTACCTGTATACTATGGATGTGAGCAATATGATTCAGAAAAAGGACGATAGCGTTGGAAGTCCAATGAGGAGCCACACCGGGGAAGTGCCTGGGGCCTGGGGAGCTGCCGAAACAAGAAAACAAAACAAAGCAATGAAAAAACGCATGCAACAACAACTTCATATACAACTCTATAATGCTGAAGTGTGTGCATTGGTTGTACTTACTGTCATAGCTACATCTTGTTCAGACGTTTGATAATTCATGAAAAGATTAGAAGCATGTATCTTTCATTTCAATACACCTGAACACCTGTTTTAATAATAGGTTTCTGTTCAAAGTTCACATTTACGCACATCCAGAAAAATGTACAATAAAATGGACTCACAAACAAATATAAGAATCACATAGGCTACAGAGCATTTTATGCAGAGTAAGACAGGAGATTTTAATGTTTGTGGAGGAAATGATGGTACTTCGGCCTTTTCGATCGGCTTTTGTGATTCAAATTCTGATTGTGATTAAGCTTGTATCTTTCACCTTATCAGAAAACAGGCCACTTTAAATTTGCTTGTAATGCTTTTCTAGAATAAAGATAGCCTTCTGCGTGTTTTCAAATAGGATACTTCCACCTCCATTTTACTGACAAAAGATTTTTGGTGGAGCTTTGAGAGCAGCCTGAAGAAGAAAACAAAATGCAATATGACAGATCTTATTTTGAACCAAAATCAGTTTAAAAGGGAACTATTAGACTAAATGTGTTCTCAATGGAAGTGACAGTTAGTATTATGCAATACTCCTGTCTCCTGTTGATTCACAATGTAAAGTATAAGTTTAAGTATACAATATAACCTTTTTTCTCTTTTAAAAACAAAGCCCTTTCTCTTAAACCAGGGTGTCCAGACGTCTCTCTTTACCCGGGACCATCCCAGTTTTGAGCCCTGTGTCCCCTGTTCCAGCGGATTTATTCAAAATCAGTGATTTGTCCCAGATTTATACAATAAATGTCTCTGTTGTCCCTATTTTTGGCCAGTTTTATACCTGCCAACAGTAAAGAGAAGCATAAGTTGTTTGGTTTAGGTTTTTGTGTAGGTAAAATAGCTGAAAAAAAAAGAAAGAAAGAAAATATGACCATACTGACTTACAAGTTATTGTGAATAAGTCATGAATGGGCCGAGTGCATAACAATTTTCTTTAATTTTGCACTCGCTTTACAATTTTATTACTACCAACCACGGTCAACGGGGTGTCCCAGTTTCTAATTTTGAAAATCCTGGTTGCCCTATCTTAAACTACACTGCTGACCCCTCCTACTGAATAATGCAGAAGCTTTGGGGGGTTGTCTTGCCTTACAACTCATATTAACTATTTCCTGTTGATCTAATGCAAACTATTATTATTCTCTATTGCTGCCCATTTTAAAGTTTATTATAAATGATCATTATTAGTTTGAGCCCATTTCATAATAGGTCTATGCAAAAACTATTGATTGGTTTATACTGACAAAGCAGATCCCTAAATACAGAAAAAATCAATCACTGGTCTGGCTTTCTTTCAGCTCTGGATTAGAATGAAAGGTCAGTAGGCGAGAAGTTGCCTTTGTGTAACCTTTCTGTTGTACATTTTCGTTTTGCAGTGACTAAATCTTGAAACCGTAGGCTACTGTAACTGCCAATCCCCCCAAAAAGCCTATTTCCTGCCTTGCTTCATAATTTAACCTCCTGGGACCCGAAGAAAAAAAAATGTTTTGTTTGTTTGTTTTTTTGTGATTTTCTATTTGGAGGTAAATGAACACCTTAGCATTTACATTTTGTTAATTTTATTTTATTTATGTTGCAACATGTCCTCTGTAATGGACTGTAATAGTGTTAAATCCACGTTAAATTAACAACCTAACAAAAATTTTTTTTTTGATGATCTCAATAAAAATTTTAGACTCCCTTTTAATTTCTAATTTGTATTTTTTTTTTTACTTCATTTTATTAAATTTTTTAAATTTATCTTTTTTACTTTATTGTTTTTTTTCATTCATTTTCTTCCGCTTTTCCATTTTCTGGGTCGCGGAGGCAGCAGTCCAAGCAGTGTTCTACTGCCCAGAACACAATGCACCAGCCCCCATGAATCCTTCCGCGGGTGGTGGGTCCACAGGAGGACGGCTCACGTCACGTTAAGTGTTTTGCCCAAGAACACAACGGCTCATCTGTGGGAGCTGGGATCACATGCGGTCAACCGTCAAGAGCAGGATTCGAACCGCCAACCCCCTGGATCACGAGGCATATGCTCTACCAACTGAGCTACTGCCGCCCTTACAACTTCTTTTTTTTTTTTTACTTTTTATTTGATTTACTTTTTTTTTTTTATTATTATATTTATTTAATTATTTATTTTTTAATCACAGTGCAGCCACAAACTAGAGTCTATCTCAAAACACTTAAAAGGTAGACTGGTTAACTCAATGTCCACTGTAAAGGACACAAATGAATGGGCCGGGTCTCAGGAGGATATTCCGATACTATTATAAATCATCATTGTATTTAAGTTGATCACAATAATGCAGTATCTTAAGGGAATGCATTACCTGCTTACAGTCTATTTATCATTTAATAACTTCACTTATCCCCTGTCTTTCTTTACAAAATAACACAAATACACACAATGAAATGTATTTTATGCTATTAAAAAAATCATGATTATAAGTAAATATAACCCTCATGTTGATTGGCTGATGACTTGATCTTTTTATTCAAATTTCCTAACTTTGACTTTTACTTTACTTGAGTTCCACACAATCTGCCTTCTGCACGCCTAAACGCGTTACATCTGCTCGTTTTTATTAAGCAGAATAGATTTTTTTTTATGTATGCAAAGAGAAGAAACAACCTCCTTGGGCTCAAACTTTGATGTAATTGTAAAGAAAAAGTCCTCGCCCCTCCCCCACTCTCCACACGCTTGCTTCAGCGAGAGAGAGCGTGGAAAGGAGCCAGTCTTTAGGTAAGATCTGACTCGAATCTATTAAGAAAAAACGCCAAACGCCATTGTTACGTCACTCGGCGATAAACTTAATACTCGTGTCTGTACTTGCCAGGTGGTTCTATTATCGGGGGGAGCCTGGAAAAAGCGACATTCTTGGCAAAAAAACGACTCGTCTTGACACATACAAGTTGTGTTATCCACTGTATAAATGGCAACACCGGTAAATTACCAAATGTCTCCGCAGTGATTCGCGATAAAGTTGTCCAAAAATTCAACTCCGACTTCAGTTAAACAGGTGAGTAGTTATTAAGTTGTTCGTCAAATACGTAAACTGTGGTTAAACGATGGCTTTATTTGGCATTAATTAAGATAATGTAAAAAAAAAGAAAAAAAAAGTAAGTTTTGGGTGTCCTTGGAGACCACGTGATCTGCTAGATGTCTCGTGCACGCGCTTGAGAACGGTCAAACGAAAAAAAAAATCGATGCATTTATTTGTTTTTTTAAAATTTATTTTTAATAGCTATAAATTAATGTAGAATGACTTGTATGAAATAAAACGATACCCAAATGCTTATCAAAAAAAAAAAGTAATCATGCAATATGTCATGTTTAAAATGTTTTGCTATTAGTAGCAATTAGTAGCAATTTTGCTATTAGTATTAGCTCTGTCTGTGTTTTTACCCTGTTTTTAAATGCTCTGTAGCACTTTGAGATTGTTTTTCAATGTAAAGTGCTTTATAAATAAAATCTATTATTATTATTATTATTATTATTATTAAGCCTAATCTTAATCTTAATGTTAAAAGGTGATTTTTACATACTAGAAGTTCTGTTGAGGTATACATTTTCCTTTAGTTACTTAAGTTTTTTGGGAATAAAACAACTATTTGTATGACAATTGGGCAACTTTGTGCATTTGGGACATTGGCCAACCAGGTAAAAAGCTGTTATCTTGTCTTGAGTGTCATTTTTGGTTGTTGTGAGACCACACGCACAAGCCCTGTACTGCCCAATTCATGATAGGGGTCAAACTATGATATATTACTAATCAAAATTATGCAACTTCTGTTTTGTCTTCTTGTGTGAGCCTGTTGTTGCAGGATGTGTCATGCCATATGCTGTACCTTCCTAACTGTTTAATTAATTCATTAATTAATTATTATTTATTCTTTCCTTTTACACAGAAAAACGTGTCTTACAGTGCGCTTGCATCTCCACAAACCTGACTCATCTTTGTAAATGTTGTTCCTTTGGCTATGATATTCCACACAATAGCATAAAATCAAAGTCATCATGGAGAATGTATGGTTTTGACTGTCTGATTTTAATTATTAGAAGATTATTTTGTATTTATTGCACCATGTGAGTCTGTGTGTAGTGAAATTGCTGTATTGTCTTCCTGTAAATGTAACATGCAAGAAACGGGAAGGATGGTTCTACCAACCTATCATCCCCAATTATTGAGAATACCATATCTTGTGGCAGTAGTGCAAAATTCTCAGACATATATTAGTCAAAACAACATTAAAAGTAACTGAAAGTGTGGTGGAAGTACGCAATAAACTGTTGGGTCGCTGAAGATGCTAAAAACAAAACAAAAAAAGTAAGCTGAATTTATGGCATGTTAAAATCTTAAAATGGATTTCATTAGCAGATTATAGGTCTACAGCGCAGTGTGGCATCACTGTTGTTTTCATACTTCTTGTTTACATGCCGTCTTTGACAAACAATTTGCTTTTATTTGCTATCCAACTCACTTTTTTATTATTAATGGCATTATTTGAAACCATGTGGTACTGTTTTTATGAGGAGTGTATGCATGTCACATATCCACCTACCCAACCTACCTTTCCCAAAGCATGAGAATACAGCAGCAGAATTAATCATTGTCAAGTCAAAATCACAATTTAAGTTGATTAAATTATCAAATCACAAAGGCTGCAATTATTCAGCTAAATACTTGACTAAAATCATGCAGCCCTAGTTCAGAATGGTTGAAATACAAGGCTATTTATCAATACTTATTTGTAGTACCTTTCCTTTCAATTGCCACGTATTTTAGACTTAGACAAATTTTATTGATCCACAAGGGAAATTATTTGGGTACAGTAGCTCACTCATAATATAATATATAACAGAGAAACAGATCATATATCTGTTATAATATAATATATATAATAGAGAAATATATAACAGAGTAACAAAAAATAGATGGAATAGCACGTTAAGTGAGACATAATTATAAAAATGAAAATAACTGGTGTATATGCCCAAGTCAAAATAAAATAGAAAAATAAGTAGGCTAATAAAATCTCAAATTAAAAAAATTGAGATCATTGACAATTTGCTCTTATTGTTTGTATCACGTTTTATTATTATTATCATTATCATTATTATTAATGACATTATTTGAGACCATGTGACGCTGTTGTATTTTTGGGATCGTTGACAATTCGCTTTTATTTGTTATTTGTATAATTTTTTTTATTGATATTATTTGAGACCACGTGATGCTGTTGTATTTTTGGGATATTTTATTTGTTATTTGTATCACATTATTATTATTATTATTATTATTATTATTATTATTATTATTATTATTATTATTATTATTATTATCCTCCTGGGACCCAAAGAAAAAAAGTGTATCTAAATTATTATTATTATTATTATTATTATTATTTTAATTTTCTATTTGGAGGTAAATAAACACCTTAGCATTTACATTTTATTAATTTAATTTTTATTCATATTGTGTAACATGTCCTCTGTAATGGACTGTAATAGTGTTAAATCCATGTCAAGTTAACCTAACCTAAAGCTAACAAAAACATTTTTTCTGTCAGTTTTACAGTCACCTCAAAAAGTTTTTAGACTCCTTTTTAATTTATTTTATTTTATTTTATGTTTTATTTTAATTTTTTATGTATTATTTATTTATTTACTTATTTATGTATTTTATTTATATATTTTAGATTTTTGATGCATTATTATTATTATTGATATTATTTGAGACCACGTGACGCAGTTTTTGTTTTTTGTTTTTTTGGTGATAGTGTGTCGTGCACGCGGCCCGCCCCCCCCTCGGCGCCTGTGTGCGTGAGTGTGGTCGTGAGCGCGCACGCACAGTTGAACAGCTGCACAGTGAGCACTCTGCAGAATATGATTCAAACAGTGGCGTTCAGTAGGTGAGCGCTCTTATCCATTGTTACAGAAGAAAGAAGCGACTTACCCGGTTCCCCCATGCGGCTTTCTGCACTCACACAACCCGACCGCGCGTACAAACTTCTGTTTTTAATGCTTTTTTACGCATTTACCCCCCGGAAACTGGGAAGTTGGTAGGTATTGTTAACGGGTGAGTTGGAAGACAACAGCAAAGACGATTTAACAAGTGGAGTTTTGCTAACCGATATGAGCTCACAATGTCAACGAGGTAATCTGATCGTCAAAGTTGCACAGTTGAACCCACAGCGTGAGGAAATGTTGTGTTTTAACTCGTGTTTTGTAATGGCCAACTTACTGGAAGATGATGCATTCCTATCTAGTCATAACAAAAAAAAAAAACTATCGCGCGTTTTATTGATTTAACTCCCAAATTATACACTTTGCTCGCTTGTCCCGCTCATAATACACTTGTAAAATTGTAATAGCGTAGCAGGCAATTGGAAAGACAATTAAGCCTCGTTTATTGTTTGATAACTTGGATATGTGCCGTTAAATCGCCCGTTGGGAGCTGAAGTGAAGAGTTTTTGACGCACGTTTACGCACGTTTGTCTTAACCACACAAAGCAACGTGTTGTGGTCAAAAGGGAAAAGAAATACTTGGGTTTATTTCACAGTGTAAGAACCAAGACTATACTTTTTAAAGTGTGATCAGTTGGATAGATTTACAATTGCCGCTCCCTAGGAAACAACGTGGTTTATTTGATGAGCGAGCTACAAAATAAATCCTGCAATGTCTGCTGTTTAAGTATAAAGTTTTGACAGTAGGTTTGCAATTGAAACAAAGAAATCTGTGTCATTTTTAGTCAAATAATTTTAAAGTGAAAACTTGACATAGAGTAAAAAAGGCCCTGACACAAGTATAGCTACAGCAGTTGATGACAATAATCATGATTTGTTTGATTGATTTGTATTTTGATCATTATAATTATCTCAATATCGTTGGCTTGTACACAAAAGGACGAGCCAAACAACTTTTTTTTAATAACAAAGACATCAGCATTATTAAATCACAATGTAAAAAAGGAATAAACAGTTAAGTTTATATTTGTTCACTGTAAGGGATGAAGTGGAATGGCCATGTTTTATAATTTGTGATGGTTGACAGGGTTGTCAAATGTATCAAAAATACAATACGTACTAATAAATACTAAAACTAATATTGAAACTAGATACTCATTTGAGCGAGTATCAGTACTGCAAAAAATGTCATTAACAGGAGAAAATGTGTTGAAAATTATGTTCTGTTACAGTATCGTAATCCATATTGAGTATTGAATGAATTCCTTTGTATCTTGTCAGTAATTGTGTGTTTAGTTGCATTTTTCAGTTCAGTATTTGGTCATTTGCTGTAGTGTAATATGGCCAGTTGCCAGTAAGTAATTTCTATGCAAGTTATTGCTCAATTATTGCAAACAGGGAGTGACACTCAGTACCACAGGGGGCAGTGTGTTGAAAGCAAAAACATGCATTTCCTGTTTCTGACTTTTCCTCTTTCTCTCTTTTTAAAGCAGTTTTGTCTGCTGTAGTTGCGGAATTGTGTCTTTCAGTTATTTTATTTTTTTGAACTGATGAACCAAATCTGTAATTCACTTTCTATTCATATTGTCTAATACCATTCCTATAGTGCGTGGACGGCTTTATTATATAAAACGTCACTATCTGACTTGCAGTTTTCTTTAGCTGATAAACAGAAATGTGTTTCATAATTTCATCTTTTTGTACAGTCAGACTAGGGATGTCTGACTAAGATACAACAAATCTATGATTTAATTTTGCTTTTAAAACGTCAGTTATACATTTTTTAATTCTTAAAGGTTGAACTAAATGCAATGTTTCTGTTGTAGGGTTTGGGCACCTGCTTGTATCGAAGTTATTGCTCTGCCTGGAATGTTCCACTGTATGGCATTAAACGCATCTATGTTACATTTATTCAATTACATGTGTTTTACTGCTCAAACGTGTTAAGGTTTAATGTCATGCTGTGGAACATTTCAGATACAGCAATAACCTCCCCATCTAGACATGCAGGTGCCTCACTCTCTTACAGAAAACGTTATATAGTATACATTTAATTTGGCATCTAAAGTTGTCACACTTGATTTGTTTTGTTAAGCTTATATTATGACCTGTAGGACTGTAGGCCTTTAGCCAATTAATTGGTTGATGGTGTCTTAGTTGAAAATTTGTATTAATCGTTTTATTTAGATTATAAGGATTTAACAGCAGAAATCAGAAGTTCATGTGTGACTTGGCTGAAGATTTGGTATTGTTAGTGTAAATTTAATCCGTTTTTATATATAAACGTTGTTTCCTAGTGCTTCTTTCTGTATAAATAGTTGTTTGTGCCTGAGCTTCCCCTGCAGGTGTATTCTTGTGAATGCAGTTTGGGTCAGTTTTGAGAGCTTTTGTCACTGCCCTTTTTAATCAGCAGGAAATATTTTTAACTTAACAAGAATTTCTTTAGTCAACCACTGCCCTAATGACCTGAATAATCCAGATTTATCACTTAAACAAATATACCTGACTTCTCTAAACCTGCCGTCTCAGATCTAACCTATTATTCCCTGTTTTCCCCAGGTGTTCTCATTGACCCTGTGCGATGCCGACTCACTCCTTTGTGGAGAGCCCAGACGGCCTCACGCAGGACATTCTGATTAACAACAGCGCCAATACCCCCGGCTCTAGCATGACGCCGCACAGCTCCTGCTTAGAGAAGGCCATGCTAACGGCGGTTGACCAGCTAATCTCCTGCATGTTCTGCGACCAAACCTTCACCCATCAAGACGAGCTAGGCCCTCACGTTTTAGCGCAACACCCAACAACTTTTCCCGAACCAACTGTGCTCAGAGTGGAAGCTGAATTTCGCATTCCTGGTGAAAGGAATCGACCCAAACCAATCCTACCTGTTGAAAAAGATGATGTTTACAGTTGCATCGTTTGTGGTCTGGTATCCCAAGATGCATTGGAGCTAGAAAACCATATGCGAAAGCACAAGGACTATTTCTACTACTGCTGTAACATTTGCGGACGCCGCTTCAGAGAGCCATGGTTTTTGAAAACGCACATGAAAATTCATACGAAATCCGGCAGCAAAACTAAAGCCTTACAAGACCTACAAGACACTCCCATTACTGTCAATGGTGTCGTGCAAGATGTCTCCGAACCGGTAGCTACTGTTTACAAAATGTGTATGGTCTGCGGGTTTTTCTTCCCTGATCACGATAGCTTGGCAGAGCACAGCAAAGTTCACAATCGCGAAGTGGAATTGCACGATAAAAATGCCGAAAATTGGATGAAAGAAGATGAGATCCAAAAAGAAACATTTATTCACAGCTTAAAGCTACAGCCTTCTCGAGAAAACACTACACTACAACCGGTCAGAACCTCAAAATGGATAGCCCAGTTGGATCCGTTCAATACTTACCAAGCTTGGCAGCTAGCGACAAAAGGAAAGATAGCAGTCGGGCCGAATAACGCTAAAGATATTGGACAGGAAGCGAGCACAGATAATGAAGATTGCATGTCGGATAAGGAGGAGCTGAATCATATTTTGGGAGAAGGACACACAGCGGACAAGGCCAACAAAGACGGCCGCCCCCCTCCGCCTGTGATTCTAGTTCCTGCACAGCCTCAGCGGAGATCACTCATTCAAAAGGATAAGAGCAAAGAGAGGCCCACCACATGTGAAGAATGCCACAAAACATTCAGGTGGGCTCATGTTGCAGTGAATAATAATACCACTAGGGTTGTCAAAAGGATTGAAACTCTAATGCTAATCGATACTAAAACTAGTATTGCAACTAGATATTAGTTTAAGCAAGCATCGATACTGAGAAGGAAGATCACATAACTGATGCAATTGGACCTTTCCTGAACAATTTCATCAGAACTCGTGGAAGACCACATGATCTAAACAAATAATATTTTGTGTTAAATTACAATACTGTTTAAAAAAGCTTTTAGAATTATCATTAAGATGATTGATACTAACATTATAGAAATGTTAGTATCATAACACTATAGAACTATTATTGATGCACTGCAATACTTAAGTTAAATTACTTGAAATCTCAATATTATTTTGATGCTCATTTTGATTTGATTGGTTTTGACTAGTTTAGGTTGACTTAGTAGGTCTACATTTTTGTACTAAAGGTATTTGCATCTGTTTTAAAATTGCAGTTAATCTTTCTCCCACGTACAGGTCATTTAGCCTTAAATTGGATATCCCCTGAACTTTTGATGAACTCGAGTCAAGATGTTGTCTCATGCTGCCATTTTGTTTTAGCATTGCAAGTTTATATAGTGTGTATTTAGTGTAAAGTGAATCATACATTAACGTGAGTATGTGACCAACTTATTCATGCTGACTGCAGTTTTTTTAGCGCTCCAACCTCACAGCAGGAAAGTTCGGTTCAGTTTGTTTCCTAGAAAAGGTGGGGCTTTCAATGTGAAGTTTTCTGGGTCTCCCCATATTTGCTCTAATTTCCCCTAACAAAAAACAGTGATTATACTCTCAAATCTCAGAGAGACTATTTTGACTAAATAAAGCCTAATAAGTATGCGTACACAATTATTCTTCACAAATCATACATTATATTATATTGCCTCATATATGTATAACAATGACTGATTTCCTCATGCTTTCCTTAACCTGCAGGACGTACCACCAGTTGGTGCTCCACTCCCGGATCCATAAACGAGAGCGTCCCGGAGAGGAGAGCCCCACAGCGGGTCTGGAGGGGAGACTGCACCGGCCTGGAGCTCTGGACCATGAGGACGAGGAGGGGCAGGAGGAGGCACCACTCACAGAGATACTGGGATCGGGTGAGGCCGTACTGCTACTTTGTCTTTGGGCAAGACACTCTACCTGCCTTGCCCGTCTAGGGGTGTGCGTGTGTGATTGATAGTGGTTGGAGGGGCTGATGGCACTGATTGGGAGCCTTGCTTCTGTCACTCTACCCCAAGGAAGCTGTTGATACAAGTAGGTTATATAACCACCAGGTGAGGAGTGAATGAATGATGCACTTTAAAGACATAATGCATCATGAGACATAACTCCAACTTAAAATGGGACTGTGATACACTGTGATGCATCAGATTACCATGTTCATCTGTTTGTTGTGCATAGTAATCAATCCATACACATCCTCACAGATACTCAACACAAGAAGTTCTTTGTTTTCTCATCTTCACTTCCATGCTCATATTTTTAAATGTTCTTGAATCATTGTGTGGCTTCAGTCTTTGTAGCTTCATTCTGTAGTTGCTCAATCTTTTAATGTGGGTTGCCAACATCTCCCTCTGCCCGTGTTTTTAGGTGAAGATGGCTTTGACCGAGTTAAAGGCCGATCGAAAGAGTGCAGTTACTGTGGGAAAACCTTCAGATCCAGTTACTACCTCACTGTTCACCTCAGGACTCACACAGGTACAGGGCTTTGGGGTTTTGTCACTGTCTTTTTTGAGACAAACTATGCAATTCTTTTGTCTTTGCAACATTCTTAACCATGTATGTCTTTTAATGCATAACTCAAGCTTATTCACAATTCTATTCTGTGTATGGCTTTATATTACATCAGTAGTCTTTTAGAAGTAGCGTTTTAGAAAGACAATGGCAGAAAAGTAAATTAATGTATTAATATTTTTACACTTCATGTATTTCATGTGACAAATACAAAGTTGTACATAGACACAGGTTTACACTTTTACAAAGAACGAAACACAATGCACAGAACAAAACACAGTGCAAAAATCCTACCACACATCCATGTGATCTATTAGTCAGTTCATATTATCCAGATAAATCCTAATTAATTGAACTTGAAAGTGAAAATAAAAACTCAACTAATAGTAGTAAGTACTAGTACTAATACTAATACTAGTAAGGAATAGGCTCGATACAGAGTTCAATACCAAAACAATATGCTCTTTTTGACTGTCCTTTTCAACACTAAATATAATATACCATGTGGTCTTTGATCATTAAATCATTCCAAAACTGTTCAAATAAGGTCAACCTTATTGTGTTGGTGATTTGTATCTATTTTTTTTACTATCGATTCTTTGTCAAGTGAATATCTCGCTTTGATACATTTAGCATTGATTTAGTATAAGATTTTTTTTAATGCTTTTGTCAACCCTCCTCTCCTAATCTCAACATTGTGTCTATCTCCAGGTGAAAAGCCATATAAATGTGCTTACTGTGACTACGCTGCTGCTCAGAAGACTTCACTCAAATACCACCTGGACAGAAGGCATAAAGACAAACCCTATATCGAAGTCCCCATTCGCCCAGCGTCTGCCTCCTCCTCTCTGCCCTCCCCCTCTGACCTCAAGCTAGAGCCAGACAGCGAAAACTCCTCCTCCCCTACCAAACTATGGATACACGACTCCAAAATGTACCAAAATGAGGCAAAATTTGACCCCAGTTTGTTAATCGATTCCAAGTCTAGCACACCGCTCATTCACAGCAACGGCGAGTTTTCCAAATTAATGACCAAATGCTCCGATAACCCCCCGATGCCTGTGAATCTGAAGATGGAAAAACGTGAAATAAAAGATGAAATTTACGACGATGGGCCACTGAATCTGTCCTTAAAGGTTTCACTGTCGATTTCAACCGAGCCTAGGAAAGCGTCAGTTCCAAGCGCATGTTCACAATGTGCGTTTAAAACGATATACCCAGAGGTGCTAATTATTCATAAGAAACTGGCGCACAAAGATAAGACTGATAACACGAGAAGGCCGGTGATTTCCAGGCAGAAAAGGCA
The DNA here is from genome assembly GCA_036785185.1 of Paratrypauchen microcephalus. Classification (NCBI taxonomy): domain Eukaryota; kingdom Metazoa; phylum Chordata; class Actinopteri; order Gobiiformes; family Gobiidae; genus Paratrypauchen; species Paratrypauchen microcephalus. Next base: position 349,259 of record JAVJIX010000103.1, on the reverse strand, counting down.
TACCGGCTGCCCGCCAGCATTGGATGGGAAAGACGTTGCCCCCTTGCCGCTTATTTTCCTAAGTCATCCGAGAAGAACCAAATCACCGACGCCTTTGCCTTCAAAACCGCAAGAAAAAAATACAGCAACCAAGATTACATTGGTGCCTAAACGATCTCCAGTGCAAGAAAATGAAAGCCAGAAATTCAGGCAAAATTTGGAGCAACAACCAAACAGCCAAGAAAGTAGGTTTATGGAGGTGATGAGAAAAGGTACAGGTGGGGCCAAGTACGTACTAGAGATGCAGACACCACCACCAGATAGAATAGGGATAGGTGAGAGGAGTTACCCAGTGAGAAATGGCATAGTTTGGCCTACCGAATCTTCACGGATGTGTCTCTCAAGTCGATTTGGTAACCTACCTCGCTTGGATTTGGGCGAACCATCCAACAAAAGGCTAAAGTTCAACGCCATGTCTCAAAGTAGAGAAGGAGATGCAGGCGGGCAGAAGGGGAGTTTCAGGAATATGTCTTCGGAAATTTCAAATCGGTCACTCGTAGCAGGGAGGGGGAGTCTACCCAGTGTTCCCTCTTCTGGCCAGGACACACTGGGGGCAGTGAAGAGCTCCTCCGTGGCACTAGGGGGCGCTCTGGACTCAGAGTGGGGCACGATGAACCTGTTGCGCTCCTGTACACTCAATGATCTGGCTTCGCTGTATCACACCTCACCTGGCAACCCTCCCAGACCAGGTGAGTAGGTCTAGAAGTTTAAAACACATTTTCAAAGTTGTTCATTTTATTTCGTGTTTTTAGACAAACTGTAATGATCCACAAGAGAAATGACTTGGACAAAGGAAAAATGCTGTACAAATGTCGCATTTTCATATGGCGGATTAAATTATGGGCATTATTATTGCTTAAAGCAGGGGTCTTCAACGTTTTTCAGGCCAGGGACCCCCAAACAGATGGCGAACTGGGCCAGGGACCCCCTACTATATATACGGCATAGAATTGTGTTTTATATTAAATTGAGGTTAGTGTCATGTATAAACATTGCTACTCTGTTATGGTACATCCAATACAAGGAAATAATACACAGGTTAATATTGTATTTTACACTATAAAATGTAAAATTATATTATTTTAAAGTGAAATCAAAAGATTTCGCGACCCTTCCCCCGCAGTACCTCCGCGACCCCTAGGGGGGTTGCGACCCCCCTGTTGAAGACCTCTGGCTTGTGCTTTTAAAGGGGACCTGACTGTTTTGAGCTTTTAACCATGTGCTTCCAAACATGGGGATTGTTTTTTCTGAAACGGGGGCCATATATGGCCATCAAACCCATTTTTCTTGGTCCTGAGGCTTACTGCTGAATTGGCCCTAATGACCAAAATTGGTGCTTTTTACTGTAGCGTTTGTTACTTGTTATGATGGCAGAACTTTTCAGTTTTTCAGACCTAACATTAATGTCCCAAACCAAATGTACATAAAATGCAACATTTAGAATGATTCATTTAATGCAGTCAGCGGCCCTTGGCTCCGTATAAGTTTCAGTATGCATTCCCCGGTGAAAAAAGTTTGGACTCTTCTGTTCTGAAACATGAGATACCAATGTGTCCAACTGCGGCAAAACCAATACCAAGTTGTCCTGGAGGCGTTTTGAGTTATTCAGATTCTGAAAGTACAGGTTCTAGAGGTTCTAATCTTTCCAATGGTGTCATGAAAATCTGACCATATTTTAAAGAAGTTGTCACTATTTTAATAATACACAGGATATTATGTTAAGTCAAAGTTTACAACAAAATTTACTTATAGTTAGGAAGTACTAATAGCATAGCAAAGTAACCAATATAATTTAAATATGAGTAATAAAATACCAAGGTATTTCACAGGAGGTAATACTGCTCAAATGAATTTCGTATTGCACATTATATATATATAGCACGTTGATTTCATACTGCACGTTTTATACAATATATTATACTATGTAAAATAAAAAAGACCAACAATAATGCAATGAAATACTTAGGATCAAGAAGAACCGTTGAGTCACCAAAATAGTCAGGAAGTACTAATAGCATAGCAAAGTAACCAATATAATTTTAATAATTGTATAAACAAAAAATAGAGTAGAAATTAACCTAAAGAGACTATAGGGTATTTAAGGAGTAAGGAGTATTTCACAGGAGGTAATATTGCTTGAATGAATTTCGTATTGCACGTAATATAGCACAGTATAATATACTATGCTTTAAATAAATAAATGACAATAAATACATGCCATATATCTATAAATAAACTTTTGGTCACATCAAAATGGACTTTAATAACAATTCAATAATTTCAACAAGCTAGCTTTAATTCCAAAAACAAAGTAAAGTGCACTTTCAAAGTTCTATTAAATAAATAAATTGGTATTGGCATTGCCGCCTAATTCATTCAAAAAAAGTTACAAAAAGAAAACATTTAAGGTTCAAATGCTGTGCGTCCCATAAGAACTTCCATTCAAACCCTCATGGCTAAATAAGCGCCGAGTCAAAAAAGTTACAAAAGTACCGAAAAGGGTTAAATTGAATCAAAATAATGTATTTCTCTACCGCTATAGCCTATGGCAAAACGTTTGGCTTTTATATAAACAAAAATAGAGTGGAAATTAACCTAAAGAGACTGTTTTTGATCGCGCTCACCGCATTGTTTCAATGCTAGCGTTAGCATTAGCTTAGCCGCATTGTGAATGAAGATCCACTGCGCCACAATATGCAGTGAACAGCTGCACAGCGTGGTCCGCACAGAGCACAGCGCAATGTGATCGCCACACGACAGCTGAATTAGTATTTAAACATGTCCTAAAGTCTATAAAGTCCATTTGATGCAGAAATATGATCATAATTATGACTCACCCCATGTTGCAGTGCTTTCGGCGTATCTCCACATGTAAACGCATATTGTGTGTTTCGGTGCCAAATCGCACTCTGTACACAAGCTCCGGAGACACGGACGTGTCCCGAACCTGTCCCGAAGGTCTCCCGAACGTGTCATGTGTCCAAGTAGAAGTTAAAATTCCATTTTCATGTCCTTATTGTCTTGCAGTGCTGCTTACATATGCAGGAGCTCTTCACAGCTGATAGGTGTACAGGGGAATCCCCCTTCTGCGCTACACAACAGGACTGGCGGGCGCGCGAGCTTGGCAAAATATGTTGATTTATACACGCCCCGTTTCATTCCGCAAAAACAAGCCCTTTTGAAATTAAAAATGTATGTTTTTAACGTCACTAATTCTGTTATCTGAAACATGGAGTGGCTTCTTCATGATCTCAACTAGCACATTCTGCAAAAAAATGAAAATCACAAATTTTGAAAAAAAAACAACAACAAAAAAACCCCGCATTTCCTGAGGATCTGTAATGCTGACTTGAGTGGTGGGACACAAATGTTGATGAGATCAAAAGCATGTTTAGGAGCCAGTAAAGTCCAAAATAAAGCATGATGACGTGTCCTCACAAGGGTCTCCTAGAATTGTTTTGTTAATAATTCTGTCAAATTGATTAATCCTGACACGCCTTTTCTTCCCCACAGGGGGCAGGACTGTGCTGTACCAACATTTGCCTACGTTGCCAAACCTCCCACGGAGAGAATCTACCGGATCATTCTCAAACCAGCGCTATGGCAACATGGACAAAAGTGCCTAAATATGACTTAAAAAGGTAACACTTGAGAAAAAAAATGCTTAAAGGACACTGGAGTTTACAACCATCTGCCTAAAAAAATAGACTTTTTCTTCAAACTTTCAAATATGAATCAAGTTTGACAGATACAAAGCTTTAGTTCACTTTTCAATGAGCTGCTATCTTCTTTTGTTATTTGCGACTTGGTTTAAATGTAATGTAGAAATAGCAGTGTTTTGTTTTCTCAATGGGTCACTGAGTTTGTATTTGATTACGTTTATCTGGACTAAAAATCTTCTTTAAAAATGTGACTTGTATATTTGTGCACTAAAATCCCATGCATTTGTTTGTATCTGGGTCAGTGACAGTTTGGGCAGTGTCCAGTTTTGACGCGTTGCTATTCAATTCAAGGTCAATGTTAGAAAATATTAAAACTTTCTACATATTTTCTGCTTAGCAAAATTAAAATATTTGGTGTAAAATTACTTGAGTACAAAATATTTCAAAATTTGGGTAGTATTAACTTAATTTATTGAGTTACTGGGGGTTACTTGTTATTTTTTTTAATTTTTATTTGTGTGCTAGTTTCAATGTACTTTATCCTACTTTCAACAAAATCTTTGAATTTAGTTTTGGGCTGTTTTGACATCAAATTGACCTAAAGTGTAGGGATGCACCAGTCCAGCCTTTTCATTTCTGATTCCGATACTATAGCTTTGAGTATCTGCTGATACCTGATATCTGCCGATACCAATCAGAGACTAAAAACAATAATAATTAATAAAATAAGACAAAACTGATCAAAATGTGTTCTGTAGCTGTTATTTATCCCTCAAGTAAGTACATGACAGTTTTGTGTGAATTAAAAACTCAAACATATGAGACTTTCCTGGCTCACCGTGACCAGTAAATGGTCTAATTACAAACATTTATGTCCAAACCGTATTTTATATTGGCTTGCAAATGTCAGTTCATCCACTATTGTCGTAGTATCGGCACTAATATACAATACCAGTGTTGGACAGTGAGTGCATCCCTACTGAAGTATATTTTTACTATTCGAACCATTAAATGTATTTGAAATCAGGGCAAAAACACAATTGATTCAAAAGGTGTCATTCAAATTATAATCCAAATGTACTTCTGTAATTTCATTTCTCGGATTTCAAACATTTCTTCCAGTTGCAAGATTTTTTTATTTATTTTTTTTTTCATTAAAGTTGCACTACGTAACTTTTCTGGTGAGCAGTGTGCCGACTGCTTGTGTCCATGGAGAGCTCCCTCAGTATGGCATTAAACTAGTCACATATATTCACTTACAGATGTTATTGCTCAGAAATACTGTGGTAAACATTTATTCTTACTCTGAGCTGACTTGTGACTTGGCCTGACTGTGCCAACTGCTTGTCAACATGGAGGGAGATGAGTTTAATGCCATATTGTGGAACATTCCATGGAGATCAGCAGGTGATTGATCCTCCACCAGAAAAGTTTCATAGTGAAGTGAATTTTTTAAACCATACTACGTTTTTTTTTTTACACGAAACAAAGGGGAAATTAAACCTACAACAATAATTCAAACAAATCTACTACTCAAATTCTCAACTCTTCTAAATTAAAGTAATTAAACCCCTATAGGTAATAACTGTACTACATTGGGTTTATATATTGATTTCCGTAGCATTAAGAGGCAGGGATTCCAATGTTCTCTAAAAGTACATGTAAAATCCTTTGTGTTTTCTTTGGTCTACCTCATACTGGTGCTTGTGACACTGACTTGTCGTATTTGCTGATATATTTCAGTTTTTTGTGCGCATTTGTTGTAATACACGGCCTATTTCCAAACACCAGGGTTGAGAATCATTGTAAAATTACTAAAAGCCAAACGTATATATATAACAATTTAATTTAATGTCCTGACCGCTTAACATCTTTCCAGACTAAATTAGTCTAAAAACAAAATCTTAAAAATTAAAGTTCAAATTGCTAAAATGAAAGATGCACTGTAACTTTTTGGTTGATGGTTTCTATGGATATGTCAATGCTCTGCCTGGAATGTTCCACAGTTTGACATTAAACAGCTCTAGATGACATTTATTCAGTTACATGAGGTTTTATAGGTTTAGAAAGGTTTGCTACCATATTGTGAAACATTCCAGACAAAGCAATAACATTTTCACGGAGGATAGTGTTTGAAAAGCTGCACAATGCACCTTTTAAAGTTAAAACACTTGAAGAAAGCTGTCACCTTTTTTCTTCCCAATTTTCTGACGTCGGGACATTGATATTTGCTCACCAAGATTTCATTTCGTAGATTTCCACTGTATAAAATTCACGTTCATCCTTTGATTCCCAACCTGTAATATCAAATCTATGTGGTTGTTTCATATGTGGCCACTAGAGGGCTGTTGTATTACTTTTCAATGCTCTATTTGCTTTTACGCTCAGGGTAATTGGACGTCAACAGTAGCAGCAGACGTGGACTTTTGGCCGTGTCTGAAATGCACAAGATGTTCCAAACGAAATGTGTAAAAACAGAATTTGAGCGACAGACTTGGTTGGAAATTGTAGGGCTGCTCAATTTTGGGGGGAAAAAAAATCGGAATTCTGAATTTTCTGAAAAATATTGCGATCAGATCTGAGATTAACATTTAAAAAGTAGCTTCTGATACCTAAATAATTGCATTTTTTTTTTGTTTTTTGTTTGGACAATTGCGCCTCAACTCAAATTCTAATGTTTTTCGATATTTTGTGCAACTCTAATGTTCTATGCAGCGTCTGGTTTTCGAGACTTTTTGTATGTTTCTCTGTGTACAAGAACAGAAGCAGCTATTTGGGTTAAAGATGCACTGCGGACCTTTTCTTGTCAGTGGTTTTCTTTTGAGATGCTCTAGCTTTGCCTTGAATGTTCCACGGTAAGGCATTAAAGGAGAATTAACGTTTTTTACAATCTGAGCCTTATTTCGGTAATAAAACAAGTTGTTTTACTCACCCATAGCACTTTGGTGTCATATGGAGCACTTCCAGAGATGTTTTAGATTAGCGATCTCCGTAATGCGAGTTCTCGGGGCAAATGTTTGCGGTCTCCAAATAACACAAAATTTAGCACTTTTCAAATCATAGAAGCTCAATGTCTTAGTCTACACTTTCGTTTGAGTCAAAAGTGGCCTGTAATCCGAGATTTATCCATAATTTACAGCTTTGCGTTTCATGTTTGGGTCCTGAGAGCTGAGAGTGAAATAAACTGTGACTCCGCACATGCGCACTGGCCTCCTCATCTACTCGAAACTATGGATAAATCTCGGATTACAGGCCACTTTTGACTCAAACGAAAGTGTAGACATTGAGCTTCTATGATTTGAAAAGTGCTAAAGTTTGTGTTATTTGGAGACCGCAAACATGTGTCCCGAGAACTCACATTACGGAGATCACAAATCTAAAACATCTCTGGAAGTGCTCCATATGACACCAAAGTGCTATGGGTGAGTAAAACAACTTGTTTTATTACCGAAATAAGGCTCAGATTGTAAAAAACGTTAATTCTCCTTTAAACTAAACTTCAGCTAGCATTTATTCAGTTACAGGTGTTTTTATAGCTCAGAAATACCTTGAAAAACGTGCATTCTTACTGTGAGTGAGCTCACCTCTCCACAGATTTAACTTGTAATTTAACCTTTTAGTGGCATGTGCTTGTATCCATGGCTATAGAAGTCTAATGCCATACTGAGTGAGCTTGCTTCCGCACAGATATGACCCGTAACTTTTAATGCCACCTACTGGTATCAATGGATCTAGAGGTATACAGTGTACATATAACATCTCCATGGACATGAGTAGGTCCTGAAATGTTCTGCAATGCATCTTTAATGGCTGGTTTAACACTGTGAAGTAAACCTCAGTTCTCCTCAGGTTTCCATGACGAGCTCTTTAAAAGCCTGATGATAAAATATTTTTGCCACGTGGATTGGCTTTGGTTAAGTTATTATTTTTTCTTTCTGTAGTACTGTTATGTGTACTGCTGTAAACAATATTGTTTATGATTTGTATTTCAATAATAAAATATGAGTATGATATTAGCTCGACTTGTTTTTTTTTAATGTACTGTTTGTTTTTTTGTTTGTTTGTTTTTTTTGGGGGGGGGGCTGTAAGCAATTGACATTCTTTCAAATCAATAAATAAGAACAACAAAAAACAAAACATTTAGTCCCACCCCCTCTTCTAATTTAGCATAATGAGCTTTCTTTTACATTTCGTTAACATTCTTCAGACATACCAACAATGGTAACAAACAGCAGATACACGTAATGTCTATATAATTATATATCCTACACATTTTGAAATTGTTCTTAATATGAAAAAGTAAAAGTTTAATTTACTTATCAGGTATGAACTCCATTTAACCTGAAAAATACAAAATTGTGATTAAAAAAAAGGATCAAATATAATATATAGTACATATAGTAACAGCTAATATTTTAGATTATTCTAAATCTTGTGTTTTTAGAAATCTATTGAGCTCTCAAAAGTGTGCAGTTTACTCCAAGCATTTACTCAGTGTGGCCGCCAGATGGCAGTATTGGCAAACGATTGGATATTGATCTTGTTTCACTTTGGCCTCCAGCGTAATAACACTGGGCCTACGTGTTTCTCCTTTACTTAAAAAAATAAATAAAAAATCTTGTGCACATATTCAATTACACATGTTTTTATACGTGAAAATACCTTGAAAACATGCATTCTCATTATGCCTTATTAATGCCAGACTGTGGAACCCACAAAAAAGTTATAGTGTAGCTTACAAACTTGTTACAAACTTAAAGAGTGAAGTCAGCTCTGAACTGTATCACTGACTGTTCACAGGCAAATACTGCATCATCTTTAAATGAAAACATATCCTCCTGGGACCTGAAGAAAAAAAGTGTATCTGAATTATTATTATTATTATGTTAATTTTCTCTTTGGAGGTAAATGAACACCTTAGCATTTACATTTTGTTAATTTTATTTGTATTCATAATAATAATAATATTCGTAACGTGTCCTGCGTAATGGACGTCAGAGATATTTTGGTGTTAAATCCATGTGAAGTTAACAACCTCACAAAAACTATATATATTTTTTGATGACCAACATCTCTGACAAGCTTCTACAGTCACGTCAAATAGTTTTTAGTCTCTCTTTTAATATCTTATTTATTTATTTATTTATTTATTTATTTTTAGTATTTTTTTTATTTATTTGTATGTATTATTTATTTTGTTTTTATTTTTTTATTTTAGTTTTTTTATTTATTTTTATGTATTATTTATTTTCTATTTTTATGTATTATAATTTATTTTCTATTTATTTATTTATTTATTTATTTATTTTAGTATTTTTTTATTTATTGTTATTTTTATGTATTATTTATATTTATTTATTTTAGTTTTTTTTATTTATTGTTATGTATTATTTATTTTCTATTTATTTTTTATTTTTTTATTTTTTTATTTATTTTTATTTCTATGTATTATTTATTTTCTATTTTTATTTATTATAATTTATTTTCTATTTATTTATTTATTTAGTTTTATTTATTTATTTATTTTAGTATTTTTTTTATTTATTGTTATTTTTGTGTATTATTTATATTTATTTATTTATTTATTTTAGTATTTTTGTTATTTATTGTTACCGTGTGTGTGTGTGTGTGTGTGTGTGTGTGTGTGTGTCTCACCATTTCTGAGTGGAGGGAGAAAAGGGGGGAGGAACTGAAAAAAAAAAAGGCGTGGGAGAAGAAGAGAAGTAGAAGTAAGTGAGATGGAGGCGTGAGGGACGGTTAAAGGGATAGATTGTGGAGAGAGGAGAAAAGGGTGAGGGAGAAGGGAGGTATAGAGCAAGAGGAGGTAAATACAGTAATGGGGTGCTAGGGAGAGAGGGACGGGTATGGATTGAAAACTAGGGGGAGTTGAGGTAGAGAAGGAGTAGATGGTAGAGAGGAGGAGGAGAGAAGCGAGAAGATGGACAGTGTAAGGAAAGAGAAAAGGAAGTAAAGGTGGGTGTAGGGTTTAAGGTTAAAGGGCTTAGGCTGATTCAGAACAACTCTGGTTCACTTCGAATAATTCTTCTGTTGTCGGAAAACACTCATTGCCTAAATCCAGGTCCCTGTATCTGCTGCAGCGTTCCTATTTATTTTCTCTATACTTTTCAAAAAAATAAATATCAGCTATATCAAATATTTAAAGGCTTTAAATAATTTCAATTTAAAAAGACAATAGACAGCAGTTTAATTTCACTGTTATTTCATGTTTTTTAATCCATTTATCGCCTGCTGTGTTATTCCTTGTGCTCATGTTTTGACCATCGCTATGTCTCAGTGCTTTTCCTGATAATAAATAACAATTTTCTATTGTAAAAATGAATGTCCTTTAGTCTTGTTGGGTCCACACGAGCACTGTCCACTTCCACAGCTGGTCACAAAATGGCCTTCTTTTTCTGTTGGTATTTTGTGTTTATGGGTTTTGGTCATTTTGAGGACTTGAAATTTCAAATTAGCCCCTTGAGATGTCTCGCCTTTTCATTCTCGAGGGGGTCCTCAAAATCACAATAAAAGACAGACAGAGTAGAGCAGACACTATATGGCAGGACATTGAAGAGAATGTTTTGTTCACTTGGAAACAGGACTAACTTTAATATTAACCCAAAATGTGTAAATGTTACTGGCTGGTTAGCTCAACTGGTAAGTCCCCGGGGGGATGTGGGTTCAAATCCCCCCCTGGCAATGAGCAAGCCAGTGTGGGTCCTTGGGCAAGACCCTTCACGGTACTGCCCCCCGGGCGCCGAAAGATGGCTGCTCACTGCTCCTGTCATTGTGTGTGAGACCAAATAAAGACTTAATCTTTTTTTTTTTTTTTTTTTTTTACAATCTGAGCCTTATTTCGGTAATAAAACAAGTTCTTTTACTCACCCATAGCACTTTGGTGTCATATGGAGCACTTCCGGAGATGTTTTAGATTTGCGATCTCCATAATGTGAGTTCTCGGGGCACATGTTTGCAGTCTCCAAATAACACAAACTTTAGCACTTTTCAAATCATAGAAGCTCAATGTCTTAGTCTACACTTTTGTTTGAGTCAAAAGTGGCCTGTAATCCGAGATTTATCCATAGTTTCAAGTAGATGAGGAGGACAGTGCGCATGCGCGGAGTCACAGCTTATTTCACTCTCAGCTCTCAGGACCCAAACATGAAACACAAAACTGTAAATTATGGATAAATCTCGGATTACAGGCCACTTTTGACTCAAACAAAAGTGTAGACTAAGACATTGAGCTTCTATGATTTAAAAAGTGCTAAAGTTTGTGTTATTTGGAGACCGCTCGGGGCATATATTATATGCTCACATTACGGATATCGCTAATCTAAAACATCTCTGGAAGTGCTCCATATGACACCAAAGTGCTATGGGTGAGTAAAACAACTTGTTTTATTACTGAAATAAGGCTCAGATTGTAAAAAAAAAGAAGTTAATTCTTCTTTAATCTAATGATGTGAACATTTCCAGCAGTCACTAGATTTTAAGAGGCCTCAGTGTCATTCTTTTCTTTTAAGGCAGGGCCCTTTAATATGAAAACAAATACACAAATATACTCATGAGCAATGGCCAGAATGTGGACAGGAAAATGCTCATGTTTCTACTTCTGCAGCTGAAGGGAAGAGAGAGAGGGAGGGAAGGAAGGAAGGAAAAGGAGAGAGAGGAGGGGTGAAAATGGTTAGGTGAGGGGGAAAGAGTGAGAGGTGAAAGGGAAGGAGAAAGACAGAGACAGGGGAGAGGATGAAAAGAGGTTAAAGAGGAGAGAGAGAGAGAGAGAGCAGTGGGAGTGGGGGGGGGGGGCAAGCGAGAGAGAAAGGATTGAGATGAAAAGGGGTGTGAGGGAGAGATAGGAGAGAGGGGGGAAGAGGAGAGACAGGGGAAGAAGGAGAGAGATGAGAAAGAGTTGAAAGAGCAGAGAGAGGGGTGGGAGAGAGCAGTGAGCAGGGGGAGGAGAGAGGAGGAGAGGGGCAGAGAGAAAGAGGAGGAGAGGGAGAGAGAGAAGGAGAGAGGGTTGAGAGAAAAGGAGAGGAGAAGAGAGACAGAGACAAAGAGAGGGTTGAGAGGAAAGAGAGAGGGTTGAGAGAAAAGGAAAGGAGAAGAGGGACAGAGAGAAAGAGGAGGAGAGGGAGAGAAAGAGGAGGTGAGAGGGTTGAGAAAAAAGGAGAGGAGAAGTGGGACAGAGAGAAAGAGGAGGAGAGGGAGAGAGAGAGAGAAGGAGAGAGGGTTGAGAGAAAAGGAGAGGAGGAGAAGAGGGACAGAGAGAAAGAGAGAGGAGGAGAGGAAGGGAGAGGAGGTTTAGCAAAAGGGAGATGAGAGAGGAGGTGGAGAGTGACAGCGAGAAAGAGAAAGGGAGAGGAGACAGGAGGAGAGGGACAGGAGGAGAGAAAAAAGCGAGAGTGTGAAGAGAGGGGGCGAGAGAGGAAGACAGAGATGAAAAAGGGGTGTGTGAGAGAGAGGGATAGGAGAGAGCATTGAGAGAGGTGGAGGAAAAGAGAGGAGGAGGAGAGGGAGGGAGAAGGAGGAATAAGAAAGGGGTGAAGATGGGGTGAGGATAGGGTGAGGATGGAGGGACGGGCGGATGACGCTAAGTGAAAGGCTCATTTTGCGTGGGTGATTACAGAGGCCCATGGGCGATATCCACTAATGTGAGCTAATGCAATAGATTAGACTGAGCACAGACCCAGGGGAACACAGCCAACAGATGTGCTCAACTCCAAAAAGAGCTCCTCTCTTTTTGGAGCGAGGGAGGGACCAGGAGGAGGAGGAGGAGGAGAACAGAGGAGGAAGAAGAACAGAGGGAGCTTGAAGATAGAGAAAGAGGGAAAGTGCGGGATGGGGCAGAGAGACTGAAGCTGTACTGTAGAGAGAGCAAAATGGAAAAAAAGGGGAAGCAAGAAAAGAGGAATAAAGAGAGACCCAGGAGGGAGTGAAATGAAAGAGTGTGAGATGGGGCAGGGAGCCACGAAGGAGCAGGAGAACAAAATAGAAAAGAGTGAAGATTAAAAAAGGAGAGAGAGTGAAAGACACAAGAGAAGGAGTAAAGTTTGAAGGTGCTAGCACCGTCTCACACTCTCTCTCCCCACTCCTTTGCTTTCCTGTTTCTCTCCCTCTCTCCTATCCCTCTCTCTCTCTCTCTCTCTCTCTCTCTGTTTTTCTGTTATCTCCAGCAGTCTTTACAGCAGGGGTGTCAAACATGCGGCCTGGGGGCCAGATATGGCCCCCCAAGACCTTTAATCTGGCCCTCAGCTGATTTTCTATTAAAATATTTACATTTTCTATTAAAATATTGGTAATTTTCTGATTTTCTGCACAGTTTAGCATAGCAGCGTCTCCAGTGCCTCTGTGCGTGGCCCCTCCCACCAGAGCAGCACAAATGAAGACTCGCCTCTTTCACAAAAATGAGAAAAGTGGACGCAGAGTGCAGAAAAATGGACTAATTCCTATTTGTTCATGGAGGTGAATGGGAAACCTGTATGCTTGTGCTGAAATTGCATTTTTCTTAAAGTTTCAGGTTGTTCATAAAAGAGAGTTCATCAAATAAAAAAGACTTCTGTAATAGATTTGTGTTTCTCTGCACAAATATTTGGACTTACTGCTGTTTAGCTGGTTAGCTGTCACCGGCTGGTTAGCTCAACTGGTAAGTCATGGACTTTCCCCCTGGGGGTTGTAGGTTCAAACCCCCCCCCGGGCAATGAGCTAACCAGTGTGGGTCCTTGGGCAAGACCCTTCACGGTACTGCCCCCCGGGCGCCGAAAAAGATGGCTCCTCACTGCTCCTGAAAAGGATGGGTCAAATGCAGAAGTGAAATTTCTCCCATGTGTCACAGTGTGTCATTGTGTGTGAGACCAATAAAGGCTTAAGCCTAATCTTAATCTTGTTTTTGGGGTATATTTGGCATGTGTTTTCTGATCCGGCCCCTTTGGTATCAAACTAGGTTGGATACGGCCCCCGGACCACAATGAGTTTGACACCCCTGACTTGCAGTGTCTCTCTTCTCTTTTTTCTCTCTTCTTTCCCTTCTTGTTGTCTCTACTGCCCCATCTCTTTCTCCAGTTATCCCTCTCTACTCTCCTCTTTCTATCACTCCATCACCCCCTGTTTTACATTTTGCTTCCAATTCTTTTCCTCCACCTTAATTATGTATCAGATCTGTGGAGAGGCGAGCATACTCTCAGGCTACGTTTATACGGCGACGATCAAAACAGAAGACGCAAAAGTGGCGTCTCGTCTTCAATTTTTTATCCGCGTTTAGACCAGCGCTCTCAACGGGAAATGTTTGTTTATACGAAGACGCAAAAGTGGACGCAAAAGCCAGCGAAGGGAGGCGCTGTAAATAACTGGACTGGAAAAAAAACAACAACAAAAAACAAAACATCACAACAGCGTCAAGTTACATTTCTAACCACGACTGTACCAGAAAAGAGAAAGGTAAAACTTCAAAATAAAATGTTCTAGTTGCGTTTTAAATAAGTTGTTAAGTTCCGCTCCAAACATTTCATTGGTTGCATTACAGGAGGATTACAGTGAATTAGAAAATATAAAATCACATCGGGTTTTACATTTGAAGTGCCTCATGCGGAAGTCGCTTGTCTTGGCGTCTGTGTGGCTGTGAGAGTGTGAGAAAGACTTGTACGGGAAGAAGAGAACAGACCGTAGACGTGTGTGGGTGCGATTTATACAGTTGTTGAAATGACTCTTGTATTGCCGCATCTGTGACGTAAACGCGTACGCGACGTGAGCAGATCTGAGCAGTTTTGCGTCTTGGGCAGTTTACACGGAAACGCTACAGCGGAGCGTATTTAAAGGAAAAGTAACGTTATTTTACAATCTGAGCCTTCTTTCGGTAATAAAACAAGTCGTTTGACTCACCCATATCACGTTCGTGTCATTTGGAGCTGTTTGAAGAAAGTTATGTTGTAGCGTATCCGTTAGCATGAGTATTCGGGGCATTACTTTGCAGTTTCCAAATAACACAAACTTTAGCACTTTTCAAATCATAGAAGCCCGATGTCTTAATGTAAGATTTCGTTTGAAGCAAAAGTGGCCTGTTTCATGTTTGGGTCCCGGGAGCTGATAGCGCATGCGCACTGGCGTCCTCATCTACTCGAAACTATGGCTAAATCTCGGATTACAGGCCACTTTTGCTTCAAACGAAATCAAGACATCAGGCTTCTATGATTTGAAAAGTGCTAAAGTTTGTGTTATTTGGACACCGCAAAGTAATGCCCCGAGCATATGATACGAGCCCCATGTTAACGGATACGGGATCATTAGTAGAACAGAACGGCTCAACGTAAGTTCTGCGATACTGCTCCAATTGACAGAAAAATGCTATGGGTGAGTAAAACTACTTGTTTTATTGCCGAAAGAAGGCTCAGATTGTAAAAAAAAAACGTTAATTTGCCTTTAACTTTTCCACTCTGGAGGGTGGTTTCAGATTTTTGCGTTTTTAGGCCCCAAAAACGCCGTCACCGTGTAAACGAAAGGCACTTCTGATAAAATATTTAGTCGTTTTTACCCGTAAGCGTTCTCGTGTAAACAGGCCCCCAGGCAATAAAAAACAATAATTATATTCTCTAATTGCAAGATGGATACGTTTAATGCCACACCGGGACATTCCAGACAAAGCAACAGTATCTCCATGGAGACAAGCCCGCCACCAGAAAAGTTACACAGTTCATTCCTGTTGAATATTTGCTACAATTTCTTATGACTGTCTTTATTTAATTTTGTTTGTATCATTTTTGTTTGTCTGTAATAAAACAATTTTAAATAAAACAAATAATTAGAAAAAAGAGATCCTTTTTCCTGCACTTACGGCAGCCCAGCAGGGACATTTCAAAAGCAAACATTTAAAAATAGGTCAGATAGAAGTGTAATATCCTTCACGCAGTTACAAAAGAAAGAGAAAGAAAGAGAAGGAGAGACAGCTGAGAGAGAGGGAGAGGAGAGAGGGAACAGGGTTGAGAGAGTGGTGAGAGAAGAGAGAGCGAGAAAGAGGAGGAGAGGGAGACAGAGAAGGAGAGAGGGTTGAGAGAAAGGGAGAGATGAGAGGAGGAGAGGGACAGAGAGAAAGAAAGAAGAGGAGAGGGAGAGAGAGAAAGAGAGAAGGTGAAGAGAGGGAGAGAGAGGGGGCGAGAGAGAGAAGGACAGAGACGAAAAAGGGGTGTGAGAGAGGAAAGAAGAAGAAATTTACTGACAGAATTTTAGAGAGAGAAGGAGAGAGGGTTGAGAGAGAGGGAGAGGAGAGAGGGAACAGGGTTGAGAGAGAGGGGGGAGGAGACGAGAGCGGGAAAGAGGAGGAGGAGGGAGAGAGAGGAGAGAGGGTTGAGAGAAAGGAAGAGGAGAGAGGAGGAGAGGGGCAGAGAGAAAGAAAGAAAGAAGAGAAGAAGAGGGACAGAGAGGGAGAGAGAGTGGTGCAAGAGAGAGAGAAGGACAGAGATGAAAAAGGGGTGTGAGAGAGGAAAGAAGAAGAAATTTTCTGACAGAATTTTAGAGAGAAAGAGAGAGTCCCATCATCCCTGTCCCATTGATCTCCCTCTTTTCCTCCTCTCCCTCTGTTCTTTCTGTCTCTCTACCCTCTCCTCTCCATGTCTCTCTTCTTTCCATCTAGCCATTCCTTTCTGTCCCATTTCCCCCATCCCTCTGTTCTGTCTGTATGCCTCTCTCTCTCTCCTCTCCATCTAACTCTCTATGTAGTCATCCCTTTCTCACTTTTTTCTCTCCCCCTCTCCGTTTCTCCCTCTATTTTTTTCCATCTCTCTCCCTCCCTCACCCCTATGTTTTTCTCTATCCCTCCATCTCTTCCTCCACCTCCTTCCTCTCTGTCTCTCTCTCTCTCTCTCTCTACTCTCTATGTAGTCATCCCTTTCTGTCCCATTTTCTCACTCCCCTTCTCCGTTTCTCCCTCTATTTTTTCCATCTCTCTCTCCCTCCCTCACCCCTATCTTTTTCTCTCTCATCCCTTCCTCCACCTCCTTCCTCTCTCTCTCTCCCTCCCCTCTCCATCTACTCTCTATGTAGTCATCCCTTTCTGTCCCATTTTCTCACTTTTTTCCTCTCCACCCTCTCCGTTTCTCCCTCTATTTTTTCCATCTCTCTCCCTCCCTCACCCCTATCTTTTTCTCTCTCTCCATCCCTTCCTCCGCCTCCTTCCTCTCTCTCTCTCTCTCTCCCCTCTCCATCTACTCTCTATGTAGTCATCCCTTTCTGTCCCATTTTCTCACTTTTTTCTCTCCCCCCTCTCCGTTTCTCCCTCTATTTTTTCCATCTCTCTTCCTCCCTCACCTCTATCTTTTTCTCTCTCTCTCTCCATCCCTTCCTCCGCCTCCTTCCTCTCTCTCTCTCTCTCTCTCTCTCTCTCTCTCTCTCTCTCTCTCTCTATCTACTCTCTATGTGGTCATCCCTTTCTGTCCCATTTTCTCACTTTTTTCTCTCCACCCTCTCCGTTTCTCCCTCTATTTTTTCCATCTCTCTCCCTCCCTCACCCCTATCTTTTTCCCTCTCTCTCCATCCCTTCCTCCGCCTCCTTCCTCTCTCTCTCTCTCTCTATCTCTCTCTATCTACTCTCTATGTAGTCATCCCTTTCTGTCCCATTTTCTCACTTTTTTCTCTCCCCCCTCTCCGTTTCTCCCTCTATTTTTTCCATCTCTCTTCCTCCCTCACCCCTATCTTTTTCTCTCTCTCTCCATCCCTTCCTCCCCCTCCTTCCTCTCTCTCTCTCTCCCCCCTCCATCTGCTCTCTGTGTTGTGATCCCTTTCTGTCCCATTTTCTCACTTTTTTCCTCTCTCCCTCTCCATTTCCCCTCTATTTTTTCCATCTCTCTTCCTCCCTCTCCCCTATCTTTTTCTCTCTCTCTCCATCCCTTCCTCCACCTCCTTCCTCCCTCTCTTTCTCCTCTCACCATCTACTCTCTATGTAATCATCTCTTTCTGTCCCATTTTCTCACTTTTTTGTCTCCCCCTCTCTGTTTCTCCCTCTATTTTTTCCATCGCTCTTCCTCCCTCACCCGTATCTTTTTCTCTCTCTCTCCATCCCTTCCTCCACCTCCTTCCTCTCTCTCTCTCTCCCCTCTCCATCTACTCTCTATGTAGTCATCTCTTTCTGTCCCATTTTCTCACTTTTTTCTCTCCCCCTCTCTGTTTCTCCCTCTATTTTTCCATCTCTCTCCCTCTCTCACCCCTATCTTTCTCTCTCTCTCTCCATCCCTTCCTCCACCTCCTTCCTCTCTCCCCTCTCCATCTACTCTCTATGTAGTCATCCCTTTCTGTCCCATTTTCTCACTTTTTTCTCTCCCCCTCTCTGTTTCTCCCTCTATTTTTTCCATCGCTCTTCCTCCCTCACCCCTATCTTTCTCTCTCTCTCTCCATCCCTTCCTCCACCTCCTTCCTCTCTCCCCTCTCCATCTACTCTCTATGTAGTCATCCCTTTCTGTCCCATTTTCTCACTTTTTTCTCTCCCCCTCTCCGTTTCTCCCTCTATTTTTTCCATCTCTCTTCCTCCCTCACCCCTATCTTTTTCTCTCTCTTTCCATCCCTTCCTCCACCTCCTTCCTCTCATTCTCATAGCTGGAGGATTTTATATGTTGCGTGTTTTGGGTCGATGGGGAAACCAGAAGAAACCCACACAGACACAGGGAGAACATGCAAACTCCACAGAGAAAGGCCCGGGAGTCAAACCCACAACCTTCTTGCTGTGAGGCAAGAGTATAACCGCTGTACCACTTTGTTCTTATTCACCTTGTCGCAAGAAAAAAAAAAAAACCTGTACGTAGAGCTATAAGAAAGCCAAACCACGATAGAAGACCAAACTGCTATGTCATCTGCTCCTTTAGGCACAGTACATTTACTCTCCTCCATCCATCCCTCCATCTCTTTCTCTCTTCTCTCTCTTCTCTCCCTTTTCCCTCTCTCTCTCCTCCTTTCCGCCTCTCCTCTGCAGTATTTCCCGACTCACTCTCTCTCTCTGAAGTACTGTTTCTGATCATCGGTAGGCTCCACAAATGACGGTCCATTGCCTCTCCACTCTCCTTCTCTCTCTCCTCTTTCTCCTCCTCCTCCTCTTTTCTTCCCCTCCTCCGTCTTCTCTTGCCTTCCCCTCATCCTAGTCCATCCCTTTTAATTGTTTTAATTGCCGATCTTTACCTCCCCTATCTCCTTCCTCCTCCCCTCTCCTTTTCCTCTCCTCGTCCTTCTTTCCTCCCCTCTCCTCTCACTCTTCATCACCCTCTTGCCTTTTCTTCCCCTCCTCCTCCTCCTCCTCCTCTCGCCTTCCTCTCCCCTCTCTCTCTCTCTCTCTCTCTCTCTCTCCACCTCCCCGATTTCAACTTCACTCCTCCTCCCTTTCCTCCCCTCATTGTCATCCCCCTTTTAATTTTCCTCCCCTTATCTCCTTCCTCCTCCCCGCTCCCTCTCCTCATCCCTTTCTCCCTCTTCCTCCTTTCCTCCGCTCATTGACTTCCTCTTCCTCTTATCTCCTCTCCTCCCCTCTCATCTCCCTCTCTCTTCCTCCTCCCACTTCTTATAATCTCTCTCTTTATGTTCTTGCTCTCCAACTTGATTTCATCCACAGACTATATCTCTATCTCCCCCTCTTCCTCCCTCTCTCTCCTCCCACTCTTTATTTTTCATCCCCCCTTTTCCCACCATGCTCTCTCTTCCCTCTCCCTCTACTTTCCTCTGTCTCTCTCTCTCTCTCTCTCTCCTCTCTCCCTTCAGCTTTCTCCTATTCCTCCCTCTCTCTTTCTCTGCCTTTCCCCTCTTTTCCCTGTCACTCTCCTTTGTCTCTCCCTCTCCCTTTCCTCCCTTTCCCTCCTCCTTTCCTGCCTCCATCTTCTCATTCTCTTCTCTCTTTCTCCCTCTTTTTTCTGTCTCTTCCTCCCTCCCTCCTCTCTCCCCCTCTCTCCTCTCCTCTCCATCTACTCCATCTCTCTTCTCTTCTCCCCATTTTGCCATTCCTTTGCCATCCCTCTCTCAACTCTCTCTCTATTTTTCTTTCTTTCTCCATCTTCTTTTTTCATCCCCCTTCTTCTCTTTCTCAATCTCTCCCTCTGAATCGCTTCCTCACCCCTTTCTCCCTCCTTTCCGTTCCTGCCCTCATCGTCTCTCTCGTCCTCTTGTCTCGCCTCCTCCCTCTCTCTTCCGCCTCTCTTTCCCTATAATCTCCACCCCTCCCTCCTTCCACTCCTCCACTCCTGGGTTATTGTTTCTCGCGGATGATTGATTGATGGATGGTGCCTGACACTTGAATGAAGTCATTTCAGTGCGTCTCTCTCTCTCTCTCTCTCCTCTTCTCTCCTCTCTCTACCTCCCCCCTCTCCCTCTTTCTCTCTCTTTCTTTCTCTCCGATGTGCTCCGTATATTTCCTCTCCCTCCATGGCTCATCGCTCGCCCGTGTTGTTCATTTGCACCACGTTCCCTAAAGGACCTTTTCTTTTTTAGGGCCTTCTTCTCTCACTCTCTTTATCTTCCCCCTCTCCCACTCCATTTAATTCACGCACTATATCTCTATCTCCCCTTCCCCGTCTCTCTTCTCTTCCTCCCACCCTTTACCGTCCCTTTACTCTCTTTCTCCATCTCCACATCCTTTTTTCTCCCATTTCCCCCTCTCTTCCCTCTCACTCTCATTTCCTCTACGTCTCTCTCTCCCCTCTCTCCTCCTCTCCCCTCTCTCTGTTTTTCTCTCATCTTCGTCCCTTTCTTTAGCTTCCATTCCCTCCCTCTTTTTCTCCATCCCTCCCATTTCCCCTCATTTCCATCTTCTTTCCTATTTGACTCTCCCTCTTTCTCTTCTCCCCCTCTTTCTCTCTCTCCATCTCTCCATCTCTTTCTCTGCCATTTTCCTCTCACTCTCATCTGTCTCTCCCGCTCTCTTCCCCTTCCTCTCTCCCTCCATTCTCTCTCTCTCTCGCTCCTTATTTTTCTCTCTCCATATCACCATCCCTTTTTGCCCCATTTCTCCCATCTACCTTTCCCTTTCTTTCTCTTCTCCCTCTGTTCTCTCTGTCTCTCTTTCTCTCCATCTTGTCATTCCTTTTTGTTGCCCCCTCTCCCGCTTCTCCCTTTCTCCCTCTATCCTTTGTTTCTCTCTGCCTCTGTCCCCTCTCTCCCTTATAATCTTTCTCTCTTTATCTTCCCCCTCTCCAACTTGATTTCATCCACAAACTATATCTCTATCTCCTCCTTTTCTCCCTCTATCCCTTCTGTCTCTCTGCCTCTCTCTCTTCTCTTTTTTTTCTCTCTCTCTACCCCCTTCCCTATCCCGCTCTCTCCCTCTGTCTCTTCCTCCTCCCTCTCTCTCTCAGAACTCTGCAACAATAAATTCATCCATCCATCCAAAAAAGTTACCTCCAATTATTCAAGTCCTTCATGGGTGTCGTTGGCTGCTCTTGTGGCTGACCCGCTGGAACACTTTTGTCCTGAGGGCCCATACTCCCCTCAGTGTTTGTTCGAGCTTTTCTATTATCATTGTATTTGAATGTTCAGGGACAAATAAAGCGAGAGATGGTGACAGTGTAAATAAAGAGGCAGAAATTCTCACTTCTGCGGTTTTGAACAGGACAGTTGACCAGTTTATATTATTAAACTGTTTTAAATCAATATTGTGGCTTAAAATTTACAAAATGTCAAATACTGATCTATCTTATAGTCTAAAGGTGCATTGTTTAACTTTTCTGGTGGAGGCTCTTTCAAATGCTTTTCTCCATGGAGATGTTATTGCTTTGTCTGGAATGTTTCATGGTATGGCATTAAAGGAGAATTAACGTTTTTTACAATCTGAGCCTTATTTCGGTAATAAAACAAGTTGTTTTACTCACCCATAGCACTTTGGTGTCATATGGAGCACTTCCGGAGATGTTTTAGATTAGCGATAGCCATAACTCGAGTTCTCGGGGCATATATTATATGCGGTCTCCAAAATAACACAAACTTTAGCACTTTTCAAATCATAGAAGCTCAATGTCTTAGTCTACACTTTCGTTTGAGTCAAAAGTGGCCTGTAAACTGAGATTTATCCATAATTTATAGCGTTGCGTTTCATGTTTGGGTCCCGAGAGCTGAGAGTGAAATAAGCTGTGACTCCGCACATGCGCACTGGCGTCCTCATCTACTCGAAACTATGGATAAATCTTGGATTACAGGCCACTTTTGACTCAAATGAAAGCGTAGACTAAGACATCGAGCTTCTATGATTTGAAAAGTGCTAAAGTTTGTGTTATTTGGAGACCGCAAACATGTGCCCCGAGAACTCACATTATGGAGATCGCAAATCTAAAACATCTCTGGAAGTGCTCCATATGACACCAAAGTGCTATGGGTGAGTAAAACTATTTGTTTTATTACAAAGGTTGTCCTTTAAACCTTTCTATCTTCATGGAGATCAAATCAGACCAAGTTCCAGGTCAATTCTGTGGAGAGGCGACCCCGCTCACAGTTTTCACAGAATGTTTTTGAGCCATAAAACCATCTGTAATTAAATAAATGTAAGGTAGAGCTGTTTAATGTCATACTCTGGAACATTCCAAGCAGAACAATTACATTTCCAGAGAAACAAGAAGGTGGTGGACCCACTATGGAAAAGTTACACAGTGCACCTTTAAGACTAAATACCCGAGAGGATGAAGTCTTCTTTAAACTGTAGAATGATCAAAGTTAATTTGATCATTTAACACAAGATCTTTGTTGCAGTTATTATTTTGTGTATTATTTTTACGATTATTTTGTGTCCTTTATAGTGGACATTGAGTTAACCAGTCGATCTTTTAAGTGTTTAGAGATAGACTCTAGTTTGTGGCTGCGCTATGATAAATAAATACATAAATAAACAAACCAGGTCTCAACTAGGACTAAAACAGGACTAAATCAGAACCAAATCAGGAATAAACCAAGACAAAATAGGACTGAACCATGTCTAAGTCTAAACCGTGTCTAAACCAGGTCTGAACCAAATTTGAGTCAGGTCTAAACCAGGTCTAAACCAGATCTAAACCAGGTCTAAACAATGACTAAGAGAGGTCTAAATTAGGTCTAAACCAGGTCTGAACCAAATTTGAGTCAGGTTTAAACCAGTCCATTACAGAGGACATGTTACAATATTATGAATAAAAATAAAATTAACAAAATGTAAATGCCAAGGTGTTCATTTACCTCCAAATAGAAAAAAATAAAAATAAAAATTCAATACACTTTTTTCTTCGGGTCCCAGGAGGTTATAATAACTACACTGAGCCAGACGATACCTGATAGTTTAGTAGATTGGCAATTCCAGGGCTGAAATTATCCAGATGATTCTAGTGGAGGTGTATGGAGTTTAAAAACAGAGTGGAGCACTTCCTGTATTACTACATGACATCACAAGGTAGAACAGAGTGTTTTAAGGTGTATGTAGCGGTACTGTTTGTTTTTTTTTTGTAGTATTTTTTGTTTTTATTTTTATCCCTGTAGGGAAAATGTCCTCTGCATTTGACCCATCCTTTCAGAATGGGCGCCCGCGGACCCATCTCCATGATCTTGTTGCTAGTCTTGGTCAGGACCTCAGCTGGAGGATTTTTTTTTTTTTTTTACATATGGAGCATGTCTTTGGGTTGATGGGGGAAACCGGAGGATTTCATGCAAACTCCACACAGAAAGGCCCGGGCAACCTGGGGATCGAACCCGGAACATTCTTAAAGGAGAATTAACGTTTTTTTTTAACAATCTGAGCCTTATTTCAGTAATAAAACAAGTTGTTTTACTCACCCATAGCACTTTGGTGTCATATGGAGCACTTCCAGAGATGTTTTAGATTAGCGATATCCGTAATGTGAGTTCCCGGGGCACATGTTTGCGGTCTCCAAATAACAAACTTTAGCACTTTTCAAATCATAGAAGCTCAATGTCTTAGTCTACGCTTTCGTTTGAGTCAAAAGTGGCCTGTAATCCGAGATTTATCCATAGTTTCGAGTAGATGAGGACGCCAGTGCGCATGTGCGGAGTCACAGCTTATTTCACTCTCAGCTCCCGGGACCCAAACATGAAACGCAAAGCTGTAAATTATGGATAAATCTCGGAGTACAGGCCACTTTTGACTCAAACGAAAGTGTAGACTAAGACATTGAGCTTCTATGATTTGAAAAGTGCTAAAGTTTGTGTTATTTGGAGACCGCTCGGGGCATATATTACATGCTCGGGGCATATATTATATGCCCCGAGAACTCGCATTACGGATATCGCTAATCTAAAATATCTCCGGAAGTGCTCCATATGACACCAAAGTGCTATGGGTGAGTAAAACAACTTGTTTTATTACCAAAATAAGGCTCAGATTGTAAAAAACATTAATTCTCCTTTAATGTGAGGCATGAGTGCTAGCCACTCAGCTACCTGCCGATCTGCAGCCCTGTACCGTATGTGAGGTGTATTCTCTCAGTCTTTGGTCTGTTTGGTGCTGGTATAGGAGCAGATGGTGAGCAGAGCATCAGGGACTTGTAGGTCAACTGATACTTTGCAGTGACATTACGCTGGGGGGTTCTACATGTAGGTTTATGGCAGAATGTTACCATGCTGACACTGTCAAAAAGTCTTAAAACTCAACTCAAGAAAAAATACAAAATGGATTTAAGCAACACATTTTCAGGAGCCCGTCATCAATATGAGTGCGAGAGGGACTTGTTTAACAGCACAAAATCAGCTCACCTGTCGAGTTCTTTCTGGTCAGATTGTGTTAAAAGAAAGCTCAGATTTAAGGCTAACAAAACCCCAGACAGAGCAGTGCCTACATCACACCCACAGATGGGGTACAGGTCAAATGAATGTGGTTCAGAGGTTAGTGTTGTAATGCACTGGGTTATAGGTCAAGTCAATGGACAGCCTACGTTATATAAAAAATGTTAAAATATATTTGTAGGGAGAAAAGTTTCAGACAATTTTATGCAGAATTTTAGAAGATGAAATTGAAAACCGCGGACATTGACACTAGTAGGCTTAGACATAAAAGTGGCAGTATTGTAATGCTCACAGAGGTCAGTCCAGTCAAGCACAAAACTAACCTGTTTCTAGGAGCCATTCTGAGGATGTTTTTATCATGCATATTTGTTTTGAATTAATTGCTATGACGACAGTGTTAATAGTTCTTCCCATCAATCTCTGCTGTTAGAGTGCATTAGAAGAGTAGGCTGTGAGTGCAGCGCACTGACTCACTAGCCTTGAGCCTCTCGAAGGTTCTTTCCGACGCGGCACGTAACAAAAATAAAGAGTCTTGAATCCAAAGTTTGTCTTTTCTATCTTTACTAAAATGAAAGTCATACAGCGTGGGAAAAAACAATACAATACAATACAATACAATACAATAAAGGAAACAAAAAAGGAATTTTAAAGCTTGTAACTTCCCTACGTGATGTCCTATGTGACGTCCCTACAATGCCTCATGACGTCCTTATGTGCTACGTAACGTCCTACGTAGCACATAAGGGACCTACGTGCTCCGTGACGGCCAAAAGACTGTGTAACTTCTGTAGGCCGAAGCTTCTAACCAACTACCTACGTCGTCCCGGCTTTCCCCTCAGTGTGACTGAAGCTAGATTAAGGATTAAAGATCAAAGATTAAAGTAGAAGATCAAAAAGATCAAAGTACATCAAAGTAGAGCATAGAAACGTAGATATAACATAGAAAAATGGCTCTAACATAGGCTAAGTAACATGTGCAAATGACAAATGTAAATTAAAAAACAAACACAAAAACCTGCATGATGTAACATTTCAGCTTGTGTCTATGTCATTGATTTGCCCAGAATGTTCCACAGTACAGCATTAAACTTATCTGTCTCCATGGAATCAATCAGGTCTGTAAAGAGGCAAGCTTGCAAGAGTGCACAATGATATAATTATAATTTAGTCTGTATGTTAGGGCATATGCTATTTTGTGATAGCGGAAAAGATAGCCAAAGATTAAATTGAATTAAATATGAATGTAAAACTATTTCGGATACATTTTTTAAAGTCATAGTAAGGAAAACTTTACTGGTGCATAGTTTGAATCTTGTCCATCACTCAGGGCTTCTACAGTAAAGTTATTGTAATGAAAGTGTGTAGTGTGTAAAATGTGGAGTAGATTGAGTGAATGTAAAATATTGTTGCTCTAAGTGGTCTTGACATGTCAATATAAGAACGGGTCACAGCTAATACTGCAGTAAATGAAAGCTTCTTTTACAGGTGCAACACACTATAAACTCTTTTAATACCCAACTATTAGCCAGTTATATATAAAAATATATATATTTAAAAAGATTAACACTTTTTTAACCAATTTACGTCACCGGTGAATCTCCCCTTTTTCAGATGGACGTGACTGACAGGTGGATTAGCCAATCAGGGACACACATGGGTCCGTCCATATCAAACAAATAAGGCTGCTTACAAGGAAAATAGAAGAAAAAAATCACAAGACTAAAAAAACAGGAGAGTTTCTGCAGAATCAATGAACACGTGTCACTGAAATAAACAAACAAACAAACAAACTGATTTTACGATCATGTCCGGTTCTGGCGTGAGACGCAGGGAGGGGCGACCAGACCGATCCCGCTGTATAAAAACACAGAGATGTCAGTGTGGATTTACCAGACAAGCACACTTCTGCATGTGGGCAACAGTGGCTCAGTGGTCTCCAAAATGTCAGAGGATTGATTCCCTCTCAGATTAAAACATTTTACTACTGCTACTACTAAACATTTTTTTCCAATGTTTTATTTTCAATCTTGTGTTCACAAAAACGAGTCCTGAATCACTTTGACCTGTTTTCCACACAAATACACGACATGTTCATTATACTTTCAAATGAAAAGGTGTGCTGAAATGAAAAAAGTTTTCCCAAACCTTGAGTAGAGCAAAATCTAAACATTTAAAAAGGATATTGCTTAAACTTGCAGTAAACGCTTCATTAAAGAAAGAAGAGCCTGTGCCCACTGGACCCCCTCCGCCTCTTACAAACTCATTACATTGTTTATTGTCGGCAAAAGGAGAAATTATAAACTCATATGTTGTGTGTTGCATTAATATTGTATAGTTTTGCAATAACCATGATGGTGTCTGATTAAACAAGTGTGTATTTCCCCAGATACAGCAGAGCCTTGTGCACAATAAAGCCTCTAATATCACTGTGGTAGGCTGCAGAGCTGATACATGACTAAATTATTCTGAAAACACTGAAAAAAAAACCCAAAAACATTGGCCATGACAAGTTGTTTATGTTATTTATGTTATAATTTGGTGTTTTGGTGTTCTTAAAGATCCCATGACATGGTACTTCTTGATGCTTTTATATGGCTCCTTAATGGTTCCCTAATACTGTAAATGAATCCTTCTCCAAAATCAAGACTCAGTGCATGAGAAACAGAGATAAGCTGAGAAAGAGTAATTTTTCTCACTCAGAACACTCTATAATGGGCGTTGTTGCTTGAATGCAAATGAGGAGAAAAAAGCTGGCCAATAGTAGAAGGTGGGGGCATGGCTAAACGCTCCGCTCTGTGCTCTGAGCGCTCTCTGATCCATTTCCTTGTTTTTGCACGGGGGGAGAGATTTGAAGCGTTCCATTGAAAAATAAACACATTTCCACATAAAATAAAATTTAACCACTGCTGTTCAAAGGTCCAGAGGCTCAGATAAAGGACTTCCGAGCCTAGAAACACTCGGACGTGCCTCCAGGCAAATAAAAAAACGCATTTCGCATTGCCTAGCGCATTCGCAGTCCAAACTCTCTGGGCGTGATTTACAGAGACGCTGAGTACAGACAGACGGGGGTGGAACTGTATTTGCATTTCTTTTTTCGATCTGACGTAGGGGGTAGGGGAGCTCACATTAACGTTCAAAAACCTCAGAAAGTGAAAATTTCATGCCATGGGACCTTTAAGATGATTATCCAATCATAAAGCAGAATGAGCGTCATATGAGTTTTTCATTTGGGTTGCCAGGAAATCCAGTTAGTTGGTTTAGACCTAAAATGCCTCTGTCTGATCTGAATGGTCGCTACCTAAACCCCAGCACCTGCAGCCGTCATGAATCAGTGCTAGTGCAGCCTCTGCAGCTCAGGGAGGGAATTCTGAAGGTTCTGGAGCTTTCACATGAGACATAAGCCGTTTCCCAATTCAGCGAGTGCACGGTTCGGAGCGTGCTTGGAGGGGGATGTGCGTCATATCCGGCGCGACAACTGCTGTTCCATTTTGTTTTTGTCCCATGCACAGGTAAGACGTGATCCAACCAGCGCAGTCGTTTCCATGGAAATCGGGGCGTGGACCAAGCGTGCAAACATGCACGCTTGCGCTTCGCACACTTTAAAGCCCCAGCATGCACAGCGCGGCAGGATATATGACTACAAAGATGGACTCGCCAGCAACATCGCCATGTGACAGTTACGACTTCACTATAAAATGTGTGTACTGGTTCACCTCACCTACAACTCTAGTTACATGAAACTCTTCATAAACTTTCAACGCTAAACATGTGTGACGAGGAGCACTGCCACATTCGGGACGCGACGCGCATCAACCCCTTGGAGAAGTGCGCAACACGTGGTGCTCTGTCACGGATTTGTCCACGATGAGGGGTTTATCGTGGACAAATCCGTGATAGAGCAGCACGAGGCCGCGCATACACCGGGGCTGCGAGCACGAGATAGAACCGCGGTGCCCGGACCGCATGCTCTCAGCCCGAGCCACGAACCGAACACGCACAAACGAACGCAAGAGCCGTACGTGGTGGTTTAATCCTGGTTTAGACCTGGTCTAGTCCCGGTTTAGTCCAGGTCCAGACCTGGTCCAGTCTTGGTTTAGT
Organism: Paratrypauchen microcephalus; assembly: GCA_036785185.1. Taxonomy (NCBI): domain Eukaryota; kingdom Metazoa; phylum Chordata; class Actinopteri; order Gobiiformes; family Gobiidae; genus Paratrypauchen; species Paratrypauchen microcephalus. The sequence continues at coordinate 320,748 of JAVJIX010000103.1, read as the reverse complement.
CCAGGGCCAGTCCAGGTTTAGACCTAGTCTAGACCTGGTTTAGTTCTGGTCTAGACATGGTTTAGTCCACATTAATCCTGGTCTAGTCTCTTAGCCAATCAAGACGCAGAACACATTGTTACACTATTAAAAAACAAACAAACAAACAAAAACAAGAAACAGCGAGGCCGCGAACAGTGAACCGCGATAGAGCGAGGGATTACTGTACACCGTTTGTCTGTATATTTACAGTATCGCCATCTCACAATTTGAAGTATTACTAGTCGCAAGTTTATTAAAGGTTCATTTTTCAGGTAACATTGCATTAAAAATGTGAAGAATTAGGCTGTACACTAATTCAGCAGGAAATGTTGCAGGCTTATTTGCACTTTTGTAAAGTTTTGCTGTATGCACTTTTGTAAGGTTTTGACATTGGTTTAAATACATTTTGGAAACTTGAATTGCCATGTCTACTTTATTCTGACTTCAGTAAAATAAGTTGGTATTACTTAATAAAACTGAGGTAACAATTTGCATGGACTTTTTGGAGTAGGAATAAAGTAAAATAAAGGAGTTATTGCAACTTAAATTATTGGGCCACTATAAAAACAAATTGAGTTGGTTCAACATAATTAAGCTTGTAGAGGACAAAACAGATCATGTTGGTTGTACTCAACTAATTGAGTTAGTCCAACTATAATTATATACTTATTTTACTTCCTGTAGGTTTGACATGTTACACCTGTCCGGGACAACAGATGAAAAATAGCCCTCAGGCTAATTCTGGCATATTTACATGCAAATGTTTATTAATGTGCACTGTCCCTGAAATAAATAAATAAATAAATAAATAAAATAAATAAAAGTCTCATGGGAAATACTCATTAATTACTTAGTAGCGATTACTTAAAAAGATCAATGCAAATTGTTACGACAATTTTTTTAAGTTGAGCCAGTGTATTTTTTTTTAGAGTGTATGCACCGCCTCGACTGCAGGCTGAGACCACACTCCGAACTGTGCACTCGCTGAATTGGGAAGCGGCTATGGTCTGTCCATACACTGAGAATGAGACAAACTTGGATGTGTCCTCTGTCTGCAGGTGAAGGCTCTAGTAACACATGCCCAGTTATGATTCTAGTTCCTTATTTTGAACAGTTGCACAAAATCAACTGTTGTTCCCACATCAAAACTTCCTTTTTTTTACATTCACACACAGTGGTGTAGTGGGGATTTTTTAAGCGATTTGTGACGTCATGGATGTGAATTGCTAAATGCTAAAAGGCGCAGGTGAAAAAGCGAGGAGCGACGCGTTAAGTGAGGCACGGGCAGGTAGGATGAGGTATAGGATGTTTTATAAAGTTTAACCTGTGTACACGCAATGGTACACGCTGTTGTGAGAGCTGCACTCGCTCGCTCGGTCTGCGGCTCCAGACACGGGCTCGCGCGGCCCGCAGTTTAATACAAAGTTTAATACGAGATACACGTACTTATGTTCTGAATACGGGACGATTCTGTTTTTCAAGGGACGGTTGGCGACCCTAAACACAACTATACATATATATACACCCAAAATCTTTCTCAACCAATTTGCACAGATGTAAAAAAAAAAAAAGGCTACCCCGCGGCTGAAAAAAAAGTGGAGATCCGCTAAAAAACAGAACTCTTTCATCCCTGAATTTATATTTGTTTTTTTTTTATATCTCACGTCGGAAGAAGTGGGTGGACGGCGTACCCCCGCGTACCACACCCACTACACCCCTGTTCACACATGTTTGAGTATCCTTTTATTATTGGTCTGTCTATATCTCCAAAGCTCAAAATGCTCTGCTCCACCTTGTGAGGTCATGTAGTGTATAGTTTTCAAGTTAATAGCTTTTTATTTTTTATTTTTTTTTTACCTTTAGTTCAATAGAGATCTGCAATTTCAGGGCAGATTCTAGTGAAGGTGTAAGGAGTTTAAAACACAGTAGAGCACTTTCTGTATTACATGACATCACAAGGTGGAAGTGTTTCTGGTTTGAGGGAAGAACTCAGCCTAAATCTGCAGGGTTTGTGTGTTAAACATGTGTGAATGAAACAAAACACAACTCCAGATATGTTTGTGGTGAGGAAACAAGATTATAACGGATAAAAACATTAGAAAAAAGTGTAATATGGGCCCTTAAAACTGTAAGAAGGCAGACTACATACAGTTCCTTTAAACAGGAGGGGTGGAGCAAAGTTAATGACGCCAACATCCAGTTCCTTTTAGAAGAGAAATTTCAGATACATTGGTATCAATAACAATAATATGTGATTGCCATAATTCACTGATCACCCTTAACTAACCCCCTGGAGGCTAAAAGGCACACCCTCCAGGAATTCGCGATGTTGCGATTTGCAACTTCAACGCAACTTCAGCCAATCCCCGTGAATTCAGGGCGGTGTTGCAATTTTGACCAATCACCGCAACTTTCCTGCAATTTTTTACCAATTTTGACCAGTCATCGGCGACGTATTGAACTCACGTCAACCAACTTCCTTCTGCCTTACTTCCGTATGACGAAACGAAACTGCGGCCGTGTCCACAGTTCGGAGCGTGGTTTGAAGTAGAGGTAAGATCTTAAGCCCGAGCACGAGCCCGACCTGACCCGACCCGAAATTTGGGTCGGGTCGGGTCAGGTCGGGCTAAAATTGACATTTTAGGCCCGGCCCGACCCGAATTTCGGGTCGGGTCGGGCCTAAAATGTCAATCATTGCTTCGGGTCGGGTCGGGCCGGGCTTCTCTCTCGCTGACTTTTTAAAAAATAAATATATGTTTATAAAAATGTATAATAAAACGATGTGTGGATACTAAACTAAGGAATACTTGTTTTAAAATAAATAATTTGGATAAAACAGAGAAGGCGCTGTAAGGTAATTGCTATTTAACTATTAAACAGGAGCCGCTCTTAATAATCTTCCCCTCCGCAAGTCCGCATCTATTTTGACCTGGTATCCCCAATATGGAGGAGCAAGAAGTTAAGGATAAACTAAAGACAGGAGAACTGAAAAGACAAACACGCACCGGTAAGAGTGAGGTGTGGAAAAGCTTCAAATTGATTGTTGAAAATGCTACAGAAACTTGCGTTGGCTTCGCTGAATGTAGTCAATGTGGCGCTTTGCTTTCATACGAGAGCAAAAAGACTGGCACCTCGACGTTCCCTCTAAGCTGCGCGCCTGTGCAGTTGCGCACTGCTCACACATTCTCAGCGCACAAGAAAACCTATGCAACGCAGGGATGAAAGAGTTCCGCTTTTTTTTTTCAGCCGCGGGGTCATCTGAATACGGGGGAATCGTCCAGTATTCAGAAACAAAAGTATGTGTCTCGTATTAAACTTCTACCGGTGTAAGCCACGAGCACGCGCAAGCCGCGAGCACGCGCAAGCCGCGAGCACGCGCAAGCCGCGAGCACGCGCAAGCCGCGAGCACGCGCAAGCCGCGAGCACGCGCAAGCCGCGGCGAGCACGCACAGCTCTTTCCGCGTGTAGCGGGGGGGGGGGGCATGTCGGATGTCGCGCACAGGGTTCCAAGGAGCGCTCAGGGAGTTAGTGTGTTTGCTCAGACACATAAAACATTAGGGGGAACATTGACCTCGACGCTGAGCAGGCATTTAAACAGCTGTACTAGCAAAATTGATGATCGTCAAACTATATTATCATTTGTTTCAAAAAAACGCCCCTCACAAATAAAATATGAAATTTCGGGTTTGCTTCGGGCTCGGGCCTGCAAATCAAGTTAATTGGTCGGGCTCGGGCCGGGTCGGGCTTTAATACCCGCGGGCCGAGTCGGGTCGGGCTGAATTTTTTAGGCCCGATCTTACCTCTAACTGGTAGCCCCCATGGCAGAAGATACATCAAGGCCCGTTGTGACGTGAGCCATCCTCCTGTGGACCCACCACCTGCGGAAGGATTCATGGGGGCTGGTGCATTGTGTTCTAGGCAGCAGAACACTGCTTGGACTGCTGCCCCCGTGACCCAGAAAATGGAAAAGCGGAAGAAAATGAATGAATGAACTCCTGTTTTCACCATCCCCGGTACACGCCCACACATACATTTATATGTCATCATCATCATTATCATCTTAATCATCTTTATGAGGAAAAAATAAAATAAAATAAAGGGGAATTAGAGGTATGCATATTTACACAGCCTTAGCTTGTTAGAAGAGATTTTAAAATTATTGTTAGATCCTCTCACAGCTGTATGTTTTAAAATTTGGCTTTATGGATTTATAGAAGCCCATTGCTCTAATGATACAATATCCATGAAGTCCACAATCCACCTTTGCAAGTGCACAAGCTGTGGGGTCTTCCACCTGCAGCTACAAGACGCTCTGCTGCGGTAAATGTCAAACATAAATTGCAGGTATCATTCAGTAAAAATATTTCTGGTAGGCATAGTATTGTTTTTTGTAATATTTGAGAAAGAGTTATTGCAACATTCTCCCAAAAGGAGAATAAAGTAGTGCATTCCCAAACTAAATGGATAAATGATCCTACTGCGTTACAGTCACAGAGTGTGCAATTGGGTGAGGGAAGAGCTCCTGTTTTGAACAATATGCAGGGAGTGAAATAAGTTCTATGAATAATATTGAAATGAATCGCTTGGTGACTGGGGTTGCGAGATGAGAGCTGTATATTTTGCCATTCAGTTTCCCAGTTCACTTTGGGACAATCAAAGTCAGCTCCCACTGCTACCACGTGTATCTAGAATATATTCTAGATACACTCCTTTTTGGATTATATATAAATTGGTGAGCTGGATGTGCAGTAGGAGGGGTCTCCCATGGCACGCTGTATGTGTGCATTGCTGTTGGTAAAAGAAAAATGATGTTCCTGGTAAGTTATATTTTTTCTGCAGATCTTGGAAACATAGGAGGCCAGAGAAGTTGCATATATCACCCAGAGTATGTACCTTTTTGCTCCAAGGAGGGAAAGAAATAAGACGGTCTCCTATTTTCAGACTATGGTTTCTCAAATATTTTGGAATGTGAAAACCATTTATTATTGACTTTACAATGTGTATTCAGATAGTTCCAAACCCTCATTATTTCAGTTATTATGGATCCATATTTTATTGATTTGCTGAGGGAGATGTTGCAGTATATCAAATCTCTGAGTCTATGGGGTAATATAATGTTTCCTCTAAATGTTTCCAAGAGGCAGATAGAGCAGGGTTCAGCCACTGAGATAAAGGGCGGAGGGCAAAAGATCAATGGCACCATTCAAACATAGTAAACATAGGAGGCCAGAGGAGTTGCATTTTTTTTTTTTAACTTCCGGTTGCTACGGAAGACGCGCAGAGGCCAACGCGCTGGACGCAAACTCCGGGAAAAGAAAAGACGCTGCAGACCTGTGCTCCCCTCTGTCATCGCGGGAAACGTGCGGTCTATTTCGAACAAGACGGACAAATTAGCGGCGCTCACGCGGTATCAGCGGGAATACAGAGACAGCAGCTTGCTTTTCACGGAGTCCTGGTTAACCCCGCCAATCCCGGATTCAGCTGTTGCTATGGACAACTTTCCCCTGCTGCACACGGACAGGACAGCAGACAGTGGGAAAAGGAAAGGAGGAGGCCTGGCTGTGTTTGTAAATGAGAAGTGGTGCACAGTGAAGCAGCAGCTGTGTAACAAGGACGTGGAGTTGCTGGCTATTAGCTTGAGGCCATATTATTTGCCCAGTGAGTTTTCATATGTGATTCTGATCGCTGTGTATGTTCCTCCCTCTGCTAATGCTGAGACAGCATGTGACACACTGCACTCCTGTACCAGCGCACTCCAAACAGAGCATCCACAGGCTCTCTTACTGATTTCTGGAGACTTCAACCATGCATTTCCTACAACTGCTCTGCCTACATACACCCAGTATGTCACCTGCCCCACAAGAGACAATAAAACATTGGATTTATCTTTTGCCAAAGCCAAGGGGGCTTATTCTTCATGCCCACTGCCTCCCCTGGGTAGAGCTGACCACAACATTGTCCATCTGCGGTCTGTGTATCAGCCCATTGTGCACAGACAGCCTGTGGTTCCCCGTGTGGTGAAGAAGTGGACTGCTGAGAGTGAGGAGGCTTTGAGGCCTAGTCCCCACGACAACGTTCCTGTTTTTTTTTTACCCGGGGTGAAAAAAAGTGTCGTCCACACACGTGTTGGATCAGAAAACATTCGTGTCAAGATGAGCACGGAGCGCTGAGTGAAAACAATGTAATACATATGTCACACCGATAAGTGGCGCTGTAAACCGGAAAGAGCCAGAGCCGCCGGAAACGCAAGACTACAAAGAGCACATGCGCAGGAAGTCCTTTCTCTTTCATAAACAAGCAAACACGTGTACTTTAGGGACCGTCAACAAAAGCGAATTTATTTTGTCCCCCTGTTCCACCAATGTAGCAGCGACTCACTCCGGTAATGTGAAAATGTTGACAGTCCCTAACATAGACAGACGCCACAGAACAAAGATTTGCGCTGCGTGAGCAGAGTTTTTGCCTATAAATCGATAGTTTGTATTACTTGCTATCGTTTTATTAGATAGACATTAACAAGTAGAACTCTCGTTAACCTTGCTCGTTACGCTGGATTACAAAACACAACAGTATCAGCAGAACGTCGACTGGGAGATATGCAACATTATGTTGGCTTTTCGGCGTGAATATACTACCGGGGACACAGCCGAAGGGAAAGATTTTTCTCATGATCCCCATACCAACACCAAAGTGCATCTAACAACAAAACTGTAGGCAGTAAAGAACAAATACAAACATGCCTTTGACTCTGGGCGTCGCACTGTTTGTAAAAGATACAGTTTCATTCAATAAAAAAAGACAAGAAATGGTTGCTCTTTTTCTTTATTTACAGCACACAACACACTAAAATTGGTATGGGCTCCTCCTTGTCCACTATCTGCCTTTTCATTGACGGGATTTTTCCAGTTTTAAAATACGTGTTTAGCTTTGAATTGGCAAACACTCGTGTGTCGTGCGTACTGCGCACCTTCTGGTCACTGATTACAGCGCTCACTGCAGTCTTCACTACACTGAATAGAGTAGACCACATTGCTTTATTTGTGGCTGAAGAAGCAGCTTGGATGAGCTGCGAAACATATTCGACCAAATAAACTTTTGTCCAGTTGACAAATTGAATTTCGCCTTTTGCCATGGATTCTATCTGGACGACCGAGGGATCCTACACACATAAACATAATTGTATTTGTCTGTTCATGTATAATTATGTGCATTTGTCAAATGTTTTACCCAGATCTTTCGACAGCTTTTTTATGTACTCTTCAGATGTTCACACCTATACTACGAGACACTGCAGAGATTTTTATCTTCCCTTGTGCAGAACACCCACAAATCAAAGAACACAAGTTTAGAGGGCCGACCCTCTGGAATAATTTAGCCTAGACTCTCAAATCGATTTCTTCACTGGACTATTTTACAAGACAATTAAAACAAACATTGATTTGCAATGATATTTAGTATTTGAACTACTGAAAGTCAACTTGCCTGTTCATGACTGTAAAAAAAATAAACATGTTTATAGGGGAGGTAATCTTATAAGACTGAACAGGTCTTCTCATTCACTCCTGCACAGTCATTTATTTTGTTTCTTCCTGTTTGAAATGTTGTTTTTTACTACATGTGCAAATAAAATCTATCCATCTATCTATCTATCTATCTATCATTATTAGGCAAGTTGTATTTATTCATTTTATAATTGAACAACTACAGTGCTGTGGGTCAATCCAAAATGTTAATAAACCTCAAACCTGAATATTTAAGACAGTAAAAATTAAGTTTTGGCTTTCTTAGAAGAAAATCTATGTGTGCAGAATTATTGAGAAACTATTAATGCGCAGAATTATTACACAACTAAATGAAAAATGAACATTTTCTGTCAGAATAGTAAACTCAAAATTTACCAATAAACCTTTCTGACATTAAAAAAATATATATATAAATCATCTCATCAGTCCATAAAACCTTTGAAAAATCTGTCTTGTCCCAGTCTTGACGTTTCAGCTTATGTTTCTTGTTCAGTGGTGGTTTTGTTTCAGCCTTCCTCACCTTGGCCATGTCTCTGAGCACTGAACTCCTTGTACTTCTGGGCTCTCCACCTTGGTTGCAGTTCTGGAATATACCAGCGCTGGAGGATAATAGGTTCCTGGTAGCTTCATGTTTGATTCTTCTCAAATCTCTTACAGTTAAAGGAGAATTAATGTTTGTTTTTTTTACAATCTGAGCCTTATTTCGGTAATAAAACAAGTTGTTTTACTCACCCATAGCACTTTGGTGTCATATGGAGCACTTCCGGAGATGTTTTAGATTAGCGATATCTGTAATGCGAGTTCTCGGGACATGTAATATATGCCCCGAGCGGTCTCCAAATAACAAAAAATCTAGCACTTTTCAAATCATAGAAGCTCAATGTCTTAGTCTACACTTTCGTTTGAGTCAAAAGTGGCCTGTAATCCGAGATTTATCCATAATTTACAGCTTTGCGTTTCATGTTTGGGTCCCGGGAGCTGAGAGTGAAATAAGCTGGCCTCCTCATCTACTCGAAACTATGGATAAATCTCGGATTACAGGCCACTTTTGACTCAAACGAAAGCGTAGACTAAGACATTGAGCTTCTATGATTTGAAAAGTGCTAAAGTTTGTGTTATTTGGAGACCGCAAACATGTGCCCCGAGAACTCACATTACGGAGATCGCAAATCTAAAACATCTCTGGAAGTGCTCCATATGACACCAAAGTGCTATGGGTGAGTAAAACAACTTGTTTTATTACCGAAATAAGGCTCAGATTGTAAAAAAAAAACGTTAATTCTCCTTTAATGTTTCTTGCTGCACTGTTTTTGGACTTTTCAGAGTCAGTTCAATCTCTTTTTGGCCCATTTTGCCTGAGAAAAAGAAGCTGCCTAATAATTCTGCACACTTTGATATAGGTATAGGGTGTTGATCTTCTTAGACCACAGTTGATGATGCTTAAATCCAATAAGAATTCAAGTTTATACAGCCTGGAGTTGGAAAATATGCATAAAAATCAGGATATGGTCAAAATACTCACTTGCCTAATAACAGTGCACACCCAGAGCTGGAAGATTAAACCTTTGTGAATATTTTCGGTGAATGGATGAAGTCAAAATGTCCATTCTTTGCCTCTGTTTCTAAGCCTGGTTCCACATTGTCTTGTCTGTCACAGAACAGACACAACCCTCCAGAAGCTGCTCTCCTTTGAATACATAATGCTTTCTCTCAAATCGCATTATCTCATTTCTGAACATTTACATTTTTCCGAGCATTTTTAAACCTGCAACATGTGTCTGCGCTCGGGGATGGACCGGGCCCATCTCGGCACCCTCCTAATGCGATGTGACACTGAATACTACACTCCGAGAAACAAGTGAGCTCAAATTGGGTTACCCCTCCTACCTGCCAGTAATGGGGCTGATAAGCACTATACATGTAGATTTCCAGGGAGGGGAGAAATCAGATTAGCCCGAGCTGAACTGGGATTTTCAGGCTAAATTGGTTGTTGTTCCCGGGCCTCTCTCCATCTATCAGGATGAATGAGGAGCATAACTGATTTGACTTTGCAGAGGAGAAATTGGCTGCAAAGAAAAGAAGCTCACTCACACAAAAGAGGGATGTATGTGTGTGCTTAAGCTACATGGACAAAGATAATGAACATAAAGAACATAAAGATCCACTGTGTAGCTTTGTTTCCATGGATGTCTTTGCTCTGCCTGGAATGTTCCACAGTATGACATTAAACAGCTCTACCTTACGTTTATTCAATTACAGGTGGTTTTACAGCTTTAAAATACTTAGAAAAACAGGCGTTCTGACTGTGAGTGGGGTCGCCTCTTTACAGATCTGACCTGTAACTTGGTCTGGTTTGGTCTCTGTAAAGACTGAAATGTTTAATGCCATACTGTGAAACATTCCAGACAAAGCAATAACATCTCTATGGAGAAAATAATTTGATGGACCCTCCGCTTGAAAAGTTACACAATGCAACACTGTGTAACTTTCTGGAGGCGGCATGTTGTCTGGGTGAATTCATGGAAACTGTAGTTCAAAACATTCACCATAAAGATAGGTGAATAGGTGCTATAGTGGCAAATATTGAAGCTAAAGGAATAAGTGAAGTGAAGTGAACTTTATTGATCTCACACCGGAGAAATTCTTCTCTGCATTTTAACCCATCCTTTATATATATACATATATTAGGAGCAGTGGGCAGCACACACATTAGGGCGCCCGGGGACCATCTCCATGATCTTCTTGCTTCGGCTTGGTCAGGACCTAAGATGGAGTACCTATGGTGCATGTTTTGGGTTGGTGGGGGAAACCGGAGGAAACCCACCCAGACACGGGGAGAACATGCAAACTCCACACAGAAAGGCTCGGGCGACCCGGGGATCGAACCCAGACCATGCATGCAAACTCCACACAGAACACACACGGAAAGGTCTGGGCGACCCGGGGATCGAACCCGGAACCTGCTTGCTGTGAAGCAAGAGCGCTAACCACTCTGCTACCGTGCCGCCAATAATAAGTTCAGTTTTTATTATTATTATTATTATTAATAATATTTCCATGGAGAGAAGCAGTAAGAGAGGTTTGTGGAGATGCAAGCCTGCTCACATTAAGGATGCATGGTTTTCTACATTTTTCTGTGTAATAAAAACATAAAAAATAAATAAATACAATAAGTTTAGTTTTTATTATTATTATTATTATTATTATTATTATTATTATTATTATTATTATTATTATTATTATTATTATTATTAGGCCCGAGCGCTAAAGCGTAGGGCCTATTGTTATTGTTCTGTTTTTTCTTATTCTTATTCTTATTATTTTCCTATACACTTTTTTCAAGGTTCGGGTACTTCCCACTGACGAAAACTCACGAAATTTTGCACAAAATTCAAGAACGCCAAAAAATGAATTTACAAATAATCTGTGTTAAAAAATCTTTAAAAATGGCTCAACAGCGACCCCTGAAAAATCAAAATACATTGCGCCCATAAGCTATACCCGTGTTACCATGGCAACAGGCCAAACATCTGTCCTCGCCAATGGGACGAAACCTTTGGGCAAAAACTTTGTCGTAGCCAAACCAAATTTGATACACAGATGCATGGGAATAGGAACAAAAAAGTATATTACACCGTTGCTAGGCGACAAACAGGAAGTCAGCCATATTGGCCCGAGCACGTGACCCGGCGCCGAAGGCAAATTTCCCTGTCCTCGTATTTCAACGAACTCCTCCTTGGGTTTTTGACCCAGACTCACCAGAATCGTGCTGTATCATCTAGACAAGTGGGACATTAAAAGTTATTAAAAGCGTTCTAAAAGAGTGATGGTGTTTCCGTGTAAACGCCACAAATTTCAGGTTTGTTTTTGGTAGATATATATGGGTTTCAGTTGTTTTTTCTGGCTTTTTCACCATCCAAAAAATATAAAGATATTTTTGTTATAAATTGTTAATTGCTATGGCAACAGTCCTCATGTATCATTATTACCATGGATAAGTTCAGTATGGTGAACATCTCCATGATGACAAGCACACTCCCCACTAGAAAAGTTACACAGTGCATCTTTAACCAAGGCTGATTAACCTTTTAGGGTTAGGGTTAGTAATATAACTACTTTGCACAGATAATTTACAGCTGGAATTCCAACATTTTCACAAACTTTGAACGCATCATCTCCATTTTGAATCCCCCCTAAACACATCTCCTCTCACTGCAAACAGCTCACACTCTCCTTTTGTATTTCCTCACATGACACATGAATCCCCGGTGGGCCCCGAGCATCCGACAACCCAGGTGCAGCACTAATATCCTCCTCGTACCAAAACATTCCCTTTAAAAGTAACTATCACATGGGGAGTCGTAAATTATAAAGCCAAGATGTCTACCATCCAATAAGAGCATTCCCAAAGCAATAAACCCTGACATTGGCGCTTGAAAAATGGCTGCCCTTTCTCATTGTCAAGTGTTACAAATTGACGAAATGAGTTCATCGATGTTCTGTGGTCATTATCCCTGCAGTGGTACTTTGTTTTAACAGACACTGCGAGCGAACTGGGGACAGAGCAGATTAGGAAAGGCCGGAGCTAACGTTTATCAAACAAAATCTAATATCGTCCATAAGAGAAGGAATCTGGAAATCAATACTTCATTACGAAATTGTTAGCGGTAGACGGAGAGAGATGGTAAGAGCACGGAGAGAGAGAGGGAGGGAGGGGAGAGAGGTGTCGCGGCAACCGGGGGCACAGGAAGTTCAATGTCATCCCAGGAAGTGATAAGTAAAGATACTGATGGGAAGAAACGTTTGGGTAATGGGGGGAGGGAGGGAGGGAGGGAGGGAGGGAGGGAGGAGGAGAGGGACAGAGAGGGGGAAGGAGGAGAGGGAGAGACAATAGACAGTGGTTGTTGGAGTATTGATTGGTCTGGATAAAGATGGAAGGGTTCAAAGCTTCACAGAGAGGACACGGAGAGGACTTAATAGTGCAGTGTGAATCTACAGTCTTGGCTTGTCATCAGTTTTTTCTTCTTTCCATTGTACAATGACAATATTTTTACGCTATTTTTACATGTTAAAGGGATATGCCACCCCCAGGTCAAATTTGGGCATCTCCCCACAGTCCAGAGACTAAAATAAGTGGTGGAAAGCATTTTCCTGCTCACCCAGCCATTGTCCGAGTCTGTCGCCACTGACCGCCGCGGTATCTGGTGCTCCTCCGCCTTAGACTGGAGTCTAACGTCGCCAGAGAAAGATTTCGGCCAAAAGGAATTAATTTGCTCGATGCGTTTCCCAATTACTTTGTGTGTAGTGCGCATTCATATCGAGTGCAAATAAATGTGCAAATCAACACGGAGAGCTTGACTTGGTCATTTTGGGTGGGAACTATTTTCCAGTGCGTAAGAATACAGCCGTATCACGCAGCACGCTACCAGGGGAATCCCAGTTACGCACCGGGAAGGGAGTTCCCCTGTTGCACAACGTGGTGCGTGATACGGCTGTATTCTTACGCACTGGAAAATAGTTCCCACCCAAAATGACCAAGTCAAGCTCTCCGTGTTGATTTGCACATTTATTTGCACTCGATATGAATGCGCACTACACATAAAGTAATTGGGAAACGCATCGAGCAAATTAATTCCTTTTGGCCGAAATCTTTCTCTGGCTACGTTAGACTCCAGTCTAAGGCGGAGGAGCACCAGATACCGCGGCGGTCAGTGGCGACAGACTCGGACAATGGCTGGGTGAGCAGGAAAACGCTTTCCACCACTTATTTTAGTCTCTGGACTGTGGGGAGATGCCCAAATTTGACCTGGGGGTGGCATATCCCTTTAATGGTGGTTTCAGCCACTGCTTTGATGTTGTAAACTCATATAAAAAAAAGTCAAATGTGTGAATGAAAGTATGCTTCTGAGGAGGTAACATTATAACAAGACTTAAAGCTCACGAGTCCATTTTGTGTAATATAGGACCTTTAAATGGTATTGCCTATAGAACAGTGAGAACATGGTGACACAGTGGATGTTGCATGTTGTGATACCTGTTTTGATTTGTTTGGTTTGGTCCAGTACTAGTCCTGGTTTAGTCTTGGTCTAGTCCTGTTTAGTTCTGTGTTTAGTCCCAGTTTTGAGTTGCTGTGTGTGTGAGTGTGAGTGCAGTAGAGTATACAGTATATAGATGCCTTAAAAAACATGAGGAAAGATTGACCCATAGTGGCAGTGTATATCTGATCACTGCCATTTCATTGTCAAGGTTCATGCCCTGAAATATGACCTGATCTTTTGATATTTTCATCCACCCAAGCTAAGACAAACAGAGAGACATGCAAACTCCACTCAGACCTTCTGCTGTGAGGCAAAAGCTCCTCCACCAGTGTTTGACACATAGACTTGACAGTAACACCACACCACTGAAAATACACAATCTGTCTGATCTCTGAAGCTAAGCCTGGCTAGTATTTGGATTGAAGATTGCTGGGAATACCTGGTGCCACATTGAGGTGGCAGTGGCTCTAGTGCATGAAGTTGTTGTTTTCATAGGCAAGACACTTCACTCACCATGCCTCCAGTGTGGAGTTGGGCAAAAAATCGATTTGTTTGGGGGGAAAAAAACCTTTCCCCCCACTTTCTTACACTGGAAATGAGATTGAAATTGTAAGAAAGTCTGCTCACATATTTTATTCTATTCGTATATACAGTGGTACCTCACCAGAAGTGGTTTCATAACGTGAATTTTTCATAAGTTGAGTAGCTATTTCAATGGAAAAAGCCTGATTCGTTCCAAGGCCCGTTCCAATTTTTTTTTTTTATAGTGTAACCCTTTTTTTTTATAGTGTAACACTGTGTTCTGCGTCCTAATTGGCTAAGAGACTGTAGACCCAGGACTAAACATGGACTAAACCAGGTCTAAACAAGGTCTATACCTGGACTGGACCAGGACAAAACCTGGACTAAACCAGGACTGGACACCAGGATTAAAGCGCCGCGTGCGGGTCTATTTCCTGGTTTTATACAAGTTCTGCTATTAGCAGCAGCACCGGTGTACCTCACGAGCAGTGGCGGTTCTACATTGAATTACTCCCTGGGCGAGACCCTCTCTGAGCGCCCCCCCCCCAGGAATGAAAAAAAAAAAACACAAGCCCCCCCCCCTATCACTATAGAGTGGTTCTCATTATTTTATTAACTTTCAAAAAAATATAAGTTATCATAACTTAAATAACATAAATAAAAAATAATAAATAAACTCTACACATATAAAAGTGGCAAAAATATCAAAAATCAGATATATAAATAGAACCATCGGCTGCTCGATTATGGAAAAAATCATAATCACGATTATCTCAGTCAATATTGAAATCACAATTATTCAAATGATTTTTTCAAAATCCCCTAAATACACACACACACACACACACACACACACAGACACACACATACACACACACACACAGACACACACACACACACACACACACACACACACACACACACACACATACACACACACACAAGCACAGGCACAGGCACACACACAAAAAAGTGATCACACACAGCTATTCCTCACTTTCCTCACACAGATTTCTCCTCAGTATAAAATAATATAATATAATAAATATAACATAATATAACATATATAATTAATATAATTAATACAATATAATAGCGCTAAAATAGAATGGTGATATGACAAACACATTTCATGACATGACTTACCAAAAGCAAAGATGAGATTCTCTCCAGCAAATCCGAAAGAGCTCCGAGATTAAGTGTTGTCCGGGTCATTCACGTCGCCTCTATTGAAAATGCCGATCACGTATCTCTACAAAGTCTCATGTAAAGTGTGTCTTTGTACGTTGTATTCATAGTAAATACCACGGAGGGTGAACGATCGATTTAAAAGTGATTAAATGTTGCGTTATACTATCTTCGTTTACTATTGTCTTCTGTAGTTTCCGTGTTGGTAGGAGCTATCATTGGTCAATTCCTCTTAGCAACTAGTGCCGTGACATTGATCAAATCGTGGTAGTGGGAGCTGGACTCGTGGCCGGTGTACTGTCAGATTGAGACGCTTTGTCAGTTACCGGCCGCAGAGAGGGAGGGGGTGACTCCTCTCTCTATCTTCTCTTTCTTTCTCTCTTCTTTCTCTCTTCTTTTCCTCTCGCACCGCTGTAGGCTCCAGCAGGTCTCTGCGCTGCGCATTGGCCCACGTGGAAGGGAATGTATTGCGCGGGCGCTTGCAGCCAGAGGGGGCGCTAATTTGCCAATTTCCTACACACTGATATGATAGATTTTTTTTTTTTCAAGCGCTCGGCACGGCGCCCCTCACGAAGTTGCGCCCTGGGCAATTGCCCCACTCGCCCCCCCCAAGAACCGCCTCTGCTCACGAGTCACGGCTGAGGCGAGCAGCGACTGCGTGCATGGGGGGAAGGGGGAGGGCGGACACTGTGAGGAAAATAATCTTTGTTATGAAATACGTCAAAGGTCGCTGATGTTCTGTTCTTGTGTTATCAATCAATAGTTACCAATACATTGAGGTTTACGACAACTATGGCTGATTTATGCTGATTCAGTGAATTACCTAGAAGACGTGGTCTTTTAAACTGGACTTTGCCTGTGTTTTACTATCATGTTATGTACGCTGTCTGCATAAAGTTCCTTCTTGAGGGTCCTAGTTTGAGTTAATGGTTAACAAGTCTGTAGGTTAAATTTAGCTCAGTTCTGTACCAAGACAGGAGACGATGGGAGACGACAGAGATGCTCGAATGCTGTACTGATCTACCTGTGTATCCTGCTGTTCAACATTAAAGTGCCTGCATTTTTCCTACGAGGTCTTGTGAATTTCTTCAACATGTGGTGACACCGCGACGTGATAGAACTATGCAGAAAGGACCAGGCCGTCGTCTCCCCAAAGGCCCCTTTGAGAAACAACGCATCCAGAAGCGCTTCACAAAACGGTATGGCAGTGCCTTTTTCAAAGAATATCTGTCACATTGGCCAAAACCAAAATTATATGTGATGTTTTGTGAGGGACCTTTGTATTAAATTAAGTGGTAATCTTAAAACAATATCAAATTAGTAATTAAAAAAGTCCGTGTTTATACGCCAACACGTGAGAAAAGAAGGAGCGTAGAATCAAAATAATAGTGAGCGTTTAAGCTTTAAATTTGATAAAGCGTGATTAAAAACAAAGTTATTAATTAAGTTCCGTGTTTATTGCTTTGCACGAAGAGAGAAAAAAAGCGGATTTTGTAAGAAAAACACTTTTGTGGTTAAACTTTACACAAAAAGAAAAAACAAAAACTCCTAATTTGAGTTTACAAAAAAAGGAATTCCAAAAGTAACATTATTGGTGTTTTTGATTGCCTTAAGCTCTCAAGACACCCAGGATGCAGAAGTAAGAGTTCGAAGAACATGACGTCACTTGCTTCTGTAGAATTGGCCGAAGGTCAATTGTCCAACTAAACGCAACTGATACAAATTGACAGACACTCGTAGCATACTCAATCTTATAGGGGATGCGCAATTTTGTTTGTGACGAAATTAATAATACTTTGGTACAGGAAACTGATGTGACCGAAATTAAATTGAGTTGTACCTGGAAAAACCGACCTAAATCACAAGCAGGTTGCCTTTTTATGACTCTCCCGTCTGGTAGTACTGTTACGAGAGCGTCATCAAAAGTTTGTGAAAAAGAAATACACTTGAAACTAAAAGCTGAGCTTGTAAAGGAGATTACAGAAAAAGCTGAAAAAATAACGAAAAGTCTGTGTTTGGCTAATTCCACCAAAATTACGCAGATACTGAAAAAATTAAAAGACGAGTATGACACAGTTAGTGATACCTGGGAGATTTGTTTCTTGGTGTCGATTTAAAGAGGAAGACAGTATAAATGAATTGTTCAAATTGATGGCACTTTGTAAATTTGAATTTTTTATTAAGAAGCACTTGTTTGAGCAAACATGAGATGGAGAGATGTTTAGAGTTTTGATCTGAGTTAAAATATTGGCTATGGTGGTTCATGTAAAGTTTTGTTGAAAGCTTTGATTATAAATAAAATGTGATAGAAGAATGTTGAAAGATAAGAATTATGGCATTTATTGGAGAGATGTTTGTGGAAATTCTGGTTGTGTGAGTGTTATGATCTAACAAATGATACTTGGATCAAATAATTCTGTATTTATTGAGTAATTTAAAATTGCATGTTCTTAGAAATAAATTGCATGTCCTGGAATATTTGGAGAATAACCTAAAACGGGAGATTTTTTATTTACTGAAAATTGTCTTGTTTTGGCAAATCTCAAGTAAAAGTCTTGTATTGTGTAATTTACTTAAACCAATAAATTCTAAATTTAATACAATTGTAAATATTTTAAATTCAGCTCTCAAAGATTTGCTAGTTTAATCAATTTCATGGGAATAATACATTTTGTTACGGGTGTTTCTCTATTTGCCTGCGGTCTCTCTGTGTGTGTATGTGTGTGTGTGTGTGTATGAGCGGCAGCGAGCAGAGAGGTCAAGAGGTCACAGGGGAAGATATGTCAGCCGTAATTTAGCTCTATTAATGTTGTTGTTCTTGTTAATGTTGTAAGAGTTGAGAAAGGAATTAGAAAAATTAGGGACAAGGAAAGGATAGTGTCAATCTGTATTTTGAGTGTTATGTGGGAATTAAAGAAAGCGCTTTGTTGCTTCAGGCTCGGAGTGCCTCTGGTCTGAATGTTTGCTCAGTACGAGTTGGACTAGTTTGAGTTTAAAGGAGCAGTGTGAGAATTACTCTTTGCACGGTGCCATCAATGAACGAAATAATAAATAAATAAGAAACAGTTTAAGCTATTGAGACAGCATTGCAATTATTAAAGTAAATATTTTATCGGCAATCAGGCCCTAAAACAATTGAGGAGGTAGATACATTTCAAAATCTAACACAAATAATTGGAGTATAGAGGTTTAAATTGCTAAAGGTTATTTTTAATTTATTACAGTTCATTTTTTCGGGTACAATTCAAAAATATAAAAGGTTATATCACCTGTCATATTAAAGGAGGTACTGGATAAACTAATTGCTTTTATAAATAACTTAAGATTGGGAGTTTTTTTGTTTTATCTAAATTAAATATTAATAAAATAATTATTTTCAAAATTCTACGTTTACTCCTACGCTACTTTTCTCTCTCTTTGTTGCAGAAGCTTAAAACTTAATAGCTGCAATTCGGACCGTCCCGCAGACAATAAAACGTGACGGACACATATTCTAATTGAGGCAAAAAAACTGTGCGTAAATCAGGTGATTAAAATTTTAAATTAAATATTTTAAACTAATTATAACCTGAAGTTACAATTATCTAAGTCAAATTTCTTCTCCCTTCTAGAGAACTGTCTATAGAACGGAGAAGCCCCCAAGAATTAAATTTTTTAGAGCCAAAAGTAGAATCAAAAGTACACAGTACTCAAAATAGCGATACATTCACTAAAAAGCCATAAACTGGACGTTGTGCCCAAAATTTGTATAATAAATAAATAATTCAACTTTAAAAAACAAATTACCACAAAATGTCCTCACACTTTATCATGGTTGGCCAGTTGACAGAATATTGGTTGAATAAAGCACTCCAGGATGAAGCGGACCCCAAACAAGCCCGAGCAAATCAAAAGTCCTGAAAGTCCTACAAGACACCAAAGAACTGTCCTCTATCTTGGTCCTAAAGAAAACCGAAAAAGAAGAGAAAATAAAGGAAGATCCAGTGCTAACTCATAGACAATTCAGAGACTCTTGTTGTGACACCGAAGATGAAAAAGGGTCTGCTGAGAGAAGAGGAAGGTCACACAGAAGGGCAAAAGACTGTGATGAGGACACTGACAGAGAGATTTCTCTATTTGATAACATGTACCGATCATTACCCGACCCACCTATTGAACGAAGAGATTATTACCACAAGTCACCAAGACCATACCATCCCTCACCCTACACCAGCGGCAAGCTGAGAACCCCCGATACTAAAGCTGCTACATTCTCGAAGCCCTCCCATTTTGGAGAAGATTCATTCTCCAGGGCAACGCACAAAGTATTGACAGGAGTTTATACGCCCAGCCAGCGGAAGGAACGAGGGCCAAAAGCAAGCGTGTATCCAGTGAGAACAGACGGTCAAACTGTGGTCTATCAGCCATTTTCAATCAAAGACTGGAGTGCTTTGATGTTGACACTTCCAAGACTTACCAAAGGTGGCTTACCATGGCTAAGAGCTCTTTTCAAACAGACGGCAGGAGACCAACTTTGCTGGGGTGATATTCAGGCTGCTCTGACCAAAGCTGCTGACGAAACTGTTGCCAGAAACATCAAAAAAGCTATCGAAAGGAGCTTGAGATATGCGCTGTGTGATCAAGAAGGTGTATACAACTATCGTGATGTGCTGGAGAGAGAACTCAGTCAACGCTATCCTTCTGTCGTGACTGAAGAATTGTTGTCAATACAAATGAAAGACAACGAAGACTACTACAGTTACAAACAACGTGCCACCAATCTATACCATGATGCCACAGGAGAGCGGATCGATGCCAGAGCAGGAATGTCAATCATCTATCGCTCAGCTCTGGTGAAAGGTATGCCAAAAGCAGTGCAAGACGCTCTGGACGATGTGATGGGCATATACACTAAATCTGATGATGAGTTCAATGCATACTGCAGCCGTCAAATAAACAAGTACCATAGGGGTAAAAAAGAGGCCGAGGAGAAGAAGCAAGAGCTGGAACTGGCCACTATGAAACTCCAACTGCAGAAATACCAAAATGAACTCAAAGAAGAACAAGCAGCAGGAATTTAAGAAACCATCAATGGACTACTGGAACCAGGATGAAGCTGCCTATGCAGAACCGGATGCTGAAACCAGTGAACAGCTTGATGACCCCATCCGACCCTTCGTCGCTGAGGCTCCAGAAGGGGAGGAAAAAGGGAGGAGATCGAGGAGATAGAGAAGAAAAAGGACAGTATAGGCCATATTATGATAATTTGTTAAATTTACAATGTGTAATCTTGACTACGCTGATTATATTATTCTCTGTTATAGTTTGGGGATATATTCTACTGACTGAGACTGATCTCGGACGGCTGGCAAACAACACGACAACCACAACGACCACTCACGGCACGACCAACTCAGCCAACCATATGGGTAAGACACAAGGAGCACTAAAAAGGGCAAAAATGGGAACTTTCTAAAATTTCCAGAATTGAAAAATATTGCTATGAAGGCCAAATATGTAATGTTTTATTCGACGTATGTGAAATATTGGACTGTATGTTAAACATACCCGCTATAGATTATGTTTTTAATACCCAAATTGTTTGTAAAGACACTTGTCTGACCAGAGTTAATAATTATGAGGACCACAGGGTCACAAACAATGTCAGAGCAATTTCTAGTACGGACGATCATCATAATACAGACCAAGGTGATTTTAGAACTGATCAACAGCAGAGAATTACCCTACAAAGATCAGGAAAGATGAGGCATCTTATCAAGCAGATCTAAAGCATTGCAGAGGGAGTAAATCCCCTACTCAGCGATGCAACTATCAATTCAAAATCCAGAAGTTAGTGACTTAGGAATATATGCTATAGGTTTCTAGTGCTCAAAAATCACCACTGTTTTATGTAATCGGAGAATCAATTTAAATTTTGAAGGCTATATCCACATAACCATATTAGTAACTAATAAGATTGCTCCAGTGAATGAAATAAATTCTTTGACTGAAGCAATACAAATAGAGACAGGATTGGAAATGACAGAAAACACTAAAATTATGACAATATACGGCCCATACTCTGACCATAGAAGATTGTATTGTATGTTCGACTGCCAGACCACAACTAACTACTGCATCCATACCATATTCCAATAACAAGGACTTGACGAGTATACTTAAGCTCTTCATTAGAAAATCATTTGAACGGACTGATGAGTGTTATCAACTCCATGACAAGTTACTGGTTGTAACTTCAAAGGACATACCCACCATTTGGAAAATGGGAACTGCAATGTATACATGTTTTCTCAGAGATGCAGACATAAGGACTGACAACAGAGTTGATATTGAGGGTTTCACTAATAATTTTTGTAATCAGACTTTTACTTCTGACAATTATGACAATTTTTTCACTTTTGACTAACCAATCCATTTCATGAGCAGATATTTGGTGGTTATGTGCAGACTTCCGTCTATATGCAATACTATCTCCAACATGGTTAGGTGTGTGTGCCAATTATGCTAATTATCCCATTCACTATAGGTCCTACAGATTCATTGAATTTAAAACCGACTCAAGTTCTATATAAAACGGGACCGGACCATGTCCATAAGAGGTCCTTGTCCCCACAGCCTAAAGAAACTCTGGTGTACTTGAATATGCCTGGACAAGTTGGTTTCATAAAATGTTTGGCCCATGGGCTGCGACAATTGTCTCCATTATCACTTTCATAGTGACTGCAAAATTGCTATTTTAATTGTAATTGGCTGTTGCGTTGTCCCTTGCCTCAGAGGTTTAATAGAGCAATTTCGACTTACTGATACATCAATCTAGTCTGATCAAAATTGAACGAATTAAGTTCTGGCTGAATAAATGAATGATCTAAATTTTAAGCCCTAAGGTGTTGCTCCTTGTGACTTATTCTGCCGTCCGAGTTTTGTACAATGATTTACATGATATATTGACATAAAGACATTGAGATGTATTATGCTTTATGAATGCTAAGGTTAAATTGTTATGTTGAGATGATTAATTTTATTTGTAGAGGGAGCATCTTGCCACTCTACTATGTAAGTGTGATCACATGTGTTTATGTGATCAAAGGAGGGAACTGTGAGGAAAATAATCTTTGTTATGAAATACGTCAAAGGTCGCTGATGTTCTGTTCTTGTGTTATCAATCAATAGTTACCAATACATTGAGGTTTACGACAACTATGGCTGATTTATGCTGATTCAGTGAATTACCTAGAAGACGTGGTCTTTTAAACTGGACTTTGCCTGTGTTTTACTATCATGTTATGTACGCTGTCTGCATAAAGTTCCTTCTTGAGGGTCCTAGTTTGAGTTAATGGTTAACAAGTCTGTAGGTTAAATTTAGCTCAGTTCTGTACCAAGACAGGAGACGATGGGAGACGACAGAGATGCTCGAATGCTGTACTGATCTACCTGTGTATCCTGCTGTTCAACATTAAAGTGCCTGCATTTTTCCTACGAGGTTTTGTGAATTTTTTCCAACAACACGTGTGTGATAGAGCAGCATGACCCGGCGCGGGGCTGCGAGCACGAGACCCGTGCTCAAACCGTGCCTCCTCTAGACCATATCTAAACCAGGTCTAAACCAGGATTAAACCAGCGCGTGCGGGTCTATTTCCTGGTTTCGTGCTAGCTCTGCCGGTGTACCTCATGAGTCACGGCTGAGGCGAGCAGCGCTCGGACTGTACGCAGTCCGAGCGCATGAACGAACGCAGGCAAGAGCCACGGTGGTTTAATCCTGGTTTAGACTTGGTTTAGATCTAGTCTAGAGGAGGCACGGTTTGAGCACGGGTCTCTTGCTGCGCTATCACACACGTGTAGGCGTGCAGTCTTCTCCCCCCTCCCCCTTCCCCCCACACTTCACTATTAATACATTTTGTTGAAAATCGATGAAAGTTTGAGTGTTTAAACGAGAGACAAATGTGAGAAAAGTTTAAATCCAGTCTGAGAAAAGCCTATAATGTGTGTGGCTGAGTGCGCATTATTTGAATTTTTGAGATTTCGCGTTTCGTAACTTGAATTTTCTTTCGTATCTAGAGACCAAAATTTAACGTGAAGGCGTTTCGTAACTTGGAATTTTCGTTTGTTGGGTCTTTCATAAGGTGAGGTACCACTGTACTGTGTCTATTATTATATGTTGTTGGCTGCTCCAAATGACATCTCACTATACTTTGTATAGTGACAATAAAGACTTCTATTCTATTCTATTCACAGGGAGCAGCACAGGGCCATTCAGCGCTGTGTCATATTAAATGTTAAGGCTGAATGAAAAGATTTCACCAATAGCCAATGGGTTCAATATGATCACTGAGACTCCAGTGTCTCTGTATGCTAGTGTGAATGAAAAGTGTATTTATGAGAACAACAGATAGAAATTTTCCATAACTACATTTCGCAGTATTAACAGCAGGCCTGTTTACAGATGGTGAAATTCAAAAGTACAATTTTGAACAATGAGTTCAAAATGTGGCATGAAGTAAATGGGAAGTAAACATAACTCCAGTCCTCCAAAAGTCTCATGTGTAGTATTTGAAGAGTGGTGAATATGAGTGCACACAGCTCCATCAGTGCGCAGGGTTAAGTGAGCATATCTTCAGGAGTCCGGGTCAGAACACAGTGTCAGCAGAACAGTCCTTCTGCAGCTTCAGTTTTACAGTGGAGCCTCGCTCACGGTGCGCACAGCTTCATTACAGACATGAATGCACATGGTGGTTTAATGGCACAGCACTATCAGTGTGGGCCTATGGAGATTTGAGCAAAGTCGTGTGGTCAGAAGAGTCATTCAGATACATCCAGAGAAGAAAAGGTCTGAACGCTTGACCCTTCACTGCACACAGAATAGAGAGGAGAGGAAATATTGTGATTTTTGAGCCATTGAAAAAGTTGATTGAATGACTCTGCATGACTGCTGTGCTTTTAAATTGTAATTGTCCAGGGAGGAAGTGGTTTTATGTGGTTTTACTTTTTACTGTTCCAAAGATATAATATTTTATATTGAATTGTTAATTACTATGACAACTATAACTGTAACACTTTAAATATGCACTATGTCTCTTTTCGGGTGAAGTTTACGTAACCTGATTATCTCCATAAAGATGACGATTTGACTTTAATCGTCTACAGCCTGACAGTAGATGACAATACCAGCCCAAATTACACATCATATCTGTGGAGAGGATACACCACTCACAATAAGAATTCATGTTGTTGTTTTTTTTTGAGCCATTAACATCTAATGAAAAAAGCTAAATAGGTCAATTTAATGCAGTACTGTGGAACATTCCAGGCAAGGCTATGATATCCCCATTGAAAGAAAGAGGTATAGCAAAGTTATACACCTGAAAAAGTTACGCAGTTCACCTTTAAACTAATACTGTTACATCTACTATCACGATGAGCGGGTGCACGTGTCCGCGCACACCTCCCCCCACGCTTCACTATTAATACATTTTGTTGAAAATCTACAAAAGTTTGTTTAAACAAGAGAAAATGTTAGAAAATGTTAATACCAGTTTGAGAAAAGCGTATAATGTGTGTGGTGAGGCATTTACAGCCTTAAAACATGTATAATAATTGTAAAATATAAAGTTATCCTACTTCGTGGATTTCACTTATTACATGTTATTTCTGGAACCTAACCCCCCACGATAAACAAGGGATTACTGTAAACGCCTCACCACACAAATTATACACTTTTCTTAGATTGGCATTAACATTTTCTCACATTTCTCTCTCCTTTAAACACTCAAACTTTCATAGATTTTCAACAAAAAATTATTAATAGTGACTCACGCGTGTATTTCACAGTTCATCTGACCGTGCCTCTTTGTCCTGGTGTCGCTCTGTCTTGGGGCAGCTGTCTTTTTCTGAGTGAAGAACATGGTTATGGGTAGTTGTTGGCGCTCTTTTTTCTTCAGGCCGAGAAGATTCTTATAAACAGACATGCCACCTTCAATTATATTTGAAAACATTTTGTCGACATTGTGGGTTTTGTCAGGGAGAAAACTTGCAAACATAAAGCACTTCAGTGTCACACTGCGGCGATCAAACCTTTATATAAATCTGACAAGCTGAACACACTGTACTGTACAATAGACACGGCACGGAGGAGAAGGACTGACAAATCGAAAAAGCTCTACAGTCCCTTAGCCAATCAGGACACAGAACACAATGCGCATTGATACACTATAAAAAAATTGGAATAAAAAAAATCTGCAAAACAGTGAGGCCACGAAAGGTGAACCGCGTTATAGCAAGGGACCACTGTAATTAGGAATATAAGAGTAAGAGTATAATTATAAGAGTAAGAATGAGGCAGAGCAAACTCGCCGACCATGGAAAAGTTACACAGTTCACCTTTAAAACCCTCATTGTTACATCTATTGTTGTCTGGTCTATAGCATCTGTAGTCGTTTTATATTGTTCCAGTCCTGGCTCTGCACTAGCTCTCATTACAAAGCTGCACCTTGCTTACGCATCAGTCCCTCTTCATAAACTCATAACAAGCTGCTGGAAACTCACCTTCTCATTGCGAAACATGTTTGCGTCTCCAACCACCTCTCTGCTCCATTTTAAACAACCTATCTTTGCTTGTTGACGAAGACTTACCCGTTTTTTCCACTTTTTCCATTTTATTACATCGAGCTTTGACGCTGTCCGGTGAAACGCGCCTGACGATCCGGTAACAGGGGCCCTTTCGCTAATGATTTTTTAGCAACCCCCAACTGAGCTCTAAATGTCCGCCATATCCATAAACAACTCTATGCTGTCCAATTAGGCAGACAGAGATGTACTGGGCTGTCAGGCAGATTTGCATGGCTAAGCACTTGAGTTCGCTCGCATGATGAGGGGGATGGTTCAGCGGCCGGGGAGAAGCAGAGCACAATGGATGACTTTCACAACGCCATTACCGCTTTACATACACACACGCGTCCAATTACCGCCTGGATTAATTGATCATCGTGCCTACCTTCATCGTTTCTGCCAACCGGCGCGCTGGTGTTTTTCTTCCCCCCGCAAACGACTTGACCTGCTGCTGGTTCCATCCCTCTCACTCCGTACTTTGTGTCCAAGGTTTACAGCTTTGGATGTAGATAATGAAAAGAAGTTGCGAACGTATAGAGAGCTCATAAGATTTAAGACTTTATTGATCTCACACACAGGAGAAATTCACTTCTGCATTTTCTTTCAGGATGCAGTGGGCAGCCCACCTTTCAGGCACCCAGGGGGGCAGTACCATTGCCAGGGGGGGATTTGAACCCAGGTCCCCAAGGTGAAAGTCAAGTGACTTACCAGTTGAGCTAACCAGCTGGCAAAAGTTGCAGTTATTTCTGTCTCTGTTATATGGTATTTAAAAGGAAAATTAAATATTCACATATTATATCATGTTATTTGACATATGTTGTTTCTCAGTACTTGTCCAACTACAGATTCACCGGATTCTAAACAACCATTTTGCCAGCTCCCATCTCAATTTAAAAGTGCACATTTTTCATGTCCAGTCTGCTTGTTTCCATGGTGATATTGTTGCTTTGCCTGGAATGTATTAAATAACATTAAATTTATGTAGCTTGCTGTGAGCAGGGTCACCTTTCCATAGATTTGGAAAGGTGACCCTGCTCACCTTTCCAGATCATTAGTATGCATGAGTGTGCTCGGAAAGAGAGGAATGCAAACTGTTCAAGATGAAAACATTTGAAAACAGTAATTAATACTATTTTATTAGTAGTTATATATATATATTCCCCCCAGTGTTCTAAAACATATTATCATGTTGACATTAGCCTTGCTGCTAATTTGTTTTTTCAAAATGCTTTACTCTTTACTATAGCCAGCAGAGGGCAAAAAACCCTTGATCTAAGGGCTAAAAGTCAGGTGGAATATATAGACAAGAAGCCGCGACAGCACCATCATTGCACAATCCTCCAAAAATACAGACTCTTAAACTTCAACAATATTCAGAAATATGCCTCAATTAGAATGACCCACAAAATGCGAAATAACTCTGCACCAGCTCCTCTTAAGAACTTCATCAAGTACACATCCACAGTAACAACACGAACCACACGAGCTTCCACCAACAGCCACTGCAATATAAAACAAACAAAACAACAACATCAAAACAACATTTGCACAATCTTCCTTTTCCTACAGAGCCATTAAAGACTGGAATGATACACCAACTAATATCATAAATCTAACGGACTATTCCACCTTTTCCACAGAACTGAAAAAGTGGCTATGGAATAATCAAAACTGCCAGCACACACCACGTTAACCAGCAGGTTATACAGTAGTGAATCCGTTAATCCGTTAATACAGCATTGAAATCAAATATAAGAAGGATGTTTTTATGTGGTGTGTAAATAGTACATGGATGTGTGTGATTGTGTGTTTTGGGTTAATGTTAGTGGGTGTATATTATGTTTTGCTGTGTTACTGCGTAATGAGATGTGTGTCAAAGTTAAATGTGTGATGCTGTGTGTGTGTATGTGTGTGTTTTAAGAGAGAAAATCTTTGATTGCTTTTATTGATACAGACCGTTGTTTTTTTATCCATGTAACCAGGGACTGCGGATGGAAATTAGCTTTGTAGCTATACTCTGGTGCAGAACATCTCTGTCTTTGTACATAATGTCTCTGTACATTGTCCCTTCAAATAAAGACTAAACTAAAAAAAAAACTAAAAAATTACAGATTTTACAGATCTGCTGACATGGTTTATGATTCATATTTATGCAATTCCCGGGTCAGCATGAAACAAAAATTGGCACACGTCTTCTCTGTCAGTATAAATAAACAAAACTTTATTCAAAAAATAGCTTCAGAAAGTAGTGCCATTATCATGAGTGTTGTCAGTAAGCCATAAATTTAATATAGCACATTTGTTGAGCCAATCCTGAACAAATATAACCCAGCAAGATGCATTCTCTATTTATAAGGTCACAAATTCAGTAGAATCCATCTTGGAGTGCGCCTGCTATACGGTTACTTATGTGGGCGGACCAATCACAGAGGAGCACTGAGGTTTGTGTGGACAGATCAACATTTGTGGATCGTAAGTTTCGATCCTTTTTTCAAAAACATTATTTAGCAAAAAATGATATAGCCCTTCTGCCCTGCAATTGAAATCAGGTAAACAGAGTCTATTTTTCCCAAATATTACATATCAAGATACATCCAACCCAAAGTGTTTTGAAATCCAAAGTATAACATGTCCTCTCTAATTATGAAAAGTCAGAGAGGGCATTTTGTTTGGATGGAAAGAGGGCAGACTGTTATAGCCAGAACCTACCATTGACCACCACTGTGAGACTAGCCATTTGCCACTTCCATCCGCACGCGCAACATTGAGAAATAATTAGAATTTATGTGCGGTCGTCAATGGGCCCGTACCTCCTGTGCGCCAGTACCGGCCCGGCCTCATCTCGTGCTGGTTTTGATGGCTGTGAATTATGCCTTTTAGATTGATTATGGCACTTTATTTCCCCTCACTGTCCTCCCCCCTTGTCCGCGCGGCACCGGGAATGAAACGTACACGACAGCGGACATATTTTATTGTATGCATGCTGTCAGGAACGCAGTTAAGAGGAGAGAGACCCACAGCTAATCCTGCACCAACTCATAGCGCTGCACAAAACTGGGGTATAAATAAGCTGGGCAGACATTTAAATGAAAAGGGTTGTACCTGAGTTTTTCCATGTAATAAAGTCAAATGTAGAGTGTAGATAGGTTGTAAACGCAGCTCTTAAAGGGTCAAAATGAGACCAATGTGTAGTGTTTGTGTTGTCAAAAGTACAGAAATGCTGATACTAATCGATAATAAAAAATAGCATTAATACTAGATACTTTTCTGAGCAAGTATCGATACTGAAAGAAGTCATATATACTGGACATAACAGAATTGAGCCTTTATGATCTTGAGCTGTATCCGAACAAGTAGAAGAGCACATAGACTAGTATACGCCCATGGACCACTAACCTACCTGGACCACTGAGGGATTACACAGATATAAGACCACATGGGAATAGAAAAGAAAGTATAATGATTTTATATTAAAAATTACATTCTACTATCTAAAGAAAGAGTTTTTTAATTTTTTTTATTCGGGTTAGGTTTAGTTTATTTGGTCGAATACGTTTCGCAGCTCATCCAAGCTGCGAATTTCGACCAAATAAACCTTTGTCCAGTTGACAAATTGAATTTCTCCTTTTGCCAACAATAGAACATAACATTAAACAATACAATAATAAACAAGAAAACAAGATACAAAAACATAAAAAATACCTAAAACAACAAAGCTCCGTACCCTTCTCCTCAAACACACACACACACACACACATACACACACACACACACACACACACACACACACACACACACACACACACACACACACACACACACACACACACACACATACATAAATAAATAAATAAAAATAATGTTGTAGTGCAGCTGCAGCATAACCATACTGCTAGGGCCCCTTTTATTTATATATATATGCGTATTTATAATTAAATTTTCCTTTCATTTTCTTCAAATTATAAATTATCAAATTATAAAGCATTTTTATCATCCGTGAACCAGGAAGTATCACTGAGTCTGCTGTTAATATGCTTGTTGTTGTTAGCTTTACCGTGATGGTAAATCTCCTCCTTGGCATGTATAAAATTTGTGAAAAGTTCTTATAAACTCATCATGGTGAATAACTTTGGACCGTTGGACCTTGTGGACTTTGGAGTAACTTTGGACCACTGCAAAGTGTTTTAAATGAGCTAGTTCAGTTTTTCATGTTTTTAAGAAAGTAAAAATCAGGTATAGCACTTTTGAAAGCAAAAGAACGTGCACTGACAGAACTAAACCAAGACTAAACTCAGGCTAAACCAGGACTAAACTAGGATTAAATCTGAACTAAACCATGTCTAAATGTTTCTACACCTTGTACTGTACAGTGGTGAATGAAGTACTCAATTGTGTTACTTAAATAAAAGTACAGAGACAGGGACTCAAGTAAAAGTAAGTATCACATGAAAAAAATCAACTTAAAAATCAAACGTAAAAGTATTTTGCAGAGATTTAGTGATATTGATAAAGAAGCTTAGCTGATTTTAAGTGATTCAACTGATTTCTTATTTTTCTAGCTGTTTTTGTGTATTTTGCTCAAAGTACTGTTTACTTTTCAGTCCAGATAAAAAATGTAGCAGAGCAGAAAGTACAGATACCTGCTCTCAAATGTAGTGAAGTAAAAGTAAAAAATATATGTAATATGTGTTTGTATATGTAATACAAAAAATAATGAACAAAACAGAATTGCTACAGTCTGTAACGTAACCTGGTTTCTATGAGCGAGTAAGAGCTCAGCTTTGCAGTGCCTCCCGTAAACAGTGATAGATAACGGAAGGATGTGGAAGATTTGTGGCGGCCATCTTGCAGACACTTTGAAAAAGCACAACTGGAAGACTTCAAACATGGCATCCTGAAAGCACTTAAATATGACAAAATCTAATTGAGCCCACGCTGTTTGGTGTTCGGGACAATGACAGACGCTAATGGGATCATTTAAGATCATTTAAAATACAAACGACTCTTCACTTTGCCTTCATTAATTACCGCTAATTATACCAAAACAGCTAGCTTTGTCTGGCCGTGTATTTAGCTGTCTGCAGACTGGCGAACATCAGGACCGGGCATAGTGAGTGTCCCTGTACCCATTCAGTTTGGTGAGAACGTGTGAAAATACAAGAATCCATGTGTTAAGCCAGTTTTTTTATTCAGTGTAATTCAGCATCACAATTTATGCAATGCAAGATTTAAGAATGGCTTAAAAGAATATGATTTGAAGCGGACAGTTTGAGTTATGGCTAAAAATAGTGTATAGTAAACTAAATGGGATTTGACCCTGTGATCTTCTGGTCTTGAGGGTGACTGACCACTATAGCGCAACACCCAATATCCTCTGAACTTAAGTAGGAAGCTACACCATGCCACTTTTTTGGTGAAAGAAGATAAGATGTACATGCTTACCCTGGGATGTTCCACTGTATGACATTAAAGGTCCCATGGCATGAAATTTTCACTTTCTGAGGTTTTTGAACGTTAATGTGAGCTCCCCTACCCTGTTTAGGCCCCCCCCCCATGGCTAAAAGTTGCGAAATGTCTAAACTGAGCATTTGCGGTCCTTTTCTGCGTTACACAAAACCAGTGTTCAAACGGGCGAGTTCGGACAAGGCACCTTTTTGACGTCAGATCGGCAAATGCAGCTCCAGCCCCTCCCTCTGTCTCCGCTCAGCGTCCCTGTATATCCCGCCCATAGAGTTTGGACTGTGAATGCGCTACAATGCGAAATGCGTTTTTTTAGTTGCCTGGAGGCACGTCCGAGTGTTTCTAGGCTCGCAAGTCCCTTACCCGACCCTCTGGACCTCTGAAATACCTGTGGTTTAATTTTATTTTCTGTGTAAATATGCTTTTTTTCATTGCAAAGTCTCCCATCTGTCTTCCTGTGTTAAACCCGGAAGAGAGGAGATCGCTGCGCCGAGCTGCGGGGGAAACCCGCCCCCCCCGCTCCTTAGCCAATCTCTCTGTCCTTCTCATTTGCACTGAAGCAGCAACACCCAGAATAAAGCATTTTAGACACATATCTAGCCTCATGAAAACTGTCAGAGTCATATCTCATGCAGTGAGTGTTGATTTTGAAGAAGGATTCATTTACAGTATTAGGGAACCATTAAGGAGCCATATAAAAGCATCAAGAAGTACCATGTCATGGGACCTTAAGCCATGTTAGAATACTTCCTCAAAAACATATCTGTAGTTGTGTTGTTGTTTCATTCACACATAGCTGAGTAACCCTTTATTATTAGTCTGTCTACATCTCCAAAGCTCAAAATGCTCAGTTCCACCTTGTGATGTCATGTAGTGGTAGTTTCTAAATTAACAGTTACCTTTTACCTTTAGCCCAGAAGAGAAAGACAATTCCAGTGATGAAATTATCCAAATGTTTCTAGTGAAGGTGAGTTTAAAAACACAGTGGAGCTCTTTCTGTATTACCAGATGACATCACAAGGCGTAACAGAGTGTTTTCCGTTTGAAAAAAAGAATTTAGCCTAAATATTTATGTATTAACCATGAGTGAAGGAAACAAAACACAAGTCCAGGTATTTTTTGATGAGGAATATGGGCCCTTTAATACTATTCATTCCAACTCCTATGCTACGGATCAGTTAGTCAGAGCAGATTGCATCAGATATTTTGTGCATTTTAAGTATGTCTTTGTTTAAAAACATGCACTCACCCGTTTCCCCGGAGGGACAGAGCCGGGGCAAACACGTTATGAGCGTAGTAATCTGCGATGCTAGCAATCTGCTACGTTTCACATCACATCAGTTCCTTTTGTCTGTGCCTTTTCAGCCTGGTTAATAATGCAGTTACCTTTCCGTGTTCATTTATGCATGCTAACGCTAACCTGCTAAACATACAGTACATAACAGTGACGGCCTGTGCAATATAACAAACACTTAGCCTCGTATTTCGCTGTACTGCAAATAATGAATATCTAAAGTGCATGAGGTAACACGAATTAAGATAAGATAGTAGTTCTGATTTTTCACTACAAATACCAGACCAGATACCACCACAAGTACCACCAGATCTGCAACGAGTCTATGAACCACCAAAGGGCCCTTGCGTATCACCAAAGGAACATGTATTGCAGTTTGAGAACCAATGAGATAATGCATGAATTTATTTTACTCAGTCAAAAACTCTGATTAGTCAATCTTTTTTCCTACACTGAAAAACAATCTTGCATTTATTCGATTACACTTTATTATTGTTCAAAAATACCTGCATATCTGAGCAGGGTTGCCTCTCCACAAATGTGACCTATAACTTGGCTTGGTGTTGTCAAATGCTTGTCTCCATGGAGATAGAGTTATATTTAATGCCATACTGTGAAGCCCTCTTGTCAATACAATAACTGTGGAGAGAAGTATGTGGCAGACGCTCCACCAGAAAAATGAATCAAATGAAGACCTTCTCATTAGAATATTAAAGGGATAGTGCGTTTTTTTGTTGTTGTTGTTGTTAATCTGTATGGGTTTCCTTCTAAAAGTTACGTGTGTTGACACCGGCTTACCTCTGACAGTCTCAGCTGATCCCGGTTCGGCTCGCTTTCTGGAGCCCAGGTAGGGAGGTCCGGTAACTTCTCTGGAACATTAAATAAAGCTTGTTTTTCTTCTCAAAACAAAACATTTGTCCGAAAGGTGATATATTTGCGTCTGAAACAGTTGTCCACGAAACATCCAGCAGCGAATTTAGCGATCGCATATTGTGTCTGCCGACTCGTATTACTGCGCTAACGTTAGCGTTTCAGCCTGTTCACTTGTAAACTTCCGCTTGCGGCGGACCGCATCTGCCGTACACTTCCGCTAAAGGTGAACAGGCTGATACGCTAACGTGAGCGCAGTAATACGAGTAATACGTGGCCTTGAGAAAGCGAGTCGAACCGGAATCAGCTGAGACTGTCAGAGGTAAGCCGGTGTCAACACACGTAACTTTTAGAAGGAAACCCATACAGATTAACATAAAAAAAAACTGCACTATCCCTTTAACTAGTCAAAAAATTAAACCACAGCTATTATTCTACATTAGAAATTTGCCATCAGTCACACTAAACTGATATCTGAATGTTAGGGAATAACTCATCAGAGAACAGAATAATGTTATCAGGTCAAACTGTGCGCTGGTCATAATGTTTGTTCTAAGCTTGAACACTGTATCAATACAGCGGACAGATTGACCCCATAACATTAGTCATTATTCTGTTATTTAATCATGAGATTTTCAAAATTCAGAACTGCCACACACCCGGGTTGGGGTCATTGATATAAATAAAACTGTGAAAAGAGCACGGAATCTGAGGGACTTCTGTCGGTAAATAGTTTGCCTTATGGTCATTTTCAAGCATATTCCTGTCAGGGATTTTTCCAAATAAAAATCAACAAAAGGAACAAATGAGAAAACAGACACAGAAGTAATTTTACTTGTACGAGGGAGAATGAGGTGTAGAATGTGTTAAGCAGAGCCTCCTCTGCTTCCGTCCAGGCCACACTCACTTCTCAAAGAATACCTCCTTTTATTTAGAATCACATAGGAGGGGAAATTTCCAAACTTTCAACAAAGTTAATCTTTACCATACATACATACATCACTAATCAGCAGTTGCTTTGATTGTTTGTCTAAGCAGTTAATCAGTCTTTGTCCTTGTATCATCCTATGGTTTCACAATAGGAGATGAACCAACACAAGGAAAACATAAAACGATAATTCGTTAAAGGCACTATATACAATTTTCTTTAAAGATCCCATGACATGGTACTTCTTGATGCTTTTATATGGCTCCTTAATGGTTCCCTAATACTGTAAATGAATCCTTCTTCAAAATCAACACTCAGTGCATGAGAAAGACACATGTACAGAGTCAGAGTCATAATCTCTCTGTCTGAACAACTCATTCTGGGCCTTGTTGCTTGAATGCAAATGAGAAGGACACAGATTGGTTAGAGGAGCGGGTGGGTGGGGGGGGGGGGGTTTAGCGGTGCGCTGTGCCTGGCCCCACTTCCGCGTGTGTAAGTGCGAAGGAGGAAAGGAGAGGCTTTTCAATGAAAAAAAAAACACATTTTCACTGAAAATAAAATTAAACCACTGCTGTTTCAGAGGTCCAGAGGGTTGGGTAAAGGACTTCCGAGCATAGAAACACTCGCACGTGCCTCCAGGCAAATAAAAAAACGCATTTCGCATTGCGTAGCTTCTCCGCAGTCCAAACTCTCTGGGCGTGATTTCCAGAGACAGGGGGGTGGAGATCCAGACGGTGGTGGAACTGAATTTGCATTTCTTTTTTTGATCTGACGTCAATAAGGTGCCTTGTCCAGAATCGCCCATTTGAGCTGTGTTTTTTTCAAACGCAGAAAAGGATCGCAAATGCTCAGTTTAGACATTTCGTAACTTTTAGCCATTGGGGGGGGGCTAAACAGGGTAGGGGAGCTCACATTAACGTTCAAAAACCTCAGAAAGTGAAAATTTCATGCCATGGGACCTTTAACAATTCCCTTCTTTGCTTTTGACATTTATCAGATTGGTCCAAAATAGGGACAAGTTAGGACATTTCTTGTTTCAAACTGGGACATATCACTGGCTTGAATAAATCTGCTGGGACAGAGGACACATGGCTCAAATCTGGGACTGTCCCGGGTAAATAGGGACGTAAATAAGGACGCTACAACTTCACAAACCTGATCCAATATGCAGTATCAACGTGATGTACGCTCTGAGAAGCTGATTGTGTTGTAATAGCGCTCTGAAGGGAGAGAGCAAGGAGAGGGGAGCATCAAAAATGAAAGCGAAACTAAATGAAGCATGTTAATACATTGTTTTTGGCGAATGTACAGTAATGAACGCTAAATTGCTAACCGTCTATACCCAAAAATGTGATCTGGTGTAACTACTGTCAGTGAGTGGTCAGTCTTTTTTCTGATTGCAGACATTTTCAGTCAAGTCCTCTTCTCTTATTGTTACTTAATACCTTGTTACCTTACCTCCTTGTTGTATGCATGCTAAGCGCTTATATACAAAACCTGATGTCTGGTGTAAGTGCTGTCAGCGAGCGGTCAGTCTTTTCTCTTAGCAGTTGTTTTCAGTGCGTGTTCTGTGGTTCATCAGTAATCAAGGGTTAATTTCACACCTCAGTGAATCGCCTGCTTTAATCTCATTCAGCGTAATTAAATCTGTCCAATAAAGTCAGTCGCTTTCCCTCTTTGTTCCGGCCACATCCACCAGTCCATCTTTTTATTGTTTTACACACTGCAAAAAAGAACAGATACATGAGTTCAAATGACTTACATTCACAATAGGAAGGTGGAGTTGATGATTTGGGAAGGATTTACAATTTGTATATGTTTAACTTTTTGGGCCTAGACACTTATTTAACCGCATATTTCATTATATCATGTCTATCTATGTATCTGAATGTAGGTCTGTTGCCATAGAGATTAACAACTGAAACAAAATCATATCTTTGAATGAAAAAAAAAAGTTCTCAAGATGTTGCACATAAAAGGAATGGTTACATTAAGCTAAAGTAATGTAAACTAGTTAATAAAATTTGAATAGATTTCGGTAAATAAACAATATAATGCAATCCATAGAATAAAGGATTTGAGTAGAGTTTACATAAATTTGAGTAGTTCCAAATAGATTTTTTTCCCCACTTTTACATTTTAGTAATCATTTTGCTTTCAAATAACAATGAAAATTTAAAACCAAGGTCAGACAATCTTCAAATGAATCATTCAAATGAAGCTTAAAATAGTGAGTGGCAAATTAATACCAAAACATCTATTCTCATGTAAAAATACAATACATGAAATTGTGTTTTTAAATTACATTTGATTAATTATTAGAAATATGCATAGCTTATATTGTTGTTTAGCTGCATATTAGTATTATTATTATTATTATTATTATTATTATTATTATTATTATTATTATTATTATTATTATTATTATATTAAAAAGTCTCTATATGGCATGATTAAATTATTTATTGGATGAGTAGTTTTAATGCATTTTAATACAAAACTCATTGATATCAGCTACTGCAATATGCTGCCATTGTATTACTTGGTATTGTATTTAAAAAAAAAATCACAGATATTACATACTCAAGGCTGCTAAAAATATATATCATGAATTGTAGTCATTTGAACTTATTTAGCTAATTATTTTTTACAATGTACCGGCCTCACATCTCATAATCTTGAACTTCCAGGTCCAGTTCCATTTGTGCCTGACAGCTAGAATCTCTCCGTACAATGAAAACATCCCTGAGCACGTTTATAAGAGACAAAAAGACGAGTGGAAGCAGCCTCTCTCCATCTCCTCTGCTCCTCTTTTCTCTTTGGGGTCGACCGCGATGTGAAGATCTGACCCTGTCAATCAAACTCCTGACAAGTTTAATCACGCCGTGCCCTCCGTAAAATCACGCTTAAATAGGAATGCAAATATAATAGAGCACTGGGGCCTCTTATAAATGCTAATCAAGAGGTCTAATCAAGCGGGGCGTCCGTGCATGAGGAGTCACTCAAACCTCAGTGCTTTGTTTTTGTATTTTTCATTTAACAAACCACTTATTGTCATGGAAAGCTTTTAATGTCGTGGATGACTGCTGTTAAACAAAAGAGTGATTGTTTTTAAAGTATGCACGGGCTAGGTCTGTGTGTGCTACTTCAAACAAGGTAGCCAGACTATGATAATGATACTATGTGTAGGGGGCAATAGAAGTGGGTTCAGTCTTTGCCCCCAAACCAAACGGTCGCTGGT
The DNA here is from genome assembly GCA_036785185.1 of Paratrypauchen microcephalus. Taxonomy (NCBI): domain Eukaryota; kingdom Metazoa; phylum Chordata; class Actinopteri; order Gobiiformes; family Gobiidae; genus Paratrypauchen; species Paratrypauchen microcephalus. The sequence continues at coordinate 283,061 of JAVJIX010000103.1, read as the reverse complement.
TTGAACCTTTTCTTATTGAATACTTTTCACACATTGGTTTTGAATGAAAGGGCATCCAGCAGGTTTGTTGTGACTTGAGAGCAAGTTGAAAAGATATATCCTATTGTCAGAGTAGTTATAATACATGCATGATATTAGGAATGCAGATAGCAGCGTCCTTAAAATGTCACATATAACAGGAAGATGAAATCCGCCAATTGATTGCGCAAGTTTCAGAAAGATATGTATAATGCCACACAGTAGAACATTCTAGGTAACACAATAAGATCAACATCGAGACGGGACTGTACTCTGCCACAATACCCCTTCATGCTTGCAATAAGGTTTACAGTCCCCACAGGGAATTTGTCCTTTGTATTTGACCCACTGGGGCACCTCACCTGAATCAGTGTCCCACCCCCTGCCTGAGGATCTGATCCATCTCCAGATCTTGAGCTAATCTGAATAGTTATGGATTCAATATGAACTTGATACTTGTGTAGATTAACTCCCATATAACTTCTTTTGAAGCTAAGACATTAACGGTCTGCTGTTTGCAGATGATGTTGTCCTGATGGCTTCATCGAACCGGGACCTCCAGCGTGCATTAGGGCGGTTTGCAGCCGAATGTGAAGCGGCTGGGATGAGGATCAGCTCTTCCAAATCCGAGGCCATGGTTCTCGACCGGAAAAAGGTGGCTTGCCCTCTCTGGGTGGGTGGGGAGTCCTTGCCTCAAGTGGAGGAGTTCAAATATCTCGGGGTCTTGTTCACGAGTGAGGAGAGGATGGAGCGTGAGATTGACAGGCGGATCGGTGCAGCCTCGGCAGTGGTGTGGTCGCTGTACCGGACCATTGTGGTGAAGATTTACCGGTCAATCTACGTTCCTACCCTCACCTATGGTCATGAGCTCTGGGTAATGACTGAAAGGACAAGATCGCGGATACAAGCAGCCGGGCGCACCCTTAGAGATAGGGTGAGGAGCTCAGTCACATGGGAGGAGCTCAGAGTAGAGCCGCTGCTTCTCCACGCCGAGAGGAGCCAGCTGAGGTGGCTCGGGCATCTGTTCTGGATGCCTCCTGGACACCTCCCTCGGGAGGTGTTCCGGGCATGTCCCACCAGGAGGAGGCCCCGGGGAAGACCCAGGACACACTGGAGGGACTATGTGTCCCGGCTGGCCTGGGAACGCCTTGGGGTCCCCCCGGAGGAGCTGGAGGAAGAGTCCGGGGTGAAGGAGGTCTAGGCATCCCTACTTAGACTGTTGCCCCCGCGACCCGGCCCCGGATAAGCGGAGGAAAATGGATGGATGTTTGGGCATTAACGGCCAATAGGCAGAGCATACAAATCCATGAAAACTGGACTACGCTTTCATTTTTAGAACATGCAGAACTGACATTTCTAAGCTTTTAACCATATTGTTGTCCCCTGATCAAAAACAGGAGAATAGAACTCCTCAGTTCACGATTGTTTAATTAATTCACTAATCCAAAGTTGCATTTTGCCTGAATTGTTACATCATAGGTAAAATTTTAGACCTATGCAGTTTTCAACCATCACTTGAGTCATTCTGGTGTCAAATTGTGTTCACAACTAAGTCTAGATAAAGACTTATGTAAATTGTTTACTTGCCACTGTTTATTCCCATTGCTGACAGCAGAGGGCGTTCCAATGCCGAAAAGTTTATTGGAAACATTAAAATGTGAAGTACTCCCAAGATGCAAGTTTAAAAGCAATTTAAAAACTTAATCTAGAAATAAAGCCACAAGAATTCATAATATGTATTGTAAAGGGCATTTCTTCTTTTTAAGCAGATCATCAGCCTCTTTTTTTCTGAACGATGTAAATGAGTTGCCAGTCTCCTCTGAAGAAGTCAGTGGCTGCACCAACACTTTGAAATGATGATTTGGTTTGAGGCTCTGTTGACTTCCCTTTGCACCTTAAAAATACAACAGATTCAAGTTTCATGTGCACTTGAGACTTGAGAAGGTTGTCTCTCTCTCCACACTCCCCATTGTCAAAAGTGTCAAACATTAAATATGAAATTCTATTTTGGCATCGCAGAGGCATCAAAAGTCAAGATACTTTTCAAGTTGATAAGATCTGAAAAAGACTACAATTCTCCCTACACAAAGAGATTCTGTCCCACGGCAAAAAGGGAATATCTATATTAGTTCAATTGACTTGAATTCAAAATATGAATCTTGTAGTTTGAGTGCAGTTGTGCCTACACAAATCTAGTATGGAATAAATTAATGATTTGAGTATTTGGAGGGGCTTGTCAAACCTCAACATTTCAGCAGAAATTTGAGGCATTATTTTGATATTATTTTTAAAGGTTCACTATGCGTGAAAAGTCCCTCAGTCGTCCAGGTAGAATCCATGTTCAAAGGAGAAGTTCAATTTGTCAACTGGACAAAGTTTGTTTGGTTGAAAACGTTTTGCCGCTCATCCGAGAGGCTTCGTCAGCTCACTCACTCACTATGTAACTTTTCTAGTGATGGGTCTGCCACCTGCTTGAGATGTTATTGCTTTGCCTGCAATGTACCTCAGTATGGCATTAAATGTTTCCATGGGGATAAGCAGGTAAGTATAGTACCACCACTCGCATATTTCAAATAACTGGAAATGAATAAATACAAAATAAGTGCAATGGCATACTCTGGAATATCAAGTCGTGGCCATACCTGCTTGTCAAAGCCTGATCTCGTCAAATCTCAGAATCTAAGCAAGGCAGGGCCTGATTAGTACTTGGGTGGGAGACTGCTGGGAATTCCAGGTGCCACAGTGGGGCGCCAGTCACTAAAACTGACATTGTGTCCTTAGGCAAGACACTTCACCCACATTGCCTAGTGTGAAAGTGGAGTGTGCGTGAGTGTTGAGGGTGGTTGGAGGGGCCCATGCCATTGGCAGCCTCGCTTCCATCAGTCTGCCCCAGGGCAGCTGTGGCTACAAAAAGTAGCTTACCACCACCAAGTGTGGAGTGAATGAACAATGAACTGTAAAGCGCTTTGGGTGTCATGAAAGGCGCTATATACACTCAACAAAAATATAAACGCAACACTTTTGTTTTTGCTCCCATTTTTCATGAGATGAACTTAAAGATCTACAATTCATTCCAGATACACAATATTACCATTTCTCTCAAACATTGTTCACAAATCTGTCTAAATGTGTGATAGTGAGCACTTCTGCTTTGCTGAGATAATCCATCCCACCTCACAGGTGTGCTACATCAAGATGCTGATCTGACATCATGATTAGTGCACAGGTGGACCTTAGACTGCCCACAATAAAAGGCCACTCTGAAATGTGCAGTTTTGTCTCACAGCAAAATGCCACAGATGTCACAAGCATTGAGGGAGCGTGCAATTGGCATGCTGACAGCAGGAATGTCAACCAGATCTGTTGCTCGTGCATTGAATGTTCATTTCTCCACCATAAGCCGTTTCAAAGGCGTTTCACAGAATATGGCAGTACATCCAACCGGCCTCACAACCGCAGACCACGTGTAACCACACCAGCCCAGGACCTCCACATCCAGCAGGTTCACCTCCAAGATCATCTGAGACCAGCCACTCGGACAGCTGTCAGAAACCGTCTCAGGGAAGCTCAACTGCATGGTCGTCGTCCTCATCGGGGTCTTAACCTGACTCCAGATCGTCGCCGTAACAGACTTGAGTGGGCAAATGCTCACATTCGATGGCGTCTGGCACGTTGGAGAGGTGTTCTCTTCACGGATGAATCTCGGTTTACATTGTTCAGGGCAGATGGCAGACAGCGTGTGTGGCGTCGTGTGGGTGAGCGCTTTGCTGATGTCAATGTTGTGGATCGAGTGGCCCATGGTGGTGGTGGGGTTATGGTATAGGCAGGCATCTGTTATGGACGAAGAACACAGGTGCATTTTATTGATGGCATTTTGAATGCACAGAGATACCGTGATGAGATCCTGAGGCCCATTGTTGTGCCATACATCCATGAACATCACCTCATGTTTCAGCAAGATAATGCAAGGCCCCATGTTGCAAGGATCTGTACACAATTCTTGGAAGCTGAAAATGTCCCAGTTCTTGCATGGCCAGCATACTCACCGGACATGTCACCCATTGAGCATGTTTGGGATGTGCTTGACCGGCGTATACGACAGCGTGTACCAGCTCCCACTAATATCCAGCAACTTCGCACAGCCATTGAAGAGGAGTGGACCAACATTCCACAGGCCACAATTGACAATCTGATAAACTCTATGCAAAGAAGATGTGTTGCACTGCATGAGGCAAATGGTGGTCACACCAGATACTGACTGGTTCTGAGTCCCCAGACCCCCAATAAAGCAAAAAAAATAAAATAAATAAATAAATAAATAAAATGCACATTTCAGGGTGGCCTTTTATTGTGGGCAGTCTAAGGTACACCTGTGCACTAATCATGATGTCAGATCAGCATCCTGATGTGGCACACCTGTGAGGTGGGATTGATTATCTCAGTAAAGCAGAAGTGCTCACTATCACACATTTAGACAGATTTGTGAACAAAGTTTGAGAGAAATGGTAATAGCGTGTATCTGGAATGAATTTTAGATCTTTAAGTCCATCTCATGAAAAATGGGAGCAAAAACAAAAGTGTTGCGTTTATATTCCTGGCAATGCAATAACATCTCCACAAAGAAAAGCATGTAGCAGACAGTCCACAAGCAAATGCGTTGTGCACCTTTACAGCAAACTGATTTGTCAAGTGGGATGGAAAAAAATGCACTGTAAATTGGAAAAAGTCAAATTTGAAAAGTAAAATCAACTCACAAGATGAAGTAGCATGTAATAAGAAATACATTATTTTAAAATCTAAAAATAGCTAAAAGTACTAGGAATAATCCAGCCTGACTAAACTAGGCTACACAAAGTCATTTGAACTGGTGTGGATATTTTTGCAGTGCAGCTCTGGAGTCTTTATTTGTAGCCTACATGATTAAGAACAGCCGGAGCAGTTGCTTTATGTTCCTGGTTGTATAATTCATTTATTTTGAAAACCATATATTCAGAAAAGGTTAAATTGGATTTACCTTTCCATAATTATACATAATTTTAAATGCTTTGGTTTGTCAGAGGGAATAAAAGAGGTTATACAGCCCGTCATCTGCCTGTAACGTTTTAAAGACTTTCCCCTTGTGCTAATGGTGGTTTACAGGCTCATTCTCCAGGACACACTGTGCTTTAAAGATATCACATCTGCTCTGGCTATACACACGACTTTTATATGACAGGTTAGAATACTCATTTCACTATAACAGTTTGCATTATTAGAATTTAAATGTACTAAAAAGCTTGTCTCTTTTTCTATTTTTTCTAAGGTGCTCTATGCAACTTTACTTTTCTTCATTGCTTTGTATAGAATGTTCCAAAGTAGGACATTAATTCAAGGTGCTGTACCTGATTTTTATTGTCTTAAGCTTGAAAAACAGGATTGGTTCTTTTTATATGGTTTGCAGTGGTCCGAAGTTCATTCTCACTGACCTTATGCATTCAGAGCATCTTAATTATTCACCTGGATGAGTTTATAAGAGTTGATCTCAACAATCAGAGACCATCTTAATTTTCAGAGACCAGACCAGAGTTTTCCTGTGACAGTAAAGCTAACAACAACTAGCATGCTCATCCTGTTTTGGCTGACATAAAATGCTCTATAATTAGATGTAAAGCACACAAAAGTCTAATTTTCACCCTAAGAGCTGCTTTTATAATATATACAGTGCTGGTCCATGGAGAAAAGTAAATGACACAACCAGGCCAAGTTACAGTTCTGATCTGTGGAGGGGCGACTCCACACGCAGCAAAAATGCACGCTTTTGAAGGCATTATTTTAGAACGAAAAAAGCTATTGTCTCAGCTGCCAATTAAATGTGCACCGAGCAACTTTTCCAGTGGAGGGTCCGCTACACACTACTCTCCATGGAGATGTTATAGCTTTCCCTGGAATGTTCCATGGTATGACATTAAACATATCCATCTAGCGTTTATTCATTACAGTCATTTGTTACAGTCGTTGCTCAAAAATACAGTGCTTCCTTCTGTGAAAAGGGGCGACTTTCCACAGATCTGAACTGTAATGTAGTGTAGTGCTGTAACCTACGTCTTCCTCTTGTGATAGATAGGTTTAATTTATACCTTGGAACATTCTAGACAGAGCAATAACGGGATCCTCTACTAGAAATGTTCTGTACTGCTGATGTAAATCTATGATAAATATTGACCACAGGTAATAATTAGAAAACATGAAACATAAATACCTGTCATATGTACTTTAAAGACGAGCCAAAAGCCATGAGTAAGGGATGTGTCAGAGAGAGATCGGTGCATGTAAATCAGTGCAAACAAAACGCAACACGAGCCAATCCAGTTAACCCTCTTCAAAGCATCAGGGGTAATTGGAAGACCTAATGGAAATTTCGGAAACTTCACCGCAAATCCCCGTTTTATTCCTCACAGGCTGAGCTAATGTTTGCTAGGGCTCAGTAATGACATCATGGCTATTAATAAGAGGAAGCACGGGAGGGCATCAGTGAAATGTGCACTTCATCAGGCGCTGTTTGTGCAGAGAGAAACATGGTGGGACATGTAGCGTGGTGAAGGAAACGACTCAAAAAATAAAAGCTACTATCCTTTTGACTTTAAAGGTACACTGTGTAAGATTTTTACTCGTTAATTACAGAAATTGAAGATACCCATTCAAAAATTCAGTGTTTTCCAAGCCTTTTCACTTCCATCATGAAATCAAAGTATTCTTTTGGACTTAAATATAGTCACATAAAAGGGGGATCTTCCCCATGCAGAGGCAGCCATTTTGAATACGAGAGCCGCAGAAGGACATTTGGGCTCCGCCTTCGCCTTCGGCAAGGCTCGTGGTTTTGGGTAAACAACACAAGCATGCTGCCGGATCAGACTTCGTAATGGATCTAACACGTGTTTTGGGCTAAATTGTTTTACTGGATTTTATTCGCTGGATCCTTACGGACAAATTGAGAGCAAGTTTATGGTGAAATACAGAGTTTGACCTGTGCAAAGCATTCTAAGGTAAGCTAACCTCGTTTTGTGCTTTTCCGTATAAAAGCCCCATGTGCTCGGGGAGTGATTGTTGTGCAGGGAATTGAATTGCATATTCAAAAAGAGGAGACTGTAAGGTTTCATTTGATGTGTAGAGTGCCATGGTACATGATCAGGAATGTGTGTTTTCATGAGAAAAAAAAAAAAAAAACGGGACCGTGTTTTATTTATACAGTAGCGGCGTGCGGCTCGTGCGCGGGTGACCCTCGAGGTCTGCCGTAGCTAAACCAGAAAGTGCAATAGCACCATCCACCTATGCGCCACGAATCCTACACAATGGGGCTTTAAAGAGGCTATTTTTGTCAAAAAAGCGAATCCTTCCTTGAACAGAAATGGAGGGCTCAGACACAGTTTGTCTCCCATCTGTAACTCTATTCTCAAACCTAAATCATAACAAACAAGGAAAACAATAGGGTTAGCCAGGTCAGGTCCAGAGGTGTGAAAACACCCATTATGGCCCTGAATGATGATTACGCTAACAAGACCCCAGGTAGTTTCATAGACATTTTATTGTAGTTAGCTCCTCCCTGCAGCTAGTTATAAGCAGTGTCCACCAGCACTCTAGCCAGAACTGAAGTAGCTTGGATGAGCTGCAAAACATATTCGACCAAATAAACTTTTTCCAGTTGACAAACTGAATTTCTCCTTTTGCCATGGACTCTACCTGGATGACTGAGGGATTCTTCACACATCTATGGCGCAATGTTTAGGAGTTACTATGGTGACCCAATGCACATATTAGCAAACACGGTCAAAAAAGTTTTAAGTAAACTAAAAAAAATAAAAAAAAATAAATACAAGCATTCATGGTCCAGTTTAGGGGTTTGATTAAAAAAAAAAAAAAAAAAAGGTGAGAGTGACTAACCGAAAAATGTTGGCAAATGCTAGCTAGTTTATGATTCATGTGAGAGTGACTTGTTTCAGTCAAATCATCTCACCTGTTCTTGTTAAATCAGCTCTTTCTGGTCATATTGTGTTAAAATAAACCTCAGATTACAGATTAACAAGCCTCAGCTATGTGTACCTTCAAAGCAAGCAAAGCACTTTACATCAAGGAACCACTTACCCATTCACACACTCATGCACCATTGTACGCAGGAACAGGGGGTAAGGAGGGTTAAATGTCTTGCCCAAGGACCAGACAACAGCATTCATCTATGGGAGCTGGAATTGCACCGCCAACCTGTGGGTCAGTGGATCTAACCACTCAACTAATGATGTTTATGTTGAGACCAGAATTAGAACAACCAACCTTCGGATCAGTGGACAAACAAACAATATTCCTTATTGTGTAACTAAATATATTATTCTTCCCAACACCATTGCCTAGGTCTGTAGTCGACTAAAGAAATTCTTTTGGAATAAAGACATCTCCTGACAATCGATCAGTCGACTAAAAACAGAGCGTGGCAAAAGCTCTCAAAACTATTACCTATCTCTCTGTTTCATTATTGCACTAATCCAAATTTGCCTTCTGTCCATGTTGCGTCATAGGCAAAAATCTGGACTTCTTCTATGCAAATTTTAAGTCCATAAACCATCAGCCTCATTGGAAACTGCACCCACAAAACTATACCTGCATGGAAGTTCAGACAAAACAGCTTTTTATACAGAAAAATAAAATGTTGTATTAATACGTAAAAATGCAGATTCACTCCCAAATCTTTAGCTAAATCATGAAGTTTCTTTCTGCTGTCTCAAAAATCCATATAATCAGTGACGGACAGAGCGGTCTGGCATTTGGGCAAATGCCAGAAGGGCTGCGGCCGTGCGTCTCACCTGGGGCCAGTTGCGCTGGTCATGCTGTTGTATTACGGATATGACCACGATGAGCAGGTGCACGTGTCCGCGCACACTTCTCCGGGTGGTTAATGCACATCGGGAAGTAGCGGTAGTGTTTCCGCAGAACGAACTGGTGGAACCTGGAGTCCAGGCGGTGGAACCAGTCCTGAGAGCGCACGGATGCGTTCTCACTACAGTTCTGTGTTTGAATGAGAAGCAGTCCGAGCCGCACCAGGCTCCACTTTCAGCCCCAGTGCGTCTTTCTCTAGAGCATGAGAAAGGATGCAAAGACCAGGGATAGACTCAGCGCTGGCTTCAATAGACCCAAAAAGAGCCGCTTCCTACGGATCCAGTGGCTCATGTCTCCTTGTGCATCCAGCCGGACTCCCGGAGCCGTGTGACTGGTGCGCACGGTGCAGAGCTGTAGAACCCCCTTCCCCCGTTCCACGGTCTACGGGGCCGCTTGTAGGTGCAAAAGACCAGGACCGTTTTTTGATCCCAGTCCGTCACTGCATATCTTCTTCTCCTTTCGGCTTGTCCCTTTTTCAGGGGTTGCCACAGCGAATCAACTTTTTCCATCTCGCCCTGTTTTCTGTATCTTCTACTCTGGCTCCAACTACCTCCATGTCCTCCCTCACTGCATCCAGAAATCTCCTCTTTGGTCTTCCTCTTTGTCTCCTACCTGGTAGCTCCATCTCTAACATTCTTCTACCAATATATCCACTGTCCCTCCTCTGAACAGGTCCAAACCATCTCAATCTGGCTTCTCTAGCTTTTTCTCCAAACCTTCCTGTCTGTGTTGTCCCTCTGATGACCTCATTCCTGATCCTGTCCATCCTTGTCACTCCTAAAGAGAATCTGAGCATCTTTAACTCTGCTATCTCCAGCTCTGCCTCCTGTCTTCTGCCTCTTGCAAGTGTTTCTAATCCATACATCATGGCTGGTCTCACAACTGTCCTGTAAACACAGGCTAGTGTTCTTTAGTGCCGGTCCCAAGTCCGGATAAATGGTGAGGGTTGCGTCAGGAAGGGCATCTGGCGTAAAACTTTGGCCAAATCAATGATGCGAGTCCGTCACTACATATAATGTATGAAAATAATTTGTTAACTTTTGGTCAACTAAAGGCGGTCACACACTAGAGGAGAATTTGGCCGCTTCTGGCTGAGATTTGCTTCTCCCTGAGTTTGGGAAGGCGTGACCTGACTTAGTGTCTTTGTGTGCGATTTTGAAGCCGCTGTGTTCCTCAAGTGTGTGGTGTCAGTGTGACTCTGAGCTGCTCTGTCAGATCATAACCACTAAACATCAGCGACGCTACGGTAACAGACAATAAAACAGAGCGTAGATACCAACATGGGATATAGTGAAAATAATTACTTTATTACTCATCTCTTGTAAAGTGGTAAATTTAAACTGCAGCATCTCATCCATATTATCCATAGAAATTGTCCTCCGCAAATAATGACACCCAGTCCACAAATCCAGTTTGAGACATTCTTCAAAAGTAAAAAGCCGAGAGTAGTTCCATACAGTCTGTTTGTTTACATCCACACAGCGCAGAGATCGAGGTGAAGCTGCAGATTAGCGATACTGACTCTACTTCTTGTGTACTTTATCGGCAATCTTTTATGCTTTAAACATCATGTATTTGAAGTATTGGACCACATTGCACAACTTAGACTTAGACAAACTTTATTGATCCACAAGGGAAACTGTTTGGGTACAGTAGCTCACTCATCAAATATAATATATAACAAAGGGTAACATGTAATATGTACAAATCACAATAAAACTGAAAAATAAGTACCGTATTTTCCGCACTATAAGGCGCATCGGATTATAAGGCGCACTTTCAGTGAATGGCCTATTTTAAAACTGTTTACATATATAAGGCGCATCGGATTATAAGGCGCACTGTCGGATTTTGAGAAATTTTAAGGCTTTTAGGTGCGCCTTATAGTGCGGAAAATACGGTAATAAAATATAAAATACAATATCAAATGAAATATCCAATCACAGCTATATACAGTTGTAGGGAATATTATCTGTTACATAAGGGTGAGTTGTTGTACAGTTGTATGGAGTATGGTATGAGTGGAGCTGTAGGAGCCTGTTGGAGAATGAGCTCCTCTGTCCCTCTATGGTCTTGTACAGTGGGTGAGCAGGAGTGTCCATGATGGAGAGTAGTTCGTCCAATGTCCTCCTGTCCCTCACTGTGACAAATGTCTCCAGCTCACAGCCGATCACGTGACCAGCTTTACGAATCAGTTTGTCAATCCGTCCACTGTCCCTTTTACTGGCGCGCTCATCCAACAGACCACAGCGAATTACAGGGCGCTGGCCACCACAGACTGGTAGAAAATCTCCAGTAACCTACTGCACACTTTGAAAGACCTGAGCTTTCTCAGGAAGTAGAGTCTGCTCATGCTTTTCTTGTAGACAACATTACAGTTGTCCCTCCAGTCCCGCCTGTTGTTCACCTGGACGCCAAGGTACTTGTAGCAGTCCACTATTTCCACATTATGACCCTGATAGTGATGGGCTCCACTGGTGTCCTCTTTCTCCTAAAGTCAATCACCAGTTCCTTGGTCTTGTCCACGTTCAGGAGGAGATGGTTTGCCTGGGACCACTCCACAAAATTTGCAATCAGTGTCCTGTACTCCATCTCCTGTCCATCCCTGTATCTAAACTGGAAGTGCAGTGCTCTGAGCTTTTGAACACTTGACTCTTTTTACCATGTACAGGAAACAGCTAACACAATCACACTCACAACTGTATAACCTGTCGTCCGCAACCATATCTCGCTGCCGTTTTTTCGATCAAAGATTTTAAAATCTCATAAGATTCTCCTTGTGTCTGTGGTGTGCACTTTTTGTCGTACATTTACAAATCCTACAGCGTGTGGCCTACAGACGCCATACAACACAGATCCGCATGGTTCTATTGCTCCTTGGCCTTGACAGATCCTTCCATTGGCCTGACCTGCCGTGCTCAATCAACACCCAAACAACAGAGCAGCCCAGAGCAGAGTGGCCATCATTATGCTCTTAACACCACAGCTCAGTCACACAGCCTGACTGACACCTCCAAACACCATCCAGCCAATTTAACCCAGAGCCCAGAGAGCACAGTCTGAGACCACTGGACTAATGATGGGCCTGTCTGTCTCTGCTCCTCACTGCCCCCTCTGATCACAGACGGCAGAACTACGCTCACACGCAGTTTACCATATTCACTATGTTTATTTGGATGAATGCAGTATTTTGTGGGGTGGGGGTGATTCAGTATATGAGGACAACAAAAGATAAGGCAAAGTAATCATCTGAAACCTTTTGTTGTTGTTTGATTTGCAGTATTCAGAGTAGTAAAAAGTATACTTTGCAGCTGATGCCGTCAACAGTTTGTCACACTCATCTTTTTTGTTGAACACCCAAACACGACTGTGAACACTTTTGATCACAGGGTCCTTTTTTTTAATCCATTTGTTATTTTTCTTGAGTTTTCAGACTTTTTTTGTAGCCAGATTACACAATGTGCTGATGTACTAATAGAGAAACAAGTCTGCTGATTTCCACCTGTCCCTTCACACCAAAGAACCATGCTGACAGCTCCGGCTATGGCTAAATAGCTTTAGTAAGGAGCTGATTTATGTATTTGAGCCTAAAAGTTGCTGAATTCTACATTATCATTGTTTAAAGGATGAAACAAAATGGAGGCCAAACTTAGTGGTACAGAGCGGATGAGTGTGCATGGGGGGTAGGGGAAAACAGGAATGTTCAGAGCAATGGCATTTTGAATGTGGTAGAATAAATATTACTCAAACATGCATGAATCACTCTAAGTACAACTTTGAGTGGGTGAATGAAAAATAACCATATTCAGAAATGAATTTAGTCTTTTTTCCTAACCACCTTTGTGTATTCTAATAACACAAACATTGGATAAATAGCTTATTTACCTGAGGTGTTTAGGTGTTCTTTGTCAGACGTCACTGTCAGAGTTAGATCACAGATTCAATACTGCCACAGTATTACTAAAAGAACAACCAGGGACACCAGGTTGAAGTTTTACTTGTCGGCAAGGGGGAACAGAGAGACTGACCGCACCTGGGTCAGTTCACCAATGTCTCCCAACAATGGGACTGCTGCTTCAGTTTTTATTGAGTTAATCACATGACACACAGATCGCATAAATCATAGGAACATAAACAGTTTGTGACTGAAACAAGATATGAGGAATCAGGGACTGATCTTTTTGGAACACATTTTATCATAAGTGATGATATCATATGTGATATCATAGTATGTGGGTCAGACCAACAGTGGTCTTACAGCTGATTTCCATATCCTGTTTCACAAATCTAACCATGTCAAGGATGTTAGACATTAAGAACAAGATTGCAATAATACGTTTAACAATGGAATATAATAATTATATAATATATAATATATAATATATATAATTATAATTATAATTATATAATAATATATATATAATATATATAATTAATATATATAATAATATAATATAATAATCATAATTTCCTTAACAGTCACTGAGCTGTTTTTTCCAGGTAATAAAACATATATTGGTGAGATGATAATAACAACACAACACAAGTAAAAGTGAACACAAAAATGAGTAATATCTGACCACTGTAAAAAGGAACTGGGCCAAAATAGTTGGAATAGGATCAGGAAGTGAGACACACGGACCATCAAGAGAGACGAGGGTGCTTTTACCTTGGCTTACACATGGAGACCACCACACAATGGCAGTCAGTCTGATAGATTTGCCAGATCCATCAAACTGAGCACGCCTGGTCAGCTGATCAGAGACACATCACAGCAGCCAGTTGACACCTCTGACAAAAGTGATGCACACTTTGGACATCTGTATATAGATATTTATTTATTATGTTGCACTGCTTTAAGATTTTAGAACTTAGACTTTAGTTTAACCTTAGATCTCTGTCTTAGATAGTTTTTGTTGTGTTTTGTCTTCATATTGTATCTTGTACACTGTCTTTTTGCACTACCTGGCCAGAGAGAAACGAAATTTCGATTCACTGTATGTTGAACACATATGGCAGAATTGACAATAAAGCTGACTTTTGATCTTGATCTTTGAAAGTAGAAGCGCTACTGCCCAAACATGCCAGGGAAATGAGCTATTTAGCTTTTTACAGTTTGTCTTATTGAAGAAAACACTAAGTTCAAGAAGGGAAACAATGACACTAAATCACAATATTACAAATACCTCCAGGTAATGGAAAATTGGCAATTAAGGTTGGACACTTTTGGAAACTACCTATATGAAACCCAGCCTTGTTTAGATAATAATATGGTGCAATTAGACTGAAATAGTTTGGACCATCTCCTCACGGTGCAGCAGTTAGATGGACAGCCTGATGGCACCATACACAACCCAATGATGCCAGTATTTATAGCATCCAGGCTTGGTACAATTGACAGGCCCACCTAATGATGCTTCTCAAAGTGGCATGGGCTCAGACGGTTGGCCCTCTTCAAATGGGAGGCCACTGGCGCTGACACTGGGGATAATAGCCCGGCTCCGAGGCCATTGTCTGGGCACCCCACACTGCGGCATCATGAGAGCTCGGGACCCGTTTCCGTGGACACTTGATGAGCTGTGTGCCAGGCGATGTCATCCACCCCAGCCCTCCATCACACCAGAGATGACGGGCGAGGCCATTTTCTCTTAACCCTATTAGTTTAGGAATAATTAGCGTGCTAGCAGTGAATGGGGTAATTGTTGTAATGATCTATCCAGCTGTCTGTGCTTTAGGTGACGAGAGACCTATATTTAGTCATATGGAGCTATAACTAACAGCTTTAGCTAAATTTTAAATGGCTGCAAGTTCTCAGTAACATTTTATTTACTATAGCCTATTAAGCTATTCATTTTAACAATACAATAATAATTTATAAGGGCACTATAGGAGCTCCGTATTACTACTACTTTGGACACCCGCTGCATGCAACAATAAAGTCCAATTTAAATTAGGCGCAGACTAGGAGAGGCATTCAATTCAAAGGCATTCAAATGTTACCTCACTCACTTTAGATCAGCAGTGGTGACTACAGCCCTTTCACGTGTTGTTTTGTTTTGGTAGCGATGAAGTGAAAGTGAAACCACCAACCTGAGCTTTAGTGACTTTATTCGTGCAGTGAAGAGCAGATATCTTGCGAGTAAAGCAGTTCCTAACATGTCTGAAAATCAAATGCTCAACATGAATGAGATGCCTCTTTCTATTTCTGCCGTAAGTGTAGTAGTTACAGGTATGATAGTCCTTTTTATGAGCGGTTACAGCAGCAAGTATAGTGCTAATGCTAAATTACTAGACACATTTTCTATTCGGTTCTTTGACCTGGTGCGTGCTCCCTCGTCACAATTCATGCTCATTGGACCTCATTTGTGGATCTCGATGGCCTCTCTCATCCAGAGCTGTTTTTTGTTACTTTCAGCACAGATGACCCTGGCATTGTTCCAGTCCATGATGTGCTTTTGTCTTTCGCAGTGATCATTTGGCTGATTTCAGATTTCCCTACTCCGCTTGTCCTTTTGTTTGTGGGCTGTTCCTGGCTGACAAAAAGAATAGCTATGTACTAGAGGAGGGGGGAAAGATGATTCAGACCTGGTGGGGTGAGCAGGCATTCATTAATCATTTTTCTTCTCTTTTCTTATAGTTATATATTTCATTGTAGTTATTGACAGAATTGTGAACATGTTAGCATCTGTTCAATTATTTAAATACATTTATTTATGATAGCCCACATACAGTATTCATGTATCTTGACCTTTCTCCCTCTCTGTTACCTGCAGTAAACAGTCCGGTCGCCATAGCACTGGTCTCCGTGGCGCTGGTCTCCACGTCTGCGGTCACCATGGTGCTGCCCTTCTGCCCTGCGTCTCTGGGACTCGCATTGGGCTGTTGTTGGCGCACTCCGGTCGCGTGCAGTTCGTCAGACGGCATGATTTATCTATGCCACTTCCTTGTTTTCACTTTGCCCCAGGGCTGCTGCTGGCGTCGGGGGTTTCTTCTGTACACAGTGACAGCTCCATCTCCAGAGAGACGACTCCCAATGCAAAAACACGGCATCCAAACAAACAAGGCCCAAGTCACTTAAGAGAAGAGAAGCCATTTTCAGCACATGTCACAAAGATGATGCAACGGCGTGCTCAAACCTGCTTTTCTCTGCGCTCAGGGCTCTGTCTGCACACGGCTCTAAACACACACATTATCCATTTATGCATGTGCCGTTATGTTCTCCAATCTGACCCGCAAATTATGCAAATGTATATTGTTTCGTATACACCGTCTCCATAAAAGGTTATCATATAGATACAGGTTTTACAGAAAGTGTGTCTTCATTCGAGTAGTTTTGATTAGTGATAGAAGGATCTATACAGAAATAACTGACAAAAATATTGTTGTTAAATATGCTGTTTTTAATAAAATTGTCAGAACAGGTATAAGAGCACATAGACTAGTATACACAGATTTAAGACCACATGGGAATATTAAAGTCAGTCCATGATTTAATGTTGAAAATCACATTCTATTGTCTAAAGAAAGAGTGTTTTTTTAAATTGTCATTATAGTATTGGAATCTGTATTGAGTATTGCATCTATTCCTTGTCACTTATCACATTATATGATCCTGTTCATAGTGTTACTTGGTATTAGAGTAATCAAAGTTCTATTCATTTTTTAACATTCGTTTATTTATATTTTCCTTTTATGCACACTACCAAAAATATGAATAAAATAATTTAAATGACGTATTTTGAGTGTTTGTTTATTATTTGACAATACATACAAAATGATTTGCTGATGGGATGACAAATTTGAGCTTCACATTTCTTACCCAATTAGAAATACAAGTTTAAAACAAGTTTATTGTACACAAAAATACATGTAATTTAACCTGTATAGATTTTTATGTATTTTTCTAGTGCACTATTTGCAAATCTGCGGGTCTATTGGTTTACACCCCCTTACCTCTCTCTCCTCTCTAAATCCGCATGGCACCAGGACTCTCTCTTGTACATTAAATAAGACCTGTCACCCACGGCAACACACATTTATTCAGCCTTACATTCCCTGGCACTCTGAATTATTTCCTTCATTCCTGATAACCAAATTACAATATGGCAGTCCTCCCTGGAGCCCTGGGATTGTTAGAGACGGCTCACAACATAACTTTCAACTGATGTGGCATTTCATGTACACCTGCCAATCAAACTGCGCATAGGGGAGACATGCAAATGAAAGCGGGCGCGATGGTGTGCAATTACAGCTCTGAGCCTGGCATAATCCCCCTATTCCAGTGACGGACGGAATGACAGCTGTACCCGGAAACCTCCTCTCCGCCTAATTTCACCACTCTCCAAATGGGACACCCCGATCACATGAGCACAGAGTATGTGTCAGTTCAATTTAGAATAATGTATTTTATGTAGCGTTGTTACGGCGATACTAAAAATTCAAATTCACTTCTGATTTGGATGGAAAACCCTGATGTAGTCCTATTTGAGAGTTTTAGCTGCCTTTTAAATGGTGCCATTTTGAGGACAGATGACCATTCAAAAAAAATCATATTTAGTTATAATTGTTAATCGTTACTAACCTTGCATAGCAGATGGATTTTTGTGATACTGTCAGATTCAGAAAAATGGGTCAGAAGGAGGTATAGTCGAAATTGAAGGCATAGTCGAAATTGAGGTTATTCAGCATTTTAATGTAAAAATAGCAAAATACAAATGAAATGGTGACATCTTCAGCATCCATGTTGTCAGAGAGACGTCGGCCGTGAAGAGGGACATGGAGAGAACCCCCCAGTGGGGTCAGGTCACACACACACCCCCACACACACAAATGACCACAAGGTGTCTTTAAATACAGTACAGACTGTTGAATATTTATGACATCAGCAACAGCTAACCTATAGGAGAATAGTTTAGCTATGCAGACCATGTAGAGAACTTCCCAGCTTTAGCTAAGAAGACCAGTTTTCCCAATAGTCAGCCAAAATATTGATGGATAGGGAGCAGGTGATGTCAACACAGCCCAGGATAGTCTATGTATGTATTGAATTACGCTTAGCTGTTCACAGAACACTGGGTTAAAACACAGAAGAACCAGTAGTATACAAAGATTACAGTTTTCATATGTAAGTACACCTGTAAATTAAAATATGAGATCCCACAATACCTACTGGTGCGATGGGGTGTTGGTTGGTGGACCAATCATCTCGCAACATTGAGGTTTGAGAGGAAGTCAAAGGTGAAACACCGAAACAAACCAAAACAAACATGCAATTCAAATAGATTCAAATGTTCAGCATGACCTTCCGCCTTTTCCCGATCTCTTTCAGTGAGAGCTGTTCCAGATTGATAAATGTTAGAACTCAATTCAGAGTGATACATATCCTTTTGACAAGAGCCAGGTTAAATCACTCTGGCAACTGTGCTAATTCCTTGTTAAAGCCTGCTTCCTGTTATATGTAACATTCAAGTCACTGCAAAGTATCAACATACAACATTTCAAGGGTTGCATACTATTTGATAGATAGGGTCCAACTGATGTATAAAATTATGTTTATTCTGGTCTGACAAGAAATAGTCAAACAAGCTACAATTTTGTGAGTGGTTTCTTGTTGGTGTAGTTAATCTACACACAAAGGTGCATTACAAAGGCGTGTGTGAGTGGGCAGACGCTCTCAGCTGCTCCTCTTCCTCAGTGAAGACTGATGAAGAGCAGAGTGAATAGAGCGTCTGTATCTGTGCTCTCTCTGTCACAAAGCTCCATGATCCCTCTAATCCCTGTGTTAAACATACACAGCACAATGCTGTGCTAGGATCAGGCTGTTTGAGCACATGATCACAGTCATGTATCATACACACAGCTCTGAAGATGTGTTTGGTCTAAAATATCACACTGTTTCTCTGCTCTCACCTGACGTGTCTGCAGCTCTGTGTCTCTCAAACAGCACTTTTGTTGCTTTCCAAGAGGTTGATAAATCAATCCATCAAAAATTCTTAGCGGTGAAACTCAATCAAGAAAGGTCATGTCGGCGGGAAAAGAACAGATTAAATTAGCATTGAATTAGACACAGAAAGTGAGCTCTGTCAAAGGCGTCAGTGTGCTCAGCACAATTAGAATATGTTAATTATGCATTTCATTAGAGGCCTGTGAGAGGAAATGTCACTGGTGAAGGCAGCCGAAAAATGGAAGATTGCCAGGCCCAAGTTTCTTTGTGCTGCGTGTGACACCTTCATTACCATCAGGGATGGCTGCTCTGATTAGACTTTTGTATTAGTTTAAGCCTTCAGGCTTCAAATGCCCAGCCTTTTTCTGATGTGCACTGAAGACTCATTCACACAGATATTGTCTGAGTTGAACTCTTTGTTGGATCCTTCGCTGTAATGCCACTGCTCCAGCTCTTTGTCTTTGTAGGTGACGGCATTTAGTGCCTTTGTTTCTCTATCATGGGTCACTTTCCCCCTCTGCTCTTTGGGGCTGCTCAGAGCTTTGTCTTTGAGGCTGCAGTGTTGACATTAACAGCACTGGTACAATTTCCTGTTTTATCTTCACAATATAAGGCCAACATTTATTCAGAGTAAGACAGAGCTGTACCTGCAGCCCCGTCTCAGAACACCGCAGTACTTATTCTCTGCTCCAGTGATTAACTCCTGCATGAACTCCTGAACAGCGCCTCCCGGTGTTAGCTTTGACAGGTCATCACAGTGCAGATATCACCCCAGAAGACTAGGGCAGGGGAAGTAGTACCGCGGCCATGCACATTACGATCCACCAACTTCTAAAACTTCATTAAAACAAAATGAAAGCACTTTGACGGCGCACTTAAATTAAATGGAATACTACAGAAGAGATGATGGAGGGTGGGAGAGAGACCTGTCTGACAATTTCAGCGCTCACAGACTTTGATGACATGCGATGATTCCCACCCGGAGAATGGCTGCGAAGATTGTCTGAGGAAGAGGCCATTTCACAGTTGTAATATAGATGTCTTGAATGACTGAGTACCGCCTGCTATGCCTTTGTAACCATAACTGAGAATATACAGTACCTTTAGTTTGATACCCACCTCCTCAGATTGGCCTTTTGCACCGAGCAGAAGAGGACCGTCAATCTCTCCCTTGTCTTTACGATTCACTGTTTAATGGTCGTTAACGTGGGATCAGTGCGCCAGGGAAGATTATATTTTAATGACAGCCATGTGGTTTTATGGAGGGTATGACTTAGCTAGAAACCCTTTTTATCTTTGCCCAAAACGATGTATTATTACTCAGTCTGAGAGATCGTATTTTCAGTGGCTACTTTTCACTTTTTCCACCTCGCATGGTCAGCACTTCTTTCAGCATGAGAGATGGTCATGAAACAGCCACAAGGAAGAGAAGATGTGGAAACTAAAACTCAGGTTGTAGACACTTTACAATGCCTTCGGAAGATGGTTTCAAATCTCCCAATGGAGGCGACTGGAGGGAAAAGTAAACCATAACACTTTTTCAATAATTAACTGTCATCTGATCTAACTGCAGTTTTTTTTTGTTAAAGTTTTTATATAAATGTGCAACAATTTTTAATTTCCAGGATGGACAAGTCAGTTTTTGGTTCTCTATTTAAGACAGACCTATTCTTATGTTGGTTCCTCTTCTGATTTACCTTCTTGAAGTTGTATATGGAGTGATTCCTGCATGTTTGAGCAATCTTTAATCGCTTATTTTCAAGATGCCGTATATTGCTGATCGGCCCCTGTTTTCACCACCACTGGTACACGCCCACTGCTCTGCACTTACTTTGTCCTCCAACTGCATTTTCTTAAAGGAGAATTAACGTTTTTTACAATCTGAGCCTTATTTCGGTAATAAAACAAGTTGTTTTACTCACCCATAGCACTTTGGTGTCATATGGAGCACTTCCAGAGATGTTTTAGATTTGCGATCTCCGTAATTGAGTTCTCGGGGCACATGTTTGCGGTCTCCAAATAACACAAACTTTAGCACTTTTCAAATCATACAAGCTCGATGTCTTAGTCTACGCTTTCGTTTGAGTCAAAAGTGGCCTGTAATCTGAGATTTATCCATAGTTTCGAGTAGATGAAGAGGCCAGTGCGCATGTGCAGAGTCACAGTTTATTTCGCTCTCAGCTCTCGGGACCCAAACATGAAACGCAAAGATAAGATAAGATAAGATAAGATATGCCTTTATTAGTCCCACAGTGGGGAAATTCCAGTGTTGCAACGCACAGATCAAGAACAGCATGAAAAAGTAACATGCAACAGAACAATATAATAAATAAATAAATAATGCTAAAAAAAAGCTGTAAATTATGGATAAATCTCGGTTTACAGGCCACTTTTGACTCAAACGAAAGTGTAGACTAAGACATTGAGCTTCTATGATTTGAAAAGTGCTAAAGTTTGTGTTATTTGGAGACCGCTTGGGGCATATATTATATGCCCCGAGAACTCGCGCTACAGCTATCGCTAATCTAAAACATCTCCGGAAGTGCTCCATATGACACCAAAGTGCTATGGGTGAGTAAAACCACTTGTTTTATTACCGAAATAAGGCTCAGATTGTAAAAAACGTTAATTCTCCTTTAATTGATGATACCCATAGAATTTGTCAGTGTCATATTGTCAGTTTCGTACAAATGAAAAAAAAACAAAAAGACGCTACTGCCTAGCATGATCCGCAGCCATCCATCGGAGGTGTTAACAACTACACTGCTTTTTCTTGTGCAGATGTTTACGCCGACGTCTGCTCCCATTGGGCACTTGTAAGTTGTCTAAGATGAATATTGAGAAAATTTGCAAATTATAACGTAATGATCCATGGATGTTATTGATAAATATATAGCAGGCACATGGCATTGAACTTATCTCCATGGAGACAAGCAGGTGACCCCAACAGGCCAAGTTACAGGCCAGATCTGTGGATAGGTGAACCTGCTTACAGTGAGATGTGTGTCTTTCAAGGGATTTTTGAGGAATAAAACACATGCATTTGAATCAATGAAAGATAGATATGTTTAATGCCATACTGTGGAACATTCCAGGCAGAGGAACAGTCTTTATGGAGACAAGCTAATGGCAGAAGTTTCAGAAAAGTTACATAGTTACATGGAAAACATACTCATTCTTGTGACTTTTATCCCTTTCTAAGCATGCTTTTGGTCACTTTGGGATAAGTATTAACTTAAAATAAATTTGCAAAAACACACTAAATCCCTGTTTCCACTTAGAAGCTCTGGAGCTCTCTGTTGCCAAGCAATAAGAACATAAATGAATGAAGCCTTTGAATGCCATGCTAATAAAGCCATGCATTTGTTATGAAAAATTTTAACACAGAATGCGTTTGGTAATATTTTTTGGGCTTAAAAACGGCATATGCAGATTTTTACCGGTGACACAACAATCCAGGCAAAAAACAAACAGAGCATTTTTGGATTTCTGGATTAATGAAACAAGCCTGAATGAAGCTAAATACAACTCCAAAATATAGCTGCAAGCAGCAATGCGGGGGCCAAGCACCGTTTGACAGGGTCTAACAAGGTCTGACAGGATCTAACAGAGTCTGACAGGGTCTGACAGGGTCAGGGTCTAACCCTGTCTGAACAGACACATCAAAGACATATCAAAGGTTGCTAGGTGCGTTGCTAGGCAATTGACAAATTTCTGCAACTTTGACCTGCTGGTGCCACTAGACGGTTGGGGCTGGGGACCTATAAATTGCTGTGGGTAATGAGGAGACTGGCTGGAATGTGCATGCCAAATTTCACAACTTTTTACCAAACGGTTCTAGGGGCTGCCATAGACTTCCTATAGAATAGAAGTATAATAATAATAATCTTGAGACCAGAACATCAAAGGAAAGATCAAAGGGTTACTAGGCAACTTGCCTAGGCAACGGAATACAATTCCTATAGGGTGCCCAGCACCTTCGGTGGTTTAAAGCTATATATATATATATATATATATATATATATATATATATGTGTGTGTGTGTGTGTGTGTCACTTAAAGTGTGTGTGATGAGAGCAATGGGCTGCTGAGGTGGGACAAACCCTCTGGACTCTGCCACATGTGAGTCATTTGCCATTCTCCATCACATAAAAAAAACTCTGCTACAGTGACAGAAGCTCCTAAGAGAAGAGAACTAATTAAAACGTATCAATCTCTGGTTTAAGATTGGCTCTGCTGTGGAACAGCTTGTTTCAGACTATAGAATGAGCTTGTGTCCCTCTATGGGGGGGGGGGGGGGGGGGGGGGGTATATTGTAGATTAGATTAGATTAGCCTTTATTGTCTCCAAAAGGAGAAATTCTGTATTATACTGTATATTTTGTACTGTATGTTATATTTGGGTATTATATGACATTTTTATCATTTGACATGTAACACATTTAAACTCTGAGTTGGTCATTTTACCACCAGTCTGAGCTCCTTACTTTTATTATTACTTTAACTTTACTGTTGACAGAACAATTGTAACTATTAAAATGATCTGACAGAAACATTTTAGATTCAAATATGATTCAATTCCATCTTTCCTTTAAATCTGAAACCATTTAAAGGACCCTCTGGCAGATACTCGTGCACCCCTGGTTGGGAAATACTAATACTAATAATAAATTGCCTAATAAATTGCCAGAAAGGCAATTATTATTATTATCGTATATTTAGCAGAACTTTAAGCCATGTTATAATACTGTTAGCTAATCAAAAACATACATGGAGTTGTGTTTTGTTTCATTCACATGTGTTTAAGTACTGTAGCCCTTTATTATTAGTCTGTCTGTATCTCCAAAGCTGAAAAAACTCTGTTCCATTTTGTGATGTCATCTTGCCTTTTACCTTTAGTTCATCAAAGACAGGCAGTTCCAGGGGTGAAGTCATCTAAATGTTTCTAGTGAAAGTGTATGGCATTTAAAAACACAGTGGAGTACTTTTTGTATTATCACATGACATCACAAGGTGGAACAGAATGTTTTCTGTTCAAGAGAAGAACTCATCTTAAATATGCAGGGTTTGTGGATAAACATGTGTGAATGAAACAAAACACCACTCCATGTGTGTTTGTGATGAGGAAACACTATAACACAGATCAGAAAATAGTGACCCTATAAAAAGGTAAAAAGATACACGCTGTATCAGAAATAACTTGAAACTAATCTACCTCCAGGTTTGGTGCAGAGAAGAAATGACTGCGTCAGAGCTAACAAATGCACTTCTCTGTCCAAGGCCTAAACGCATTCTGTGGCCGCAGAATGAACTGGATGATTTACACAGGAAAAGAGCTGAGATTCTCTACAATGACAGATCTATGGAGCAGTCCACCCCACCCTACCCCGACACGTCATCCCTCTCCTTTAACTGGCGCGATAGAGATAGATAACAAAACGGTGTATTGATTTCCCTGTCTGCGCTCAGGCCGGATTGTGAGCGGTGACAAGTGTCTTTTGGTGCGACGTGTCCCTCCATCGCTGTTTCAAGCATTTGCATCAGAGGATTGATCAGGTGTATGTGATATTTAGCATGTGTGGACAGAAATGACGGACAGTGTGATCGCAGTATTCCAGTGCGTGATGAGTCTGATACAGAGACGGTCAATGTGAAGCAAAGGACAATGTTGATGAATGAACAGCAAAGCCAGCCAGAATTTGATTGTCTGGGCTATATTTGAAATTGTCTGTATTTTTCTTCCTTTTGCACTGACTGTTTTCCATTTTGCAACTTCTCTTGGGAAAATATCAGATTTTTGTTGGCTTATTATGGATTAAATGATTAAAAAAAACAAAAAAAAACTAAACTGCAATCCTGTAGTTTACAAAGCATTTCATACTTCTATCTCCTCCATCATTGTCTTCTTATATACAGTTGAGATACTAGTATATTTGTATTACTATATTTCTATTTTTTATTTTTACTTGTACATATTATATAATTATGCCTTATTAGACTCCAGTTCCTTTCTATGTTTACTACTTATTTTGAATGTACTATTACCATTTATATTGTTGCTCTTTGTTATTATAAGATATTGTGATTATGAGCTACTGGTTCCCTGCAAATATAATGGCAATTTTTATTTATTTATTTTTTCTAATTTGTGTCCAACCGCATGAAAACCAATACCAAGTCGTCGCGGAGGCGTTTTGAGTTATTCACAGATTCTGAAAGTACAGGTTCTAAGCTTTCCAATGATGTCTTACATGTGAAAATCTGACAATATTTTAAAAAGTTAAAATAGTCAAAATCATCCCTCTTCTAAAACGGGCATCCCTTCTTCCATCCGTTATGGCAT
The DNA here is from genome assembly GCA_036785185.1 of Paratrypauchen microcephalus. Lineage (NCBI taxonomy): Eukaryota > Metazoa > Chordata > Actinopteri > Gobiiformes > Gobiidae > Paratrypauchen > Paratrypauchen microcephalus. The sequence continues at coordinate 257,854 of JAVJIX010000103.1, read as the reverse complement.
TTTATCAATCAGGCATGAAAATCCCTCAACTTTTGGTGAATTTCGCCATTTTTAAGTCAAAATGGCCAGTGCGCTCCAGCTTCCAATCATGTTGCAGCATAATTACGCACCGATACGCGCTCCCGGCAATCATGACGATTGTCGCTGTTGTGTTTGCGCCTGTTCGCTGATCAGCTGTGAGCCTGATATTTACGCTGCATTTCTAAGAGAAGAAAAATCCTTAACTTGCTACGTTAATGCTACGTAAGAAGAAACTCTCGCCTCGGGACACGGGATACGTTCGGGATTATGTCCTTTTCTCTGGAGCTCCGGATTATTAAAGACAACACGGCAAAATGTTAGAATGGATCTGACCACATTCTTATGGGTGAGTCATATTATCAGATTATTTCTGCATCTATTTCGGCACTAAACCAGGACTAAACCAAGACTAAACCAGGTTTAAACCAGGACTAAACCAAGACTAAACCAGATCTAAACCAGGACTAAACCAAGACTAAACCAGGTTTAAACCAGGACTAAACCAAGACTAAACCAAGACTAAACCAGGTCTAAACCAGGTCTAAACCAGGACTAAGCCAAGATTAAACCAGATCTAAACCGGGTCTAAACCAGGAATAAACCAGGACTAAACCGGGACTAAACCAAAACTAAACCAGGTCCAAACCAAGACTAAGCCAGGACTAAACCAGGTCTAAACCAGGTCTAAACCAGGTCTAAACCAGGTCTAAACCAGGACTAAGCCAGGACTAAACCGGGACTAAACCAGGACTAAACCAAGATTAAACCAGGACTAAGGTGTGTGTGTGTGTGTGTGTGTACGTGTGTGATAACATATATCCTGTGTATTATTGAATTATTTAATGATTATATGGACTTTTTGTTATAAAAGCATTTCCATTTTAACAAAGTACCTTCTAATTCTGCCCTGCCCTGAAACACCACAGTGATGTCAGTGATGCCCCCCCTCCCGTCCCGTAGCAGATCGTAGCAGATCCCAGAAATCCCAGAAAATGCCTCTCAAACTTTCGTCTCTTCAGCCCTCCTTGCCTAATTTGCATGACATTAAGCTAAGCCCTCCCCCATCATGACTATCAATGTGGCACAACAACTACAAAATTTACTTATAGTCAGGAAGTACTAATAGCATAGCAAAGTAACCAATATAATAAAAAAAGAAAAGAAAATATGTAATGAAATACCAAGGTACAGGTATTTAAGGAGTATTTCACAGGAGGTAATACTGCTCGTCACTAATGCTGTTATCTGAAACATGGAGAGGCTTCTTCATGAGCTCAACTAGCACATTATGCAAAAAAATGAAAATCACAAGTTTTGAAAAAAACAAACAAACACAAAAACTGCATTTTCTGAGAATCTGTATCTGCGACATGAACCCTCAGCTTCCGTGGTGCGTCACATTTGCTCTCTGGACTGAAGTGTCTTGCTCAGAGACACATTCTCATAATGCCCTACAAGTGGTGCTTGGTCAAGCAACCACTGTCACCCCCAGATGATTATACATAATTGTATTTTTTTATTGATTCATCTACTTATGGGAACACAGGCCAAATCAAGGGCCAAATCTTTCTGTTGAATACTGTTGTTGTGACATACAGATAAAATACAGTGGTACCTCACCTTACGAAAGACCCAACAAATGAAAATTTCAAGTTACGAAACGCCTTCACGTTAAATTGGTCTCTAGATACAAAAGAAAATTCAAGTTACGAAACGCGAAATCTCAAAAATTCAAATAATGCGCGCTCAGCCACACACATTATACGCTTTTCTCAGACTGGATTTAAACTTTTCTCACATTTGTCTCTCGTTTAAACACTCAAACTTTCATAGATTTTCAACAAAATGTATTACTAGTGAAGCGTGGGGGTAAGGGGGAGGGCGGTGTGTGTGCGCGTGGACACGTGTGTGATAGCGCAGCATGACCCAGTGCGGGGCTGCGAGCACGAGACCCGTGCTCAAACCGTGCCAGGTCTAAACCAGGTCTAAACCAGGTCTGAACCAGGTCTAAACCAGGATTAGACCACCGTGGCTCTTGCATGCGTTCGTTCATGAGCTCAGACTGCGTGCGGTCCCGAGGCACATCCCCTCCCCTCCTCACTGCTCGCCTCACCCGTGACTCGAAACGAAACCAGGAATTAGACATGCACGCGGCGCTTTAATCCACCTGGTTTAGTCCAGGTTTAGTCCTGGTCCAGTCCTGGTTTAGTCCAGGTCTAGACCTGGTCCAGTCCAGGTTTAGACCTTGGTCTAGACTGGTATAGTCCACGTTTAGTCCTGGGTCTACAGTCTCTACGCAGGACACAGTGTTACACTATAAAAAAATTTTACACTATAAAAAAAAAAACTTGGAACGAATCAGGCCTTTTCCATTGAAATAGCTACTCAACTTACGGAAAATTCACATTACGAAACCACTTCTGGAACGAATTAATTTCGTAAGGTGAGGTACCACTGGGGCGGTACCAGGGGTTGGTGGTTCGAATCCCACTCTTGACGGGTTGACCGCATGTGATCCCAGCTCCCACAGATGAGCGCTGCCGTTGTGTCCTTGGGCAAGACACTTAACCCCACCTCGCCCCCCAGTGTGGACACTGGTAGCCCCCATGGCAGAAGATACATCAAGGCCCGTTGTGACGTGAGCCGTCCTCCTGTGGACCCACCACCCGTGGAAGGATGCATGGGGGCTGGTGCATTGTGTTCTGGGCAGCAGAACACTGCTTGGACTGCTGCCTCCGCGACCCAGAAAATGGAAAAGTGGAAGAAAATGAATGAGGTACCACTGTATACAACTTTATGAGTTGACCAAGAGCTATTCCAAAGTTTGCGTAATATAACACTTATAATTAGATGCAAACAGCATCTAATTATTTTTCTGTACTGAGGTAAGAGCTATTTTGCTCAGACACATCGGGAATATTGGGTACTGGCCCTTTAAAGACTATAAGAGTAAAAGCAACATTATTCAAAATGTACTCACCTCTCACTCGTGTCCCACACTCCCCCTGGTGTGGATGAATGCTCTCCCTGTACACACCCCTTTAACACACAGCTCTCTGTCCTTCAGTGTATTTGCTCTGACATAAACCATCAGGCTGCCTCCGGTCTGAAATAAAAATCATGATCAGAAGAGTGACAAGAGAAGCACAGATGTATGAGGACATGAGGATCTGAGCTGCTCCGACCTCAGTCACAGTCCACTCACTCATGTGGTTCTGATGGAGGGACATTACTCCACATAGCCGCTCAGGGTCAGGCATTTTGTAAACTGAAAACACATAGATCTAACACTGGTTTCTCACTGTAGTGTCAAAACTATGTGTCTGCTCAGTTTGTAATGGATGATTTGATGATAAAACTTGTGGCAAATGTGGCAAAAGGGACTTGCAATTTGAGAATTCTATATTGTTTTACTAGAGGATTAAACTGTTCAACATGTTTTTGGTGCTTCAGCCTCACAGCAAGAAGATGCATGTTTCCAGTCCCACCTGGGCCAGGACTCTGAAAATCAGATTCAGAATATCAGCAGTGGGTTGGGGTTTTCCTGATTAAATAAAGGATTTAAAACAAAACAAAAAAGTTAAATATATTACATACAACTGTAGTTTGAAAATATAGTCAACATGTAATATCATATTTATCATAAAAAATGTATACTAGCCAAAGCAATAAAAATACCTAGTAAATACAAATGAGCAGGGCAGTTTGAAAAGAGGAAGAGTCAAAAGTGTCCCTCCTCTGTATCCTGCACGTAGACTGTATAAAAAAGTAGACTAAGTGAGTGTGACCCATAGCGTCCGGCGCCACTCAAATGAAGCTCGCGATGCTAACGGTTATAGGAGCGAATTTGGAGATTTTTTTTGAAGGACTAAGTAGCAAAAAATAAATAAATAAATAAAATCTGGATCATGTAGAGCGGTTTAATATGAACATTTTAAAAACCAAAATGACGAGGCTCACAGCAGCAGTTACAGAGAGAGGGGCCACAATGGATTCTAATGTAATTCAATGGGAGCCAGGGTGAGTAGGAGCCATGTCGGTACCCGATGTGGGCGGAAGTACCTGATGTGGGCTCTGTGTTCGCACATGTGCAGTTTGTGTATTGTTGTACGGGGTTTCACGACAGTGCCCGATTCGTTCCTTGCAGTTGGTTTACAGCTCTGTCTGCAGATTACCTCAGGGCGGTTGTCTCGTGTGATTTATCTATCTTTTTTTTATCTATCTTTTTGTATCTTTATCTATCTTTTTTTATACATTTTATTATTATTATTATTATTATTATTATTATTATTATTATTATTATTATTATTATTATTATTATTATTATTATTATTATTATTATTATTATTATTATTATTATTATTTTCTATTTGGAGGTAAATTAACACCTTAGCATTTGCATTTTGTTAATTTTATTTTTATTCCTCATGTTGTAACATGTCCTCTGTAATGGACGTCGGGGACATTTTGGTGTTAAATCCACGTGAAGTTAACAACCTAACAAAAACATTTTTTTAAGGTTCTACAGTTGCCTCAAAAAGTTCTTAGACTCACTTTTAATTTCTTATTTATTTATTTTTTTTATATATTATGTATTTTTTAATACATAATATAATACATTCATTTATTTATTTGAGTATTTATTTACATACTTATTTTTATTTTTGATGTATAATTTATTTATTTATTATTTAATTATTTATTAAATTTTTTATCTTTATCTATCTATCTATCTGTCATGCCGAAAATTGCCTTCGTTGTCAAAATACATGTCTGTCGTAAATAAAATAAATAATAATAATTTTAAAAAGCCCGAATCGGGCAGATAAACCCTCCTTCTTCCTGATACGTCATTATATGTCATTGTGCGCATGTGCAGAACACACAGAGCCCCACATCGGGTACTTCCGCCCACATCGGGCACCCACAAGCCAGAAGAGCCACATGTGAACTTCCTGTTTGGAATGTGGCAGCTAGAAAGTTAGCTATGTCCATGCTATGACCTTCTAGAAGGTCTTTTCACAGTGTGTCAATTTTGTGGTATACAAACAAATTATTTCAATTCACAATCTTAATTTGAGTAATTGTGAAAATATTTCCATTGTTGAAACTATCTTTTTTTTCACATTTAGTGTAACATGACTTGCTGGTAGAATAAGTAAGCCTAAAGAGTGTAAGACATAATAAAAGAAAAAAAAGGTCAGTTAAAGGAGAATTAACATTTTTTACAATCTGAGTTTATTTCGGTAATAAAACAAGTTGTTTTACTCACCCATAGCACTTTGGTGTCATATGGAGCACTTCCAGAGATGTTTTAGATTTGCGATATCCGTAATGCGAGTTCTCAGGGCATATAATATATGCCCTGAGCATGTAATATATGCCCTGAGCGGTCTCCAAATAACACAAACTTTAGCACTTTTCAAATCATAGAAGCTCGATGTCTTAGTCTACACTTTAGTTTGAGTCAAACGTGGCCTGTAATCCGAGATTTATCCATAATTTACAACTTTGCGTTTCATGTTTGGGTCCCGGGAGTTGAGAGTGAAATAAGCAGTGACTCCGCACATGCGCACTGGCGTCCTCATCTACTCGAAACTATGGATAAATCTCAGATTACAGGCCACTTTTGACTCAAACAAAAGCGTAGACTAAGACATTGACCTTCTATGATTTGAAAAGTGCTAAAATTTGTGTTATTTGGAGACCTCAAACATGCGCCCCGAGAACTCACATTACGGAGATCACAAATCTAAAACATCTCCGAAAGTGCTCCATATGACAGTGAGTAAAACAACTTGTTTTAAATTTAGATTTGAATTCCTGTCATAATTTGAGTATTGCATTTTTACAGCCAGGAGAGGTTAATCTAGCCAACCTTTCATATGGCATTACCCAACTGTGACGTCAGAGCACATGTGAGCACAAAAAAGTGAAATCGTCAATAAACTGGTCCAGACTGATGTATGGCTCAGTTGGCACCATTTTGGAAAAAGACGTGTCTTTTAAAAGCTACGATTTATTTTGCTAGAGGCACGGGCGCCCTCCCAAACGGCTCAAATCTGCCCCTGTCAAAACGGATCCAAGTCAACATGAGTGACAGGTGACCCCACAGCTGGGAGAGAGGAGAGGAGGGAGAGGGGAAAGAAGAGAGGGAAAGGAAAGAAAACAAGAGAGAGGGGATACAGAGGAGAGAGGGAAGAGAGAAAAGAGGGGTGAAAGGGAGATAAGAGATGGAGAGAGAGGGAAGAGAAAGGGAGGACAAGTGAGCAATAGTTGGAGGGCATGAAGGGAAAGAAAGAAAGAAGAGTAAGAGGGGGTGGGGAGAGAAGAGAGAAAAGAGATGGGAGAGAGAGGTGAACAAAGAAACAACACAACCTCTGGCCTGTGTCATAGTGTGAGGCAGAGAGAGGGGGAAGAAAACACAGACCGAAAAATAAAGAGAGGGGAGGGAAGAAAGAGAAAAGAGGGGATACAGTTGAGCAAACAGACAGACAGAGAGAGGGGGCATAAGGCTCAGAGCAGCTACCAGATTCAGCTCTCATCTCCACAAAGCGTCTGTCCATCAAACCCCCTGTAGACCACTGTACATGAGGCCGGTGATGGACAACGCAGAACGAGGCTGACCCACGGAGCAGAGCTTTGACATGAGAATACAAGAGAACACGCAGGAGGTACAGGGTTTAGTGTAAAATCACACTTGTAATGCAATATCAGGACATCAGAAAATTCACACTGTTTACTTACCTTCAGTCTTGGTCAGGACTACCTCAGCTGGAGCATTTGACCTGTTGTGTATGTTTTGGGTTTATGGTTCACAGAAAACCCACGCAGACACAGGGAGAAGATGCAAACCCCACATTGAAAGGCCTTGGAGTTCAATCTTGAACCTTCTCACTGTCTACTTATCTCATAAATTGTTACACACTATAACAGGCGTGGGCAAACTACAGCCCGGGGGCTATATGCAGCCCGTTAAGCTTCTTAATCCGGCCCGTCGAACTTGAAAAAATTATATTAATAAACCTTGTTAATGTTTTAATTTCCCTGCAATTCTGGCGTTTTCCAATAGCGGGCGCACTACATACATTGAGCTTTGTTGAGGTGCGGCGTTTTGCTTCACGTTTGTGCTTTACTCTCTGACCCCTCAGCCCTCCTGTAAAGATGAGCAGAGCTAAGAAAAGAAAAGTGGACAGAGAATGTCGAGTGTTTAATGAGTGGACAATTTAATATTTTTTCACCGAATACTTATCAACTGCTGTATGCCTGATATGCCACGAGACTGTAGCGTTTTTTTAAGAATATAATATCAGCCGTCACTTTGCCACAAAACATGCTAACTATGCTAACAAGCGGTCAACGAAAGAAGGAAAGAACCTGAAGGAGAACAGAACTTTCAGTGCTTTAAAATAGTAACTGTTAGTAATTTTAAAAAGCTGTAAAAATTCCCTGTGTTTTAAGAGTCATTTCAATAAATAGCTAAATCAGGGCTCTCAAGTTTTGAGCGGGGTCGTGCGTGAGACTGCGTAATTTCCGAGGAGCGGGGGTGGGGGGGGGGGGGGGGTGGGGGGAGTTAAGAGAGATCCATAAGCGTAATTTAGGACAACAAAGCATACAAGCGAACAAGGAGGTAAACATTGCGTGCCCGCTACGCAAAATGCGTACATGTTGGCAGGTCTGACTGCATCGGCAACATCTCTTTGGCTATGAACCTGGTGATGGCATTGGTTATGTTTTGCCATCGTTGACTTTTTCTGTCATACGGAAAATTCTTTTTGACAAAAGCAAAAGGGGGGGGGGGGGGCACTTGAATTGCGTGCGGGAGTTTTTTCCGCTGAAAACGCGCAGTGCCTGCATAAACTGAGACACACAGACCGATTTTCTGGGCACCAAAAAAAAAAAAAAATCAGCGTGAGAAATGCCATGTGTGGCGTGTGAGCGTGTGAACACGCCGAATTGCGTGTGTCACACTCTCAATGCGTGAGAGTTGAGAGCCCTGGCTAAATACTGTGGAACTTGAAAGATGGACATTTTGTTGTAATGCTTTTGTTCATTTTTAATTGAAATAAAGCACATGTTTTCTACATATCCCATGTTATTTTTAGTGTTTTTACCAAAAAATCCACTAAATCCCCCTGCTCCTGGTCCGGCCCTTCTGTCAAATTTTAGAACCCTTTGTGGCCCACGAGTCAAAACGTTTGCCCACCCCTGCACTATAACAATACATAGGGTAATACATTATGAACTCATTTATTACAAATATGCTTATGTAAATCGGTTGTTTACCCACCTCTGATCCTCTGATCCAAAGGTTGCTGGTTCAAACCCCGCTCTCGACAGCATCAGTGGTGAGTGGTCACATCCTGCTCCAACAGATGAACGATATTGATGTGTTCTTGGGCAAGACACTTAACCCACCTCACCCTCAGTGTCTGCGTACACTGGTGTGTGAGTGTGTGTGAATGGGTGAGTGGTTCCTTGATGCTTTGACTGTTTGAAGGTAGAAAAACACTGTGACCATTTTAAATTACAATCTTAAAAAAAGATAATATTATGTTAAAAGTGCTTGATTTAAGTAGCATTTGTCTTGATTTAAGTGCATTTTTTTTTATCCTAAAACAAGATTTGCCAGTAGAAGATGCTTTTAGTTTTCTGATTTTAAGTAAAACATTTCAGGTTTGTTCCAAATGTTATTTTAAGATAGTCAAAATGTACTCAAAACAAGATAAACACTACTTTATTAAAGCACCTATTAACTTATTATTTTATTTAAGATATTATTTTTGCAGTGTGATCTTTTAACAATTGGAATAATAACTTTAGTGGTTGCCAGTTAATTTTGTATTTGTGAATCTATAAAATAAATCCTGCCATTTTTCTGTGTAGAATTGATTAAAAAAATCAGTTCCAAAGCAAATTTCTCTTACAGCGGTAACTACAACATGTAATCACATTGTAACCCAATAGAACAGAGTTAACCAGGTGCTGTGGCTCAGAGCAGAGGAGAGGACATAGTGTTAGGAGGCCTCATAATGAGATCAGATGGGCCAGACCTTCAGAAAAGTGAAATAAAGGAGGAAAGCTTCATTTCACGGAGGTGGAAACAGTCCACTGGTTTGTCCTTGTTTTTCTGTGACTGAGAAACATCCCAATTCTCCTGACAGATCTGAAGGATCAAAACCAACCACTAATTTATGTTTAAGGTTATGACCGTGATGACCTTCTATGCTGTGTTATTTTCAAGCTGTTTCCTTGCTTAAAGGGACAGTGTGTAAGATTTTTACCCGTTAATTACTGAAATTGAAGATACCCATTCAAAAATACATTGTTTTCCAAGCCTTTTCACTTCCATCATGAAATCAAAGTATTCTTTTGGACTTAGATATAGTCACATAAAAGGGGGATCTTCCCCATGCAGAGGCAGCCATTTTGAATACGAGAGCCGCAGAAGGACATTTGGGCTCCGCCTTCGGCAAGGCTTGTGGTTTTGGGTAAACAACACAAGCATGCTGCCGGATCAGACTCGTAATGGATCTAACACGTGTTTTGGACTAAATTGTTTTACTGGATTTTATTCGCTGGATCAGACAGATTGAGAGCAAGTCTGTGGTGAAATACAGAGTTTGACCTGTGCAAAGCATTCTAAGGTAAGCTAACCTCGTTTTGTGCTTTTCCGTATAAAAGCCCCATGTGCTCGGGGAGTGATTGTTTTGCAGGGAAATGAATTGCATAGTCAAAAAGAGGAGACTGTAAGGTTTCATTTGATGTGTAGAGTGTCATGGTACATGATCGGGAATGAGTGTTTTCATGAGAGAAAAAAAAACAAAACAAACGGGACCGCGCAGCGCGCGGGTCCCTTGAGGTCTGGCGTAGCTAAAACAGAAAGTGCAATAACACCATCCACCTATGCGCCACGAATCCTACACACTGGGGCTTTAAAGGGATAGTGCGTTTAAAAAGAAAAGTTAATCTGTATGGGTTTCCTTCTAAAAGTTACGTGTGTTGACACCAGCTTACCTCTGACAGTCTCAGCTGATCCCGGTTCGGCTCGCTTTCTGGAGCCCACGTAAGTAGGTCCGGTAACTTCCCTGGAACATGAAATAAAGCTTGTTTTTCTTCTTAAAACAAAACATTTGTTAGAAAAGTGATATATTTGCATCCAAAATAGTTGTCCACGAAACATTCAGCAGCGTATTTCGCATTCTTGTATTGTCTCTCTCCACTCGTATCACTACGCCCATGTTAACTCTATCAGCCTGTTCAGCTTCAGCGGATGTCTACACCGAAGTTTACAAGTGAACAGGCTGATAGAGTTAACATGGGCGTAGTGATACGAGTGGAGAGAGACGATACGCAAATGCGAAATACGCTGGACAACTGTTTCAGATGCAAATATATCACCTTTCAAACAAATGTTTTGTTTTGAGAAGAAAAACAAGCTTTATTTCATGTTTCAGGGAAGTTACCGGACCTACTTACGTGGGCTCCAGAAAGCGAGCCGAACCGGGATCAGGTGAGACTGTCAGAGGTAAGCCGGTGTCAGCACACGTAACTTTGAGAAGGAAACCCATACAGATGAACTTTTTTTTTAAAAAACCCGCACTATCCCTAATTTGTTTGATCTCACAGGTTAGAGTTACCAGAAATGTAGTCTAGAACTGCAAGAGTAATTGCAAGTGAAACAAAATTTGAATGATCGCAATTAGCAAATCACAAAGAGAGCTAGTCCTGTCGTTCAGATCACCCAAACATGTTCTGAAATGCAGATGATTCTTGTCAGTTCAGATTTCAGTCTGATCACAAATATGATAAAAGGAGAAATTCAATTTGTCAACTTGACAAAATTTATTTGGTCGAAAACATTTCGCAGCTCATCCGAGGTGCTTCATCAGTTCTGGTTAGAGTGCTGAAGGACACTGCTTATATCTAGCTGCAGGGAGGAGCTAACTACACTGTTATTATTCTGAAACTATCCCACATCTTTGTTTTGAGTTTCTGTCTTTTGTTTTCAGTTTCTCTGGCGTCTAGTTTAGCATACCCATATCTACTAGAAATGAGTGTAAAACTGTACATATGAGGATAGAACCTGTAATTGATATAAACTAGTAGAAAAAGGCAGTACTGTATTATATTCTTCCAGAGAATCAAAAGTGAAAGAAATTCCAATATTACTAAAGCCAAAGTAAAAGTTTGAACTACCCCCACAAGTGCAATTTATCCAAAAAGTTAATGTAGTAATGGGCTAATCCCCTCTGCGCTCTGGAGATAAAAAGTTTAAAACAGATGAATCCATTACCATTCTACAATAATTATTTGAACAGAAGAAACTAGCAGTGATCTTTCAGTCTCTGTGTAATGTCTCCATCTGGACCGATCTGCTCCGAATGCGCTATTTTATTTTGAAAGGCGTTTTCCCATCGGACTGATCAGGATCATTTGCGGAGCCTGAGCGCACGTTGGAGTTTGGAGGGGCTGGGAGATCTGTCAGGTTTGATGAGATTTTCGGTGACACACAAATGAACAGGCAGATGTTTGAAGAAGACCCTCGCGCTGAGCAGATAAACCAAGTGTGTGGAGATCAGAGGAAACAGCTGCACACGAGAAATCAAGAAATCAACAAGTTATAAAGATTTTTCCACAGTGATGACTGGATACTGGATATAAGTGTTAACAATAATCAAAGACATAACAACTACGAGAATCCCTTTAGTTTAAACTGAGCTGGGGACAGGTCAGACTTTTCCTGATCTTGTTTATTGTTCATATCTCTGAAATTACTGGGCAATCTGCTCTGCACATATCAATCTGCTCTCACCAGATTGATATATGTAGCCCTCTGAATAGTTTTACACATAATCTTGGATTGAACCAGGTTGGTTTGGCGTTGGCTTCTGCCCAAACCACAGTGCTGACCCCCCAGTCGGTCAGTGTGGTGTGGGACCCGTCACAAGCGAATGGTTCAGATGGAGTCTAACAAGGTGATTCTCAAGACTTTGTGAACTCTCAAAAATTGTTAAAAAATTGCTGGCAGGGTTATGTCCTATCTACATGAAAAATTGGCATAAATAAATAATAGCTTCAGAAAGTTGTACCATTCAGCCCCAAAGATGTGATTGTCAGCTGAAAGGACTTCAAGACATAACAGGTTTGTGGGCCGAATCCTTAGCAAATAATGATAAGGTTCAGCATCATCATCAAACTTTGTGGGTGAATGTAGTCTATTACACCACTACATATGAACAGGGCAGTCTTCATCAGTCATGAGTCTTCTCCTAGTCTGGTCCTATCTGAGAGCTGCTTGCATCTTGTTTTTTGGCACTGACTGTTTGCTTCGGTTTATCTTTGAATGCCATTGAAAGCTCGTATCAGAGGAGGGATGGTTTGGTGTTGGGGAGCGGGTGACGTGAGGAGGGTGAGGGGGGTGGGTGTCTCTGCGCTCGCTCTAGTCCTTTGCTGTAGTCTGTCCTGTAGAGTGTTTTGTGCTAGCGGTTGTCGCGCATGTCCTTAAATCCTTAAATATCCTGGACGTCAGCGCTGGAGCTACTGCAGGTTGAGACAGATGGGACAAAGAAAATTAAAAATGTGATTAAGAAAAACTTAAAAATTCAATGTTTGTCGGACTCAGTGGCGGCTGGTGAAAAAAAAATCTTGGTGGGGCTGATGTGCCAATAGATTTCCCTGCCTATTATTGTGTTTGTTGTGTGAGAGAGACTAACCTGAGTTCTTATTACACATTTATACTAGTGTGGTTACACCTTTTAGTACAGTATTATGGTTATTAAAATGCACGGTACGCATTAAATGATTCTTATTAGTATAATGTAAGTTATAAGTAAATATGAACTATATTACATCTAATGAAAAAAGTGCTTTCAAGCATTTAGATGAACATCTCAAGGGTAAACCTCAACACACAAAATGTTTAACAGTCACAATATTCTAATGGGCCCAAATAAACAATTTATCCTATAGCTGGCAAAACACTCAAATAGTCAGTTCTCCAACCCCAAGTTCTACCGTTGCAGGCCTGGTTCGTAGCTTGGGTACGGAACTGGCTCCTTCACCACAATGGCAAATAGCAAAAATGGTACCTCCATTGCTCCTCCGCCACTCGCGCATTGAGAAGTCGTAGCGCCTCTCCGGTGTAGCTAGCTTACTCGCAAAGTCCATCCGAAAACTTAACTTATCTGGCAATAAAGCATCAAATTCACCTTCCGTGAATCAGACTTGGGACAAGCTGAAAACGTGACTTCTTCCAAAAATGCATCTCCCGAATAAGACTAAGACTAAAACAATAATTCAGACGTCCTTTCACAATAATTCATCCGTGTATTCCCTGCCCCTGCGGATTAATACGTGGATACGCCTATCACGTGACTAATCAGTCTGGGACAGGGCGAATAGCGATCCATACTTTCTGTAGCAGGGGCTGAATTTACGGCGCCCCAAAACCATTTTATTTGGCGATGCTGATAGGCTGATAGGAATCATATTTTTTTCATTTTCCCCTTGCAACCACACACGATTGGCTATTTCGCTAGAGTTCGAGGGCGCTCTGGACGCGAGCCCCAAGAAGAGAACCAACTATGTAATTCACTGTTGAATAAGAGTAATTTGGTGGAAATGTTGTTTGAATAATTCAGAATACATGTAGAGACACACAAATAATTAAAACTGACATTGATTTAAAAAAACAAACAAAAAAACATATTTTTAGTATTATACATTTCATATTTTTCCTCTCCTCTTTGGGGAGGGCGGCGCCCAATCGCCCCCTATGGGCCAGCCGCCACTGGTCGGATTTCTAAAAGAGCTGTGTTGTAATGGACAGCTAAGTAGCGGGCAATGTCTGCTCCTTCGTTTGGTACATGAGGTCATTCTAATATATGCTGAAAGTCATCTGTACCTGTTTTCAAGCCGGCCAGATTGGTGCCAGTGCTGATTGCCGCACCGGTTACACTGGGAACGAAAATGCATGTTCATACCATTAAAGTGAACCCATGATGTGTCAACGACATCGACAGCGTCATCGATTTGCCACCAAATAAAAACAAGGCCATATGAAAGTGGAGGTCACAGCAAAGAAAATAACAATCATACATCGCATCATCGACTACCAGCAAGCACCGACACTCTGTCAGCCTGAAAATGCTATTTATGATTCTATGGAAACAGCAAGTTAAAGCCATACTTCGGAACATTCTCCATGGAAATAGATAAGTTTTATAGTGATGCTGCTTCCACTGAGGAATATTATAGCCAGAGGAATAACATTTCTTATTGGGTGGCAGTAGCTCAGTTGGTAGAGCGTTTGTCTACTGATTGGCGGTTCGAATCCCGCTCTTGACGTGTTGGCCATGTGTGATCCCAGCTCCCATAAATGAGTGCTGCTGTTGTGTCCTTGGGCAAGACACTTAACCCCACTTTGCGTCCAGTGTCTGCGGACACTGGAAGCCCCCATAGAACTGCATCAAGGCCGGTTGTGACGTGGGCCGTCCTCCCGTGGACCCATCACCTGCAGGAGGATCCATGGGGGCTGGTGCATTGTGTTCTGGGCAGCAGATCTGCTTGGACTGCTGCCCCCGCGACCCAGAAATGGAGAAGCGGAAGAAGATGGATGGATAGAATAATATTTCCATGGAAACAAGCAGTTCTGTGGAGATGCAAGCCCGCTCACGTTAAATATGCTGTTTTTCAGTGCAACACAAACATCCACAAGGAGGAGGGGCAGGGTCGGGGGGTATAAGGAACAGTGTGATTGCTCTAACAGGTATCCACATTTCCAACTCCGTCCCTGCAGCCAGGCGTTTGTAAATAGAAACACCTGGCTGTAATCAAGGCAGTTCTGTGTGATGTCACCAAGCATTTAAACCCACAAGATAAAAATAAAGTAAAACATTGGAAGTTAGTCAGTTTTTTCACCCTTTCCCTCTTATTTCCTTTGTTTTGTTTTATTACTCATACACACACTCAAGAAGAACAGAAGCCATTGTATCGTCACCCCCTTCAAACGTTGATGCATGCACTCCCTATTCCCTCAAGTCAAAATGTCTAATGCCTTTTATTGTTTGTATTGCCTCTAATATCACCACCACATACACAGTTTAGCAGCAAAAAAAGTCAATTTTGTTTCACTTTTACTTAATAATAGTTCCATATTAGGTTTGCTCATTCTCCACACTAGAACAGCCTTAAATACACAGCGGGATGGGTTCATTACTTATTTATTAATGATAGGCGGTCTGTAGTTTGTCTGGGTGCGCGGACAGTCACAAAATCGGTATTCTTCTGATAAGCTCCATCGCCTGTCTTCAGATATCATTTCTTCTGAACACGTCGTGCAAAACGATACGGGCCCCCTGATTGGTGCATGTCTGTCAGAAGTGGAGGTCAGAGACTGTATTATCAGTGTGGAATGAAATAAATATGGAGTTACAGTTTTAGACTAAACACACAATGAATTATCTTTGTAATAAAATAAGTAATAGCTTGTGTTCACATGATATCACAACATTCTCAAGGACAAGTCAGAAGTCTGGTGGAATTTGCTGTTTAACAGGCAGATTGCAGATTTGTTGAGGTGGTTTATGGTTAATGTCTCTGTATTCACTAGGCATATCCACATGAACATTGTAACGGAGTGATTGGCTGCTTTTGTGACTGCCTGGCTCACACACTGAACAGAGTTTTTGAAAGTTTTGTTTTTTGAGCTCAATTTTTAACATCATCAGGAGCTAGATATGGACTTTTGAGATGCTTACGGGCCTTTTACACCGTATGTGGCAGCAAATGTGGCAGATGTTGTGGCAGATGCTGACCCACGACTGCTCACCAGCGTTCATCACCAATGACATTGTGAAGTTTGCGGACGATATGACTGTGGTGGGTCTCATCTCTAGTAACAATGAGACAAACTACAGGACTGACCCAGTGGTGCAGCAATAACAATCTCCTTCTGAATGTTGAAAAGACCAAGGAGATTATTATTGACTTCGGGAGAGGCGCCACCCAGCACCCCCCACTGTTCATCAACGGTGCTGCTGATGTGCACCAAATTCAGTGAGGACCTCTCCTGGACAGGGAACACTGCATCACTGGCAAAGAGGGCTCAGAAGTGCCTCTATTTCCTCCGCAAACTGAGGAGAGCTGGAGCCTCCCCACCCATCATGACCACCTTCTACAGAGGCATCATTGAGAGCGTTCTGACCAGCTGCATCACTGTGTGGTACAGGAGCTGCACTGAACAGAACAGGAAGGCCCTGCAGCGCATAGTGAATGCAGCTGGGAGGATCACTGGTGTCTCTCTCCACTCCCTCCTGGACATTTTTAACACCCGGCTCACCCGCAGAGCGTCCAGCATTGTGGGTGACCCGAGCCACCCCTCACGCAGCCTCTTCAGCCTCTTGCCCTCGGGGAGAAGGTACCGGAATCTCCGGGCCCACACCACCAGACTGTCAAACAGCTTCATCCACCAGGCTGTCAGGTGGCTGAACTCCCACCTTAACCCCCCCCCCCCCCCCCTTCATATTGGCATATCACTCTAGACACTTTTTTTAAAAAAAAACTGCTGCTAAGGACTACTGTTGCACTGTTGCCCATTTACTACTGGAATTTTACTACTGTTGTTTACCACTGTTATTTCACATTTACTACTGGAATTTTACTACTGTTGTACTGTTGTTTACTACTGTTATTGCACTGGAATTACTACTGGTGCACATTTATTTTTATCAGCTTCAATGCACATTTTATTGCACATTACCATCTCACTGCTGTATCTTCCATTGCACATTTTTGATGCACACATCTGTAAATAGGTATTTATGTTGCACTGTTTTAGATTTAGATTTTTGTCTTTGATAGTTTTGTTGTGTTTTGTCTTTATATTGTACTTTGTACACTGTCTTTTTTGCACTACCTGGCCAGAGAGAAACGAAATTTCGATTCACTGTATGTTGAACACACGCGACAGAATTGACAATAAAGCTGACTTTGATTTGATTTGATTTGGTTTGATTGATTGATTGAGATGTCGCACTCAAAGACGCTTTAGAAATCATTATTCATTCACTCCACACTCGGTGGTGGTAAGCTACGATTGTAGCCACAGCTGCCCTGGGGTAGACTGACGGAAGTGAGGCTGCCATTGGTCCCTCCGACCATCACCATGAGAAGGAGCATATCTGTGCGCCGGACATTGAACGTATGGTTTTGGGGATGCGTCCATATTATTTACCAAGGGAATTTACTTCCGTCCTGTTCATCAGAGTTTACATCCCTCCCTCAGGGGATGAAGAGGTGACCTGTGACAGGATACACACTGTGGTCACTGGGCTGCAGTCTAAACAGCCAGAGGATTTATTACTGATTTCTGGAGACTTCAACCATGTTTCTTTGGACAGTGTCTTACCCACACTTACCTAGTATGTGGGTTGTAAAACTCAGGACACTCTTGACTTGCTGTATGCCAATTCTAACGAGGCTCTGGTCCTGTTAATGCCTCAATATGTACCTGCAGTAAAGTGGCAGCCTGTCACCACTAGAAAGTAAGGAAATGGAGTCAGGAAGCCAGCGATGCCCTCCAGGACTGCCTTGAGACCACAGACTGGAATGTGCTCTGCCTGCCGCATGGGGACAACACCAGCAGCATGACGGACTGTATAACTGATTACATCAACTTTTGTGAGGATACAGCCGTCTCCACACGCACTGTCTGCTGTTACCCCAAAAACAAGCCTTGGATCACCAGCCAGCTGAAGGATCTACTTAATAAGAAGAGGGCCTTAAACTCTGGTGACAAGGACCAGGTGAAGAGGGTGCAACGGCAGCTGAAGGTCCAGCTAAGACAGGGCCAGGAGGCCTATGGAAGGAAATTGGAGGTTAAACTCCAACAGAATAACACCAGAGATGTGTGGAGGGGATTGAAGGCCATCACTGGTCTTTCTAAAACTAAGCAGCAGGACAATAGCCCAGACAGATCAAACCTACTCAATTCATTCATTCATTTTAATCTTTTCTCATCCCAAGGCACCCCCATCTCTACACCTCCCAACGCCCAACCCACACCTCACCACAGACCACTCAGATGACCATTCATCAGCCGATCACCTCACACTTACCCCCACTCCCATGGAGGAACCCAGCTCAGTGTCTTTGTCACCTGCCCTGGTGAGAAGGCAGCTGGAGAAAGTTCACTAAAACAAGTCTGCTGGATCAGACCAAATCAACCCCCGTGTGCTGAGGACATGTACAGCACAGCTCACTTTCTCTTCACACTGAGACAGAAGTTTGAAAGGATACCGGTGCTATGGAAGACCTCTTGCATTGTGCCAGTGCCCAAGAAGCTTATCCCATTTTAATGACTTCCAACCAGTTGCTTTGACATCTCATGTCATGAAAGTGTTTGACTTGTTCTGGCTCAGCTCAGCCCCCTGGTGGCTCTATCCCTGGACCCTCTACAAGGCCCACATTAATATGGATGATGCTTTAATCTATCTTCTGATCGGCTGTGAGCTGGAGACATTTGCCACAGTGAGGGACAGGAGGACACTGGACAAACTGTTCTCCAGTTGTACAACAACTCACCCTTATGTAACAGATAATACTCCCTACAGCAGTACAACAAAATCTTAAGTTACGTATAACCTTATGCTCTGTCAATCAGAATATTATTGCACTGCTGTTCTTGTCCTCTGTATATAGCTGTAATTTTATATTTTATTTTCTATTTTATTACTTATTTTTCTATTTTATTTTGACTTAATAAATGTATGTGTACATATACATTTATTATTTGTATTTTTATAATTATGTCATATTTGACACCTGTCTCTTGGTATTTTTTGTCCTATACCATCTATTTTTGTTACTTTTGGTTATAGTATATTGTGATGTGTGAGCTACTGTATCCAAATAGTTTCCCTTGTGGATTAATAAAGTCTATGTCACCATCACTCACGCGCACACAACTTTCATACTAGGCAATGTGGGTGAAGTGCCTTGCCTAAGGACACAGCGACAGTGTGGCAGAAGACCTTCCAGAGGAAACACTTAGAGAAAAAAATACAGTTTGACAGAATGAACCATTTTCTCACTCTCTCGCTCTCTCTCTCTCTCCCTCTCTATCTATCTATCTATCTATCTCTCACACACTTTTTGAATAGCTTCAAAAAGTGGTGCCATTACTCGAACAAAACATGACTTTGTGCTTAGTTAAAAATACATTTTGGCAAGTTTTTGCACCTATCCATCCATCCATCCATTTTCTTCCGCTTATCCAGGGGCAACAGTCTAAACAGGGACTCCCAGACCTTCTTCACCCCGGACACTTCCTCCAGCTCCTCAGGTGGGACCCCAAGGAGTTCCCAGGCCAGCCGGGAGATATAGTCCCTTCAGTGTGTCCTGGGTCTTCCCCGGGGCCTCCTCCCGGTGGGGCATGCCCAGAACACCTGCCGAGGGAGGCATCCAGGAGGCACACGAAACAGATGCCCGAGCCACCACAGCTGGCTCCTCTCGACGTGGAGAAGCAGCGGCTCTATTCCGAGCTCCTCCCATGTGACTGAGCTCCTCACCCTATCTCTAAGGGTGCGCCCGTCCAACATGCACCAGAAACAGGTCCGACTTATTACCGGCAATGCGAACACAGCTCCTGCTCTGGTCATACAGGGACCAAACAGCCCTTTGCAAAGGGCCCTAAACCCCATACTCCCAGAGCACTCTCCACAGGACCCCACCTTCTCGAGGTCCACAAAGCACATGTGCACTGGTTGGGCAAATTCCCATGCACCCTCGAGCACCCGATGGAGAGTATAGAGCTGGTCCAGTGTTCCCCTGCTGGGACGAAAACCACACTGCTCCTCCTGAATCCGAGGGTCGACTATCGGTCGAATTCTCCTCTCCAGCACCCTGGAATAGACCTTACCGGGAAGGCTGAGGAGTGTGATTCCCCGATAGTTGGAACACACCCTCCGGTCCTCCTTCTTAAACAGAGGGACCACCGCCCCGGTCTGCCAGTCCAGAGGTACTGTCCCCAACCACAACGCGATGTTGCAGAGACATGCCAGCCAAGACATCAGAACATCCAGAACTACAACATCCAGAGACTTAAGATACTCAGGGCAGATCTCATCCACCTCCGGGGCTTTGCCACCGAGGAGCTTTCCAACCACCTCAGTAAGTTCAGATAAGGTGATGAACGAGTCCACCTCCGAGTCCCCAGCCTCTGCTTCCTCTTTGGAAGACGTGACGGTGGGAATGAGGAGATCCTCCAAGTATTCCTTCCACCATCTGATAACATCCCCAGTCGAGGTCAACAGCTCCCCACCCGCACTGTAAACAGTATTGGTGAAGCACCGCTTCCCCCTCCTGAGGCGCCGGATGGTTTGCCAGAATTTCTTTGAGGCCCTCCAATAGTCCTTCTCCATGGCCTCTCCGAACTCCTCCCAACCTCGAGTTTTTGCCTCTGCGACCGCCCGGGTTGCAGCACACTTGGCCCACTGGTACCCGTCAGCTGCTTCAGGAGTCCCATGAGCCAAGAAGGCTCGATAAGACGCCTTCTTCAGCCTGACGGCATCCGTTACTTCTGGTGTCCACCACCGAGTTCAGGGATTGCCGCCGCGACAGGCACCACAGACCACAGCTACGGGCAGCCGCATCGACAATAGAACAAAGCCCACTTGGACTCTATGCCCCCAGGAGCTCGATAGCGCCCCCTAGCGCGTTGTCTTTCGGGGCTGGCACGGTAGCAGAGTGGTTAGCGCTCTTGCTTCACAGCAAGAAGGTTCCGGGTTCGATCCCCGGGTCGCCCAGACCTTTCCGTGTGTGTTCTGTGTGGCGTTTGCATGCATGGTCTGGGTTCGATCCCCGGGTCGCCCGAGCCTTTCTGTGTGGAGTTTGCATGTTCTCCCCGTGTCTGGGTGGGTTTCCTCCGGGCACTCCGGTTTCCCCCACCAACCCAAAACATGCACCATAGGTACCTCCAGCTTAGGTCCTGACCAAGCCGAAGCAAGAAGATCATGGAGATGGTCCCCGGGCGCCCTAATGTGTGTGCTGCCCACTGCTCCTAATATATGTATATATATATATAGGATGGGTTAAAATGCAGAGAAGAATTTCTCCAGTGTGAGATCAATAAAGTTCACTTCTTCTTCTTCTTCAGCCTCTCCCGGAGGTGTGAGTTGAAGGTGCCCCTGACAGAAGGCTCTGCCAGACGTTCCCAACAGGCCTTCACTATATGCTTGGGCCTGTCTTTCTGGCTTCCTCCCCCGCCAGCAGACCCAACTCACAACCAGGCGGTGATCAGCTGACAGCTCTGCCCCTCTCTTCACCTGAGGCACCCACAGGAGGATCCATAAGGGGCCAGTGCGAAGAGATCTGTGCGGCAGTAACAGGCAGGGGCCTCGGCAACCGGATCTCCGAACATGGAACATGAAATGTCACCTTGCTGGGGGGGAAGGAGCCCGAGCTCGTGCAGGAGGTTGAGCGCTATCGACTAGATATAGTCGGCCTCACCTCCACGCACAGCTTGGGCTCTGGAACCCAACTCCTTGAGGGGGGCTGGACTCTCCACTTCTCTGGCATTGCCAGCGGGGAGCGGTGGCGGGCTGGTGTGGGCCTGCTCATTGCCCCACAGCTCAGCCGCCATGTGTTGGAGTTCACCCCGGGGAACGAGAGGGTCCCTGCGCCTTCGGGTTGGGGACAGGTCTCTCACTGTTGTGTCAGCCTACGGGCCGAGTACCCGGCCTTCTTGGAGTGCCTGGGAGGGGTACTGGACAGTGCACCGACCTGGGACTCCATTGTTCTACTGGGGGACTTCAACGCCCACGTGGGCAATGACAGTGACACCTGCAGAGGGGTGATTGGAGGAACAGCCGGCACCTAATCTAATAATATATTATCTAATTTAATAGTTTTCAATATTCCAATTTAAAAAAAAAAAGTTGTTCACCCCATAGAACCATGAATGTAACCTCTTTTCTGCCTGAAGATTTTAGTTCACTCACAAGCAATGTGCTTGCCTAAAGAAACAACAACAGTTTTCACTATAGAGCCACTGCTTCCTCTATCAAATCACCAAATATCTATCAAGAAGGAATCATTTTTGACTCAAAGAGAAAATGAAGACTTCACGCAGAAAGGCCCTACTAGCCTGGGAAGATAAAAGGTTTATTTTGCATAGACCTGATTGATGTCTGGGCACCATCTCTTGATAACTCCAACTTGAAAGCCTTGGCAGTGGTCTACTCTTTTTGTTTTAATGTGTTTTAAATATATTTCTGTTATAGTTTGAGGGCAGAATTTTCCAGTGTCTGAAAAATATCTCTGACAAACCTCCTTGACTTAATGTGATTGGACATGTTTGTAGATATCATGTATATTTAGAACATGTTCCATATCAACACCCTATTCTAAGATGAGGTGTCATGCTTTCTGTGGTCCCTAGGGTGCATCCAGTCTCCGGAAGACCTCAGGGTGCTAGGCTGATGTCTGTAAAAGAGAAGAGATTAGGTCTAATACAAATGTGCGCTGTAAAAACTAACATCTAAGTACATTTTCTTCCACTGGAAACATTATTTTGATTTGAGTAGTTTTGACTTGGAAAGTAAAACTATCTGCCTGGAACAAGACTTTTTGTACTTAAAGAGGGGGTATTACGCTTTTAATTTATTTTATTTTTTTTAGCTTTCTACCATGGTATAAAATATTTCCTCATCAAAAACATGCCTGAAGAGATTTTAAATGTCATCCATGCATCTTTGAGTAATCTTACAATACAATTTCAACTTCACAAACCTGACACGATGTGCTGTAGTTTCATTAACAGAATACAAACTGACTGTGTTGTGACTGAATCGGGTGTAACTTGGGTGGAGCAAAGGGAGGAGGGACTGAAAATTAAACTTGTTAAACATACACTGCTTTTGGCAAATATAGCATTTTCAAAACAATAAATGGTGATCTAAATACAGTATGTGATGTGTTACCCATAGTGTAATACTCCCTCTCTGAAATAGGAAATTTTGCTCTTAAAATAAGAAAAACCTGCAGGACTTTTTGTCCACCTAGAAGATTGTAGAAGTAAATAAGCAACTGCACCAGATTTTTTTAAATTTATACACACTTTACCTACACACTTTAACAGATGTGTTTTTGCAGTGTGATTTCTGCTTTCATATTTGGAGGCTGTCACGTTGGATTTGAGCCGTTGCTTCCCGGAGGCAGCCCCAGTGAGATAATGTGAAGGATGCTCTGATGAACTGTTAGCTTAGCCTGTACGCTAGCATGCACGGGTTATGTACAGCATGCTGCGTAATAAGGCATCATTCACTAACACTGTATTTCAGCCATGACAGTGTTCGGCCTGTCTGCTCAGTGTATTACAGCTGTATGTCCTCTCACGTCTGCTGTTAATTCAGTTAGTGACGCAGGTTTTCAGTTGACGATTTCAGGTTCTTTATGTTTGATAGGATACTGCATGTTTTAACCTCTTTTATATTATGTGTAAGTAGTCTAATGTGTCAATGATTTTAAGTGACACTTTTTAGTAAAACATGTTTATAATAATTCATTTTCATTTAATGGTGCCTTTTAAAGGAGAATTAACATTTTTTTACAATCTGAGCCTTATTTCGGTAATAAAACAAGTTGTTTTACTCACCCATAGCACTTTGGTGTCATATGGAGCAGTTTTAGATTAGCGATATCCGTAATGCGAGTTCTCAGGGCATATAATATATGCATGTAATATAAGCCCCGAGCGGTCTCCAAATAACACAAACTTTAGCACTTTTTAAATCATAGAAGCTCAATGTCTTAGTCTACACTTTCGTTTGAGTCAAAAGTGGCCTGTAATCCGAGATTTATCCATTATTTACAGCTTTGCGTTTCATGTTTGGGTCCCGGGAGCTGAGACTGTGTGACTCCGCACATGCACACTGGCGTCCTCATCTACTCGAAACTATGGCTAAATCTTGGATTACAGGCCACTTTTGACTTAAACGAAAGCGTAGACTAAGACACTGAGCTTCTATGATTTGAAAAGTGCTAAAGTTTGTGTTATTTGGAGACCGCAAACATGTGCCCCGAGAACTCACATTACGGAGATCGCAAATCTAAAACATCTCCGGAAGTGCTCCATATGACACCAAAGTGCTATGGGTGAGTAAAACAACTTGTTTTATTACCGAAATAAGATTGTAAAAAATGTTAATTCTCCTTTAAGACAATAAAAGGACATGTGACAATTAAAACAGTGACACACATTAGCAACATTAGCAACAAAACGGTTTCATGTATTTGTAGTCTCAGCAAGGATCTATAATAAAAACAGGATAAGCCCCTCCCCCTCTGTCCCAGCTCCAGATCGACTAGTGGCCACTCCATGTACTGCAGCTCCCAGGAGCTTGGGCCCAGAAAGAATTCTCCCATAAAGCGCAATGCATTTTGGGAACTTCCCATGTTCAGCTGACAGGGCATCTAGCTTTCACAAAGTCACAGTTGTGAAGGATTCTTTTCTATTTTCTCAACATTTTCAAATTTTCCAATCCTCAAAGCACCTAAAAGTCAGCTTTGTAAGATTTATCCTAGCCCCGCTCTGAGCCTTTCCTGGTTTAACACCAGACAATATCACAAGTGATATATGGTCTGGGAGCCATCTACAGATTATCTTGGAGGTGTGGTTTACGATTGCCAACGGCCGTTTATTGGGCGTTACGAATGTCTATCATTTGGCGTATACGTAGCCCATAGCCAATCATGTCAGTTGTCAGTTCAAACTACAAGCTTCCGTTTGTCACGTAGTACGAGTCACCGTCTTGCCACCCCTCCCCGCTCTCTGATTGGCTCCCAAAATCAGGAGAGCTTGCTTAGCCTAGTTGCCAGGCTGTCTTTCAAATCGGAACAAACGAAAGCAGCCTGGGATTTCCCAGGTTACTCTGAGCCCGCACTAGCTCCGCTCTAGCAGCTCTCGCTCTGATTGGTCCAAACACTCCACGGCGTGCGCATTACAGACATCACACTGGTGGGAGGCGCTCGCCTGTACTGAGGAAGTGATGCGGAAGAGAAGATTATTTTGGGGCCCATGCGCCATTGACCACAGGCCAGTGAAAACAATATGATGCCATCTTGGGTTCACCTTTCAGATTTTATTATAGTTCTATATGTCTAAGTTGGATAAAGTTTTGTCTCTTGTTACCATTATTGCTGCTAGGTAATGGTTATGGAATTACCTTCATGCATGTCATGTATAAACTTAAGAAAAAATGCAAAAACTAGACAAGATTTTAGTAAAATCTGAAAGGAAATGTAGCCTGCTGTTTTGAAAAAGGTATTACAACCATGACTGATCCTGTGTCAGTTTCTTAACCTGTAGATAGTCTGTCTTATTCTCAGTACATGGACGGGCCATGTCTCATGTGGAAGCTCAGAACCTCCAGAATTCCCTCCCTGAGCTGCACTAGCACTGATTCATGACGCTAGGGTTTAGGTAGTGACCATTCAGATCAGAGAGAGGCATTTTAGGTTGGTTTACAATTGGATTAGAACTGGCTATTTTCAGATCTATGTTAATGTTATCACAAACACATCTGGAGTTGTCTTTTGTTTTATTCACACATGTTTAACACACAAACCCTGCATATTTAGACAGATACCATTCTGTTCCACCTTGTGATGTCATGTGGTAATACAGGAAGTGCTCCATACACCTTTATTAGAATCAATAAGATCATTTCAGCCCTGGAATTGCCAATCTCTACTGAACAAAAGGTAAAAGGAGCTGTTAACTTGAACACTACCGACATATGTGAATGAAACAAAACATAACTCCAGGTATGTTTTTGAGAAAGTATCAACATTCTAACATGACTTAAACCTCATAAGAGCCACTTTTGTGTAATATAGTCCCTTTAAGCCCAGCTCTCTCTTTGTACTGGAGCTGTGTGCACTTCTGTTTTAATCCTTTCTACAAGTGCTTCATCAACATTCAGATTTTTTGACAAGACACAACTTTGAGCGCATGTGATTAATAAGATACAAATGTGCCTGTGATACTTGACAAATGGCCGCTCGCGTTTATGTACAATGAATATGCAGTACCGAGGATCCCTGATTGATCAAATATATTCCGTTCATCACTTATTTGGCCTAATTAGCATATCTGAAGCTACGGTATTATGAACGGGGACTATGGGCGATTTGTGTGTGATGTATGGAGGAGTGCTTTGTCTCCCAGGCCTACGGCGCAGCAGGGGGTGGGCTGAAGAGACGAGACGATCTGATTGGACGCCTCATTATTCATCAGCGGCATTAAGCAGATGTATAGTCAGAGTATTACTTCATGTAAGATGATGTCACTTTACTGCAGGTGAAAGATAATAGGAGAGCGTGATTGGGTCTGTACAACTTTAGTGAAGTGAAACTTATTCCTGGTGCTAAATGTTTTCTGAATGTCTCTACACACTCGACAGTTTTTCAGTTTCATGAATGCTTGAATCGATCGCAGGCTCCTGAAATTTGTATGGTTTAAATTAGTGCTGTCAGGCGATTAAAAAAAATATATCTAATTAATTACAGGATTTGTAATTAATTAATCTAATTAAGTGCATTTTTAAATATTTTTTTTAGGTGGTTTATTGTGCTCTCCCACAGGTCAAAAAAGGTGTCAAACGTGTGATTTACAGTGGTACAGTGAAAAGACTGCAGACTCCCTTTAAAGATCCCATGACATGGTACTTCTTGATGCTTTTATATGGCTCCTTAATGGTTCCCTAATACTGTAAATGAATCCTTCTTCAAAATCAACACTCAGTGCATGAGAAACAGAGATAAGATGAGAAAAGAGTCATAAATATCTCTTTCAAACACTTTATTCTGGGCGTTGTTGCTTGAATGCAAATGAGGAGAAAAGAGCTGGCCTATGGTAGAGGGTGGGGGCGTGGCCAAACTCTACGCTCTCGGCTCTGAGCCCTCAGCTGATCCATTTCCTTGTTTTTGCACGGGGGGAGAGATTTGAAGCGTTCCATTGAAAAATAAACACATTTCCACATAAAATAAAATTAAACCACTGCTGTTCAAAGGTCCAGAGGCTCAGATAAAGGACTTCCGAGCCTAGAAACACTCGGACGTGCCTCCAGGCAAATAAAAAACGCATTTCGCATTGCCTAGCGCATTCGCAGTCCAAACTCTCTGGGCGTGATTTACAGAGACGCTGAGTACAGACAGACGGGGGTGGAACTGCATTTGCATTTCTTTTTTCGAACTGACGTCAATAAGGTGCCTTGTTCAAAATCGCCCGTTTGAGCTCAGATTTTTTGTAACGCAGAAAAGGATCGTAAATGCTCAGTTTAGACATTTCGCAACTTTTAACCATGGGGGGCTAAACAGGGTAGGGGAGCTCACATTAACGTTCAAAAACCTCAGAAAGTGAAAATTTCATGCCATGGGACCTTTAAGTCTTTCAGTCTTTGGCTCGCTCTCTTTCTCTCCGTGCACGTTACCTCCACTGTAACCGAGACAAGACTGCTGGCAGACCCCCATTCCACCTCCCACATTACGTAACATTCATCCGAAAGCTCATTTACAACATTCCACTATTACATGGCGAATATTTCTGGTGCCAAAATGTGAGCACGTACAGTAGCTTTCATGCAATGTCAATAAATAATATACAAAGCTTCAAATATACAGAGAATACAAATAATTGCCCGTGGTGTAAATTACTCATGGACCACATCACCCCCTAACCCGCGAGGAGGATTTAAACTCCCGGCGCGGATGTGTCCGGACCATCGCACCACGGGAGGAGGGAGGAGGCGGCAGCGCGGGGTGAGTAAATGATCGGGTTTAGCGTGATTCGGATGGGCAAAACTGACTAAGTCAAAACTTCTAAGTGTGCACGCTGGAGAGGTTATGGGAATTAGTTGATAATGAAAAGGGTTCGCCGCGCAGCGCAACAGATATGGAAACAGCCGCGCGCGTCTTCACGGGACAAGACGGACCTGCTCCATCACATTTTTATAAATAAACTCGCCGTTCAAAGGCCCCGCACGCCAAATTTAAAATGCGCACGCATTGATTTGCCACTCATAATTAATTGCGTTAATTTTTATAACACGTTAATTAGCAGTGTAATTAATTAATCTATTTAACACGTTAAACTGACAGCCCTAGTTTAAATCCATTTTGTATTTATTTTCTAGAGTTCCCAAACTATCGTCAAACTTTTTGTCAGTGTTTCCTAATGTGTGCATTGTATCAGCAGTGGCCATACCGGCTTCTCAAACCTCCCGTCAGATCTGAGAAGTTCAGCAGGGCTGGGCCTAGTTAGAACATGGATGGGAGATCTCTGGGAAACTCATGTACCAGGCACAAAACACTGTTGTTGTGTCCTTAAGCAAGACACTTCACCCACATTGCCTACTACTACTACGCGGATGAATCCTGGTTCACCTCAAACTTCCTCAAATTCAACAACAATAAAACTGAACTTCTCCTTGTAAGCACCAAATCCACCCTAAACAAGATAAATCCCTTATCCATTTTCATTGACTGCTCCTCCATCTTTCCCTCTCCTCAGGTAAAGAGTCTGGGTGTCATCCTCGATAGCACGCTCTCCTTCACCTCTCATATCAACAATATCACTTGCTCCGCCTACTTTCAACTCCGCAACATCCTCCGCCTCTGCCCTTCCCTCACTCCACACTCCACTGCCATCCTTGTTTACAGCCTTGTCACCTCCCGTCTGGATTACTGCAATTCCCTTCTGTTTGGTCTGCCACAAAAAACTCTCCATAAACTTCAATTGGTCCAAAACTCAGCTGCCGCATCATCACACACACACACCCTCCATCAACCACATCACACCCATCCTACAACAGCTCCACTGGCTCCCCATCTCACACCACATTCAATACAAAATCCTCCTCCTCACATTCAAATCCTGCCATAACCTGGCACCTCCATATCTCTCTGAGCTCCTCCATATTACCACACCTGCCTGCTCCTCCTCCTCCTCTCTCCAGCTCTCTGTTCCCTCTGCCCGTCTCGTCGCCATGGGGAGCAGAGCCTTCAGTCGCTCTGGAACACTCTCCCTCTTGACCTCCGCAACACTCACTCACTCCCACATTTCAAATCCAAACTCAAAACACACCCGTTCAGACTGGCCTGTTCACTTCACCACACCACCAGACCACTGCTGCACTGTCCCACTCTGTCCCACTCTTTAATTGTATTTAACTTTATGTTTTCTTTTTGTTTATTGTTGTAAGGTGACCTTGAGTGTCCAGAAATGCACCTAATAAATAAATAAATAAATAAATAAATAAAAATAAAAAATAAAAATAAAAATAAAAATAAAAATAAAAATAAAAATAAAAATAAAAATAAAAATAATAATAAAAATAATAATAATAATAAAAATAATAATAATAATAATAATAATAGTCAAGTTTATTTGGTCAAATACGTTTCTCAGCTCATCCACGCTGCTCTTCACTTCTGGTCAGACGCTGGTGGACACTGCCTATATCTGCCTGAAGGGAGGAGCTAACTACAATGAAATTACTTTGAAACTACTACACCTACTTGTTTTCAGTTTCTGTTAGTTAGGTGGGCCTATGAAATATGCAGTGGGAGTGTAGTGTGGGATCTTGTCAGCAGAACCATTCAGGGCCATAATGGGTGTTTTCACACCTCTGGACCTGACCTGCTGCCCTATTGTTTTCTTTGTTTGTTTTGATTTAGGTTTGGGGATAGAGTTATAAAAGAGAGACAAATTATGTCTAAGACCTCCATTTCTGTTCAAGGAAGGGTTCTCTTTCTTGACAAATATCAGATATCAATATCAAAATATCAGACCAGTTCTTTTCTCTGGCTAAGATCTGTACCTCACTGTCGTCAAAGGAGTGGCCCGTGGCTTTTAGGTGGAGATGTACAGCAGACTGAGGTCCTTTTAGGTGGAGATGTTCGGCAGACTGAGGTCCACTCTGGCTCTCTCGTCTGTGCTGGTACATCCTCTTGTGAAGTGGCTGTTTTGTTTCTCCAATGTAGCGCTCACTGCAGTCTTCACTACACTGAATGGAGTAGACCACATTGCTTTGTTTGTGGCTCGGTGTTTTGTCCTTTGGTTGGACCAGTTTTTGTCTTAATGTGTTTGTGGGTTTGAAATAAACTGGGATTTCATATTGTCTGAAAATCCTCTGTAGTTTTTCAGAAACGCCGTCCAGGTAAGGAATCACTACACCTTTCCTTCTGGGTTCTGATTCTCTGTTGTCTTGTTTCTTGTCCTTGTCTCTCTTGGTTTTGTTGAAAGCCCATTTAGGATATCCACAAACAGAGAGGGCTTTCTGCACATGTTGTTCTTCTTTCTCCTTACCCTCTGTGCTTGTAGGAGTTTCTTGGGCCCTGTGTCGTAATGTCCGAATAACTCCCAGTTTGTGCTGCAGTGGGTGGTGTGAATCAAAAAGCAGGTATTGGTCTGTGTGTGTGGGCTACCTGAAGACTTCTACTTGGAGTTGCCAGTCTTCTTCTATCGTTACTGCACAATCTAAGAACGCCAATGTGTTATCTTTGGCATCTTCACGGGTGAATCTGATGTTCGGATCTACAGAATTTATATGTGCAGTAAAAGGTTCCAAATCTTGAATTTTGATTTACTACTTCTACTACTACTACTACTACAACTACTACAAATAATAATAATAATAATAATAATAATAATAATAATAATAATAATAATAATAATAATAATAATAATAATAATAACAATAAATATAGCTGCAAGCAGCAATGTGGGGCCAAGCACCAAAGGTTCATGTAGGCCTCAGCATGTAGGCCGCATGCAGGGTCTGACAGGGTCTAACAGAGTCTGACAGGGTCTAACAGGGTTTAACAGGGTCTAACAGAGTCTAACAGGGTTTAACAGGGTCTGACAGGGTCTAACAGAGTCTGACAGGGTCTAACAGAGTCTGACAGGGTCTAACAGGGTCTGACAGGGTCTAACAGAGTCTAACAGGGTCTAACAGAGTCTGACAGGGTCTGACAGGGTCTAACAGAGTCTGACAGGGTCTGATAGAGTCTCACAGGGTCTAACAGGGTCTGTTAGCCAGGCTTCCCAGGCTCCCAGGCTTCCTACGAAGGGTTCCCGAGATATGAGCTCACTTCGGCTAGATCAGACACATCAAAGACAGATCAAAGGTACATTTCTGCATTGCCTAGCAACGCGTTGCCTAGCAATGCAGAAAATTCCTGAAAATTCCTGCAACTTTGACCTGCTGGTGGCACTAGACGGTTGGGGCTGGGGGCCTATAAATCACTGTGGGTAATGAGGAGACTGGCTGGAATGTGCATGCAAAATTTCACAACTTTTTACCAGACGGTTCTAGGGGTTGCCATAGACTCCCATGGTCAGAGGAATAATGTATTATAATAAGAATCAGTAGAAACACTATGGTGCCCAATAATAATAATAATAATAATAATAATAATAATAATAATAATAATAATAATAATAATAATAATAATAATAATAATAATAATAATAGTCTGCTCCAGGGCTGCCACCACCGAATATGGAGGGAATGAATAATGATCTGTAAAGTGTATTTATATGAAAAGCACTATTAAAAAATGTAAAAAGCATGGTAACTGATAAACATCCCACTATAGGCGTACATGTAGAACACCCCCAGCATGATGTCACTACAAAGTAACAATATGTAGCTTTTCTGGAGGCAGGTTCCACAGTATGGTATTAAACTTCTGTTCTATTTCAATGCCAACAGGTGACATCATCAGGCCAAGTTACAGGTCAGATCTGTGAAGAGGTTACCATTATTCTAGCAATAAAATGTAATTGAATAAAGTCACCTGCTTGTTTGTATGGTATAATGTCATAATGTGGAATATTCCAGGCAAAGAAAAATCATACTTGATCACCAGCCCCTCTGTCGTGTTTCTTTGCCCAATCAGATGTTTCTGTGATTTTGGTGATGCATGTAAAATGAAGCTCATTGGTCACCTATCATTTATTAACAAACTCACATTTCTCTCTCCTCAGATGAACAGATTTTGGTGCGTTGCTCACAGATTTTACAGATATCCGTCATGTTTTTCAGTCCCCTGTGATTTCCAGCAGCCATACTTGTTTTGATATGGAAGGACCATGCTTGTCCCTGATTGGCTATTTCACCTGTCAATCACACCCCTCTGAACTCTGGGAGATTCACCAGTGAGCAGACTCACATCTCCGTACAGTATTGAGGAAGAATGTATTCTGGATAACAGATGCGTCTAACATACAAGCAGAGCTATGTGTGTAAGCAGGAAAATAAGGACACACATTTAGTTTATTTAAAGCACATCAGCATCAAAAGGCCTGATCGGTTTGGCCCGGCACAGTTTGGCACAGAGACCAGAGCTCTGGCGCATGTTTAATGGCACATCAACAATACAACAGGAATGAGAGCGGACACTGGGCTTGTGTCACTGGGCAGAGCAACTGAAATGTTTCACACAAACATCAGATTCAATGTTGTGTCCTTAATGTCATGTAGCAGTGTTACATGTGCATTCAAAATAACATTATTATCAGATTCTTTTGATTAAAATGTAAACAGTCAGATCTGCTCATTTCTTTCTGATCATGATTCCTCTGATCACTCACATCAGATTTAGTGGTTTACATTTAAATCTTAAATGTCCAGAAATCAGATCATAATCAGATTTTGGTGAGTCAGACAGAACTGGGACTAAACTGTGACTGGACCAGGACTAAACTGGGACTAGACCAGGACTAAACTGGGACTAGACCAGGACTAAACCGGGACTAGAATAGGGCTAAATTATGTCTAGATCAGGAACAAATGGGACCATCCTCATTTGTGGTAGGTCTGGTCTAATGATTTTCGGGTTGAACATTACAAACTGCACTTTTTCTGTTTTTTTTTTTTTTTTCTAAACTAAAAGTTGATCTTTTTTTATTTTCACATTTTTACATTTCATTCCTTGTATTGGTCTTAAATGACTTCATGAATCCAATGACTCTGTTCAAAACTACAAAACTGATGAGCTGATGATTGAGTTTCCCAATTCAGCGAGTGCACGGTTCGGAGTGTGGTCTCAGTCTGCAGTCGAGGTGGTGCATACTCTTTCAGCCCTGAGTGCAGTCCGTGGATCACATGAATGTCTGCGAAATGGAACAGGTCCCGCCTCAGCTCAATGAGCCGGGTGGTCTGCTCCTTGTTCCCTAAAGACAAAAATATTATTCTATTGTGACTAGTAATACTTGGAATTGGGACATGGCCAATGTTCCCCCTAATTTTTAATGTGTCTGAGCAAACACACTAACTCCCTGAGCGCTCCTTGAATCCCTGTGCGCGACATCCGAAATGCACCCCCTCCTCGCGCAACTCGTACTTTGCAGATATAAAAAAAATGACCCCGCGGCTGAATAAAAAGTGGAGATCTGCTAAAAGCTCTTTCATCC
Source organism: Paratrypauchen microcephalus (assembly GCA_036785185.1). Taxonomy (NCBI): domain Eukaryota; kingdom Metazoa; phylum Chordata; class Actinopteri; order Gobiiformes; family Gobiidae; genus Paratrypauchen; species Paratrypauchen microcephalus. The sequence goes on along the minus strand of JAVJIX010000103.1, from coordinate 224,352 downwards.
CTGATTTACAGTGCGCTGCATAGGTTTTCTTGTGCGCTGAGAATGTGCGAACAGTGCGCAGCTTAGAGTAAATGTTGGACATGGCGATACTGTAGAATATCCAGCATTACAACAGCAAAGGAAATATAGAAGTGTAAGGGGAAAAGCATGTGAACGGTAATACAGGTGCCGTGATCTATGCCGTTACGGCTACCGTCACACATGTTTAGCGTAGTTTATGAAGAGTTTCATGTAGCATAGTTGTAGGTGAGGTGAACCAGTACGTATATTTTATAGTGACGTCGCAACTCTCACATGGCGATGTCGCTGGCGAGTCGGTCTTTGTAGTCATATATCCTGCCGCGCTGTGCATGCTGGGGCTTTTAAGTGTGCTAAGCGTGCTTGGACGCTTGGTCCATGCCCCGATTTCCATGGAAACGACTGCGCTGTTCAGACCATGTCTTAACTGTGCAGGGGACAAAAACCGAATGGAACGGCAGTTGTAGCGCCGGATATGACGCAAATCCCCCTCCAAGGACGCTCAGAACCGTGCACTCGCTGAATTGGGAAACGGCTATTGTTTTCCTGCCTTATTTTTACTGCAAAAATAATCTGATTTTCAATTCGAATTACATGTAAAATCCACTACAAAATACACAGTTGTTGGTGAATATGGGGGTTGATGAAAACTGTTTTGGTTTGTACAAATACAACAAACAATAAAGGATTACCCAAAAATGCAAGATTAAAAGCTTATAAAAAACAAACTTAACATAATGTGTATCCTTTACCATTTTGATTTTAAACAGCTGCTACTAAAATAATTGAGCACATCCCCATCCTCTCCTGTTATAGGCAACATTTTCATTTCAACCATTCAAAAATCTTTAATTGCTATAGAAACAGTCACAGTTTTCCATCATTCTGAAGCTCATGACGAGGCTTCTTTCAGCATCTCTAATGATCCTGGTTTGAAAGTGCAGCCTCATACCTGCTGCAGCTCCTCCGTTTGTCGGCACATGTTAGCTCATTAGCCGTTTTAAGCTAACACTTGTCTGCTTGTGTGTAATTACCGAAGACGCCGTCTCCATAATTAGCCACGACATGTTAAGCTATACGCTACCATTAAATGAATTAATATGCAAACATGAAAACGCACACTTCTACACACGACTACAGCACGTTTGTATATCTGTACACTGTAAAAAATATATCAATATGAATCTATAGAACAATTATGTGATTTGAAATGTTTTAAATTTTGTAGCTGTATTTGACATATTTGAAATTGTTCTGTTAAATTGTTTTTTTGTTTGTTTGTTTTTTTGCATCATATGTGCATTATGTTATATGCTAAAAATAAATTGGCATGTAGTGAGGAGATTAGATTTTAAATGTATGAACTGCATTAATTTTAACATATACTCATATATATATATATATATATATATATATATACATACATACATACATACATACAGTGCATACATACATGCATACATTTCCTAATATGAAAGTGTGTGAGTGATGGTGGTGGTTGGAGGGGCCGATGGCGCAGATTGGCAGCCTTGCTTCCGTCAGTCTGTCCCAGGGAAGCTGTGGCTACAACACTAGCTTACCACCACCATGTGTGAAGTGAATGAATAATGACCTGTAAAGTGCTATATAAAACTCATGTATTATTATTAAGTAGAAACATAAACATAAACTGGCACAAAATGATTAAATAGTGTAAAGTTTCAGATAAAATCCACAAAGATAAATTATTAAACATGTTTAAATATCTTTAAAGCCCCAGTGTGTAGGATTCGTGGCGCATAGGTGGATGGTGCTATTGCACTTTCTGTTTTAGCTATGGCAGACCTCGAGGGTCACCCGGGCGCGCCGTAACGTGGACAGCTCTCGTACCCGCGCACGAGCCGCGCACCGCTACTGTATAAATAAAACGTGGTCCCGTTTTTTTTTTTTTTCTTTTCTCATAAAAACACACATTCCCGATCATGTACCATGACACTCTACACATCAAATGAAACCTTACAGTCTCCTCTTTTTGACTATGCAATTAATTTCCCTGCACAACAATCACTCCCCGAGCACATGGGGCTTTTATACGGAAAAGCTTACCTTAGAATGCTTTGCACAGGTCAAACTCTGTATTTCACCATAAACTTGCTCTCAATTTGTCCGTAAGGATCCAGCGAATAAAATCCAGTAATACAATTTAGTCCAAAACACGTGTTAGATCCATTACGATGTCTGATCCGGCAGCATGCTTGTGTTGTTTACCCAAAACCACGAGCCTTGCCGAAGGCGGAGCCCAAATGTCCTTCTGCGGCTCTTGTATTCAAAATGGCTGCCTCTGCATGGGGAAGATCCCCCTTTTATGTGACTATATCTAAGTCCAAAAGAATACTTTGATTTCATGATGGAAGTGAAAAGGCTTGGAAAACAATGTATTTTTGAATGGGTATCTTCAATTTCAGTAATTAACGGGTAAAAATCTTACACACTGTCCCTTTAACAGTTGTTCCTCTGAAGTAGTAGAGGAGGTGAGTAATGGCTGCCGTTGACAGTTTTTGGCCGTTTCCCAATTCAGCGACGGCACACTTGTGAGCGTCCTTGGAACAGGATATGCGTCATATCCGGCGCGACAAGCGCCGTTCCATTCGTTTTTTTCCCCCTGCACCGTCGAGACGAGCCCTGAACGGCGCCGTCGTTTTCATGGAAATCGGGGCGTGGACCAAGCGTGCAAACATGCACGCTTTGCACACTTAAAAGCCCCAGCATGCACAGCGCGGGAGGATATATGACTACAAAGACCGACTCGTCAGCGACATCCACATGTGAGAGTTGCGACGTCACTATAAAATATACGTACTGGTTCACCTCACCTACAACTATGCTACATGAAACTCTTCATAAACTACGCTAAACATGTGTGACGGTAGCCGTAACGGTATAGATCACGGCACCTGTATTACCGTTCACATGCTTTTCCCCTTACACTTCTATATTTCCTTTGCTGTTGTAATGCTGGATATTCTACAGTGTCGCCATGTCCAGCGTTTACTCTAAGCTGCGCACTGTTCGCACATTCTCAGCGCACAAGAAAACTTGTGCAGCGCACTGTAAATCAGGGATGAAAGAGCTTTTTATTCAGCCGCGGGGTCATTTTTTTTATATCTGCAAAGTGCGAGCCGCGCGGGGGTTCATTTCAGATGTGGAGTTAGTGTGTTTGCTCAGACACATTAAAAATTAGGGGGAACATTGGCCATGTCCCAATTCCAAGTATTACTAGTCGCAATAGAATAATATTTTTGTCTTTAGGGAACAAGGAGCAGACCACCCGGCTCATTGAGCTGAGGCGGGACCTGTTCAATTTCGCAGACGGCCATGTGAGAAACGTAGTGCACTAAGGACAGAGCGAGTGTGCGCCGTCTCGACGACAGACCGAGTGCACACTCACAAGCGTGCCGTCGCTGAATTGGGAAATGGCCGAAGAGTCTGTGTTTGACCCAGTTCACTGGGTTGTTTGAGATGATTTGACCCAAAATGCTGCTGGTAGACTGGAAAAGGCGGGAAAATGTCTTTCATTATGTTTGATTTGAAATGACCCAACTTGTCGACCCAACGTTTGGGTTAAGAAAAATGACCCAACTCTGTGAAAACAACCCAACAAAATGACCCGACCGCCCTAACCCAGAAGTTGGGTAGAAAAAGTAACCCAGCATTTTTTTAAGGCATAAGCTAAGAATGTTCCATATGAATTGCACAAGCTCCTATGTTATTTTAAACAGCCTATAGCCAGTGTGCAGCAGCTGAATAAATCCTACAGACTTTGACTTACGAGCCTAAATTAACTTCACAGACAGCTATTATCCACCTGGAATTTCATTCATGATGGCCCTTAAGCATGCTAAAAATCTGCTGAATCCTCAAAATGAACTTGCAAAACATGTACTTTACAATAATCATTTCTATGTGAGAAGGAAATTGCGGTAAATAAATCATTAGAAGAAATTTCAATGTAATTTTTAGCTAGTGCACATAACCCAAACAGGCTACCCTAGTTATCCACATATGCTAACCACAAGATCACAAAACACAATACAATTAAAATGCTAATGAGTTGTTTTGCATATATTAACATAATGACATGCATTATTAAGCCACTCTAGGTTGGAGTTTTGGGTTAAAGACGTTGTTAGCTTATTGCACTTTTTAGAAATATGAATTATGTTTTTTTTTTTTTAGTAATTCAAAGAAATACCAGGTTTTAACTCAATCAATCCAGACAATCATTACTCAGTAAATCAAAAGGCTTATTTTTAAGTGGAAAAGTGCATTCATTTTAGGTGGAGTTGTGGGTGAAAAACACAAATATAATTAAAAACTCCTTACTCCTTTGTAATTTTGAGTCTCGGATCAAAACGTTACATTAAGACACAGTTGAACATTTTAATTAAAGGTGCAGCAAATGATTTGTACTCTATTGTTAAAAAAAAGAAAAGAAAAAAACAGTTTACAGTGGTCCAAAGTTATCCCTCACTTACCTTATGCATTCTGAGCTTTCTAATTATTCACTGATTATTATTGCAATGAGTTTATAAGTGCTTTTTACAAGACCAGAGCGAAGTTTCAGCATGACGGTAAATACCTGATACCCGGAAATGGCTTGATAACTAAACGAGACAGTTCGCAGTTGAAAAATTAACTTAAAAACACACAAAAAACAACCATTTCATTTGAAGTTATTCCTCACTTACCGTTGTTAGCATTTGGACCATCCTAATTATTCACTGGGATGAGTTTATAAGAGTTTCTTTTGCCATAATGGTAACGCTAACAACTACCCCGCCATAACTAATGCACTTCCTGATTGTCAAGCACTATAATGGTTTATATTTAGAAGCAGACAGTACAGTAGTGTTATTTTGTACAACACCCCTGAGCAGCCAGTCCCTTCTACAGTGTGTTCGAATCCGGAAGGGACTAGAACCGGATCGTAGAATTTTGTCCAAATGTCAATGTCCAGCTGTATGCTGATGATGCTGTAATCTTTACACATGCCAGAACTGTACAAGACGTTTCAGGAAAGCCAACATCAGCCATGACTCCTGTCCAAAAGTGGGTCAAGAACTCATGCCTACAACTCAATATGAAGAAAACTGTCTGCATGATGTTCAGTAAAAAAGCAACTGAGCTACAGCGGTCCAATGTCTTTCTGAACGGGGTAGAACTCAGCCTCGTCAAAGAGTTGAAATACCTGGGACTGACATTGGACCCGACATTGACATTTAAGAAACACATTAAGCGCCTTAATGTGCCCGGGGTTGGCGGTTCGAATCCTGCTCTTGACGGGTTGACCGCATGTGATCCCAGCTCCCACAGATGAGCGCTGCCGTTGTGTCCTTGGGCAAGACACTTAACCCCACCTTGCCCCCAGTGTCTGTGGACACTGGTAGCCCCCATGGCAGAAGATACATCAAGGCCTGTTGTGACGTGAGCCGTCCTCCTGTGGACCCACCACCTGCGGGAGGATTCATGAGGGCTGGTGCATTGTGTTCTGGGCAGAAGAACACTGCTTGGACTGCTGCCCCCGCGACCCAGAAAATGGAAAAAGTGGAAGAAAATGAATGAATGAATGAATGAATGAATGAAGCGCCTCACAAAAACCGTTAATTTTAACTTAGTGAATTTTAGACTAGTAAGATCCTTCATGACCCTATATGCGGCATGAATGTTTTTACACTCTATGATTCTCTCATATGGAGAACTGCATAACCACATGGTCTCTTGCTGCTGGCACAACACTCAAACCAGTTGAATCACTTTTTTAAAAAGCTGTGAAAATATTAGACAAGAAATCATTCTCAGTTCACCACTGCACAATTTTAGACAAGTATAACTTACTAAATTTTAATAATTTTGCACATTTTAAATACGGTTGTTTTATATATAAAGTTTTACACGGACTGGCTCCTCCTCCGCTGCAGGATTTTATTAAAACAAAGACTGTCAGCGGGATGGGAACAAAGGCCACGGCCCAGGGGAACTGTGAGGTCCCGCTCCGACGCACTACATTTGGACAAACTGTGCTCTCAGTCAGAGGCACTAAGTTCTGGAACTCTCTCCCATCATCAATAAGAGAGACTCAGTGGTGTCGTGGGGATTTTTTAAGTGGGTGTACACGATTTGTGACGTCATGGATGTGAATTACCCCCCTCCCCAAAAAAAGCCATATACTCAACTTGCTGAAATACACACAGGTGTCATAGGCTATAGACTGTTTATTAAAAACAACTGACTTTCAGTACAAACATAAAGCCGCCAGCCCAGTAAAAAGCAGTAATAGTTGATGTTTTTTTACTCAAAAGTGATGCGGAATTATGCTATTAATATTAACGCCATTCATAAGCACATACAGAACATCAATCATCGGCTACAACACGTTTGAGCAGATGGCGTTTTGTGTGAACTAAATCTTCAGATAACTCAAACATTCGCCTTACAAATCACCAGTTTAACTAACGTTACATTTAATGTTTTACTACTCCAAAATGATGGGTCGTCATATTGTGCTTGTAAGGCTATTCAAAATTACAGGCCAACGTTATTAAGCATAACTCGCATGGACGAGCACATCTTGCAGCCGAGTTTCCCGTCCTTATCGTCGATCCAGGGATAGGCCTCCTTCTTTCTCTTCCACATGTCTTCAGTCCAAATCGCGAACGGTGAGCCACCTCCACGCTAGCATCACCACAGGCTGTATGGCTAACATTAGTTGAAGAAGTGAGAACTTCGGTGTTGGCGCTGACTGGTTGCTCACACAAAGTCTCTGGCTTGGGGGTCTGAATACTGGTGGCGTCTTTCCGAAAATAAAAATCAATGTTTTTCTGCTGAGTTGTCATTTTAGTACAGGGCTAAAAGTAAAAATTGAATCTCACAAGATATCTCACAAGCCTATGCAGGTTGTTTTCACCATTGCCAATAGCTCCGGTTTGACATTTAAGTTGTAGGATATTTTATATTTGTTATTTTGTTATATCTCACGTTGGGAGAAGTGGGTGGACGGCGTACCCCCGCGTACCACGCCCACTACACCCCTGGAGAGACTCCAACACTGGATACTTTCAAATCATACTTGAAACAGTGGCTAAAGCAAAACCAGACTTGTGGACACTTTTAATGTTTTAATGCTTAATGTTTTAATGTTGGTCTTATTGTCAGTTGTCATGGTTTTTATTGCTTTTGCTGTGGTGTCACCTGCCTAGGGACTGCAGATGGAAATTAGCATTCTTGCTATAATCTGGCATATTTACACTGCAATGCTGCAGATGTTCATTAATATGCACTGTCCCTATGAAATAAAGAATAAATTAATAAAATAAATAGAATGTGAAAAACTTTCATCCAAACTTGAGACCATCCAACCACAGCCGCTCATTTGTATCACAAGAAGAAGAAGTGAACTTTATTGATCTCACACTGGAGAAAGTCTTCTCTGCATTTTAACCCATCCTATATATATATATACAGTATATATATATATATTTTAGGAGCAGTGGGCAGCACACATTAGGGCGCCCGGGGACCATCTCCATGATCTTCTTGCTTCAGCTTGGTCAGGACCTAAGCTGGAGTACCTATGGCGCATGTTTTGGGTTGGTGGGGGAAACCGGAGTGCCCGGAGGAAACCCACCCAGACATGGGGAGAACATGCAAACTCCACACGGAAAGGCTCGGGCGACCCGGGGATCAAACCCAGACCATGCATGCAAACTCCACACAGAACACACACAGAAAGGCCTGGGCGACCCGGGGATTGAACCCGGAACCTTCTTGCTGTGAAGCAAGAGCACTAGCCACTCAGCTACCGTGCCGCCATAACAAAAGGTAAACTCAGCACCTTTACCCTTCACTAAGACACTTTAAACACTGTAAATCACAGCACTTGATCCCACACAGCACTTTAAACATATTTGCACATATGAACAAAAGATATTGCACATAATTGGTCCTGAGGCACGGCAGCATTTTAATTGACAGCTGCTGGGCCCTGGAGGAAAAGGAGACAATATTAATGAACCAATTACCTTTTAAATTGAGCAGTGCAATATATGTGGTGCAATATATCTGTTTAGAAATGTTTTAAGTGTTGATGTGTGTGTTAGTGCATTTTACTGTGTTTTAATGACTGGTGTTGTGTTTTGTTTTGTATTTACCTCCTTTTCTTCTGTCCAGGTCCTAAAAGAGCCCCCCAGGAAACAAGCCCCCCCTTTATTCTACAGTGAGTAGTGGGATAGGTGGGGTTTTTTTTGGTTTATGGGTTTTAAAGTTTACTTGCTGTATGGTTTTAGGGTTTTTATGTATATAGATCAGGTTTTTATATATATATTTGGTCTTGAGTTTGTTTTATGGAGTGTTAGATCATATATTTTAAGTTAATATTAATGTTTTTATCATCCCTGTTTTAGTTATTGTAGTTTTACCCATATCAGTCAGACCAGATAAAAGGTGCATCAAGAAACCTTTTGCACCTTTGTTGTAATTACTGAAAAACAAAAAGTAAAAGCGTGGACCACATCTTCATGCCTTTGTCTGTGTTTAAACCTTACTCACTGAAACCCAACCCGCTCTTCACTGCGGAAGACACTTCTTCTCCAAAATTCTTGCAACATTCAGAACAAAATTTGTCACTTCTTTTACCTGGGTTGGCGCTTTGATAGTTGATTTAGTAAAAATTCTCAGTCCTTTTTTACATGTAAGCAGTTTGTTTTTGACGTGCGTCTCTCTGATCTGATCTGTTAATCCGGCTGTCAAACACGCCGTCTGAAATCAGGCTCGTCTTGAAACCGCCACGAAATTTAAGCATTTAAATCACAAATTTCAAAACAATGTGTACGATGCCATTTGAAAACAAGGCCACTCCGCTGCTCTGCGTACGCCAGGAGCCCCGTGGACCTACAGTAATGTTTGGAGAAAGAAAAGGCCCTGAATAATTGATGTGTTTAATGTTCTGTCTGAGGTGTGTGGTCCTAACAGTAATTATAAATGCTGGAGGAGGAGAGGAGGGGGATAGGAGGAAGAGGAGAGGGGGAAGTGGGGGAAAGTGCATTAGGAGCCCTCTCTGATGAAGGACCTGATTGCCTCCTCATTCTCCACAATAGAGGCCAGTGTCACTGCATTCAAATCACCGCTCTGCCCTCTGTGCCCCTCTCTTTTCCTCTCCTTTCTCTCTCGCTTTTTGCTCTTTTTCTTTCCTCTCTTTTCTTCTACCTCTCGCCCCTCCGCCTCCTTCGCTCTTCTCCTCTGTTCCTCTCTGTCCACGCCCCATTTCAATGCGTTCTTCACGTCTACACCTGCACACACTCTTTACCTCTCTTCTTCTCTCTGTACTCTCCCTTTCTCCTGTCTCTCCTCCCCTACTTCTCTCTCTATCCATCTCCCCCTCCCTCCTTTTTACTACTTCTCAGTATCACCTATCCTATCCCTCTCTCTATTTTGTCCTCTTCTCTCTCACACACTCTCCCTTTCTTTCTCTCTCCCTTCTCCCTCCCTCTCTGCCCCCTTTCCATCAATCCATCTGTTCCTTCTCTTTCTCTCTCACACATGCACACACACTCGCTCTCCCTCCCTCTATCGCTTTCGCTGTCTTCTATGGTAATCCCCCTCTTTTCATTCATACATCTCTCCCTCCCTCTCTCTCTAACACACACTTTCTCTCTCCCTCTCTTTCCTTCTCTCTCTCTTCCTATACCTCACTTTCCATCCATCTTTCCCTCCCTTTCTCTCTCTCTCTCGTTCCTCGTCAAATGTCAGGTCCCTGGCTGTAAAGGGGGCGCTTGATGGGTCGGGGTAATTGAGGGACTTGATTGTGAAAGAGAGGAATTGCATCAAATGTTATGAATTTAGAGCCAATTATTTTTAATCGCGGCATGGGAAGATGCTTTAATTGTTTCGATAGCATCTAAAGAGGAGCACAGAAGAGCAAGAACAGCTCACACTAGAATGGACCGTATCTATGAAGAGGTAAGACAATGCACAGTGTGTGTTAAAGCAGAGCAAAATTGACTTTTCAGAGCTTCTATGTTAGAATTGTTTCCCTTTTCATTTACTCTGGATGGACAGAAGAATGCCCCAAGTCTTTTTAGGTGACCTCACAAAATGTCACCACCCACCCATCACCCGGGTCGTAGTCACAAACACAAGTCCTGATGAAGCAGTCTGGTTGGTAGCGAAATTTTGGCTTCAAAAAGCTAATTAAGCCCAGTTGTTTCTTATTCCTGGATGTCTCAAAATGAGCATTTTGTCATTTTCAAGGCCCATTTTGGCCGATCAGCCCCATTTTCACAGGCATTGGCATATGTCCACTGATCTGTACTAACTGTGTAGTTATATTGGTACAAATTTTAAAATCTGTTGTTCGTGTGTGTGCTAGTGTGATGTGCAGCTGTCCAATGGAGTTGCCGACTCTTTGTTGTGATGACGCAGGGCTCTCAAGTTTTGAGCGGGGTCGTGCGTGAGACTGCGGCGGGGGGGGGGGGGGGGGGGGGTTGCAAGTGAACATTTTTTTCCCGAGGAGCGGGGGGGGCTTGAATTGCGTTGTCTCTCTCAATGCGTGACACTTGAGAGCCCTGACTGTAAATGTTTGTCTAAGGAGCAAACTTAAACTACAAAGCAACTAATGAGAGTTATATAAATGAAGTTATTACCTGATGGTTCTCAGTTTGTTTTATCATCACCGTTTCCTCGTGTTAAGTCGCTGTCCTTATCGCTGACAGGGCAGTGTGCGCTTAGCAGATGACACTACACTCTACAGTCTGCCCAACAACAGAACAATCTATTTTCTGATTGGCTGATTTTTTTCCGGGAGCGGGACGGGAAGGAGGGAGGGGGAGTTTTTTTCGCTGAAAACGCGCGGTGCCTGCATAAACTGAGCCACACAGACTGATTTTCTGGGCACAATAAAAAAAAAAAAATCAGCATGAGAAATGCCATGTGTGGCGTGTGAGCGTGTGAACACGTCGAATTGCATGTGTCACACTCTCAATGCGTGAGACTTGAGAGCCCTGGATGACGTTTACGCCAACGTCAACTTCTAATGGGCACCACAGTTTTCTAAAGGTCCCATGGTATGAAATTTTCACTTTCTGAGGTTTTTGAACGTTAATGTGAGCTCCCCTACCCTGTTTAGGCCCCCCCAATGGCTAAAAGTTGCAAAATGTCTAAACTGAGCATTTGCGATCCTTTTCTGCGTTTGAAAAAAACACAGCTCAAACGGGCGATTCTGGACAAGGCACCTTATTGACGTCACATCGAAAAAAGAAATGCAAATGCAGTTCCACCATCGTCTGGATCTCCACCCCCTGTCTCTGTAAATCACGCCCAGAGAGTTTGGACTGCGGAGGAGCTACACAATGCGAAATGCGTTTTTTTATTTGCCTGGAGGCACATGCGAGTGTTTCTAGGCTCGGAAGTCCTTTACCCAACCCTCTGAAACAGCAGTGGTTTAATTTTATTTTCAGTGAAAATGTGTTTTTTTCACTGAAATGGCTCTCCTTTCTGTCAGCGTGCTTCAAACGCGGAAGTTGGGAGACAGCGCAAAGCAGCTCTAGCCTATCTGTGTCTGTATCTTCTCATTTGCATTCAAGCAAGAAGGCCCAGAATGAGTTATTCAGAGAGTGAATTTGTGACCATGTCTGTGTAAATGGGTCTTTCTCATGCACTGAGTGTTGATTTTGAAGAAGGATTCATTTACAGTATTAGGGAACCATTAAGGCACCATATAAAAGCATCAAGAAGTACCATGTCATGGGACCTTAACACGGAAGTCAGCGGGCTTGTTTCTGTTATCAAGCTGTTTTATAATTAGGGCCTGTTTACACGAGAACGCTTACGGGTAAAAACAACAAATATTTTATCAGAAGTGCCTTTCGTTTACACGGTGACGGTGTTTTTAGGCCTAAAAACGCAAAAATCTGAAACCACCCTCCAGAGTGGAAAAGTTAAATACGCTCCACTGTAGCGTTTCCGTGTAAACTGCCCAAGACGCAAAACTGCTCAGATCTGCTCACGTCGCGTACGCGTTTACGTCACATAGATGCGGCAATACAAGAGTCATTTCAACAATTTTATAAATCGCACCCACACACGTCTACGGTCTGTTCTCTTCTTCCCGTACAAGTCTTTCTCACACTCTCACAGCCACACAGACGGCCAAGACAAGCGACTTCCGCATGAGGCACTTCAAATGTAAAACCCGATGTGATTTTATATTTTCTAATTCACTGTAATCCTCCTGTAATGTAACTATTTTCAGTACAATATTCAAAAATATGTAAACAAAAATACAAGTCACTGAAATGTTTGGAGCGGAACTTAACAACTCATTTAAAACGCAACTAGAACATTTTATTTTGAAGTTTTACCTTTCTCTTTTCCGGTACAGTCGTGGTTAGAAATGTAACTTGACGCTGTTGTGATGTTTTGGTTTTTTTTTTGTTTTTTTTCCAGTCCAGTTATTTACAGCGCCTCCCTTCGCTGGCTTTTGCGTCCACTTTTGCGTCTTCGTATAAACAAACATTTCCTGTTGAGAAAAAAAATTGAAGACGAGACGCCACTTTTGCGTCTTCTGTTTTGATCGTCGCCGTATAAACGTAGCCTTAGATGAATTTTAAAATGTACAAATGATAACCTAATGATCCTTGCATATTACGGGATGATCATAACCTCCTTTTCCAAGACATTTCTGAATGTACTCAACAGTTTCACCTTTTTGAAAATAATTTGCTATTAATTACAAATACATTACCAGTCAAACATTTAAACACACTTTTTCATTTATGTTTCTTCTGTATTTCCAACATTATTTATACAGTACATTTTCACTGAAGGCAATGAACACATGGAAAGTAGCAGCAAAAAAATAAACTCAAAAAAGGCAAAACTGTGTTTTTTACCCTTTGCTTTGATCGCCGAATTGATTTTCACTTTGACCCTGACAAGACACAGGTGTGGAGTGAAAACCATTTCAGGAAACTTCATCATGAAGCTTGCTGAGAGAAGACCAAGGGTTTATAGCGCTGTCAACAAAGCAAAGAATGGATACTTTTAAAAACAATTTAACCATTTTAATATATTTTTTTCCATACATCTTATGTATGTAAATCTAATATATCTTAAATGATTTATTTAATGTCTTCTCTATGTGCAGTATCTGAAAAGAAGAAAGTGGTAAACAAAGAAAAATAATAAATGACAAGGTGTGTCCAAATGTTTAACTGGATGTTTGAGAAACAGTGACCGAAATCACTGTCGCCTTACATTTACACTTTGTTAACAGTGACCAGTTCAGCAACAGCCCCTCTCTCTCTGTATCCCTCTCTCCTGCTGCTCTGATCCATATTTTTAGTTTCTGTAAAGTGTGAATCTTTTGTTCTTCATTTGCAGATGTGAAACAGATGTTGTGCTAAGTACAGGGAATCACAGCAACGCTTCATTTTAGCAACATGTCTCCGTGTCTGCTCTGACGTGATTAAAGGTGAAATGAACAGAAAAAATGAACAGGCCCATCTTATCAAATGTTAAGTCTTTATTTGAATAAGTAAAAAAAAGGTGCAGGTGCACGTTTTCGTTGATGCTGTCGTTTTGAACCTCTGTGTGTCGGTGTGTTTTTCCATTCAAATCTATTTACATGTGAAATCATTGTCCTGTTCGGCCTAACGGTTTTGAGTCTTGTACAGAATCCAGATCTAAACACTGTCAAAAATAATACTGACATGAGTTAGAATTACTTGAATTTGCGATCACAATTTGAGTAGTTTATGTAGAGATGTATTTAGTGCAAGATTATTTTTGATTTGTTTTAAGGTACACACACACACACACACACACAAAAATGTAAAAAAAAAAAATTAACCTGAATTAATTTAGTTTCATATGAAATTAAATTGAAACTAGAAAAAAATTGCCAAGTGATACTAAAAGTGCTTTGTATCAACATAAAATAACGACATAGAAAAGAAACTAATATATTGCATGATCAACACAAGTTTTTAGAGAGTAACTTGAAATAATTAAAAATAAAACACTAAAATAACTATTAAATTACGCCAAAAAAAATAAATAAAATTGTACGCAATTATAACTCATGTATATATTATTTTTTACACTGGGTGGGTGATTAGACATTTATTAAAGTGCTTTTTCTTTTTTCTTCTATCATTGCAACACAAAAATCGTCTTTACATAGCATTACACTGTACAACCGTGTGAGTGTGTGTGTGAGTGTGCGTGTGTGCATGTGTGTGTGTGCATGTGTGTGTGTGTGTGTGCGTTGGGCCTATCTGTCTGAACAGCAGGTGTAACTTACAATAGTTCATTAGTGGCCTCACTCGGAGTACAATTGAAACTTGACATATCATACAAATAAATAGTAGTCATAGCCAGGGAGATTGCATGCAGACATCAGCAATAATGTTTTTTTTGTTTTTTTTTGTTTTTTTTGTTTTTTTCAAGCAGTAATATTATTCATTACTGTTGGTGCATCGGAGCGGGGTGCAAAAATATCTCGTAAAGTGTTTATTTAGTTATACATGTTTAAAACCAGTGTGGCTGAAATGGCATAGTCACGTTGGATACTACAGCAGTGGTTCTCAAACTGTGGGACGCGTACTCAAGGTCGCTTTTATTACTCATATTTATTACATTGTTTTTGATTTGCTTCAAAGGGCGGTAATGAATATAACAACGCATTCAATTCAAAGGTTTCAACTAGGGATGTCAACAATTGCAATTCACTTCACTTGCAATTAATTGTCGATCAAGACGTTGGCCGAACAAAATGTATTAATTGTAACTCATCGCTAGAGGGCGCTACTCTGGAATGTGAACACGAGATGCGAACCCACTCGCGAGAAAGACCATAGCGTTACATCATTCCTCTCTGGATGTCGCCACACAACTCACAGTAGAGCTGGACCTAGAACCATATATTTTTGAAATTATAAAAGCGTGTAACTTACGTGCTTTTATAATTTCTTGATTGTTCTGGTTTGAGGCCCTGTAATGTTTTATGCTGTGTCCAGGGGCCCTGTGAAATTTATATTTTGTACTGTAACCCTTCACAGATTAAGGGAGAGAAATATTGTTGATGCCTTAGTTCAAAATAAATGTTGAGAATGTCCTAAAAATAGCCTGGATTCACCGGTTTCATCATAATATGTAGACTAAATAACATTCTGTTATTTAATTTCTTCTGTTCCTTTTAATTTCAAGATTTCCATGCTGCAAGTGCAACAACTGAGCCAGTCCTCAATTTATTTTCAATAAAGACTGTATTTTGTTATTCAGCATCAATACATTTGTCTGCTTTTTACTAAGGGATAATTAATTGAGGAATATACAATATAATAATACTATGATATATTTTTGACTCAGTGTTATGTATACTATAGCTTATATTCTTAAAGACCCTATTGAAACACTAAAATTCAGGTGAAAATTCAGTAAGTCGATCGATAAGGTCAATCAACTATAGATTAATCAATTAATCGATAATTTGCATCCCTAGTTTCAACTTCCTGTTATAGGTAAACATTTAGAGGTATTTTCTGTTTCATGTAGGTCTATGCTCAGACATTGTTTTTATTGGTCAGCAGTGGTGCAACCTAATAAAGTAAAAGTACTGAACTTAAGTACAGGGAGTCCTCGGGTTACGACGTTGATCCGTTCTTAAGACGCGTCGTAACCCGAATTTCGTCGTAAACCGGATTTTGCCTTTGATCTTCCAACCAAAGCACCAATAACCTTTCCATCTCAATAATTAGACCACTACGATGCTTGTTTATCACTGCCGCTTTCATAGGAGCAGATCAGAGCTCACATCAGGTACTTCCGCCCACATTGGACACGCACACGAGCCTGTCTTCTTCTCCCTACAACCACAACAGAGCGTATTCTTCCGCCGTGCGCCGCGCGCCGCGTGCGTTTGTTTACATCTTTTACCACGCTAAACCGTGTAAGACGGAATGACGCGTAATATATACATATTTTTTTTTATGGGGGCGCGTTCGTAACCACGAAACGTCGTAACCCGAGACCGTCGTAACCCGAGGACCCCCTGTATATATTTGCCGTCCATTCGATTTTAAACTAGATTCTTTTTTACTTTTACTTCACCACATTTGAGAGAACGTATCTGTACTTTCTACTCCACTGTACTTCTGAACAGGACTGAAAAGTAAAAGTACTTTTTTTAATAATAGTTTGAATCCTGTTGAAAAGGCTCAAGGTTTATTTTTAACAGGGTTTATTTTTAACACGTTCATAATTTGAGCAAACAAAAATATATGCATAAATTCAGATTCTTTTTTTCAGGTGACCAAAATAAAGCTTTTTTTTTTATTTTTTTTAATCAAATTCTCTACATTTGAAGCGTTATAAGACCTCAAAATGAACATACAATTTACTTAAGTTGACTTTTTCATGTGATATTTTTACTTGAGATTGCTTGGCTATCTATACTTTTACTTAGGTAACTTAGAGTACTTATTTAGTTATCTTTTTACTTTTCATTAAAGTTAGGGCAAAGTAGCGGTGGGCAATATAAATACATTCTATTCAATTCTCTCAGATGAAGGTGTAGTTAGTTACCTCTAAAATGAAATATACATTTACCAAAACTGATATAAGCAATTTTGATCAAATTGGAACCCAGGATTTCTGAAAATGTTAGGCATGTCTACAGCTTTTAAGGGCTAATCCAGATTTAGAATGATTTAATCCATCATTTTTGTCATTTATTAGTCCTATTGTAGCCATGATCAATTTCACAGGTCTGAGAACCACTACATTACAAATCTAAACAAAAACAACAACAAAAATGCTGTGTGAAATGACCGAACCCGTTTGTTAAAACAATAAAAAACACATTTTATCAAAAGACTACTCCTTGTCCATTTCTACAAACTGTGAGTGGTTATCAGGCGATTTGCTGTGCGTTTTACTCAAATGCAGTTTAACCGCGTGGTTGCTGGCAAATGTCCGGCAGCACAATTTACATTTGAACTTAGAGTCTATGTCCTCTTCAGAGATTAGCGCATCCGGAGAGGGCCGTACACTTAGGGCCTTGGGCAGTTCAGGCTCCTCAACTTTCGTATGGTGCTCTACTGGCATTTTACACATGTCTTTGATTTGGAACCCAAGATGAGACTCCAAATGCGAAATAAAGGTAGCGGGTGACCTAAATTGTGAAGCACAGTCATTACAGTAGAAAACCGGATGACCTGAATCCATGTTTTTGAGGAATTTTGTCCCTCCAGTTTTCCTTAGCTGGTATTTGACATTTGCTAACCAATGGCTTATGGTTGTCATGGAGAGTCCGGTGAATTTGGAAATTTGCATGCGTTCTTGGGGGCCCAAATCTGACAGTAAGTATTTGCCTTCTGAAGTCTGAAATAAGCTTGACGCGAACTGGGCTTGCAGAATAAGTAGGTGGCGTGGATTCCAATTGGACTGCCTTCCTTTGCGTTTGTGGACAGAGTAGACTTCAGCGGAGACGTCTTCAAATCTCCTCACATCTGATTCCAATTTCATCGTCGGGAGTCGTGATTGGAGAGATGGTTTTGGCGTTGTAGCTTTCGGCAAGACCTTAACCATATCGGCGATGTCAGATAATGCGTATTTCTGTGGTACTGGAGTTGACGTTTGCAATAGTGATGAACTTGGCGTGCTATGTTTTGATTTCGTCAAGTCTATTGGCTGGTCATCGTTGACAAAAATGAAAGGGTTATCCGGTTTGCTCCTCACTGGACTCCCAAGCATCCGAGATTGTTTTTCATTGCTACGGTTCATGTCTGCAAAAATAGCTTGGGCATGAGCTGCTAATTTATCTTGCCTTGAGTTGTTAGGTTTATTAGCTTTGCCTAGATGCGTATTCAAAACGGACTGCAGAGCGCTAAGAGGGTTAACTGCTAGCATATCCATGGTGTCACTGGTAGCCTCTGAAGTGCTGCGTCCGTTGCTGGCGCAGGGACTCGGTGTTGTCTTGCCTCTGTCAGAAAAATCCAGGCTCAACTTGTCTTTGATCGCATCTTCATTCAGGCAGTCCGCATCCAGCTTTGAAGAGGAGGAGGAATCATCTTGACAATCGCTGTCATCATTCTCACCGAGATCAAACTTCAAATTCAGACTTTCTTTACCATCGCTAATGCCAACCTTTTCCTTTTTGATGTCTGTATTTTGATGCAGTCCCTGGGGAGGAGAGTAGAGTTTTCCCTTGGGGGCGATGGGTCTCAGTTTGTGGTTAAAAGCGTGCTTTAGCTGGGCGGGCGGCGAGGTGGAGAGAGGAGGGCTTTTGATAATGCCTGATAGTTGATAGGCAGCGTGGATGCTAGGGTAGGCACTCCAACTTGGTGTACCTGTTTGGGCCTTATTGATCGCAGAGGCCACAGTATTGGCTAATGATTTCAGTATATCCCCTCCCCCACCTGATTCTTTCTCCAGGTCCTCCTCTCTCAAATATGGATACTTAAAAGACCCATTTCCCGGTTTCTGATCATCATTTTCTGCTTTATCATCTTTAGCGCTACCTTCCTCCATTTTGTCCGAAGTACAGTCCCCCTGGCTATCTTTCTCACTCCCCCCAGGCGTTTTTGGCGATGAAACCATCTCTCCGTCTTTCTCATTCGTAGCCGGTTCTGCTAACCCTTGCATCTTTTCAATTGCTAACGGATCAAGTGCTAGCTGTTTACCCTTTTTGGAAGCTGAGTTTGTCACTTTGATAAAATGTCCCGTGACCATCATATGAGTGGTTAGCTGTTGAAGCGTGTCATGTGAGCTACCACACTCCATGCATTTAAGAATCTGCGACTTGCACGTCTCAAACTGCCACGTGTAGCTCGCTCCGTTCTGATAGCCATAGCGGTTGTTCGCATTAGCGTTTGACATGTTAGCCACCCGCTGCGCATCAGTGAATCCAGAAACGCCGGTCGTAGAGTCAGGAGAGCAGGGTCTGGTGACTTCGAATGCTCGCTTTTTCGCTGGTGGCAAAAGTTTGGGTGTTATAACCGGGATTGGTTCTTTTAAAGGCACTTTCTGGTAATGTTTAGTTTTTATCATATGTACGCTCAAATCTTGCAATGAGTCGAACGAATGGCCACAGAACATGCATTTTAAAACTTTTTGCGCATCCTCTTTGCCTTCTAGGTCTTGCAGGTTTCGTTTACGAGATTTGGAAGAGGAGGCGGAGTTGCTGGCTTGTTTGCTATGGTTATTGTCTTGGTAGTGTCCGCTTTTGTTCATGTGTACAGTTAGCTCCACCAGCGTGTCATAAGCGGCACTGCAGTCCTTACAACGAAACCTGCTAGCTCCAGTGAACACCGATCCGCACGGTTTAGCACTCTGCCGGTAAAGATGCACAGAACTGAAAAGATTAGGTTTGGATGTAGGCTTTGGAGAGACAGTCTGTTGCAGTGTTTTTGACAATGCATCCTGGTGCCAATCAAACTCACTTTTATTATTATTATTGGCGGTATTGTTAGCACTTCCGTTAGTGCTATCACAATTAGCTTTGCTTGCATTTTTTGCTACTTTCAAATCCACTCCCGTCCAGTAGGAATCGGACAAGAAGTTTGCATAGGCGGCGCGCATTTTCTCCAAACTATTTCCTGTTGTCTCCTCTTTGTTTTTCGAGCCACGGCTTGCTTCATCGTCACGTTGGCTTTCCAGAGGCGATGAGGTGGTTTTGAAATCAGACAATCGGTCGCTACAGTCACTCAACCGGGATTCGAGTTCTGCTTCCTGATTGGATAGCACACTGATGGGGGAGTTTGCATTGCTGTAGGTGTTGGTGCTTTTGTTGTCTATTTCGCCCCCTTCTGGTGATAGTTTGGGGCTGGTTTTCTCTGAGCACTCCTCTTCTGTCTGAGCATCATTGTCTCCATCTTCCTCTGTGATGGGCTCCTCCAAAATGGTGTCCTCGTCAGGCATGTACACTGGAAGAGAGAGAAAGAGAAAGGGAAATTAAACTTTGAGCACAATATGTTATGGTTCTTATGGTTCTTAAGAGAATTATTTAAAGGCAAACTATAAGATGTTTTTCTATATATTTAAGTAAAAGTCTTGCCCCAGTACAGATTTATTGTATAAGATAACCTTTAATTGCCCCACAATGGGAAATTCCAGTGTTGCAATGCACAGTTCAAGAACAGCAAGAGAATAAAAATAGGCACTGAAAAATCAAGATGAATAACTATTAGAAAAACTGACTTAAATGAAGAAGTACAAGCAGCTTTTGAGATCAACATAAGTCTATTGTGTACTATCTGAATCTAATTAGTGTCCGATAATTACATGATGCATTGTTAGCATGCCAGTTGTTGTTAGTGATGGCAAACTCTGCCCTGGGCTCTGACTATTCTGAAAAGCACTAAATTCAACCACAAAAAAAAACAAAAACAAAAAAACATAATTCATAGTTGTGAATAATTAGAATGCTCTGAATGCATAAGAACTTTGGAGCACTGCAAAGTGTTTAAAATAATTTTTCATGTTAATGTTCAAATCAGGTAAAACGCCTTTAAAGGTCCCATGACATGAAATTTTCACTTTCTGAGGTTTTTGAACGTTAATGTGAGCTCCCCTACCCTGTTTAGGGCCCCCCCATGGCTAAAAGTTACGAAATGTGTAAACTGAGCATTTGCGATCCTTTTCTGCGTTTGAAAAAAAGACAGCCCAAACGGGCGATTCTGAACAAGGGAAGTTTCTGATGTCACATTCAAGAAAAAATGCAAACGCAGTTCCAGTTCTGGATGTCTACCCACTCTATGGAACTCACGGCCATAGAGTTTGGACCGCAAACGAGCAACGCAATGCGAGATGCTTTTTTTTATTTGCCTGGAGGCACGTGAGAGTGTTTCCAGGCTCGAATGTCCTTTGTCTGAGCCTCCGAACCTCTGAAACAGCAGTGGTTTAATTTTATGTTCTGTGGAAATGTGTTTATTTTTCAATGGAAATCGTCTCATATCTTCCTCCGAGCTTAAACGCGGAAGTGGAGCCAGTGCACATCGCACCGCTAAAGAGGAAAGAGCGGAGAGTTTGCCCCCCCCCCCCAACCCGCTGCACTGGCCTGTCTCTGTCCTCCTCATTTGCGTTCAAGCAACAACGCCCAGAATAAAGTGTTTGAGAGGGATGTTTTTGGCTCTGGCTGTGTTCACGAGGCTTTGTCATGCACTGAGTCTTGATTTTGAAGAGGGATTCGTTTGCAGTGTTGGGGAGCCATTAAGGCGCCATACAAAAGCATCAAGAAGTACCATGTCATGGGATCTTTAAGGTAGAATGCAGAGACTGTCCATCTGCAGACATCGGAGAGGGAATTGCACTGCAGAGGCAAAAAAACAAAACAAAAAAAGTTTTATGAAACTTTTTTTCTTTTTCATTGCTTTCAAAGCATTGGTTTTAATTGCACTGGAAATGTGACCCAGATGTCAGGTTTTTCAAATGACAAAAAAATTAAAATTCAAATAATAAATTCTGTTCCTTTTTTTCAATATGAACAGAAAAGACTAAAAGAAACTAGATTTGGTTTTGTTGTTGAAATAATTTTCATTTTTATTCATTCATCAGTCAAAATCAAGGTCTTTTTTTATTTTTTATAAGCAGCCAAAGTATATTTTAAAAGTGCACTTTGAGAAAGTTTCTTGTATTATGTAAAATACAAGATTTATAATAAAATTAGTCCAGTAAATTTTTGTTATTCCAAATGTGTCTTTTGAAATAACTTCTGGGCAATTTCGCTATCAACATAGAAATAGTGTACACCACCCAAAAAATCTCTATCTCTGAAACCCATGGATAGTACTTAGATACAAAGCTAAACATAACATTCATGACTGCCCATTGATATTTAGTGCTACTAAAACCTCCATGGAGACAAGTGCCCACCAAAAAGTTACACAGTGCACCTTTAAGTCCTTAATTGCCATGGAAATGACGTGATTCACAACTGCCCATTGACTTAGCACTGTGTCCACTCTATGCCTCCCTCCACTTGAGATGTTTACAACAATCTCCGCCCAATGAGTGACACTGGCAAATTGATCGGGCTGTTCTTGTTAAGTGTTACTGTGAATGTCCGCTGCCATGGAGATTATACAAATAAAAGCTTTTGTTCTCCACAGGAATAGGCTTAGCCCCTTTAACTGGCACGCTGTAAAACCCCATTCAAACATCCAAAGTGCTTGAGTGAAAAAAAAAAACAAAAAAACATCTATCCACCATCTTAATTTGTAGCGCTTCATGTTTGGAAAATTGATTTTGTTGACAGAGGAATAAAATGGAAAATGCAGCGGTCGATGTTGGAAAGATGATGTTATGCACCCGGAAAAGGAGATTCAATTATCAGAGTTGAAGCGACACAATTAAACCAAATTTGGAGAGATTACGCACAATCTGTCTCGTCATTTTTCCCTGACAATCTCGTAAACAGCAATTACAAGTTTGATTATTCACCTGCACACACTCACAACACAAACATTATGGCTTTAATTAACATGTAATTAAACTACAGTATCTGTTAATTGACATGTTTCGCGTCGACCAATTAGGGTTAGGCTGAGTCAGTACAGATTGTTTTCACAGGATCAACCAGGACAGCCGAGGGAATAGACACAGATGGTACAATATAGAAGACAGGGTTGTCCAAAGTATCGAAAAATCTGATATCAATAGGGAGTGTCGAGTCCATTCTTTAGTATTGAAATTGGTTTTGAAATTTTAGTATCGGGACAACACAAGGTTTTTTCGACAAAATTTGAAAAAAACAAGTATGATTTTCCCTCCAAGTAGTAAATAAATCCCTTTCAAAGTACTGGCTTTGATTGCACAATGCAACTTAGGTCTTTTTCACACCAGGAAAGTCCGATACTTGCTTTGGTCCGGACCAAATGTTTTTTTATTTTTTTTATTTTGGTGCGGTTCGCTTTCACACTGCAGTTTTTCCCCAAGCGAACTAACGTCTATAAACAAAACCACGTGTGCTGAGGTCGCTCAGCCATTGGACAAAAATGAGCCCTGTCCAAACGCCGCGTCCAAACCCGGAAGGAGGAGAATAATGATGTTACGTGCTGTTTTCAATCTAGCCTTAGCGATATGGTTTGCTCAGTTTTTACAATTCTCACAAATGTTTGAGCAGCATCGTGAGGTTTACACTATTTTACAATCAATTTCCAAACGAAGTCACAGGGCACGACGGCTACGGAGGACAGTGCTCATGTGCACGCATCAAGTTCTGACTCTTGCTCTTCACGCAAAACGTAAGTAAGCCTCGTAAGTTTCCTTTTGTTTAGTTTCGTTTAGTTTCGTCAGCCTCGGTTTCCCATAATGCTCGACATACGACGGGAGCTCGTTAAGTACAAAAAGCCAACTTGTGTCGGATCGAGTCTGGTCTGCATTCTCACCTCAAATGAACTGCACCAGAGTTCGTATGGAACCGGACCGAGACCGACCTTTTTAGGTGGTCTCGGTCTGCTTGTTTGCTCTGGATCGAGACTTTTGGTTTTTAATCACACCAGCCCAAAAGGTCCGAATCAAAGGAGCAAACGAACTCTGGTTCGTTTTAAACAAACCAAACAAGGTGTGAAAACGACCTTAGGGAATAGCCACAAATGGTATAAACCAGGGGTGTCCAAAATGTTTTCATCAAGGGCCACATATCTATATGCAGACGAAGCAGAGAGCCGATCGAGGGCCATAGACTGTTGCTCAGTACTGTCAATAATTGAAATATATGCATGTTTAACACATTCGAATGAGCTTCAGTCCTTTATTATGGCTAAGATCCTCAAAACCAAACAATAAATATTAAATATTGTCTTATCGAGGTAGATTTAAAAAAAAAAACTTGCTGTTAAAAGATCTGCTCAAGGTAATTTGGGCCAATTCACCTGGAAGCCTGAGGGCCAAGAAAAAATTGTCTGAGGGCCGCATTTGGCCCACGGGCCATCGTTTGGATATGCCTGGTATAAACTATAAAGCATACAAGAAAAAAAAATGGTAGAATTACTTAAAGGGCTCATACTAGTCTATTTTCTGATCTATGTTCTAATATCACATTTAACACACAAATCCTGCATATTTAGGAGTTCTTCTTTCAAACTGAAAACACTCCAATGCAGGAAGTGCTCCACTGTGTTTTTAAACTTCGTACACCTTCACTAGAATCATTTGGATCATTTCAGCCCTGGAATTGCCAATCTCTACTGAACAAAAGGTAAAAAGTAGCCGTTAACTTAAAAACTACCACTACACGACATCGCAAGGTGCAACAGAGCATTTTGAGCTGAAGGTCAGACATAAATTGCTCTGATGACTGCAGTCTGGACTCCCCGATCTGAGAAAAGAATAGTTCTGATTGCACTACAAATGTGACCCATGTGTCATCCTTTTCAACTCACTTTCAACTGTTCCACTAACCATTCATTTTCATAACACACACTATTACAAAGGAACGTTTTGCACACACATTTAATTAGTCGCAATTCAAACTGAAAAGATAAATGAAACAAAATGTGGTTGATTTTGTTTTGTTGCTGAAATAATACACTTTTTTGTGAATAATTCAATTTCTCTGTTTAAACTGACACTGTCCAATCAGACACCTGTACAAATGTTGCCCTGTAAAAAGTGAAATTTGAATAACAAACCAAACAGTACATTACATTTGAAGTTGTAACTCCAAACCTTTAGTCTACACAGATAGTTTTTTAAATGGACGCAATTAGCAAAGTGCTGATATCAAAACTACACACACTTTTAGCACTGTTAAAAGTCAACATTTATGACTATATTAAACAAAAAGACAAAAAAATGTATTATCTTTCCTAGTAGTCCTTTTACCACTGATAAATACACACTTGCAAATAAATAGAGATAACCATTGTGAGATTGTATTGTCAAAGGTCTCACAATAACATCATAGGCCATCGAAACATATCGAATAACAAGTCTCTTCACTTAAATTCATAGCTATGGTGCAGCAACAGCTAAAAAAACAGAGGGAACTACATAGACCATGATCCTTTGCTCCGTTTCAGTGCAGACTATATGAATAAGTAGCTGTTCTAAGCACTTTTAAATCTTAAAAGTGAAATAACGTTTTATGAAGGCATTTTAAGAGGAAAAGTAGCATGTGTTAGCCTCTGTCAGTGAAAATATGGTATCAAGAGATTTGAATATTGTTCCATCCCTACAAATAAGAGCAGGAAAAAAGACAATAATGCGCTTTTTGGGTTTTTTTGGACCTAAAAATTTCAACGGCCCCTGAACTGCATCTGAGATTTTGACGTTATCAAGTTGTACAAAAATGGGTTGTGTTCACATGACATTACAATTATTTTATCATCTAGATTGGACTGAAACAGAGCAAAGGATCATGGTATATGTAGTTCTCTCTTTTTGTTTTTAGAAAGAAAGAAGAAAGAAAGCTATGCCTTTATTAGTCCCACAGTGGGGAAATTCCATATCTGCATTTAACCCATCTTGTTATTAGGAGCAGTGGGCAGCACATTACTGCACCCGGGGACCATCTCCATGATCTTCTTGCTTCAGTTTGGTCAGGACCTCAGCTGGAGGATTTACCTATGGTGCATGTTTTGGGTTGGTGGGGGAAACCGGAGTGCCCGGAGGAAACCCACCCAGACACGGGGAGAACATGCAAACTCCACACAGAAAGGCTCAGGTGACCCGGGGATCGAACCTGGCACCTTCTTGCTGTGAAGCATGAGTGCTACCCACTCAGCCACCGTGCACCATAATTTAAAATTTTAAGCAAAGAAACGTGTAATTCAGGGGTGCCCAACCGGTCGACCGGGGTCTACCAGTCGATCACAGGCCGGGTGTCAGTCGATCGCCTGTGGTTACGTTCAGACTGCAGGGCTTAATGCTCAATTCAGATTTTTTTGTGAAATACGATTTTTTGCGCATTCGCCCCGGAGGACATGACGAGGTCATGCACAGCGAGCGTGCTCAATGTTTACGGAAGTAGCCTAAAGTTGCTGTCATACCGGAGCCAGAACATGTACAGCTTATTTGTTTTAAGGAGGAGACGGAGAAGGACAAGGTTTTTGGCCACGGCGTTTTGTGGGGCAGTGGCAGCAACGTCCATATGAACGTGTTGGTGCGGAGTCGCAGACAAAAGTGGTGGGATTGCTACGTGCTTCGCCACTTCACTGCAGGCATGAAAATCCCTCACCTTTTGGCAAAATTTGCCGATACGTTCGGGTGAGTCATATTATTGTATTATTTCTGCATCAAAGGGATAGATTAGCTGACAGCAGGGGCCTGGGACTAAACTGGGATCTAAACCGGGACCCCCAAGTCCCCCCCTCTTGGTAGATCTCGGCACACCATCAACCTCAAAAGTAGATCCCGGTTAAAAAAAGGCTGAGCACCCCTGGTGTAATTCAATATATTGTGATGACCCATGCTATTATTCTGAGACTTTTCACGATAAGATATTGGTATAAGGTATTGTTTTATGTATATATCTGTTTTTTCTTGTTGTAGAGTGGGCTGATCTCACTGGGTGACCTCAGTTTAGGACCTTCCATTCGTTGGTGGGGGATATGAGCACCTGGGCTGTCGACCATTTTGTGTACTGTGGTCCAAAACAAGAAAAATGATCAAACGAAGGCTTTTTGTCAAAACGTTATTTAAAAATTAACAAAAGCATTTGGACTTCGGCCATTTGAGTGTGCTATGCATTTTTTCCACTTTTAAAATTGAAATTACCATAATATTATTATGGCAAATTAGTGGACCCAATCCCAAACAAATAATGAGAAAATTCAACATTTGTGGATCTTAAGATTGGATGTTTCTTCAAAAACAGTGAATCTACCATATAATTATATAGACTCCTGCCCTCCATCTGAAATCAGGACATCAAATTCAAGAAAGTAAATGCAAAATTTGTTAAAAAAGAAACAAAGAAAGAGAAGCTATGAATGTTACAAAACACAATACACTGTAGTTTCCTGGGGAGCGCATGTCGTTTTGCAGTGCGCTTAGCCTTTTCAGCTCGTATTAACAGGCTGACAGTTATTCTGACACTTAAATCTCATGTGAAGGTTCCACATGCATTCTGGACATGTTTAAATATGAATGGGGCATAACGGCGCTGTCCATGTTCTTCATAGTACAGATCTTCAACACAGGGCACCAGCCGAGCACTCAAAATTCCCACACTGACCATGTCATTGAATGCCTTGCCTCAAATACAGACTTTTTGGTATCAATATTTCACAAGAGCTGAAGAGGAAGCCCCGAGGTGAAGCGCTTTGGACTAATGGACAGAAGAGGAGAAGAGGCTGCACTGTAAAAGAAGAAAAACTTGAAAAATGAATCCACGAAGAAAAGCATTTGACGGAGCCTCTTCTAGAAAAGTTACACAATGCACCTTTATTGTTTTTCAATATGTTATTTCTCATTTCTTTTCATTTCTTTTCCCTCTCCCAAGTCATTATCTATCAAAGGGTTACATTTTAAAGGTTTACTATGTACCTTTTCTGGTATATGATCTGCCATCTGCTGGTCTCCATGGCGATTTTGCTGCTTTTTTGCTTGCAATGTTCCACAGTACGATATTAAACGGGTCTACCTTGCACTTATTCAATACTTGAGACTTAGCTGTTCAAAAAGTCTTTGAAAACATGTCTTTTAACAGTGGGCAGTTCGACCTTTCCACAGATCTGGCTGGTAATTTGGCCTGGCAGAGTCACCCACTTGACTCCATGAAGTTAGATATGTTTAATGCCGTATTGTGAAACTTTCCAAGCAAAGCAATCACACCTCCAGAGACGAGCAGGTCTGAAATAAACGCAAGACTGTTTCAAAACATTTTGTGAATATTCAATCTAAATGATCTGTTAAAAGAGCCATATTCTGGTCTAATTTTACAGTTGCAGAAATAAGGAAATGTAGAACTTTAATATTATTATCATTATATATTACGTTTGAGTGTAGTTATGATCGTTGTGTTGTTATGATCGGTCCGTTTGAATTGTTCTGGCCTCTGTACCACCCTGAGGAGTGTGTGTGTGTGTGTGCGTTTGTATGTATGTTTTATTTACACTCTCATAGATGTATTCTGAGCAAGAGAGCTGTGACAAGCTCAAAGTCCCACTAAAGCTGAAGAAGAAGGCACACTCCTGTTCAAGATGGCTGCCCAAAAGGTTGTCTCTTCAATATTTGATGTCAGATAAAGTTCTTCAATTCCCTGCATGCTTGTTAACTCAGATATGAAGTTAGTGAGTCTATTATCACTGCTACTTGAACTTATCAAAAGGTATTGTCACCACCCACTGCAGAACAAACTGGGAGTGATTCAGACATTACAACACAGGGCCCAAGTGGTTCCTACAAGCACAGAGGGTAAGGAGAAAGAAGAACAACATGTGCAGGAAGCCCTCTCTGTTTGTGGATATCCTAAGTGGGCTTTCAACAAAACTAAGAGAGACAAGGACAAGAAACAAGACAACAGAGAATCAGAACAGGATTCAGGAGGAAGGGTGCAACCACTCCTTACCTGGACGGCGTTTCTGAAAAACTACAGAGGATTTTCAGACAATATGAAATTCCAGTCTATTTCAAACCCACAAACACTTTAAGACAGAAACTGGTCCGCCCAAAGGACAAAACACCGAGCCACAAACAAAGCAATGTGGTCTACTCCATTCAGTGTAGTGAAGACTGCAGTGAGCGCTACACTGGAGAAACAAAACAGCCACTTCACAAGAGGATGTACCAGCACAGACGAGAGAGCCAGAGTGGACCTCGGTCTACTGTACATCTCCACCTAGAAGCCACGGGCCACTCCTTTGAGGACAGTGAGGTACAGATCTTCACCAGAGAAAAGAACTGGTTGGAGAGGGGAGTTAAAGAGGCTATTTTTGTCAAGAAAGAGAACCCTTTCTTGAACACAAATGGAGGTCTCAGACATCATTTGTCTCCCATCTATAACTCTATCCTCAAACCTAAATCAAAACAAAGAAATAAAACAATAGGGCAGCAGGTAGACCTGCGCGATTTATCGATTAAATCGATTAATTCAACTTTACAGTTCAGGACGATGTGTTTTTATGAAAATCTATTTTTTTGTTATTTTTTACATGCGAGCGGAACTAATGCGCGGCCACGTTTTACACAGGTAAGTTAGCAAGGCGTACCCAAACATTGTACGAGCTAGCGCGGCTAGTGAGAGAGGGAAAGCTGGAGCTTGTACCAAACAAAGGTGTCGCTACATCTGTTATATGGAACTGGTTCAGTTTTCTTGCGTTGGACTTAGAACAAACGAGTGCTCACTGTAAGGTCTGTTCAAAAGCTGTTGCAGCACGTTATCCTAGCGCCGAAAGCTGTTGCACGCAGCAAAACGTGCAGGTCCGAACGGAATGAAAATAACCATCATCCAGTCCCTAAAACATTTTCGAACTGTTTGCAGTATGATAAGCACAGCCCACGACGGAAGGCAATCACACACGCTGTTGTGTGTTTTACCAAAAACATGATATATATTGTAAAAGACATGGTGTCCATATATACTGTGGAAAAACCCGGATTCATTAACATGGTGAAAGTTTTGGACCCGAAGTATGTGCTACCAAGATGCAAATATTTTTCTTGTGTTGCCACAGCTGTACACAGACTGCACAAGCTAACATACATGAACACAGACAGTGGCTCCCTCTTTTCTGCATCACTCAAGGAAAAACTAAAACACAACACTACCCACTCCAGTCCATCTTTCCCACAATCAGGGAATAATTTGGCTCCATAAAATGCCTCTTTATAAAAGAAAGATATTTATATAACTGTGATATATATATATTTTAAAACATTAACAGCTTAATTGATGCAAGGTGTAATGTATTTGTTTCATAAAAGAACGTTGCATTGTTTTGAGGCATTTGTCTGTCATCTGTCATGTGTTTTTGAGTAGGGCAGAGAAAAATCGATTAAAATCAGAAATCTGACTTTGTTTTCGCCCAGCTCTAGCAGCAGGTCAGGTCCAGAGGTATGAAAACACCCATTATGGTCCTGAATGGCTACGCTAACAAGACCCCACGCAGAAACTGTAAACAAATAGGTGTGATAGTTTCATTGTAGTTAGCTCCTTCCTGCAGCTAGTTATAAGCAGTGTCCACCAGCACTCTAGCCAGAACTGTAGAAGTAGCTTGGATGAAATGTATTCAACCAAATAAACTTTGTCTAGTTGACAAATTGAATTTCTCCTTTTGCCAAAGATTCTATAATCTGAAAACGAACAATGGCATGAGATGTCAGTCCCTGAGACGTCCAGCTGCTCCTCCTCTCTATCAGATGCCCTGTAGCTACTTCCATTAGCACCAATTAACCCCCTCAAGATCAACTCCTTTCTTTCTCTCGTATCTTTTTCTTCTCCCTCTCCTTCCCTGCCTGTTTCTCTCTCCCTCTCTCTTTCTAGTTCCATCCTCCTCTCCTTTCTCCCTCTCTCTTTCCCTCCCCATCGCTTTCCCTCTGTCCTTTTTTCCCCATCTCTCTTTCCCTACCTCTCTCACTTCAACTCTCCGCGTCTCTCTCTCTGTCTGCTCCTCCTCTCTTTCGTTTAAACTCCCCCTGCAGCTCTGCCGTGTCTCTGTATCTTCGGCAGTATCAGTCTTCCACAGACGATCGCATCCAAGGACGCACAACGCAAACCATTGTGTCACACACTGAGCTCAGACGCACACAGAGCAGATACAGCGCACAATGAGAGCTCAGACACAGAGCGGAGACACGCTTCACACACAGGACGAGGAATACCGTCTCTATTCAACAACCACTGATGAAGGAAGTGTGATCAAACATGGCCGACAGCAGCACATACTCAAATCTGATCATGATCTGATTTCTGGAGTTATCAGATCACTGAAATATCATGTAAACAGTTCCTTCTGATGTGTGTAATCAGAATTATTTCTGCGTTAGCCTCTTGGATCTTTGCGAATTTTACACTCTGAATGCTAACTGGTGAGTTTGAGGCTTGAAAATATGCACTCCCAGTCAAAAGTTGGGACACACTTTTATAATTCATGTTTTATGTTTTATTTCCATGATGAGATTGTGTGTCCAATCTTTCGACTGCTAGTGTATGTTCTGAATATTTGAAAGGTGTTTTTTTTCCTATTGATTTTTTAAACCCACTGAAAATGTGTACTTAAAATAACATGTTTTTTTTTAGAATTACAAAATTCAACAGCATTTAAAATACAAAATCTGATGAAACTAAGCCTGCAATTTAAAAGGAACCTCCATGTTTAAAGGTCCCATGACATGGTACTTCTTGATGCTTTTATATGGCGCCTTAATGGTTCCCTAATACTGTAAATGAATCCTTCAAAATCAAGACTCAGTGCATGAGAAAGACCCATGAACACAGTCAAAAATATGTCTCTGAAACACTTTATTCTGGGCGTTGTTGCTTGAATGCAAATGAGGAGGACAGAGATAGGCCAGTGCAGAGGATGGGGCGTGGCCAAACTCTCCGCTCTTTCCTCGTTTAGCGGTGCGCTGGCCCCACTTCCGCGTTTTAATAGCGGAGGAAGAGATGAGACGACTTCCATTGAAAAATAAACACATTTCCACAGAAAATAAAATTAAACCACTGCTGTTTCAGAGGTTCGGAGGCTCGGATAAAGGACATCCGAGCCTGGAAACACTCTCACGTGCCTCCAGGCAAATAAAAAAATGCATCTCGCATTGCGTAGCTCGTTCGCGGTCCAAACTCTCTGGGCGTGAGTTACAGAGACGGTGGGTAGAAATACAGACGGGCGGTGGAACTGCATTTGCATTTTTCCTGGAGTGTGACATCAGAAACCAGCCTTGATCAGAATAGCCCGTTTGGGCTGCCTTTTTTTCAAACGCGGAAAAGGATCGCAAATGCTCAGTTTACACATTTCACAACTTTTAGCCATTAACGTTCAAAAACCTCAGAAAGTGAAAATTTCATGCCATGGGGCCTTTAAAAAACCTAGATTCAGAGCCAGCAAAGGTCAGGAGCCCGTGTCCATCGTCAATCACACTTCTCACAGTTTATTCTCTGGGACTCTGGAGGAGGAAGGGAGGGAGACATGAGTCCTCACAAAGCATGGAGCAGAGGAGTTAACAAACAGGTCCGAATAGGAAGTGAGCATGAGCACACTTCCGGCTCCACCAACTCCAATTCACTTTGTAATGAAAATCGTTCCTTCTCTCCATAACTGCTGCTGTCAGACTCCTCATTTTGGTCTTAAAATAGTCATATTAACCCGAGCTACATGATCCTGGTGTTTTTATTTCCATTCTATTTTATTCCTAAATTTGACCTGCGTGAAGTTGGCCCCCCATCAAACGCACACCTACACAAAAACTATGTCAGTCGTTTGTGCTGTTTTGTGCTGCCAAAAGTTTTGTTTGTGCTGCTTTAGTTTTTGAGATATTGATTCTTTTATAGGTCAAATTGGGGTCAGCCAGCGCCCCACGAAGCTTAAAAATGCTCTAAAATGGCCCAAAATAGTGTGAATTGTTTGTGCTTCGTTTGTGCTGTTTTGTGCTGCAAAAAGTTTCATTTGTGCTGCTTTAGTTTTTGAGGGGGGGCTGGCTGACCCCAATTTGACCTATAAAAGAATCATTAATATCTCAAAAACTAAACCAGCACAAACGAAACTTTTTGCAGCACAAAACAGCACAAGCGATTGACATAGTTTTTGTGTAGGTGTAGGTGCGTTTTAATGGGGGGCCAACTTCACGCAGGTCTAAATTTGCCCCTATAACCACTAGCGTCGATGAGCTTCATCTGACTGGAACTCAACACTACGGGAGACACATTTTAACTTGAATATTTGTTTTATAATCCCAACATGACAGAATGTATTACAATAGTTTTTGGTTTTACTTAAAAATAAAAATTGTATTATGGTGTACAGTCTTCTAAAAATGCAATTCAATCTCATATGCACCATATTCCTAAATGTACTTTTTTTAAAATTTAATTTAAAGGGACAGTGTGTAAGATTTTTACCCGTTAATTACTGAAATTGAAGATACCCATTCAAAAATACATTGTTTTCCAAGCCTTTTCACTTCCATCATGAAATCAAAGTATTCTGTTGGACTTAGATATAGTCACATAAAAGGGGGATCTTCCCCATATAGAGGCAGCCATTTTGAATACGAGAGCCGCAGAAGGACATTTGGGCTCCGCCTTCGCCTTTGGCAAGGCTCGTGGTTTTGGGTAAACAACACAAGCATGCTGCCGGATCAGACGTTGTAATGGATCTAACACGTGTTTTGGACTAAATTGTTTTACTGGATTTTATTCGCTGGATCCTTACGGACAAATTGAAAGCAAGTTTATGGTGAAATACAGAGTTTGACCTGTGCAAAGCATTCTAAGGTAAGCTAACCTTGTTTTGTGCTTTTCCGTATAAAAGCCCCATGTGCTCGGGGAGTGATTGTTTTGCAGGGAAATGAATTGCATAGTCAAAAAGAGGAGACTGTAAGGTTTCATTTGATGTGTAGAGTGTCATGGTACATGATCGGGAATGTGTGTTTTCATGAGAAAAACAAAACAAAAACGGGACCGCGTTTTATTTATACAGTAGCAGCGCGCGGCTCGTGCGCGGGTCCCTCGAGGTCTGCCGTAGCTAAAACAGAAAGTGCAATAGCACCATCCACCTATGCGCCACGAATCCTACAAACAGGGGCTTTAAAACATTATTATTAAAACCAACATGAAATCTTCCTTAAAATAGTCCAAACATATTAGTGCATCTTAGATCTTACTAAATCAACAGAGTAGTCCGAAGTAAGAGTATTTTTTACTCCTAGATTAAAATTTCTGTGACAGCTATAATTCTCTCTCCCCCTTTCTCCTGTCTGCCTCCCCCTCTTTCTTTCCCCACTCTACCCCTCTTTTTCCTCCTTCTCTCCACCTCTATCTCCCTGTTTCCTCCCATTTACTCTCTCTACCTCTCCAATCCCTTTCTCCCCCTCTCTTTCTCTCACTTCCCCCTCCCTCTCCCTTCTCTCTTTCCCTATATCCCTACCTCTGCCATCCCCTCTTTAACTCTCTCCCTTACTTTCTCATCTCTCTCTCTCTCTCTCTGCCCGTCTTCCTCACTCCTCCTGTTTCTTTCTCTCTCCCTCTCTACCCCTATTCTCCCCTCTATCTCTCCTTCTCCTTATCTCTCTCTCTATGCGTCGCTTCATCTCTCCCCATCCCTCTTTCATCCTCTCTTTCCTTCTCCCTATCTCTTATAATCTCCCTCTCTTCTCTCCGTTCTTCTACCTTTCCGCTCATCTCTCTGTCCTCTCTCTCCCGCCTTCACTCCCTTTCCTCTCCTGATAATTTTCTCACCTTTTCTTCTCTCATCTCTCTCCCTCTCCATTCTCTCTCTCCCTTTCTTTCCCCACTCTACCCCTCTTTTTCCTCCTTCTCTCCACCTCTTTCTCCCTCTTTCCTCCCATTTACTCTACCTCTCTCTCTACCTCTCCAATCCCTTCCCCCCTCTTTCTCTCGCTTCCCCCTCCCTCTCTCTTCTCTCTTTCCCTATATCTGTACCTCTGCCATCCCCTCTTTAACTCTCTCCTCTCTCCCTTATTTTCTCATCTCTCTCTCTCCCTCTCTGCCCGTCTTCCTCACTCCTCCTGTTTCTTTCTCTCTCCCTCTCTACCCCTATTCTCCCCTCTATCTCTCCTTCTCTTTTTCTCTCTCTATGCCTCGCTCCATCTCTCCCCCCTCCCTCTTTCATCCTCTCTTTCCTTCTCCCCATCTCTTATCATCTCTCTTTCTTTCCCTCTCTCCACTCCCTCCGTCTTTCCCTCTTCTACCTTTCCGCTCATCTCTCTGTCCTCTCTCTCCCGCCTTCGCTCTCTTTCCTCTCTCGTGATCATTTTCTCACCTTTTCTTCTCTCATCTCTCTCCCTCCCTCTCTCTGCTTGGTCTCAGGCTACAGTTTTGGCGTCACGTGTGAATCGATAGCTCTTTTTCCTCGCCATCGATCGTCGGGCGGTGGGAGCGGCCTAAGCAGAGCTGTTATGACATTTCCAGATTTCCCCCTGTCCTTGGAACAATCAATTACACGAACGCGGCAATCAAAAGCTCTTTGCAAAATCAACCTGCGCAGTGACATTTTCATCTGCCCCAGTTATGCCACGTAAAGAGAGAGGACAGCACGGAGGGATGGACAGAGGGAGGGACAGGAGAGAGGGAGGAGAGAGAGAGAGTGGGAGGGAGAGAGAGGAGAGTGGTCAGGAAAGAGGGAGGGAGGAAAGTGGATAGGAGAAAGCGAGGAGACAGAGGGAGGGAGGGGAGAGAGAGGACAGGAGAGAGAGAGGAAGGGAGGGAGAGAGAGGAGAGTGGTCAGGAAAGAGGGAGGGAGGGAGGGAGGAGAGAGAGTGGACAGGACAGTGGAAGGGTGGGAGGGGGAGAGAGAGACAGGAGAGTGGTCAAGAAAGAGGGAGGGAGGAAGGAGAGAGAGTGGACAGGAGAGTGGAAGGGAAGGAGGGAGAGAGAGGAGAGTGGTCAGGAATGAGGGAGAGAGGATGGGAGGAAGGGAGGAAGGAAGGAAGGAAGAAAGGAAGAAAGGAAGGAAGGAGAGAGTGGATAGGAGAAAGCGAGGAGACAGAGGGAGGGAGGGAGGGAGAGAGAGAGAATGGACAGGAATGAGGGAGGGAGGAAGAAGAGAGAGTAGACAGGAGGGAGGGAGAGGTGAGAGAGCGGATGGGAAAGAGGGAGGAAGGAAGGAAGGAGTGAGAGTGGATAGGAGAAAGTGAGGAGAGAGAGAGGGAGGAGAGAAAGAGAGGGGAAGAGTGGAATAGGCGGAGGTGAAGGTAAAGAGAGAAGACATGAGAGAGGGAAGACAGAAAGAGAGAGGGAGAGGTAGGAAAGTGATAGCAAGAGTCTGGAGAGAGGAGAGAGTGAAGGAGGGGGACGTGAGAGGCAGAGGGAGAGATACAAGGAGAGAAGAGAGGTGAAGACGATGGGAGGAGTGAAAGGGGAGAACAGAAATAGCAGAGGTGAAGAGGATAAAGGGATAAATAGAGGAACGCAAATAACAGAAAACAACAGCAAATCATGTTGAATATCATTTTAATATTTTAGAAAGACACAAAAATAGTAGTAGTAGTAGTAGTAGTCAGTAGTAGTCAGTTGTAATAATTGCAAATGCATGAAATAGTATATCAAAAGTCAAATATTTTTTCCCCATTATTTATACAGATTTTAAAAAAAGTTTTAAGACACCACATAATGAAAAAAAAACAAAAAAACAAGATCAATAGTAAATCGATACCTGTGTGACCACTGATACCAAAACCAGTATCATAAACGTGAAAAACAATGGCACAGATACGTCAGAACCAACACTGGCCAAAGAACCCTGGAGCAATGAGCAATTTTTGAATCCTGTTGTATGTAAAGTGGAACAAAAATCAAAACCTGTTAAGGAGAATTAACGTTTTTTACAATCTGAGCCTTATTTCAGTAATAAAACAAGTTGTTTTACTCACCCATAGCACTTTGGTGTCATATGGAGCACTTGTTTTAGATTTTCGATCTCCGTAATGTGAGTTCTCGGGGCACATGTTTGCGGTCTCCAAATAACACAAACTTTAGCACTTTTCAAATCATAGAAGCTCGATGTCTTAGTCTACGCTTTCGTTTGAGTCAAAAGTGGCCTGTAATCCGAGATTTATCCATATTTTCGAGTAGATGAGGAGGCCAGTGCGCATGTGCGGAGTCACAGCTTATTTCGCTCTCAGCTCCCGGGACCCAAACATGAAACGCCAAGCTGTAAATTATGGATAAATCTTGGATTACAGGCCACTTTTGACTCAAACGAAAGTGTAGACTAAGACATTGAGCTTCTATGATTTGAAGAGTGCTAAAGTTTGTGTTATTTGGAGACCGCGAACTCGCGTTACGGATATAAACATCTCCGGAAGTGCTCCATATGACACCAAAGTGCTATGGGTGAGTAAAACAACTTGTTTTATTACCAAAATAAGGCTCAGATTGTAAAAAACGTTAATTCTCCTTTAATTATGCACTGGATTTTGGATTCTCAAAGACACGCTCGGTGATGGTAAGCTTTACTATCTGTAAAGCTGAACACAACAATCGCAAAAAATTGTCCCGGTGTACTCCTTCAACCCCACCTCTCCATTAAAAACACTGAAAATACTGCAGTGATAACGACAAAAGTAATGACTACAGCTCTATTTTTGAACAGACGACTGTATGTTTGAATCAAGACGTACACTTCCTTTGTAAAGCTGAACACACATCAGCCCCATTCTCCTCTACCCCGGAGCCCTTTCACCTGCAGCCGTGCGGAGGTCGGCGGCATGTCCTCGGGCACCTCTCACTTCCAGTCAGCCACTTCCAGTCAAATCAGTTCTACCTGTTTACAAATCTCTCCATCAAAACCCTCTCCTCCAGGTGCCAAACGAGCTCCTTTCCTCTCGCCGTCACGATCGCTCCTCCGTCACCGGGACTATCAAAACCTCATCCGCCTCTCCTCGCGCTCCGTTTGAAGATCACAAACGCCGCCGTGCCGTCTGTCAGATCCTCTCGTCACAAATGAAACCTGGTGGCTCTGCGCTAATCATAGCTCTGCGCACACATCTGCTTAATGTGACTTTTAAGAGCGTACATGTCGCCACGGATAGGAGTACTTTTGATTACAGTGTTAAGACGTTTGATTGACGCTGCTCACCTATTTTTACAAGGCTTGAAGGAGACAGAGGATTAATTGGGGCCGAGGTTAAACGGGGGTTCAGATGTGTTTTTGTAAAAGTTTTGATTTTTGATGTTATTTTAGCAAGAAAAAGAATATAATGTTTAAGCCTTAAAATGTTGGAAAAACTAAAAATCTGGGACTGAAGTTTAAAGAGGGGTAT
Source organism: Paratrypauchen microcephalus (assembly GCA_036785185.1). NCBI lineage: Eukaryota > Metazoa > Chordata > Actinopteri > Gobiiformes > Gobiidae > Paratrypauchen > Paratrypauchen microcephalus. The sequence goes on along the minus strand of JAVJIX010000103.1, from coordinate 186,417 downwards.
CACATTTCTATGAGGTGTTAACTGCTAACAGCATAACATATTTAGATCACCGTGTTAACATTGTTTTGAAAACGCTATATTCGCTCACTCATTTTGCTCCCCGATCTAAGTCACTCCCCTTTCAGAGTGCATCCCGCTCATGAAACTACCGCACATCACATCACAAGTTTGTGAAGTTGTAGTGTATTGTTTTGTATCATGTTTTTGTATATTTATGGTGAATTGCAGGGCTCTCAAGTCTCACAAATTGAGAGTGTGACACACGCAATTCGACGTGTTCACACGCTCACACGCCACACATGGCATTTCTCACGCTGATTTCTTTCTTTCTTTTTTTTTTGCCCAGAAAATCGGTCTGTGTGGCTTAGTTTATGCAGGCTCCGCGCGTTTTCAGCAAAAAAAACTCCCCCTGCTCCGGGCGCACAGTCCGAGCGGAGGCCGGAGCAGACGCGCCGTCCCCCGGGCACGTCCTGAGCCTCAGTCCCGGTGCCACGTCTCCTCTGAGACGCACCGACTCCGGTCCCGGTGTCTCCGTCTGTGCGTAACGTGTCCCCCCCGACGGCTTACGCGCGGAATAGGCGCGGCCCAGAGCCGAACTGCCCATGGTGAGCCGCGGGCCCGGTGCATTAACCAGACTCTTACATGAATCCGTTAAAAATGTCCCGCCCCCCCCCCCGCCCCGGTCCCTCCTCCCCGCCCCTCTCAGCGCGCACTGACAAAGTGCGGTGATGATAAAACAAACTGAGAACCATCAGATAATAACTTCATTTATATAACTCTCATTAGTTGCTTTGTAGTTTAAGTTTGCTCTTTAGACAAACAGGGCTCTCAACACGCAATTCGACGTGTTCACGCGCTCACACGGCATTTCTCACGCAATTCAAGCGCCCCCCGCTCCTCGGGAAAAATTGTTCACTCGCCCCCCCCTTCCCGGTCCTCGGAAATTACAGTCTCACGCACGACCCCGCTCAAAACTTGAGAGCCCTGGAATTGTCATGTGGAACATGGGTAACAGAAGCTTGTGGGCTGAGTATTGGACAGAATCTCACAGCTAACTGTAAGGTGGGTTTGAATAAGGCTCAGGAGAGATCGCTAAATGACTCAAATATGCATGGATGATATTCTAAAATGTCTTCAGGCATGTTTTTGATGACGGAACAAAATTATAACATGATAGAAAGCTAAAAAAAAAGACTGATTTTGCATAATACCAACTCTAAACAAGTCTAAGGACATGCTGTGAAACTGATGTCACACTTTGAGTTTGGCCTATAATTTTATTCCAAACTCTTCTAATGTGGTCTTACACCGAGCTCAGAGTGGGACAAGGTGCATTGTGTTACTTTTCTGGTGGAGGGTCCGTCAAATGCTTTTCTCCATGGAGATGTTCCTGCCATATTACAGATCAGATCTGTGGAGAGGCAACCCCGCTCATAGTCAGAATATCTATTTTTATTGGTATTTTTGAGTTCTAAAACCACCTGTAATTAAATAAATGTAAAGTAGAACTGTTTAATGTCATACTGTGGAACATTCCAGGCAGAGCAATGACATATCCATAGAACCAAGCAGATGACAGACCCCCAACCAAAAAGTTACATAGTGATTACACTGTTAAAAGCAATATCTAGGTAAGTTAAAATGATTTAAATTACCGTATTTTCCACACTATAAGGCGCACCTAAAAGCCTTCAATTTTCTCAAAAGCCGACAGTGCGCCTTATAATCCGATGCGCCTTATATATGGATCAATATTGGTTAATCATGGCTACCGTAGTCAGCCACTACTGTAGCTTCTATTCTATGCGCCTTATAATGCAGTGCGCCTTATATGTAAAAACAGTTTTAATATTGGCCATTCATTGAAGGTGCGCCTTATAATCCAATGCGCCTTATAGTGCGGAAAATACGGTAAGAGGATTTGACTTTATTTGAGCTGATTCAACTTGACGAGTCCAATGATCTACCAATGAAATATGTGTGTTCTTCTTAATTCAAGCAACAGTCGACCCTGTTTTTTATTTTATGTGCAAAGATTTGCTGTTTGTCTTCTCTTAAGTGCAAAGAGTAAAGATTTCATATTTTAACTACAAAGTCTTTCATTGGTAGATCATTTCACTCCAATCATGACGAAACTTTCTTAATTCAAGTCATTTTAACTTGGCTAGATTTTCGTTTCTGCAGTGAACACTTATCATCAAATAAATTAGATCAACAGTGGGTTAAGGGTTCAATATACGTTTATAATACAGACTTATATCCAGGAACTTTAAAGGGCCTGTACCTAATTTGTTTGTATGAATTTTAAGCAAAATGTGTCTTGTCCCTGTACAGATATATCAAGTAGCTCTTGAGGTCAAAATAAGTCTGGTGTACTGTATTGTCTGTGTCTAATTATAATGCAATTGTATTGCCTGAGAATCAGGAAGTCTGTGTTAGCATGCCAGTTGCTGTTGCTGTTAGAGTTGCGAAAAATGAGGGAACTTTAGACCACTGCAAACTGTTGAACTCATTGTGTTTTCCACGTTTTGGAGACAGGTCTAAAGTTCAGGCTTAGCAGCTTTTACACATAGTAAGACTCCTTTGAGACACAGGGAGGGCATCTGATGCACAGGGACATTTCAGAACATGTTTGCAGATGTCTAAGCTACAGGGTTAGCAAGTTTTACTCAGAATAAGACCTTAAAATGGAGACTGAATATTGTGTTTTCACTAGAGGACATAAAATATTACCTAAATAATTACAGCCATCCCTAATTGCATTCAAATTGCTATTTCACTTTGATTAACCTTGTCGCCCTGATTCGTAATATAGTTTTTAAAATCGAGCTTCAGTTCACGGAGCACATTTAAAAAAAAGAGGAATATGCAAAACTAAAACAAGAATCCCATTCATTTTAAAAAAGGCCGAAACTACAGGGTTAGCAGCTTTTACACAGAAGACGACCACATGGAGACACAGGGAGGGCATCTGACACACACAGAGCCATTTCATTATTTACTATTACCTAAACAGTTGCAGTCTTTGCAATTTGTTCATTGAGATTCACAGATCTTTCAGCTCCGTGGCCTTATTTGATTATATTAGTGCATGAAATATGAAAGTAGCAAGCAGAGGAGAGCTGTGTTTTTCTGCTCGGTTGGTCTGTGCTTAGTGGAGGGAATAATGCGTTTGAAGCACACAGCGTTCATGCATAGGCCAGTGAAGAGCCTGTGTGTGTGTGTGTGTGTGTGTGTGCCTATGTGTGTGTGTGTGTGTGTGTGTGTGTGTATAAAGACAGACTCGGCTCTCTGTTCATACACTACTGTTATAACACTGCACTTCTGATCAAGAAAAACATGAGATAATGTGCAAGTTGGAAGTGGAAGTGCCTCTGACAGGTTGAGCTACTCATTTTGACTAAAACACAGTTAAAGGTCCCATGGCATGAAATTTTCACTTTCTGAGGTTTTTGAACGTTAATGTGAGCTCCCCTACCCTGTTTAGCCCCCCCCACCATGGCTTAAAGTTACGAAATGTGTAAACTGAGCATTTGTGATCCTTTTCTGCATTTGAAAAAAAGGCAGCCCAAACGGGCGATTCTGATCAAGGCTGGTTTCTGACGTCACACTCCAGGAAAAATGCAAATGCAGTTCCACCGCCCGTCTGTATTTCTACCCACACTCTCTGGAACTCACGCCCAGAGAGTTTGGACCGCGAACGAGCTACGCAAAGCGAGATGCGTTTTTTTATTTGCCTGGAGGCACGTGAGAGTGTTTCCAGGCTCGGATGTCCTTTATCCGAGCCTCCGAACCTCTGAAACAGCAGTGGTTTAATTTTATTTTCTATGGAAATGTGTTTATGTTTCAATGGAAATCGTCTCATCTCTTCCTCCGCGCAAAAACGCGGAAGTGGGGCCAGCGCACATCGCACCGCTAAAGAGGAAAGAGCGGAGAGTTTGGCCATGCCCCCACCCGCTGCACTGGCCTGTCTCTGTCCTCCTCATTTGCATTCAAGCAACAACACCCAGAATAAAGTGTTTCAGAGACATATTTTTGACTCTGTCTGCGTTCATGGGTCTTTCTCATGCACTGAGGTTTGATTTTGAAGGATTCATTTACAGTATTAGGGAACATTAAGGCGCCATATAAAAGCATCAAGAAGTACCATGTCATGGGATCTTTAAAGGTTGTATGGAGGATTTTTTTCCCCCTGAAATTTCAAAATAGCATAATAGAGATGCAGCAAAATTGTAATTATGATGACCAAAAAAATTTCTATTATCTATTGGCTGTTAATCAAACTCCCTACATTTCTAGCATAACTGACTTGCCAGCGCCCTGGGATTTCATGTTTTACGTACGCCTCTCACGCATTCCACAGACGTAAGACGCTGTTTACTCGACCAATGCAGCGGTTCTAAGCGGCTTTGTCCAACTGTAGCTTCCTCGCAGTTTGCGCAAAGTTTGTCGCAATGGCAGACAAGAACCCACTACCAGTTAGCTACAAAAGCTCGTCTTTGACGTCACTGAAAGAAGAAGAGAAGAGGAAAAGGAGCAAAGCCAAACTAAGGTGATTCTTGGAGATTCCTTCCAGCGATGGTGGCACTGAAGCAGACGAAGGGTTTAAAGACTGACACGTTGGTCGCTAAATGACTTCTGGACAGGAAACCTCAACAGCGATTCTGAACGCAGGAGGAGGCGTATTGCAAATACAACTCTATACTTCCTGTAATTTTCAACATATTTTTTCAATTTTTCTTCACAAATTGCTGCTTGATTGGTGTAACACTACAATTTATATTTACAACAGGTATTATCTCACCAGATCAGGTCAAGCAAATGGCACAGGCAAACTTTATAAAAGTAATGAGAAAATATCAGGTCTATTCGGGAAGAACTTGTCAACTCAGATTTCTTTCAAGCTATTAAAGATTAAAATAAAAATGCGCATGTTCTAGACAGAGAGATGGGGGGGGGGATACAGAGAGGGAGATAAAGAAAGAAAAGAGAAAAGAAAGATAGAGATGAAGAAAGGGATGTGAAGTAGTGTGGGACAGCTTGTGGAGAGCAGACTGCAGCATGTGCTGAGATGGACCCGGAGCAGATTGATCTGAGAGCAGCTCAAAGACGACACCCTCTCTCCCTCTTTCTCTCTTGCTTCCACTCTCTGTCTCACTCTCTCCCTCCCTTTCTCTACCTCTCCCCTCCTCGCTCCCTCTCTCCGTTTCTCTCTCTCGCCATCTGGAGCTTCATTTGGGCAAAAATCACACCAATAATTATGGCTATTCATCAAAAGTGTTTTCACAAGCAACATTCTGTGAACTCAAACACAGAACTTTGAAATGCACCACCACAACACACACAATACTCAGAATACGCACACAATACTCACACAATACACACGCAATACTCACACAATACACACGCAATACTCACACAATACTCACAGAATACTCGCACAATACTCACACAATACACACGCAATACTCACAGAATACGCACATAATACTCAATACAGACACATGAACCCAAGAAGAGAGAGACACAAATAGAGATAAAGAGAGAGGGAGAAAGACAAAGGGAAAGAATGAGAGAGAACACAGAGAGAGAGAGAGAGAAGGAGAGATAAAGAAGAGAGTTGCTATTATTCTTTTGTGTGTATATACTTGTTTGTTTCTTTAAAATTCCACAATATGGCATTATGGCAACATGCCTATCTCCATGAAAACAAAGGAGGAGGTGACATGACACTTTTCAGAAAGTTGCATACTGTATCTTGAATGAATGACATATCCAAATAAAATAAATACATTTGAAGTCAAAACCATAGATTGTATATATAAATGGATATTGATAACTGCTGCTCTCTGGCTTAAAAAAAAATAAAAAATGTGGCCTTAAAATTGTTGTTGTTTTAACCTTCTGGCCTTTTAATTTCGCTATTTTGTCCGTAAATCACTAACATCCTGAATACTGACCTTGGCTCTGAATCTGCTCCTACAACTGCAAGCCTCAGTGAGCTTCATTTGACTGCCCAGCTTGGCCAAAATTTAAGAAGAAAATCAGAAAATAAGGGGAGAGTAGCAGAATGATCTGTCCATGTAGCAAGATCATTTTACTTGACAAGCTGTCTTAAAATAAACTACCTCTAGACTAGAATCAAGAAGTTTGAGAACTTAGTAAGTAGATAATAAATCTGAAAACAAGATGAATAACCTGATATAAGTTTGGCCAGATCAGAGAAATTTGCAACGTGGAGCAGAACGCTGTGGGTGACGTCACACTCCTTTAGCCCACTTCTTTATACAGTCTATGGTCTAAAAGTGATCATTTTCAAATTTCAATCAAGAATGTTAAAAAAAAAATTCTGTCTGTTTTATTTGGACCGCTGTTAAAGAAGAATTAAAGTTTTTTACAATCTGACCCTTATTTTGGTAATAAAACAAGTTGTTTTACTCACCCATAGCACTTTGGTGTCATATGGAGCACTTCCAGAGATGTTTTAGATTAGCGATATCTGTAATGTGAGTTCTCAGGGCACATGTTTGCGGTCTCCAAATAACACAAACTTTAGCACTTTTCAAATCATAGAAGCTCAATGTCTTAGTCTACGCTTTCGTTTGAGTCAAAAGTGGCCTGTAATCCGAGATTTATCCATAGTTTCGAGTAGATGAGGACGCCAGTGCGCATGTGCGGAGTCACAGCTTATTTCGCTCTCAGCTCCCGGGACCCAAACATGAAACGCAAAACTGTAAATTACAGGGATGAAAGTGGCCAATCATGAAAAAAGCGGAAAGTCACGGCGCACCCCCCCCCCCCCGCTGGAAAATTTTAAATTTCTGAAATTTGGATTTCTATATGCTATATGTTAGCAATAAAGTAAAACTGTACATAAAAGTACAAAAATACCTTACATTTTATTAACAGGTAGGCCTACTAGTAGTATATATTGGATTTGTTTTTGCTTTGCACTTCGTCTAATCAGAGCGCATTGAGGAGGAGCTTATGCGCGCTGAAAGGCGCAGGTGAAAAAGCGAGGAGCGACGGGTTAAGTGAGGCACAGGCAGGTAGGATGAGGTATAGGATGTTTTATAAAGTTTAACCTGTGTACACGCAATGGTACACGCTGTTGCGAAAGAGCTGCGCTCACTCGCTCGGTCCACGGCTCCAGACACGGGCTCGCGCCCGTGTTTAATACGAACAGTTTAATACGAGATACACGTACTTTTGTTCTGAATACGGGACGATTCTGTTTTTTAGGGGACGGTTGGCGACCCTAAACACAACTATACATATATATATATATACATATATATACCCAAAATCTTTCTCAACGAATTTGCACAGATATTAAAAAAAAATAATAAAAATTACCCTGCGGCTGAAAAAAAAGCGGAGATCCGCTAAAAAACGGAACTCTTTCATCCCTGAAATTATGGATGATTCCAGGCCACTTTTGACTCAAACAAAAGTGTAGACTAAGACATTGAGCTTCTATGATTTGAAAAGTGCTTAAGTTTGCGTTATTTGGAGACCGCTCGGGCCATATATTACATGCTCGGGGCATATATTATATGCCCCGAGAACTCGCATTACGGATATCGCTAATCTAAAACATCTCTGGAAGTGCTCCATATGACACCAAAGTGCTATGGGCGAGTAAAACAACTTGTTTTATTACCGAAATAAGGCTCAGATTGTAAAAAACGTTAATTTCCCCTTTAACTAAAGAAATCTTTTACTTCACTTATACCTCCCACATGTCCATCACTGTGTGTGTGTGTGTGTGTGTGTGTGTGTGTGTGTGTGTGTGTGTGTGTGTGTGTGTGTGTGTGTGTGTGTGTGTGTGTGTGTGTGTGTGTGTGTGTGTGGGTGCGTGCATGCATGTGTGTCACCTTCACTTCTATGGGACGTCCTATTTAGGTTCACCCCAGAGACAGTGCGCTCACATATGGGGCATTATGGGAACACAATGTAAAAATATAGATGAACATGACCTAGATTTCCCCCCATAAACTGCACCTGTTTTTGAACTCTGTCGAGAGTATGAAAAGAAAATAAACTGTTTTTAATTATTATTCCCATCCTGAATTTTTGGAATAAATATAGAGAAGAGAAAGGTGCGGCGGTTCATAGTTTATCTGAGGAAACTATGACGATTTAAAGGAAAAGTAATAAAACAAGTTGTTTTATGGGTGAGTAAATCAACTTGTTTTATTACCGAAATAAGGCTCAAATTGTAAAAAAATGTTACTTTTCCTTTAAGTTAAGCTTAAAGGCGTCAGATTTGCTCCTATAACTGCTAGCCTCGATGAGCTTCATTCGACTGGAGCCGAACACTTTGGGTGACGCCACACTCCCACAGTCCTTTTCTTTGTACAGTCTATGCACGCAACCTTTTATCTTAAAAATAATGAGTGTGAAATAAGGGGAAAACAAGTCCAATTCAGTCAGGCACACAAAAAGCACATGGATTTTTATGCCTGATGCCCTTCCTCTCTGTTCCGCCTTCTTGGGACAGCCAAACAGTGCTGTAACCCCAGTGAGGTGACATTAAGTGTAACATAATGTAATATATGATGTGTCTATGTAAAGAAGCTGTGCTCAGTCACCTTCACTGTGCTCTGTGGACTCTGTGTTCTAGTTCCACTGTCCCCTGAGACACTCTCATATACAGAAGAGTGGGACATTTCAATAAAATACATTATTAAAACTGCTACTCTCTTATGGAACATCATTTGTTCCATTAGATTTTGAATTTTTAATACCGCTGAATTTCTCACTTTGAATTTTTTAACTCTGAAAAAAGATGAAATTTATGTATACTTTTTCAGTGTTTCAAATTCAAAATACAAATTTCACTTTTTAAATATTCAGCACAGATATTTTCAAGCTCTCGAATTCAACAGTTGAAATTCAGAGTGTAAAATTCGCAGTGAAAATTTTCACAGCAAAGATTCAAGATGCCAAGGCCTAAGCAATCGATCCTGTGTGAGTGAGGAGGACAGAGGCTGTTTCCTATTGGCCTTTCCCATCTGTGGGCGGGGCTTAAATGTAACAAATAAAAGAGATGAGGGTTTGATGAGGCTAATTCTGACCAATCAGATCGCTTCACTGCATCATTTCCTGCTTGTTACTAAGTTAGATCAGATCACTTTGGATCGATTGCTTCTGCCTTGGCATCTTGGATTTTTTGCTGCAAATTTTTTTCACAGCAAATTTCACACTCAGAATTTCAACTGTTGAATTTGAGAGCTTGAAAATATTTGTGATGAATATTTAAAATGTGAAATTTGTATTTTGAATTTGAAACATATTGGAAAAAGTGTATTTAAAATTTCAGCAACAAAAATTCTGAAAAAAAAAAAAAAAAAAAATCAAAATCTGACAAAACTAATTATCTTCCATACTCTCTTTAAAACTATACCAAATATTACCTTTAGGGCTGTCAGTTTAATGCGTTAATTAGATTAATTAATTACACTGCAAATTAACGTGTTATAAAAATAAACACAATTAATTATGAGTGGCGATTCAATGCACATTTTAAATTTGCTGTGCGGCGAGCAAATCTCTGCCAGAGCCTTTGAACAGCAAGTTTATTTATAAAAAGAACAAAGACAACAAGAACGCGCTGATTTGGAGCTTTTGTCAAAAATAATTTTCAGATCACCGAAGCTGCTCCAGCCTGACGGATCATTTGAACGCGAAACACGTCCGGACAAGTTCCATTGTTACCGGTGATGGTGCGCACTTCACCAAACCACCGAACCACGCTCACAGAATTTGGGAAACGAAATTCTCCCTCTGTCTCAATCTCTCTCCCTCACACTCTTAAAATGCGATTAATTAGATGAATTACAAATCCTGTAATTGATAATTTTTTTAATCCCCTGAAAGCACTAATTACCTTATTTCAATGCAAATTGTACTGTGCACTGCAAAAACAAAATATCTACATGTTAACAATGACTTTGTTTTGATTTCTGATTAGTTTCATATATATTTGATTCTTAATTCAAGCTAAATGATCACGCAAATGGATTATGTTTGTAGTTGAATTATTAAGTAGGCCCTACAATTTTATTACTCCACTGATGGAAAACTGAAAGAAAAAAAAAAAAAATGTTTTGAGAAAATACCCCCAAAATTTTGACCATAGGCTGTACAAAGAAGTGGACTAAGGGAGTGTGACGTCACCCCATAGCGTTCGGCTCCAGTCAAATGAAGCTCATCAAGGCTTGCAGTTATAGAGGGACAGGAATTTATATATGGACGTGTGGATAGTGAAATAAAAAGGCAAGACCAAAATGACAAGGCTCACGGCTCAAGGCCCATGGCTCACGGCAGCAGTTACAAAGAGAGGGGTGACATTTTTTCAAAACAAAGTGAACTGGAGTCGATGGATCCAGAATCACCCCCATGCTCACTTCCTGTTGGGAATGCAGTGGGTAGCATGTTAACAATGTCCATTTATACATATAGTCTAATCAAGCCTAACTAAATGCATTTAAAGGAGAATTAATGTTTTTTACAATCTGAGCCTTATTTCGGTAATAAAACAAATTGTTTTACTCACCCATAGCACTTTGGTGTCATATGGAGCACTTCCAGAGATGTTTTAGATTTGCGATCTCCGTAATGTGAGTTCTCGGGGCACATGTTTGCGGTCTCCAAATAACACAAACTTTAGCACTTTTCAAATCATAGAAGCTCAATGTCTTAGTCTATGCTTTCGTTTGAGTCAAAAGTGGCCTGTAATCCGAGATTTAGCCGTAGTTTCGAGTAGATGAGGACGCCAGTGCGCATGTGCGGAGTCACATCTTATTTTGCTCTCAGCTCTCGGGACCCAAACATGAAACGCAAAACTGTAAATTATGGATAAATCTGGGATTACAGGCCACTTTTGACTCAAACGAAAGCGTAGACTAAGACATTGAGCTTCTATGATTTGAAAAGTGCTAAAGTTTGTGTTATTTGGAGACCGCTCGGGGCATATATTACATGTCCCAAGAACTCGCATTACGGATATCGCTAATCTAAAACATCTCCGGAAGTGCTCCATATGACATCAAAGTGCTATGGGTGAGTAAAACAACTTGTTTTATTACCGAAATAAGGCTCAGATTGTAAAAAAATGTAAAATCTCCCTTAAACTAGTGATAAGAACTGTTCTGAAATTTAAATGATTAAAAGTGTGACCTATAGACCCAGGCATGTAACATTAGGTCTTATTTATAATGTACTGTATTTATATTATATATATATATATATATTTATATTATATATATATATATATATATATATATATATATATATACATACATACACACACAGTGGTACCTCACCTTACGAAAGACCCAACAAACGAAAATTTCAAGTTACGAAACCAATCTATTTTGGTCTCTAGATACGAAAGAAAATTCAAGTTACGAAACACGAAAACTCAAAAATTCAAATAATGCGCGCTCAGCCACACACATTATACGCTTTTCTCAGACTGGATTTAAACTTTTCTCACATTTCTCTCTCGTTTAAACACTCAAAACTTTCATAGATTTTCAACAAAATGTATTACTAATGAAGCGTGGGGGGAAGGGGGAGGGCGGTGTGTGTGCGCGCGGACACATGTGTGATAGCGCAGCATGACCCGGCGCAGGGCTGCAAGCACGAGACCCGTGCTCAAACTGTGCCAGGTCTAAACCAGGTCTGAACCAGGTCTGAACCAGGTCTAAACCAGGTCTAAACCAGGATTAGACCACCGCGGCTCTTGCATGCGTTCGTTCATGCGCTCAGACTGCGTGCGGTCCCGAGGGGAGTCCTCGCTGCTCGCCTCAGCCGTGACTCGAAACAAAACCAGGAAATAGACATGCACGCGGCGCTTTAATCCACCTGGTTTAGTCCAGGTTTAGTCCTGGGTCTACAGTCTCTACGCAGGACACAGTGTTACACTATAAAAAAAAGTTACACTATAAAAAAATGTTACACTATAAAAAAACAACAACCTTGGAACGAATCAGGCCTTTTCCATTGAAATAGCTACTCAACTTACGAAAAATTCACGTTACGAAACCACTTCTGGAACGAATTAATTTCGTAAGGTGAGGTACCACTGTATATATATATATATATATATTATATATACATACACACACACACACACACACACCCACACAGGAGGACATACAGTTCTGTTCAGAGCCATAAACTTCACATGAACCTAAACACAGGCTCCAAACAACAACAGCGCTCCATCACAGTGGCACGATGGATCTGAGAGGCTGATCTGAGACGCTTCAGGTGATCAGACCGACAAACTCCCACACACTGTAGAAAAAGAGGTGTGCATGACTTGAACGAGAGATGAAAAAGGTGGAAATAGCAATAGAAAAATGTGATAATTGCCAAACACTGGAATTCAGTTTTTAGGATTTTAAAATGAAAATTCGTTCCACAGTGCCAAATGTAAACACATCAGGGAGCGTTAACATGTGAGAGAAATGTGAATTATTAAAGTAATACAAGAATCTCACAATAACAGGGCAAAGGACACAATATCAGCCTTTATGATGAACTATTTATGAATTGTGATTTTGTAATTATAAAGAGAGAAGGAGCGTGAAGCAGAGAGAAAGAGAGGTATGTTTCCATCTTCACTTATTCAGTAAATCATGAAATCAGTAAAATGCACTGCGCAACCCTCCAGTTACAGGCAAATACTTAACCCCATGCGCCACGGTCAACCGTATCAGGATTTACGTTCTAGTCGGAGAGGACTTGGGCATCATGTTTCCAGTCAAGCTATTGTTACTGGGTTAGAGGTGACATTCTTTAAAGTCGCGCTGTGTAACCTTTCTTGCGGGGACCTGCTTGTTTCCATGGAGATGCTACTGTTTCGCCTGGAATGTTCCACAGTATTGGAAAAAAAACTTTCATCTCTTGCATTTATTCGGTTATGTGATTGCTCAGAACATTCATACAGTGAGCAGGGTCGCTTCGCCACAGATATGACCTATAACTTGACCTGACCTGATGGCCTGCTGGTCTCCATGGGGATATCTTTAATGCCATACTGTGGAACAACCCAGGCGAAAGGAAAAACATCCCTGAACCTGAACATTCATCAAAATGACTGAATAAATCAAGCAGGTACCGTTCGTCGCCGTAAACGTAAACAAAGAGTCTGCCCCACCTATGGATAGCTGGACATCACACTAGCGAGAAGCAGATCTTTTTTTCTTTTCTTTTTTCTTTTCATATTTTCCTACATTTATCAAAGTGGAGAATGAAGTAAGTACAGAGCAGTGGGTGTGTACTGGTGGCGGTGAAATCAGGAGTTGATCGGCATCTTGAAAATAAGTGATTAAAGACTGCTCAAACATGCAGGAATCACTCCAAATACAACTTCGAGAGGGTAAATGAGAAGGAGAAACAACTATAACAAGGTAAAAGCTCTGAAAAGATGAATTTACATAATAGGTCTGCTTTATTTAGTTTAAAAAGGCTTCCTCCAGCATGAGACAGACTCTCCATCTCACACTAATTACCATAAACATCATATTTACCACACAAGCTCCGCCTCTCCCTCTTACCCCTCCTCACCCCTCTCTATACCCCTCCTCTCTCTCTCTTACCCCTCCTCACCCCTCTCTATACCCCTCCTCTCCCTCTCTTACCCCTCCTCACCCCTCTCCTCTCTCTATACATGTCCTCTCCTCTCTCTATATACACCTCCTTTCTCCTCTTCTCTGTCTCTATACCCCTCCTCTACCATCTTTTATCTCTATATACTCCTCTATCCTCCCATCTTTTATCTATACGTACTCCTCCTCTCTCCTCTTCTCTCTCTATACCCCTCCTCTCCCCTCTTCTCTCTCTCTTCCACTCCTCTCTCTCTATACCCCTCCTCTCTCCTCTTCTCTCTCTCTACCACTCCTCTCTCTCTATACCCTTCCTCTCTCCTCTTCTCTCTCTCTACCACTCCTCTCTCCCTATACCCTTCCTCTCTCCTCTTCTCTCTCTATACCCCTCCTCTCCCATCTTTTATCTCTATATACTCCTCCTCTCTCCTCTCTCTATACCCCTCCTCTCCCCTCTTCTCTCTCTCTACCACTCCTCTATCTCTCTACCCCTCCTCTCTCTCTATACCCCTCCTCTCTCCTCTTCTCTCTCTCTACCACTCCTCTCTCCCTATACCCTTCCTCTCTCCTCTTCTCTCTCTAAACCCCTCCTCTCCCATCTTTTATCTCTATATACTCCTCCTCTCTCTATACTCCTCCTCTCCCCTCTTCTCTCTCTCTACCACTCTTCTCTCTCTATACCCCTCCTCTCTCCTCTTCTCTCTCTCTATACAGCTCCTCTCCCCTCTTCTCTCTCTCTCTACCACTCCTCTCTCTATATACCCCTCCTCTCTCCTCTTCTCTCTCTATACCACTCCTCTCTCCCTATACCCTTCCTCTCTCCTTTTCTTTCTCTCTATACCACTCCTCTCCCCTGTTCTCTCTCTCTCTACCACTCCTCTCTCTCTATACCCCTGCTCTCTCCTCTTCTCTCTCTCTACCACTCTTCTCTCTCTATACCCCTCCTCTCTCTCTATACCCCTCCTCTCTCCTCTTCTCTCTCTCTACCACCTCTCTCCCTATACCCTTCCTCTCTCTCTATACCCCTCCTCTCCCATCTTTTATCTCTATATACTCCTCCTCTCTCTATAGCCCTCCTCTCCCATCTTCTCTACCACTCCTCTCTCTATACCCCTCCTCTCTCTCTATACCCCTCCTCTCTCCTCTTCTCTCTCTCTATACCGCTCCTCTCCCCTGTTCTCTCTCTCTCTCTACCACTCCTCTCTCTCTATACCCCTCCTCTCTCCTCTTCTCTCTCTCTATACAGCTCCTCTCCCCTGTTCTCTCTCTCTCTACCACTCCTCTCTCTCTATACCCCTCCTCTCTCTCTATATACCCCTCCTCTCTCCTCCTCTCTCTCTATACCCCTCCTCTCCCCTCTTCTCTCTCTCTACCACTCTTCTCTCTCTATACCCCTCCTCTCTCTCTCTATACAGCTCCTCTCCCCTCTTCTCTCTCTCTCTACCACTCCTCTCTCTATACCCCTCCTCTCTCTCTATACCCCTCCTCTCTCCTCTTCTCTCTCTCTATACCGCTCCTCTCCCATCTTCTCTCTCTCAATACCCCTTCTCTCTCCCTTCTCCTGTCTCTAAACCCATCCTTACACCTCTCCTGTCTAAACCTTCCCCCTCCTCTCCCATCTTCTCTCACCCTATATCCCTCCTCTCTCCTTTTCTCTTTCTCTATACCCCTTCTCTCCTCTCTTCTCTCCTTACACCCTTCCTTCATTTTAATGGCAAATTTGTTGTCAGTTGTCCTCCCCGTACGTGATTAGGAGCCCGCTGTTTTTGTGAAAAGTGCAGAGAAGTTGTGGATCTGCGCCGCGGCGGGGCCCATTGTCAGCGTTTTGACAGCGCGCTCACAGAAGAATAGTGCGGAATGGGCCCCGCTCCCTCTAGTTGAAAGTCCCCCTCAAAAACAGTTTATACAACACACTGCAGTTGGGTTGATATGAGGATGTTGATTAGAATGGGAGAGAGCAGAAAGGGAGTGGGGACAGGCACTTTTACAGAGATTGACAGTGACTCCGTTGAGCCAATTATTTCTGTTGGTACTGGGACCGAGCACCTGAGGAAAGCTGGTTAAAGATATGCTTATTGTTGGAGCGAGTGAATAAAATAAAAGTGTAAAAAAAGAGTTTACACAAGTGTTTTAAGAAGCAGGCAGAGCACTTTGAGATACTCTGTTACTGCAAAGTTATACATGAAGACTGGAAGAGGTAAAGGTGCATATTACTAAAAGATATACGCAGGATTATTAAGTACTATAGTACATTTTTATATAAATGAAATCCTTACAATGCAAAAACTGAAAATGAAAAGTTAAGATGACTGGAGTTAAGAAAGTTTTATCATGAGTCGAGTACATTTTCTACCAATGAAACAACATTTTGTAGTAAAAATATGAAAATGCATCTGGCTACATCTGGATAAGAAAAACAATTCTTTATACAGTGAACCCTCGTTTATCGCGGGGGTTAGGTTCCAGAAATAGCCCGCAATAAGTGAAATCCGCGAAGTAGGACAATTTTATATTTTACAATTATTCTACATGTTTTAAGGCTGAAAACGCTTCACCAGACACATTATACACCTTTCTGAGACTGGTATTAACATTTTTCTCTTGTTTAAACACTCAAACTTTTGTAGATTTTCATTAAAATATATTAATAGTGGGAAGGGGGGCACGTGACACGCGGACACGTGCGTGCGGACACGTGCGCGCGGACACGTGTGTTTGTTTTGGTACCACATATCCATGCCATGTGCGAAAGTCGAGTGGAAAGCGACCTGGATATCATTTTGGGCAAGACTCAAGCCAATGCTAACAGTGCCAAACCGCTAACAGACGCCTCTGAGCACCAGTCCTCACCACAAGACCAGGTAAGACTAACCTGCGCTCACAAGAGTTGGTTGCATTTCACCCCGGCTCCAAAATCAGACCGCTATCAATGCGTCGCCAATACTCCACAGCTCTCTAGGACGGGGTCGGGTTCGTTCTCTCAGCGTGACGGGGAAGAGCCACTGTCTCCTCTGTGCGCGCGAGTGTCCTCCCCCCGCTGCGGCTCCCTCGAATGTGGCTCTCCCCGCTGCGGCTCCCCCGGACGCCGCGCGGCCAGGCGCCAGGCCCGTCCATGTTGATTCTTGGCTCTTCCATGGTCCGGCTCGCACTCAGTCTCTTCCATGGCTCGTGCAAGTAAACAAAGGCCACACCTCCTGTCACCCAGGCGCTCTCGTGAAGGACATCTGAGACTCTGTCCCTACCATCCTGTGTGACCATCCCTGGTTTAGACCTGGTTTAGTCCTGGTTTAGACCTGGTTTAGACCTGGTTTAGACCTGCTTTAGACCTGGTTTAGTCCTGGTCTAGTCTCTTAGCTAATCAGGGCGCAGGACAGAATGTTACACTGTAAAAAAAGTTACACTATAAAAAAAAAAAAAAATAAAAAAAATAAAAAATTGGAAAAAAAAATCCGCGAAACAGCGAGGCCGCGAAGAGTGAACCGCGATACAGCGAGGGTTCACTGTACTTAAAATAAGAAACAAAATCAAATGTTGCTTGAATTAACAAAAACACAGATATTCCATTGGTAGATTATTTTACTCATCAAGTTGAATCTAATCAAATAAAGTCAAATGTTCTTAGTTTAAGTCATTTGAACGTACCTATTGTTTGTAGTTATGTAACTCTTTATTTCTTAGTGATAGTATGTCAGTTTGTGGAACATCAGAACATTCTCCATGGAAATTAAGATTTTATGCCAGTGGAAGGTTATTGATACTTTGCAGCTGATGTCATGAACATTCCCTGGGGGTGTGATGCTAAATGTAAGCACTGCTCTGTCTGAGGCTTTAATCTGAGCATTACTTTAACCCTCCGGTCGTGTTCGCCTCCAGCCCCCTACTTTAGTGTTCCCGGTCAAAATTGACCGGTCTGTTTTAACTGCTCTTAAATTAGCACAAAATATTTTTTTTCAACACCAATTTTTTTTATTAAGCATTCTTTAGTTGAGAACAATGTTTCAAAGTAGTGTCTAACAACAATTTATAGAAGTAAACATTAAATAACATCAGTTAAAATACAATTGGGCACTGAAAATGAACTACAAAATGAACATATAATACAAAAAATAAATGGAAAACCAAACACCAAACTCAACAGGGTGTGTGTGTGTGTGTGTGTGTGTGTGTGTGTGTGTGTGTTCATGCACATGAGTGGCATGTGACACTCAGGTCAGAGTGGGCCTTGCAAATATAAGCATGACATTAGCAGCATGTCAGGCTCGTTTTGATGTCTCTAGGGGCACAGAGGCCACAACGCTTCCTTTTCTGCCCATGTCCTTGTTGGGGGAGAGCAGCCAGGGCAGCGGCTGGAGCTTGCATGCTCCTAACCAGACTGGCGGAGGCTGGTGTGCGGGGAATGTGCTGGCAGCGCTTTATAAGAGGAGTCACCAAAGCTTTCTCCAGCTCTGCGAGGAAGTCTCCTCTTGAAACTTTTCCCCTGATTCCAGGTTGGGCCGATTGCTGTCCACACCACATACACGTTGAAAGCTGACACGTCCAGGATGTTGTGGAACAGTGCCACAGGCCAGAGAGCCGTCATCCACTTACAGGTGTATGTACCAGTAAGCTGCAATAAAGGAACAATAAATAATAAGAGATTAGGAACAATATTCAATCTGTCGTACACAAAATGCTATGATTCACCTAGATAAAAATAAAATAATATGCATGATGACACTTTACATTACCTTATCAAGGCAGTCAACGCCTCCCTTGTTCTTGTTGTAGTCCTGGATCATCAGGGGCTTCCTGTCCTCTGTGGTGCTGATAGCGGCGTCTTTGTGTACTGTGCTCATCAGGATGACATTTCTGTTCTTCTTGGGAATGTATGACACAAGAGTGTGAGTGTCAGTGAATGCACATTGTGATGAGAGTGCCTGTCTTCCTCTGGTCAATACCAGCGCAGGGGGAAGTTCGGGCTTGGTTTGTGTGTTTGTGTGTTTGTGTGTGTGTGTGTGTGTGTGTGAGTGTGTGTGTGTGTGTGTGTGTGTGAGTGTGTGAGAGTGAGTGAGTTGGGGCAGTGTGTATGGGGATGTTTTCTGTATGTTGAATGAATTTACTCTGGATACCCATTCATTTCCTTTGGCGGTCACTTTTGACCGGGAACACCACAGGTGTAACAAGGTTGATTAAAACACTCAAAATTGAATGAAACGGGTGATCATCACTTTTATATGTTCAAGTACACAGTGTGGAGGATATCATAAGGTCTTGAGGTAATCAGATGAAAAACATAATATTTATGAATATTATAAGTTGTAAAACGGTCAGATTTGACCCGAACACGACAGGAGGGTTAAAGGAGAATTAATGTTTTTTACAATCTGAGCCTTATTTCGGTAATAAAACAAGTTGTTTTACTCACCCATAGCACTTTGGTGTCATATGGAGCACTTCCAGAGACGTTTTAGATTTGCGATAGCTGTAGCGCGAGTTGTAGCCGTAGCATGTAATATAAACCCCCGTGAGTTATCCAAACTCAACAAACATTAGCACTTTTCAAATCATAGAAGCTCAATGTCTTAAGTCTACTGTTTCGTTTGAGTCAAAAGTGGCCTGTAATCCAAGATTTATCCATAGTTTCGAGTAGATGAGGAGGCCAGTGCGCATGTGCGGAGTCACAGTTTATTTCACTCTCCGCTCCCGGGACCCAAACATGAAACGCAAAGCTGTAAATTATGGATAAATCTCGGATTACAGGCCACTTTTGACTCAAACGAAAGCGTAGACTAAGACATTGAGCTTCTATGATTTGAAAAGTGCTAAAGTTTGTGTTATTTGGAGACCGCAAACATATGCCCCGAGAACTCACATTACGGCTATCACTAATCTAAAACATCTCCGGAAGTGCTCCATATGACACCAATGTGCTATGGGTGAGTAAAACAACTTGTTTTATTACCGAAATAAGGCTCAGATTGTAAAAAACGTTAATTCTCCTTTAACACAATCTGGCCTACAATAGGTGAGCTGATTTGTCCTGTTAAAAAGTCCCTCTCACATAAAATTACAGGGTGCTCGGACTGATCACAGGCTCCTGAAAATGTGCTGTTTACATCCATTTTGTGTTTTTTTTCTTGAGTTTTCAGACAAAACCTATTTGGCCGTGTTTGTTAATGTATGCCTCCATAGTAAACTTGTGAACATTCTACCACGCACACACATGTAGAACATCCTCAGAGAGATGTCAAGGCAAAGTATCAATAGCCAAAGACATAACATTCCCACAGAAACAAAGCAGGTCCTTCTCCAGGCCGAATAGGGGTCAGGTTTGTGGAGATGCAAGCTCCGTCACAGTAAGGTCCCATGTCCTTACAAACATGCTTTTATTCACCATGATGAGTTTATAGCCCAAGAGCAACAAGAGCAGAGTTTTGTGGGGACAATAAAGTTAACAACAACTAGCATGATATCACACACTTTCTAATTGGTGGACTTATTTTGACCTCAAGAGCTGCTTATGCAATATACACTGCCTGACAAAAGTATTAGGACGATTGTGTATTTCTGAACTCTGGACGAAACTTCTGGTTCCAAGATAATCACCCAAAGCACTCGTCCAAACTGTGTAAGGGTCATTTGGAGACGTGTGAACAGCGTCATCGACTGCAGGTTATGACACGGCCGCCCCAGTCTCCTGACCTGTCACCCATCGAAAAAGTGTGGGATTATTTGGATATTAAAGTGCGCTCCAGGAATCCGACTAACGTTAATCACCTGTGGAAATGTCTTCAGGATGAGTGGAAAACTATAGAGGATGGATATCTTGAAAAATTGTTGGACAGAATGCCTCAAATTTGTAAAGCTGTGATTAAGGCCAAAGGTGGTTATTTTGATGAAAAAGCTATTTAACTTGATATTGTTACATTTTTGCCTTTACACATGATGAAATTTGTGTCCAACCGCAGGAAAACCAATACCAAGTCGTCGCGGAGGCGTTTTGAGTTATTCACAGATTCTGAAAGTACAGGTTCTAAGCTTTCCAATGATGTCTTACATGTGAAAATCTGACAATATTTAAAAAAGTTATCTCTATTTGAAAGCAGCCGTAGCAGATCCCAGAAATTCCAGAAACAGCCTCTCAAAGTTTGGTCTCTTCAGCCTTCCTTGCCTAACAAGCATTTTTGAAATTAAAAATGTATGTTTTTAATGTCACTAATGCTGTTATCTGAAACATGGAGAGGCTTCTTCATGATCTCAACTAGCACATTATGCAAAAAAACGAAAATCACAAATTTTGAAAAAAACAAACAAAACACACACAAAAAAAAAACACATTTCCTGAGAATCTGTAATGCCGACATGTGCCCTCAGCTTCCGTGGTGGGACACATTTGCTTTAATATATCAATAAATTGATTTGTTGTCATTACCAATACGTCTTGTTATCATTATGAAAGTTCAGAAATACACAGTCGTCCTAATACTTTTGTGAGGCAGTGTATATGTACAGGGACAAGACATGTTTTGCTCAAATACATAAATACAAAAATATATACAGTATATATATATCATTTGCCTTTAACTTGATTTGACTACACTGAATCTTTTACAGAATATTAACTCCCAAATGGGCCAGTGCACATTGAGCCTGTTTTGACTTTCACGTTGTCCTCAAGTCCCCCTCACAGCAGCAGAGTGTGTAAGAGTGCGCACGAGTGGGCTGTCTATTTATTCATACAACCACATCCAAAGCTTTTCCAACGCTCTGCAAATATCACCAGAGAAAAGGTCGGACATTAAAGTCTTTATTTCCTTTTTCTGTGCAAGTGAGTGTGTCCTTTTATAGTCTCTGAGAAACGAGAAGGCCCATTTTAGTGACTATTAGTACTACTCCAAGGTATATTCTATGATTACTTTACTTTTCAAATCTACAAATCTGTATAACTGTGCCTAAATTTGGTTATTGTCTCTTGCCCTATCTTCTTTATTATTTTGAATTTTGTACCATTCATATTTTTGCTCTTTGTTATTATAATCTATTGTGATGTGTGAGCAAAAGTGTCCAAGTAATTTCAAGTTTGTGTAACTGCAATTGAAATTGAATTCTAAATCTATTTCTGACCGCGTTTCCAGTTTTAGTTTGAGCAAAATTGTCTGCCCAGTGGAGCTGAAAATATACAAAAAACGTGATATTAAAAATGCTCAGCCTATTTGTCAAATTACAATTTTGATCTGATTACGAAACATTAAAAAGAGTCAGTGGAGGAGACGAGGAGGTAGGAGACAAATAGATAGGAGAGGAGAAGGTAGGAGAGGAGGAGATAGGATGAGGAGGTAGGAGAGGAGGAGGAGATAGGAGAGGAGGCGATAGGATGAGGAGGTAGGAGACAAGGTGGAAGGGGATGAAGAGATAGGACAAGGATAAGGTTGAGGATGAGGAGGTAAGAGAAGAGGAGGTAGGACAGGAGAATGCAGATATGGAGGGAGCGAGGGAGAGGGCGGGCCTAGTTGCACAGTGAGAGCTTAATGGGAGGAGGTAGGAGATGAGGAGGTAGAACAGGAGGACGTAGGACAGAAGGATGGAGATGTGCAGGAAGAGAAGGACGTACAAGACTAGGACATAGGAGAGAAGTCACACTGGAGCTTAATGGGAGGAGATAAGACAAGGAGGTAAGAGTGGAGGAGGTAGGACAGGAGGATGCAGATGTGGAGGGAGAGGAGGAGCTAGGAGATGATTAGATGAGAGAGGAGGAGGTAGGAAGTAGGAGAGGAGGGACATAGGATGAGGAGGTAGTAGAAGAGGATGCAGATGTGGACGGTGGAGGGGGAGTGGGCGGGGCTTGTTGCACACTGGAGTTTAAAGGGAGGAGGTAGGAGATGAGATAGGAGGAGGTAGGAGAAGAGGATGCAGATGTGGAAGGTGGAGGGGGAGTGGGCGGGGCTTGTTGCACACCTGAGCTTAATGGGAGGAGGTAGGAGAGGAGATAGGAGGAGGTAGGACAGGAGGATGCAGATGTGGAGGGAGAGGAGGAGGTAGGAGATGATTAGATGAGACAGGAGGAGGTAGGAAGTAGGAGAGGAGGGACATAGGATGAGGAGGTAGTAGAAGAGGATGCAGATGTGGACGGTGGAGGGGGAGTGGGCGGGGCTTGTTTCACCCTTGAGCTTAATGGGAGGAGGTAGGACATGAGATAGGACGGGGTAGGAGAAGAGGATGCAGATGTGGAAGGTGGAGGGGGAGTGGGCGGGGCTTGTTGCACACTGGAGTTTAATGGGAGGAGGTAGGAGATGAGATAGGAGGAGGTAGGAGAAGAGGATGCAGATGTGGAGGGAGGGCGGAGGGCAGTGGGCGGGGCTTGTTGCACACTGGAGCTTAATGGGAGTGAGTGACAGGCTTTCAGAATGATTTACAACAGGGAGCGGAGCGGTGGAGTCGTGTGTGATGGATGATGCTCAAAGACGGAGCGCGACCATAAATCATGTCTCTCCGGCCCTGACAGAGACAGAGCAGTCCCACAGAGTAGCGTGGCATCGGCGTTCACTCTCCCAATAATGTACATTGACGAGTTACACTACAGAGCCTTAATTAAAAAGTGAGAGTGGCTTTCCCTCCCCCTACACCTCCTCCTCTTATCCGTATCTCTCCTCCTCCCCTCTCTCCACATGTCTCTTCCTCTCTCTCTCTCTTTCTCTATCTGTATCTCTTCTTTTTCTCTCGCTTCCTCCTCCCCCCGTCAATCGTTCTCTCCTTCTCGCTCTTCCTCCCCCTCTCCTCCTCCTCTTATTCTTCCCTATCGCTATCCTTTCCCTTCCTCCTTTCTCCTCCTTTCCTTCAAATCCACCTCGCCCTCTCCTCCGCTCTCATCCTCCTCCCACCTCTCCTCTTTCTCTCCCCTTCTCTCTCTCGTCGGACCTCCTCTCCCTTTACAGTACGTCTCCCGCTCTCCTCCTCCCCTCCTCCATCTCTCTCTTTCCTCACCCGCTCCTTCTCTCCTTCCGCTCCTTTTCTCTCTCTCTGTTCTTTCTCCTCTCGTCCCCCCTCTATTCCTCCCTCTATCCTTCTCTCCTCCTCCCCTCTCTGTCCAGCTCTATGGCAGCATCTATGGTAATTAAAAATGTCCCATAGCCTCTTCTTCCTCCCCTCTGTGTGTGTGTGTGTCCGTCCCTGTCTCTATGGCGATATCTATGGTCATTAAAAATGCACTCCCCCCTGTCCCCTAGCCCCTCCCCCTCTTGTCCTCCTCTCCCTCCAGAGCAGAGGAGCAGATGAGATAAGAGGCAGCCCAAAGATAATGTCAGGACTCAACAGTATCAGCTCCGCTCTGCTGTTTCTACATCTCCAACACACACACGAGCGAGAGAGGGAGAGGGTAGACGTGGTTTATTTTTATAGTACTGCTGAATAAAGTACTAAAATACAAGTACACAAAAGTCAACTGTACAGAGTATGTTAAAGTGTTAAAGGGGCCCATATGACACTATTTTATGATAGTTCTGTTCTAATGTTTCCTCATCACAAACAGACCTGGAGTTGTGCTTTGGTTCATTCACACATGTTTAACACACAAGCCCTGTATATTTAGGCTGAGTTCTTCTCTCAGACTGAACAAACTCTGTTCCACCTTGTGATGTCATGTGGTAATACAGGAAGTGCTCCACCATACACCTTCATTAGAATTATTTGGATGATTTCAGACCTAGAATTGCCCATCTCTACTGAACAAAAGGTAAAAGCAGCTGTTAACTTGAAAACTACCACATGATGACATCACAAGGTGGAACAGGGCATTTATTATTCAAACATGTGTGAATGAAACAAAACAAAACTCTGGTAATGACATTATAGCATGGCTTAAAGGTGCCCTGCGCAACTTTTCTAATGGATTTGTGAGTATTCTATACGTCAGGGGTCGGCAACCTTTACCACTCAAAGAGCCATTTGGATCTGTTTCACACAGTACAGGAAACCCTTTTGAAATTTAAAATGAAAAAACACTGCATATAACGTTTTTTGTTTTGCTTTTGTGCCATAGAATTACATTTTGAAAATGAAGAACTACAATAAAATACATTATAATTAAATACAGTGGTCCCTCGCTCTATCGCAGTGCACTTTTCCTCACTGTTACCTCACTGTTTCGCGGATTTTTTTATTCCAATTTTTTTATAGTGTATCGACATGTTCTGTCCTGATTTGTCAGTTATTCTCCTCCGTGCCGTGTCTCCTGTACAGTACAGAAAGTGTTCAGCCAAATTTATATAAATGTACGATCGCAGCGTGACTCTGAAGTGCTGTATGTTTGACAAAACCCGCGACAGGATGAAGAGGCTCGGTCAGAGGAACTGTGAAATACACGCAATATGTTTAGGGCCTGAAAACAGGTCTGGATCTTTGGTTTCATTCTATAATACTGTGCCTTTTTTGTTGAAAATCTACGAAAGTTTGAGTGTTTAAACAAGAGAGAAATGTGAGAAAATTTTAATGCCAGTCTGAGAAAAGTGTAGAATGTGTGTGGTGAGGCGTTTACAGCCTTAAAACATGGAAAATAATTGTAAAATATAAAGCTGACGAGCTCTGGAAATATAAAGCTGACGGCTCTGGAACCACAGGCTACCGACTCCTGCTGTACATATATTAAAGCCACAGTATGCAACTTTTAGCTTGAAAATGTACTAAAATTAAAGAAAAAAAAATACAATTTGGCCATTTAATCTACTGCAAAACTGAGTGGGCTTGCATCTCCACAAACTTGATGCTTATTTGGCCTCCTCCAGTATGGCATAATATTTATCTATCACCATGGAGAATGTTCCAAAGTATGGCTTTAAGTTTCTGTCTCCATGGAATCATATAGGAGACATGCCACCTAAACATGATAACTATATTAGAAATGGTTCGTATCAAAGTACAGGGTCAGGAGGAGTTCAGATGGCATCTTTAGTATCAGCACGAGCCTTATATACTGTATGTATACACATACACACACACACACACACGGAGGCAGTGGAGTGGCAGAGCTCCTCCAGTGAACACAAGAGCAATGATCTGAAAGTAATGCTAAACATCTGTCCACAAAGACAAGAGTGTGCACGTGAGGGCAGTGCATGTGAAGTAGAAGGGCACGTTAAAGAGGTTATAATGCAAATTTGATTTTTGGAGCTTTCTACTATATTATAATGTTCCCTTATCAAAAACATGCCAGGCGCGTATTAGGGGTGGGTACTGGCAAAGAAGTCACGATTCAATTCGAATCACGATTCATATGCCACGATGCGATACTATCACGATGCATCATGATACCTGAATTATTGCGATGCATTGCAATATATTCAACATACTTCAGTGAAAATGTACCAAAAAGGTACTTAAATATACTTAAATAAAAAAGGATAACTTGAATATCAGTGGCTGTGTATCTGGGTAGTGTCTTCAATTGATACCCAACTCTTCATAACTGAATTTATTGAATAACAAAAACAAATAAACCAAACCAATAACAAAAAAAGTGCATAGGATTTTTTTCTAAAACCAAAAATGATGTTCAAACATTTGCCATTTTGGAGGTAGCTACCATCATAACAAACAATACCTTTTCACAAAGAAAAAAGTGCATAGGATTTATTAAAAAAAATAACTAATAATTTATTTATTTATTTATTAATAATGAATTAATTAATAATTAATTCATTATTAATTAATAAAAATCTATTTTTGGCATCAAGAGTCGGTGCAGTATATTGTGAAAATTTCGCGATGCATTGTCATGACGATTATTTTGCACCCCCCTAGCGCGTATCCATGCACACATATGTAATTTAGTGACTTCTCAGAGACACAGGGAGGGCATCTGACACACTGGGACACTTTAGAACATGTTTGTAGAGAGCTAAACTACAGGGTTAGCTGCTTTTACACAGGATAAGACCCCATGGTGATAGAGGGAGGGCATCTGACACACAGGGACATCTCAGAACATGAATAAGACCCCGTGTAGACAGATATTTTTCTTGCAGAGGAAATGACAAAAACATAAATAATTGCATACTCTATGATTTGCTAATTGTGACCAGTCACATCACATCTTTGAATAGTCTGTGATTAATACAGATGCCCCAATTTATTCTACAGAACTACTTAGACGAAGCTGCTATTGTTTGCTCACTACCACAACAAAATGTAAAAGATATGAACCTGAGGCGAATTTGAGGAATTTGGATTTGACTGATTTGAATGATTCCCATAAACAGAACCCAGAGTTGGTCCTGTCTTGTCTGGGAAACAGGAAATAGTTCATTTCAACAGGCACATAGAGTAATCTATGAGCTTACAAAGGAATGTGTCCTGAGATCTGCTGCAGATGCTCTCACAATGTACACAGCGATTAAAGGTGCTCTATAGAACTCGTGGGGTTGGGGGGTGTACATGCTGGTCGTTACAGAGATGACGATCCATTTAAACAGGTGATCCAGGTCACAGGTCAGAATATTTTTCAGCAATTAAAAAAAACCCTAAAGATTGAATAAATGCATGAAAAGATTTATGTCATTATACTATGAAGCGATGACATCTCCATGGAGGCAATCCACGTTATTTCCAATCCACTTTTCTAAAGCACATATAAACATCACAGTTTCCAACGTGCTGCACAGACAAATTAACACAATAAAAGACGGTAAATCATAAATAAAAACAATAAAGAAAAGGTGTTAAAATGAGTAAAGCTAAAAATGATAGATAAATGAATAAATATAAATCAAGCGGGTGGCTGATCTCCCATTCACCATAAAAGTTACATAGTGCATCTTTACGTACTGAAAAGGGTAAATGAGATAGGAGTTCACTATCCATGGGTGATGAAACTATCAGCATTGGCATAGCAATTAAATGTGTCTTTTGATTGGTCAAAAGTCCTCAGAATGTGAATTTTGATAAATGCGAGCGCTCATTATCCCATTTAGGTATTTCCTTTTCAACACAAATATTAGAATACAGTGGTCCCTCGCTCTGTCGCGGTTCACTGTTCGCGGCCTCGCTGTTTCACGGATTTTTTTTTTATTTTATTTTTTTAATAGTGTAACTTTTTTTTTTAATATAGTGTAACATTGTGTTCTGCGTCCTGATTGGCTAAGAGACTAGACCAGGACTAAACGTGGACTAAACCAGGTCTAGACCAGAACTAAACCAGGTCTAGACCAGGTCTAAACCAGGTCTTAACCTGGACTGGCCCTGGACTAAACCAGGACTGGACCAGGTCTAGACCAGGATTAAATCACTCCGTGCGGCTCTTGCGTGTTCGGTTTGTTGCTCGGGCTGAGAGGACGTGGTCCAGGCGCCGCGGTTCTATCTCGTGCTCGCAGCCCCGGTGTACGCGCGGCCTCACGCCGGTCGTGCTGCTCTGGCACGGATTTGACCACGATGAGGGGTGCACGTGTCGTGCATTTCTCCAAGTGGTTGGTGCGCGTCGCGTCACGGAACCGTGGCAGTGCTCCTCGCGCGTCCGGCGGGGCTTCCAGAGCCGTGTCTCCCCCCCACGCGTCACTATTAATACATTTTGTTGAAAATCTATGAAAGTTTGAGTGTTTAAACGAGAGACAAATGTGAGAAAAGGTTAATTCCAGTCTGAGAAAAGCGTATAATGTGTGTGGTGAGGCATTTACAGCCTTAAAACATGTAGAATAATTGTAAAATATAAAGTTGTCCTACTTCGCAGATTTCTCTTATTGCGGGTTATTTCTGGAACCTAACCCCCGCGATAAACGAGGGATTACTGTAAAACAAATATCAGATTAAAGCCTAAAAGAGCTTCAGACAGAGCAGTGCCTCGTGTTAGCCTCACCGCCCAGGCAATGTTAAAGGTCCCATATTATGCTTAATGTTGTTTCCTCATCACAAACAGACCTGGAGTTGTGTTTTTTTGTTAGTTTGTTTGTTTAACACACAAATCCTGTATATTTAGGCTTCTTAAGAGTTCCTTTCTCAAACTGAAAACACTTTGTTCCACCTTGTGATGTCATGTGGTAATACAGGAAGTGCTCCTTCACTAGAATCATTTGGATAATTTCAGCTGTCGAATTCCCAATCTCTACTGAATTAAAGGTAAAAGGAGCTGCCAACTTGAAAACTCCCGCTTCATGACATCACAAGGTGGAACAGAGCATTTTGAGCTTTAGAGATGTAGACAGCTAATAATAAAGAGTTACTCAAACATGTGTGAAGGAAACAAAACAACTTCAGGTGTGTTTCTGATGAGCTAACAACATTCTAATATGACTTAAAGCTCACAAGAGTCTATTTTGCGTAATATAGGACCTTTAATGACAAAAAGCACATAATAATCATAATAATAATAATAATACAAAATGTGCGTATATCTTCTATAGTTTAAATTCTTGACAACAGTTGACCACATTGACCCCTGTCTTAGTTTGCCAATGCGCTTTTCCATTCTCACCCTCTCTCCTCGCACTCCTGCTCAGGTTTGTGATTTGATTTGGCGTTTGGGAGTTGTTCATCTCATGTCTGATCGCATCCGTGCATCAAAACAGAGGCTGACGGACACGGGGAATAATTACTTGTCAGTCAGACGTGGGGCCCCTCCTCTGGCTCCTCGCGCTCCTCTCGCTGTTTTCTAACGTTTAAACATGTTTCTTTTAACACTCCCACCGTCACCTCGCTCCCGGCTACAACTCCCAAGTTTCAGATCGAGAATAACAAAGACTTTTTTATTTGTAAAGGTGTTATATAATGTGTTAGAGCTGCGGCAGGTAGGAGAGGGCTTTAGAAAGTTTGTGAAGTTTGCAGAAAAGGTTTGATTTAGAAAAGAATAGTAAAATGAGTGAAATGGACTCCCAGTGTGCATTTGAAGTTGAAAGGTCCAGTCCAGATATATTGTATAAGGGTGATTCTATAATTAAGGGCAACATTTCATGTCCGCTCACTGTATTTATGAATTGTACTTTATTTCTTGGAAGCAATGATAGTTTTCACATTGGTCCATCAGCCCCTCTTTGGACACAATTTGGCGATCTGATGCCATTATTCATTATTGCAGAATCAATCAATTTATATGCTGTAGAGAGACTTTTTTGCTTGTCTGCTTTTCAAATTTCAAAGTTTCACATAAATTATAATCCCCAAAATCCATATCTGAGTGGAACATCTTGGCTTATATAATGTTAGAACAGACTGATTTAAATGTTTTAAAGGACCCATGGCATGAAATTTTCACTTTCTGAGGTTTTTGAACGTTAATGTGAGCTCCCCTACCCTGTTTAGCCCCCCCCCCCCATGGCTAAAAGTTGCGAAATGTGTAAACTGAGCATTTGCGATCCTTTTCTGCATTTGAAAAAAAGGCAGCCCAAATGGGAGATTCTGAACAAGGCTGGTTTCTGACGTCACACTCCAGGAAAAATGCAAATGCAGTTCCACCGGCCGTCGGTATTTCTACCCACACTCTCTGGAACTCACACCCAGAGTTTGGACCGCGAACGAGCTACACAATGCGAGATGCGTTTTTTTATTTGCCTGGAGGCACGTGAGAGTGTTTCCAGGCTCAGATGTCCTTTATCCGAGCCTCCGAACCTCTGAAACAGCAGTGGTTTAATTTTATTTTCTGTGGAAATGTGTTTATTTTTCAATGGAAATCGTCTCATCTCTTCCTCTGCACAAAAACATGGAAGTGGAGCCAGCGCACAGCGCACCGCTAAAGAGGAAAGATTGGAGAGTTTGGCCATGCCCCCACCCGGTGCACTGGCCTATCTCTGTCCTCCTCATTTGCATTCAAGAAACAACGCCCAGAATAAAGTGTTCCAAAGACATATTTTTGACTCTGACTGTGTTCATGGGTCTTTCTCATGCACTGAGTGTTGATTTTGAAGAAGGATTCATTTACAGTATTAGGGAACCATTAAGGCGCCATATAAAAGTATCAAGAAGTACCATGTCATGGGATCTTTAAAGCTTACAGTATATATTGAACACTTTCGTATATGCTCGTCCAAAAATGTTTGGTCAACTGACTAACGCCTCGGATTAGGGCTGCTCGATTAATCGAATTTTGATCACGATTTCGATTTTGGTGTCAAACGATCTCAAAATTCATATAATCGAGACTAAACGATTATTTTTTCATTTCTCTGTCGAGAGGGACGCGCATGCGCAGTACGTTCCCTTCCACGCGGGCCTAGACTAGCTGGCGCCTACACTCGCTGAGCACTGCTCCGGGAGCAGTGTGATTGCATGACTCCATGGCTCTACACACGCATCTGAAAGTAGGGAAGACTGTGAATTGTTTGGCGCAAGGTAGGCTAAAAATGTCGAGGTGAAGTTGCCAAAGAAGTGTACGAAGCGAATGACTTCGCAGCGACGACAGATCTTTGGTCTAGCCGTACAGCAGACCACTGTTCCCTCTAAGGTGTGCGCGTGCACAATTGCGCACTCCCCAGACGTTCAGTGCGCACATCAAATCCTTTTCAGCGCATAAAATAAAATCTAACCTGAACTCAGCGCTGGTTTGACACACGGAATCCAGTCTGATAGATTCAGTTTGCACATGTGAATGCGCACATGCGTTAGGGACAAGCCAACTACAAACAGATTCATTTCGATCGCATTTCGCTCGCTTCCTTCAGTAAGACCATAGTTGTCGTGCGCATCGCCGTGGGTCAGAGCGGCGGGTCCGCACCAGCCGACGGGAAGCCGCACGCACACACTCCACGTAGGGAAGAACAGAAGAGGAGACAGGTAGAGCCATAATGTAATCCTCGGCTGTTTTCTTTGTTTCTGTCCAAGCCATAGGATTTTGTGAGCAAAAAGACGGGACTTTCTGTGTGAAGTGTGAATCCTCTCCCCAGAGCGTTAAACCACAGAGCTCTGTCACTCTCACAGAATTACTTAAACTGGGTAATGATTAAAAAGCAAGATATAAACTGATAAAAATGTATACTTATTTTGGAGATCATTATTTTGAGAAAGACCCATCTTATAGTGTCCTATAGGTCCTACAATCACACAGACTCCATTTGGCCATAGGTGAGTAGGCTAGCACTTATTTCAGTGTGAAAAATACGATGAAAGATAAAGATAAGCTATGAAACAGTGATGGTGGTACTTAACTTCAGTCAACCAGACAACTCTTTATGGCCTGTGAGCACTCAGTGCTTTTTCAGACAAGTGTATTATGCTTAACATTTTGTCGTAGTCTATGCTTAACTTGGGTGGAGCTGGACACTAATGTATCAATAAATGACAGCGTAATACAACCGAGAACAGAATTAATTTGTGTTTATTGGTTAGTAATATTCATTTTACCCCAAAATTGTTAACAAAAATGTTTGTTACACTTTAGTGCAATGCTACAAATTTCCAGTTTATTTTTGTATATTCTTCATACAGAGAAGTACATTTTATTTGGTAAAATATAGAGATTGAGGAGTGTACATTTGTCTTATGACAAAAGATTTTTTTTGTTTTATACATCGCTAAACATAACAAATAACAAAGTTTGTTTTTTGTTTTTTTTTGTCTGAAATGCTGAATAAAAGCATTGTTTGAAAAAATCGTTTGAATAATCGTGATTTCAATATTGACTGAGATAATCGTGATTATGATTTTTTCCATAATCGAGCAGCCCTACCTCGGATAATCTCATAAAACTACAATGGTTCACTCTAAAGTCACAAACTCAACACCACAGTGAAGCCTCAGCCTTTCCACAGTGATATTTCAAAAGACATATCATGGTTTAACTAGAAGAATCATCCTGTTGTACTGCATACCCAGCTTCAGAACTTTTCAGACATCAACTGGATAATGCACATATTGTAGAATTACATTAGATTTTAGATTTGCTAACAGTTTATTTAAACTGTTAAAGACAGCAGTAGGCCATGGTTGTCTCATCTACACTGCCTGACAAAAGTATTAGGACGATTTTGTATTTCTGAACTCTGGACTAAACTTCTGGTTCCAACAAGATAACCCAAAGCACTCATCCAAACTGTGTCAGGGTCATTTGGAGACGTGTGAACATCGTCATCAACTGCAGGTTATGACACGGCCGCCCCAGTCTCCTGACCTGTCACCCATCGAAAAAGTGTGGGATTATTTGGATATTAAAGTGCGCTCCAGGAATCCGACTCACGTTAAACACCTGTGGAAATGGTTAGCTCAACTGGTAAGTCATAGACTTTCCCCCTGGAGGTTGTAGGTTCAAACCCCCCCCGGGCAATGAGCTAACCAGTGTGGGTCCTTGGGCAAGACCCTTCACGGTACTGCCCCCCGGGCGCCGAAAAAGATGGCTGCTCACTGCTCCTGAAAAAGGATGGGTCAAATGCAGAAGTCAAATTTCTCCCGTGTGTCACTTTGTGTCATTGTGTGTGAGACCAATAAAGGCCAAAAGCCTAAGCTTAATTAATTAAATGTCTTCAGGATGAGTGGAAAACTATAGAGGATGGATATATTGAAAAATTGTTGGACAGAATGCCTCAAATTTGTAAAGCTGTGATTAAGGCCAAAGGTGGTTATTTTGATGAAAAAGCTATTTAACTTGATATTATTACATTTTTGCAATAATATGCCTTTACACATGATGAAATTTGCTTTAATATATCAATAAATTGATTTGTTGTCATTACCAATACGTCTTGTTATCATTATGAAAGTTCAGAAATACACAATCGTCCTAATACTTTTGTCAGGCAGTGTATATAATAAGCACAACATCCTAAAATGTTACAAAATGTTACCTGGGTAACACGTCAACAGGGAAACACTTCCAATAGCAGCTCTTGAGGTCAAAACATGGTCCACTGTGTATTGTCTGAATAAAATTATTACGAGTTTTATTGCCATGATGGAAGTGCAATGTTAGCATGTTAGTTGTTGTTTGCTTCACAGTGAAAGCGTTTGTAAACTAAAAACTAACCTGGATGTTCAGAATGCGTAGGGTAAGCGAAGAATAACTCTGGACCTCAGTTTAAAAAAAGAATTACTTCTGTTTTTCACTTTTTAAGACAGTAAAAATCAGGTATAGTGCCTTTAAGAACTTGTAAACGCCACAGAAACACATTGTTATCTTACTTTCAATTAGGGATGCAAATTATCGATTAATTCATTAATTGATAGTTGATTGACCTTATCGATCGATTAACGATTAACTAATAAGCGGCGTTTTTCACCTGAATTTTAGTGTTTCAATCGTCTTTAAGAATATAAGCTATAGTAACATAACACTGAGTCAAAAATATATCATAGTATTATTATATTGTATATTCCTCAATTAATTATCCCTTAGTAAAAAGCAGACAAATGTATTGATGCTGAATAACAAAATACAGTAATCCCTCGCTCTATCGCGGTTCGCGGATTTTTATTTTTATTTTTTTTTCGATTTTTTTTTTATAGTGTAACATTTTTTTATAGTGTAACATTGTGTTCTGCGTCCTGATTGGCTTAGAGACTAGACCAGGACTAAACGTGGACTAAACCAGGTCTAGACCAGAACTAAACCAGGTCTAAACCAGGTCTAAACCTGGACTGGGCCTGGACTAAACCAGGACTGGACCTCGTCTAGACCAGGATTAAACCACCAGCCGCTGCTGGTTTCGTGCGGCTGGTTTGTGGCTAGGGTTGAGACTACGCATTCCGGGCGCCGCGGTTCGATCTCGTGCTCAGCAGCCCCGGTGTACGCGCGGGGCCGTTGGCGCCTGTGAGTCGAGCTTGGCGCAACGCGGTGCGCGGTTGCCTTGTTTCGTGACCACGCGGGTGGGCGTGTCCGCGATTAATTACAATTAATGCATTTTGTTCGACCAACGTCTTGATCGACAATTAATCGTAAGTCGATTAATTGTTGACATCCCTACTTTCAATACAAAATAATACCACTTTAGCTGTTTAAAAAAATAAAAAATAAATTTAAAGATGCAGAGTGTAATTTGGGTCCGTCACCTATTTGTGTGTTTCATTCACACGTGTTGCTATTCTTTATTATTAGTCTGTTTACATCTTCAAAGCTCAAAATGTTCTTTTCCACCTTGTGATGTCATAGCAGTCGTTTTCAAGTTAGCGCCTCCTATTACTATACCTTTAGCTTAGTAGAGATCGGCAATTCCAGGTCTGAAATGATCCAATGATTCTAGCGAAGGTGTGTGGAGTTCCTGTATTACCACATGACATCACAAGGTGGAACAGAGTGTTTTCAGTTTGAGAGAAGAACTCAGCCCAAATATTGAGGGTTTGTGTGTTAAACGTGTGTGAATGAAACAAAACACAACTCCAGGTCTGTTTGTGACAAGGAAATATCTTAAACAACATTATACATAGAGGAAAATAGCGTAATAGAGGACTTTTAACGCAGTTTGTAGTTCCGTGTGTGTGATGAAGTCCAGTTTGTTCGATACAGGACTTGTACTTCCAGCAGAGACCACTGAAGTGAGTGTGTGTGACATAATGAACTTGAGCTGGTCAGTGATTATAAGGCTGCACGGTCCTGATGCTAAACACTGTGAAAACATGATCCATACTCTAATGAAGCTCATCTGACCTGGAACAGAGCCCAGACCAGGAGAGAGGAGTAGACAGGAGGACAGGAGGAGATGAAAGAAGGGACAGAAAAAAGGAAAGGGGACGAGAGAGGGTACAATAACTTTGAAACTGCATCCAGGAAGTACAGAGAGAACGATGAATCATTTTAGGCTATTATTAAGGTGGAAGGCAATCATAAGTTTAAAAAAAAAAAACATAAAAAAATTAATCAATAAATGTGTTTATGGTGATGACGACTGAAGTGGACATGAAAGCTAAGCTCAAATGAGTAGAACACAAAGGTAAAGATCATGTGTCCAAACAGACGCAGACCTTTTTAGTTAAAAAAACACAACTTAAGTCTTTTTTTTTTTTTTTTCCCAGCGAATGGTCTGTCATCTGCTTTATATAGCTTTAAATGTAACGTGACAAAGCGATCTCACTCACAGTTAGAATGGATGTTTGTCAGGCTACGTTTATACGGCGACGATCAAAACAGAAGACGCAAAAGTGGCGTCTTGTCTTAAATTTTTTATCCGCGTTTAGACAAGCGTTCTCTACAGGAAATGTTTGTTTATACGAAGACGCAAAAGATGGCGAATTCGATTGAATATGCATGCCAGGCCGCTAGGTGGCACTGTGAAAGAGCAGCGGCATGTCGGCGAGCATGCGCAAAATTGTCATTTTCTAATTCTACCCGTCTCTGTTCACCTATGGTATCCGTATACATTTTATACAATTGTTGAAATGACTCTTGTATGTTGACTAGAGCTGCTAGCGCAACTTGAACATCCGTGGTATCAAGGTAGTCAGACATGTTTGTTATTGTTTTGACCGGCTTGGCACATCCAGTGTGACGTCATGTGTATGCGACGTGAACATGTTTTGCGCTTCTTGCCGTTTAGACGGAGACGAGACTCGGGCCGTCTTCAGAACTCCACACTCTGGAAGGAGTATTCAGATTTTGTGGCTTCAGAGCCTGACGGCGCCGCCGCCGTGTAAACGAAAGACACTTCCGATAGAATATTTTGTCGTTTTCAGTCGCAATTGTCCTCAACAACCGAAACATGTCAAAGTATATACATCTCACCAACAAGAAGTCTGACTAAAGCAAAATAAGAAGCCAACTATTGCAACTTAAAGACAAGATGAACATTATAAAAGTAATACTATTTGGGAAACAAAATCTGTACATCTGTAATTTAATGAATGCAAGCTGGTTAAAGGCCCATGTGACACAAAATTGATTATGAGTTTTAAGATCTGTTATAATGTTGTTACGTGATCAAAAACATACTCAGAGTTGTGTTTTGTTTCATTCACATAGACTTTTTTGGTTCAATAGTTCAAAAAACACAACTTGAGACATTTTTTCATTTTTTTCTGTTATTTGTGGTATATTGCAATTGACATTAAACATACGAAGGATAATCATCCAGCTATAGGTGCCCCTGTCCAAGCATGGATCATTTACACAAACGTTCATTAAAGAGGAAGAGAACACATAACATATCTATCAAATGCTTTAATCGCCGAAAACAATATAGCCGCAAGCAGCAATGATCGGCCCTCGCTTGCACTCCTCCCATTTTTTCTAGCTGGATGCATGTGTGTGTTGAATGCCTGGGGGTGATGTGAGGAGGGGTTGTTTGTTTCGTTTAATTTCAATTATTTTAAGAGGAGGGTCACTCATAAGCCTTTCCTGCACTGTTATGTTATTTTCGATTAAAGTTTATTTTCGATTAAAGTTTGAGTGAAATCGGCCAAAGTATGCACGGATTATCACTTGTCGAAATTGGCGAGCTGCAAAAACAAACCTGAAATTTGTGGCGTTTTCATGGAAACACCGTTCACTCTTTTAGAAGCCTTTTAATACCTTTTAATGTCCCACTTGTCTAGGTGATACAGCACGATTCTGGTGAGTCTGGGTCAAAAACCCTAGGAGGAGTTTGTTCAAATACGAGGACAGGAAAATTTACCTTCGGCGCCGGGTCACGTGCTCGGTCCAATATGGCTGACTTCCTGTTGGTCGCCTAGCAACGGTGTAATATACTTTTTTGTTCCTGTTCCCATGATGCATCTGTATACCAAATTTGGTTTGGCTACGACAAAGTTTTTGCCGGGCGTCCCATTGGCAGGACAGATGTTTGTTCTGTTGCCATGGCAACACAGGTATAGCCATAGGTGCAATGTATTTTGATTTTCCAGGGGGCACTGTCGAGCCATTTTTAAAGATTTTTTAATACTGATTATTTGTAAATTCCATTTTTGGCATTCTTGAATTTTGTGCAAAATTTCGTGAGTTTTCGTCGGTGGGAAGTACCCGAACCTTGAAAAAAGTGTATAGGAAAATAATAAGAATAAGAATAAGAAAAACCAGAACAATAACAATAGGCCCTACGCTTTAGCGCTCGGGCCTAATAATACATTTCACATAATACCCCCTCTTGAATGTACACTGTCCCTGTCAAATAAATAAAATAATAAATGTTGTAACAAATCTCCTCACAAGATCCCTGTAAAGAAATACCAAATATATCTGTAAAAATATGACACCCCCTCGCCTCTCTTTCTCCTGTCCCGGGACCACCCTGCTCCCCATCAGCCCTCCTTCTCTCCTCCTCCTCTTCTTCTCAGACCTGGGACCCATCTCTTTGTTTCTGCCTCAGCTCAGTGAAAGCAAATCGCAGCTAACGGGCCGAGTGCTCGCAGTAAGAACCAAAAAGCCATGTAGTCATTCATCAAAACTGGACAACTCCCCTCTCTCTTCTCTCCCTCCCTTTTTCCCCCACCTCTCCCTCCTTTCCCCTATCCACAAATCCTACAGGCAAGTCCATCCTCCCACTCTCCTCCCCCTTCTTCTCTTTGGTTTTAACTAGGACTCCAAATAATTCCTGAAATGACGAATGATACTGATATCTTTGGCCGTTTGTGAATCGATAGGCATGCAGAAGCGCTATCCATCTTGAGCGCTATTGACAGCTCGAGGCGCAGAGGGGAACAAGCTAAACACTGGTAGGGTTTTAGTGGAGGGTAACAGGAACAGAACGTGTACTTTAAAATGACAAGAAACCACCCAATGCAACCATCGAAAAACAGTACAAGGAGTTTAAATTTGCATTGTGTAACTTTTCTGGTGGAGGGTCCGTCCAGTGCTTTTCTCCATGGAGATGATATTGCTTTGTCTGGAATGTTTCGCAGTATGGCATTAAACCTTTCTATCTTCATGGAACCTATAAATGCTATAAATAATTGAATAAATGTACAGTAAAGCAGAGCTGTTTAATGTCATAATGTGGAACATTCCAGGCAGAGCAATGACGGTGACGGACCCCCAATCAAAAAGTTACATAGCGCATCTTTAAAGGAGATGTACTCTAGACTATTATGCAAAATCTACTGATACTTTGATGCTAGCTGTAGGCATACTCTGTCTGAAGCTCTGTTAGACTTTAATCAGAACTTTATTTTAACGCAATCTGGCCTGACAAAAGTACGATTGTGTATTTCTTAACTTTCATAATGATAACACGTATTGGTAATGACAACAAATCAATTTATTGATATATTAAAGCAAATTTCATCATGTGTAAAGGCATATTATTGCAAAAATGTAACAAGTTAAATTGCTTTTTCATCAGAATAACCACCTTTGGCCTTAATCACAGCTTTACAAATTCGAGGCATTCTGTCCAACAATTTTTCAAGATATCCACCCTCTGTAGTTTTCAACTCATCCTGAAGACATTTCCACAGGTGTTTAACGTTAGTCAGATTTCTGGAGCGCACTTTAATATCCAAATAATCCCACACTT
The DNA here is from genome assembly GCA_036785185.1 of Paratrypauchen microcephalus. Taxonomy (NCBI): domain Eukaryota; kingdom Metazoa; phylum Chordata; class Actinopteri; order Gobiiformes; family Gobiidae; genus Paratrypauchen; species Paratrypauchen microcephalus. The sequence goes on along the minus strand of JAVJIX010000103.1, from coordinate 147,476 downwards.
TTTCGATGGGTGACAGGTCAGGAGACTGGGGCGGCCATGTCATAACCTGCAGTCGATGACGATGTTCACACATCTCCAAATGACCCTGACACAGTTTGGATGAGTGCTTTGGGTCATTATCTTGTTGGAACCAAAAGTTTCGTCCAGAGTTCAGAAATACACAATCGTCCTAATACTTTTGTCAGGCAGTGTAACTGACTTGGTTGGAACTACAACAGGTGAAATGATTTGTGTTGTTAAACAAGTCTCTCACTCATAAAATTACAATTACAATCTAGCTAGATTAGACAGAATAGCTCATCCAACACCTAAACCATGAATGGTCCTGAAAAGATGCTGAACTCATTTTATATTTTTTTCTTGCGTTGTCACACAATCTTACACTTTTTTGGCTGTGTTTGCTAATGTGTGCATTGTGCCTCCATGGTAACAACTGAATATTCCACCGCACAGATACATGTATGTCACAGTGTGATGTCACTGGAAAGTCAATACTTCAGTCAAATCTTCACCGTGATACTCATAAACTCAGATTGAAGCCTAAAATGAGTAAGAGCTTCAGACAGCGCAATCCTTCCAATTAGCTCCAACCCACAGGGAATGTTGGTGACATCAGCTGCAAAGTATCAATTGAAAGTATATTTTTAAAAATCCTAGAAAGCCCCTGCCTCGTCTTCGGCTGTATCAGTGCTTGTGGCTCAGAGACTGTAGTTCTAAAATTAGCCTCTTTTCTCCTGGAGCTTGATGGGATTTTCTCACCAGTATCAGGTCTCCACTGCTCCTGTCTGGGCTTAAATATGCATTGTCCTGCTCAAGCACAAAGGCTTTTCTAAAATGTCATCAAAAAGAGAGGTAACATTACATCGGATATGACTAAACACAGATGTAGGACTGGCACTGACCCCATTTTAACCTCTCTGTTTTGAAGAGATGAGGATGGGTTATGCACATCTCTTTGTTTCCATACACCGTCGTCTCATGTTAACAGGTTATCTCAAGAACAATCTGTAAAAAAAAGTGATAGATTACAGCGTTTTTAAGATCAGACAATTCCAGAAAATTTCAGAAAAGGAAACATGTTTTATTCCTGTGCCCACTATTGCCATCGCCAATGTGCAATCACAAATGTAAACGCAATGTAACTTTTCTGGTGCAGAGTTTGCCACAGAGATAAACAGGTGAAGCTACCAGGTAAGGTTACAAGTCAGATCTATGTTGAGGCAACACCGCAAACAGTAAGAACGCATGTTTATCAAGGTTTTATGGCAATAAATACATGTGTTTAATGCCATACTGTGGCACATTCCAGGCAAAGCAATAACCTGCACACACAAGCTGGTGAAAGACCTTCCGCCAGAAGTTCTACAGTGAACCTTTAAGTAATCCTGTGTGTATATGAACAAGTCCAAGTGTGCTAATAATTAAACAACCAATACTAAAGATTTGGCCTGACCTGATCTGATTCTGTTACAGGAATCTAGTGCAGCGTTTCCCAACCTGGGGTACGACGACTCCTGGGGGTATGAGAGCACTGGCCAGGGGGTACGTGAAATGATTTCAGATTAATTTCCCTTTTGGATCAATAAAGTTTATGTAATAAAGTTTACTGAATTGTATTTGAATGTAAAAAATGTCTGTGTTTTAAAGGTCCCATGGCATGAAATTTTCACTTTCTGAGGTTTTTGAACGTTAATGTGAGCTCCCCTACCCTGTTTAGCCCCCCCCCCCCCATGGCTAAAAGTTGTGAAATGTGTAAACTGAGCATTTGCGATCCTTTTCTGTGTTTGAAAAAAAGGCAGCCCAAACGGGCGATTCTGAACAAGGCTGGTTTCTGATGTCACACTCCAGGAAAAATGCAAATGCAGTTCCACCGCCCGTCTGTATTTCTACCCACCGTCTCTGTAACTCACGCCCAGAGAGTTTGGACCGCGAACGAGCTACACAATGCAAGATGCGTTTTTTTATTTGCCTGGAGGCACGTGAGAGTGTTTCCAGGCTCGGATGTCCTTTATCCGAGCCTCCGAACCTCTGAAACAGCAGTGGTTTAATTTTATTTTCTGTGGAAATGTGTTTATTTTTCAATGGAAATTGTCTCATATCTTCCTCCGCGCAAAAACGCGAAAGTGGGGCCAGCGCACATCGCACCGCTAAAAGAGGAAAGAGCGGGGAGTTTGGCCACGCCCCCACCCGCTGCACTGGCCCGTCTCTGTCCTCCTCATTTGCATTCAAGCAACAACGGCCAGAATAAAGTGTTCCAGAGAGATATTTTTGACTCTGACTGTGTTCATGGGTCTTTCTCATGCACTGAGTCTTGATTTTGAAGAAGGATTCACTTACAGTATTAGGGAACCACTAAGGCACCATATAAAAGCATCAAGCATGTCATGGGACCTTTAAAATGTCCATCCTTAACCCCGGATTTACACTGACTACAAGGGGGGTCTGGTATGAGAACTCGCAGACTGATTGTATTATTTTAAGAAAACAAGAAAATATGAGAATATAATTGGCAATGCCCCAATAAAACGATTTATAATGACTACACAAACTCTGATAATGGTTCAGGGGGTAAGACTTTTAAAAAAGGCTGGGAACCACTTGGTGTGACCTGAGGTGAGGTGAGCCCGCTGCACCTGCTCATGTTTACAGGCCCTCTTCTCTCTTTCTCCTCTCTTCTCTCCCTCTTTCTCACTCCCTCTCTCCTGTGGTCGTGGTCATATACACCTGACAGATGCCCAGAGAGCAGCTTTAGTCCTGTTCTTCTCTGTGACTGTGTGATTGATGAGAGCTCAGCCTGCTCCATCCATCCCGTTCCAATCTGAAGCCTCACAGGAACCAGCCTCTGCTCACGAACACTAAAACTACACGAGTGAACTGGGCCAGCAAAACATTGTCAACCGCACTGGAAACTACTCAAACTAGTGAAAGATGCCACAACTTAATGTAGAATGAATCATTGTTTTTTTTGTTTTTTTTCCCATACCAGGAAATATTTAGGCTTAAAGGAGAATTAACGTTTTTTACAATCTGAGCCTTATTTCGGTAATAAAACAAGTTGTTTTACTCACCCATAGCATTTTGGTGTCATATGGAGCACTTCCGGAGATGTTTTAGATTAGCGATATCCGTAACGTGAGTTATATATGCCCCGAGCGGTCTCCAAATAACACAAACTTTAGCACTTTTCAAATCATAGAAGCTCAATGTCTTAGTCTACACTTTCGTTTGAGTCAAAAGTGACCTGTAATCCGACATTTATCCATAATTTACAGTTTTGCGTTTCATGTTTGTGTCCCGAGATCTGAGAGCGAAATATGCTGTGACTCCGCACATGCGCACTGGCGTCCTCATCTACTTGAAACTATGGATAAATCTCGGATTACAGACCACATTTGACTCAAACGAAAGCGTAGACTAAGACGTTGAGCTTCTATGATTTGTAAAGTGAAAAATTTGGAGACTGCAAACATGTGCCCCGAGAACTCAAATTACGGAGATCGCAAATCTAAAACATCTCCGTAAATGCTCCATATGACACCAAAGTGCTATGGGTGAGTAAAACAACTTGTTTTATTACCGAAATAAGGCTCAGATTGTAAAAAACGTGAATTCTCCTTTAAGAGCTCTTCTCGCAAAAAGAGAAACTCCACTTCACTTTGCAATGTCATGTTTTAATACAAGATGTTCTCCACTGTTTTTTAAAACTCCATACACCATCACTAGAATAATTTGGATAGAAATCACCAACTATTACTGAACTAAAGGTAAAAGACTAATAGTAAAAGTGTGTGAATGAAACAAAACACAACTCCAGGTCTGTTTTTGAGGAGGTAACAACATTCTAACACGGCTTAAACATCACAAGAGTCCATTTTGTGTAATTTAGGACCTTTAACTCTTTTTCCATTCACATACGTATCCAAGATGGACCATTACAATAACGACCACGGCAATTAAAACAGGAAATTTACAGCGCCATTTTCTTTGTGTGCTTTTACCGTGACATAAGTAAACCCTATAGGATCTCAGTATAGAGTCATTAGCAGGCGAGTGTTTAGGACCGGCCCCCCGCAGCTCAGGAGCCATTTAAAGAGCGGTTAGCTTAGCCGTGAACCGTTAGCTTAGCCATGAACCGTTAGCTTAGCCATCTGCTCCACAATTACCAGTAACAAACACACCGCCTCAGCAAATAGAGCCAGGGTCATCAATCACAGAGTGGGAGCGAGTCTCTTTCTCTCTATTTAAAGGCTTTGTACCCGATTTTTAGTGTCTTAAAAACATGAAAAAGAGAACTAGCTCATTTTAAATGGTTTGCAGCGGTCCAAAGTTATTCTTCACTTACCTTAAGCATTCAGAATTTCCTAATTATTCACCACAATTAGTTTTAAAAGTGCAATAAACACCTAATAATGAGATGCAGACAGTACAGTACACGGCATAGACATATTTTGACCTCAAGAGCTGCTTATTCAAGATATCTGTACGGGGACAAGACAATAGACTGTGTGTCGTCACCCTTAGGGTCAGCTCCAGTCAAATGAAGCTCACCAAGGCTTGCGGTTATTGGGCGAAATTAAAGCCAGTTACATAGTAAGAGTAGGAATTTATTTATGGACAAAAGAGCAAAATATGACAAGGCTCATTGCAGCAGTTACAAAGAGAGAGACTACAATTTTTCAATGCAATGACAACCGGACCCAGAGTGGATGGAGCTCGAAGTGTGTCCATGCTCACTTCCTATTTATATATATCGTCTATGGGCAAGATGCATTTAAAGGTCCACTATAACTTTTCTGTTGGACAGTCCTCCACCTGCTTACCTGGAATGTTTCACAGTATGACATTAAACTATCTCCATGGAGACAAGCAGATGACACACAGCACCAAGCCTAGTTACAAGTGAGCTCTGCGGAGTGGTGACGTTCAGCGTAAGAATGCAGGTTTTTGTAGCCTGATTGGGAAAATGCACATTATATAAGTTTAAAGGAGAATTAACGTTTTTACAATCTGAGCCTTATTTCGGTAATAAAACAAGCTGTTTTACTCACCCATAGCACTTTGGTGTCATATGGAGCACTTCTGGAGATGTTTTAGATTAGCGATATCCGTAATGCGAGTTCTTGGAGCATATAATATATGCCCCGAGCTGTCTCCAAATAACACAAACTTTAGCACTTTTCAAATCATAGAAGCTCAATGTCTTAGTCTACACTTTCGTTTGAGTCAAAAGTGGCCTGTAATCCGAGATTTATCCATAATTTACAGCTTTGCGTTTCATGTTTGGGTCCCGGGAGCTGAGAGTGAAATAAGATGTGACTCCGCACATGCGCACTGGCCTCCTCATCTACTCGAAACTATGGATAAATCTTGGATTACAGGCCATTTATGACTCAAACGAAAGCGCAGACACATCGAGCTTCTATGATTTGAAAAGTGCTTAAGTTTGTGTTATTTGGAGACCTCAAACATGTGCCCCGAGAACTCACATTACGGAGATCGCAAATCTAAAACATCTCTGGAAGTGCTCCATATGACACCAAAGTGCTATGGGTGAGTAAAACAACTTGTTTTATTACCGAAATAAGGCTCAGATTGTAAAAAACGTCAATTCTCCTTTAATGCCATACTGTGACATATTCCAGGCAAAGCAACATAACAGCTTCATTAAGAAAAGTTACAAAGTGAGTGCATTTTACGCGGTTAAAACATTTGAAGGGTAAAAACATATCCAATAATTACAGCGGAGTGGAAGGTGACTTAATTAACATTTGGCCTTGTGTTTAATTGCAGCCGTCTCTCTCCACGGGGACAGAATTCTGCACACGCAGTAACTGCATTACTTAAAACCTCAGTCATGATAAAAGAAGGCCCATTTGGAGCAACATTAGTTCACTTAAACACCAGGGTTGTTGTGTCCTTGGGCAAAACACTTCGTCAAATCTCTGTGTGATGGTGCTGGTTCGAGTCGGGGAGGCCCCTGGTAATACATTTTAAAGCAATCAAATCAGGGCCTGTTTACACGAGAACGCTTACGGGTAAAAACGACAAAATATTTTATCGGAAGTGCCTTTCGTTTACACGGTGACGGCGTTTTTGGGGCAAAAATCTGAAACCACCCTCCAGAGTGGAAAAGTTAAATACGCTCCGCTGTAGCGTTTCCGTGTAAACTGCCCAAGACGCAAAACTGCTCAGATCTGCTCACGTCGCGTACGCGTTTACGTCACATAGATGCGGCAATACAAGAGTCATTTCAACAACTGTATAAATCGCACCCACACACGTCTACGGTCTGTTCTCTTCTTCCCGTACAAGTCTTTCTCACACTCTCACAGCCACACAGACGCCAAGACAAGCGACTTCCGCATGAGGCATTTCAAATGTAAAACCCGATGTGATTTTATATTTTCTAATTCACTGTAATCCTCCTGTAATGTAACTATTTTCAGTACAATATTCAAAAATATGTAAACAAAAATACAAGTCACTGAAATGTTTGGAGCGGAACTTAACAACTTATTTAAAACGCAACTAGAACATTTTATTTTGAAGTTTTACCTTTCTCTTTTCCGGTACAGTCGTGGTTAGAAATGTAACTTGACGCTGTTGTGATGTTTTGTTTTTTTTGCGTCCACTTTTACGTCTTCGTATAAACAAACATTTCCTGTTGAGAACGCTCGTCTAAACGTGGATAAAAAATTGAAGACGAGACGCCACTTTTGCGTCTTCTGTTTTGATCGTCGTATAAACGTAGCCTCAGTGTGCCAGTGTCTTATAAAGAGCTGTATAAGAAGATTTCTGGGTATGAGTCTATAGTCGTATCTCTCTCGCCACTCGCCAATGATCCGCAGTATGGCATTAAAGAGAGCTATTTTGCGCGCATGCATTCAGTTCTCTTCTCTCCCTCCACTCTACCCTTCTGTCCTCTTCTGGCCTCTCCTCGCTCTCTCCCCCCCCGTCCCTCCCTCTTTCCCATTGCCGTAGCGAGTGGACCCGTTGGGGGTTAAAAGGTTTGGTTGTTGCCAGCTCTGCTCTGGTCTGCGGCCCTCCACACGCTCTGACAGGTGACACGTGTACCGGGAGATCTGTACACACTGCACACTGACCTACTTTACCCCTTCTCTCTCCTCCTCTCCCCTCTCTTCACCCCTCTCTCTTTCTTTCTTTCTTTCTTCCCTATCCACTATGTCCCGTTCTTTCACTCTCCTCGTCTGCTCTCTCTTTGCCTTTCTGTCTGTCTTTCTTCTTTCTCACTCTATTTACCCCCCTGCCCTCTTTCTCTCTATCTCTCTCTGTCCTCTCTTTCCTCCCTCCCTCCTCTCTCTTTCCAGCTCTGACTTCACTCTCTCTCCTCTCTTCCTTCCTGTCCTTTTCCGGTATTTCCCTCTCTGTCTCCTTCTATTGCTAACTTTCCCCCGTTCCTTTTTTCCATCTCTCTCCCTCTTCATCGCTCACTCTCTTCCTCCTCCTTTGCCCTCACTTTCCTTTGGATGGAGAGAACAGGGAGAGAGGGAGAGAACAGGGAGGGACCGAGAGAACAACAGGGATGCCATAACAACAGGTAAGGAGGGAGGGAGGAGAGAGAGAGCGCGAGAGAACTGCTCTGGCGCCATAACAGGGAAGGAAAGAGAGAGGGGGAGAGAGGAAGGGAGAGAGAGAGTGAGAACTGGTAAGGAGGAAGAGAGGGATGGAGGTGGCGAGGAAGGGGGAGAGAGAGGGGGAGATGGAGGGAAAGGCAGGAGACAGGCAGGGGGTAGAGAGTGGAAGAAAGAGAGAGGGAGGGAAAGGAGAGAGAGAGAGAGGGTGGAAGGGGGAAGAGATACAGAGAAAGGGAGAGGGAGGGAGAGCGAGGGAGAAGAGAGAGAGGGAGAGCGGATGGTAAAGGAGAGAGATAAAGGAGAAACAACAGTGAGGGGGGAGAGAGAGGGAGGGGTGAACAGGTAGAAAGAGAGAGAGATGAAGTGAAGTGAAGTGCGGAGAGGAAGGAAGACAGAGCTGAGGGAAAAAGAGAAAGAGACAGACAGATACAGGGATCTAGAGAGCGAGGGAGGGAGTGCGAGCGAGACGGAGGTGGAGAATGAAAGAAAGAAAGAAAAACAAGAGAAGGAAGGGAGAGTTAGGGATTGAGAGTGAAAGATATAGAGAGGGGGTAATTGTAGAGAAAAGAGACAGACAGTGGAGGGATAGAGCAGAAAAAGAGAGCGAGAAGGATAAACAGTAGGGGAGAAAAAGAGGAGAGAACAAAGAAAGACAGAGAGAATGATAGAGAGACAGAAAAGGTGTGTCCCGGCTGTCTTTAGGAAAGGGTTCAGTCCATTAGAGCGGCGTCGTGCTTTTTCTCTCTCGTTTTACGCTTTTCAAAGAAGTTAAAGCTTAGGACACGTGTTTTTTTTTTTTTCCTGAGCGGCTAAAGAGCTGCTGACGGCCTCTCAAAACTCATTTCCTCTGATCACCGCGTCCAAATCTTCCACAAAACTAACCGCCACTGACAAACGCAAAAGGGAAACCTCCGAAAATGTGTGTAAAGCAGATCTTAAGCCAGCCAGAGAGCAAGAGAGAGAAGTGGACAGTTTTAGCTGACAACAAGAAGCCGACAAATGCCCCGCTAATCAAATTTGTAAATTCAAATGAGCGCAGATTTAATTCTTGCCAAAGCGTGACCGGAGAGAGGGTCTGTGAGAGAGACAGAGCAAGGGTTAAGACTGAGACTAAGGGGGATTCGCTCGCACAAATCCCCCATTACAAGGCAAATACCATGTCCCAGAATGCACACACTCTCTCTCTTTCCTTCTCTCTTTCTCCCTCTCTCTTTCCCTCACTGGCGTCATTCGATATTAACCGATACCAGTGTAGGGATGGAAAATGACTTTTTTTTCTCTCTCAAAACACAGTTAATTTATTACGAAATGGATCCAATAGTGTTATGTAACTGTTATTTATCCAGCAAGTAACGACAGAACAATTTTGGGTGAATAAAAGTTGAAATATTCTGAGATGCCCTGAGTTTATACAGTCTGTAAAAAGTCTGATTAAAGCCAATTAAAGACCAGTGATGGGAATAACGGCGTTAAAATAAACGCCGTTACTAACGGCGTTACTTTTTCAGTAACGGGTAATCTAACGAGTTACTTTATCTATCGTTATAACGCCGTTACCGGCACCAACACGCCGTTACCGCGCGTTACTGAACCTACTCATTTTGAAACTGGCATCATGTGCGTGACTCGCATAGGCACAGGGGAATTTTTTTCTCCCTTTGGTAAGGGCGGGATAAGTAATGATGATTGGCTAAAGCAGAGTAAGATTTCATGTTGAGCCAACCAGAGACACCCAGTGGGCGGTGGGCGGGTTCTACACGCAATCCCAGCACACAGTAGTAGCGCACACACAATCCACACACCCCGTGTCAGAGGGCGAATCCCGAGTCGAAGACATCGTTTTCAAGGTGGAAGTATAGGCAGTATTTGAACTTCATCGAGGTAAAAGGTAAAAACATACATGTTACGTGCACATTGTGTCAAAGACCAAAGACTTTGTCCACGTCCAATGCAAACAACTCAAATTTAATGAAGCATCTCTGGACAGCGCACGCTTCTGTTAAACTAGTGGCCCCCAGCAGGCCCCATGATGATAATCACATGCTCGGTGCTGTTAACAATGAAGGCCACGGTGACGGAGCCACGCCAGCCAAGCAGCAAAAGCTGTATAATGCACTGTAAAAAAATCCAAATTATTTGACATTTTTTAACTAAAAAAAAAAGTAACGCATTAGTTACTTTCCTAGGTAACTAGTTACTTTTATAGTGTAGTAACTCAGTTACTTTTTTGGGTTAGTAACTAGTAACTGTAACTAATTACTTTTTTAAAGTAACGTACACAACACTGTTAAAGACCCAGGATATATATATACAGTGATCCCTCGCTCTATCACGGGTCACTGTTCGCGCCCTTGCTGTTTTTTTTTTTGTTTTTTTTGTTTTTTATAGTGTAACATCTTTTTTTATATTGTAACATTCTGTTCTGCATCCTGATTGGCTGAGACTAGACCAGGACTAAACGTGGACTAAACCAGGTCTAGACCAGGACTAAACCAGGTCTAGACCAGGACTAAACCAGGTCTAAACCTGGACTGGCCCTGGACTAAACCGGGACTGGACCAGGTCTAAACCAGGATTAAATCACTCCGTGTAGCTCTTGCGTTTGTTTGTACGTGTTCGGTTTGTGTCTCGGGCTGAGAGGACGCGGTCCTGGTGCCGCGGTTCGATCTCGTGCTCGCAGCCCCGGTGTACGCCCGGCCTCGCGCCGTTCACGCTGCTCTGTCACGGATTTGACCACGATGAGGGTTGCACATGTCGCGCACTTCTCCAAGGGGGTTGGTGCGCGTCACGTCCCGGGACATGGCAGTGCTCCTCGGCTTCCGGAGCCGTGTCTCCCCCCACGCGTCACTATTAATACATTTTGTTGAAAAATCTATGAAAGTTTGAGTGTTTAAACTAGAGACAAATGTGAGAAAAGGTTCATTCCAGTCTGAGAAAAGCGTATAATGTGTGTGGTGCGGCATTTACAGCCTTAAAACATGTAGAATAATTGTAAAACATAAAATTGTCCTACTTCGCAGATTTCTCTTATTGCGGGTTATTTCTGGAACCTAACCCCCGCGTTTAACGAGGGATTACTGCACTGAAACACATCCACAGAATTGAATTTACTCATTTTGAGTACCTGTATTTTGGTATAGTTACTATTTCATTTGGTGCTATTCAGAATAAAATGAAAAACAAAGGAATACACTGTGGTATTTGATCATGTCATTTGGGCTTCAAACTGCACGGTTTTAGCAAGAACAACAGAAATCACAGCTCTTGTGATGAAGCATTTGTGATTCAACTTCTTTGATTTGTGATTTCAGAAATGCAGAGCAAACGTCTTTTTCCATCCTACATGCTGCATGTTTTTCACTATAATAATTTTATATTAATAAAACTGTGTGAGTATTCAATCAAATACTTTGCTTGGACCATGTATTGGAATACATTACATACATTTGAACACAGGTATTCACTATTCTGTAACTAAATACATTTTCTTAAGTGTTTTTCACATTACTATGAGCATCATGGAGGACGTCAGAATGAACTTCACCCAAAAACATCATAGTCCCACTGTCCAAATGTCATGATTTTGTACTTAAATGAGAATTAACGGGGTTTTTTTTAACAATATGAGCCTTATTTCGGTAATAAAACAAGTTGTTTTACTCACCCATAGCACTTTGGTGTCATATGGAGCACTTCCGGAGAGGTTTTAGATTTGCGATCTCCGTAATGTGAGTTCTCGGGGCACATGTTGGCGGTCTCCAAATAACACAAACTTTAGCACTTTTCAAATCATAGAAGCTCAATGTCTTAGTCTACACTTTCGTTTGAGTCAAAAGTGGCCTGTAATCCGAGATTTATCCATAGTTTCGAGTAGATGAGGACGCCAGTGCGCATGTGCGGAGTCACAGCTTATTTCACTATCAGCTCTCGGGACCCAAACATGAAACGCAAAGCTGTAAATTATGGCTAAATCTCAGATTACAGGCCACTTTTGACTCAAACGAAAGTGTAGACTAAGACATTGAGCTTCTATGATTTGAAAAGCGCTAAAGTTTGTGTTATTTGGAGACCGCTTGGGGCATATATTATATGCCCCGAGAACTCGCATTAAGGATATCGCAAATCTAAAACATCTCCGGAAGAGCTCCATATGACACCAAAGTGCTATGGGTGAGTAAAACAACTTGTTTTATTACCGAAATAAGGCTCAGATTGTAAAAAACGTTAATTCTCCTTTAAGGCCTGCTTTATTTCTTTTGTTTTAACACATTTCTGATTAAGAAATTGCTCTTAAATAAAAAACAAAACAAAAAAACAATCATATCCAGTTCCTCCCTCTCTCCCTCTCCTCTCCCTCTCCTCTTCTAGATAAAAAAGTGATTTAAAAACAAAGTCTGGTCCTTTAAACAGTGGTAGATGTATCTTTATCTGCAGCCTTCCACCCCCTCTATTAAAGCTTAGAGCAGAGTCCAGAGAGACGCTGCCAGAGCCTGGTTCCCACAGCTCTCCTCCACTCTTCCTCTCTCCTACAGCGGCTCCCTCCCTCCCCTTCTAGTCTCTCTCTTTCTCTCTCTCTCTTTCTTTCTTACCCCCTCTCTCCTTCCTTCTTTTCTCTCTCCTCCCTCATTCTTTCTCTCTCCGGCCGCATGATAAATGACACGCGTCAGTCTGCGCTCCGAACAGCACAGAGGGGAATTGTCCTGATGTATGATTCACAAGTACAGGAAATAAACTGGACCTCCACTCCCCCTCTCTTCTCCCTCCTTTTCCTCTCTCTGCCCCCTTGCTCCTTACTCTGCTCCCTCCCCTTCCTCTTCCCTCACCCTTTCTCCCACTCTCTCCTCTTCTCCCCCCTCCGCTCTCTTTTCACCACCACTCACCGCTCTCTTTTCTCCCTCTCCTCTCGTCTCTTTCTCCACCCCTCGTGTCTCTTCTCTCCTCCCTCTCTCCCGTGTGCCAAACGGGATGGAGCTGGACAGTGTCAGAGCGGGGGCCGACCCACACACTCAGCCCAAAAAGGAGAAGACTCGGGCAGGCACAGTGCGAGGACGCTACCCTGGATCCACACACCGATACACAACGATAAAAAAGGTGATTAAAAAAGAAAATGGAAAAACGCTGATGTTGTAAACTTCGGAATAGAGATATTTAAAATAGTATAATGTACATTACACAGCTGAATGAGTTTAAAGAAGACATATAGCGCTTGTTTTTGCTCTATAGTTCAAATCTATGACATCTATGGATAATTATACACAATATTCACTTAAAATGACTTAATAAATAAGCAGCCGTCACAGTGGAGTGTTTTAAGTCTCGTCTTAACACCCACTTTTACTCTCTGTCTATTAACACTGTGTGAGATATTTATTTCAATTTACTTTTTAAAATGTTTGTATTGCTTTTATCTGTTTCATTCTTTTTAGTACTGCTTTTATTGATTGATTTTATTATTTTTATGGATTGATTTTATTACATATCTATTGTTTCTATTAGATCCTTTAGTCCAGACCATAATACTGCTGACTTTTTAGAGTTACATGTTTGTATATTGCTGTGTGAAGCGCTTTGGAAACGATCTTGTTTATAAAATGGGGCATACAAATAAAGTTGGATTGGATAAACTAAATGGTCACATCTTTATATCCTCCCGAGACCCGGCCCATTCATTTGTGTCCTTTATAGTGGACATAGTTAACCAGTCTGTCTTTTAATTGTTTTGAGACTCTAGTTTGTGGCTACTCTATGATTTAAAAATAAATAAATAAATAAAATATTTTAAAAAATCCCAAAATATAAAAAAAAAGAATAAATAATAAATAAACAAATTATACATAAAAAATAAATATGTAAATAAATACTCAAATAAATAAATAAATAAATAAACAAAAACATAATACGGTGGTACCTCACCTTACGAAATTAGGTGTTCCAGAAGTGGTTTCGTAACGTGAATTTTTCGTAAGTTGAGTAGCTATTTCAATGGAAAAAGCCTGATTCGTTCCAAGGCCCCGTTCCAAGTTTTTTTTTTTTATAGTGTAACTTTTTTTTTATAGTGTAACACTGTGTTCTGCGTCCTGATTGGCTAAGAGACTGTAGAGCTAGGACTAAACGTGGACTAAACCAGGTCTAAACAAGGTCTATACCTGGACTGGACCAGGACTAAACCTGGACTAAACCAGGACTAGACCAGGTGGATTAAAGCGCCGTGTGCGGGTCTATTTCCTGGTTTCGTGCTAGCTCTGCCGGTGTACCTCACGAGTCACGGCTGAGGCGAGCAGCGAGGAGGGGAGGGGAGGTGCCCCTCCGCAAGCAGTCCGAGCTCATGAACGTCAGTAGCCTGGGAATTCCCAGGCCGCTTCCGTTCGTTTCGAACTGGAAGGCGGCCTGGAAACTCGTCCAAGCGAGAGTCCCAGATTTAGGGCCCCAATCAGAGAGCGGGGGAGGTGTGGCAAGACGGTGACGCGTACTACATGACAAACGGAAGCTTGTAGTTTGAACTGACAACTGACATGATTGGCTATGGACTTACGTATACGCTCAATGATAGACATTCATAACGCCCAATAAACGGCCGTTGGCAATCGCTAACCACACCACCGCTACGGGATTTTTCGAAGCGAGTTTCCAGACCCATATCTCACTTGTGATATGGTCAGGTGTTAACCAGACTAGAACGTCAGTACTTTAGAACGTAGTTTACTTTAGTCAAATCAAGTTTAGTTTAGTCAAGTAGGGGTAGTTTAATGTCCCTTCCCTGGATGTTCACGCCACTCTACTGCCCCCCCCACCAGTGAACATCCAGGGAAGGTCATTGAGAGAGTGGACTCATACAAGTACCTGGGTGTTCATCTGAACAATAAACAACAAACTGGACTGGACTCACAACACTGATGCACTGTACAGGAAGGGCCAGAGTCGGCTCTATCTCCTGAGGAGACTAAGGTCTTTTGGAGTGAGAGGGCCACTCCTGAGGACCTTCTATGACTCTGTGATGGCATCAGCCATCCTGTATGGTATGGTCTGCTGGAGCAGCAGCATCACAGAGAGGGAGAGGAAAAAGCTGGACAAGGTCATCAAGAAGTCCAGCTCTGTCCTGGGCTCTCCTCTGGACTCAGTGCAGGAGGTGGGGGACAGGAGGGTCCTGGCTAAGGTCACCTCTATGCTGGACCATAAGTGTCGCCCCCTGCAGGACGCTCTGTCTGCTCTGGAGAGCAGCTTCAGTGACGGACTGATTCACTCTCGCTGTGTGAAGGAGAGGTTTCGCAGGTCTTTCCTCCCTGCTGCTGTCAGACTGTACAATGAACAGTTAATATGACATTCAACTTTATCTACACTACAATATTCAGCTATACTCGAGTTTATTTTAAGTCTATTTTTAAATTATTTTCAGCCATTATTTATTACCTTGTTTTATTGCATGCTAGATTTTCCTGCTGTTCTTGATCTGTGCATTGCAACACTGGAATTTCCCCACTGTGGGACTAATGATGGCATATCATATCTTATCTTAGTCTAGTCAAGTCAAGTTTAGTTTAGTCTAGTCAGGTCTAGTTTAGTCAAGTCAGCTCTAGTTTAGTTTAGTCTAGTCAAGTTTAGTTTAGTCAAATCAGGTCTAGTTTAGTCTAGTTTAGTCAAGTTTAGTTTAGTCTAGTCTAGTCAAGTCAAGTTTAGTTTAGTCAAGTCAGGTCTAGTTTAGTCTAGTCTAGTTTAGTCAAGTTTAGTTTAGTCTAGTCAAGTCAAGTTTAGTTTAGTCAAGTCAGGTCTAGTTTAGTCTAGTTTAGTCAAGTTTAGTTTAGTCTAGTCAAGTCAAGTTTAGTTTAATCAAGTCAGGTCTAGTTTAGTCTAGTCTAGTCAAGTTTAGTTTAGTCAAGTCAGGTCTAGTTTAGTCTAGTTTAGTCAAGTTTAGTTTAGTCTAGTCTAGTCAAGTCAAGTTTAGTTTAGTCAAGTCAGGTCTAGTTTAGTCTAGTCTAGTTTAGTCAAGTTTAGTTTAGTCTAGTCAAGTCAAGTCAAGTTTAGTTTAGTCAAGTCAGGTCTAGTTTAGTCTAGTTTAGTCAAGTTTAGTTTAGTCTAGTCAAGTCAAGTTTAGTTTAGTCAAGTCAGGTCTAGTTTAGTCTAGTCTAGTTTAGTCAAGTTTAGTTTAGTCTAGTCAAGTCAAGTTTAGTTTAGTCAAGTCAGGTCTAGTTTAGTCTAGTTTAGTCAAGTTTAGTTTAGTCTAGTCAAGTCAAGTTTAGTTTAATCAAGTCAGGTCTAGTTTAGTCTAGTCTAGTCAAGTTTAGTTTAGTCAAGTCAGGTCTAGTTTAGTCTAGTCTAGTCAAGTTTAGTTTAGTCAAGTCAGGTCTAGTTTAGTCTAGTCAAGTTTAGTTTAGTCAAGTCAGGTCTAGTTTAGTCTAGTCTAGTCAAGTTTAGTTTAGTCAAGTCAGGTCTAGTTTAGTCTAGTCAAGTCAAGTTTAGTTTAGTCAAGTCAGGTCTAGTTTAGTCTAGTCAAGTCAAGTTTAGTTTAGTCAAGCCATGTCTAGTTTAGTCTAGTCAAGTTTAGTTTAGTCAAGTCAGGTCTAGTTTAGTCTAGTCAAGTCAAGTTTAGTTTAGTCAAGTCATGTCTAGTTTAGTCTAGTCAAGTTTAGTTTAGTCAAGTCAGGTCTAGTCTAGTCTAGTCTAGTCAAGTCAAGTTTAGTTTAGTCAAATCCGGTCTAGTTTAGTTTAGTCTAGTCAAGTTTAGTTTAGTCAAGTCAGGTCTAGTTTAGTCTAGTCTAGTCAAGTCAAGTTTAGTTCAGTCAAGTCAGGTCTAGTTTAGTCTAGTCTAGTCAAGTTTAGTTTAGTAAGGTCAGGTGTAGTTTTAGTTTAGTTTTGTCTAGCCACGTAAACTTTATTTAGTTTAGAGTAGTTAAGTGTAGTGTAGTGTAGTTTAGACAAGTCAAGTCAGGTCTAGTTTAGTTTAGATTCATTCTTGCTTCTCTCTGAAACATAACCCATGTCACCACCATCGCATTTGAACGGGAATTTTGGGATTTGATTCATTTTAAAGTGAACGGCTCCAGCAGAGAAGGGCCCGTCTCAATGTCTGTCCGCCTTCAGGCTGCTCTCTCCAGGCTCCACTCGGCGTTCGGACCTGAAACCTCCAGGCATACCATCACATGCTCTCCTTCTCTCTCTCTCTTCCTCTGCATCGCCTTCTCCCAACTTGTTTTTCCCTCTCTCCCTCTCTCCCCCTCCTACGGCCCAAAGCGCGGGAGGTGCCCAGAGCCAGAAAGCAGCTCACTCAATCACCCAGACAGAGATCACAGAGGCCCTTTACGCTGGAGAATTACAATCTGGACTATTCCGCTTCATTTTTTATTTTTATGGCTAAATTTTATCTGCGTTCATTTATTCGGCCAGTAACAGATTAAGAAACCAGTCAGTAATGTCTTCACTCTGAAAAACATTACAATTTTCCAGTGATGTCAACAGATACACTAATTGTAAGTGTATTGCTGATAAACCTGTCAGTGTATTTTCTGAGAACATAACACAGTCAAATCAGATCTTAATGCCTAGTTTATTTAGATTAGTCTATTCAAGTCAATTCAAGTCAGGTCAAGTCAAGTCCTGTTTATTTAATTTAGTCTATTCTAGTCAAATTATGTCAAGTCAAGTCTGGTATATTCAGTTTGGTATACTGAATATACTAGACTTGACTTGACATAATTTGACTAGAATAGACTAAACTATTCTAGTCAAATTAGAATAGTTTAGTCTATTCAAGTCAAGTTTAGTTTGACTAAACTAAACTTGACTTAACTAGACTAATCTACCCTTATTTGACACCAGGCCTTCCTCCAAAAGTCTTGCAGATGCCCTCACACCTGCCTGCTGCCATTCCTGAGCAAGCTCTGCACTGGTGGTGGCCCGATCCTTGCCTGGTTTACACCTGACCATATCACAAGTGAGATATGGTCTGGAAGCCACCTTCGAAGTATCTCGTACCGGAGGTGTGGTTTACGATCGCCAGTGGCCGTTTATTGGGGCGTTACGAATGTCTATCATTTGGCGTTTACGTAGCCCATAGCCAATCATGTCAGTTGTCAGTTCAAACTACAAGCTTCCGTTTGTCACGTAGTACGAGTCACCGTCTTGCCACCCCTCCCCGCTCTCTGATTGGCTCCCAGAATCGGGCGAGCTCGCTTGCCATAGTTGCCAGGCTGTCTTTCAGATCGGAACGAACGAAAGCAGCCTGGGATTTCCCAGGTTAGCCCGGTCCCGCAGCTGAAACACCTTCAGGAGACGGTCCTGGCTCTTGCTGGACTTTCTTGGGTGCCCTGGAGCCTGTTTGGCAACAATTGGTGACTGAAGAATGCCTTTTCCAGCATGATGGAGCACCTTGCCATAAAGCAAAAGTCATAACAAAATGGCTTGGGAACAAAACATTAAGATTTTGGGTCCTTGGCCAGGAAACTCCCCAGATCTTAATCCCATTGAGAACTTGTGGTCAATCCTCAAGAGGCGGGTGGACAATCAAAAACCCACAAATTCTGACAAACTCCAAGCATTGATTATGCAAGAATGGACTGCCATCAGTCAGGATTTGGTCCAGAAGTTGATTGACAGCATGCCAGGGAGAATTGCAGAGGTCTTGAAAAAGAAGGGTCAACACTGCAAATATTGACTTATTGCATGAATTCTGTGTAATTCTCAATAAAAGCGTTTGATACTTATGAAATGCTTTTAATTGTATTTTATTATAACATAGAAACATCTGACAAAAACATATAAAAACTCTGAAGCAGCAGACTTTGTGAAAATGTAATATTTGTGTCATTCTCAAAACTTTTGGCCAGGAGTGTAGACTACAAATTGTTAGTGTAGTCAAGTCAGGTCTAGTTTTGTTTAGTCTAGTCAAGTCTTGTTTATTTAGTTTAGTTTAGTGTAGTTTAGTTTAGTTTATTTTAGTCAAGTCAGGTCTAGTTTAGCATAGTCTAGTCAAGTCATGTTGAGATTAATATAGTTTAGTTTAGTTCAGCATAATCAAATCAGGTCTTGTTTATTTAGTGTTGAGTGTTGTTGTTTAGTCAAGTCAAATCTAGTTCATTTAGTTTAGTTTAATCTAGTCACAACAAGTCTAGTTTATTTAGTGTAGTTTAGTTAGTTTAGTTAATTTAGTCTAGTCTAGTCGAGGCTTGTTTATTTAGTTGAGTCTTGTTTAGTTAACTCAAGTTGAGTCTAGTTCATTTAGGGGACCATGCGCAAAGAAACCAGACCCCAGCTCTGCACTCCCTGACACACACTAAACACAGAATACGCAAACTGCATAAAACAATGACATAAATGGTAGAATAGTTTCATGGTCATTATTCCTTGATTAGTCTAAACCCCTTAAATTTTACCTCTAGAGGTCTGAGTCTTGGAGTGGCCCTTTTGCATTGACGTGGTGGGGCCCTACAGGGGGTCTGTGAGGGCCAGAGGGGGACATGTTTATGAGTCTGCGTGGATGATAATATACTATCACTCTGTGGGGCGTCCTGAAGACTTCATCTTCTCCTCCTCGTGGGGCCCTCTGCACCCCTCTCTCGCTCTCTCCCTTATTCTGTTTTTCCCTCATTTCCTCTTTTTCTCTCCCCCCTTTTCTTTCCCTCTCTCCCCTCTGTAACTTTATTACTTTATCTCTCTCGCTCTCCCTTGCAGTCTCCTTTCTCTTGCTCTGCCTCCTTCCTCCTGCCCTATTTTTATCTCTTTCTTTCTTTTCTTTCTTTCTATCTTCGTATCCTTTACTCTTTCTCCCCTCCTCTCTCTTCCTCCCTCTCTAATGGTCCTGGGAGTTTTACATGGACTAAACCTGATGTATGCAGCAGACACATTCCCATACAAAACACTGAAGGCCGAAGTTACAAAAGACAGACTAGAGATTTAAATTTGGAAACAAACATTTAATTACAACTTTTCTGACCAGTATTTTGATAAGATTCTTTTTTTGTGTGTGTGAAATTTGTTAAATCCTAATAAATGAAAAACTCAGATACATACGTAACTTTGAATAATCAGTAAAAAATACTCTAAATAATACTGAACTCTCAATAATACTGCACTAAACTACTTTTCATCATGTATAATATGTTTACTGCTGCTGCTCTGTATGAATGTATCATGTTTGTCACTACCTCACTGTAAACTACTGTTACCTGTGCAATAATCTGTGCAATAACCCACGTGCAATATTTATACCATACTATGTGCAATACTAAATCCACATGCAACACCCATACCACACCATATTATGTGCAATCTGTGAAATACTCTACTTACACCTTATTTGATCTTTGATTTAATCCTACCTGCACCTTTGTACATTGTACCTTGTATTTTTATTACATTTTATTACATATTTTATTATATTGTTTATTATATTGTTACTTCTTCCCCTGCACTTTTGCAACACTTTTTAATCATGTACTATTATTGCATGTTATTAGTACTTCTGACTATCTTAGCGAGTCAACGGTCCTTCTGATCCTAAGCATTTCATTGCATTGTTGACCTTGTGTTGATTCTGCATACGACAAATAAACAATCTTGAATCTTGAATTGAAAAAAATAAAATGACTTATAATAGGCATAGGACATGATCGAATGATGTAAATAACACAAAATGATGGTGCCTCTGGGAAATGACCTCATCATTTAGATTACAGTTTAAGAGTGTGATAATACTAATCCTTACTTACCATTACAGATGCACCAATCCAGCTTTTTCAGTTCCAATAGTGATTTTGATAGCTTCAAGTATCTGCCAAAAATTCACTGTAAAGTGTATTTATGTCCTTTAAAGGTGCATTGTGTCACTTTTCTAGTGGAGGATCCATCAAATACTTTGTCTGGAATGTTTCACAGTATGGTATAAAACCTGTCTATCTTCACAAAGCCTAAACTGGTCTAAGTTACAGGTCAGATCTGTGGGGAAGTTATTTAATGTCATACTGTGGAACATTCCAAGCAGGGCAGTGACATATCCATAGAAACAAGCAGGTGATGGACTCCTAACCAAAAAGTTAAAACGTTACATAGTCAAAAGATGATTACCTAAGACAAAAGTGATCCAAATGTGTTCTGTAGCTGTTATTTATCCCTCAAATAACTACAGGACATCTTTGAGGAGCAAATATCTCATGTCTCGTCTTGTCCAGATTCTGCACTTTCCTCCCCTCTCCCCCTCCTTCTATCCTCTCTCCTCCCTCCATTTTCCATCTTTCTCTCACTCTCCCCTCTCACTCACTCTCCTCTGGCCATCACTCACACACATTCTTTCCTCTCTTCTGTCCCTCCATCACTCTTCTTGGGGCGCCTGTCGCAAAAACTGTCCTTGTGTCCTTAGGCAAGACACTTCACCCACATTGCCTAGTATGAAAGTGGAGTGTGCGTGAGTGTTGGAGGTGGTCGGAGGGGCCGATGGCGCAGATTGGCAGCCTCACTTAAGATAAGATAAGATAAGATAAACTTTATTGTCCCCAAGGGGAAATTTGTCTTGGGCTCACTGCCCGCAGCTTAAAAACACAGTTACACACACACACACATACAGTACAGACAGACAAACAGAAAACAGTCGCGGCTCATTGCCAGATACATTTTTCCATCTTTGATGTCCATTGTCCATTTGTGCACTGCACAACCTTACAGTGTTCTACTTATTGCACCAGCTCTATTACACAACTAATTATTGCACAAGCCCTATTACACAAACTGTTATTGCACATCAGTCTACCCCAGGGCAGCTGTGGCTACAAAAGTAGTTTACAAGTGTGGAGTGAATGAACAATGAACTGTAAAGCGCTTTGGGTGTCATGAAAGCAGCTATATAAATGCTATGAATTATTATTATTAATTATTATTATCTTTTCTTCTTTCTCTCCTCTCCCTCTCTTCTCTCTCTCTTACCCTCTCATTCACTCATTTTTTCTCTCTCCCTCTTTCTTTCTCCCTCACTTCAACCTCTCATCTATCCCTCTCTCACTGATATTTATTTCCCTTTCTCTCCCCTCCTCTCTCTCCCTTCCACCTCTCATTCCCTCCTTCTCTCTCTCTCCTCTCTCCTGTTCCTCCTGTTTCCTCTGTCCCTCTCTTCAACCTCTCCTCTCTTACTCATCTTTTTCTCCCCCTCCCACCCTTTCTCTCCGCTCCTGTTCCTTTCCTCTGTCCCTCTCTCACTAATCTTTCCCTCTTTTGTCTCTCCTCCCTCGTTCTCGCCTCCCCCTCTCCTTCCCTCCCCCTCTTCGCTCTCCAAACAATCTCTCCAGACCCATTTCCCAAAATTGCGCTCATATATTCCAGTGCAGACAGTTAGCTGGTCCCGTTGACAGTGCAAACTTTTAGGGCCTGAGTTATGTGCTGTCATTCAGAACGCCTTTACGACACTGGGCCCTACCTCACCCAGCCAATACATAGACACAAAATGGCCGCCAGTCGCTCTCTAAACAGGCTACTGTAGAGCAACTGTAACCGCAGCCAAAATCACTATACGAATGTGCTTAATTCGCAAATCACGAAAGCTGTAATTATTTTTATAACAAAATATCCGGTCTCCACGGAGTCTGCTCCTGTCGTTTAGACCTCTTCAAACATGTTCTGAAATGTCCCTCTGTGTCAGATGCCCTCCCTGTGTCTCTAACCCTGTAGTTTAGACCTCTACAAACATGTTCTGAAATGCATGGGATTCTTGGATTAGTCATTTGAGATTTTATCAGTTCAGATTTCAGTCTTCTCTCGAGTAACAGAGAGTGCTCAGTCCAGTTCCCCTGTAACTGCTAAACTATGACTGTACACCTGGGCTGCTGTTACTCATTCAGTAAGTTTATGTTTTTAAACTAGTTAATTAACTGTTAATTGTGTGTCTTCAAGATTTTATCAAATTTAAACCAATTTAAGAACTTGACTGAACAATTATACTTATTTTTAATAAGGTCTTCAATAGGGACGCACGATCCAGATTTTTCAGTTCTGATCTCGATTTTAAGTATCTGTCAGTACCTAATATAAACCGACACCAGTGCAGGGACTTCCTTATAATACAGTTAACTTATTACACAAGAGATCCAACTGTGTTATGTAACAGTTATACCAAAAATAAATACTGAACAGCTTTGTATGTATAAAAGTTTATGATACGTTCTAAAAATCAGCCTGTAAATATTCTTATTACATCCAACTAAAGGCCCAACCAGAATATCGACTGAACCGATACTCCAGCACACCCCCACCACTCAGTATCAGCACCGATATTTCATACCAGTATCGGTATCTGTGCATTCCTACGTTCCTAAGACGTCACATTTTGTGATTTAGGTCAAATTTGCATAAATCACACAGTGTGCTGTGGCTTTAGATTTCCACACAGAGTGGATTATGGGCATGTCAGTACACAGACAGGTGGAACTGTGAGTCATCAAATATCAAATAATGACTGCTCTAATAGTCTGTTTAAGTGTCTTGTCTCGCCAGAGGATGTCCCCAGCTCTGTGAAGAGGACTAGAGTTTATTTGCACTAACAGAGTCATTAGAACATTTTTTCACCTTTTTTGTTGAAAATCAAACAAACATGACCATGAATGCTCATATTGAGCACAGGCTGGCTGTAACCATGGCAGTCCTGTGTGATGTCATCAACTACTTGAAATGAGGCCACAGAAGCCTACAAACCGCTAAAGTCGCCAAAAAAATGACAATTGAACTAAAACACCATCGACACAGCAGATCCTGTTTACAATTCCATTACCTATCAACAACTTTCAAACTTTTCAATTGCTTTTCAAAACTTACAGATGCCAACAAGTGTCAAAAACGTTTCCCAAATGAAGTCAAAGTCAAATATTCATGTCTCAGTTAGCACTTAGCTGCGCGTGTGTCTGCCCATGTGACAGTGTGTTGATGCTAATGGGATTTTCAGTGGGGGTTAGGCCCGCAGGATCCCACCAAATACAAACACTCGTCACTCACGTAACACACAATGCATTTGATTTTACTCTTGTCAAAAAGTGGGTGACGTGCTGCATGTTTGGTTGTACTGAATCCGATTTTTGTGAGAAATTGAGTTTAGAAATTCAAGACAAAACAGAAGACTGGATCAACAAGAACTAGACAAGACAAAATGAAATGTACAATCCAGTTCCCTATTTTGGGCTCACCATTTTTGATTCACTTTATTTAAAGGTCCCATGGCATGAAATTTTCACTTTCTGAGGTTTTTGAACGTTAATGTGAGCTCCCCTACCCTGTTTAGCCCCCCCCCCATGGTTAAAAGTTGTGAAATGTCTAAACTGAGCACCTGCGATCCTTTTCTGTGTTACAAAAAAACACAACTCAAACGGGCGATTTTGAACAAGGCACCTTATTGACGTCAGATCGAAAAAAGAAATGCAAATGCAGTTCCACCCCCGTCTGTCTGTACTCAGCGTCTCTGTAAATCACGCCCAGAGAGTTTGGACTGCGAATGCGCTAGGCAATGCGAAATGCATTTTTTTATTTGCCTGGAGGCACGTCCGAGTGTTTCTAGGCTCAGAAGTCCTTTATCTGAGCCTCTGGACCTTTAAACAGCAGTGGTTTAATTTTATTTTCTGTGGAAATGTGTTTATTTTTCAATGGAACGCTTCAAATCTCTCCCCCCGTGCAAAAACAAGGAAATGGATCAGCTGTGAGCTACAGCGAAGAGCGGAGCGTTTGGCCACGCCCCCACCCTCTACTATTGGCCAGCTCTTTTCTCCTCATTTACAGTCAAGCAACAACGCCCATTATAGAGTGTTCAGAGTGAGAAAAATTACTCTTTCTCAGCTTATCTCTGTTTCTCATGCACTGAGTGTTGATTTTGAAGAAGGATTCATTTACAGTATTAGGGAACCATTAAGGAGCCATATAAAAGCATCAAGAAGTACCATGTCATGGGATCTTTAATATTTTTGCTGTTATTGTAAGACTGCTTTTATACAGCTTCTCAAAAATGTCTTCACAAGATTGTCTTTTTACACTTTATTCATAATTCACTTTTTGTTTTATTGCCCTGAGCTAGAATAAATACCTACAGCTTCAAGATTCTTTATTGTCATTAGGCAAGCGTAACGACATTTTTGATGGACTCCCGGCTACAGAGTATAAAAATACAACACAACAAGCATAAATAGCTAAAAAAGCATCAGCTTTTTAAAATAATAACCACATAATCAACATTCATACATCAGGTGGGTGAAGTGTCTTGCTCAAGGACACACAATAACTGTTAATACTTGTTTGAGTTGAGAACAAACCACCAGCTTTTAGGTTTATGGAGGAACACATAACTACTGAGTCACTGCAAACTCTTCTGAAAATAGTGTAAAAAATTTTTTATTTTATTTTCACTTATTTTTGGTGTAAGACCAGACATTGTGCCAGTTTTTGTTTCATGTGGATAGGCCCAGTAATTACAGAGAACCATGAACCAGGAATTTTTGTTTTCTGCTATTTTCCTGTTTTCATGTAGATACTATAATATCCCCGAAATGTCACACAGTACGGCATTAAACCCCCAACTTTCTGGTTGGAGGTCCGTCACCTGTTTCTACAGATATGTCATTGCTCTGCCTGGAATGTTCCACAGTATGACATTAAAAAGCTCTACTTTACATTTATTCAACTACAGGTTGTTTTATAGCTTAAACATACCTGGAAAAACAGGTATTCTGACTGTGGGTGGGGTCGCCTCTCCACAGATGTGACCTGTGACCGTAGTCTGGTTTGGTCTCCATGAAGATAAAAAGGTTTAATGCCATACTCTGAAACATTGTAAACATGTATACTTTTAATACAACTGTGCAACATTCCAATACAAAGCAATACTATCAACCGTCCACCAGAAAAGTTACATATTGCACCTTTAACCAGCAGATTCCACCACTACGTTCTCAATCTTAACACTATGGACTTCTCAGAACACTATGACATCACACATACACTAACTCTCTCCCATCAGCAGCGTTCCTGTGCCGGATAATGGAAGATCAGTGGTTTTAGGAGCAGTGTGGTCGGGGTGTCCCACAGGGAGCAGTCCAGGCCCCTCCAGTGTCTGCGCTGAGGTGAGGTCACTGCATGTGTTTACAGTTAGCACAGGTCCCAGGGCAGCACTTAGTTCAGGGACTGTCTGGAGCAAGAGAAGATGGCTGACTGCAGGGTAATGCCTCTCACACTGGAGCTCACATAACTCAGTGAAACTCTGGAAGAGGGCTCAACAACTCTGAGGAAATATTGAATTGTTTTGAAGTTTTGCAATTGTAATTTGACTTGCAATTTGTCTTTGTAAAGGATTACTAGGGTTGTGTTCAAAGTTGTGTTGTCGACATACTGAAATTTTAAACTTGATTTCAAAAACACTTGATTCTTGATACTGATTAAGACACCACGATGATCCTTTAGACAACAGAATGTCATTTTCAACATTTAACTAACAATTCTCTCATTGTGATTTTGAATTTTGGTGGGATTATAACTATTGTATAAATATAAATTATAGTTTTACACCAGAAATTGAAATAATAGTACAGTACTTATATATATATATTTATAATAGTTTATAACAGTATAATTTTAATATTGATTAGTATCTGATTTTCGATACTTTGGCAACCTCAGTTCAATTGACAGCTGAGAGAAGACAGAAATCTGAACTGCTAAACAAATACAAGAATCCCAGGCATTTCAGAACATGTTTGGAAAGGTCTCCTACAAACTACTAGGAAACTAATGAGGAAATTAGAACTATTTGTATTTTGACAATTCAAATCGTAATATTTGTTTAATAATTGCTACTTTTCATCTTTAACTGTTAGATAAAAACGTTTAATGAAATATTGTGGAGCATTTCAGGCAAGCCACAAATATCGAGGCAAGTTTGTACACACGTTGTACCCACGTAACTCAAAGTTATTTACACGATACGTACAATACAAACAATTCCAAACCTAAACAGTCATTATAAAAGCAGATGGTGCGTTCTGTATTTGAAAAGTTCCACAGTGCGTCTTTAAAGTGTTGATACCTAGTGTTCTGCCAGTGCTTAATGACAGTAATATTTAACTGTGCTTTCACTGTCAGCAGTTTTCAGAGCATAATAATCAGTGACTTCAGATGAGTCATGTGCACTAAAACCTAACCAGAGTGTACACACACACACACAGACTGAGTGGGAGAGACCATACTATAAGTTTGATAGAAGCAGCTATTGATTTTAGCCTCATTTAAAGGAGAATTAACGTTTTTTACAATCTGAGCCTTATTTTGGTAATAAAACAAGTTGTTTTACTCACCCATAGCACTTTGGTGTCATATGGAGCACTTCCAGAGATGTTTTAGATTAGCGATATCCATAACGCGAGTTATATATTATATGCCCCGAGCATGTAATATATGCCCCGAGCATGTAATATATGCCCCGAGCGGTCTCCAAATAACACAAATTTTAGCACTTTTCAAATCATAGAAGCTCAATGTCTTAGTCTATGCTTTCGTTTGAGTCAAAAGTGGCCTGTAATCCGAGATTTAGCCATAGTTTCGAGTAGATGAGGACGCCAGTGCGCATATGCGGAGTCACAGTTTATTTCGCTCTCAGCTCTCAGGACCCAAACATAAAACGCAAAGCTGTAAATTATGGCTAAATCTCAGATTACAGGCCACTTTTGACTCAAACGAAAGCGTAAACTAAGACATCAAGCTTCTATGATTTGAGTGTGTGAGTGCTAAAGTTTGTGTTATTTGGAGACCACTCGGGGCATATATTACATGCTATGCCCCGAGAACTCGCGCTACGACTATCGCAAATCTAAAACATCTCCGGAAGTGCTCCATATGACACCAAAGTGCTATGGGTGAGTAAAACAACTTGTTTTATTACCGAAATAAGGCTCAGATTGTAAAAAACGTTAATTCTCCTTTAATGGTGCATTATGTAACTTTCCTGGTAGAGGGTCTGCTACCTACTTGTTTCCATGGATACGTTATTGCTTTACCTGGAATGTTCCACAGTATGCCAGTAAACTTATCTAACACATATTTATTCTATAAGTGTTTCTAATCTCTGTTCTAATGTTGTTTTCTCGTTTCATATCTGAAGTTGTGTTTTGTTTCATTTACACATGTTTTGTGATGTCACGTGGTTATACGGGAAGTGCTTTACTGTGTTTTTAAACTCCATACACCTTCACTAGAATCATTTGAATCATCTCAGCCCTGGAATGGCCAATCTCCACTCAACTAAAACTAAAATGTAGCTATAAACTTGAAAACTACCACTTCATGACATCACAAGGTAGAACAGAGCATTTTGCATGCTAATAATAAAGCATTATTCAAACATATGTGTGTTTCTGAGGAGGGAACAACATTCTAACATGACTTAAAGATCAGAAGAGTCAATTTTGTGTTAAAAGCACCATTTAACAAAAACAAAATCAGACAAAACTTCTTTGTACAAATAAAAGTTCAGACTTTCAGGCTTATTACATCAATTTATACTGAATGTCCAACCACGATATTGGCTGAATTGATATTTGTCCAGCTAATTTTTCAGTAAACGTGAAGCAGAATATGAGGTATTTTGATTCTCTGCACGAACCAAACATAAAAACATGCCTTTGCGTTGCTTGGCATTATCACAAACACGAAAACACGCGCTGTAGCAAAATATAGAGGAGTACAAAAATACAGCATCATTTCTATTAATAAATAAGTGTACGCCTGTAAGTTTGTAAATAAATAAAAACTGTGCAATTTGCATATCATCTCTACCCCCTCCTTTCTCCTTCCTTCTCTCTCTTCATCCATGTAGAGGTGCTCTCGCCCTCGCTCTCTCATTCTTTTTCTCACTCCCTCCCTTTCTCCCTCCCTCCCTCTCCCCTCCCGCTCCATCTCTCACTTTCTTTCTCTTTTTATCCGTGCAGAGGTGCAGTCTTCATCACCCCCTCTCTCTTTCCTCTCCCCCTCCCTCTCTCTCTGTCTCTCTCCATCCTCGTCCCTTTCTCATTCCCTCTCTTTCTCCCCTTTCTCTCTGTTCTTTCTCTGTGCAGTTGTCTCATTTACTCTCCCTCCTTGTCTCTCTCTCTCTCATTATCTCTCCCCCTCTTTCTTCCTTCTCTTCATCCGTGTAGAGGTGGAGTTGATCCCCTCTTGCTCCTTTGTTTACTACATGTGTGTCTGTGATTGCCATGGTGATGCCAGTCCTGCTCCCTGATTGGTCCAGGGTGCCACTCCTATGTCTGCCCTGTGTTTTAGCTAATGGGTGGTATTAATCTTACTTTATGGGCGAGGTCAAATTTAGAAAGAAAAATCCAGACAGACAATCCATAAATGTTTAACCCAGTTGTTGTTTGTGAGTGGGCTCCATGAATGTATATACTTGTATATACACGTGTCCTGGTTTAGTCCTGGTTTAGTTCTGGTTTAGTCCTGGTTTGGTCTTTGTTTGCTCCTGGTTTAGTCCTGGTTTGGTCCCTGTTTGTTCCTGCTTTAGTCCTGGTTTAGTCCTGGTTTAGTCCTGGTTTGATCTTTGTTTGCTCCTGGTTTAGTCCTGGTTTCACCCTGATATACATTTGTTTTGTTGTGTTCCAGTCCTGATTTAGTCCTGTTCTAGGCCAGGTTTAGTTCTGGGTTTAGTCCCAGTTTGGTATAGTTCAGTTAGGTAATTAATACACTTACTATATTTTGCTTTTGTTAAAATTGGCTCAAATGTGTACTTTAGTCATATAGAGGTTTAAAAGTACACATAATGATATAAAGGCCCTATTACAGTACAAAGCTGGTCTGATCATTAAGAGTATTTCTCGCCTATGCACCATAAGAGAGTACACGCCACCCACATGTTTAATCACCAAGTTATTTCCAGCTGCGCTCTGATCTACAGGATTCCAACGCAGGCTCATAACTGCATTTTTATAGCGACAACAAGGATTCTGAGGAAAAAAGAAAGAAAACATGGGGGTGGGTAATACAGTTGAGTACAGTGGTCCCTCACTCTATCACGGTTCACTGTTCGCGTTTTCAATTTTTTTCTTTTTTTTTTCAATTTTTTTTATAGTGTAACTTTTGTTTTAATAGTGTAACATTGTGTTCTGCGTCCTGATTGGCTAAGAGACTAGACCAGGATTAAACGTGGACTAAACCAGGTCTAGACCAGAACTAAACCAGGTCTAGGCCAGGTCTAAACCAGGTCTAAACCTGGACTGGCCCTGGACTAAACCAGGACTGGACCAGGTCTAGACCTGGACTAAACCGGGACTAGACCAGGTCTAAACCTGGATAAAATCACTCCGTGCAGCTCTTGCGTTCATTTGTGCGTGTTCGGTTTGTGTCTCGGGCTGAGAGGACGCGGTTCGATCTCGTGCTCGCAGCCCCGGTGTACGCGCGGCCTTGCGCCGGTCGTGCTGCTCTGTCACGGATTTGTGAGGGGTGCACGTATCGCGCTCTTCTCCAAGGGGTTGGTGCGCGTCGCGTCCCAGAACGTGGCAGTGCTCCTCGCGCATCCAGCGGGGCTTCCGGGGCCGTGTCTCCCCCCACGCTTCACTATTAATACATTTTGTTGAAAATCTATGAAAGTTTGAGTGTTTAAATGAGAGAGAAATGTGAGAAAAGGTTAATTCCAGTCTGAGAAAAGTGTATAATGTGTGTGGTGAGGCATTTACAGCCTTAAAACATGTAGAATAATTGTAAAATATAAAGTTGTCCTACTTCGTGGATTTCTCTTATTGCGGGTTATTTCTGAAACCTAACCCCCGCGATAAACGAGGGATTACTGTATAACAGTAGTTTGTGATTAATATATTAAAGATGCGTCACCTGTTTGTTCCTATGTCATTGCTCTGCCTGGAATATTCCACAGTATGACATGAAACAGCTCTACCTTACATTTAATCACGATTCCATATTATGTTCTTTTGTCTGATTTGTTTGATTTCCAAATATGGTCCACGCATGTAAGTGGATTAGCTTTTATAACCGCCAGCCTCGATGAGCTTCATTTGGCTGTAACCAAACACTATGGCCGACTTCTAAAGTGTATGGATAGGAGCTACTTTTACATTTTATATGTACAAAAAATATT
The DNA here is from genome assembly GCA_036785185.1 of Paratrypauchen microcephalus. Lineage (NCBI taxonomy): Eukaryota > Metazoa > Chordata > Actinopteri > Gobiiformes > Gobiidae > Paratrypauchen > Paratrypauchen microcephalus. Next base: position 116,801 of record JAVJIX010000103.1, on the reverse strand, counting down.
TCCAATAGTCTTCAATCAATCAAACTGAACTTCTTTAAAACACCATAAGAGTATAGTAAGAGTCAGTATAGATCAGTATAGTTTAGTATAGGTCAGTATAGGTCAGCACAGGGGAGTATGTGTGGTTTGTGTTACTTTGAAATTTGGTCAGATTTTGGCAGGGCATTAGTGACAAGAAAAATTTCCCCAAATCAGAGTTGGAAATAAATATAGATGTACTACAAAGAGGAGAGGAAGTACTTTAATGTGTACTGTGTGAGAGAGAAGGAGAGAAGGGAGGGGAAGGGAAGGGAAGGAGGGAGAGGAGGAGAGAGATAGAGGGAAAGACAGAGAGGTAGGGAGAGAGGGGGAGAGGTGAGCTTGGATACTGCCAGGACTCCACTGAGGTACAGGAAGTGCAGCGAAACATGTACATGTCCCAATATGTTTAAGAAGAACAAATCAGGTAAGACGAAGGTGTGTTCTCTCTTCAAGCTAGCAAAAAATAAAAAAAACACACACACACATGCACATAAAAAAAATAACACTGTAATACACTAATACAACTATATGTGCAAATTTTAGCAACATGTTCTATAGTTTGAGGATTAAGATAAACAATAGGCAGAAGAAATTAACATAAAAAGAAAACTAGATTTCAAAATGTGGAAACAATATTTTCTACTTCAGAATTTCAGCTGTAATTTATTTGTAATTCTGATTTTTACATTTCTTTAAAAAAAAAAAAAAAACCTTTTCAAAATTTGCATCTGTAAACATGAATTAAGTCTATGTTATGCTTAAGTTCGGCTTATTACAAAATTTGGATCTGTAAACATGAATCAAATCTGCAAATAGAATACAAAATTTGACATTGTCCAGTGCCGGTATTTGAGTATTCAGACAAGACAAAACATGAATGAGGAAAATGTATTGAGGATGTATGGCTGGTATTTTCAATTCATAGAACTGAAAGTAATAATTTGGTATTCATTTTTGCATAAGTTGCGAATACAACGCCGTGCTCAATGTAGATTTACAGCCAAAAAAATTCAAATAAAACAGAATCCTAAAATATTCAGCAGCTCAAAAATATCTTTTAACGACAATACAAAAACTAAACGTGACAAACGCAGGTTTAATACAGTGATTAATGCTTCTGATGAACCTTTGTTCATATGCACCGTTTCTATGGCGACAGGGGAAGACGATAGAGAGGGGCGGCTCCAGTCGCCCTCGGTAAAACTCTCAGGGACTTCGGGTGAACCTTGAACTTGGGGTGAACGTTGACCTCTCGCATTTAGGGGTGAAAGCGGTCGTCATGGGGACACATTTCAGTAACAGGAGGAGGAGGCGGCTATGAGAATCGCAGGGAGCCGTATCATTCATACAATACAAGATTTAAAAGAGCCGTACTTGTTTTTTTTTCCATGTATTTGAGCAGTTACTTCATGCCCCAGTACAGCTATATTATACAAACAGCACTTGAGGTCAAAATAAGTCCGCTGTGTACTGCCTGCATCTAATTTTGCTTATAAACTCACATCTTTACTAGTTTACTAGACCACTAAAACAGTTCATGAAGGACTAAACATAAAATTATTACTATATTTTTAAAGATCCCACGACATGGTACTTCTTGATGCTTTTATATGGCTCCTTAATGGTTCCCTAATACTGTAAATGAATCCTTCTTCAAAATCAACACTCAGTGCATGAGAAACAGAGATAAGATGAGAAAGAGTCATAAATGTCACTCTGGAACACTCCATTATAGGCGTTGTTGCTTGAATGCAAATGAGGAGGACAGAGGTGGCCTATAGTAGGGGGTGGGGGCGTGGCCAAGCTCTCCGCTCCGCTCTGTGACCCACTTCCATGTTTTTGCACGGGGGAGAGATGAGAAGCCTTCCATTGAAAAATAAACACATTTCCACAGAAAATAAAATTAAACCACTGCTGTTTCAGATATCCACAGGCTCAGATAAAGGACTTCCGAGCCTAGAAACACTCGCAAGTTCCTCCAGGCAAATAAAAAAACGTATTTCGCATTGCGTAGCTCCTCCGCAGTCCAAACTCTCTGGGCGTGATTTACAGAGACGCTGAGTACAGACAGACGGTGGTGGAACTGCATTTGCATTTCTTTTTTCGATCTGACATCAATAATGTGCCTTGTTCAAAATCGCCCGTTTGAGCTCCGATTTTTTTCTAACGCAGAAAAGGATCGCAAATGCTCAGTTTAGACATTTCGCAACTTTTAACCATTGGGGGGGGCTAAACAGGGTAGGGGAGCTCACATTAACGTTCAAAAACCTTAGAAAGTGAAAATTTCATGCCATGGGACCTTTAAAACATAGACAAACATAAGGAGTGCAAGAAACACAAACGTTCAAATCACTTCATATTGTCACTTGTAGACTTACTTACTCTACTTAGTCACGAAAACTTTGAATGAAAACTTTGTGATCTTATGTAATACAGAAAGTACTCCACTGTGCTCCACACATCTTCACTAGAATCATTTGGATGATCATTGCCAATCTCTACTGAATTAAAAGTAGAAGGAGCTGAACACTTCCGCTACATGACATCACAAGGTGGAACAGAGCAATTTGAGCTTTGGAGATGTTGACAGGCTAATAATAAAGAATTACTCAAACACAACTGCAGTTATGTTTTTTGATGAAGTAAAAACGTGAGTTAAAGCTCACGAGAGTCAAATTTGTCACCTTTGTCACTTATAGACTTACAGTGGAAAAGTCGCTAAAACTTTTACTGAAGTAAGAATACTTTTACAGTGTACAATATATTACTCAAACTGGAGTAAAAGTATATTTATTTTTTTAAGCTATTTTGGACAAATACAGCATTTTCAACACAATAAAAGGTAAAATGGTGATCTAAGTATGTTATGTGTTAGCAGTAAATACATCATAGAAGTAAAATACCCCATAATCATATGCATTGTTGAATAATACAAAACTAAATATAATTTAATAAAAGAAAAGAGTGCAGACTATACCCAAGTTCTACCTTTTAATTCCAAAATCCCATCCAAACAAATTAATTAATTAATTAATAATTAATTAATTAATTTGTAATTGATTATAATAATCAATTTTTGGCATCAAGAATCAATGCAGTATAATGTGAAAGTTAGTATCGCGATGCATTGTCATGACGATTATTTTGCACACCCCTACCGTCCATCAGAGGTGGGACAAAGTCATTGCTGGGCAAGTCCCAAGTAAGTCTAAGTCTTTTGCACTCAAGTCCGAGTGAAGTTCCGAGTCAAGAGTATCCAAGTGCCGAGTCAAGTCCGAAGTCAAAGCTCACAAGTCTCAAGTCGAGTCCAAAGTCCTAGCATTTTAGTTTCGAGTCATTTCGAGTCCCCTTTACAAAGAAATAAAATTTCTACAAATCATGTAATGTCTGCAAGATCTGTATTCATGATTGGATTGTTGTGCAAGCCGCGCGCACATGCTCTTTGCATACATTTTCGCAGATTCACAAGTACAACGAGTGCGGTCCTTATCAACATACTTTTAGAGTTTTTTTTTTCATTGGACGTAGCAAGTCATCACAAGTCAAAAGGCCTAAGTCCAAGTGAAGTCACGAGTTATTGATATTGAAGTCCAAGTCGAGTTGCAAGTGTTTGTACATTTTGTCGAGTCGAGTCTAAAGTTATCAAATTCGTGACTCGAGTCTGACTCGAGTCGAAGTCACATAACTCGAGTCCACACCTCTGCCGTCCATACACCTTCACTAGAATCATTTGGATAATTTTAGTCCAAGAATTGGTACTTGTTAACTTGAAAACTACCACAACATGACATAACAAAGTGGAACAGAGCATTTTGAGCTTTGGAGATGTAGACAGACTAATAATAAAGAGTTTGTGATGAAGTAACGACATTCTAACATGACTTAAAGCTCACAAGAGTTAAAGGAGAATTAACATTTTTTACAATCTGAGCCTTATTTCGGTAATAAAACAAGTTGTTTTACTCACCCATAGCACTTTGGTGTCATATGGAGCACTTCCGGAGATGTTTTAGATTAGCGATATCCGTAACGCGAGCATGTAATATATGCCCTGAGCATGTAATATATGGCCCGAGCGGTCTCCAAATAACACAAACTTTAGCACTTTTCAAATCATAGAAGCTCAATGTCTTACTCTACACTTTCGTTTGAGTCAAAAGTGGCCTGTAATCTGAGATTTATCCATAATTTACAGCTTTGCGTTTCATGTTTGGGTCCCGGGAGCTGAGAGCGAAATAAGCTGTGACTCCGCACATGCGCACTGGGGTCCTCATCTACTCGAAACTATGGATAAATCTCGGATTACAGGCCACTTTTGACTCAAACGAAAGTGTAGACTAAGACATCGAGCTTCTATGATTTGAAAAGTGCTAAAGATTGTGTTATTTGGAGACCGCAAACATGTGCCCCGAGAACTCACATATGACACCAAAGTGCTATGGGTGAGTAAAACAACTTGTTTTATTACCGAAATAAGGCTCAGATTGTAAAAAACGTTAATTCTCCTTTAAATTAGCCTAATATAGCACCTTCAAAACATTAATTGTAATACATACCTGCTACACAACAGCATCATAATATTACAATAAGCAAAATGACAAAATGGCCACTGATTTACAATGTTATCAGTGTTATTAATGTGTTTTGTTACCATAGCGACTAACCGTGAACACACAGTTTTCATACACAGCCTATAGAAAAGAGCGCACCGTAGATTATTATGAAGACTGTGTATGGTCCCGTGGAGAGGCATACATTTGAATAGGACCCTAGGTGTATGTTATGAGTGCACTGCACATTACCAAACGCATCTGGGTCTATAATTTAATGCGTGCATTGTGAGTGTGAAGCGTTTGAGAGCTGTAGTCATCATAGAAATCGGAGTTATGATTACCCGATATCTTTGCCTGAGAGGCATTTAAGAACTACACCACAAAGGAGCATTTTGAATCAGCAAAGACCTGACTTAAAGTGTTTTTTTAATTTTTTTATTTTAATAACAGATGGACAATATATCGGCGTTAGTATCAGTAAAGATTGAGTCATGTTTTCTTGGTATCTTTTATAGCAGGGGTCTTCAACGTTTTTCAGGCCAGGGACCCCCAAACAGATGGCGAACTGGGCCAGGGACCCCCTACTATATATACGGCATAGCATGATGCGTTTGCCTTTATTTCTCCATTCGCCATGTACGCATTAATGTGCATTTTAAGACATCAAAGAGGGTGGAGGGACAAGGGAGAATTTGATTGGAGAAAAATGAAAAAATATATTGTTTTTAAAAATATTAAAATATAAAATTATATTATTTTAAAGTGAAATCAAAAGATTTCGCGACCCCACTGCAGTACCTCTGCGACCCCCCTAGGGGTCGCGACCCTCCTGTTGAAGACCTCTGTTTTATAGTCTTTAAAGCTACCATCTGAAATGATGATGACCCCTTGAAGGTCCTATATTACGCAAAACTGACTGTGAGCTTTAAGTCGGTTTATAATGTTGCTACCTCCTCAAAAACATACCTGGAGTTGTGTTTGTTTCATTCACAAGTGTTTGAGTCACTCTTATTATTAGTCTGTCTACATCTCCAAAGCTTAAAGTGCTCTGTTCCACCTTGTGATGTCATGAAGCGGTAGTTTAAGTTAACAGCTACAGTTGACCTTTTGTTTAGTAAAGATTGGCAATTCCAGGGCTGAAATTATCCAAATGATTCTAGTGAAGGTGTGTGGAGTTTAAAAACAAAGTCGAGCACTTCCTGTATCACCACTAGGGGTGGGTATTGGCAAAGAAGTCACGATTCAATTCGAATCACGATTCATATGCCACGATGCGATACTATCACGATGCATCATGATACTTGAATTATTGCGATGCATTGCAATATATTCGACATACTTCAGTGAAAATTTACACACACAAAAAAGAGGATAACTTAAATATCAGTGGCTGTGTATCTGGGTAGTGTTTTCAATTGATACATAACTCTGAGCAACTCAATTCATAACTGAATTTATTGAATAACAAAAACAAATAAACCAAAGCAATAACAAAAAAAAGTGCATAGGATTTTTTCTAAAACAAAAAATGATGTTCAAACATTTGCCATTTTGGAGGTAGCTACCATCATAACAAACAATACCCTTTCACAAAGAAAAAAGTTAAGATTAAGAGATTAAGATTAAGCCTTTATTGGTCTCACACACAATGACACACGGGAGAAATTTGACTTCTGCATTTGACCCATCCTTTTCAGGAGCAGTGAGCAGCCTTTTTTTTCGGCGCCCGGGGGGCAGTACCGTGAAGGGTCTTGCCCAAGGACCCACAATGGTTAGCTCATTGCCGGGGGGGATTTGAACCCACAACCCCCAGGGGGAAACTCAGTGACTTACCAGTTGAGCTAACCAGCCGGTAAGTGCATAGGATATATTAAAAAAAATAAACTAATAATTAATTAATTTATTTATTAATACTAAATTAAATTATTAAATATTAAATTATGAATTAATAATAATCGATTTTTGTTAGTTAGTTAGTATCGCGATGCATTGTCATGACGATTATTTTGCACACCCCTAATCACCACATGACATCACAAGGTGTTTTCAGTGTGAGAGAAGAACAAAATACAAGTCCAGGTATGTTTCTGATGAGGAAACAACATTATAACATAAATCAGAAAATTACATAATATAGGCCTTTTAGTCGTCATATTTTGATAACCAAGAAATAATAAATCTATTTAATAAATTTATTTCAAAATATTCTCGCTATAAATGTATGTATATTTCAACACCTATTTTGTAGATTTTTTTTTTAAAATCTCAGTGTACAATAGAAACAATAATTTGACAAAAAAATTTATCAAAAATGAATACCTGACTAATCGACTAATAAAATAATTTAGTTGCAGCCTTTAACATATATTTTTCTTTGCCTGCATGTTCCACAATATGGCATTAAAAAGATTTTTTGTTTTTTATTTCTTAAAAATACCTTGAAAAATGTGCACTTTTATTGTGAGTGTGTCGCCTCTTCACAGATCTAATATGTAACTTGGCCAGGAGTGCACCTTTATTGATCTGCTTTCTTTTTTTAGGCCTTGTAATAGCTTTTTTTTTTTGTCAGTATCGGCAAACACCAATCAGATATTATTAGTTGAAATTGAAAAAATAAATAAATTGAAAAAAATTAAAAATCAATACCGGGCCATGCCTAGGCTTTTTGTTTGGTTTCCCTTTGCTTGTGTCCAGTGCGTTGTGTGAAAGTGTGGTGTGTGACCAGTCAGTCAGAGCCAGACCAGTGAAGGGTTGCCAGGTCAGCGGTTGCCAGTCAAACACTTGATTCATCATATTAGGTCCTGTGTAATTGCGGCGCGTGACGACTTATAAAAGAAAGGGGGCGATAAAGCTGTCAGCCAGCCATCAGCGCAGTGCTAAATGAAGCCGAAGGGCAAGGATCACACATTCATACAGAGGAGAGAGGGAGAGAGGGGGAGGGAGAAAGAGAGAGAAAAGACAGAGAGAAGAGAGACAAAGGGAGTGAGAGAACGGGAGAAAGAGAAAAACGGTGAATGGTAGTGATTTGGTTCACCTGATATGTGTTAACATTCCAAATCAAGGTGCATTCAGGTAGATTATGCAGAAGTGGCAGGTGCAAAGTCAGGTGACCACTGATCAGACATATGGCTAATATGTTTGGTATGTTCATTTTTTTTTTTTTTCACATTTTTTTTCTAAAATGTCTTTTGTAGCTGACCTGCAATGTTGAGTTTTTTATGAATACTTTCTGATAAGTCAAGATGCCATAGAGAATTAAGGTTACACTGTCAATTCTTTGCCCAATATGTTCCACATTGTTGCATTAAACCTGTTTAATGACATGTGTTTTAATTGCTCAAAAACACCTGTGTTATTGATCTGATGGCAGTAAAAATAATAACCATTGCCTTCAAGCATAGTGCTGTACAGAATCATTTATTAATGAATTATTAATTAATCATTGGATTATATAGCACATTTCAAGACACCCAAAGCTCTTTACAGTCCAGTATTCATTCTCTCCAGTCTGTGGGGGTAAGATAGTAGTGTAGCCACAGCTGCCCTGGGGTACACTGAAGCGAGGCTCCAATCTGTGCCATCAGCCCTTCTGACCACCAACATTCACACACATATACACACACATACACACACCACTTTCAAATAGGCAATGCCAGTGCTTTGCCTAAGGACACAGGAACAGTTTTCCCAGTGCTGCTCCACTGTGGCACAGCGGTCTCCCATCCAAGTCCTAACCAGGCCCGGCTCTGCTGAGCTCCTGAGATCAGACGAGATCAGGCTTTGACAAAGAGCTATGTCAGTTAATAAAATACAATTTACAGCTAATGTCCAGTTACTTGATATCACCTTGGGAGAGTGAGCACACTGCTGAGAACAATATGAGGAAATAATATTACAAATATTTGTTTGCTACCCTTTCACATGGAACCTGTAAATTATCTGAATACACCATGGCACAAACACTATATCAGTGTTCTTCATGCACATACACCTCAACACACAAGCCGTTTCCCAATTCAGCGAGTGCACGGTTCGGAGTGTGGTCTCAGCCTGCAGTCAAGGCGGTGCATACTTGCTCAGCTCTGAGTGCAGTCCGTGGATCGCATGACCGTCTGCGAAATGGAACAGGTCCCGCCTCAGCTCAATGAGCCGGGTGGTCTGCTCCTTGTTCCCTAAAGACAAAAATACTATTCTATCGCGACTAGTAATACTTCAAATTGGGAGATGGCTATACTGTAGATGCGTGATTTACTGTACTGTAGAATATCCAGCATTACAACAGCAAAGGAAATATAGAAGTGTAAGGGAAAAAGCATGTGAACGGTAATACAGGTGCCGTGATCTATGCCGTTACGGCCACCGTCACACATGTTTAGCGTAGTTTATGAAGAGTTTCATGTAGCATAGTTGTAGGTGAGGTGAACCAGTACACACATTTTATAGTGAAGTCGTAACTGTCACATGGCGATGTTGCTGGCGAGTCCATCTTTGTAGTCATATATCCTGCCGCGCTGTGCATGCTGGGGCTTTAAAGTGTGCGAAGTGTGCATGTTTGCACGCTTGGTCCACGCCCCGATTTCCATGGAAACGACTGCGCTGTTCGGGCCGCGTGTTAACTGTGCATGGGACAAAAACGAAATGGAACAGCAGTTGTCGCGCCGGATATGATGCACATCCCCCTCCAAGCACGCTCCGAACCGTGCACTCGCTGAATTGGGAAACGGCTACAGTGTACAGTGTCAGTGAGACTACACACTGGAGTGGATTAAGACAAACAGCAGATGCCCTAATATACAGTGGTACATCACCTTACGAAAGACCCAACAAACGAAAATTCCAAGTTACGAAACGCCTTCACGTTAAATTTTGGTCTCTAGATACGAAAGAAAATTCAAGTTACGAAACGCGAAATCTCAAAAATTCAAATAATGCGCGCTCAGCCACACACATTATACGCTTTTCTCAGACTGGATTTAAACTTTTCTCACATTTGTCTCTCGTTTAAACACTCAAACTTTCATAGATTTTCAACAAAATGTATTAATAGTGAAGTGTGGGGGGAAGGGGGAGGGGGAGAAGACTGCGCGCGGACACGTGTGTGATAGCGCAGCATGACCCGGCGCGGGGCTGCGAGCACGAGACCCGTGCTCAAACCGTGCCTCGTGCTCGCAGCCCCGCGCCGGGTCATGCTGCGCTATCACACACATGTCCGCCCTCCCCCTTCCCCCCACGCACGCAGTCGCTGCTCGCCTCAGCCGTGACTCGTGAGGTACACCGGTGCTGCTGCTAATAGCAGAGCTAGCACGAAACCAGGAAACAGACCCGCACGCGGCGCTTTAATCCTGGTGTCCAGTCCTGGTTTAGTCCAGGTTTAGTCCTGGTCCAGTCCAGGTATAGACCTTGTTTAGACCTGGTTTAGTCCACGTTTAGTCCTGGGTCTACAGTCTCTTAGCCAATCAGGATGCAGAACACAGTGTTACACTATAAAAAAAAGTTACACTATAAAAAAAAAACTTGGAACGGGGCCTTGGAACGAATCAGGCTTTTCCCATTGAAATAGCTACTCAACTTACGAAAAATTCACGTTACGAAACCACTTCTGGAACGAATTAATTTCATAAGGTGAGGTAGTACTGTATTTTGCCACATCTTAACACCCACTTTTCCTACCTTCTCCCCTGCACTTGAACACGCCACACCACCAGAATGACCCTCCTCTCAGCATACCAAAGCATGCCGTGCTGAGCTACTTTACCTTTGTAATTGTAACAGATCACATCATTAGCACAATATTGTCATAGCTCCTGCTCCTCCGCCATGGGTTAATTTGCATAATAAATCTTAATTGAAGCTCGTTAAGGCTCTGATAAGAAGCAAATCAGGAACAGGGCCGATAACTTAAGATGAATGCTGGCACTGTGTGTTTGGCATCCGCAGGTGGGGGAGATACTCCGTGCCATTATTAAAGTAGCAAAATATATGAGAACTCAGGGACAAAACATGTATTACAAATGTCTATGTATGTGCAAAAGAATGAATACTGAATCAAAGCTGCAATATTTTTGGGATAATCTGAAATCCACAATGACAATTCAGACAATATTGCAGCCTTCCATCAGAAATGTGTGAAAATGTGACAAGAAATGTCCTGGTTGTGGTTCAAATATCACACAAACCAACGAATGAGCTGTCAAATGGATAAGTTTGATTTTAGAATTTTACATCATTCCAGACAACAGTTGCAACTGATCAGCTATCCATTTTCTAATTAATAGGCTGTAAAAAATGTAACTCATTTTATTTTATTTTTAAATTTGAGTGATTATTATCTACCAGACACAAAGGAAGAATCCAAAGACCAAGGCACTGGTTACGTCCCGCACTGGGAAGGAATTACTGCCTAGACCTGGATCTGAAAGATTGCTTGTATATAAATTAGGGCTGTCAAACGATTAATTTTCTTGATGGCAACTAATCTCAGAAATTTCATAGTTAATCGCGATTAATCGTGATTTATTTTGCATGTTTAAAATTGATATCTTGCAGTAAGACCGTTCGAATCTAAAGTTAAACTCACAATGCAAAGTATTTCTCACCATTTTTTTTATTTCAAAAAAGTGCAGAGAAAGGAAAAAGTAACAATGAACCAGTAATAGTGCTTACTTTGAGAAATTGTAAATAAATGATTGAAGCCCGCTCGAGCTGCCTACGGATGCGTAGAAGGAACAAAATACTAGCAAACTCAAAATAGCGCGTTTAACCGACAATGAGTTTAATTAATACAACCAAATGAGCTGCATATGGATGGTAGAATTGCGAAAAATGCTGGCAAACTCTGATCGCGATTTAAAAAATTGTTCGCGATCATTAATCGTTCGCGATTAATCGCGATTAACGCGTTAATATTCCCAGCCCTAATATAAATAGATAGAAAAAGAAGAATAAAATAATAATAATTTTAAGGAGAAACAATTATATACAAATATGTGTGAAAAATGCTTTGTAATTAAAATAGTTTACCTCATTTCAGGTGTGTAAAATACTGTCACTTAATGGAAGAGTACTGTATTTGTCAGTTTGGTCTGCAGGCATGTTTATAGTAAATTGTTTTCTTCACGACCAAGAAATGTACCTGAATCTTTAAAAATGATAATCCAAGTAATTATTATTTCTAAAATTGAATCTACCTTTCTTAAATTTTTCATATTTCACAAAATCAGGTCTAAAATCTGAAAAGAGTACTTGTACTACAGTAAATGTCAGGGTCTTTACTGCACCAAATCCCACCCGTCATGACTTCAGCTGTCATCAGATCTGCCTTCTCTTTTTTTCCCCTTCTCCTTTTTTTTTTTGCACCAACAGGAAGTTTTGTCGTTAACCCCACCCCTCGCCTCCCCCTTCAGGTTACAGCTTAACCGGCTCCTCGTGCGATTGTTTGTAGAGTCCTGACCATCTGGCCCCATGCCCCCCCCCCTCCATCCCTTTCCAAACGTACATGTAGGTCACAGCACAAGACGGATGTGGGCTCTTAAACCTGTGATATGGGCTCCTGACAGGCCCCTGTAAAGAAACAGCCCAGAGGAGGGATACAACATGGTGGGGTGTCCATCACGCAGTAATATGAAGCAGATTTCAGCTCAATGTAACACAAGTTCTGGGAGTTATCTAAAGCAAGTCTGTGGGAGCTACTGTACCACACAAAAGGAGCAGGGAGAAGAGGTTAAAAATGGCAAACGTACGGTACATGGAGGTATTGCAATGCCTAAGAAATCTGTAGCATGGACAGATTGGAAAAACTACTGTACTGCTACTATACAGATGTTTTTGTGTAGAGAGGATCAGAATGTAAATGACCAAGCAGCAGACCAGAGAATGTATAAACAGAGCTCGACCAATATGTCTTTTGTTCCCGACTGATGCTGATTGTTTAGAATTAATCTGTGCAATTAATAGCTGATAAGCACCGTCGATATTTTTAGGCTGATTTTTAGGCTATTTTACAATGTGCACTAATGTAATCATGATCACCATACTAGATTTTAAATGTAGGGACAGTTTTCCAGAAAGTATTACTTGTAAAAATGTACATGTTACTTTACTATTAAGTACTTTACAACAAGTAAAAATATATGTATGTATCCATGTATCACACCTCTCATTGTAACTGCATAGTTCTGACCTGTATTTACCATAAACAAAGCAGTGCCTCCTCCCACCAGCGCACCATAAGTGCAGCTCACCAAATCAACAACACATTTCTATTATCTGCAAAAAGTCATGGCCCCAGTTAAATAAATAAACACAATCCTAGTTATTGTCACTGTATATGGCAGGTTAGACTACTAATCTGACAAAAAACAGAATTATATTTAAGATTTGACTGAAAACCTTGCCTACTGAATGCGTGAAAGAGACCACAAGAAGACTCGCAATGACAAAGAAAGACAAAATCCACCATATCAGATTAAGGATTAAGAAGGAATATTCACATCATGAAGTGGGATGAGGCACGGGTCACAAGAGGTGAAAGCAACAAGTTCAAACGCTGGATCAGAGAAAAATCAGGAAGAGACGCACATCAACCGAGACGACGGAGCCTTCATCCTTTCGCACACATTTAGGCCTCTCACCACAAGAAGGTTGAATAACTTCTACGAGTCCTTATAGTTTCATACTGCTATTTATTTACTGCAGCTCGTGTGTGTTTTTATTTTCTACAATATTGTACATTTAGAAATTGCAATAGGTTATAGGAAGTAGTTTCAATATTATCTTGGTCCATGAGGCTCACCACGCCTACAGAAAGTAACAACCACTGATGTACACCGGGGACAGGTTTGAAAATGTCTTACGGCCCCCAGCCGAAACATTTGTAGGAAGATAAATATACCGTAATTTACGGACTATAAGCTGCTACTTTTTTCTCACACTTTGAACCCTGCTGCTTTTACAACGATGCGTCTAATATATGGACGGATTATTTGTTTATGAACACAGCGGATGTGTGTACGCAGAAATGTGTGAGTGCAGAAAGCGCCGCCGTCTATGCGCTTAAAGGTCCCATGGCATGAAATTTTCACTTTCTGAGGTTTTTGAACGTTAATGTGAGCTCCCCTATCCTGTTTAGGGCCCCCCAATGGCTAAAAGTTGCGAAATGTCTAAGCTGAGCATTTGCGATCCTTTTCTGTGTTTGAAAAAAACACAGCTCAAATGGGCGATTCTGGACAAGGCACCTTATTGACGTCAGATCGAAAAAAGAAATGCAAATTCAGTTCCACCACCGTCTGGATCTCCACCCCCTGTCTCTGGAAATCACGCCCAGAGAATTTGGACTGCGGAGGAGCTACGCAATGCGAAATGCGTTTTTTTATTTGCCTGGAGGCACGTGCGAGTGTTTCTAGACTCGGAAGTCCTTTACCCAACCCTCTGGACCTCTGAAACAGGAGTGGTTTAATTTTATTTTCTGTGAAAATGTGTTTTTTTTCATTGAAAAGGCTCTTCTTTCCTCCTTCGCGCTTACACACGCGGAAGTGGGGCCAGGCACAGCGCACCGCTAAAACAAGGAACCAGCGGCGCATTTGCCCCCCCCTTCCCCCACCCGCTCCTCTAACCAATCTGTGTCCTTCTCATTTGCATTCAAGCAACAAGGCCCAGAATGAGTCGTTCAGAGAGTTATTTTTTGACTCTGACTCTGTACATGTGTCTTTCTCATGCACTAAGTGTTGATTTTGAAGAAGGATTCATTTACAGTATTAGGGAACCATTAAGGAGCCATATAAAAGCATCAAGAAGTACCATGTCATGGGATCTTTAACATGAAGTTGCAGCTTTAGCGAGCGCTGTTGTCAGCACTAAAACAGTTTTATGATGCTGAATGCTGATGAATGAACATTAGTTAGAGGGATACGTCTTAATGACCCGTATGCGTTAAATGCAGGTGAGGCGTAAATGACGAGAAGAAACGTCTCAAGCTCAAAGGAGACATATACAGTAGAACGTGAAGTGACATAATTATATTTAAGATTTTCCTGAAGTGCAAGAGCGAGACAGACAGGTGAAGAGACGACACGTTGAGGAAGATGCTAGTTTGATTTTGTTTTGAACAGTTCCATCATCTCATCAATCGACCTGGCTGTCGAAGAAGGAAATAGAGCTGCTTGGCATCGATGAGTCGATGGAGAGACGCTGGCGACGGGAGCGTGACGAACTGACGCGATGCAAAAAGACGATAAAGAGGCAATAAAAGCAGATCGCCTAAAATTGAAAACGTTCTTGAAGACGTGGACACCTGCGGCTAATAGGTGCGGCCTATATACTGTAGGTACAAAAATGAAACTCTTTGAAAATTTAGTTTATGTGGCTTATATTCAGGAAATTACGGTAACAAGAATGCATGTAATTTAAGCAATAAACATGCTCTTAATAGAATAAATGCACGGTATATCATTTTAATGCTATGAGGTGGAACATTCTAGAGCAGAAAAGTTATGCAGTGCAGTTTAAATGAGTCCGGCAAAAATACAATACAAAAAAACACATATTTGTCCTTCTTTTATGCAGCTGTAATCAGAGAGAAAGCCTATCCACATGAATCACCTCTATGGCAGATTGCATTGTGTCATTTGCCTGGAAACTAGCGCAGGTCTCAAAGGAAGAGGAGGTGAGCGACGAAGAGCAGCTCCCAGACCAATCAGAGGAGGAGGCAATATGGTCTGTATGCACTCCCCTCTGTTGCACTATTAGGATCACTGCAAAGTACACGTTTAAACAGTAACAAGCAAACATAGAGTACAATACAATATAGAATAAACAGAATGACCAAACTGTTTTAGTGCTACAATTATGCATTTAAAAAGCAACAGATTCAGTGATTTTTTTTTCCCCCTCACAAAAACAGACACACATGCGCATACACACACTTACACAATATCACACATGTACAAATGGTCAGTTAATATGCATGTTATAAGATGAAACTCATGATTTAGTTTAAATACCTACTGCTTTTGTGATGGGGTTGGATTGTACATGTGTGATGTTGTGTGAGTGTGTGTATGAGCATGTGTGCCTGTACATTGTTGCTTCAGATAAACACTGAACTATACTAAACTACACAATTTGTGAACTTTTACGTGACCTGTAAACTAAAAGTGTTCTGATTAAAAAGCTATTTTCTGTCTCTCTCCGTTATACGTAATGGTAATTTATATCCAGAGTACTACAAAGTTACGTTTGGATTTGATATTCTAAAATGTAATTATATTTAACGTTACAAAATATTTGTGTTCAGTAGTTGTGTAGTTGTAGTTTGTGTTCAGGATTACTGGTTGATTGAAAAAGTAACAAGAGACTACTTCATGATTAAACATACAAAAAAAAATATACATCTGGTTTATTTAAAAAGTGACATCAGCCGTGTTTAATTTATTTTTATTTTTATTAAAGCTATCAATCCAAAATGTGCTTTCTTATTTGCCTGAAGGCAGAGGAATCTGGTCTCTTATGGCCTCGACAGTGCACCGCCCCGTCTGCACAAACAAAGCAAAACTATTAGCTCTGCTTTAGCGCCGTTAGCTCTGTTAGCGCTGTCACTCAGATAGGGTTGCCAACAGCCCCTTGAAAACGGAATCGGTATTCAGAAACAAAAATACGCATCCCGTATTGAGCTGAAAGGGGACGCACTTTGTCCCGTATTACCGTGTGAATCAAAAATAGTGTCTAAAACAGAGTGCCCAATACGTCGATCACCAACTACCAGTCGATCGGTGTCCGGTCTTGGTCTCGAGATGATTGTGATCATATTTCATTACGGCCGCTGCCTTTAGCAACAAACTTTTACCGTGTTTTTCGCACTGCAGCCCATGCGCTCGTCTGGAACACGCGGAAACCACGTCAGTGCGCCGCTCCTCGCCTTTTCACGCTCTCTCTCTCCCTTTTCACCCTGTTCATAGCGCACGCAAGCTCCCTCCTCAATGCGCTCTGATTAGAAGTGCAAGACTAAGTGCAAAGCAACAACTAATCTAAATTTATGTTACAGCGTCCGCACAGAGCAGGTCTACAGCACAGAGCAGGTCTACAGCACAGAGCAGGTCTACAGCACAGAGCAGGTCTACAGCGACATGTGGTTGCATTTTGCCTAATAAAAGTGCACAAATGCATCTGCTTGTCACAACATCCATTTGGTAAATGTGCAGAGGCTGGTAAATACCACTACAAAACCAGTAAGAGAATGTGACTCCAGTTAGAAAAACAGGTTTAAAAAAAGTCCTCAAACTGTAGGTGAGGGTCCAAAAACGGGGCACAGAGTGTTTAAGTGCAGTACAGTTTGCTTAGCTTATTTTAGATTAAAATGAACATTCATCAGATAAAATGGAGATAGATTTATGAAAACTTATTTATGTGAGTCAGCCTTTTCCCACATGAAGATCATTAAGCCCAAGTACTGTTCCACCAAGACTGATGATCATTTAGAAATGTGCTTGAGTCTGGCTGTCAGCAGCTACTGTCCAAACTATGCATCCCGAGCTGATTCCATCCAGTGCAAGTCACATTTTGTGAGAAGTTAGTGCAAAGTGGGATCATCAAGAGGGAGAAAGGGAATTTTTTCCCCCCAAAATGGGTGGTTGACATTTTAGTTTTTATTGGCTATAATGACCCCAGATTGCATCTCAGAGCATCTACAGTTCAAAAATTTTCAAGGGGTGCATGCCTCCGGACCCCCCTAGCTTTTCAGTGACTTTCAGGTTTTTCCATTACTGGTCACTTTCATCCCTGTTTATATTGATTTATACAGTTTTAAGTTAAGCAGGACATATATTTATTTTATTCTGTTCATTAGTATTAAAAATTAATTGCTGATAATTAGGCCTATTTATTTTCCCTGTGTTCATATCACTCAGATATGCATCTAATTCAATTCCGGTCTGAGTCAAATAGTTAAAAAATCGCTTCACACATACAAAAAAGGGCTAAAAAGATTCACTACACCACGAAGGGTGAAGGCAATCGGGCCGGCCGGTCCTGCCAATGAGGTGTCCCTTATTTATTTTTCAAGGAGTTGGCAACCCTACACCCAGATGCCCTGAAAAGCAGAGAAACACACCACAGATCTAGAAGTGTACAAGGGCTGTGTCTTTTAGTTTCTTAAACAGAACTAATTAATTTTAAATGGTTTGCATTCGCCCAAAGTTACTCCTCACTTACCTTATTATTCATCATGATGAGTTTATAAGCTTTTCACAACTTCACAACAACAAATGTCAAACTAAACTTTATAATTCAGTGCTGACAGAGGACATATTTTGACCTCGAGAGCTGCTCAAGACACTCAAATACAAATAAATTCACGTAGAGAGCTTTTAATTTAAATCAAATATCAAAATCCCAATTTGAATGGACGCAATTAGTAAATCTCAGAGACTGCAATTTATTTTGGCAGGCTACCATCATTTCCTCCACAAAACAAATATCCTGTTTTCTTCCGCAAAAAGAAAAGAAACTGCTCACCCTGTAGTTAAGATTTGTATACAAAAACCATGTTCTGAAATGTGACTCTTGTATTAGTTTGTCAGTTCATATTTCAGTCTTTTTGGCCGTTTCTTCTGAACGTGTTTAAAATGCGATGAACTTTGAACAAAATCATATAATTAAAACATAAATCACAATCATAATTCAAATTTTTCCCAAATTGTTCAGCCCTATAGCAATGTTTTTTTAAACTTTCTTTCAAAAATGGGGGCTTTTCCGCACAAAACGCAAACAAAGCAATAAAAGGGTCAGGAAAGCAGAGGATGTCGTATCATTTAAAGGTTACATTTGATCAGAACTAAGGTCTGTGGACACAAATGTGTGGAGTTTAATGTCCACTAACGATGCTATTGCTACTTTTATCCTCGGCTATAACTTCGAAATGTGCTGCATTAACACCGAGCAAACCGCTGACCAAGTGTCCAGCATGCAACTCTCCTTTCACATTTTATTGGAAGATTTTAAAGTGGTGAAATGACTATGCAAAACAAAACAAAAATAATAATAATATATAATTAAAGGGCCCATATTGCGCTACTTTCTGATCTATGTTTTAATGTTTCACAGCTACAGGTGCTTCATTTCCATAATATAATGTCTTGCCATGTGAAGGTAAAAAGGGAAGCAAAAATAATAAGATCGGTCCTATATTGAATCCATGGTGTTTTGGCCTTAAAAACACGAGTAAATTTGCATGGAAAAAAAGAGTTATTGATCACATGTTACCAGAGGAATCTAAACAAAAGAAAGCTGCACAGTTTTACATTCACACTATTTGACAATTGAAATGTAACACGATGTAACACACACGAAAATGAGTTTGGATGTAAAATATGGAAAGAGCAGGGCTGGGACGAGGGCAATTTTCACGAGACCAGGCCCACGAGAACGAGACGAGACGAGATTTTGATCATTTGTTATGAATAAGAAATTGCAATCTATTTCACGATTTTGGCTTCACTTTATGTAACACTTCAGCTGTCATTGTAGTACTGCTTTTTGGAATTACATCTTCTCAAATTGTATAACTCACCAGGTCTTAATTCTTTTTCGTCCAAGCCAAAGGTAAATTCAGAGGGAAAAACGAGATCATGAGCTTATTTTTCTGCTGTGTGCACAGTCTCGTGGCAATTTTGTCCCATCCCTAGTAAATAGTCAGAATTTTGCCTTGTTTTGGTGGTTTAGTTTTGGTTGAATTGTGATTTTTTACACACTTTGAATTGTAAATGAAGTCTACAATTTCGCTTTGCTTTCAGTTGAAGTTTTAGTGTAAAAAAAATGCATAGGCCTATTCCAATATCCTACAAATATCACTGCAATGTGATCTGATAGAACATTTACTCATATTGGTCTCGTTGGCTCGTTCAGATTTTTGTCAAAATTCAAAAACAACAGTTGTTTCTTTATTGACATAGCACTTGTATTATCCATTACGTCTGACAAACATGGTCAAATATTAGGTCAAAATTGCCAGAAAATCGTGATCTTGTGAGATTTATTTCCATGTTTTTACATTTGGATTGGACAAAAACGGGTTACGTGTTGGCGAGTTACATCTTTTACAGCGCAAGAATGGAAACAAAACTATGAAATGAAATAAATAACACAATTGTGAGGCCAAAATTAGAAGCTGAACTGTGAAATGTGTATGTTTGTGTAAGGAATTATGTTAAAATCTCGTCTCGGCGACCCAATCTCGTATCTTGGCTTGTAATTTTGTCTCATCCAATCCGTATCAAGAGAAAGCATAATCAGGCAGTTATATTCTGATTTCAAATATTCCAAAAGTTTCATCTGAATTTTTTGTTTTAAACTAATCTTGTTTTGTTTATTTTTGTCTGAATTGCATGTGCATGTACAATGTATTCTAATAAACCAAAAGTGTTTTTATATCTACTTTGTTCTTATTTCATTTTTAAATTTATGTTTCTAATTCTCCTCTCATCTTGCGTTTCGTCTGAATTTAAATGAACAATTCACAAACCTTAAAATGTATTCTGATTTCACTTTTTATTTTCTGTTCTTGCTTTTTGTCTGAATTGAAAATAACAGTGTAACATTGTATCCTGCTGTTTTTAATCATTTTTTTTCTTTATGTATTCATCATGGCTTTTCCTTAAATCTAGTCCTAATTTCGTTTTTAATTCACGTTTTTTAATTCTCATCTTGCTTTCAGTCAGAATCCAAACCAATAATTGACGTTGAACCTAAAATCCATTCTGATAATCCAAAAGTTTGATTTTTATAACACTTTTTCTTCATAACTTTGCAACTGTTTTTCTTCATCTTACCGTAATTTCAATTTCAATCAACGTTTTTTAATTCTCATCTAATCTCGAAACTCCAAAACGAACCAGCCGTGAACGCCCCACACAAAAGACCACAGCACAGAACCACTCAAACTCCTCTTGTAACATAGTATTAAAAATCATACAGTACTACACCCTTGTATTTACTGCCATTTTTCACTCACGCTTTTGTCATTCAAAATTATAAAAAAAAATGGCCTCCCTTTCTCTTCCTCTCCCCGCAAAGAGGATAAACAACATCTGCCTTGATCGCTCGATGTTTTCGGAACAAACCACTTAGGAAAAATTTGTGCTCGCAATTCCCAAAAGCGGCCGTCACTCACTGGCTGGCAACGCAACACTTAATGCTTTTGTCTCCTCTCCAATTTATCTTGTTAACAGCAAATTGGCCTAACGGTTAGGAGCGCACAAAAAGAGAGGGATGGAGAGAGAGAGAGGGAGAGAAAGAGGGTGAGGCGTAAAGGGAATACTCCTACCAAATAACATATGGTTGCTTTCACTCAAAAATGCGTCCTTTGCACTTAAGAGCGGAGGGGCGATGAGTTTACAAGGTTTGAAAAAAAAATGAAAAAAAAGTGGTGCTCGAGGCTACGGTTTCCGACTCTTTGAAGTGGTCTTTGAATGTGGTTTACAAATAAGGGCGTCTGTAATGCAGTTCAACAGCGGAGGCGAGGGAGTAAGTGAAGAAATTGTGTGTTTTAGTATTGTCATGATACTGAAATTTCTAACAGTACTAACAGGTACTAAGGAATAGATTCAATACTCAATACTGATTCTGAAGATTTAAATTAAATAAAATGTGATTTTCAATCTTAAATCTTTGTTCTTTCTTTTCTGTTACCATGTGATTTTTTTTCCAATTTTCAATACTTGACAACCCGAGTGTGCATTTCCATCAAAATAAGGATGCTGCGTCTTGAAATGGGACATGTGCATTGTTGTTATAGTAATTACACAATGATATACTCTGTGACAAAAGTATGGGGCGGACTGACTCAGACTGAAGTGTGGCTGCCATTTTGTGTGGACAGCCCCTTTGCGTACATATAATCAACCGTTTACCCAGTCTAACGCGTTCAAACAAGCAAGGTGGGTGACGTGTCTTGCTCAAGGACACAGTTACACTGTGCCAGATTCAACTGCCACAGCGTAACTGTGTCTTGCTCGAGGACACAGTTACACTGTGGCAGTTGAATCTGGCGCAGTTCAACTGCCAACCTTCAGGTACTGCATAGAGTGACAATACGCAGTATACCTTACAGATATGCACTTAAGAATTTGAAGAAAACAATGAATACTGCAACTTTTTTTTTAGTTGATTGTACATACTTATTATTATTTATCTTAATTTTTGATGCATGCTCTTTTTTTCCAACTGTTTCTGAAACGTGCGTTGTGACACTGCAATTTCCCCATTGTGGGACAAATAAAGGATTATCTTATCTTATCTAACTTAAAAATCACTTGATCACTTATGAATCACTTAATGTATTTTTTTTTGTTACATTGATGTATTCCAGGCTTAAGTTAGAGTATTGCAATTTGCTTTCTTAAAATAAGGGATGCCATATGGTGTTAAGGGTAAGAGACAAATGTGCAAACTGCTATAGGGATCATGTATTAATAGATAAACATGAACTAAACATAAGGTATAACAGAGTAAGACCCGAGTAAACGCTAAAATGAAGAATAGTAAAAACTGATACCAGGTCCTGATCAATACTGAAACTAGATATGACTAGGGATGTCAACAATTAATCGACTTAATTGTCGATCAAGACGTTGGCCGAACAAAATGCATTAATTGGAATGTGAACACGAGATGCGAACCCACTCGTGAGAAAGACCATAGCGTTACATCATGTAACCCTTTCCTCTCTGGATGTTGCCACAACTCACAGTAGAGCTGGACCTGGAACCATATATTTTTGAAATTATAAAAGCATGTAACTTACATGCTTTTATAATTTCTTGATTGTTCTGGTTTGAGGCCCTGTAATGTTTTATGCTGTGTCCAGGGGCCCTGTGAAATTTATATTTTGTACTGTAACCCTTCACAGATTAAGGGAGAGAAATCTTGTTGATGCCTTAGTTCAAAATAAATGTTGAGAATGTCCTAAAAGTAGAAATTCCCTGTCTTTAGAAAGGTCTGACCTCTGCTCTCGGTTCAATCAATTTCATCGATTTCCAATCTGACCCCCCCCCACATCCTTCCTTATGTTACCAACAAAAAAGATCACCTTATGTTATATCTCCAATTGTTTTTCTGTCATTACATGTTGTTAAATTGTCACTGATTGTACTGCATCTTTTTCTACTCTGCAACCAAGTTGGCGTCGCGAATGGCAGCCCTGGTGCTCGGAGTGTCTGTCCGCTCTAGGTATCGAAGCAAGTTCCTAATGTTGTGAACCTGTTCACTCATATGGCAATAAAAACCATCCTGATTCCTGATTCCTGAAAATAGCCTGGATTCACTGGTTTCATCATAATATGTAGACTAAATAACATTCTGTTATTTAATTTCTTCTGTTCCTTTTAATTTCAAGATTTCCATGCTGCAAGTGCAACAACTGAGCCAGTCCTCAATTTATTTTCAATAAAGAATGTATTTTGTTATTCAGCATCAATACATTTGTCTGCTTTTTACTAAGGGATAATTAATTGAGGAATATACAATATAATAATACTATGATATATTTATGACTCAGTGTTATGTATATTATAGCTTATATTCTTAAAGACCCAATTGAAACACAAAAATTCAGGTGAAAAACGCCGCTTATCAGTTAATCGTAAGTCGATCGATAAGGTCAATCAACTATAGATTAATTAATTAATCGATAATTTGCATCCCTAGATAAGACGAATCAATAGGGATGTAATGATATGTAAATCACACGATACCATACTATCACGATATATTACTGCGATATGGTGATGTTAACAGAATTGAATAAATACTACATTATCCTTTTAAAAAGTCTTGACAAGCCTTTGCGACTAAATTAGTGTCATAGTCCAAAGAATTAAGATAGAAAAGTTCTTTACAACAGTCATTTTTCATATTTTCTGCATTGAAATGGAACAAAGGATCATGGTTTATGTAGCTTATACAATTTGTGCTGTCGCTGAAATAAAACAATGCATTTAATCAAAGAAGAACTTGTAATTGATATAATATTACAGCCCACGATGTTATTGTGAGACCTTTGACCATACGATATCACGAGATTTCGGTTATTGTTATATCGCTACAAATCAATACTGAAAACAAAATCAAATAGGACAAAGTGGGACCAGTTTTAGAATGTCTTTTTTATCATTGTGGTAAATCAAATGTTTTCCTTAATATCAGAGTTGAAATGTTAAAACTGTTGAAATGTTAAAATGTTATGGTAAGCGATAAAAAATATGTACTGCTTTGACCAATGGAATTTGAGTGGCAATTCTCAAGGCAAACTCATTGTGTTTCCAATAGGGATGCAAATTATCGATTAATTCATTAATTGATAGTTGATTGACCTTATCGATCGATTAACGATTAACTGATAAGCGGCGTTTTTCACCTGAATTTTAGTGTTTCAATAGGGTCTTTAAGAATATAAGCTATAGTAACATACCACTGAGTCATAAATATATCATAGTATTATTATATTGTATACTCCTCAATTAATTATTCCAGACAAATGTATTGATGCTGAATAACAAAATACATTCTTTATTGAAAATAAATTTAGGACGTTTTTTGTAAAACCTCCGTGATATGAAATGATTTTAAAAAATGAATTGATCGGGGAAAACATTTCACTCACACACACGCACAGTCACACACACCGGCACACGGGCCGGACAGCGGGCTGCTTCCACTGCGCTTTCACGTGGAGCCTGTTTTCGCTCCGCGTCCCGCTGTCTGCGTGAACACGTGCACGGCGCGCTGCACGTGCTCCTCCGCCCGGGCCGCGGAGCGAAAACAGCCGCAAAAATTGGGTTCGCAGGACAACATTTTGCACTGCTTCTAGATCCGGCCGCGGATGTAACGCTATGGTCCTTCTCGCGAGTGGGTTTGCATCTCGTGTTCACATTCCAGAGTAGCGCCCTCTCCTCTAGCGATTAGTTACAATTAATGCATTTTAATCGACCAACGTCTTGATCGACAATTAATCGTTAGTCGATTAATTGTTGACATCCCTAGTTTCCAACAATGACGTTAAAGCAAAATGCACTATTCACACATAATTTCTGCTCTCCCCCTAGTTCCCTCCACACATGAACAATAACCCAGATATCATGATATCATATCGCCAAAAGTCTCACAATAATATCGTGGGCCATCATAATATATCGAATTACAAGTCTTTTTGCTTAAATGAATAGTTATGTGTTTTTTTTTATGTCTCTCTTTGTGATTTCAATGCCTTTTTTAATCTGTAACGCATTTGGAATTACTTTGTGTATGAATTGTCTATACAAATATTTTGCCTTGCTTTGCCATGGTGCAGCAATAGAGGGAACTACATAGACCATGATCCTTTTGTGTTTGGTGAAACAACTGTTATTAAGCACTTTTAAATCTTAATTTGTCATATTATAACAGGCTTTTCCAAGACTTTTATGTTGTATAAATAATAATTTAGTAAAATATACAAAAAAAAAAATACTTTTGGCAATATTCTCCTGGGACTTGAAGAAAAAAAGTGTATCTGAATTATTATTATTATTATTTTAATTTTCTATTTGGAGGTAAATGAACACCTTAGCATTCACATTTTGTTAATTTTATTTGTATTCATAATAATAATATTCGTAACGTGTCCTGCGTAATGGACGTCAGGGACATTTTGGTGTTAAATCCATGTGAAGTTAACAACCTCACAATTTTTTTTTTATTTATTTTTTTGATGACCAACATCTCTGACAAGTTTCTACAGTCACGTCAAATAGTTTTTAGTCTCCCTTTAATTTCTTATTTATTTTAGTTTTTTTTTTATGTATTATTTATTTTCTATTCATTTATTTATTTATTTTTATTTATTTATTTTAGTTTTTTTTTTACATTTATTTTTATTTTCATACATTATTAATTTTCCATTTATTTTTATTTATTTATTTTAGTATTTTTTAAATTTATTGTTATTTTTATTTATTATTTATTTTGACAGACTGGTTAACTTAATGTCCACTATAAAGGACACAACTGAATGGGCGGGTCTCAGGAGGATATATCAATACAACAGGCGATAATATCAATACTGTATCATCAAATTAAACAATATATTGCAATTTCAATATTTTTGCGCACCCCTTAATAACAACTGCACACCCTGTAGTTTAAAAGGTATACAAACATGCTCTGAAATGTGATTCTTGTATTTGTTTGTCCGTTCAGATTTCAGTCTTTTTGTCAATTCTTTTTTTTTAATCTCAAGAAGAGGCAAGCATCTGGGAGTGGAAGTAAAAAAGGAGACAGGGATGGAGGAGAGGAGGTGAAGGAAGAAATAGAGTAAAGGAGGGAGGGAGGAGGTAGAGAGAGATCTGAACAACGGAATTGACTTCAGCAAATTTCAACATCTTTAAAGGGACAGTGTGTAAGATTTTTACCCGTTAATTACAGAAATTGAAGATACCCATTCAAAAATACAGTGTTTTCCAAGCCTTTTCACTTCCATCATGAAATCAAAGTATTCTGTTGGACTTAGATATAGTCGCATAAAAGGGGGATCTTCCCCATATAGAGGCAGCCATTTTGATTACGAGAGCCGCAGAAGGACATTTGGGCTCCGCCATCGCCTTCGGCAAGGCTCGTGGTTTCGGGTAAACAACGACAAGCATGTTGCCGGATCACACGTCGTAATGGATCTAACACGTGATTTGGACTAAATTGTTTTACTGGATTTTATTCGCTGGATCCTTACGGACAGATTGAGACCAAGTTTATGGTGAAATACTGAGTTAGACCTGTCCAGAGCCTTCAAAGGTAAGCTAAGTAACAAACCTCATTTTGTGCTTTTCCGTATAAAAGCCCCATGTGCTCGGGGAGTGATTGTTGTGCCGGGAAATGAATTGCATAGTCAAAAAGAGGAGACTGTAAGGTTTCATTTGATGTGTAGAGTGTCATGGTACACGATCGGGAATGTGTGCTTTCATGCGAAAAGAAAAAAAAAAAAAACAGTGAACGGGACCGTGTTTTATTTATACCGTAGTTGTCGGCGAGGGCTCGCACAGCGCCAGGTGCGCTTCACACGTTTGTGCGCGGGTACACGAGCTGTCCGCGTTACGGCGCGCCCGGGTGACCCTCGAGGTCTGCCGTAGCTAAAACAGGAAGTGCAATAGCACCATCCACCTATGCGCCACGAATCCTACACACTGGACCTTTAAGAGACCACATTTTTTTAAACGGCAAAAATTTCCCTACTATTGCAGAGAAAATGTACACACGATAAATACTAAGCGCCAAAAATATATCATTCCAGGTTTTGTAATTATCGTGACAGGCCTAATCATATCGACAAACCTAAAACATCGCCCTGTGCTGGCGATTTAAGGCCGACAACCGATGTGCTAAAAACTCCAAATATTGATCAACCGACATGTCAATCTGTCTAGTTAAGATCTGTACAAACATGCTCCGAAATGTGATTCTTCTATTAGTTTATCAGTTCAGATTTCAGTCTTTTTTGTCAGTTCTTCAGGACGCACTGAATCACTGACTCCTATTATTACAAAATTAATCGCAAATGTAATCAAAATCGCAACTCCACGTTTTCCAAAATCCTTCAGCCGTGTTATGATCCGACCTATGAAATGGAATCCAGTCATTTCAGCAAACTCGATGTGTTTCCAACCATGACAGACCAAATTAAATTGCAAAATTAAAAAGCTGTGTCAAGATTGTCACCAAAACCAGGTCCTGCTTGTTTAAGAGACCAAAATGAAAAGGAAAAAAAGGCTGATTCCTTTGGCGTGTCCTCCATTCAGTCGTCCTCTCTCCAAACCAAACATTAAAACCAAAAAATCAACCAAAAATACAACTAAAAAGCTATATGAAATCTCAAAAAAACCCACACTATGAACATACAGGAAATACTGAGCAAAAAAATATACTGTTCCATGTTTCATATACTGAACGATGTCATAATTACTGTGACAGGCCTAGTTTAGATCAGATTTCAGTCTTTTTGTCAATTCCTTGCCAAAAAAAAAAAGCGCAATTAGACATTTTTTGACATTACAATCTGACCTACGAAATCCAGCAATTTTAGCGAACTCAATGTGTTTCGAACCGTGACGGACGACATCAAATTCGGCTCCGAATCGTCACCAGGTCCTGCATCTTTAAGAGACCGAAATGAAAAGAAAGAAAGAAAGAAAAAAAAAGCCTGATTCCTTTTGCATCTCCACCATTCAGTCGTCCTCTCTCCGTTGTTCCCTCCACACATCATTAAACATATTATTATAACATGACTGTCAGCCTCGTCTCTCTCTCTCTCTCGCTCTCTATTCTCTCTATTCTCGCGCTGCCAGGTAATCAATTTGTCGTCACTCTCTGTAACCCCGGTAAAGTCATCAAGCCAAATGAGTTACAGCTGCACACAGCCCTCATCACTATACGGGGAGAGGGGGAGAGGGGGATGAGGAGACCAGAGGGGGATGGAGGAGAAGAGGGAACCGTCTGGGGAGGTGCGAGGGAGAGAAGTGAAGTGTCTTGAGATCTGGAGGTAAAGAGGGAAGAAGAGAGAATGAGGGAGGGAGCATTTTGAGGGGACGGGGGGGAAGAATGGTGAGAAGAGAAGGAGGAAGTGTCTTAGGAGAGAAGGAGGGAGACAAGAGGGGAGGAGGCGGAGAAGAGTCTTGGGGAGTGGTGGTACAAAAGGAGAGAAGGGAGAAAGGGAGGAGCAAGGGAAGCATCTTGCGAGGTGCAGGTAGAAGAGGAGTGAAGGAAAGAGGGAGGGGATAATGGAGAGAGAGGGAAGCGCCCTGGGAGGTGCAGGTAGAAGAAGAATAAAGGAAAGAGGGAGGGAGAATGAAGGGAAGGACGGAGGAGAGGACAAGAGGAAAGCATCCGGGGGAGGTGGAGGTCTAAAAGCAGAGACGTAGGGAGGGAGGTATTGTAGAGAGAGGGAAGCAACATGGGAGGTAAAGGAAGAGAAGGTGAAGGAGAGAGACAGCAGAGAGAGAGGGAAGCGTCAGGTAAAGATACAAAAGCGGAGAAGAAGAGAGAAAGGAGGAAGAAAGAAAGAAAGAAAGGAGGGAGGAGCGGGGCTAAAAAATGACAACACAGCCTCAGAACACTCCCCGGTTTGATAGCACATCTCAGGTCTTCAAGATGAAATATTAATGCACAATTTGTTTATCTGCGAGCCCACATCTCCGGCGCAGAGCTGTTAATTTTCCACGCGCACACACAGACACTGGATCAGTCAGTCATGAACTCTTCGTAGCCATTACCGCGCGACATTTTGATGAACTATTCCTAATGTAGTGCATAGGAAAGAATGAAAACACTTTGGCTGCCAACTTTTGATTGACCATTAAGCTACTGACGAATGCTGCTGTCAAGAGAGGAGACAATTACCTCAACAATGAAGAAAGTCTCCTGGAAGAAAGCTGTGTCCTCTCCAGATTTGACACACTCAGAGAACAGAACAGGCGAAAGGATCACTTAAAGGAGCCGTAGTGCGCTGAAATCGACTCTCATGAGCTTTAAGTTACGTTATAGTGACGGTACCTTCTCAAAACAAACCTGGAGTCGTGTTTTGGTTTATTTGCACGTTTAAAGGGCCCATATTACGGTATTTTCTGATCTGTGTGATCATGCCGTTTCCTCATCACAAACAAATATACCTGTTGTGTTTTGTTTAAAGGTCCCATGACATGAAATTTTCACTTTCTGAGGTTTTTGAACGTTAATGTGAGCTCCCCTACCCTGTTTAGGGCCCCCCAATGGCTAAAAGTTGCGAAATGTCTAAACTGAGCATTTGCGATCCTTTTCTGCGTTTGAAAAAAACACAGCTCAAATGGGCGATTCTGGACAAGACACCTTATTGACGTCAGATCAAAAAAAGAAATGCAAATTCAGTTCCACCACCGTCTGGATCTCCACCTCCTGTCTCTGGAAATCACGCCCAGAGAGTTTGGACTGCGGAGAAGCTACGCAATGCGAAATGCGTTTTTTTATTTGCCTGGAGACACGTGCGAGTGTTTCTAGGCTTGGAAGTCCTTTACCCGACCCTCTGGACCTCTGAAGCAGCAGTGGTTTAATTTTATTTTCAGTGAAAATGTGTTTTTTTTTTCATTGAAAAGCCTCTCCTTTCCTCCTTCGCACTTACACACGCGGAAGTGGGGCCAGGCACAGCGCACCGCTAACACAAGGAACCAGCGGCGCATTTGCCCCCCCCCCACCCCCACCCCCACCCGCTCCTCTAACCAATCTGTGTCCTTCTCATTTGCATTCAAGCAACAAGGCCCAGAATGAGTCGTTCAGACAGAGAGATTATGACTCTGACTCTGTACATGTGTCTTTCTCATGCACTAAGTGTTGATTTTGAAGAAGGATTCATTTACAGTATTAGGGAACCATTAAGGCGCCATATAAAAGCATCAAGAAGTACCATGTCATGGGATCTTTAAAAGTGCACTATGCAACTTCTAAAATGGACTTGTTTGTCTCCATGTTATTTCTTTGTCTGGAATGTTCCAAAATAGGACATTAAACATGAAATCTCACTTGCATTTGTTCAATTACAGGGGTTTTATAGCTCAAAATTCATTCTTACCATGTGCAGACTTGCTTTTCCATAGATCTGACCCTATCTCTATTGTGATTACCAAGTTTATTTCTATACTGTGGAATAATCAAGGCAAAACAGCAATATCTCCAAGTATTTAAGTATACAAGTAAGCTGAAACTTGATGAAATGCTCAATGATTGTATAACTGGTAAAAATGTTCAGTGTTACAATTGTGCATTTTATTTACATCAATGTTTTGCTGTGTCTTAAAGATCTTACATGACAAAAACTGACACTTGTGAGCTTTAAATCATGTTATAATGTCGTTTCCTCATCAAACACAGACCCGGAGTTGTGTTTTGTTTCATTCATGTGTTTAAGTAATCCTTTATTATTCGTCCGTCTACATCTCCAAATCTCAAAGCGCTCTGTTCCCACCTCGTGATGTCATGAAGCAGTTAACCTCTTTGCTTCTTTTTATCTTTAGGTCAGCAATTCCACGTCTCAAATGATCCAAATGGTTTTAGTGAAGGTGTATGGAGTTTAAAAACACAGCGGAGCACTTCCTGGATTACTGCGTGACATCAGAAGGTGTAACGGGAGTGTTTCCTGTTTGAGAGAAGGCTAAATATGCAGGGTTTGTGTGTTAAAACATGTGGGAATGAAACAAAACACAACTCCAGGTCTGTTTGTGATGAGGAAACGACATTGGAACATCAGAAAATACCGCAATATCGTTTAAAAAAGAAAAAAAAAAAACAAGGCCAAGGTTTTGTAAAGGCAGAGTAAAGAAGTCAGATTCGGTTGCAAAAATGAAAAGAGGACACAGAATATGAGCGAGTGTGTATAGAAAGATAAGGCATTTGACTGTCTTAAGCTGGTACACAGGGACAGTAATATTTGGCAAGCTCCAATCACCATCTGGTCCCAACATCCACTCGCGTAATAAAGACTGATAACTTTGGGGTTTGGAGCTGATCCGGGAAATTGCTAGAAAAAAAACAAACAAACAAAACAACAAAAGGGGGAAAAAATGGATGTTGTAATTTTGAAACGCAAATAAATCAAGGTTCAAGTTTTGGTGTGAATGCTGATTGCAAACCGGTAAGAAAAATGTACAGTAGGGGATGTTGTTAGCTAAGAGAGCAAACTGAGCAGGAAATATTCTATGTAGAGCGGATAGTAGGTTACAGATCAAAACACAACTCCAGGTATGATTTAAAAACTAGGGGTGTGCAAAATAATCGTCATGACAATACTAACTTTCACAATATACTGCATCGATTCTTGGTGCCAAAATTCGATTATTATTAATTAAAAATTTAATGTTTAATTATTTAATATTTAATATTAATAAATCAATAAATGATAAATCCTATGCACTTTTTTCTTTGTGAAAGGGTGTTGTTTGTTATGATGGTAGCTACCTCCAAAATGGCAAATGTTTGAACATCATTTTTGGTTTTAGAAAAAATCCTATGCACTTTTTTTTAATTATTGGTTTGGTTTATTTGTTTTTGTTATTCAATAAATTCAGTTATGAATTGAGTTGCTCAGAGTTATGTATCAATTGAAGACACTACCCAGATACACAGCCACTGATATTTAAGTTATCCTCTTTTTTTTGGTACATTTTCACTGAAGTATGTCGAATATATCGCAATGCATCGCAATAATTCAGGTATCATGATGCATCGTGATATTATCGCATCGTGGCATATGAATCGTGATTCGAATTGAATCGGGACTTCTTTGCCAATACCCACCCCTATTAAAAACACGTATTTAAATTTGCAAAATGCATAAAAACAAATGTAAGCTCAAAAAGGTATTAAAAAAAAAAAAAAAAGTGCCGTTAATATAAGACAGCCTGTGGCGGAATGTAACGAAGTAAAAGTACTGTACTTGCGTTAAAAAAGGTATCTGTACTTTACTGGACTGTACTTTTACTTCACTAGATTGTTATGTTATTTATTTGAGCAACTTGCAGGTTCCATTTAAGCATAATTTCACAAATACAAACTCAAAATACAAACAAATACAAACTTATGTCACGTCTCTGCAGTTCCGTTTGCTCAAAATGGAGCAGGTGGAAGTATAAACTTATGTACTCCTGCTCTATATTTTCACACAGTCCATATTGACAGATATAATAATAATATAATACAATACAATATAATATAATATAATACAATATCACTAGATTTGAGAGCCAGTATCTATACTTTCTACTCCCCTACATTTTTGACTTGGACTGAAAAGAAAAAGTATTTTTTATTATAGTTTGAGACCTGGTTTATTTTTAATTTAAGACATACATAGTCTGAGCAAACAAAAATATACGAATAAAAACATCTACAATAAACAATCGATTCAACTGTTTCTAAAGAACAAAATTTAGCTAAATTATATCAAAATCACTACATTTGAAGTTGTATTAAATCTCAAAATCTGTGCGGAATGCTTTTACTGATAACTTTTTACATACTTTTTTAAACAGGTACTTTAATACTGTTACTTTTTCACGTGACACTTTTATTGTGTGACGCTGTACTTTTACTAAAGCATCAAAATCGAGTACTCCTTCCACCACTGGTGACAAAAAACGACCACTCTCCAGGCACCAAAACAGTCAAATCCGTATTTCAAATTTGCGACGCGAGTTCAAGAATGTTTGACGGCAATTTAATAATAAAAACGCCACAAGCATTGAGCGTTACAGCGAGGAAAAGAGCTACGTACAGAGGCCAAACCCATGCTACTACATCCAGTCATTCCAAAGAAGCTAATACAAATAAAAATAAGTTCAAGGCTGATGTTTATAGCAAAATTTGTGAATAAAAACAAGACACGAACATATAGTAGGCCTGTCACGATAATTACTATATCGTCTTCCATATATAATAGAAAGAACTGCACTTTTTCAGGCTCAATGAATACTGCGTGTACCTCTTCTTTGCACTATCAAGGATTTTTTTGTGGTATTACTTTTTATAATATGTGAACTGTAGACCTACTTTGTCAAATAATAACATCTATACAGTGTTAAATTGGAGTATTTACATATTACTGGCATGTTTTTTACAATACGCTTCGCTTCCAAACAGATTAAGTGAGATAATCCTGCTTTAGGATTTTTGTGTCAGCGATACTAAGTACTTTCAATATTATCATTTATCGTGGTATTTCTCTGGTACAGTATATCGTAGTAGTTCTGAACGTTACTGCGACGGGCCCGTACATACGAAGCAGAAAATAAGGATAAATAATAAAGGGCAGTCATTGTAAGGGGCAAAAATGCAAGTTCAAGTTTGTAAAGTCACATTAACGAGGATTACAGCCGGGAATCGTGAGTCGGCTCTTTTGAACAGATCCTTAACGTGAACTGTTGGAATCGGATCGAATTTTTTGAAAGAATCAAATCTTTTTCCTTTCTCGTTTCTCTGCGTTTTTATGCCGATTTACGCTGAACCGACACAAAAATCAGCAGGAGTGTGTGCTCAAAACATACCTGGCACTGTAATAACAGCTATTATTATTATTATTATTATTACTATTATTATTATTGTAGTGCAAAGTTTTATTGAGATTTTTTTAATGTTGATGTTTTTAACAGATCTTAGTGATTAGTATGTAGATTAAATGATGTTTTTTGAACTGCTCTTTGAAATGGAGCTCATAAAGAAGGAGCTGGAAATCACTGGTTAGGAAAAGTGCTGTGAACAAACGCCAGATTTAGCAGTATAGGCTATGTACAGGACAATGTTTGTGGGAAAATGAGCTGGAGAAATGGTATCTTGGCTCAAATGTGTGTGCGTAATGGCCTCGTCTCTGGCAGCGGTAGCGATGGATGGATGGCGCAGGCTGTGTGTGTGTGAGCGAGTGTAACGCGCTCTCCATTTGTCCATAAGATTATGAAGAGTTCACGGAGAGTTCAGCATCTTTCAAGCGCGTTTTTCCTCTGCACGGCTGCGTCCAATCACACGCCACGAGCAGCGACAGCCACACATTAGTTTAACACTAACTTTATCATCAGTCAGCGGGGAAGGGCTGTCTGGGAGTGCGGGAATACGGGAGGGTGGTTACGGGGAAGTTGCGCTGTTTAATCCGGTAAAGACATCAATTTGAGTGGCTCGTTTTAACAGTTAACCTCATTAACATCTCTGCTATTGTTTGAATGCAAAAGTAAGTCAGGTTAATTAAGAGTTTAACACATTATTTGACAGACGTGACTATCTTGTCTCCAAAGTCTTAAGTTTACTACATTTTTTTACAAATCGTGTATTTAAAAGTAAAACACAACCTTTTGAATGTCTAAATCATAATTCGTGATCGTGGAATAAAATGATAAAATAGCCAAAATTGTGGTAAAACTCAAACTTGTGTGAATATAAACATTAAACTCGTGGTGTGTCCGTGCGTAAAAGCTGCGTAAGAGGAAAAAGTTAAAGTTTGGAGCGAAACGCAGCGCAAAAAAACCAAACATTGGACAAAATCAGGGAGACATTTCACCGATGGAAGTGGATAAAAGAACCGGGCTTACCAGCTGCCCTCTTCGGCGCTTGCTGTTTCCTCCGAGGCATGGTTGTAGCGGTTCAGGTGCGGAGCAAATGCGGGGCTATAGTCCATACAAACACCGCTTCTCGAGTCCGTGTCTCCCGCCGCGCTTTGGGGGTCTCCGGAGGCAGCCAAAAAAAAAAAAAAGAAAAAGAAAAAGATCCGGTCACACGCGGAAAAAAGAAGCCGACGAACCAGCGAGTTCTCACCGTCCTGCTCCTCTCCTCCTCCCGCTACAACAACAACCACCACAGCCGCTGGGGGCGAACCATGCCTCTACCGCCCGCGTCGCTCCTCCGCCGAATCCGCGTACGCTGATCGACGCTTGTCACTCCAAGTAGTCGTTTTGTTTGGCTCCGTGAGAACAGGTATCGTGCCCGATCGGACGGTTACGGTAGTGGCGGATTACGCGCGGTGCAGGCGAGAGGGGGGGAAAGACGCGATGCCAGCAGATGCAGCGAACATCGATCCATAGAACAAACTGAACATTAAAAACTCCTCCCTCCTCGCCCGGACTTGATGATGGCAGCAGACATTTGTTACACTAGATAACCGTGAGTTTATTAAAGGCGCAGAGGCCAGAGAAAGCGCGAAGAGGAGGGAGAGAGCAGAGGAGCAGAGGAGGAGGAGGAGGAGGAGAGGACGGAGGGATGGCTTTGTTCCTCCACACACACTGCTTCCGCCCTGCGCCACGATCAGAGAGTAAAGTTTGTGGATGAGCGGCGGAGAGACAGAGGCGCGCGGGGTCGTATCCACAGTAGTATACGTGATGTTATTGGCTACTTCGTTTAAGACGCAGCCAAGCGTTAAAGGGCTCATATTATATGTTATTATATTGTCTCCGCGTCAGAAAAAAGAAAAAAAATGTAGTTGTGTTCTTCTCTATAGGAAGCTCCACTGTATTTTTAAACTCCAAACATCTTCGCTAGAAACATCTGGATCATTTCAGACATGGAATTGTCTATCTCTACTGCATTAAAGGTAAATGGAGTTCAAAACTACTGCCTGTCTGTTACCAGTGTTGGTATCCTTAAAGGAGAATTAACCTTTGTTACAATCTGAGCCTTATTTCGGTAATAAAACAAGTTGTTTTACTCACTCATAGCACTTTGGTGTCATATGGAGCACTTCCGGAGATGTTTCAGATTTGCGATCTCCATAATGTGAGTTCTCGGGGCACATGTTTGAGGTCTCCAAATAACACAAACTTTAGCACTTTTCAAATCATAGAAGCTCAATGTCTTAGTCTATACTTTCGTTTGAGTCAAAAGTGGCCTGTAATCCGAGATTTAGCCGTAGTTTCGAGTAGATGAGGACGCTGGTGCGCATGTGCGGAGTCACAGTTTATTTCGCTCTTAGCTCCCGGGACCCAAACATGAAACGCAAAACTGTAAATTATGGATAAATCTCGGATTACAGGCCACTTTTGACTCAAACGAAAGCGTAGACTAAGACATTGAGCTTCTATGATTTGAAAAGTGCTAAAGTTTGTGTTATTTGGAGACCGCTCGGGGCATATATTATATGCCCCGAGAACTCACGTTATGGATATTGCTAATCTAAAACATCTCCGGAAGTGCTCCATATGACACCAAAGTGCTATGGGTGAGTAAAACAACTTGTTTTATTACCGAAATAAGGCTCAGATTGTAAAAAAATGTGAATTCTCCTTTCATTTCTTTACCATTGTTGGTTTCCTTTTCTGAATAGTTCATATGGTCAAATGGAAAATGTCCGAAGAATGCAAAAGAAAGCTCATTATGCTAAATTACAAGTTTTCTTCTTCCCACTCCTTTTTGGGCAAATGTTTCTGTTGTTGTTATTTCTGTTATTGCACTTTTAAAATCATGTAAATTGCTTACTTGCGCAAAAAAACCCATACAGTTTCATGACATCACCAGGTGGAACAGAGCATTCCGAGCTTTGGAGATGTAAACAGACAAATAATAAAGGATTACTCAAATATGTGTGAATGAAACAAAACACAACTCCAGGGGGGTATTCCACGAACGCGGCTAAGCGCAAAGCCCGGCTTTATTCGACCGTTCGCGCTAGTTTTAGTGAGAGTTCGGTTACATGATTCTCGCTAACCTTAGTCCCCGCTGAGTTACTGGAGCAACATGGGCCTCGGAGCTAGCCTGGTCGCGGGCAGGCTAAAGATGCGGCTTAATCAGGCCGTGTCGCAGAGAATACGTACCTGACGTAAACAGAGTGTCAAACAAACAGTTCCGCACACCTCCCGCATGACTATCTGTGTTATCCGAAAATAATATCAGCAAAAAAATAAATTACCTTACGTTCTTGGTTCTTGACAAATCTCTGGTAATTCAAATTATGCTTTTGAACCGCTGTCTTTACGACATCATCAGATAGAAGAATTCCAGAGCTGTCATAGAGAAAGACTTTGGTCGAGTGGTTAAGTTCTGCGTCTTTCACGTGGGCGTCCCGGGTTTGATTCCTGTTACTGACGTATTCATGCTCAAGTCAATTATGTGTTATATTTTCACGAATTTACATTTGCCACACATTACACAAATGTCAATGAGTTTAACCTAAAATTATTCATATCATCATAGAACTTATATCAGTTGGGCCTAACATCACTCTCACTTGACGACATTGACACTTTATATTTTATGTGACATCTCTATCAAAGAATACAGTTAAAGGTAAACCTTGACTTTTAAAACAAACTGTAGCCAAATAACAGGCAACTCCATGATGCAACATTTCAATGATTCAACAAATTTGCTTCAGAGATGCTGTGCAAGCCTTTTTAATGAAATCCTATTTATCAATTTCCATCAATGGGCATAAAACAATAAAAGACATTAGGTATGACATTCTGGTGTGAGGCCACTGCTGGAGGACTGCTGAGGGTCAGGCAAGGCACTGCTGGAGGACTGCTGAGGGTCAGGCAAGGCACTGCTGGAGGACTGCTGAGGGTCAGGCAAGGCACTGCTGGAGGACTGCTGAGGAGGGTCCAAGTGTACGCCATCTTCAGTAACTAGAACACAAGCATACTATTAAAATACACAAACGCTTGGATCACAGCTGAGGCAAGCATTAGCCTAGAGAATACCTTGAATATACTCTTCACGAGAACTCGCAGGAAGGATCTTTGATGGGGTCCCTCCTTCTATTACCTCCACCAGTGGGCGACCCCGGTTTAGGACCAGTGCCAGCTCCTCTGCAGGTGAAAGATTTTGAGGGGGGCTCCCACCTCCTGTGGCTTGGTAGCTACTGTTCATTTTAAATTAAATTAAGGGACCATTTCAACAGTATTACTAATTTCACTGAATAATAATATTAATATTAGCCTACTTACCACTCTGCAAAATGTTTTCATGCTTTGTCTTTACCTGCAAAACACTCCTCTTCACATTATTCCTGCTTAAAGGGACAGTGTGTAAGATTTTTACCTGTTAATTACTGAAATTGAAGATACCCATTCAAAAATACATTGTTTTCCAAGCCTTTTCACTTCCATCATGAAATCAAAGTATTCTTTTGGACTTAGATATAGTCACATAAAAGGGGGATCTTCCCCATATAGAGGCAGCCATTTTGAATACGAGAGCCGCAGAAGGACATTTGGGCTCATCCTTCGCCTCGGCTCCTGCTAACAGCTGCTCATGTGGGAGCGGAGGAGCGAAGGAGAGAGGGGGAGGGGGAGGGGGGAAGGGCTGAGCTTCGTGTAAAGAAGCATGCTGCTGTATCACACATCGTAATGGATATAACACGTATTTTGGACTAAATTGTTTTACTGGATTTTATTCGCTGGATCCTTATGGACAGATTGAGACCAAGTTTATGATGAAATACAGAGTTTGACCTGTCCAGAGCCTTCAAAGGTAAGCTAAGTAAGCTAAGTTTTGTGCTTTTCTGTATAAAAGCCCCATGTGCTCGGGGAGTGATTGTTTTGCAGGGAAATGAATTGCATAGTCAAAAAGAGGAGACTGTAAGGTTTCATTTGATGTGTAGATTGTCATGAATCATGATCGGGATTGTGTTTTCATGCGAAAAGAAAAAAAAAAAGTGAACGCGTTTTATGTATACAGCGGCGCGCGGTTCGTGCGCGGGCACGCGAGATGTCGGCGCTACGTCGCGCCCGGGTGACCCTCGAGGTCTGCCATAGCCAAAAGAGGAAGTGGAATAGCTACTAACCACCTATGCGCCACGAATCCTACACACTGTACCTTTAAAGACAAGATAACAGAATTTAACGTATTAGTTGGTGCAAATACTTTTACACAGTAAAAATAAATTACAACTGACAAGACTGCTCTACAAATATATAATGTTTATGACATCAACTGTCTTCTCTGAGAATCAAACTCACAGTGCCCGCACGCCAAACCGTAGCATAGTCTCTGCCCCACGGATTTGTCTTGACACTGATGGTGAAAAACGTACTTAAAAAACTCAACCTCCAGCACTGTTATAGGACTTAACTTACGTATTTAAGCACTCGGCAATCTTCTGCCACGCCATGTCTCTCGCCTTGGTTATTGCAAATGTGTTGTAGAGTTCCAAAAGCAACTTCTGTTCTGATGCGCTGAAATAATCGGCCAGAATCTTCGACATGATCACGTTTTCGACAGTCACTTGTTCTGGGCTTCTTGCGTCCCCCGTGCACGCATCTAGGCCAGGACAGGTTAGGTGCGGCTGAAGTTAGCGCCGCTGAGGCGCAGCTGAAATGCGTTAGTGCGATTTGAGGCTTTACGCTAAGTTGCCGCTACTTCAGGCGAGGCTTTACCACTTAGGCGCCGCTATGTTTAGCGACGTTCGAATACCCCGCAGGTCTACTGAAAAACTGGCAATCCGGTTTGCAAAACTCTCTTCATACTTAAAATACAACACATTCCTTCTCTCAAGCAACACAAAACAATAAGGTT
The DNA here is from genome assembly GCA_036785185.1 of Paratrypauchen microcephalus. NCBI lineage: Eukaryota > Metazoa > Chordata > Actinopteri > Gobiiformes > Gobiidae > Paratrypauchen > Paratrypauchen microcephalus. The sequence goes on along the minus strand of JAVJIX010000103.1, from coordinate 77,208 downwards.
AGATATCAAATATAAAAAAGACGTTATAAAACAAGCAAGTGGCCTATTAAGATAAGATAAGACTTTATTGATCTCACACAGGAGAAATTTACTTGCCACAGTAGCTCCAGGACAGTTTGAACAAGAAAGAAAAGTGCATGCAGGCAAGGATGGAATAAAGTAATTAATAATAAAAATGTATTAAAGTCAAAAATCTGAATGAATCAGAATGATTAGTGCTTCAGTCACTCATGAGTTTCAGTAACTGTAAAAGTGCAACATATCACTGACAAGAAGATAGATATCACTAGGCAGTTATAGAAAACACTAGCATGTTAAATCCAACATGTCTTTTTTATGCTTGTAATTAACTTTTCTTAACAAAAAAGAAAATCAGAGAAAGCTCTTAACACTGAATAACTAATACTTTCTCTCCATCTCATAACATTACCTCAGTCTCCTTTGAGACAAAAATCATCTGTGTGTGTGAAGTACATTTCTATACACACAAATAAGTATCTAAATACAGAAATGCACCAATTCTGATTATACATTGTATTTTCACATAAAAGTAAATTAGCCAAGTCAATTTTAGCCCAAATCAAAGATACATTGCCAATTCATGAATGTTGTCTAAATAAATCACCCAATCCACTAATTGTGACAATAAAAACGCTAGTATCATACAATTGTTATGGTCTATAGCTACCATGCAGACTACAGTGAAACATCAGACCGACAGTGAAACAATGTTTTACCAACGCGACACAAAAGTTAACCACGCATACGAACCATGTCCATAAATAGCAGTAGCACATGAATTAACTTAAACAACAGCTCAATAAATGGAAACAGCGTATCTTACCGGTGTTCTGTCGAATCTTCCTACCTTGTCAAAACTTCCTAGCGCGTAGATCTGTCCTGACGAGACACATACAAACATTGCTCGCTTCCGCATATAGCCCGCGCCGCTCGCATGATTGGTAGTTAACCAGCCAATAAGCTTCAACTCCAGGTAAGTGAACCACCCACTTACTAACCCGTGATTTAGCGAACGCAAACACACAGAGCAGCTTCTGTGCCATGAGAGAGACCACTCAGGAGCTGGCAAACCGATTCTTGGCAGTAAATCTGGTGCATCGGACCTTTCGTAGTGCATTTGGACCGATCCGGGCTCTGTTGATCAGTACACTCGGATAGCAGAGGTCACAGACCGATAACCGATCCAAATTGGTTAATCTTTACACCCCTAACTCTTACCATATCCATTTTTGTACAATAAATTTCAATCAATTATGATTGATAATGATTCCAATCTACTGTTTTGTTTATAATATCTGTAGAAGACAGTAACAAAAAGACAAAACAAAAGTCCAAAATGGTTGAGTCCCCTCTACTGGTCCTGTGTTTTTGTATGTCGCCTCTTTCCTCATCTTCTCTCTTCCTCCTCTCTTTCTTTCTCTGTTCCTTGCTCTTCTCATCTCTTCTCTCCACAACTCATGTTTCCTTCCTTCTCCTCCCTCGTCTTTTCTCTCCTTCCTCCTCCATCCTCTCCTCTCTCCCACTCTCTTCCACCTCTCTACTTCTATTTAATTGTCTGCTGCTTGCTCTCTAGTACTCGCTCTCTTTCCTCCTCCACCTCATACATCTCCTCCTTTTCCTCTTCCCTCCCTCTTCCCTCTCCCCTCTCATCCTCCTATCTTCCTTGCTGCTCTCGGCCTCCCTCTCGTCCCCCCTCTTTCTCTCTGTGTGCTTCTCTTTAAAAGCCGCTCATGACCTGATCAAATATGAAGAGCGGTGATGGATGACTTCATTTGAGAAAGACAACAGCCTCACAGCGGCGCTCACAAATGGCTTCCTGATAATATTCCATTGGCCTCTTTGTACGTGTCAGTCACAGCGCCGTGATAGTGGCACCCCAGACCTCCCCCGGACTCAGGCTGAACCAGAGCCATCCATCAAACCAGACCCGGTCCTGGTCTAACCCAAGACCCAGAGAACATGTAGACAGTAAACATGGCTGTTCTGAGAGAGAGAGGGGGAGAAGTTAGAGAGGGGAGGTCCCGACAAACAATGGGGTGATGTATGGTGGCACTCATGCTAGAGAATGTGACAGTGGTGGAAGAAAGAGGTACTCAGTTTTGGTTTTGTTACTTAAAGGGATAGTGCATTTTTTTTTATGTTAATCTGTATGGGTTTCCTTCTAAAAGTTACGTGTGTTGACACCGGCTTACCTCTGACACTGTCAGCTGATCCCGGTTCGGCTCGCTTTCTGGAGCTCAGGTAATTAGGTCCGGTAACTTCTCTAGAACATTAAATAAAGCTTGTTTTTCTTCTCAAAACAAAACATTTGTCCGAAAGGTGATATAGTTGCGTCCGAAACAAAGAAAAAAACGGACTAAGCGATCGCGTATTGTGTCTGACGACTTGTATCACAGCGCGCATATCAGCTGTATCAGCCTGTTCACCTTTAGCGGAAGTGTACGGCAGATGCGGTCCGCCACAAGCGGAAGTTTACAAGTGAACAGGCTGATACGCTAACGTTAGCGCAGTAATACGAGTCGTCAGACACAATACGCGATCGCTTAGTTCGCTGCCGGATGTTTCCTTGACAACTGTTTCGGACACAACTATATCACCTTTCGGACAAATGTTTTGTTTTGAGAAGAAAAACAAGCTTTATTTAATGTTCTAGAGAAGTTACCGGACCTAATTACCTGAGCTCCAGAAAGCGAGCCGAACCGGGATCAGCTGAGATAAGGTAAGCCGGTGTCAACACACGTAACTTTTAGAAGGAAACCCATACAGATTAACAAAAAAAAACACGCACTATCCCTTTAAGTAAAAGTACAGATACTGGATAGAAAAAGTAAAAAAAAAAAAGTTCTTAAAGAGTAAAAAAGTAAAGTTACAGAACTGAAGAAGCACCTTGGAGAGCTGCGAAACTTTTGTCCAGTTGACAAATTGAATTTCTCCTTTTGCCAGTAAAAAGTAAAAGTATTTGGGGGAGATTTTGAGGTCTTATAAGCAGATCCCACAGGATTTCGCGGGCATTTTTTGTGATTGTTGCGGGCTAAAATGCCTGAATTTGCGTGAGCTTTTCCAAAAAGTTGCAATGAAAGTTGCGGGGCTTTTAAGGTTTTTGTTGCGATTTTGTTGCGGGAGGAAGTGAAAGTTGCGATAAATAGTTGGGATTTTCCCTTTTTGTAATTAAAATTGAGTAATATTTTGAATACTGAGTTATTACTGACAAAGAATAATACAAAGACACAGAGATCACAGATATGGTCCTAAAACAACCTTACAGTACCAACATCGAAAATAAATTACTACTTCACGCGTTTTTTGCTGTTATTTTTGTGGGCAAATGGCGCCGCAGACATGTTTCTTTGCCATTAGAAGCCGTGTCCCAATTCCCAGAATGCACAGTTCGGAGAGTGGTTTGAAGGGCATGTGCGTCATTTCTTTTTTGTCCTATGCGCAGTTAACACGTGGTCTGAAGACCGCAGTCGTTTCCATGGAAATCGGGGTGTGGACCAAGCGTGTGAAAAAGCACGCTTCGCGCACTCATATATCCCAGCATGCACCGCGCGCTACTTCTTCTACGGGAGAAAATGGAGTCAGCGTGTGGGTGCCCGATGTGGGCGGAAGTACCCGATGTGGGCTCTGTGTGTTCTGCACATGCGCACAATGACGTATCATGACGTAGGAGGAAGAAGGAGCGTTTATCTGCCCGATTCGGGCTTTTTTTAATTATTATTTATTTTATTTACGACAGACACGTATTTTGACAACAAAGGCAATTTTCGGCATGATAGATAGATAGATAGATAGATAAAGATTTTAAAAAATGTAATAAATAAATAAATAATAAATAAATAAATTATACATCAAAAATAAAAATAAGTATGTAAATAAATACTCAAATAAATAATACATTATATATAAAAAATAAATAAATAAGAAATTAAAAGTGAGTCTAAGAACTTTTTGAGGCAACTGTAGAACCTTAAAAAAAATGTTTGTGTTAGGTTGTTAACTTCACGTGGATTTAACACCAAAATGTCCCCGACGTGTTACAACATGAGGAATACAAATAAAATTAACAAAATGCAAATGCTAAGGTGTTAATTTACCTCCAAATAGAAAATAATAATAATAATAATAATAATAATAATAATAATAATAATAATAATAATAATAATAATAAAAATGTATAAAAAAGATAGATAAAGATACAAAAAGATAAAAAAAAAGATAGATAAATCACACGAGACAACCACCCTGAGGTAATCTGCAGACAAAGCCGTAAACCAACTGCAAGGAACGAATCAGGCACTGTCGTGAAACCCGTACAACAATACACAAACTGCACATGTGCGAACACAGAGCCCACATCAGGTACTTCCGCCCACATCGGGTACCGACACAGCGGCTGCTTCCCGTAGTTGCGAGACCTGTCGCATTTCGCAGACGGCCATGTGGTCCGCGGAGTGCACTCAGGGCTGAGCAAGTGTGCACCGCCTTGACTGCAGTCTGAGCCCCCTTCAAACCACGCTCCGAACTGTGGACACGGCCGCAGTTTCGTTTCGTCACACGGAAATAAGGCAGAAGGAAGTTGGTCGACGTGAGTTCAATATGTTGCGGATGACTGGTCAAAATTGGTAAAAATTGCGGGAAAGTTGCGGTGATTGGTCAAAATTGCAACACTGCCCTGAATTCACGGGGATTGGCTGAAGTTGTGTTGAAGTTGCAAATCGCAACATCGCGAATTCCTGGAGGGTCTGTATAAGGCTTCAAATGTAGTGATTTTGATAGAGATTTGTGCTGAATTTTGTCCAGTAGAAACTATTAAATCAATATTTTTTTTCAGCTGTTTTATTTATCTATTTGTATATTTTTGTTTGCTCAAACTATGAATGTGTTAAAAATAAACCCTCAGCCTCTTCAGCAGCTCTCAAACTATAATAAAATATACTTTAACTTTTCAGTCCTGTTCAGAAATGCAGTGGCGCAGAAATGTAGTAATAATGTAGTGAAGTAAAAGTAAAAAGTATCCACTTAAGTGAAGTGCAGTCACCTAAAATTTGAAAATATCTATATAAATCTCATGACTTTTTGAGTTTCTGCACTGTTGTTGTGCCCTACTGTAGATAGTACAGGGATGTCCACGCCTGTTTCATCAAGGGCCACAAATAGAAAGATTTGTAATGTAATGTAATGGAGAGCCACACATTAGGGGTCACTACAACACACACTTTAGCTCTGAATCACAATGTTTTGGAATGTTATTGAGCTTATGGGGGTAGAACTAGTTCTAATCCCGCGATCGACATACAGTAAACACCTCCAGTGTCTATGTACACTGGTGTACAAATGTGTTTGTGAATGGAGTGAGTGGTTCCTTGATGTAAAGCGCTTTGAGTGCCTTGAAGGTAGAAAAGTACTGTATAAAAATGTACCCATTTAGACCAGAGGTTTTCCCCTGGGGAACACCAAACCTACTGGGGAGGCGTGACACACGCAAAGACAAAATAACAGTCCACATCTGTACACATCTGCTGCAATATTGATATCAGTAAATGTGCATGCATGTCCATCCAAAATGACGTGGAGGAGTAGCAGCTCTACTCTGAGCTCCTCCCATGTGACTGAGCTCCTCACCCTATGTCTAAGGGAGTGCCCAGCCACTCAGAGGAAATTGATTTTGGCCGTTTGTATCTGCGATCTTGTCCTTTCGGTCATTACCCAGAGCTCATGACCATAGGTGAGGGTAGAAACGTAGATTGACGGTAAATCGAGAGCTTTGCCTTTCGGCTCAGCTCCCTCTTCACCAAAACGGTCTGGTACAGCAACCATATCACTGCCGATGCTGCACCGATCCGCCTGTCAATCTCACGCTCCATCCTCTCCTCACTTGTGAACAAGACCCCGAGATACTTGAACTCCTCCACTTGAGGCAAGGACTCTCCACCCACCCAGAGAAGGCAAGCCACCTTTTTCCAGTCAAGAAGCCCCCACGACGAGAAACACAGCAAGGCCAGTTATGTCATCCAGATTGGCGTTACCGGGGCCCCACCCTGGAGCCAGGCCTATGATGGCGGGGCCCCGTAGGGAGAAGCCTGGCTGTGCACAGCCTGAAGGCGTGATGTGGGGCCATCCTCCTGTGGACCCACAACCCACAGGAGGATCCATAGGGGGCCAGTGCAGGGAGATTTGGGCGGCAGTCGAAGGCGGGGGCCTTGACGACCAGATCTCCGGACATGTGCATGTATTAGCTGTAAAATGCATAATTTTCTGATTCCATCTCAACAGAAATTGGCAGCAAGGGAGGAGACAGGACCCAGCAAAAAACGTAGGAAATATGATCTTGAATTTAAAGTTTGGTTTCACCTGGTCGGGTTCTGAGACTGCACCTCTGCCACATTATGTGGTCTGCAAAGAGGTGCTTGTGAATGACAGCATGAGCCCATACAAACTTCTGCGTCACATAGAGACAAACCCTGTGAATTTAGTCAACAAGCCAGTTGAGTTTTTTGAGAGGAAGTGTGATTCGCAGTCACAGAAAGGCATTATGCATGATTTCAGCCATCAGGTGTCGTCAGCGGTAGTTTTGGCACAGATTACAAATGTTGAGCCTACTGATGTTCACTGATGTTAAAAGTAGTCTCAGTCTCAGTTAGTCTCAGTTAGGCCTGCATGCAGTATTATTATTTGTTGTTGCAAAAATCATTTATGAATGCACTTAAAATAAAGTAAATAAATAAAATGTATTATCATTTGTTATTGAAACTCATCATTGCCAGGAACAATGTGTGTGTGTGTGTGTGTGTGTGTGTGAATTAAATCCTGTATTACACAAAAAAAGTCCATCATACCACATAGGAGATGAGTTATTCAGTGGACGAGCAGGTATAACTCCATTCTACTAAAACAAATATAAAATATAAAAATAATAATGTGCCCATGTTCTGGGAATGGTACATGTGTGAATGGGGGTCACTGTGGAGATTTTGTCCCTGGTGTGTGAATGGGGCTGTAGAGAGTGAAGGAGTGTGTAGGGCTGAGGGGACACTGTTCAGTGCACATGTGTCAAGTAGATCTTTCAGTGTGTCTCAGAGAATAGAGATTGTATTGATCCAGAGAGTGGTGGTGAAGTAACCATACACAGCAAGATTACTTATTTCTTCTTAGACAAACTTTATTGATCCACATGGGAAGTTAAAATCCTCCAATAAAATAACCATAAGCAGATAAACCATATAAATCCCAGAGACAAAAGATAAAACTCTAAAACCAAACACCTAACAAAATACAACGTGAATAAACAGGACTTGGGCCTGGAGGCGAATGGCTTCAGCTCTGTTCTGCATTTCAGTTCAGGGGATAGTGAGTTTACCATGTTGATATGAAAAGGCGAACTGTTCAAATGTGCTTCTGTGCTTAAATTGTGGTGCAGTTGTTAATGGAGGTGTTTCTGGTGACTCTGTAGAAACTTTAACCTACAAGGTACAAGGTAAATAAGCTATTTAGCGTTTGACAAATTTCTCTTATTAGAAGAAAACACAAAGTTTATATATAAACAAGAACAAAATGTTGACTCTGCTGTTGGTTCTTCTCTGGATAAATGTTCCTATTGGCTCTGCTGCTAGATAATTAATGCATATGAAGATTACTTTGGATTCCCGAGATGTTTGTGAGGTCATAAAGCAGAATCCATCCTGCCATGTCCCCGCTGGTGAGACAGGGCCAGACGTTGCAGCAATGAGGTTTCTGTTCAAGATAAAGGTGAAGCTCCTTAAATCTGCTTAATAAATCTTTGCATTATAAACAGAACAAATTTAGAATGAGAACTGTTGTATATCGCTGTATGGGTATAATGTATTTCTAATTAAAAACTATGAGCAGTATAACAGACAAAATGTTTTTTTGCTTCTTTTGGCCATTTTCTTCTCCACATCTATGGTCACATCCACCAGCTGCCAGAAGATAGACTGTGAGAAAGAAAAACAAATCAGTAATAAAATACAGATTCAACAAAAGTTAACCACCACTTCATGACATCACAAGGTGGAACAAAGCATTTTGAGCTTTGGAGATGGAGACAGACTAATACTAAAGGGTTACGCAAACATTTTTGAAACAAAAGACAACTCCAGAGTTGTTAGAGGACATTATAACATGGCTTAATGGTCAGTTTTACACACTTACCTTGACCTCCTTGTTGGACATGCAGTATTCTCCTGTATTCAGGTGGTCTATGAGGTCCATGTATGGCTCTGGTCTCTGCAGCACAAGCAGGACATCCTGTTTAACTTTGAACCACTCGAGGAGGACAGGGGTCACATGATTCTCCTCCACGTTATGCCAAGCCCTCACCCACGACAGCATGTCCACCTCATGAGGAACTGGACGTTTACAGTATGACATGTCCTTAAGGACAAACAAAAGGGAATATAGGTCAAGAAATGCGCAAATACTCCATCGGCTGGTTAGCTGTCGGCTGGTTAGCTCAACTGGTAAGTCACTGACTTTCCCCCGGCGGGATGTGGGTTCAAATCACCCCCCTTCCCCGGCAATGAGCAAACCAGTGTGGGTCCTTGGGCAAGACCCTTCACGGTACTGCCTCCCGAGCGCCGAAAGATGGCTGCTTACTGCTCCTGAAAAGGATGGGTCAAATGCAGAAGTTACATTTCTCCCGTGTGTCACTGTGTGTCATTGTGTGTGAGACCAAATAAAGACTTAAATCATTTACAGAATATGTGTCGAATGACTTACCAGCCACACGATGTAGCATAAGGGAATGAGCTTGATGGCAACCTGTAAGAAGCATGGAAGAATTAGTATTAATCAAATATAGCTTTTACTGATAACAATTGTAAAGTCAATTTATTCTTCATTTATTCTTCTTACACAAACATTAGACTTGTCCCATTTATTTACGTTATGATTTGGTGGTCAAGACAAGATAATTATCGAATCAGAAAGCAGAATGAGCCTCGCATGAGTCTCTCATTTGGGTTGCCAGGTTCAGTACTGAAATCCAGGTGGTTTAAACATAAAATGCTTCTCTCTGATCTGAATGGTCACTACCTAAACCCCCAGCACCTGCACCGATCATGAATCAGTGCTAGTGCAGCCTCTGCAGCTCAGTGAGGGAATTCTGAAGGCCATGGCCTATCCATATACTGAGAATGAGACAAACTTACAGGTTAAGGCTCTGGTAACTCAAGCCCAGATTTGATTGTAGTAGGTTTTTAAAACAGTAAGAGTGCAAGCTACATACAGTTCTTTGAAAAAAATGAAAACTAACTAAATATTTGAATTATTTGGTGAAAAAAGCATATACAAAATGAACTGCCTACTTACTGGAAGGTTGTCCTTTCTCCAGACGCCTAAGTACTGTACTGACTGTACCAAAGCCCCCTTCCTTGAGGCATCTTTTAACCTTGTACCTCTCTTTGAAGACTGCAAGCGACAGTGAAATGAATGTTCACATAAAACTGCACTATGTAACTTTTTCTGCCCACCAGCTGCTTGTCTCCATGGAGATGTTATGGCAGAGCAATAGTCAAAGCATTAATCAGTAAAGCTGATTCACACTAAAGCTGACAACACATAGCATGCTAACGTGCACTTCCCGATTATTGAACAATAAAACGTATGTCTCTACTGGGACAACACAAATTTTGCACAAATACACAAGGAAAAATCTAGTAAAGGGCCTTAACTAAAAATTCTATCTTTTGAATGGTAAAAAAAAATGCTCAAAATAACGCTGAAACAAGTCTCCATGAAGCAGCGCTGGACTGGGACAAAAAAAACGGCCCTGGCATTTTTGGCTTAGACCTGGTTTAGTCCTGGTTCAATCCTGATTTAGTCCTGGTTCAGACCTGATTTAGTCCTGATTTAGTTCTGGTTCAATCCTGATTTAGTCCTGGTTTAGACCTAATTAGTCCTGGTTTTGTCCTAGTTTAGTCCTGGTTTAGTCCTGGTTCAAGCCTGATTTAGTGCTGGTTCAGACCTGATTTAGTTCTGGTTCAATCCTGATTTAGTCCTGGTTTAGACCTGATTAGTCCTGGTTTAGTCCTGGTTCAGACCTGATTTAGTCCTGATTTAGTTCTGGTTCAATCCTGATTTAGTCCTGGTTTAGACCTGATTAGTCCTGGTTTAGTCCTAGTTTAGTCCTGGTTTAGTCCTGGTTCAATCCTGATTTAGTCCTGGTTTAGTCCTAGTTTAGTCCTGGTTCAGTCCTAAATTGTGGGCCTGTCTCTAAGAAAAAAACAAAAAAACAAAAAAACGGCATCAGCTCCTAGGACTGTCGGCCCACCGGGAAAATGCCCGGTATGCCCGATTACCAGTCCAGGCCTGCCATGAAGACAAGTGAATTGTTGGCAAAACATCTACAAGAAAAGTTACATGGTGCAGCTTTAAAATGATCAGATTAGAGCAGATCTTACAGGGTAAAAAGAGTTTGTAGAGTTCTTCATCCTCTGAAGAACTCTTCATCCTTTGGCTCTTCTGCTCTTTTTCCATCCATGTTTCCCTTCAAAAACAAACAGCTCGGAGACACTGTAAGAGTAGAGAGATGATTGTAGGTACATGTGTGGTGTGTACATTATCTAATACTGTACTGTCAATCATTTCAGGCAACAGAAACTTCATGGAGACAAGCGAGTCTCTTAACCAGAAAGGTAAGATAGTGCACCTTTAACCATATTGTCATATAATTTTTTTTGCTATTTATTATACCACCCTAAGTCTACGCTGTTGACTGGCCTCGCGTGGCTTGACTTTTCTCTTGAGCTGCTTCTCCCTCAGTGGGACCTCCTTCCTGGTGTGTTTCCTGGTCCTTGTGCTGGTGCTTGGTCCTGCGCTGTCACTGTCGGACTCGCGTTTGGATTTCTTACCACCTACTTTGCATGTTTCCCAGGATTCGCAGCTCCTCTTCCGACTCGCCACTCCTCCACCTGCACCCTCTGCCGGCTGGGAGGGACAGTATCTGCTCATACTGGCCAGAGGGGAAGAATCCTGGTTGCTTTGTCCAGTCTGGGAGCTGGGCATCTGGGTCAGATCTGGGAACTGAAGGCGAGTCAGCTTCACCTGAAGTTTAAATTGGCTTCCCTGTGTCCGTGGCATTTTATTTATCGCCTGGTGGGGGGTGTTGGGCAGAGAGCCAGGAGTCCTTCTAGACCTGTGACATGGACTTCATCTTTTGTCGACAGTTACTACACACCCTAAAAAAGGTACTAACAAAGACCTTTTATTGTATGAACTCACATGTTGATTTATGGACAAAATAGAGAAATAAAAATACCAGGATCATGTAGAGCGGGTTAATATGGACATTTTAAGACCAAAATGAGGCTAACTGCTAACAGTTAGACGGAGAGGGGCAATGTTTATTTCAATGTAAAGCAAGTTGGAGCCAGAAGCTATGTCCATTTATATATACAGTTTGTGGTACTACAAAAAGAAGTATCAGTTTGACATTCCAGGCAGAGCAATGACATAATAGAAACAAGCAGGTGACGGACTCCTAACCAAAAGGAACAAGTTGAATTTGCTCCAAGATTGACAACTCTCCACAGAATAAAAAGAAAATACATTGTCATTTCGCTCCAAGTCAAATAATATTGTTTATACTGTCAATATAATCCTGACAGCTGAACCCATGGCTTAGAGGTTAGTCTTTAGGCATAATACTTTGCATATTCATGTGTCTACCCCTTATGGCAAAACTGAAGTCAAACTAGTGTTAAAGAGGGTAAAAAGTGTCAAAAATCACACGCTAAGTTTACAGCATCACAGCTCTTAAGTCTCCACGGTGATGGATTTTCAGCGCGAATGTTTTTGAGTGACAAGAGGTGGAAAAAAATTGTCATATCCATGTCTCTACCCCCAGGTCAAAACATTGTCCCATAAAATCCTCCACCCAACTATTTCATTTTTATAAAGCGCTCATATTACGCTATTTTGTGATCGCTGTTATAATGTTGTTTCCTCATCACAAACATGTCTGGAGTTGTGTTTTGTTTCATTCACACATATTTAACGCACAAGCCCTGCATATTTAGGCTGAGTTCTTCTCTCAAACAGAAAACACTGTTCCAGTTCCAGTGCTCCACTGTGTTTTTAAACTCCATACGCCTTCACTCGAATCATTTGGATCTCTACAGAACAGAAAGGTAAACGATAGCTGTAAACTTGAAAAGTACCATTTTGCGACATCAAAAGTGAGTGAGTTATTTGAAGATTTGCTATTGTTCGGTATTTATATGTAAAAAGGTAGATTAAACCAGGGCTCTCAAGTTTTGAGCGGGTTCGTGCGTGAGACTGCGTAATTTCCGAGGGCCGGGGGGAAGGGGGGGGGCGTCTCACCATGGGCAGTTCGGCTCTGGGCCGCGCGTATTCCGCGCGTAAGCCGTCGGGGGGGACACGTTACGCACAGACGGAGACACCGGGACCGGAGTCAGTGCGTCTCAGAGGAGACGTGGCACCGGGACTGAGGCTCAGGACGTGCCCGGGGGACGGCGCGTCTGCTCCGGCCTCGCTCGGACCGTGCGCCTGGAGCAGGGGGAGTTTTTTTTTGTTGAAAACGCGCGGAGCCTGCATAAACTAAGCCACACAGACCGATTTTCTGGGCACAAAAAAAAAAAAAAAAAAGAAAGAAATCAGCGTGAGAAATGCCATGTGTGGCGTGTGAGCGTGTGAACACGTCGAATTGCGTGTGTCACACTCTCAATGCGTGAGACTTGAGAGCCCTGCTGATTAAACTCATGAATCGCACGTTTATTTATTTATTTATTTGATGGGGACAATGCACATTAATGAACATACGTATAAAACAAATGTAAATATGCCGAATTTTAGCTACAAAGCTAGTTTTCATCCGTAGTCCCTAGGCAGGAAAATACATAAAAATACAACATACAAAACAAGCAGCACAAACAAAAGTCTAGTGGTCACAGGACTGGTTGGTTTTCAGCCATAGTTTGAGTTGTGTTTTAAAAGTGATCAGTGTAGGGCTCTCCTGTATGTGCAGAGGAAGACTGTTCCAGATGTTAGTGGCCCTCACAGAGAGAGTGTTCTGACCAAAGGCGGTTCTTCTGTGGGGGACCTCACAGTCTCCTCTGGAGGAGGCCCTGGTTTTTGGACCATTTAATGTCTTATGTGTGAAAAAGACAGACATGGGGGGTGGGGTTAGTCCATGTAGCGCTTTGTAAATGAAGCATGCATATTTAAAATGTATACAATTTTCAAAATGTAAAAAGATTGTACTTAAAGTATTACATACATGAAATGAATTAGGTTTTTGGTCAAAAACTTTTAAGAGATTTTTTAAACAGTGATTCAATTATTTTCAAATTGGTAACAGTGGTGAGAGACCAACTTGTGATGCAATATTCAATATGGGAAAAAAAATCATTGAATGAAGAAACATTCTAGCAGCACCAAGTGTTATAAAAGACCTGATTTTTAAGATTATATTTGACAGTATTGGCAAGTTTTTTAATATGATTTTTGAAAGACAAAGTGGAATCAAGTGTCACACCAAGATACTTGAGTTTAAAGCTCCTATATTACACAAAATGATTCTTGTTACCTTTAAATTGTGTTATAATGCTGCACCGCTTCAAAAACATACTTAGAGTTGTGTCTTGTTCCATTCACACATGTTAATTGAGTAATTGTTAGTTTGTCTACATCTCCAGTTTGTTCCACCTTCTGATATAATGTAGTGGTAGTTTTCAAGTTAACAGCTACTTTTTACCTTTAGTTCAGAAGAGATTTTAAATTACAGCACTGAAATCATCCAAATGATTCTAGTGAAGCTGTGTGGAGTTTAAAAACACAGTGGAGCACTTCCTGTATCACCACATGACATCACAAGTTGTAGTATTTTCCATATGAGAGAAGAACTCAACTTAAAGGTCCAGTGTGTAGGATTCGTGGCGCATAGGTGGGTAGTCGCTATTGCACTTCCTGTTTTAGCTACGGCAGACCTCGAGGGTCACCCGGGCGCGCCGTAACACGGACAGCTCGCGTACCTGCGCACGAACCGCGCGCCGCTACTGTATAAATAAAACGCAGTCCCGTTCACTGTTTTTTTTTTCTTTTCGCATGAAAGCACACATTCCCGTGTGATCGTGTACCATGACAATCTACACATCAAATGAAACCTTACAGTCTCCTCTTTTTAACTATGCAATTCATTTCCCGGCACAACAATCACTCCCTGAGCACATGGGGCTTTTATACGGAAAAGCACAAAACGAGGTTTGTTACTTAGCTTACCTTTGAAGGCTCTGGACAGGTCAAACTCAGTATTTCACCATAAACTTGGTCTCAATCTGTCCGTAAGGATCCAGCGAATAAAATCCAGTAAAACAATTTAGTCCAAAACACGTGTTAGATCCATTACGACGTGTGATCCGGAACATGCTTGTCGTTGTTTACCCAAAACCACGAGCCTTGGCGAAGGCGAAGGCGGAGCCCAAATGTCCTTCTGCGGCTCTCGTAGTTAAAATGGCTGCCTCTACATGGGGTCAATCCCCCTTTTATGTGACTATATCTAAGTTCAAAAGAATACTTTGATTTCATGATGGAAGTGAAAAGGCTTGGAAAACAATGTATTTTTGAATGGGTATCTTCAATTTCGGTAATTAACGGGTAAAAATCTTACACACTGTCCCTTTAAACATGCAGGGTTTATGTGTTAAACGTGTGAATGAAACAAAACACAACTCCAGGTCTGTTTGAGATGGGCCCTTTAATCTGTCTCTATATACATACATTGTGTCCTAGTACTTTCCTGCATAAATAGTAGTTTTTGCATGAACTCCCAGTACTTCAGTAGCCTTGTGAGCACTCTTTGGGTCAGATACATAAAGACACATAATAGTTTTGAGAGCTTTTGCCACACCCCCTTTTTTAATTGACGTCTTTAGTCCACCAAGAATTTCTTCAGTTAACCACAGCCCTAAGAATAACTGTTATACTCCCTTCAAAACACACTGCATACTGTAATACTGCAACTGCGCTGTTAAAATACACTGTTTTTTGACCAAGCGTCCATCAAACCTGTCATGTCTGAAACCTACTCCAGTTAGCGGAGACGTTATTTGAAAACAAGTGTCAATCAGACTCAAACGTGTGGTAGCGTTTTATAGCTGCCTTGGTAATACCATTTTACAAATCAAGCTTCTGTTTCTGTGTTGCTTTGAATCTGACAAAAGCCAGACTTCAATCACAGGTTTTGGGAGTGAAATGTGAATCAAAAACACCTCCAGATGAAGCACATTGTTCAGCTTTCATCAAGACCAAAGCTGGATAATTACTGTAGATGTGTTTTACTGAGAAGAAAGATGGTAGAAGATATCGTATTCTTTTTCCTGCTGTATTGTTCGGATGACATAACATTGTACAATCGTCATATTTGAAAGCTGCACTATGTAACTTTTTCTTTGGGGGTATGTCACCTGCTTGTTTCTATGGATATGTCACTGCTCTGCCTAGAATGCTCCGTAGTATGACATTAAACAGCTCTGCCTTATGTATGCATTTGATTACAGGTGGTTTTATAGCTCAAAAATACCTAGAAAAACAGGCATTCTGACTGTGAGCGGGGTTGTCTCTCCACAGATCTGACCTGTAACTTGGTCTGGTTTGGGTTCCATAGAAATAAAAAGGTTTAATACCATTCTGTGAAACATTCCGGACAAAGCAATAACATCTCGACGGAGAAAAGCATTTGACAGAGCCTCCACTTGAAAAGTTTGTTCATTTGTTCATATCTCTGTAATTACTGGGCCTATAGACATGAAACTAAAACTGGCACAAAGTTCAACATATTCTCTGTCAGTGTAAATAATGTGAAATGATTTTTTTCCACAATTGCTTTAGAAAGCGGCACCATTTTCCAACCCAAAAGAACTGTTAACCCATGACAAATTTGCGCATCTGATTTCTGTCTGCTGCTTTATGGTACATCTCACAGTGAGAGCAGTGCATTTCAAAAACAATGTCCAAAAATGGCTATAAATCACTGTTATTCGGTGCCCTTCAATTTAATTTAATTTAATTTTTTTTTTTCATGTAAATTTGCACAATCTCACTGTTGCACTTTTGCAAGGTAATGTAAAGATTCTTCCACTCCACTTCACTGTGATTCAAACACGGGGAATAAATGGGGAAATTACACTGAATTATTATATACACTTAAAATACAAAGATATAACGTCAGCGATGTCCAGCAGATTAAGTTAGGGTGTTATCTGAGTGGTTACTAAGCCTGAATCATTCTTCGTAATCTATTATTAAGTCGTGCTACTGTATATGGCTAATTAAAGGCACTGCACACCTAAGAAGACTTATTTTGACCTCAATAGATCAATGAAATACATCTGGGGCAAGAAAAACTGAAAAAAATCAGAAAAAATGCCCTGTCCACAGAAAACTCATTTGATTTCTTTCTGATGATGATCCCTTTGCTTACTCATATCTGACTTTAAATAATCTTATAGGCCAGGGGTGTCAAACATGCGGCCCGGGGGCCTGATCCGGCCCTCCAAGACCTTTAATCTGGCCCTCTGCTGATTTTCTATTTTAATTATATTTTAATTTTCTATTAAAATATTGGTAATTTTCTGCGCCTCTTTTCTGCTTTGCATGTTCGGGACTACCTACCTTTGTGAGCAGGTCAAAGCAAACACACAAGCACTTGAATGACATTCTGAAGTTGGCAGCTCCTCAGGACATGGGGCCTGATATTGATGCACTTGTGCTAAAATATGCCAGGTTTAAGGAGCAAAAAGAAAGCATGACTGAATTCTGTGAAAGGCATACAATTTAATGTTAAAACATTATGTTAAAAGTGCATTTTTCTTAACGTTTCAGGCTGTTCATAATATCATAATTCTATAAAAAAAAATCATTTGCATTTTTCTGCACAAATATTTGGACTTATTTCTATTTTGGGGGTATATTTGCCATGAGTTTTCTGATTCGGCCCCTTTGGAATCAAAATAGGTTGGATACGGCCCCTGGACCAAAATGAGTTTGACACCCCTGTTATAGGCTGTATATTACACAAAATTGACTCTTGTGAATTTTAAAGGAAAAGTAAGGTTTTTTTTACAATCTGAGCCTTATTTTGGTAATAAAACAAGTTGTTTTACTCACCCATAGCACTTTGGTGTTATATGGAGCACTTCCAGAGATGTTAGCCTAACGCGACTTCTAGCCATAGCTCGGGGCATATAATATATTCCCCGAGCATGTAATATATGCCCCGTGCGGTCTCCAAATAACACAAAATTTAGCACTTTTCAAATCATAGAAGCTCGATGTCTTAGGTCGTTTTCACACCTGCCTTGTTTGGTTCGTTTTAAACGAACCAGAGTTCGTTTGCTCCTTTGATTCGGACCTTTTGGGCTGGTGTGAATAAAAACCAAAAGTCTCGATCCGGAGCAAACAAGCGGACCGAGACCACCTAAAAAGGTCGGTCTCGGTCCGGTTCCATACGAACTCTGGTGCGGTTCGTTTGAGGTGAGAATGCAGACCGGACTCGATCCGACACAAATTGGCTTTTTGTACTTAACGAGCTCCCGTCGTATGTCAAGCATTATGGGAAACTGAGGCTTATGAAACTAAACGAAACGAAACAAAACGAAACTTACGAGGCTTACTTACGTTTTGTGTGAAGAGCAAGAGTCAGAACTTGATGCGCACATGAGCGCTGTCCTCCGTAGTCGTCTTGCCCTGTGTCTTCGTCATTTGGAAATTGATGGTAAAATAGTGTAAACCTCACGATGCCGCTCAAACATTTGTGCAAACTGTATAAACTGAGCAAACCATATCGCTAAGGCTAGATTGAAAACAGCACGTAACATCATTATTCTCCTCCTTCCGGGTTTGGACACCGACAGGGCTCATTCTGTCCAATGTCTGAGCGACCTCAGCACATGTGCTTTTGTTTATAGACGTTAGTTCGCTTGGGGAAAAAGTGCAGTGTGAAAGCGAACCACACCAAAATAAAAAAAATTAAAAAAAATTTGGTCCGGACCAAAGCAAGTGAACTATCGGACTTTCCTGGTGTGAAAACGACCTTAGTCTACGATTTCGTTTGAGTCAAAAGTGGCCTGTAATCCAAGATTTTAGCCATAGTTTACAGCTTTGCGTTTCATGTTTGGGTCCCGGGAGCTGAGAGCACACTCCGCACATGCGCACTGGCGTGCCCTCATCTACTCGAAACTATAGCTAAATCTCGGATTACAGGCCACTTTTGACTCAAACGAAAGCGTAGACTAAGACATCAAGCTTCTGTGATTTGAAAAGTGCTAAAGTTTGTGTTATTTGGAGACCGCAAACATGTGTCCCGAGAACTCAAATTATGGAGATCGCAAATCTAAAACATCTCCGGAAGTGCTCCATATGACACCAAAGTGCTATGGGTGAGTAAAACAACTTGTTTTATTACCGAAATAAGGCTCAGATTGTAAAAAATGTTACTTTTCCTTTAAGCCATGTTAGAAATTTGTCATCTCCTCAAAAACATACCTGGAGTTGTGTTTTGCTTCATTCACACATGTTTGAGTAACCCTTTATTATTAGTCGGTCTACATCTCCAAAACTCACAACACTCTGTTCCACCTTGTGATGTCATGTGGTGGTATTAATCATCCAAATGATTCTAGTGAAGATGTATGGAATTTAAAAACACTGTGGAGCACTTGCTGTATTGTGAATAGATGTTTTCTGCTTACTCAGCCTAAATGTGAAGGGTTTGTGTGTTAAACATGTGTGAATGAAACAAACTCCAGGTCTGTTTGTGATGAGGAAACATTATGACCCAGAAAACAGCGTTAAAGGTCCAGAAATCAGATATTAATCAGAATTTGGTGTGCATGTCGTATCATTTAGACCTAGTTTTGCTTAAAAGTGACTATCACTTTTATGCAAAACTAGGTCTAAATGATACGACCGCGTACACGCTGAACTTATTTCGATTACAAAGATCTGATTTGACATTTTCAGTTGCCGTGGGTTACGAGTTCATCCCGTCTCCGGTTACACAGCTTTATGTCAGGTAGAATAGACTTATGACCGAGATGTAACTTACACTGTCAGCGCTGAGACAAAACCTCATCAGGAAAGCCCCGCTGAATTGTGGGTAATACCATTCTTTAGCCAGCGCTGTCATCCCACTCTTTCGCAGTACATTATACGGGCCACGAAGATAGCTTAGCATTGTTCTGTTTTGGTTTTTACCCAATAACGCCCATGTTAACAATGTGTGAGGCTGCAGCTTGACCTATTTCCTCATATGTGATCACGTTCTGTGGCAAAGAGGGCCTTGTGAAATGGTTTAATTATTCATGGAAGATTTCAAAATGAAGAGCTTTGAGAACTTCACTGGAGGACTGACACACGCGATCACACGCACACACAAGACAAAGCACAGACGTACAGTAATGGGACAAAGAAAGGGATATTAAAAGAGGTATTATATGAGCTGTTTTAAAATGCTGTTTGCTCATCAAAAACACGTTGATAGTTACACTATTTTCTTCTCTCAAAAGGAGAACATGTTGCAGTACAGTGTGTTTTTAAACTCCATACGCCTTCACTAAAATCATTTGGATGATTTCAGCCCTGGAATCGCAGAGCTCTACTGAACTAAAGGTAAAAGGGAGCTGTTAATTACTGTGTAATGACATCACAAGGTGGAACAGAGCATTTTGAGCTTTGTTAATGTAATCTTGTTTGGGGAGGTTGTAATAGACTAGGGCTACAACTAACTATTATTTAGTATAGGCGACTAGTCAGCGATTATTTTTCCACATACATACATTTTAAAAGTATAGGATGTAACTTTCTGGAGGTGGAAAGTCACCTGCATGACTCCAAGGAAATCAAAAGTTAAAAGTAAGTAAGTAAGTTTTTATTTAGATAATGCTTTTCACCAGTGTTGTATAGTAACTAAGTACTAATACTTCACTACTGTACTTAAGTACATTTTGGGAGACTTTGTACTTTACTTGAGTTTTTAAAAAAATGATAACTTTTACTTTTACTTCACTACATTTCCTAATTTAATTGCATACTTTTACTCCGATACATTTTCAATGTGCCGTTTAGTTACTCGTTACAAAAAAAACCCTCTACTGACTGCAAAGAAGTCAGGACGTGCCTGGGCTTGTTCGCTACTTGCACATGACAATCAGCCTACACCTGTAGGTTTCATGCAGCTAGTTTAATCAATCAACATCCCTGATGGAAGAGGAGACGGCATCCACGTCAGCTACAAATGAAGGGGGACCTGACGATGAGCATCCCTGGCCGTACTTAAACACAATGTTCTCTTACGCTGATATGAAGGATTCGTCCTATCGAATGAAGTGCCTCTTGTGCCTTCCAAGAAACGTGGAAATCCTATCTTACAGAAACTCCCCGTCCAACCTCAAGAAACACATCGAGGTAAGTTCTAGATGAATGAAATTGTTAGCGTCTATATTCCAATTTCAGTAACCATAGCATGGACATTCTAGACACCGTTGTGAAACCTTGAGAATAACATGTAGAAATTAACTTTGTGTGACATTGTTTCGGTTACACAAAGCGTATTTGACGATGTTGGAGCTAACAGGCTACCTAGCTTTTTCGGCTCAAGGGAAGGCATAGCTGTAGGCTAATTGTAACGAATGAGAAAGGCGTTTCATGGATATCACCAAACCCAATATCTTTGACAGTGCTCCATATGACACAAAACTACCATGGGTGAGCCGAACATTATGTTTTAGAGTAGAATTAAGGGCCCAATTGCAAAAAACCCTCTTCGTCCAAAAATAATCCTTCAATGGTGTTATGTATGCCTTATTTTCAGCACTGTTATTTAAAAAAACACACCAAAGGTTTGGGGTGGGGCGAACATTAAAAAATATAAAATTTTTCCTTGATACTTTTACTAGTACTTTTAATTACATTACTTGAGTACATTTATTTTTACATTACTTGTCGTACTAAAGTACAAGAAGTTCCAGATACTTTAAGACTTTTACTCAAGTAACATTTCAGTCAGTGACTTCGACTTTTACCAAAGTCATTTTTGGGAGGGGTACCTATACTTTTACTTGAGTTTGATTTTCCAGTACTTTATACAACACTGCTTTTCACAGACATTATGTCACAAAGACGCTTTACAGATCATTATTCATTCACCCCATACCCAAAACCACACTTCAGAAAATTCTCCAAAGAGACAGATACGTTTTATGCTATTATCCCATATTGTGGAATGATAGGGAACAATATTCCCAGGGAAACAAGCAAAAGAAGACCCTCCTCCAGGCTAAAGAAGAGTCAGGTTTGTGGAGGATATGCAAGCCTGCTCACAGTAAAGACATATTTTTCAGTGTTTCTCAGTGCAGTGCGGTGTAAAATCCAATAAAGACATGCTTTTATTTAAGCCTATTTTTGTACCATATATACCATATCATTAACCAAGTAAAGGCTGAAATATGGTGACTAAAGGCTTCTAGTTGTGTGTGTTTAGAGCAGGGGTGCTCAACCTTTTTTTTAACCGAGATCTACTTTTGAGGTTGATGGTGTGATTTCTTGCATTCTAGTCCACATGGCAAATATGGGCTTTTGGAGTGAGATTCAATCCAATCTCACTCTGCCCCTGAACAATTCAAACAGGAAATTGAAACAGAGTAACACTGTAACATAAATTTAGATTCGTTTTTGCTTTGCACTTAGTCTCGCACTTCTAATCAGAGTGTATTGAGGAGGACACAGGAGTTCATAGCGCACACAGCGAGAGCGTGAAAAGGCGAGGAGCGGTGCGCTTGCGTGAGACGGACGGACAGGTAGGATGTTTTATAAAGTTTAATCTGCCCTGTGATACACGCTGGTACGCAAAGGTACACGCTGTTGCGAACAAGCTGTGTGGACTGGGGACGCGTGTGGTGTCCGTGTGTCCAGACGGGCACACAGGCTGCAGTGAGAAGCCTGACCAAGACCAGTGTCGAGTACTACGACACTGCGATCTACCCACACTAACTTGGCGATCGACTGGTAGATCACGATCGACGTGTTGGGCACCCCTGGTTTAGAGTCTGTATAATCCAGTTAACAAATACAATTACTATGGTACTATGATAGAACAGATATAAATGCTCAGTTTTAATTCTATGATCATATCAAAGAGTATGTTTCTGTCTTTCAGATGATAGAGGGGAGTGGCCTGTTTGTATCTATTAATAATTCACAACTTTTGAAAGTAACAACCAAACTGAAAATCCACACAAACTCAATGATGCATTTTTTAGTGATTGGATTTATTAAACGTGTCTGGAGAAGCGGGGAAAGGCGTGATCCGAGCACAAATGTCCGCTCTGCTTCAAAGTCCTGAAAGCACTGGTCCGCACTGTATTAGATCGTTGCGGCTGTCAATTGGCTGTCAATCAATGCTCCAGAGCCCGCCTCACACCTGTTCCCCCCAAACTGCTGGGCACCACTCACTGGAGAATTTTTCAGATTTTGCTTATGGGTGGAGTAAAGCTTTAGGAGGGTGTTTAATGGCTCTTTAATAATTAAACTTCACTGAGACGAACAAGTGGTACCACCAGGCCTAGCTACAGGTCACATCTATGGAGAAGCAACCCCATTCGCAGTAAAAATGCATGTATTTCAAGGTATTTTTGACCAATAAAAACACCTGTAGTTGAATAAATGCAGTTTAATGCAGGCATGGATCTACAGGAGTGCATCGCTACCTCTGTTAATTCATTTGTGGTGCCTAAAATAATGCTACTTAATGGAACCATATTATATTTGCTCCCCTTTGAAACTCGAACACCCCTGTCAGTCAGTTAAGTTTGTACCAGGGTCTAGTTTAATGTCATTCTGTGGAACACTCCCGTCAGGTGCACGGACCGAAGCAGAACATTCCATATTGCACCTTCTCTCAACATTAGACTCAGAGATGCCACACGACTGCTCAGATCTCAGGCCCTCCTTGTGTAAAATAGTAACACCTGTACTGCTTACACTGGTTGTTAAGCATTGGAATAAAATTTTGTGCAATATGCAAAACCAAATGCTGGAATAATGAGCCATCTGCATGTGTGGTCCCATCGTGGAGATGCCAAGAACGCACCATCTGTGGAGCCCCGGCCAGCTGTTTGCCTTCTATTACATGTTTATTAAAGCCCCTCTGCACACGCACACACACACACACACACACACACACATACACACACACACACACACGCACACACACACACAGAGCAGCAGGAAGCATATACTGTATGTTTAAACTGTCTGTGGCTTTAAACAGTGTCAAAGATTACCCACAATGCCACTGCTTTGTGATTTAATAGATGTAAAGACCATGCAGACCTCATCGTTAATATTATGTCTAAAATATGCTGATTAATTTATTGGTATCACAACTTGAAATTTTAGTCAAAATGTTCACTTAACCCTATATTTTTAATTTCTGAGTGTTGAATGAAATAGTGTTTTTAAGAATTATTATTTAATTAAAGTTTTTTTTGGGGGGGGGATGCAAGGTATTTATGTGTTGTTAATGTTGTTTTTTCCTTTTGTATATACTATTGAACATTTGCTTTTATTTTGTCTCATTTTGTCTAATGTGTAACAATATAATCTTTTGTGTATGTGTGTGTGTGTGTGTGCTTTTTCTAAAATATATCAATTTGCAGGAATTGTACATGACGTGTATGGCCAAATACAGGTAAGACTCAGTTATTTTACAGGTAAGACTGAGTGTTTTTATTGCCCCCTCCAAGAACGGCCACCTTAAAGGAAAAGTAACGTTATTTTACAATCTGAGCCTTCTTTCGGTAATAAAACAAGTCGTTTGACTCACCCATAGCACGTTGGTGTCATTTGGAGCTGTTTGGTAAAAGTTATGTTGTAGCGTATCCGTTAGCGTGAGTACTCGGGGCATTACTTTGCGGTCTCCAAATAACACAAACTTTAGCACTTTTCAAATCATAGAAGCCCGATGTCTTAAGGTACGATTTCGTTTGAAGCAAAAGTGGCCTGTAATCCGAGATTCATCCATAGTTTTCAGCTTTGCGTTTCATGTTTGGGTCCCGGGAGCTGAGAGCACAGTCCGTGCATGCGCACTGGCGTCCTCATCTACTCGAAACTATGGCTAAATCTCGGATTACAGGCCACTTTTGCTTCAAACGAAATCGTAGATTAAGA
The DNA here is from genome assembly GCA_036785185.1 of Paratrypauchen microcephalus. Classification (NCBI taxonomy): domain Eukaryota; kingdom Metazoa; phylum Chordata; class Actinopteri; order Gobiiformes; family Gobiidae; genus Paratrypauchen; species Paratrypauchen microcephalus. The sequence continues at coordinate 52,986 of JAVJIX010000103.1, read as the reverse complement.
CATCGGGCTTCTATGATTTGAAAAGTGCTAAAGTTTGTGTTATTTGGAGACCGCAAAGTAATGCCCCGAGTACTCACGCTAACGGATACGCTACAACATAACTTTTACCAAACAGCTCCAAATGACACCAACGTGCTATGGGTGAGTCAAACGACTTGTTTTATTAACGAAAAAAGGCTCAGATTGTAAAATAACGTTACTTTTCCTTTAATGTGGTGGAGGGGTTTGAGTGCCCGCTATGTTGAGCTATGTTGTCAGGGGCTTTATGCCCTTGATATGGTCACCCAAGGCAAACAGGTCCGGGGGGACAGGTCAGACTAAGAGTGGTTCAAATGCCCCTTATGATGAGTTGAAGAACGAGGCCAGTTACGTCGCCTGGATTGGCATCACCGGGGCCACACCTGGGAGCCAGACTTGAGGTGGACGAGCATCTGGTGGCCGGACCTCCCCTCACCCTCTGGCTGAGCACAGAACGAATGACGTGGGGCCGTCCTCCCATGGACCCATCACGCGTAGGAGGATCCATAAGGGGCCAGTGCAAAGAGATCTATGTGGCAGTCGAAGGCAGGGGCCTCAACAACTGGATCTCCAGACATTGAAACTGGCTCTAGGGATGTGGAATGTCACCTCACTGCGGGGGAAGGAGCCTGAGCTTGTGCGGGAAGTTGAGCATTACAGCTAGATATAGTCGAGCTCACCTACATGCACAGCTTGGGCTCTGGAACCCAACTCCTTGAGAGGGACTCTCCATTTCTCTGGCATTGCCCACGGGGAGTGGTGGTGGGCTGGTGTGGGCCTGCTCATTGCCCCACAACTCAGCCGCCATGTGTTGGGGTTTACCCTGGTGAATGAGAGGGTTGTGCCTCTCCGCCTTTGGGCCGGGGACAGGTCTCTAAATGTTGTGTAGGCTAAACAGCATTGCAGAGTACCTGACCTTTTGGGATGAGATCTGTCCAGAGTATCTTAAGTCTCTGAATGTTGTAGGGTTGTCTTGGCTGACATGTCTCTGCAACATCACATGGTTGGGGACAGTACCTCTGGACTGGCAGACTGGGGTGGTGGTCCTTCTGGTTTAAGAAGGGGGGCCGGAGGGTGTGTTCAAAATACAGGGGAATCACTCCTCAGCCTTCCCGGTAAGGACTGTTCCAGGGTACTGGAGAGGAGAATACGATCAATTGTTGATCCTCGGATTCAGGAGGAGAAGTGTGGTTTTCGTCCCAGCCGCAGAACACTGGACCAGCTCTACACCTTCCATTGGGTGCTCAGGGGTTCATGGGAGTTTGCCCAACCAGTCCACATGTACTTTGTGGATTTGGAGAAAGCATTCAACGGTGTCCCTCTTGGGGGGTGCTCTGGGAGTATGGGGTCCAGGGCCCTTTGGTAAGGGCTGTCCAGTCCCTCTTTTCTGCTGTTTGCAGATGATGTTGTCCTAATGGCTAAATTGAACCAGGACCCACAGCATGCACTGAGGTGGTTTGCAGCTGAGTGTCAAGTGGCTGGGATGAAGGTGAAAGGAAAAGCTCTTGATTTACCGTCAATCTACGTTCCTACCCTCACCTATGGTCATGAGCTTTGGGTAATGACCAAAAGGACAAGACTGACGATACAAGAGGTCGAAATGACTTTCCTCCAATGGGGGGCTGGGATCTCCCTTAGAGATAGGGTGAGGAGGTAATTCACATGGGAGGAGCTCGGAGTAGAGCCACTGCTCCTCTCTACGTCAAGATAGCTAAAGTGGCTCAGGTGTCTCTCGGCTGGTCTGAGAACCCCTCTGGATCCCCCTGGAGGAGCTGGAGAAAGTTTTTAGGGAAGTCTGGGAGTCCCTGCTTAGAGTCCCTGCGACCCAGCCCCAGATAAGCAGAAGAAAATGTATGTATGGATGTTTTTATTGCTCTAGAATAGCGTACTTATAAATTAAAAAAAAAAATCTGACTTCTAACATTACAGCAAAGCAATAACATCTCCATGGAAACAAGTTAAAAGTTACACAGTGCACCTTAAATATTGTGCCACCACTATTTGATGCTAATGTGAATAAAAAAGTAAAGTTTTAATTAGTACTGTAATTATTTGAACAAATTCAGTTAAAAATTGTAATTTTAACCATAGGCTAGGGATGAGACGGGACACAGTTACCAGGAGGCAAAATGAGACATCAGATTGGGTCCCCAAAATTAATAAATGTGGAGAACAATTGTTCATTTTTGTCACATAATCTTGAGTCTATTTACATTATCTGCTTTCTTAAACCACCTCTTTTTAGGTACACTGTGAAACCTTTCAGGTAGAGGATCTACTGCCTACTTGTCTCCATGGAGATGTTATAGCTTTCCCATTGAATGTACCACAGTATGACTTTAAACATATCCATCCAGCATTTATTCATTACAGGTGTTTCTATTGCTCAAAAATACTAATAGTTCCTTCTATGAATAGGGGCGTCTTTCCACTGATCTGAATCAGAATCTGAAGTAGCATAGTGCTGTAATACTGTGGAATATTCTAGACCAGGTGTGCCCAAGACGGCGATCGCGATCTACCAGTCGATTGCCAAGGTAGTGTGGGTAGATTGCAGTGTCGTAGTACTCCACACCGGCCTTGGTCTCGAGATAAGTGCAATCATATTTCATTATGGCCGCTGCCATCAGCAATAAACTTTTACCGGTGTGTGGGAGTACACTGCAGCCTGTGCGCTTGTCTAGAGCCGCAGACACCGTGGAACGTCACCACACGCGCCCCCAGCGCACACAGCTTGTTCGCAACAGCGTGTACCTTTGCGTACAAGTGTGTATCACAGGGCAGGTTAAACTTTATAAAACATCCTACCTGTCCGTCCGTCTCACGCCAGTGCGCCGCTCCTCGCCTTTTCACGCTCTCGCTCCTCCTGCTATGAACTCCTGTGTCCTCAGTGCGCTCTGATTAGAAGTGCAAGAGCAAAGCAAAAACTAACCTAAATTTATGTTACAGTGTTACTCTGTTTCAATTTCCTGTTTGAATAATTCAGGGGCGGAGTGAGATTGGATTGAATCTTACTCCAAAAGCCCATATTTGAGCACCCCTGTTCTAGACAAAGCAAAAAAAAATCCATGGAGACAAGCAGGCAGCAAACCCTCCACTAGAAATATTATGCAGAGTATCTTTAAATAATGTAACTGACCAGGACTAAACACTTTTTTGTCTGTGCCAACAGTAAACACAAAATCTCACAAGATCATCATGCATGCACATTCTTATGGCAGTTTCATCTTGCAAGATCTTATGGCTTGAGATCTTGCCTACTGATACTTTGCAGTGACATCACACTGTGGGTGTTCTACATGTATGTTTATGGAAGAATGTTCAGCAGTTACCATGGAGACACAAGGCACACATTAGCAAACACAGTCAAAAAGAGAGATTGTCTGAAAAACTAAAGAAAAATACAAAGTGCACATTTTCAGGAGCCTGTGATCAATACAAGCATTCATGGTCCGGTTTAGGAATTAGATTTTCAACAAAATGGTGAGAGCGACTAACTGAAAAATGGTTGGTTAATACTAGCTAGCTTGTGACTGTAATTTCATGTGTAAGAGACTTGTTTTAAAACAGCACAAATCGGCTCACCTGTTGTGGGTCCAACTAAGTTAACTCCATCCATCCATCTTCTTCCGCTTATCCGGGGCCGGGTCACGGGGGCAACAGTCTAAGCAGGGACTCCCAGACTTCCTTCACCCCGGACACTTCCTCCAGCTCCTCCGGGGGGACCCCAAGGTGTTCCCAGGCCAACCGGGAGACACAGTCCCTCCAGCGTGTCCTGGGTCTTCCCCACTCCCAAGGGAGGCGTCCAAGAGGCATCCAGAACAGATGCCCGAGCCATGCCTCCTCTCAATGTAGAGAAGCAGCGGCTCTACTCCGAGCCCCTCTCCTGTGACTGAGCTCCTCACCCTATCTCTAAGGGTGCGCCCAGCCACTCTGCGAAGGAAACTCATTTCGGCTGCTTGTATCCGCGATCTTGTCCTTTCGGTCATCACCCAGAGCTCATGACCATAGGTGAGGGTAGGAAAATAGATTGACCGGTAAATTGAGAGCTTCGCCGTTTGGCTCAGCTCCCTCTTCACCACAGCGGTCCGGTACAACGACCGCATCAGTGCCAACGCTGCACCGATCCTCCTGTCAATCTCACTCTCCATCCTCCCCTCACTCGTGTGGTGTTAAGTGTTTTGCAAATGTTATCGTGGTGTTAAAATATGTACCTTGTAATAATAAAAGATTAAAAAAAAAAAAACAAGACCTCGAGATACTTAAAGATTAAGCCTTTATTTGGTCGCACACACAATGACACACGGGAGAAATTTGACTTCTGCATTTGACCCATCCTTTTCAGGAGCAGTGAGCAGCCATCCAGTACCGTGAAGGGTCTTGCTCAAGGACCCACACTGGCTTGCTCATTGCCAGGGGGGGATTTGACCTCAGGTCCCCCCAGGGAAAGTCAGTGACTTACCAGTTGAGCTAACCAGCTGGTGAACTCCTCCACTTGAGGCAAGGACTCTCCACCCATCCGGAGATGGCGAGCCATCTTTTTCCGGTTGAGAGCCATGGCCTCGGATTTGGAGGAGCTGATCCTCATCCCAGCCGCTTCACACTCGGCTGCAAACCGCTCCAGTGCACATTGAAGGTCCCGGTTCGATGAAGCCATCAGGACAATATCATCTGCAAACAGCGGAGATGAGATCCTGTGGTTCCCAAACCGGATCCCCTCCGGCCCCTGACTGCCCCTAGAAATTCTGTCCATAAATATAATGAACAGAACCGGTGACAAAAGGCAGCCCTGGCGGAGTCCAACATGCACCGGGAACAGGTCCGACTTACTACCGGTAATGCAAACACAGCTCCTGCTCCGGTCATACAGGGACCGAACAGCCCTTATCAAAGGGCCCCAAACCTTGTACTCCCAGAGCACTCTCCACAGGACCCACGAGGGACACGGTCGAATGCCTTCTCCACATCCACAAAGCACATGTGGACTGGTTGGGCAAACTCCCATGCACCCTCGAGCACCCGATGGAGAGTATAGAGCTGGTCCAGTGTTCCCCGGTCAGGACGGACGAAAACCACACTGCTCCTCCTGAATCCGAGGTTCGACTATCGGTCGAATTCTCCTCTCCAGCACCCTGGAATAGACCTTACCGGGAAGACTGAGGAGGTGATTCCCCAATAGTTGGAACACACCCTCCGGTCCCCCTTCTTAAACAGAAGGACCACCACACCGGTCTGCCAGTCCAGAGGTACTGTCCCCGACCTCCACGTGATGTTGCAGAGGCGTGTCAGCCAAGACAGCCCTACAACATCCAGAGAATTAAGATCTCATCCACCCCCGGGGCCTTGCCACCGAGGAGCTTTCCAACCACCTCAGTAACTTCAGCCAGGGTGATGAGTGAGTCCGCCTCCGAGTCCCCACCCTCTGCTTCCTCCTCGGAAGACGTGACGGCGGGATTGAGGAGATCCTCAAAGTATTCCTTCCACTGTCCGATAACATCCCCAGTCGAGGTCAACAGCTCCCTACCCGCACTGTAAACAGTGTTGGTGAAGCACTGCTTCCCCCTCCTGAGGCGCCGGACGGTTTGCCAGAATTTCTTTGAGGCCGTCCGATAGTCCTCCTCCATGGCCTCTCCGAACTCCTCCCAACCTCGAGTTTTTGCCTCTGCAACCGCCCGGGCTGCAGCATGCTTGGCCCGCCGGTACCTGTCGGCTGCCTCCGGAGTCCCACGAGCCAACAAGGCCCGATAAGAGTCCTTTTTCAGCCTGACGGCATCCCTTACTTTCAGTGGCCACCACTGAGTTCGGGGATTGCCGCCGCGACAGGCACCACAGACCTTACGGCCACAGCTACGGGCGGCCGCATCGACAATAGAGGCCGAGAACAGAGCCCATTTGGACTCTATGTCCCCAGCCTCCCCTGGAATCCGGGAGAAGCTCTCCTGGAGGTGCAAGTTGAAGGTGTCCCTGACAGAGGGATCTGCCACACGTTCCCAACAAACCTTCACTACGCGCTTGGGCCTGCCAGGTCTTTCCGGCTTCCTCCCCTTTCAGCGGACCCAACTCACAACCAGGTGGTGATCGATTGACAGCTCTGCCCCTCTCTTCACCCGAGTGTCCAAGACACGCGGCCGGAGGTCAGATGACACGACAACAAAGTCGATCATCGACCTCCGACCTAACCCTAACCCTAACCCTTAGAAACTTGTCTATATAAAGGTAACCCTCTGCTTTATGATACTCTTAGGATTTGGGTGCAATGTAGAAAGAAGTTTGATTTACATACAATGTCAAGTAGAGCTCCTCTGTAATTAAATCATATGTTTCCACCATCAGTGGTTGATTCTGCTATTAAGATTTGGAACAGCAAGGGGTTGCAAATGTTTAAAGTATATTTATTGATGGAGTTTTTTGTGTCTTTCTCACAGTTGACTGAACTTTTTAATATTCCATCAGACGGAATGCTCATGAATGCTCATGAAATTCGTAATTTCATGAGCAATAGATATCCATCCTTTCCCAACTTGTCAGAAGCTACAACTTTAGATGACATTCTGGATATAAATATTCATAAAAAGGGAGCTATTAGAGTCATTTACAACATTTTGTTGAATTTACAGTTGCTATTTTAAAATCACACTGGGAAAAAGATCTAGCGTTGAACATATCTGATGACCTATGGGGAGCCATCCTTTGTAGAGTGCACTCTTCTTCTATTTGTGCCAGACATGGGCTTCTCCAATTTAAAGTTTTTCATCAGTTGCACCTTTCTAAGGAAAAATTAGCCAAGTTTTACCCAGACATAGACCCATCGTGTAATCGCTGCAAGTCTGATACTGGCTGACTTATACATACTTTTTGGTCATGTCCTAACCGTAATACTTATTGGACATCAATATTCCATATATTGTTTGAGGCATATAAAATCAAAATTGCCCCCACTACTTTGATCTCTTTGGTGTGTTGCCCCCTGGTGTATCCACCACAGAGTACTGTTCTCGCACTGTAGCCTTTGCTTCTTTGGTGGCAGGTGCCTCATTTTCTTGAGTTGGAAGGAAGAGATCCTCCCCACACATGGTCAGTGGATAATTGACCTCATGGGTTTCTTCCTACCTGCACTTACTAATCTGGAAGGGCATTCTGATGGGGTAATTTTACCTATCAGAATGTCCTACCTGCACTTACTAATGTGGAAGCATATCTCTCAAGGAGTGACAGTACGAACTCTCAAAGAGTGACGTAATGTTCTGTGCATGCGCACGGCTTGGCAGCAACTTATGACGGTGGGGTAATTTTGCCTATCAGAACTTCCTACCTGCACTTACTAATGTGGAAGCGTGTTCTGATGGGGTAATTTTACCTATCAGAATGTCCTTCCTGCATAGAAACATTAAAACAGCTATGACAAAAAAATGACACCGGAAGCACACGGTAGGGTTTTCTGAGGGGGTAGGAAGTTTTGACAAGGTAGGAAGATTCGACAGAACACCGGACACATTCGCGCCGGTAGTTTAAATCCTTCAGTTTCGCGGATTCCGGGGGTCATGTGAGCCATGAGTAATTGGCATGGGCAATTATTTGTATTCTCTGTATATTTGAAGCTTTGTATATTATTTATTGACGTTGCATGAAAGCTACTGTACGTGCTCACATTTTGGCAGAAATATTCGCCATTTAATAGTGGAATGGTGTAAATGAGCTTTTGAATGAATGTTATGTAATGTGGGAGGGGTAATGGCGGTATATAGGTGCACTCTGTAGGTCTGCAGGTCTTGTCTTGGTTACAGTGGAGGTAACGTGCACAGAGAGAAAGAGAGCGAGAAAAGACTGAAATACTTAAAGACTTGAAGGGGAAGTCTGCAGTCTTTTCACTGTACCACTATAAATCGCATGTTTGACACCTTTTTTGCACTGTGGGAGAGCACAATAAACCACCTAAAAAATTAATTAAAAATATGTGATTAATTAGATTAATTAATTACAAATCCTGTAATTAATTAGATTTGTTTGGTACACATACTTGCTATTGAAATGTATAAATAAAATTAACCGAACTTCTGACAGAGTAGTACCTTAAGTTAGCATCACACCTCTAGCCAATGTTGATGACATCAGCTGCAAAGTATGAATCTTTAGAATTTCACAATTCCAGATAAACATGTATTGGCAAAAAGCATTTTGCCAAAACCTCCAATGGAAACAGATTTCGATTACAAAACTCCTCTAAATGTTTGAAGATTACATAAAAATGACTAATTAAAGATTGTATTTCATCATGGTGAATTATAAAAGAAAACAGAGATTGACAGGCAGCAAAGCACCACATAAAAACCTGACTATAATCTATAAAGACAACAAATAAATAAAGAAAAGCCAATGGTGTAGCTTCACTTAGCTTGCGGGTTCAGGTATCAAAGATCCCCTGCATCCTCTCTGCTCGCATTGTTTTTCAATTTTCAAAACCTATTAGCCGGATATCGATCGACCACAATTGAGCATTTATGCACAGCAGGCAGCCCCGTCCCTCCAGTGAGAGACCAGCATATCTGAGCTAATGTATCACGACACATTTGCAGAGCTCCTCATGTGAACTGTCAACAAAGCTCAGAGCTCCCACTAAAGTGCGTCAAGATGGCAGCGCTGATGGACAGTGAGAGGAGAGCAGGTGATGTCCATCACAGGGACAGGAGAGGCAGGGGGACACAGCAGAAACAGTGACAGGACCAGGGTGGACACTGTGAAGAACAGCAAAGCAAACCATGGGGTGAGTGACAGGCTGAATGCAGGGACACACAGGGGGCAATGGGAATGTGAGGAGGCATATGGACCCAGAGAAGAGGTTATACATGCTAGTGATGGACCTGTCTATACCAAATATTCATACATCAAAACTGACTGAGGGTTCAAAAAGTACCAATTATAATACAATTTCAACCAAAAAGTACTATTTGTTATTTATGGTTTGTCAATTTTAAAGGTACACAAGTTTCTGCAGGTGTGGACAGGAAATCCTAAAGGATTTCAAATAGAAAGCAATATAAAACCATGCCTTGGGTAATTCTCCATGAAGATAAATAAGTTTCATGCCATACTGTGGAATATTATAGCCAATAATAACAATGTTTCCATAGAAACAAGCAGGAGGAGGTCCTCATCCAGGCCATGTTAAGTCAGGTTTGTGGAGATGCAAGCAATACAGAAACAAACAAACAAACAAACAAACAAACAAACAAACAAACAAACAAACAAACATGTGGTTAAAAAGTTACATACTGTGTTTATTTGCACATATTGAATTTTTACATGGGGTTACATTGACTTAAACAGCTTAAACTAATCCATTCTGACATGTGTACTTCACCTGGTGTCAGTATGAATGAGAAGAGGTGGCTGAAGTGTGAGTGAAGTATTAGTGGTCAGAGGGAGCTGTCTTAAACGTGATTACGTGATTCTAAATAGTTTGCAGTAGTCCAAAGTTATTCTTTACTTAGCTTATGCATTGTTTCTCAACTTTCAGAGAGCAGAGCATAGTTTTCCTGTTGCAGTATTTTGCATGTTCTCCCTGTGTCTGGGTGGGTTTCCTCCGGGCACTCCTGTTTCCCCCATTAACCTAAAACATGTACCATAGATCAAATTCTCAAGGTAGTCCTGACCAAGACCACCTCAAGATCTGGAGATGGGTCCCCGAGCACTGTGGTGGGGTGCTCACTGCCCTAGCAGTATTACGGGATGGGTCAAATGCAGAGAACAAATTTCCTAATGGGGAAGTATACCTTAACTTAATACTAACAAGAACTAGCATGCTAAGAGCACATTTCCTGATTATCAGACAATAAAATGTAAAATAATTCGTGAAGTCCCCCACCATTAAAATCACAAGAAGATTGATGTTTTGATATTATTGGCCTATACTTACTGTACATTTGTTGCCATATACAAACCGTGTTAATAAAATATTCCTGTGCATTGCCAGACCCTGAATCCACCTGTCAATCATCAGCTTTATCTTTACAGTCCTCACAGTCTGTTCTATATCAATATTTCACTAGTGTGTTTGCTGCTAATCTGCCCCTATGGAGGTGATCCCGGCTAATCACACTGTCAATCTCGCCTCCACGCTAGCTAGCTCCCGTGTCTCGCTTGTGCTCTCCAAAAATGCACTTTATGTCGTCACGGTAACAGGCCCCAACAGCTCAGTGGCTTGTTGATTAAGACGGAGGGGCAGATATCGATCAGAGCTGTGAAAACAAGAGCGCACAGAGGCTAAGAACACAACACACTTTAACCTCTGCACAGCGTATACAGAGCAAATGTTTATTGTTTTTAATCAATAGGCTTTAGAATTATGAAAAATGATGCCTATTGCCACAGCGACTGACAATTTAAATAACACGTGACAATTTTTGAGCTGTTACCTCATCAAAAATATATGTGGAGTTGTTGATGAATCCTGTTTACTAAGTCCATTCCCTCTGAGAGCTCAAAAAACATGCAATTTTGGATTTCCTAGGATTGTTATGTCACAGGTAAAAGTCTGGAAGTCTCCTGTGCTGTTTTTAGGCGGCATGGTGGCTGAGTGGCTAGCACTCACGCTTCACAGCAAGAAGGCCTTTCTGTGTGGAGTTTGCATGCTCTCCCTTTGTCTGGGTGGGTTTGCTCCGGGCACTCCGGTTTCCCCCATCAACCCAAAAACATGCTCCACAGGTAAAATCCTCCATCTTAGGTCCTGACCAAGCCTAAGCAATAAGATCATGGAGGTGGACGCAGTCATATGCTGCCCAAAGCTCCTTATAACAGGATGGGTCAAATGCAAAGGACAATTTCTCCTGTGTGAGATCAATAAAGTTAATCTTCTTCTTCTTCTTTAAGATCATAAATCATTGCCAAACTTTTTCTGTTGTGTGCTTCCAGGCCCTTTGACAAGTCCGAAGCAGATCCTGAGGCTTGACTTTTTATTTCGGTACGTTTAAGCCAAGTAAATGGTCACATTTTTATACAGCGACTCCCTCCATGGCACTCAATGCGCTTGTGGGTCAGTGGATCTGACCGCTCAACCAATGATTTTTTTATGTCAAGACCCTTCAGATGAGTGGACAAATGCTCCTGAATGTGTGATGTGCTCCTGTCGCCTGTAAGAGCAAAGCCACTGAGTGACATAATTGGACAAGAGAGAACTCAGAAGATAATCATTTCTCAACAAACAGGCAAGCAGGCAGCCAACACTCCACCAGAAAAGTTACACAGTGCCCCTTTAAATCAACACTTGAATGAATGGGAGAGGAGACATGTTGTGGAGTATTTGTAGTCAGACTGTTGTACGCATGTATCTAATTGGCCGGTCACATAAAGCCTGACTAATGAGGCTTGCATTCATTTGCTTATTTCCTTTCAGAGCGTTTTGCCTTTGTGTCTGAGAGCTAAAGTCTGTGTCTGTGTGTGTGTGTAAGTGTGTGCGTGTGTGTGTTTGTGTGTGAGTGTGTGCGTGTGTGTGTTTGTGTGTGAGTGTGTGTGCTGCGTTCAGGGGTAGGTGAGGAGGTTCTACACAGCACAGAGCCAGGTGTTATTCATCAACTGTGAGGATAGAGAGAGCACAAAGTTCCCAGAAAAACACATTAATACAAATACAAAAGGAAGAGAGCCAAATATTTTCAGACACTTTTATGCTATTTTTTATCAATTGTTTGTAGGGATTTTTAAAATAGCATTTTTTATGAAAATGTAGTATAGAAAACTCTACTTTTTACACTACTATTTAGTGTTTAGCTGTTTATATTAGTCATATTTTCAACCCAAAGTGATGTCGATATTTGATCATATAAAGCCCCATCACGCAACGTTTTTGCAAAAAACAAAAACAAATGCAGAACTAAAAACTAATACACATTGCTGATTTAAAGCTACCATTGGTATGTTTTTTTCCACAGTAGATGGCAGATGTGAAATCTTCACTTGAGATAAACCCTGAACTTGTCCTCTCCTGATCCACAAACGCTCTGCCTCTTTCCTCCTCTCATCACTGCCTCTTTCCTGGTCCTCCATCCTTGTTACTCCTCCTCTATCTCCTTATGTCATTGCTCCCTCTGTTCTGGCCTGCCTCTCTCCACTCTCTCTTCCTCTCTTTCCCCTCTCATCGCTCCCTGTCTTGTGGTCCTCTTCTCTTCCTCTCTCTCTTCTTCTCTCCTCTCCTCCTCTCTCTCTCTCATCTGTCCCTCTCTTGTGGAACTCTCCTTCAGTCCTCCTCTCATCTCTCATCTCTCCCTCTCTTCTAGTCCTCCTCTCTCTCCTCCTCTCACTGCTCCCTCACTTGTGGGACTCTCCTTCAGTCCCCTTCCCTCCTGACTCTTCCTCATGTTAAATCTGTCCTGTCCAATCATATGCAGAACCCGGTGCCCTTTTAGTCCTCCTCTCTCCTCTTTTCTCCTCCTCTCTTTCCTCTTCATCCTCTCACTCATTTCTTCCTCTCTTGTGGGACTCTCCTTCACTCCTGACTCTTCCTCATGTGAAACCTGTCCTGTCCAATCACACACAGCACACTGTGCCCTTTTAGCTCATCCTGACTCTAATGTCTCTGAGCACATGTCACTCGTTGGCTGTGTCATATGTTTTGTCCTCCATGTTTGAGCGTCTCCACGGAGACCAACTGCAGCCTGTCCCAACCAGGAAGTGACAGCTGAGGAAACGCGTTATGACCACCTTGAGTCCAGCAGGGGGGTCTATAGTATGAATGCATGTAATTAGGGCCTGCATAATGTAATTAGACAATCTGTGTTAATTACTACATAGCTTTTGGACACCATTTTTTATTTATACTCGAATCACTGATGTCTTTATTGTTTGTGTTTCTTGTGAGCTTTAAGCCATGGTATACTGTTGTTATCGCCTCATTCACACATTTGTGACCGGCCATGGAAAAAAACAGTCACAAGTCGTCCCAGAGGCGTTTTGAGTTATTCACAGATTCTGAAAGTGTAGATTTTAATCTTTCCAACGATGCCTTACACATGGAAATCTGAGAACACTTGAAGAAGTTGTGGCCATTTGAAAGCAGCACATTCTGAAAACGATTAGCTGAGAAAAGCCGCGTTAAAAATGGTCCTGTTTTAGTCTTGGTTTAGTCCTGGTTTACTGCTGTTTTAGTCCTGGTTTAGTCCTGTTTTAGTCCTGTTTTAGTCTTGGTTTAGTCCTGTTTTAGTCCTGTTTTAGTCCTGGTTTAGTCCTGTTTTAGTCTTGGTTTAGTCCTGTTTTAGTCCTGTTTTAGTCCTGGTTTAGTCCTGTTTTAGTCCTTGTTTAGTCCTGTTTTAGTCCTGTTTTAGTTCTGGTTTATTCCTGGTTTAGCCCTGGTTTACTCCTGTTTTAGTGTTGGTTTAGTCCTGGTTTAGTCCTGTTTAGTCCTGGTTTAGTCCTTTTTTAGTCCTGGTTTAGCCCTGGTTTAGTCCTGTTTAAGCAACCAATGCTGTTATCTGAAACATGGTGTCGCTTCTTCATGATCTCATCTAGCACATTCTGCAAAAAAATTAAAATCACAAATTTAGAAAAAAAAGCTTCTAATGCGATTTTCTCATGTTCACGAATCCCGACATGTGACCGGTGTTCCCGTGGCGGGGTTATTATTATTCTGTCCCCAGAGCTCCAAATGCTCTGTTCCACCTTTTGATGTCACATAGTGGTAGTTTTCAACAACTACATTTTACCTTTAGTTCATGGAGTTTTTAAACTGTAATATTAAGGCCTAAACCTCCACAATCCACTGAGCTGCAGAGGCTGCACTAGCACTGATTCATGACAGCTGCAGGTGCTGGGGTTCAGGTAGTGACCATTCAAGTCAAACTGGATTTAGTCATACGATCTGGCTCATTCTGCTTTCTGATTGGCTCGTCTTGAAACCCAAAACAAGAAATAACAAACAGCTTGTCCATCATGTCCAATGTTTTTGTAATTAAGAAAAAAATCAGTATCAGTTGTGAAATCAGTTGTGGATGTGTCCTCTGTCTGCAGGTGACACAGGTTCAGTTGTGATTGTAATACCTACTACTGCTACTACAACAACAACAACTACTACTACTACTACTACTACTACTACTACCACTACTACTACTACTACTACTACTAATAATAATAATAATAATAATAAATATAGCCGCAAGCGGCAATGATCGGCCCTCGCTTGCAGTCACAAGCCCGGCAAAAACTTTATCATAGCCAAACCAAATTTGGTACACAGAAACACCGTTGCTAGGCGACCAACAGGAAGTCAGCCATATTGGACCGAAGAAGCGACGTGGGGCCGTCCTCCTGTGGACCCATCACCCGCAGGAGGATCCATAAGGGCCGGGTGCAGAGAGATCTGGGCGGCAGTCGAAGGCAGGGGCCTCGGCGGCCGGATCTCCGGACATGGAGACTAGCTCTGGGGACATGGAATGTCACCTCGCTGGGGGGGAAGGAGCCTGAGCTTGTGCGGGAGGTTGAGCGTTACCGACTAGATATAGTCGGCCTCACCTCCACGCACAGCTTGGGCTCTGGAACCCAACTCCTTGAGGGGGACTGGACCCTCCATTTCTCTGGCGTTGCCCGCGGGGAACAGCGGCGGGCTGGTGTGGGCCTGCTCATTGCCCCACAGCTCAGCCGCCGAGTGTTGGAGTTCACCCCGGTGAACGAGAGGGTCGCGCCTCTTGTTCGGGTCGGGGACAGGTCTCTCACTGTTGTGTCGGCCTATGGGCCAAACAGCAGTGCAGAGTACCCGGCCTTCTTGGAGTCTCTGGGAGGGGTACTGGACAGTGCACCCCCCGGGGACTCCGTTATTCTCCTGGGGGACTTCAACGCCCACGTGGGCAACGACAGTGACACCTGGAGAGGGGTGATTGGGAGGAACGGCCTCCTTGATCTGAACCCGAGCGGTGTTCTGTTATTGGACTTCTGTGCTAGCCACAGTTTGTCCATAACAAACACCATGTTCGAGCACAAGGTTGTCCACCAATGCACGTGGCACCAGGACACCCTAGGACGGAGGTCGATGATCGACTTTGTTGTCGTGTCATCTGACCTCCGGCCGCGTGTCTTGGACACTCGGGTGAAGAGAGGGGCAGAGCTGTCAACCGATCACCACCTGGTTGTGAGTTGGGTCCGCTGGCGGGGGAGGAAGCCGGAAAGACCTGGCAGGCCCAAGCATATCGTGAAGGTCTGTTGGGAACGTCTGGCTGAGCCCTCTGTCAGGGGCACCTTCAACTCACACCTCCGGGAGAGCTTCTCCCGGATTCCGGGGGAGACTGGGGACATAGAGTCCAAATGGGCTCTTTTCTCGGCCTCTATTGTCGATGCGGCCGCCCGTAGCTGTGGTCGTAAGGTCTGTGGTGCCTGTCGCGGCGGCAATCCCCGAACCCGGTGGTGGACACCGGAAGTAAGGGATGCCGTCAGGCTGAAGAAGGAGTCTTATCGGGCCTTGTTGGCTCATGGGACTCCTGAGGCAGTTGACGGGTACCGGCGGGCCAGGAGTGCTGCAGCCTCGCAGAGGCAAAAACTCGGGTTTGGGAGGAGTTCGGGGAGGCCATGGAGGAGGACTATTGGACGGCCTCAAAGAAATTCTGGCAAACCGTTCGGCGCCTCAGGAGGGGGAAGCAGTGCTTCACCAACACTGTTTACGGTGGAGGTGGGGAGCTGTTGACCTCTACTGGGGATGTTATCGGACGGTGGAAGGAATACTTTGAGGATCTCCTCAATCCCGCCGTCACGTCTTCCGAAGAGGAAGCAGAGGCTGGAGACTTGGAGGCGGACTCGTTCATCACCCTGGCCGAAGTCACTGAGGTGGTTGGAAAGCTCCTCGGTGGCAAGGCCCCGGGGGTGAATGAGATCCGTCCTGAGTATCTCAAGTCGCTGGATGTTGTAGGACTGTCTTGGCTGACACGTCTCTGCAACATCGCGTGGTGGTCGGGGACAGTACCTCTGGATGGGCAGACCGGGGTGGTGGTCCCTCTGTTTAAGAAGGGGGACCGGAGGGTGTGTTCCAACTATCGGGGAATCACAGTCCTCAGCCTTCCCGGTAAGATCTATTCCAGGGTGCTGGAGAGGAGAATTTGACCGATAGTCGAACCTCGGATTCAGGAGGAGCAGTGTGGTTTTCGCCCCGCCGGGGAACACTGGACCAGCTCTATACTCTCCATCGGGTGCTCGATGTGTCCACATGTGCTTTGTGGATCTGGAGAAGGCATTCGACCGTGTCCCTCGTGGGGTCCTGTGGAGAGTGCTCTGGGAGTACAGGGTTCGGGGCCCTTTGATAAGGGCTGTTCGGTCCCTGTATGACCGGAGCAGGAGCTGTGTTCGCATTGCCGGTAGTAAGTCGGACCTGTTTCCGGTGCATGTTGGACTCCGCCAGGGCTGCCCTTTGTCACCGGTTCTGTTCATTATATTTATGGACAGAATTTCTAGGCGTAGTCAGGGGCCGGAGGGGATCCGGTTTGGGAACCACAGGATCTCATCTCTGCTGTTTGCAGATGATGTTGTCCTGATGGCTTCATCGAACTGGGACCTCCAATGTGCACTGGGGCGTATTGCAGCCGAGTGTGAAGCGGCTGGGATGGGGATCAGCTCCTCCAAATCCGAGGCCATGGTTCTCGACCGGAAAAAGGTGGCTGGGCGCACCCTTAGAGATAGGGTGAGGAGTCCTTGCCTCAAGTGGAAGAGTTCAAGTAGAGCCGCTGCTTCTCCACGAGTGAGGGGAGGATGGAGCGTGAGGTTGACAGGCGGATCGGGCATCTGTTTCGGATGCGGTCCTGGACACCGTTGTCGGGAGGTGTTCCGGAGCATGTCCCACTGGGAGGAGGCCCCGGGGAAGACCCAGGACGCGCTGGTGGGACTATGTCTCCCGGCTGGCCTGGGAACGCCTTGGGGTCCCCCCGGAGGAGCTGGAGGAAGTGTCCGGGGTGAAGGAGGGCTGGGTGTCCCTGCTTAGACTGTTGCCCCCGCGACCCGGCCCCGGATAAGCGGAAGAAAATGAATGGATGGATGGATAATAATAATCATAATAATAATACTTAAGACCTACATACAGCTCTTAAAGTCCATCTGAAAACCCTGATGATGATTTCTGTTTAAGTTTTTTGGGGATTGTAAAAAAACATAGGCAGCTCAAAATGACTGTCACATGTTTTTGACTTTAATACCCCCCCCACACACACTCTTCCTCTCTCTTCTCCCTCCCTCCTCTCTCTCCCTCCCGCTCTCCCTCCTGTATATTCTGGCTCTTATTGCTCATCAGCAGTTGTCAGGTCTGCTGCTACATCCCTTTGATGGCATCGCTGACAATTAGCAAGACACCGCCACTCAAAACAATAGGGACATCTCTCTCCTCCCACCATCATTGTTCCTATCTCTCTCTTCTTTTCTCTCCCCCCTTTTCTCCTCTCTCTTCCCTTGCTATGTCTCTCCTCTCCATCTCTCCTCCCCTCGGTCTAGCCCTCTCTCCACCTTTCTGTCTATTCCTCTCTCCTTCTCTCTTGTCTCTGTCAGTCTTCCCTCCCTTCTCCTTTCCCCTCCCTCCCTTTCTCCCTCTCTCCTCTTTTTTCCCCCTCCCTCCTTCTCTTTGCTCTTACTGTCTCTCTATCCTCTTCCTTCCTCCCTTTCTCTTTCCTTCTCCTTCTTTCTCCCCTCCCTCCCTTCCTCCTCCTCTCGCTCCTCTTCCCCCTCCCTCCCTCTTCCTCTCTCTCCTCGTCCTTCCTCCTCCTTCTTTTTCCCTCTCCATCTCTCCCCTCTTCACCCCTCCCTCTCCTCCTCCTCCTCCTCTTCTTCTTCTCCTCCCTCCCTCCCATTGCCGAAGGAGACAGTTTTCTTGGTGTGACAAAAATAAAACTCAAGGTCGGCCGCTGTCACATTTTTAAAAGTATCAGATTCTTTGCGATTTATGCGTCAGGATTTATTTAGACACAGTTTACGGCTAACGATGAGGCGTCATGATGAGTGCCAGAGAGCGGACAGCCAAATTTATGAAAAGTGCAAAGCAAATCCTGAGTGGAGAGATTGAACATGAATTACCCATAATAAATAAGGGTAAGATAGACATATGCTTGGTCATCCATCTTATAGAGACAATTATGTGTTTCATATTATTATCAGGGTCTTGGACAGTTTGTGTAAATGGTGTTTCATTCACACATGTTTAACACACAGTTCTTCTCTCAAACAGAAAACACTCTGTTCCACCTTGTAATGCCATGTGGTAATACAGGAAGTGCTCCACTCTGTTTTTAAACTCCAAACACCCTAAACCAGGGGTGTCACACTCATTTTGGTCTGGGGTCCGAATCCAACCTACTTTGATCCCAAATGGGCCGGAAAACTCATGGCATATATACCCCAAAAAGAGCAGTAAGTCAAAATATTTGTGCAGAGAAACACAAATCTATTACAGAAGTCTTTTTTTAATTGATTAACTCTTTTACAAAATATTATAATATTATGAACAACCTGAACCCTTAAAGGGATATGCCACCCCCAGGTCAAATTTGGGCATCTCCCCACAGTCCAGAGACTAAAATAAGTGGTGGAAAGCGTTTTCCTGGTCACCCAGCCATTGTCCGAGTCTGTTAGCACTGACCGCCGCGCGCAGCTGCTGCTCCTCCGCGTTAGACTGGAGGCAACGGCGCCAGAGAAAGATTTCAGCCAAAAGGAATTAATTTGCTCAATGCTTTTCCCAATTACTTTCTGTGTAGTGCGCATTCATATCGAGTGCAAATAAATGTACAAATCAACACGAAGAACTTGCCTTGGTCATTTTGGGTGGGAACTATTTTTCAGTGCGGAAAAAGACAGACGAAGCACGCACCACGCGGACAGGGGAATCCCTGTTTACGCACCAGGAAGGGAGTTCCCCCGTTACGCTGCGTGCTGTGTGCTTCGGCTTTCTTTTTCCGCACTGAAAAATAGTTCCCACCCAAAATGACCAAGGCAAGTTCTCCGTGTTGATTTGCACATTTATTTGCACTCGATATGAATGTGCACTACACAGAAAGTAATTGGGAAAAGCATCGAGCAAATTAATTCCTTTTGGCCGAAATCTTTCTCTGGCGCCGTTAGACTCCAGTCTAACGCGGAGTAGCTGCAGATGCGCGCGGCGGTCAGTGCTAACAGACTCGGACAATGGCTGGGTGAGCAGGAAAACGCTTTTCATCACTTGTTTTAGTCTCTGGACTGTGGGGAGATGCCCAAATTTGACCTGGGGGTGGCATATCCCTTTAAGAAAAATGCAATTTCAGCACAATGTTTTAACATGAACTTGTCTGCATTTCACAGAATTTAGTCATGCTTTAAGCTACGTTTATACGGCGACGATCAAAACAGAAGACGCAAAAGTGGCGTCTTGTCTTCAATTTTTTATCCCCATTTAGAGGAGTGTTCTCAACGGGAAATGTTTGTTTATACGAAGACGCAAAAGTGGGCGAATTCGATTGAATATGCATGCCAGGCCGCTAGATGGCACTGTGGTAGAGCAGCAGCATGTCGGCGAGCATGCGCAAAATTGTAATTTTCTAATAGTTTATTCTCCTGTGGACCCACCACCTGCGGGAAGATTCATGAGGGCTGGTGCACTGTGTTCTGGGCAGCGGAACACTGCTTGGACTGCTGCTCCCGCGACCCAGAGAATGGAAAAAGCGGAAGAAGATGAATGAATGAATGAATGAATAATAGTTTATTTTACCCGTCTCTGTTCACCTATGGTATCCGTATACATTTTATACAATTGTTGAAATGACTCTTGTATGTTGACTAGAGCTGCTAGCGCAACTTGAACATCCGTGGTATCAAGGTAGTCAGACATGTTTGTTATTGTTTTTACCGGCTTGGCGCATCCAGTGTGACGTCATGTGTATGTGACGTGAACATGTTTTGCGCTTCTTGTCGTTTAGACGGAGACGCGACCCGGGCCGTCTTCAGAACTCCACACTCTGGAAGGAGTCTTCAGATTTTTGCGGTTTCAGAGCCTGACGGCGCCGCCGCCGTGTAAACGAAAGACACTTCCGATAGAATATTTTGTTGTTTTCAGTCGCAATCGTCCTCCTCTAAACGGCCCCTCAGTCTTCATTTGTGCTGCTCTGGTGGGAGGGGCCACGCACAGAGAAACTGGAGATGCTGCTATGCTAAACTGCACAGAAAAGAGGTGCAGAAAATTACCAATATCAGAGCTCAAACGGGCGATTTTGAACAAGGCACCTTATTGACGTCAGATCGAAAAAAGAAATGCAAATGCAGTTCCACCCCCATCTGTCTGTACTCAGCGTCTCTGTAAATCACGCCCAGAGAGTTTTGACTGCGAATGCGCTAGGCAATGCGAAATGTGTTTTTTTATTTGCCTGGAGGCACGTCCGAGTGTTTCTAGGCTCGGAAGTCCTTTATCTGAGCCTCTGGACCTTTGAACAGCAGTGGTTTAATTTTATTTTATGTGGAAATGTGTTTATTTTTCAATGGAACGCTTCAAATCTCTCCCCCCGTGCAAAAACAAGGAAATGGATCAGCTGAGGGCCAGATTAAAGGTCTTGGAGGGCCGAGATGTTTGGCCACGCCCCTGCCCTAAACTATAGGCCAGCTCTTTTCTCCTCATTTGGATTCAAATAACGCCCACTATGGATGACATCACAAGTGGAACAGTACTCTTTCTCATCTTATCTCTGTTTCTCATGCACTGAGTGTTGATTTTGAAGAAGGATTCATTTACAGTATTAGGGAACCATTAAGGAGCCATATAAAAGCATCAAGAAGTACCATGTCATGGGATCTTTAAAGCTCACAAGAATCCATTTGGTGTAATATAGGACCTTTAAAAATGAAAGTTGTAAAAGTAAAAGTTGTAAACGTTTATCTGGGTATTGTAGTAACGGTATATTATGTACTCTCTACAGAGTATTGCAATATATAGATGACTGTTGCATGATCTCTGTTGACTTTATTCCACCCACGTTTGCCTAAGAGCTCACTGCACTTTCTTTGTGGCAGCACTTTTGGTTAAACGGGAGCCCCATTTCTCTTTCTCATTTCTATGGAGAATTTGTGAAATGTTTTGCTGCTATTAAGAACATTACAACATAGACAAGTGAATTGCTTTACCAGTGGAATAAGTGTTTTTCTTAATTCAAGCAACATTACTTTTTGTTACTTATTTTAAGTGCGAAGAGTTGACATTTTTCTTTAAGTGTAACAGGATGTATTTTCATATTTTAAGTATAAAATGTCTTAATTGAAGTCATCTTATTTTAGTCTAATCTAATTTTAGGTTTTGGAGTGTAAAAGAGCTTTATAGTCTGTACACTGTATATATAGAACTTATTTGCTGTTACGAGTTAAGATTGGCAGCCCAAAATAATACAGCCCCAATGACGATGACACCACCCACGGCAACTTCTGGAATAAGGTGAATACAGTATTGCAATATATACATAATTGTTTCATTCCTGACACAAGCTTTGTCAGTTTAAAAAGCAGTTACAGTAGTTTTGTCCCAATACAAACATTTTAATCTTGATTTCGATATTAAGAAAAAGGACCAATACCAATTACAATTACAATACCACAATTAAAATAGAAAATACTCTGTTGTGTCTGTAATTAGAAACACAAACATTTCATTTGTTTTATTTGGTTTACTTATTTATTTAATAGGGACTGCATATTAATGAATGGTATACATTTTTTGACCACCTTACCAAACCGTCTGCAATTTATCCATTGTGGGGGAATTTTTTATTTTTTTTGATCAGCAATGCCAAATATTAATGCAATGTATTGAAGATTCCGTCAATTGCTTTTCTCCATTGAGATGTTATTGCTTTGTCTGGAATGTTTTACAGTATGGTATTAAACCTTTTAATTAAACCAGACCAAGTTACAGGTCAGATCTGAGGAGAGGCGACCCCACTCACAGTCAGAATGCCTGTTTTTCTAGGTATTTTTGAGCAATAAAAACACCTGTAACTGAATAAATGTTAAGTAGAGCTGTATAATGTCATATTGTGGAACATTCCAGGCAGAGCAATGGCATCTCCATGGAGAAAAGCATTTGACGGCCCCTCCACCAGAAAAGTTACATAGTGCACCTTTAATGTAAACAGAAATCAAAAAAGGAAATTTAGAAAACAGTTGAGATTGGTTTACAGTGGACCCAATGCACTTAACTATTTTAATGTATTTATTTTATTGCATTTTTATCTGCAAGAACATTATAATAATAGTTTAAATCAGCCGGTTACACATCATAAAGATTCTATAGCATATTGAAATATTAAAGCTGCTAATTAGCATGCTTAATGCTAGCATAGTGTCTTTATATTGTCCATTATGATTCACTAATGCCCTGCACATTAGCTTCAAGGCTCAAGACTATTAAACATGAACAGTGGCATTAAAGAAGCCAGTGGATACATCACATAATGAGTGAACACCTCATTGACACACATACAAATGGGGAATTCTCATAAAGCCGATTAATTGTCATTATTTTCTACAAAACAAACCATTAAAGATGCACGATAGAGATTTGTGAATGTGTATTTTCAAAGAGACATTGTCGTATTATTATTCCCCTGCTCCAAAAATAAGCAACAAATTAAAGGACAAGTAACGTTTTTACAATCTGGACCTTATTTCAGTGATAAAACAACATCATATACTCACCCATTGTACTTTGGTGTCATTTGGAGTATTTCTAGAGATTTCGGAGTTTGGCGATATACGTTTAACATGAGTGGTCGGGGCAAGCTATTGCAGTCACCAAATAACACAAACTTTATCACTTTTCAAATGACAAAAGTTCAATGTATTAATCTACACTTTCGTTTGAGTCAAAAGTGGCCTGTAAACAAAGATCCAGTCATGGTTCCGATTGGATGACGTCATCAACAAGGACCACGCACATGTGCGCATTCACACCTGATTTGCAAATAAGACGACACTCTCAGCTCTCGGTTACAGTCATAAAGAAGCTAAGGAATAATAAGAAGACACATCTCCACTTGAGAAAACCCGAAATGGTGCGAATATGTATTTATCCCGGTTGTGAAAACAAAATGACAGCTTGGACGAAGTTGAGTTTTCACAGGCTTCCTCATCACAATCCAGAGTTATTGAAGCTGTGGCTAGTTGCCTTGAGAATGGACCCAAACATGAAAGGCAAAGCTGTAAGACGTTTGGACCATTGTGTTTGCAGTACCCACTTCAGTCCGGACGATTTTTTACCAGCAAAGGAAAAGAAAAAAGGCCAGCGGATTCAGCTCATGATTCTGAGAAGTAATGTGATACCGATGACTGTTCTCTGGTGCGCTGCTCCTCAAACTGTCTCCGCTTCCTTCTTTCTAATATCTCCTCATCCGTAAACTCAGGCTCAAAACGATAGGGACGGCCATCATACTCAAATAAGTCCTCTTCAGTCTCGAAGTCCAAATCTTCAGCCATGTCTCACTTGCAACAGAAAAGTTATGAGCATCTTTTAAGCAAAGTAGGGGAATGAATGTGCGCATGCGCGCTGTCCTCATTGATGACTTCATCCAATCGGAACCATGACTGGATCTTTGTCTACAGGCCACTTTTGACTCAAATGAAAGTGTAAACTAACACATTGAACTTTTGTTGTTTGAAAAGTGATAAAGTTTGTGTTATTTGGTGACTGCAATAGCTTGCCCCGACCACTCACGTTAAATGGATATTGTGGAAATCTCACCAAAGCACAATGGGTGAGTAAATCACGTTTTATCACCAAAATAAGGTCCAGATTGTAAAAACGTTACTTGTCTTTTAAGTCCTAAATTTTTTTAGATCTAAACCAGGGGTCGGCAACCCGCGGCTCCGGAGCCGCATGCGGCTCTTTGATCCCTCTGATGCGGCTCAGTACAATGGTCCCTCATTTATCGTGGGGGTTACGTTGTAGAATTAACCCACGACAGGCGAAATCTGTGAAGTAGTCAGCTTTATATTGCGTGTATAAATATCCGTGTATTTCACAGTTCCTCTGACCGAGGCGCCGCTGCGCTGTTGCGGGTTTTGTTGGGGAGAAAACTTGCAAAGATACACAGCACTTCAGAGCAGTAACGGGCTGGGATCATCGGCCCTGGCATTTTACACCTTCAAGCGGCCCCGTAGACCGTGGAACGGGGGGAAGGGGTTCTACAGCTCTGCACCATGCGCTGAGTCTGCTGAGTCTGTCTCTGGTCTTTGCATCCTTCCTCATGCTCCAGAGAAGGACCCACTAGGGCTGAAAGCGGAGCCTGGTGCGGCTCAGACTGCTTCTCATTCAAACACAGAAGTAGTGAGGACGCATCCGTGTGCTCTCTCCGCCTGGAATCCAGATTCCACCAGTTCGTTCTGCAGAAACACTGTCGCTACTTCCCGATGCTCACTGACCACCCGGAGAAGTGTACGCAAATCCGTGACAGACCATGACCGGCGCGACCGGCCCCAGGTGAGACGCACGGCCGCAGCCCTTCTGGCATGTGCCCAAATGCCAGACCGCTCAGTCCGTCACTGCTTCAGAGTCACACTGCTCGTGATCAAACATTTAAATAAATTTGGCAAACTGAACGCATTCTGTACTGTACAGGAGACATGGCACGGAGGAGAATGACTGACAAAGACAAAGGTCTACAGTCCCTTAGCCAATCAGGATGCAGAACACAATGCGTATTGATACACTATAAAAAAAAAAATCTGCGAAACAGCGAGGGACCACTGTATTTAATTAAAATGTATTTTATTTTAGTTCATTCATTTTCAAAATGTAATTCTATGGCACAAAGGTAAATAAAAAACGTTATATGCAGTGTTATTTCATTTTAAATTTCAAAAGGGTTTTGTGGCTCCCAGTGTTTTCTTTACGGTGTGAAACGGGTCCAAATGGCTCTTTGAGTGATAAAGGTTGCCGACCCCTGATCTAAACACATTTGCTAACTGGGGTTTAGGTAGTGACCATTCAGATCAGAGAGAGTCCTTTTAGGTTTAAACCAGCTGGAGTCTCATGTGAGGCTCATTCTGTTTTTTTCCATCATGTTTTTGAAATTAAGAATCAATCTGCAGTAGAATTGTTATCAGTAAAAAGCTATATAGTAAAAGCTATATTTTGATTTTACATTTCCTTTAGAGAGAGAGAGAGAGGTACTTTATTGATCCAAGGGAAATCCAAATTTTGCTGCAGCAACATTTCCACTGCACTTCTCATTGGCCTTTGGGTCCCAGTCAAAGATGTCAGTGCAGTTCAGCAGGAGGACTGGTCAGGGAGGGTAAGAGGTTCTGTGTTAGGGCAGTTTGAGGAGAGGAAGTGTCAAAAGTGTCCCTCCTCTGTGTCCTGCAGCATCACAGCAGTGTCCCAGGGAAGCCAGCTGAACGCACCAGGAAAGGCCTCACTCTTACTCTGCACTGATGTTTCGGTTGGTGATGAAATGGTTCATTCCTCTAGAAAGTCTTGGAGTATTTCCTCTGGAAGGTCTTCTCCCACGTTTGATGCCACATAGAGTAAAAAGCCAGTAGCATCTCAAATGTCCATAGCTAGAGCTCCTTAGTTACTTTCTTGCATGGTCTCTTTAAGGTTTTGGTACACTTTACTGTCCCCATATGGAAATCTGTCCCATGCATTTGACCCCTCAAATCCTAAAACCACAATTTTGGTAGTTTTGGTTCCTCTGTCATGAGCTAAGGTTATTAGATTATCGTATTGTGACAACCCGAGTGAACTAGCTTGTGCTCTTTTGCTTTGGTCTGCTATGCTAAAAAGGTACTATTGGTAATCTACAGCATGTAGTCTGTGTTGTTAAACCTGGCTCCTCTCTCTCTTGTCCTGTTTGATAGAAAGCTGCACTGATGCTGGACCACACACGTGTCCATACATCACACAGCTCTGTGCTCAAACTACTCCCCAAAGATCACTATCCTTATGTATACGGCTTGATCCTCTATGGAACTATGGAATATGCTGTGGTAAAGACCTGCTTTAGATTTAAGGTAGATATGTCTTAGACCTGATTTAGACCTGGTTTAGACCTGGTTTAGATCCGGTTTATCCCTAATTTACATCGTACTCACTCCCTGCATCCTCCATGATTTGTCCCTCTCTCCCAGCTGACAAAGGCACTTCACCAATGGGTATTGCTTCATTGTTTGACTAGTTTAGACTGGCTTTAGCCCTGGTTTGGACCTTGTTTAGTCCTCGCTTAGACCTGGTTCAGACATCATTTAAACCCTGTTTGGACCTGGTTTAGTCCTGGTTTAGTCTGCACCTCCTCCCTATTCTCCCTATGTTACTCATCTCTCCACACTTTTCCAATGTCTTCTGTGTAGACCTGCATGGTTTGGACTTGGTTTAAACCTGGTTTAGACCTGGTTTAGACACGGTGTAGACCTGGTTTTAGACCTGGTCAAGTCCTGGTTTTACACCTGGTTTAGACTTAGTTCTCTCAGTCTGTGTGTCTATCCTTCTCTCCCAGCTGACTGGCCCCTCTCCGATGGGTATTGTTTGACTAATTATTTTTATAAAGTGTTTTCTCTTCAGTGCTGGTTCTATACTGCTGCTGTGTACGCTACAGAGGACACCTTGAATTGTGTGAAAAAAGAAAAGGTAGCGGCCGATGCTATTAAAAGCAGCCACTGGTCCGGAAAACACACACAGATTTCATTACAAAAAGCATATAATGGTCGTGCACATAATAATAAAGTCGCATTTTGTCTGTAGATTTTTGCTTGGTGTGTAAAATCGACAGAGCTGACTACATTCAAGACACACCTCAGCGCATTTCATATACTCATGTGTCTGTCTTTAAACGTCTGTTACAGATATGCAGTAGTCAAATGATCAAAAGATAAGGGTTGAGCTTGTGGTACTAGGTTAAACCTAGTTTAGTCCTGGTTTAGTGCTGGTTCACTGCTGGTTTAGTCCTGGTTTAGTCCTGGTTTCATCCTGGCCTAGTCCTGGTTCAGTCCTGGTTTAGTCTTGGTTCAGTTCTAGTTCAGTCCTGGTTTAATCCTGGTTTAGTCCTGGTTCAGTTTTAGTTCAGTCTTGATTTAATCCTGATTCTTTCCAGGTATAGTCCTGATTTAGTCTTGGTTCAGTCCTGCTGCAGTCTGGATTTAGTCCTGGTTCAGTCCTGGTATAGTCCTGGTTCATTCCTGATTTAGTCCTGCTTCACTCTGGGTTTAGTCCAGGTATGGTCGTGGTTCAGTCTGGGTTTAGTCCTGGTTCAGTCTGGATTTAGTCCTGGTTCAGTCCTGGTATAGTCCTGGTTCAGTCCTGTTTCAGTCTGGGTTTAGTCCAGGTATGGTCCAGGTTCAGTTTGGGTTTAGTCCTGGTTCAGTCCTGGTATAGTCCTGGTTCAGTCTGGGTTTAGCCCTGGTTTAGTCCTGGTTCAGTCCTGGTGTAGTCCTGGTTCAGACCTGGTATAGTCCTGGTTCAGTCTGGGTTTAGCCCTGGTTTAGTCCTGGTTCAGTCCTGGTGTAGTCCTGGTTCAGTCCTGGTTTAGTCTGGGTTTAGTCCAGGTATGGTCCTGGTTCAGTCTGGGTTTAGTCCTGGTTCAGTCCTGGTATAGTCCTGGTTCAGTCTGGGTTTAGCCCTGGTTTAGTCCTGGTTTAGTCCTGGTGTAGTCCTGGTTCAGACCTGGTATAGTCCTGGTTCAGTCTGGGTTTAGCCCTGGTTTAGTCCTGGTTTAGCCCTGGTTTAGTCCTGGTTCAGTCCTGGTGTAGTCCTGGTTCAGACCTGGTATAGTCCTGGTTCAGTCTGGGTTTAGCCCTGGTTTAGTCCTGGTTTAGCCCTGGTTTAGTCCTGGTTCAGTCCTGGTGTAGTCCTGGTTCAGACCTGGTATAGTCCTGGTTCAGTCTGGGTTTAGCCCTGGTTTAGTCCTGGTTCAGTCCTGGTGTAGTCCTGGTTCAGACCTGGTATAGTCCTGGTTCAGTCTGGGTTTAGCCCTGGTTTAGTCCTGGTTTAGTCCTGGTTTAGTCCTGGGTCAGTCCTGGTTTACAGTTGTTATCTAAAAGCATGTTGTCCAAAGCGTTAGTCTGTGAGCACGCGTGGTCATAGAGGAGCCAGTGCGTCGGCCATCTTTAAAGGGCTGTTGAAAAGTGAAAGAGACATTAACATTTAGAGAAGCACATTCACAGCTCTGACATGTTACGTAAAAGAGCGAAAGAGGAATGAAACAGGAGAGAGACAGCACCGGGGTCTCCTCCAGTCGAGTGTGTGAAGCAGCTCTTGTGCATTTGTGAGTGTTTTGCTAGAGCTCAAAGTGACACATTTATGCTAACACTGGAATGGTTAAGAGCAGCCAAAGATATCAAAGGACAACATTACTTAGCGTGTATTTTATATTTACTTTACATTTATATTGATGTGCTTATTTTATTCTAACTATCAAATCATTTTACTGTATGTTTGCTAAGTAGCTCAAATAAGACTGTATATACAAATGGACATAGCCAGACCACTAGCCATTGCATTCCAAATAGAAAGTGTTCATGGGGGCACTTCTGGCTCTAGTTGACTTTACATTGAAAAAAAACGTCACTCCCTCTGTAACTGCTGCTGTGAGCCTTATCATTTTGGTCTTAAATGTTCATATGACTGTAGCCGAACCCTGTGGGTGATGTCACACTCCCTTAGTCCACTTTTTACAGTCTATGTCACTCAACATTTGTGCTTTTACCTATGGGATATTTCATGGCAAAGTGCAATATAATTAATAGGACAATCATCACATTCTAGAATCTGAAAACCACCAATATCACCCCTCCTGCCTCCCTCTCCCCAGACACCTCCTCCTACTGTCCCCTCTCCTCCCTCTCCCCACTCGGTGAGATGGTGCGTATGGATGCCGTGGTCTCTGGTGGTGGGCTTTGCTGGGGTTCAGCTCACATGAGACAGCGTCATTTGAAAAACATCTGTCACTCTGATAAATAAAAAGTGCGGGGCCTCTGGGGAGCAGGAAGTGCACCGCTATATGATTTCTGCTGTTTGCTATGAATTGTACAGTACATCTAATGCGGCACTGCTCACTCCCACAATTGACATTTTAAGGGCATTAGCGTCGACAGTGCGACCTGGACAAATGAAACACAAAGACAGAGCCATTTATTAAAACAGAAGCACAACCAATGTTTGGATTTGCATTTTTGTGGTGCTGTGAAATGGCTGTGCTGTAGCCCACCGACCTGAGATCAGGTAGGGCCCCTGTCCCTGGGGCCCAGGCTGCTCTGCTCTCCTTTCTAATTCTGCCACTTCCTTCGCCGCTTAATTGAGAATTTGAACAAACAAATTAATCACGGCAGCCCATAAAAATGACAGGATTCAGCAGCAGCATTCTTCATTCTCTCTAATTTGTTGTGTGTTGTCGTGGCTGCCCCTCCACTGCGCCGCTCTCAAACCCCCACAGCACTTTTTGTGCTGAATCCGCTGCTTTGGCCCTTATGAAAATTACAAATACTTGTCAAGGTTAACGAGTTAATATTCTCATTCAATATTTATTTTATGGAGGAGAGAAAGCGTCTCCCTTCAGCGCGTCCTCCTTCCGAGCGAGGATGGGTTTGTTAATCAAAATGACAAGGACAGTGTCCTTTTGATAATCCCCTGAATCATCCAGAATAAAAAATGAACTTTATTAATCAGGCGCCACTGATTAATTGTTATGAGAGCCGCTCATCCATTTCCTCTGCATTTCCGTAATTTTCACAGAAGCCTAACAATCTCCCCAATGATTTGAAGCCTTTGGAGCTGCCGTTGCATTCAGCAGCACAGCAATAAATAGCCCGGCACACACACTTCTTTATGGAGAAGCCTCTGTAACTGGAACAAAACACTGTGCTTATTGGCCTGCTTCTCTTTGCTTTGCTCAGTGGAACTTTCCCTTCTGAGTCTGCACTTCCTTTGAAGAGAGAAGAGGCCGAGCTTTAGTAGCATCTGTTCATCTTAATGTCCTGCATCAATACTGCAGTATACAGCATACAGGAGGCATACAGGAGGTAGGTATCCTGCAGTATGCAGAAAGTATCCAAGAGGTATACAGGAGGTATACAAGAAGTATGCAGGAGGTATACTGCAGTATGCAGAAGGTATACAGGAGGTATACAAGAAGTATGCAGGAGGTATACTGCAGTATGCAGAAAGTATACAGGAGGTATACAGGAGGTATGCAGGAGGTATACGGCAGTATGCAGAAAGTATACAGGAGGTGTACAAGAAGTATACTATTACAGCAGGTATACAGAAGGCATACTGCAGTATACTGCAGTATACAGGAGGTATACAGGATGTGTACAGGAGGTTTACAGGAGATATGCAGGGGGTATACTGCAGTATACAGGAGGTATACAGGGGTTATACTGCAGTATACAGGAGGTATACAGGGGGTATACTGCAGTATACAGGAGGTTTATAGGAGGTATGCAGAGACTATACTGCAGTATAGAGAAGGTATACAAAAGGCATACAGAATGACTCTTTTCTGCTGGTGTTTGCTTCAGTTCACATATATCGATATTGTGATACGGGCACAATAATCGATATGTCAACATACTCAAAGAATCTTCTTTATGCAACACATTTGACATTTAACTGTTTTGATTAATTAATTATGATATGTGTATTTAATATTAAAGAACTATTGCGCTATAGCTATACACAAGACCCCTTGTGGATTATTATATGATATGTTATATATATTTTAAACTTCAATATTCATCTAAAACAATTTCATAAAAACAAAAACAAGTCTGAATTCCCAGCAGCATCCAGGGGAACACAATAGGAAAGCCTCACTTTTTCTTTCAGTGTTTCCTGGTGATTCTTTCCCTCAAAGTGCTGCCAAATTTGATATAAAAAGCCTGTAGCATCTCAAATGTCCATAGTTAGCTCCTTAGGTAGCCTCTTGCACAGTCTCCATGAATACGGGAAAAACAAACAGTACATATCAGATAATCCAGCAGTCTCATGTGCTTGATCCTCAAAGTATTTCCTCTAGAAGGTCTTCTACCACATATGGTGTAAAAAGCCTGCAGCACCCATGGATCTTGGATCTTATTATACTTCCATAGTAGCATCTCAAAAGAATTTGGTTCTTAAAAAAGCATGACATGTCATTTATCACAATATGGTCATATATGCAATAATAGATATATTGCCCATGACATTATCACACCATGAGCCATGTATTGTATCTAATCATGAGGGACCCGGTGATCTATTGCCAGTGCAGATAAGTTGGACAGGGGCCAATATACTGTAGCTCTATGGATGATTTACTGTTTTACAAAAAAAAAAAAAAATGCAAACCTATGATCCGCAAATGTTGAACCTTATTATTATTTGTTTGGAATTGGCTTCACAAACATATATGAATATATTTTGATGCTTTAAATGCTTTTCCATTACAGAATTCTGAACTGTCCTCCAGCTCAATTTTAAACTAAAGGGATCTCAAATGTTGTGATGTCACATGGATGGAATCCACTGGCTTCTGAAAATTTCTATTACTCGAAGTATAACAACTAAAGTAAAATATATATCTTAATAGGCTGTAGCCATACAAGCTAGGAGGTGTTTGAAATACAGTCAAGCTGTGTGTTCAGTGCAGTATAAATTTATGAACACACATTTGCATTGGCGACTCCCTGTAGTCAAACTCCTCAGACTTTTTCTTTCTCTCTTTAAGACTTGGGACAATTAAGCGTGCATCCATGCAATGTGTGAGATTTATGCATGTGGTGGTTTGCTCTGAGACAGAGTGAGGTCTGGGCCTGATGTAAATTATGAGAGATCCCTGTGTGAGGACGCTCTGCTCTAAAATGTGGAGAAAGAAACAGAATAGATAAACCGATCAGGACTGAAGATGGCTGAGGGTCTAATGGGAACACTATTAAAAAGAATATATCAACATGTGTTATTATAAAGGTGGAAAAACATCTATTTAATATCTGTTTTCACGGAGTCAAGCAGGTGATGCTACTAGGCCAAGTTACAGGTTAGATCTGTGGATAAGTGACCCTGCTCTCAGTAAGAATGCATATCTTTGAATAAATGCAAATAATGTACTATTAATTTGAACTTTTTATGCACTACAGTGGAGCATTTTAGGCAAAGCAATAACCTCTCCATGGATACAAGCAGGTGACGGACCCTCCCCCAAAATGTATATAGGCTAATGCACCTTTAATATCCTCCTGAGACCCGCCCATTCATTTGTGTCCTTTATAGTGGACATCTTTTTTGAGACTCTAATTTGTGGCTGCACTATAATAAAAAAAATAAATAAATAATAATAATAATAAAATAAATAAATAAATACATAATAATAACAATAATAACAACAATAATTATAATAATAATAACAATGCATAAAAATATATAAAAATATATAAATTAAATACGTAAAAAATATAAAATATATAAATAACATAAATAAGTAAATAAATAAATAATACATAAAAAAATCTAAATAAAACATAAAAATAAATAAATAAAAAATAAATACATAAAAATAAATAAATAAAAAATAAATACATAAATAAATAAATTAATTAATTAAAAAGGAGTCTAAAAACTTTTTGAGGCGACTGTAAAACCGACCGAAAAAAATGTTTTTGTTAGGTTAAGGTTAGGTTAACTTGACATGGATTTAAAGGGATAGTGCGTTTTTTTTAAAATGTTAATCTGTATGGGTTTCCTTCTAAAAGTTACATGTGTTGACACCGGCTTACCTCTGACAGTCTCAGCTGATCCCGGTTCGGCTCGCTTTCTGGAGCCCACGTAAGTAGTTCCGGTAACTTCCCTGGAGCATTAAATAAAGCTTGTTTTTCTTCTCAAAACAAAACATTTGTCCGAAAGGTGATATATTTGTGTCCCAAATAGTTGTCAACAAAACATCCAGCAGCGAACTTAGCAATCGCGTATTGTGTCTGCCGACTCATATCACTGCACCCACGTTAGCGTATCAGCCTGTTCACTTGTAAACTTCCCCTTGCGGCGGACTGCGTGCACTTCCGCTAAAGGTGAACAGGCCAATACGCTAACGTGAGCGCAGTGATATGAGTCGGCAGACACAATACGCGATCGCTAAGTTCGCTGCTGGATGTTTCGTTGACAACTGTTTGGGACGCAAATATATCACCTTTCGGACAAATGTTTTGTTTTGAGAAGAAAAACAAGCTTTATTTAATGTTCCAGAGAAGCTACCGGACCTCTCTACCTGGGCTCCATAAAGCGAGTGGAACCGGGATCAGCTGAGAGTGTCAGAGGTAAGCCGGTGTCAACACATGGAAATTTTAGAAGGAAACCCATACAGATTAACATTTTAAAAAATGCACTATCCCTTTAACACTATTACAGTCCATTACAGAGGACAGGTTACAAAAATATGAATAGAAATAAAATTAACAAAATGCAAATGCTAAGGTGTTCATTTACCTCCAAATAGAAAATTAAAATAATAATAATAATAATAATAATTTAGATACACTTTTTTTCTTCGGGTCCCAGGAGGATATAGATATTTCTCATTTTGGTTAATGTGTAACTCTAATTGATTAATTTCTTTTTAATTTCATATTGTATAAAGAATAACCTCGAGTAGCTGATGAATTCTAATATTTGCGAGTTCACAAACTAGAATCCATCTGGCCAGAGCCTATTACAATGGGCCGCCAGAGATTCAGAACAATCACAGAACAGCATTGTGGAGACACCAACAGACTTAGAATTAATTTAGCTGAAATGTATTTTGTTTTTTTGTATGGAGGACCAAACATAACATAATTAGAAAAAAATAAATTCAAGAATAAATGTGGCAAAATATTAAATAGCGAATACAAAGATAAATGTGTAAATAAATATTTGCTTTTACACATTAATGTATGCATTCTGTGGATTAAAAAGCTAAAATATGCTTGTTTTTACATTTCTGTCTTAATTTATTCAATTTTACTTTTAATAATTTGTACATGTATTTATTTTTGAATATATATATATATTTTTTACAATTTTAACAAATTCATTCATTTGTGTATGTACTTATTTACACATTTATTTATTCTTTTTATTTTTATTTATTGATTTATTTATTTAATGTATGTGTTTATGTTGTATTTGCTAGTTAATTTACTACTTTTCAACATTTTTTCTTGTATTCATTTATTTCTATTGATGTCATTTTTGGTCCTCAATAGTTATAATTAGGGCTGAGAATATTAACGCGTTAATCGCGATTAGATTAATGTAAGTTATGATCGCGAACAATTTTTTTAATCGCGATCAGAGTTTGCCAGCATTTTCCGCAATTCTACCATCCATATGCAGCTCATTTGGTTGTATTAATTAAACTCATTGTCGGTTAAACGCGCTATTTTGAGTTTGCTAGTATTTTGTTCCTTCTACGCATCCCTAGGCAGCTCGAGCGGGCTTCAATCATTTATTTACAATTTATCAAAGTAAGCACTATTACTGGTTCATTGTTACTTTTTCCTTTCTCTGCACTTTTTTGAAATAAAAAAAATGGTGAGAAATACTTTGCATTGTGAGTTTAACTTTAGATTCGAACGGTCTTACTGCAAGATATCAATTTTAAACATGCAAAATAAATCACGATTAATCGCGATTAACTATGAAATTTCTGAGATTAGTTGCGATCAAGAAAATTAATCGTTTGACAGCCCTAGTTATAATGCTTCAACCAATCCGCTTCAAACTTTGAATAAATGCAAAGGTTTAATGCATACTGTGGAACATTCCAGGAAACATCTCCATGGTGATGGTGATGTGGCGACATAGTGGACAAAGGCACATTTCCTACTCAATGTACTTAAGGTCCATCAAGTATCTCAGTTTTAACTACTAGGCCCTACTGAAAATACAATACGTTTTCCAAATTCAAGTAATTTTAAAGGTGCATTGTGTAACTTTTCTGGTGGAGAGTCTGTCAAATGCTTTTCTCCATGGAGATGTTATTGCTTTGTCTGAAATGTTTCACAGTATGGCATTAAACCTTTCTATCTTCCCAAAGACCAAACCGGACCAAGCTACAGGTCAGATCTGTGGAGAGGCGACCCTGCTCACAGTCAGAATGTCTGTTTTTCTCGTTTGAGGTATACAACCACCTGATTTTCATGTATTTCCCAATGGATTTCACGGATGTCATCTGATAACCAGCAACTGCAACTGAGAGAAAATCATTCCGCGAGCTTGTAATAAAACAAAACACAATTAAAGCAGCCATAAAAACCTTTACATACAATGAGTTAAAAAGATATATTCCTAAATCATGTAGCATTTTTTTCTTTAGCAGTGGGCTGGTAACCAAGCAGCCATTTTGTGCTTGCCCCATTAATCTTCTTTAACGTATTTACCCAGAAGTTATTATTTTTACATTTAGACCCATATTTTAAAGTCCGCAG
Organism: Paratrypauchen microcephalus; assembly: GCA_036785185.1. Taxonomy (NCBI): domain Eukaryota; kingdom Metazoa; phylum Chordata; class Actinopteri; order Gobiiformes; family Gobiidae; genus Paratrypauchen; species Paratrypauchen microcephalus. The sequence continues at coordinate 17,589 of JAVJIX010000103.1, read as the reverse complement.
CACAGGAAATGATACTTTCTCTGCAAATTTAAAGGGGAGTGGGTGGCGCACATGCAATTAATTGTTGGAGGTGTTTTATCCATCAGAATGAATAATTTAAAGGGAGTGTTAATAGGTATCCCGGACTGAGCCAAGAGAAAGAGGAGACACACTGTTGAAAGACATTTCATTAGTTTCTGGGTGAAGTTGCTAATCATTTGTTCTGCTGTGTCTTTTTTTGGGTCAAGCGCAGCCTCTTTTTCAAAATCAGATGATGTAAAATGAGAAGAATTATGCCACGGTATGTATCGAAGGAGGGTAAAAAAGAAAATGTATGAGTGGTGAAAGAAAAACACTACATTTGATTCATGTTAAAAGGACTGAAGTGCTAAAAGTTATAGCAGATAGGAGTTAAGTTTGGTCATAAATAATAGCAGAGTAAAATGTATCTGGATATATATAGGGCTCTGCAGGTTAGAAGTTTAGACTGTCAAATGTAGAAGCTTTAACAGAAAAGAGAACTTACGTAAGTGTTATTCTATGTTAAGTTTAATTTACCGCGATTTCAAGTGATCCAAGATACAGGTTGCAAAACTATGGGGATTCAATACAGTGGTTTGGGCAGTGTTGTACCTGAATGCGTTCACTGAACGATAGTTCATGAACGCATTCATATTTTGGGCGAACGTGACCTGAACGTATTACTGCCTGATGAACGAACTGTGAACGAGTTAATTCTGGTGTCTGTGAACGACACGCGCTATCTATTTAACTTTGTTCAATAGGGTCTCAGATTTCTGTAGTGTTCCAGACGAAAACCCGCAGGAAAACATGTAATTTGGCAACAACACCAGCGTTGCATCGCCGCGTCATCGAAGCAAGACAGAATAAAAAAGGCAGCATGGACAACTGTAGCAGGAGCAGCAAGGATTTGTCATATGAACATTTAAAAGAGCTCTATGGCAAGGTCGGTGAGGAAGGGAATAACCTCACATTTATGTGCAAACTTTGCCCGCCGGCTCTCAAGAAGAAAATCTGCACTTCAGTCACACCAACAGCAAACTTAACACACTGAACTGAAGCACACGGGTAGCCTTTTGAGGTTTATGAAAGCACGGGGCCATCCTGTTGCCTAAATGTTATTGTGACCCTGGTTGGATAAGGATGCGAAATTGGATATGAAGATGAAATCTAACACATGGTTTGATTGTTGAAACTGATATAATAATTGCTGTCTATGCGTGAAAAGTCCCTCAGTCGTCCAGGTAGAATCCATGATAAAAGGAGAAGTTCAATTTGTCAACTGGACAAAGTTTGTTTGGTTGAAAACGTTTCGCCGCTCATCCGAGAGGCTTCGTCAGCTCTGGCCCTCATGCTGGTTAGACCCTGTTTATATCTAGCTGCAAGGGAGGAGCTAACTACCCCCAGCGGCCAGAGCTAATGAAGCCTCTCGGATGAGCGGCGAAACGTTTTCAACCAAACAAACTTTGTCCAGTTGACAAATTGAATTTCTCCTTTTATCATTGCTGTCTATGGTTCTATATGGGCTTTGGCAATGATATTGAAAAATAATAGCTCGCAGCAATGTATTGGGAAAAAAAAGAACTATGTACTAGTTCATTTTTTGGAACTATGAACAAACTACTAACTATAAACAATTATGAACTATGAACGAACTAGTTCATTTTGAAATGTGTCAACTGAACTTTGAACTAGTTCATGTAGAAAATGAACTTTCCCCAACAATGGGTTTGGGCTGATGTTCATCATGTAGAAACAGTTTTGTAAATCTGATGTCTTTTTAAACTTTTAATCTTAAATAGCCAAAAATATCTTGAAACACGTAAATTTTTCAGTGAGTGAATGGGGCTGTCTCTCCACAGATAGATATAAGATAGATAGAAGCTAGATATAAGTTAAATGCCACTCTGCGTAACATTCTAGGCAACGCAAAACATCTACCTTGAGAAAAGCAGGTGTCTAAAGGTATAGTATGTTGAATTAGGGTCCCCGGATACAAGGTAAACATGTTCGAATAAAATATTGCTCTTAAAGATAACATTTGTAATTCTGATTTATTCTTAATGACAAAAACATTGAACATGATGCCAAGTTGTTTATGTTATAATTTGTTTTTTGGATCTCAAGACATTTATCCAATCAGAAGCGCAGAATGAGCCTCATTATGATTCTTTCATTTGAGATGCCAGTTTTAATGTTGAAATCTAGTTGGTTTAAACCTAAAAAGACTCTCTCTGAACTGAATGGCCACTACCTAAACCCCAGCATCTACAGCCAATGAATCGGTGCTAGTGCAACCTCTGCAGCTCAGTTAGGAAATTCTGGAGGTTCTGAGCTTCCGCATGAAGCATGACTTGTCGATATACTAAGAATGAGACAAACTTGGATGTGTACATGCAGGTTTATGGTCACATGGTAACACTTTTTATTTTTTTTATTTGAACAAGACACCAAGCTTCAAATCATACCTTTAAATGAACACTATTCTCTGGTCTGTCTCACCAAAATCACAAGTTTATTTCTATTCTTAAGTTTAAAAGTTTCTCAAACTTGTCTCAAACTTGTCTTGTATCTTACGTCTACTTCAGTGGGAAAAATGAACTCCCACCTCACACAGCACACAGGGATGACATCACCCCAGGCTTATCATGTCAGATACAATAAAAGAATGTGCAATGGCGTCCAATTTTTCATGCACCCAACCACTACATAAATTAGCCAACCACGCCAGGACATTTTAGAGGGGAAAAAAAAATCCACAGAAGGGGTCCAGAGTTATGGTTTGAATGAGGTCCTTCTCAAATTTAAACATTAATTTAAACGAGATGTTGCAAAATTCATCTTCTGACAAGGTTTCTTCCCTCTCTAGTAAATTTTTCACCAAAAGACTTACAAATACATGGATTCTTCTGTATGTAATATTCGTCTGATGGAGATCTATGGGCCTGTGAACAAAAGACCCTTCTTCAATGACGACTGCCAACTACTTCAGCCAGTGTCTTCTTTTCATGTAATTCCAATTGGGGCTATTCGCAGCATGCCCTGTGGCGAGATCGGGAGCTTGTGTCGCCAGAAATAGCCAGAGCTCATATTTCACAGACGTTCAGGTTTTCTTATCACCAGCACACGGTTCATTTGGAGTCCTGTCTCCTCTATGCGCCTGGCAAACACTGACAACAGCTAATATTCAAGCCCAAAACAGCAGAGGTGGTGTTCTTACCTGACCGGCCAGAACCACACGCTTCGACAAAACTTTACAAAGGAACCTGGAACCATGTCATGTGTCCTTGATTTCAGAGGGCGTGACGGAGAGATGGATTGACCAATCAGAGAGACATATGGGGCGGCAGTAGCTCAGTTGGTAGAGCGTTTGTCCACTGATCCAAAGGTTGGCGGTTCAAATCTCTTGACATAAGAAACATCAGTGGTTGAGCGGTCAGATCCACTGACCCACAGGTTGGTTGGTACGATTCCAGCTCCCACAGATGAATGCTGCCGTTGTGTCCTTGGGCAAGACACTTAACCCTCCTCGCCCCCAGTGTCTGCGTACATTGGTTCCTTGTTGTAAAGCGTTTTGGGTGCCTTGAAGGTGGAAAAGCGCTATATAAAGATGTGACCATTTACCATATGATCCGTAGGTGTCCATGGTCCTGGCAGCTTACAGGTGAAAAAAGGGGGGTGAAAAAACAGAGGACTAACAAATAGGGCAGATTTTTGCAGAATCAACAATCGAAGCACCAAACTCTTATTCATCCGAGCTAAAAGAAGTTATACATTTTGTTCTGATGAATGAATTAGCAGCTGTGGTTGGACAGTCCCAAGTTTGAAAGGGTTCGATCCCCTATTGGCTTCAAACATTATATAGAAGGCTGGCTAGTCAGGGAAGTGACGTTGCAAGCAAAAATCAAGAGAAAGCAACAAAATCTGCTCAGAAATTTCTTAAATGTATACTATATAATATTCAACAATGGAGATGTTGTTGCTTTGCCTAGAATGTTTCACACTATGGTATTAAACTTATCTATCACAAGCAGGTGACACAGACAAGCCTAGTTCTAGGTCAAATTTGTGTAGAGATGACACTTCTCAAAATATTACTAAGCAATAAAAATTCTGTTACTTCAGTAGAAGTGACTTTAAACGACTCATCTCATCACTGACTGGGAGTGAGGCTTAGCAGAGGTTCTCCTGTTGTGTGTTCAGAGATCACCTGGCTCCACCTGGAGACTGCTGTGATGCCTGGACTTCAGGACAGAGAGGAGAGACATTTTGTCCTGAGGGCTGTAACTTTCCTCACACTGCCCTAACACTCTACTTATCAAGGGAAATTCAAGCTTTGCTGCAGCAACATCTCAGTGACCTTTGTGTCTAAGTCAAAGGTGTCAGTGCAGTTCAACAGGAGGACTGGTCAGGGAGGGTCAGCAGATCTGTGTCAGGGCAGTTTGAGGAGAGGAAGAGTCAAAAGTGTCCCTCCTCTGTGTCCTGCAGCATCACAGGCGTGTCCAGGGGAAGCCAGGTGAACACAACAGGAAAAGCCTCACTCTTACTCTTACTATGATTCATACCCTCAAAATGCTTCTGCCACATGTGCTGGTGTAAAAAGGATGAGCATCTCAAATGTCCATAGCTGGATATGGATATAGGAAAAAAACCCAGCTCATTTCACACAATCAAACAGTCCCTTACTTGTGTCTTTTAAACGGCACCTGCTGCGCTTAGTTGGTTCAAATCCAATGATAAGATGTTAAAACTGAGCTCAAACAACAAAAGGTTTCAAAAACTGCTCAGTCTGTGAGCCAGGTAGCCACAAATACTCCATAATACTCAATCTGATGACCTAACTTGTTTGCACTTTCTATTATTATTGTATTTTACTGCTCAGTGTGCTTAAATTGCCTCTCAGCGACAAAGTGATAATGATTGATTAACAGAAACTGGTAGCCAAATAGTCGTTCACTCGAGTATGAGTCCAGAGCCTTGCCCAAGTACACAATGACCACTGACATTGACATTTAGGGGACCGGGGAGCTAACAGCCAACTTAAATTGATGTACAGTGGTCCCTCGCTCTATCGCGGTTCACTTTTTGCGGCCTCCCTGTTTCGTGTTTTAAAAAAATTTTTTTATAGTGTATCGGCGGAGACATGAGTCACAGATCCGTAGGAAGTCCAGACCGGGACTAAGACATGAGGACCAGACCGGGACCAGACCGGGACCAGACCGGGACCAGACCGGGACCAGACCGGGACTAGACCGGAACTAGACCAAGACTAGACCAGGACTAAATGTGGACTAAACCAGGACTAAACCAGGTCTAAACCAGGTGTCTAAACGCGCTTGGAGAGGGGACAGTGGGTCTTCCCCCGTCACGCCTAGCGGACGCACCCGACACGTGCAAGGCCAGATCTCCGGGCGGCACTGGGGCCGTATTTGGGGAAGTCCTAGAGAGCAGTGGAGTATCGCTCTTGTGTAAGTTACCCAAGGCTGGTGGCGACGCATTGATAGCCATGCCCCGAACTCCGGGGTGGTCTGATTTTGGAGCCGGGCTGAAATGTAACCAACCCTTGTGAGCGCGGGTTAGTGGGGGAAAATCCTCATGGTCCAAGATATTGAATTTATTTGACAAAGCTACATTCATAGTGGAAGAGGAGCGCTTACCATGTCCGCAGCCGTCACAGGAGGAGGAGCAGGACAAGCGGTTTATTCGCTTACCTTGTCTGCAGTCATTACGGGCTACAACAATCCAGGGGTCTGCCGGGCTGGTGCTCAGAGGCGTCTTCGGAGCAGTGAAACATGTCAGTCAGTTCGGCACTGTTAGCGGTGGCCTGAGTCTTGCCCAAAAGGATATCCAGGTTGCTTTCCACTCGGCTTTCGTACATGGATATGTTGTTCCAAAACAACGCATATCCATGTGCACGTGCCCCCCCCCCACGCTTCACTATTAATACATTTTGTTGAAAATCTACGAAAGTTTGAGTGTTTAAACAAGAGAGAAATGTGAGAAAATGTTAATACAAGTCTGAGAAAGGTGTATAATGTGTGTGGTGAGGCGTTTACAGCCTTAAAACATGTAGAATAATTGTAAAATATAAAGTTGTCCTACTTCACGGATTTCGCTGATTATGGGTTATTTCTGGAACCTAACCCCCGCGATAAACGAGGGACCACTGTACTTAAATATTGCATACAATTCTTAGGTCCTTTATCCATAGTCCCAGCATATCTGGCTGGCTGAAATAGTAAGGACACTACCAAATGAACACAAAATAAAGAAAATAACAGTAGTTTGAATGGAGGTTTTTGCATATCTCACTATTAATACAATTTTGCCTGAGCTTAAAACAAAGAGTGTTTTCTTTGGCTGTGTATTTATTAGTTATTTGTTGTCCAGTTCCCCTCCTCCTCCTCTTCCTCCTCTTTTGTTCTCAGAAACACAGAAAAAGCACAATAGTCTTACCACTTCTAATTAACACCTTACGCACCTTGACAACTTGTGCCCGACACTCACTCAGCTAAAAATCTCCTCTTTTTTCCTAAATAAATAAAAACCCAACAGACCACATATCTTCCACTGAACGAAAGCAGCATTTCCTGATAATTTTGCCATAAAAGACGTCAAAAGCAGCCATTTCTTTTGTGACATATTTGTTCTTAAGAAACAAACTCGATGACAGTGAAAGCTTGGCACCTGCACGCAGAACAATGGAGAGATGAAGAAGAGATTGTCTTCATTAGCAGCATTAATATTCATAGAAAGTAGAAAATCTGACACTGCAGAGGACTTGGTAACCTTTTCTCATATTAGATTTTTTTTTTTCAAATTTCTTAACACAATTAAAGTCCAGCTACGGCTTAATTAATGCGATTTTCTGTCAGCGAGGTTTAAAGAACTGTCAGTTTGGCCGTGGTCTGCCTGTCATCGGCGAAGAAGGAGCAGACGTCCAATCACAGCGCGGCGTTTATGACATCTCGCCAAATTGATTCTTTTAAGGGTTCTCACTGCAGATTACCATTTTATTCTACCACTCCAGTCCTGTCTCGTATTTCAAAGTGTCAATGCGGAGAATAAGAAAAATAAAAAGTCTAAATTTGATCTACTACCACTGCCGATTACGGTGCTCTCTATTGGGGCTGTTACAGATGATTTGGATGAAAACCTTTGCAGACAGAAGGGTGAGGATCAATTACAAAGACACAGGAGAGATGGTTATGTTTCAGAAGGCATCACAACAATGTAAGGTTTAACAGTACAGTATACTGTAATGGGGCAAAGAAAGAAAAGGGGGAAAAAAAGGACAATAATCACACTCATTTTGTGGCTGAACCTGTTATATCAGGCATGGGCAAACTACGGCCCCTGAATTTGAAGAAATTATATTATTAAACCTGTTAATGTTTTAATGTTTCCCTGCAATTCTGGCGTTTTCCAATAGCTGACGCACTAGATACATTGACCTTTGTTGAGGTGCGGCGTTTTGCTCCACGTTTGTGCTTTACTCTTTAACCCCTCAGCCCTCCTGTAAAGATGAGCGGAGCTAAGAAAAGAAAAGTGGACAGAGAATGTCGAGTGTTTAATAAGGAGTGGACAAGTTAATATTTTTTCACCGAATACTTATCAACTGCTGTGTGCCTGATACGCCAAGAGACTGTAGCGTTTTTTAAAGAATATAATATCAGCCGTCACTTTGCCACAAAACATGCTAACTATGCTAACAAGCGGTCAACGAAAGAACGAAAGAACCTGAAGGAGAACAGAACTTTCAGTGCTTTAAAATAGTCACTGTTAGTAATAAAAAAGCTGTATTTTATTAATTCAATTTTCTGTGTTTTAAGAGTCATTTTAATAAATAGCTAAATACCGTGGAACTTGAAAGATGGACATTTTATTGTAATGCTTTTGTTCATTTTTAACTGAAATAAAGCACATGTTTTCTACATATCCCATGTTATTTTTAGTGTTTTTACCAAAATTTTAAATCCACCTGCTCCTGGTCTGGCCCTTCTGTTAAATTTTAGAACCCTTTGTGGCCCATGAGTCAAAAAGTTTGCCGAAACCCTGTGTTGTATGATACTTGAACCTCAACCAAGACATTACTGCATGTTTTTGCAGACTTAATTTTACATTGTACATGTTCAAATGTTCAAAGGACAAAGGCGAGTCAACATCTAAAATGTGAGAGGGGGAGAGGTTTATAAGTTTAGATTTACTACTTACTCCTTTTTGAGCAAAACTGTACTACTGCACAATTTGTACAATAATATTTCATGCTGATATATCACAAGATTTCATGTTGGTCAAATACATAAGATGAACTGAACTGTAATGATCAAGTTAAACCTGTCAGGAGCAGTGGGGCCACACTGGGATCCATCTCCACATCTTGAGCTAGTCTTGGTCAGGACTACTGTAGTCGGGGGATTTGACCTATGGTGCATGTTTAGAGCTGAGTTAGCATAGCACAAATAGCACAAATCCCTGGCACAGTGGGAACACGCAAACTCCAGAGTGGCTCCACCCATCTTTGGAATGGAACTAGGGACCTTCTTGTAGTGAGGCAGAAGTGCTTACAAAAAAGCCACTTTGCACTACAAGATCTGAAAATGTAGTGAGCGAGACATTGTTTTAGTTCTCTCCCAACAACCAGAAGCCAAACCTCACCAAAACTCTCACCTGCAGTACACACTCTGTTCAAAATACGGGTTATGACAGGGAGGGCATCCGGTGTAAAAATCTGCCAAATAAACCACAGCCGAATAAGTGTTAGAAAATCATAATTTGCATGGCGTTATTGGACATTTTTATCCTTATTAAGCCCTGAAGCAGGCAAGTGTTCTGACAGGTGCGAGCAGGGGTGACAGGGGTCCTTTCTGTCTTAAGAGCAGAGGAGCACCCTGTCCAAACAACATGGCAGGGCAAACGGCACTAGCTAATGAGTGAGTCTTCCTCCTCTTCCTCCCCCCCCTCCTCCTCCTCCTCCTCCTCCTCCTCTGCTGCCACGGCGACGGGGTTTTGATCAGAAATAACTCCACCTCCTCCAAATGACAGCCCCCAAAATTGAGCTAATAGTTCATTCTAAGATGCAGAGAGTGGTGCAGGATTAATCATGGTTTTAAAAGAGATATCTCCTACTTTATATTCTTACTATTGGCTTATAGATCTGTAAAATCTAGCGAGGATTAGAGTTGTAGCCCTAACCGTAATATGAGATCGTATTTTCAAAAGTCTCACAGTAATAACATGGGCAATCACAATATATTAGCGTTATAAGCTCCATGGGTTAAATGCATTAGGCAGCTAAAGACAAGACTACATAGACCATAATCCTTTGCTTTTGCAGTCTAGTTTGAAAGATACCTGTTGCATATCATCAAATAAACACTGTGACCGTACCTTCATGTCAGTGCACAAGCTTGTCTGATCCCAGATGTTGGGGTGGGCCATGTCAGAACTTGGACAGGTAGACTGAGATTACCACATACTACTGTGAGTGGCTCTAATGCAGGCTGTTACTGTGTCCTTAGGCAAGGCACTTCACCCACATTGCCTATGCTGTGGGTCCAGCCGTGACTACTCTAGTAACTTATCAGAAGCTGTGAATAAATAATGGAATGTAAATTGCTTTGGGTGTGTGGAGAGGTGCTGTATAAGTCCAATGTATTACTCACAATATTACTGATGATTCACCATACTGCCCACCTACACTAAAGTGCTGTTTGCATCAGACCAAACTACTAAATTTACACACATTTGACTTGCTAAAATAACAACTACAAGTTATGTGCAACAATGTCTTCTAAAGTTTGTTTAAAAAAACACACACATTTATGCAAAAAATTCAAACATGATTTCGATACTTAAGAACAGACTTGTTACTCCGATTCTGATACCATGGTGATAGTAAACAGTGTTGGGAGTAACTCGTTACAAAAGTAATTAATTACTGTAATGCATTACTTTTTGGTGTAACGCAGTAATGTAACGCATTACAGGGAAGATAATCGGTAATATATTACTCGTTACAATGCCAGTAATGCGCACATTACAATGCATTTTTAACCTGCTTTGTTTTTGTGGGTTTTGCGTTTTCTTCATACAAAGTTCGCGGATCACCGCGAGATCAGCTACCAAATCTGATAAGTCCGCGCAGAACATTACATTTCCTTGTACTTCGTCTCGAACTGGCAGACTGACAAAGGATGACAGAACCAGAAGAATCGGATAGTGCTAGCTCCTTTTCAAGATGGGCATACGCCCACTACTTTCACTTCGTTCAAAATAAGGACTCCAAGAACATTTTAATTAAATGCACACTGTGCGTGAATCCCAAACCTCTTTCCACGTCGAAATGCAGTACAAGCAATTTGACGAAGCACTTGCTGAGGTGCCATAGCACCACGAAATTAGTCAGGAAAGGAGGGGATGGGACAGGGAACGATACAACCCCAACAAAGCAGCCGAAACTGATGTTGACCCGACCAGAGAATCTCCAGCCACGAGAGGTGAGAAGGCTCGTTGCCGAGTATATTGTGTAGAATGCCAAATCCTTATTTCCAGTCATTTTGGCGAGAGTAACTAAAGTAATGCAAAAGTAGTGTAATGCCTTACTTTTTATTTAGAGTAATATTGTAATGTAAGGCATTACTTTAAAATGACAGTAACAAGTAATAAGTAGTGCATTACAGTTTTTGAGTAACTTGCCCAACACTGATAGTAAAACACTCTTTCTTTAGACAATACAATGTGATTTTCAACATTAAATCACAGTACTTTCTTTTCTATTCCTATGTGGCCTTATATCTGTGCATATGTCAGTGTTGTATAAAGTACTGGAAAATCAAACTCAAGTAAAAGTATAGGTACCCCTCCCAAAAATGACTTTGGTAAAAGTCGAAGTCACTGACTGAAATGTTACTTGAGTAAAAGTCTTCAAGTATCTGGAACTTCTTGTACTTAAGTACGACAAGTAATGTAAAAATAAATGTACTCAAGTAATATAATTAAAAGTACAAGTAAAAGTATCAAGCAAAGGCAGTCTGAAGCTAACCCTCGCTTTGTTACTTAGATCGCACAAACACACAGTGCTTGTTTACATTTTTAAAAGTAGGCACATGTTCATTTTTTGTCCTTTTGAACTTGTGTGCCCTTTCTCATTCGTTACACTTAGCCTACAGCTGTGCCTTCCCTTGAGCTGAAAAAGCTAGGTAGCCTGTTAGCTCCAACATCGTCAAATATGCTTTGTGTAACCGAAACGATGTCACACAAAGTTAATTTCTACATGTTATGCTCAAGGTTCACAACGGTGTCTAGAATGTCCATGCTATGGTTACTGAAATTGGAATATAGACGCTAACAATTTAATTAATCTAGAACTTACCTCGATGTGTTTCTTGAGGTTGGACGGGGAGTTTCTGTAAGATAGAATTTCCACGTTTCTTGCAAGGCACAAGAGGCACTTCATTCGATAGGACGAATCCTTCATATCAGCGTAAGAGAACATTGTGTTTAAGTACGGCCAGGGATGCTCATCATCAGGTCCCCCTTCATTTGTAGCCGACGTGGATGCTGTCTCCTCTTCCATCAGGGATGTTGATTGATTAAACTAGCTGCATGAAACCAACAGGTGTAGGCTGATTGTCATGCACAAGTAGCGAACAAGCCCAGGCACGTCCTGACTTCCTTGCATTAGTAGAGGTTTTTTTTGTAACGAGTAACTAAACGGCACATTGAAAATGTATCGGAGTAAAAGTATGCAATTAAATTCTGAAATGTAGTGAAGTAAAAGTAAAAGTTATCTTTTTTTTTAAAAGCTCAAGTAAAGTACAAAGTCTCCCAAAATGTACTTAAGTACAGTAGTGAAGTATTATTACTTCGTTACTATACAACACTGGTATATGTGTGTAATCCCTCAGTGGTCCTGTAGGTTCCATAGTGGTCCATGGGCGTATACTAGTCTATATGCTCTTATACTTGTTCTGATACAGCTCAAGATCATTTTAAAAGTTATTTTCTATCCTTTGAATGTGTCTTTTAAGTATCGATACCCGCTCTGTCTATAGCAGCGTGTAGGTGTTACCAGGCCTGCTTTATTTCCGCCCCTCTGCTGCTCTGGGAGGACAGGTATTCTGAGACATATTGTCCGTAGCGTCGCGGACATCTTTAGTGCGCCGCATAAAGTCGAGTTAGCCGAGCCCCAGGAATATTGTACCAGCGCAATGCTCAGAGGAGATCAGCCCGTTTTTTCACTGATATCTTTGAATTATTTCTTATGGGCGCTCATAATGGCAGTATAAATCTTTCGGGGTGTGCAATTACAAAGACTGGCATGCTCTATTCCCCACTGGGCCCTCACAGCAACAATGACATATTAGCAGCTACGCACAACCGGTCATTAAGAACAGATAGGAGATTTACGGCTGCTCTTTAAAGTGCGTGTGACAGCTTACACTATACATTCACTAAAGCATTGTTAGTGTTTTTTATATTTAAGATAGTACTAAAAATAGTGGCTTTTTTTCTATTTTGTTGTTTTGGTGAGGTGTGTGATGTTACTTCCTGGTTGGACACAGATAGTAGATATGACATACTGTACACTGGCCTCAAGGTAATTGCCTATCTGTTACCTAGCAACCATAATATTAGCAAGAGCCAAAATATGTCTAAATTGACAATAGCTGTAATTAGACTAATGCAACTAAATGATAACCCTTTCATTTTGTTATACCTGTGAATGTCACTTTTTAGTATCGATACCTGCTCACTATTAGAGACATTTGTAAAAAGAGTGTAGGGTGGAAGTTATTTCGAGATCAGATCATTTCTCTTGGAGCTAAATAAATGAATTTAATCACGGGTTGTCAAAAGCCATATGAAGCTGGCTGGTGTTATTGTGTGGCCGTATATGGAAGCAGTAACGAAGGATATTAATAGTATTAGCACATTGTTAAAAGTGTGACAACAGAGAGACATGACAGGCAGATGATACCTCACCCCATCTCCACACGCAGATGTTTGTTTGCTGAAATCTTATCTGTTCATTATTGGCATATTTTTTACAGTTAAAGGCGCACTGTGTAACTTTTCTGGCGGAGGGTCCGTCAAGTGCTTTTCTCCACAGAGATGTTACTGCTTCGTCTGGAATATTTTACAGTGTGGTACCTTTCTATCTTCAAGGAGACCAAACCAGACTAAGTTACAGGTCAGATCTGTGGAGAGGCAACTCCGCTGACAGTGTTTTTCGAGCTCAACTGTAATTGAGGTAGAGCTGTTTAATGTCACACTGTAGAACACACCCGGCAGAGCAATGACATATCCATAGAAACAAGCATGTGACGGACCCCAAACAAAAATTTTATTGGTCACACCTACAGTACACCCACTCTCATCTACACTTTGAATTCAATAAAAGTTCTGTCTTATTTCTTATCTTTTTCAACCCTCCAAATGCAGAGAACAAAATGTCTCTAAACCCTACACCTTAAAGGAGAATTAACCTTTTTTTTTTACAATCTGAACCTTATTTTGGTAATAAAACAAGTCGTTTTACTCACCCATAGCACTTTGGTGTCATATGGTGCATTTTCGGAGATGTTTTAGATTTGCGATCTCCGTAATGTGAGTTCTCGGGGCACATGTTTGCGGTCTCCAAATAACACAAACTTTAGCACTTTTCAAATCATAGAAGCTCAATGTCTTAGTCTACGCTTTCGTTTGAGTCAAAAGTGGCCTGTAATCCGAGATTTATCCATAGTTTCGAGTAGATGAGGACGCCAGTGCGCATGTGCGGAGTCACAGCTTGTTTCGCTCTCAGCTCCCGGGACCCAAACATGAAACGCAAAGCTGTAAATTATGGATAAATCTCGGATTACAGGCCACTTTTGACTCAAACGAAAGTGTAGACTAAGACATTGAGCTTCTATGATTTGAAAAGTACTAAAGTTTGTGTTATTTGGAGACCACGCCCCGAGAACTCGAGTTACGGCTATCGCTAATCTAAAACATCTCTGGAACTGCTCCATATGACACCAAAGTGCGATGGGTGAGTAAAACAACTTGTTTTATTACCGAAATAAGACTGTAAAAAAACGTTAATTCTCCTTTAACTTTACCTGTAGCAATAGAGAGTTTATTGCTTCACCTGTAATGTTCCACTTTATGTCATTAAATGTATCTATCAAAATGGAGATGCGTGGTGATGTCATCAGGTCGAGTTATAGTAAAGGTCATATCTGTGGATAGGTATAGAATGATCTAGACATTATGTAAATTTAATGTCTGATCATAGAGCTTTCCAGGTGAAGCAATAACATCTCCTTGAAGACAAATTGGATGTGACCTCCTGAGAAAAGCTACATTGTGCACTTCAGAGAGATTTGTATTTTGACCCATCAGGAGCAGTGGGACCCATCTTCAGATTGTGAGCTAGTCTTGGTTGGGACTACCTTAGCTGCAGGATTTGACCTGTCAATGGGTGAAACTGGAGTGCCCAGAGGAAACCCACCCAGACACAGGAAGAACATGCAAACTAAACGTGCCGTCAGCTTACTTCCCACTACATCACTAAGTGGTAATCTTTAAATTGAACAGATCTGCTCACATGTAAGCTAGATGTATATGGAGTAAGAAAGAGGACAAAATAACGTGTATTCACAAGAAATTAATCCACACAAATAAAATTAATCCACACGAATAACGTGTCGTCATGCATATTTTGGATATACACGCGAATAACGTGTAGTCACAAGAAATTAATCCATGCATATTTTGGATATACACGCGTCTTTGGTTGTAGTTGAGCATAAAATAAATATTTGCAAACTCTAAAATGAGGTGTTGTGTGTTTGATATTTGTCAGAATACAAATCTAAAAGTTACGACATCGAAAAGTTACGAGTACTGTCTTAAAGGAAAAGTAAAACGTTTTTTTACAATCTGAGCCTTCTTTCGGCAATAAAACAAGTAGTTTTACTCACCCATAGCAGTTTGGTGTCAATTGGAGCAGTATCGCAGAAGTTATGTTGGAGCAGTTCTGTTCTACTAATGATCCCGTATCCGTTAACATGGTGCTCGTATCATATGCTCGGGGCATTACTTTGCGCTCTCCAAATAACACAAACTTTAGCACTTTTCAAATCACAGAAGATCGCTGTGTCAGGGTAGACTTTTAGTGGATTCCAAAACGGCCTGAAACCCGATATCCAGCTATAGTTTCATTTGATGACGTCATCAGAGAGGACAGTGCGCATGCGTGAACTCAGCTGTTTTGTAAACACCGCTAGTCCAAAAGAAGCTAACACCGCTCTGAACTTTACTTTTCTGTTGCGATATCGGGTTTCAGGCCGTTTTGGAATCTACTAAAAGTCTACCCTGACACAGCGATCTTCTGTGATTTGAAAAGTGCTAAAGTTTGTGTTATTTGGACAGCGCAAATCAATTCCCCGAGCACTCACGCTAACGGATACGGGATCATTAGTAGAACAAAATGGCTCAACATAAGTTCTGCGATACCGCTCCAATTGACACCAAACTGCTATGGGTGAGAAAAACTTGTTTTATTGCCGAAAGAAGGCTCAGATTGTAAAAAAACATTAATTTTCCTTTAAGTACGAATACGAATTTCTCAGATGGAAGAAAGTGGACAAGAATACATCATCGGTTACGTCATCACGTCACATCGGCCGAGATCACTTGAAGTCTGCAGCGGTAAAAAAAAAATTCTGGAGGACAGTCTTCGCTGGAGTTGTCAAGATGGCAGACCGAAATAAGGTGGGCGTTAACTCAAAATGACGTAACCGATGACGTATTTTTGTCCACTTTCTTCCATCTGAGAAATTCGTATTCGTACTTATATTCGTACTTAAAGGCAAATTAACTTTTTTTTCAATCTGAGCCTTCTTTCGGCAATAAAACAAGTAGTTTTACTCACCCATAGCATTTTTCTGTCAATTGGAGCAGTATCGCAGAACTTATGTTGAGCCGTTCTGTTCTACTAATGATCCCGTATCCGTTAACATGGGGCTCGTATCATATGCTCGGGGCATTACTTTGCGGTGTCCAAATAACACAAACTTTAGCACTTTTCAAATCATAGAAGCCCGATGTCTTAATGTAAGATTTCGTTTGAAGCAAAAGTGGCCTGTAATCCGAGATTTAGCCATAGTTTCGAGTAGATGAGGACGCCAGTGCGCATGCGCGGATTGTGCTATCAGCTCCCGGGACCCAAACATGAAACGCAAAGCTGAAAACTATGGATAAATCTCGGATTACAGGCCACTTTTGCTTCAAACGAAATCTTACATTAAGACATCGGGCTTCTATGATTTGAAAAGTGCTAAAGTTTGTGTTATTTGGAGACCGCAAAGTAATGCCCCGAATACTCATGCTAACGGATACGCTACAACATAACTTTCTTCAAACAGCTCCAAATGACACGAACGTGATATGGGTGAGTCAAACGACTTGTTTTATTACCGAAAGAAGGCTCAGATTGTAAAATAACGTTACTTTTCCTTTAAGACAGTGCTCGTAACTTTTCGATGTCGTAACTTTTAGATTTGTATTCTGACAAATATCAAACACACAACACCTCATTTTAGAGTTTGCAAATATTTATTTTATGCTCAATTACAACCAAAGACGCGTGTATATCCAAAATATGCATGACGACACGTTATTCGCGTGGATTAATTTTATTTGCGTGGATTAATTTCTTGTGAATACACGTTATTTTGTCCTCTTTCTTACTCCATAGATGTAATGCAATGTGAGCCATAGCCTAAGATACTGCGAGGAAGTAAGGAAGTAAACGCATTATGTAAAAGACCAGTTGACTGATAATTATAATGATCAATCAATTAAGTCACTGTTCAGGTGTAATTAAGTTCGTATTAATTAGGAACATGCAGGCTCATATTACACAGTACACAGTGTGGCATAAGAGATCGACATCCACACTCAGCAAGTCGGTGAGCTTCAGCCTGACAACTCTTTTCTCCTGCTCTCTTTCTCTCTCTTTGTCCTTCCATCTCTCCCTCTTTTCCTCTCCGTCTTCCTCTCTCTCCCTTCTCAAACAATTCTGCAACTTTTTTTTTTTCTCTCGCTCTCTTTGACTCCCTCTGCCCCACCCGCTTTTTTGGCTTTTTTTCTCGTCTCGTTGAGTTTCGTAAAATGGGTCCGAAGGAGGTCTGAAGGAAGGCATTAGTCGAAATTGAGGTTATTCAGCATTTTAATGTAAAAATAGCAGAATACAAACGAAATGGTGACATCAGACATCTTCAGCATTCATGTTGTCAGCTTTAGCAGACCCTCAGAGAAGAGACATCGGCCGTGAAGAGGGACGTGAAGAGACCTCCCAGTGGGGGCCCTCACACACACACACACACATGACCACAAGGGACTGTCTTTAAATACAGTACAGACTGTTGAATACATATGGCATCAGCAACAGCTAACCTATAGGAGAATAGTTTAGCTATGCAGACCATATAGAGAAGTTCCCAGCTTTAGTTGAGGTCAGCCAGTTACAGAGTTTCCCAATAGCTTGAATCAGCCAAAATATTGATGGATAGGGAGCAGGTGATGTAGCCAACACAG